>CM062807.1:743130055-745530055 GCA_031772625.1 Pinus tabuliformis | reverse complement strand
GTCTTCTCCAAGGTTTCCTTTGAATTTCAGAATATCAGAAGGTAATTTATGAGGAATCACTGGCCACTAAGGTGCATAAAGAATTGGGTCATTGGTGAGCCGATTTAGATCTGGTAATTCAAGTGTTTCAACAAAAGGCAACTATCTATTGAGGTCACGTTGAGCATATCCAGGATAAGATGGGATTTCCTAGGCAATAGGCCTTTGCATACTATCATAAGGCATATGTTGCTAGTAACCTTGATACGGGTAAGTTTGTTGAGAAAATATGGTATAAGGTTGTTGTTGAGCACCATGATACATTTGTTATTGTCCAAACCCAGCATAGGCTTGTTGACCAAGACCTGGGTAAACTTGTTGTTGACCAAACCCAGCATAGGCTTGTTGACCAAGTCTAGGATGAGGTTGGTATTGCTGGAATTGATGTTGTTGATATTGGGGCTGCCAAGGCTATTGAAGCAACTGTTGTTGTTGTTGATACAACGGTTGTTGATTTAACGGTTGTTTCCCACCAATGTAAGCTTGACCAGGTTGTGAATACACTAAACCAGTGTAATTTTGAGTCATTCCAGTAAAAGGTAAACTAGCCTGTGGTTGTTGGATTCCAGGAACAAGTGGTTGTTGTAAAACTGCCTGAGAAGACAGAATCTGTAAGCCTGAAACTTGGGGGTCTGAGGTTGAAGGACCAGCTTGCATAGGTTGAGATACAACAATTTGAGCTTTTGACTGCGGTAAAGTTGTAACAATAGGTGTAGTAGGTATGGATAAGATAGATTGTATAGGTTGTGATGGATACACAAGCCTAGGTTGAATGTGCATTGTTGGCTGCCATTGACAGACAATCATTCCAGGCTGACCTAAAGACGATGGCATACTGACATATGGTTGCCCCCCAAAAAATGAAGAATAAGGAGATTGTACATATTATTCTCCATATGGGGGTAGTCCAGTGTAAAGCAGATACATAGGATGATAACCAGATGAACCAGCTTGATATTGACTTGATGGGTCCAGTTGTTCAGTATCCGTTAATGAGGAACTAGATAAAATTCATGTAGAGGACATAGGTGAAGACCAAGGGCTAGAAGCAACACCTGAGTGGGTTCTAGATAAAGATTGGTAGTCTAATGGGACAAAAAGAACACCATACATAGTAAACATTGAAGAGGTTGCAACAGAAGATTATGCCATGGCTGTAACAAATGGTACAATATGGGATGTTGACTCTGCCATAGTCAAATGTCCAAATAATTTTCCTAACAAATCAACAAGTGTTTGAAACTAATCAAGATCAAAAGGACCAGTAAAATGAGGAGTATGAGGATAAAGGTAAATTCTAGTTCCAAATGAAATGGAGTTCTAGGTGTTTCTACCTTAGCTTCCTCTTCTATCGAAATCAAACCAGGTGGAAGAATTTCACCATCAGGTCCATAACAGATTTTCGGTATTTTTTTCCTGAGGTAAAGAGGAAGTCTTGACAGTTATGGATGTTTGAGGATGTACCGGTCCATCTTCTTCCGGTATGGTAACAACTTTTGATCAACTTCAAGATCCAAGTGTTTTTGTAAAAGAACAATAGGTTCAGGTTGGGCTTCTTGAACAACTTCTGATTGAATGGTGATAGATTTACGATCAACTTTTGGTTGAACAGATTCAAGTTCAGAAGTAATTTCTTGTTGAACAACTTCGGGTTGAGAATCAACTTCTTGTTGAACAACTTGGGTTACTGTTTCACTAGATTCAGTCCTAGTGTCCTCAGGTAATTGTGGAGATTCCACTTCAGTAACAGATGTACCAGTAATTGTAGGAGTAACTAGGGTCAGGGTACTTACTGATATAGGTGTTTCTGGTAATTTAGATGAAGAACTAGAAGTTTGGGATGTACTGGATTCAGTCAAACGAGACCGCTTTGACTAGATAGGTGTAGCTCCGGGCGGTAAAGGCGGTTTAATTGCTGTCCTCCACAAACAACGGGGTAAGGGTTGATGTTCCTCCATGATTTCTGATTGATTTTATTACAAAAAATAAATAAACAAAAGGGGTAAGCTAGGCAAAAGGATTACCAAACAACTGTGAACTGCAAAATACCTCTCGGCGAACCGAGAATTATGGGCAGGCAATCTCCTCGAATGATGTGTTCAGTGTGTCATAGTGTACAAGGCAACCAAATCGGTTACCTAACGATGGATAGCAACCTAATTTTTTCCTCCCATATATACCCGAAATTACATGGAGGCCTAATCTGTGTTAGCATTGTCTAATGTGAAACCGCACAGTGAGAGCATTCCTTTATACTTTAGGTATTGTAACACCACCCTATATACCTGAAGGTACGTGGACGAGCTATGATATACTCACGTATGTGGAATGAGGTATCACACTCGGAATGCATCATAGACAAGTTAGTGACATTTGATATGTTTTACGACGTCGGAACACGTCTCTAGCCTAGAACCTCTAAATGTTTTGCGTTAGGTGATAATTCTCCATTAGGTTAATTGAGGTTAGTTTTAAGTTGATCATGATTAAGAATTTGCCTTTCAAGGTTCACCACATGATGTCTTTGAAATTCCTAGAATGCAACTAATATGATAAGCATTCTTTTCATTCAATTTTGAACAAAGAAAACCTTATCTAATAGGGATATAGCAATTAGATTCTTTTAATCAAAGAACAAAGAGCACATCTAATGCAATTTCCCTAAACTATTCCTATGAGTGCACTCAAACTCTTTCAATACATAATGCAAGTTTTCTTTTCAATTCCCTTAATTTTAGGATGAACAAAAGGAAACTAATGCATAGACAATCAATCAATCTTTTTGCAAGAACGAAGACTTTACAATAGTTCCTTTTTGAAATAAAGGAAGACTTTTACAACACTTACTTTCGAGTAAAGATTAATCGCCTATAAACTAACTTTGACAATGAATCGATAGTGATAAAGAAATCATTTAGAAACACTAAACAATCAAGGCCAAAGTAGGGCTAGGAGAGGAAACACAAATTGATTTCAGAGACAAAACAATCATTGACCTTTCAGCAAGCAAAAACAAAAGGAAATTTGGGAAAAATCAAGTCAAAGGTAGGATTTTTGACCTAAGGAGTATCAGAGTAGCCTTGAATGGGAGAAAATCCGCTTCAAAGCACTTTCCTCAAGCCAAGGGTGCTCTGCAGTTCTCTATCTCCTGACCAAGCCCACGATGGTGCCAAAGAGGCCATTCTAGGGGCTTTCAAGCACAATTTTTACCAAAAAACACTTCAAAAGGGCTGAAATAAGATCAATGGAAGCAAGTAAAGTTTACTAGGATGTACTAGGATGAAGGTAAACTACCCAGAATGGTGATCTCTCCCTAGTATGGTCACCAATTTTTTATGTGGAATTTTGCATCTACGGATAAACACAATTTCCCTAGGTGGGTAGCTATACCTAGAACAATAGAATTAAAGCATTTAACCTTTTTCTATAGAAGATAAATAAGACAAGGGACCTACTTGTTATCTTTTTCTTTCCCTTTGTCTCCTTTGTATGGCTCCCGTCACTCCTTCTCGAACTTAATCCGCTCAAAAAGTACCTGCAATCATAAACAGAGGACAAAAATCAATCAAAGCAAGAGATCTATTGACTATAAGCAAACAGAATCAAAAGAATTTACACATATAATCATCATACATAAAGACAAGAATATGGGAAAAGGTGTAAATAGATTTGTTAAGTAGAAGGAAGAGTTACAACCATGAAGTCTGATCCAATGTCACTCCTCCAGCTTGAGTTCCATCCAACATCACATCAAAAGCACGACACTCTGGCAGCATAACAATACTTTCTTACAATATAAAACCTCACACCAATAGTATCTCCTTACAAATTCTCAAAGTCCAGCCCTGATCACTATGATGAGTGCTCAATTTATAGGGAAACAGAGGTGGCTTTGTCATAAATTGGGCATTGAATGGCCTTCCAATTTTGGAGTTAGTTTCCATGGAGGAAGGGATGAGAGGATAGGAGGTTATTTGATTCATTCCCTATCCAATTTCAAGCTCATAAGAGAGGATAAGAGGTGGGAATATTATAGAATGATCTATAACGAAGGAATATTCCCAGAACCCTACGAAGATTTCGCTCAATCTCGCACAGCGCAGGTCAAAGTGGGTATAGGTGCTCTGCAGAGGAGGCTTGACTGGGCCTAAGTGCTCTACAGAGAACTTACCCCTAAAAAAGGTTGTGTTGGTCCCTCAAGGAGTCATTTCAGGATGTCTTTAGACCAGGAAACTCTCAAGAATGATGGCATTCAATGTGATGATTTTTCTAGGGCATGTAGAAACTGAATTAGGGTTTGATGAGCCCTAAAATTACTGATCTAAATGATGGGAGTGATGTGCCCAAATAGACCTGTAATAGGTCTCCCCTACAATTGGGGAAATATGAGAAATGCTTGAACTGATGAAGAAGGTTGATACACCAGCCGTCCCAGAGAAAAAAACAGAAAGCAAGCCCGGGAAGACAACGACAGACAAGAGTACAACCATGAGCAGTAAAATGCATAACACTCCACTAGACAATACAAACACAAGTCTAACCCCAGAAATCTTGGTGAATCTACCCGCCCTTCATTACAACATTGTAGAAGATATGAAGAAAAATCGCGAAAACATCAGTTTGTTCAAGTTGGATAAGATTCAAGGTTAGTAGGACATCATGCTACACACACTGGGGTAGAAATCTATAGACAACACAACCTCTACCAGCACAGGAGCAAGCACATCTCCTGATTCACTCACAACTATGCTAAACACACTCTGGATGGAGGAAGCAAACTCTTTTTCCCTCCATTCTTGCTTTCATTTGAAATTTATAACTACAATGTTCACAACTATTTGGTTGATTCTGGCACATTAGCCAACATCATGCCGCTCTCCATTGCCAAGAAGATAAATGCACAATGGAGAAAGACATCCACATAGATCATCTAACTCGATTGGACATGCATACCAGCTATTGGTGAACTTTGAGATGTGATCATCCAACTATCTCATCATGGCCGAGTTCACCAGTGCATAAACATTGTTGTTGTGGACATACCGAAAGAATATGGCTTACTACTCAGTAGAGACTGGTCTAGCACGTTCAATGGATACTTTGCTACAAACTAGTCACACACGTGGCTTCCGTATAAGGGCGAAAGCAATCAAATCTGGGTGTTATTTGAGAGATACATAAGGCACAATGTCACTCCCATCAACGACGAGAATGAACCATTGGCCTTCGCAGAGCTCATGTTCGACAACCACCTCATGGAAACAACACTTGGGTGTTATCTCGCACAACCAGCTTCAACCCCAATAGACATGAAGTTGGGTCTCCTTCTTTACCAAACTGATGGAATTGAAACTTGTACAACACATTGTAACAATAGTAGTAGTAATAGCAGTAGTAGCAGTAGTACAAGCGCATCGAACGGTTTGTGTATAGATCATCTATGGACCATGTATTTTGACGGATCAAAAACACAGGATGGCTTTGGAGCCGAGTGTGTCTTGATTGACCCAAAGCAAAAGAAACACTTGATCTCTAGTCACTTGGAGTTTGAGTGCATGAACAACATTGTTGAATATGAAGCACTCGTGTTGGGCTTGCAAAAATCCATTAGCCTCAACGTTGTTTCACTCAAAGTGGTAGGTGATGTAGAACTCATGGTATAATAGGTACATAATACTGTTGGGTGATTTAATTGTCTTTTAGATCCTCGTCATTTAATTTGTCAACCCAGGGGTTTCATAAACTTAGAAGAAAACCAAAATATATGGGACCTCTAGATAAATGCATATTACAAATCTAAACTATAAGATCTGTTTTATGAGAGCATAAAAAGGTTTGATCAATGGAATTAGTTTACTTTAGAAGATAGAGAAGAGTCTCTTGTTCAAGAGTCCTAATTGTCCTTCTACAATCTTTCTATAATAACATTGCCAAACACCTAAGAAAGCAGGAAATAAATCATATAAATGAAAGCAAGTAAATATTGTTTTCAGTTCAGTTCTTAGCTCATGGAGAAGAGTCTCTTAACTTAGAAGGAACTGATTTTCCTTCTCACATAAAAACTAGCTACTGAAATGAAATCAATCTTCACAGAAATTTAATTTAGGAAATCATATAAGAAAATTAATCGTGTTTCAGTTTAGTCTAGCTCATGGAGAAGAGACTCCTAACTGAGGAGATCTTGTTTGTCCTTCTCACATAAAAACTAGCTGCTGAAAGGAGATCAATCTTCACACAACAAAACATGGCCATAACATGAATTCATATTGAAATTATCTACAAATATTTACAACAAAGAAATAAGATGAACATCCAAAATAAAAACTAGTGTATTCACAATTATGAACATTACTTTACAACAAGGTGTACTTATCTTGGTATGGGGATCCTTCCATTCCTCAATGAGAACACATGAACAGAAATCACACCTTAAGAATCAAACAACACTCATAACTCATGATTTGGAGAAAATGATATTATTCATGTTAAATGAACAATCATAAATTTGGTGATAATGAATGATTAAAAATTGTTCTCATTTTCTTTTGAAGGATGTTCCTCTTATTTATACATGAATTAGGGATATCTACTCAATAAATGTAGATCCCTTAAATATCTACTAGATCCATACTTGTCTCAACTTATCCCTAAATACTAGATATAAATCCCATGACACATCAAGATCTCCATGATATTTCTCCTTGGAATATGGTCCATCTCTTGAGTTGAAATTCGAATTTGATCTTGGGAGGCCACATAAGGGTGCCTTGGAAACTTCCAAATGATCTACACATGTCATCAAATTCAATCCACTTTTAGGTATAAGCAAATAAATGCTATATCTCTACCTTTTAATCATAAATTCACTCTAAATACATGAAATTAATAACTTTGGAAAATGTAAATGTGAACTCATGTAGTAATGGTAATGTAGGGTTATGTAATGATAATGTGATGGAATGAGGTGACAAAATGAGGATAAAGGTGAAAGATAGTGAAAGTGAATGTTAATTTTGGCGGCCCAACAAATACCATACACTATTTATCACTTCATCTCAAAAGTTACCAGCAAGAGGTATGGCGACTAATCTCTAACTTCCAAGCATTGAATATCATTGTTGTGCCAAGAACGTCCAATGTAGCTACTGATACCTTAGCAAACGCAACTGCTACCATGTCACCACTTAGGGATAGAGTTACTGTTGAAATTTTGTATAAGCATTATATCCCTAATAACATAACTAATCTATGCATTTTTATGATGATCAACAGGTACTGCGCTTCATGGACAACATTGATGCCTTCAAGGACACAGTAGCTAATGAAGATGAGCATGAGCAATCCCTACAAGTTGCTACTGATGAAAATAAAGGAAACCTCATCCCCAAGGGTGTGGTTTCTCTCAACATGCTCTACGACTTGCAGAACCACTGCCAAGGGTCAAGAAATAGCAAAACCCATAGTTCTACCATGATGAATGAACAAAATAACCTAGGAATAGACCACGATTTGAAGTTCATCAGTCTCAGTACATGATGCACACCGCAGGAGCGGAAAGTTTGTGTCTGCTTGTTCAAATAGTACCAGGATGTGTCCACGTGGGCATGTGATGGCCTGTGTACATACGACATGAAAATGATCCAACACTGGATTCCAATCAAAGAAGGAGTCAATCCATTGTAGAAAAAACTAGGTAAAACACATTTGTTGCTCGAACGCCTAAGTTGACTAAGTTGTTGTTGGATGCCCAGATCACCTACAAAGTTTGTTATTTTGGATGGGTTTATAATTTAAGTTCTATATGTAAGAAATCTAGGAAAATCCGCTTATGCATGGATTTCAGAAACTTGAATCGTTCCCCGAACAAAGACAACAACCCTATGCTGTCATCGGAACCTATGTTACACTCAGTATCTAGAGGTGGAATCTTGTCTTTTCTTAATGGTCTTTCGAGATACCACCATGTTCCAGTAGTGGAACATAATAGTCTGATACCGGTTCAAGAGGATCCTGGCCCACACACATACTGTCTACAATCACTTGACAAGAGGGTTGACAACCTTCCTGTCAATGGCCAAGATCTCAAACTCTGTTTATAGTAGGCTGGGTCGTCCCTTGCACCATGTACATAGTCTGTTTACTGCTTGTTATTTTTGTTATTTTCTTTGTTTACTATTTTTGTTTTGTTTTGTTTGTTTAGTACCATGCTATTTTTGGTTTTGTAAATAATTGATGCCCTCTACTGAGTTTCGGCTTTTGAATGAGTATGTGGTTGGGATTTAAGACTCTTGTGACACTGCAACACTTAGTTTGTCCTGTGTCCACCTTCTTTGTGCTTGGTTAGAACATTCGATCAATGAATTCTTGATAGAAAATACAAGCCATCTGCAAGGGAAGCTTGGGTCCAACCATGAACCTATGTCCACACTGGGTAACTCCATGCCTGTACTCAGCTATCTACTTTGTGTGTTCAAGCTCATCCAACTAGTACAAATGGAGGAGGGGAAAATCTAAACGAGAAAACCTATGTCAGAGGTCTTACATGCTTCTTTGAAGGAAAAACCCCTCCTGCTTTCAATAATTTGGGATCACTCTTCTACCCAAAAAATAAATAAGTGCCTATGCACAGTCCTCTTAAAAAATACAAAGGATAAAGAAGAGAAAGGCTTCCTACGCAGAAAAGTGAAACATGCAACTCCACCGGGGTACTGACCAAGATTGTTGGTGGTGGAGAAATGTGTGTGTTCTTGCATGACTCTGTTGGGGTACTTTCCAATCCTGCTAGCAACAGAGAAATACTAGAGATGAAAAGTTATACTTTGAAATTTTTTAACTAGTGAGCCAAACTACCCTTCCCGATTTCGAAACACTATGATCAAACTGAAACTTGTTTTTGTGTTTGACTGAGTTGGTGAAAGGTGAACCATGTATGTCCATGGGGTAAGTGGGGAAGCCAAAATAACCCACACAATTATTCAATACTCCTTGAAAGACCAAGGCCTTGTGTTGTCAATGGACCAAAACAGAGAATCTAGAGTTCAACTAGTGTGTCGCCAAGTGTTGTAGCGACTGCAACATCCTCTAAAATTTTGGCTTACATTCAATTTTAGAGCCTTCATTGGTTTTTTTATTGATGTTTGCAAGCACTTGGGCTCATCTCATGAGCCCATGTTGAGTCTTTGCACACTCCTTGCTTGACTGTTCAATGAACATATTTTTGCATGATTGGTCACAATGTCATGCTTGCAATCATGTTCTAGTCATGCATAGGGTCCTCCTTCGTGTGTGCAAGTTGTGTCCACTATGTAAATATCTGTTGCACGCATGCACAAATTTGTATGCAGTGTCGCGCAAGCATTGTCGATGTCATTCGACGAACTATCACAAGTGTTGCGCTTGTCACTCACACCATCAGCCAATCACACTGAGTGTATGTTGTCTTGATGGTTTGAGGTGTCTTGTCATCAATTCATGTTGAGTGTGTGTTCGCGAGGTCATGCATGTACGAAGTCACTCGTTGACACACTTGGTCATTTTGTTGAAGCTCTATCAATCGAACCAACCTCCAATAGTTAGACATCTGCTGAGCTGCATTGTGCAATTTTAGCTCTCAATGATTAGTATTGATGCCTAAAATTGTGTAGAGCTTGAGGCTGCCTCCCAGGCATTCTGCACTACACAACCCTAGAATCGACTCGACCGACTGTCACCTGGAACAACGAAGAAGTTTCCCACCAAGCCATTTCATTCTGCATTGCCCGCAAGTACATCAACCAAGCCTCCAGCTGGTCAACCAGAGAGTTTGACTAGGCAGTGACCCCAGGACTCACTCCCCTAAAAAATTGCGCAAAATATGCCAAGCATGCCCACTCCACTGACTGAAGAAAATGTGCGAACATGCCGGACAGAAACCCTATTTCCGTCACTGCCTCCCTTAAGAAATTTTGCATTTTTTCCAGCCAGTTACCGAGTTAGTCGACTTGCTTCTCACCCATAATCTTCATGAGTAGTTTTTCCTAGCATCTCGCTTGGCTTAGAAACTGCGCAGGAATTTTCAGCAGGATAGCCCCCAGCAATTATGCAGTTTTTTCTAGAAGATTCCTGCTAGCTCCCTGAAAAATGTGCATTTTTTTTCGAGAAATCCTCCTGCAACATATTGCTATCTCGCCAGAGGAATTATGTAGTTTTTTCTGCCAACTCCCTCTTCTATCTGTACTGCTTCCCTAAAAAAATTGCACAGATCTACCCTCGAGCCGAGCCAAATCCTACGGATAGTCACTACTGATCTAGATTGTCCATCTCAGTCTCCCAGTGACTTTTGCACATTTTTCACCAGGAGTTCCTGAAGCTCGCATCTCAGCTTGAAATCCTCCTTGTGCAGTTTTAAGATCCTTGCCCTCTCTCCTGGTCATCTGCATTCGAAGGCGAAAGATAATGCATCATTGTAGACTAGGAGATTTATGAATTTGATGGTGTCTCATCATGAGTGATTGCAGATACAGGTACATGGATGATACATGACACGAGGATGAACAGGATGAACAACTAGAGCACATGCAATGGGATTTGTTCATGAATGGATGAACAAAGAATGCATGCGAGGAGATTTGTTCGCGAACGGATGAAAACGTGAAGCATGCCAAAGTACAAGAAAAGGAGCAACGTGCACATGTGACATCAAGCGAACACCAAGACCATCTATGACTCTGCACAACTTTCCATGAAGAGGTGAAGATATGATACACCAAGAGGACATCCATCACTCAGCAACACTGCAGCTTTACATGCACACCAGCAACAACATGAACATACCAGCTCTGTCATGTCGAGTCGTGTCATGAGTCATCTCGGCCACATCACTACTATGGGTCATACTGTTGTAAATCAATGCAATGTAATGTGGAAGTCCAAGAGACCCACATGTAATATGAAGAGACATGTAAAGTTGAAGAGTCAAATAAGTCAAATAGTCATGATGGAAGTCAAACAGTCACAAGGGCTAGTTTTACCCTTGGCTATAAATACCCCTCATTTGTAAATGCAAAGTACTTTTCACCTTGGCTCCTCCCACATAGCCTTCAGAGTCTGTAGTCTTTTCTTTGAGGAGTGAGTAATGGCTCCAACGCCCCACTTACGGGGATAGTGATGTATGGTGTGTCGACGTGTCTTGGAACTTTCGCTTAATTTAGAAGCTTGTTAACAGGCCAACACGTTTTCACACATGTATTGTAATTGTTTGTAAGCCTATTATTTGAACACTTGTAATGCATATTTCTTTAACCTGTGTTAAGACAATTGAACTATTTCAGTTGTTCTAATACATATGCTTATGAAAATGTGTTTTGTAAGTTGTTAACATTGTCTTTCCCATGTGGGCTACAAGGAAAAATTTAAGGATGGACATTTATCTTAAAGTTTATAAACCTTCGCGAATCTTACTAATCCTTAATATGCAAAATATAAAAAAAATGGTGATATTTTTGTAAAATTATTTGAGTTTATTATGATTTTATATAGTCCCTATAAAATTTGGATGATTTCTAAGATACAATAATTTTATAGTATATAATTTGGGCGAATACTTCTTAGAAAAATGGAAATTGGCAAATCTTTTTTTTAGAAAAAGCATGGAAAATTAGCCCATCTATGAATATTAGCCCCTAAAAATAACCATGGGCTACCTCGCCAGACACTAGAAATAACCATGCCCAGAAACTTGTTATAACAGCCATCGCACTCGTGTGGACTACTCCTTTGAGTGTTGTAGGTGCTACCCATTCACTGTGTTTGTGAATGTCGTGTCCATGTGGACTACTCCGTCGGAAGCTGTGCATGTCCTGTTGTGTTGTGTGTCTCTTATAGGATTGGGACTATTCCCTTTAGACTTGAGACTCACATCCACCATCTCCCTCTACGGTGAAAGAACCTTGACAAAATTAACATTAAGCACTCCTTGGGGACGTAAACCTCATTGTTCGAAGACAAAGTAGAGCACTCTCATGTGCTGACAAGCAAGAACTAAGGAAAACTTTTAATACAACGGAAACCAGGCCATCATACTGGATGGGACTCCTACACCAAATGGTGTGAGGTCTAGTTGGGGCTTCATATCGGGGAGATCCCTTGAATATTGGCAGGTCCAACACCATCAACAATATATATATATATATATATATATATATATATATATATATATATATATATATATATATATATATAATTGTAAATGCACTTTGAAGTAAATAGGAAGACATAAATTGTTTAATGGATGTTATTTCCAATATGCAATTGGACTAGGTGGAAGAAGAAAGGACATAATGGAAATGAGATCATTCAATATGTATAGGGGGCCCCAAGTGCATTAAATAAATTTGTGTGTAAGAATCATTTATTGTGGAATAAATACCACGTATAATTATGTAATAATTCTTAACTCAAAAAAAGCTCCCTTTGGAATAACACACTTCTATAGTAGGACATTCAAGGTTATTTAAAACTTACCACAATATTAAGAAGAATTTTTTCTGGGAAGTTATTAAATCTAATGTTCAAATTTTTTTGGTTGAATGTGTGGTTTTCCAACAAAATAAGGGAGAAAAAAAAGAACAAAGGGATATTACAATGATTAGGCATACTAAATCAACACTCGGAAGAGGTTTTAGAGGATTTCATTACAATTATACCAAAGATTGAAGGAAAGAATGTTATCATGATGTTTGTGGCTTGACTCACAAAGTATGCCCATGTTTTCTTTCTTTTTCATTCTTTTAAAGCAAGTACAATATTATCAATCTTCATGGAAATAGTTTAGAAGTTGCATGTAATCCCCAAGATTATTGTAAGTGATAAAGATCCAATTTTCATTGGAAAATTTTGGACTATTATTTTTTGGGTACTCAATTGGACCACAATTTCTCTTACCATTATTATTCCATTATTAATATCTATGAGCAATATTACAATATTGAAATTGCTAAAAACGACATCTTTCAGTTCATTGTGAGTTGAAATGCGAAATACTTGATTATTCCATTCACCACTCTATTATGAGGTTTTCATCAATATATACTTCAATGGAGTTGACCCCTTTATATTTTATTATATATTAAGAGTAGGTCAAAAGTGAAAAAATGTGTCCGAGAAAGAGGTTACTATTACATAGATGGGAATCATTGGGTATCCTATTAAAGGTTGTAGTAAACAAGTAAATTATTTTAACATCATAAATAATAGTAATTCTAAACATTTTTTAAAATTAATGGATGTCTTCACTTCATTGACATTTCTTCTTGAAGTGATCCTTTCATTTATTCCAATTAATTATGTGTGTAATAATGATGTATGTATCTCATGGAAAGTGATTGAAGCCATTAAAATACATCTCCTTCAAAGTTTTGGATAAATAACCAGACAAATACATCCTCACACATAACACAAGTATGAGTTATGGATATCAATGAATTATTGTATTTTATATTATACAAAGTTGATACCATCTCTAACATTGTAATAGAACTTATTAATAACCCCTCTGGGTGGATCATAAAGATTCAATCCCAATTCAGGAGGGAAAGTTCACTACCAGGATGATACAATATTAGAAGGATGGGATGCCTATGAAAACTATTTAACATAAAAAGATTAACAAAGACTTAAAATCAGATAAAGGATCAACTCTAATGAAATATGTTTCTTATACTAACCTACTTATACTAAGTTAATAACTAATCATATTTCAATGAAATATTAACTATAATTTGGAGGTTTCGATGGGAAGGAGAATTATGTGCCTTCCAATCCATAAGACTGTGTGAATCAATAACTCATTTATCTATTTTTGGTGAAAACAACCTTGATAAAACTTCACTATAACTTCACTATAGAAATTTTATGAGCTCAATAATAGTTTAGCCTATAAATATAAAAAAATAGGTTTAAAAAGATAATCCTCTCCCTAATGGAATACTCATAAAAAAAGGGTACTTTTTGTTGATGTTTTCTTTTAAATCAATAAAAGAAATTATTAAGATTCACAACATCGAGTTAATCAAGAAAAACTCTCTCAGTGAGAGTTTAACTCTACAAATTGGAAAGTGCGTAAATTGGATTTATGAAATCATCATTCGATTACAAAGGCCAAAGGTACATAAGGATAATGATAGATGATAGGTGGTTTAGATGTAAATTGTTAAAGATATAACCCCAAAAAAAGGCATGACCTTTTACACATCAAAATCCTTCCAAATAGTTAATAAGTTTGTTTACTAACAATTAGATGTAAATTGTTAAGGATAGCGTGACCTTTTACCTAGCAAAATCCTTCCAAATAAGTTAATAAGTTTGTTTACTAACACTTAGATGTAAATTGTTAAGGATGGCATGACCTTTATCAATTGAGGTATTTACTAATGTTATACTACTTTCAACGTTTACAATCTATTTTCAATTGAGGTATTGGGTAAGATTAAAGTATTTTTAATGTTAATAGTATATCTTATCATGATGTATTAATCAAGGCAAATTACTTCTAAAAGTATTTACTAATGTTATACTACTTTCAACGTTTACAATCTATTTTCAATTGAGGTATTGGGTAAGATTAAAGTATTTTTAATGTTAATAGTATATCTTATCATGATGTATTAATCAAGGCAAATTACTTCTAAAATTAATTAATATATGTACATAATAATTACATATAAATAAATTAATTTAGATAAAATAATTGATATATTTAAATTAAAAATAAAAATAAGAGAAAAAAGTAATGATAAAATTAAATTATATTAAAATTAAATTAATAAAATATATTAAATTAATTAATTAATGTAGTTTTATTAATAGACAAAATAGTTTTGTTTTGTGTATTTTTTTGTTTATTTTTTTATAATTTAAGAGATTTTTAAGAATCACAAGTTAAAGTTGTTTAATTTACAAATTTCAAGTGATTTAGAGATTTTTCAAGATGTTGAATCTATTTATACATTCAAAAATACATTTTAAGTAATAAGAAATCACAATCTCATTCAAATTATATTGTCACATTACATTAAAAAAAAGTCATTAATAATTGATTAATTTGTCTCTCTATTAATATTAACTCAAATAAAATAAAATTTTCATAATAATAAATAACCAAACAAATTAATCTAAACAATAATTAAATACCATTAAATATTTAAACTAAACTACCTTATTAAACTAAATAAAAATAAAAAATTATAATAAATCTTTTAATCAAAGAATTAAAATTAAAATATGTAAAAGGGGAAAGAATAAAATCATGAATAAAAGAAGTTGAAAATTTGTAAGAAAATAATGTAGCTAGTTTAACTATGCAAATAAATTATAATGCAATTATTCTACTTTAAATGGAATGAGGTGAGGAGTAAGATCATGTTTATTAATAATACTAATTATAATAACATTAAGATTTTAAATAGTAATTATAATATATCATAAAGTTTTAAATAATAAAGTTTAAATTTATTATAATGATTTATTTATTATAACATTAATGCATTATTTATAGAAATTAAATTTAGCTTTAAAGAAATCTAATAAATCGAAATAACATTGTACCGTCAACTCTATTTATTATAAGTAATAATTTTTATTATAATTTGTATATATTTAAATTATGGGAAAAATGAATCCTTAAAAGGGTCTCTTTTAAGGAGATTAACGGAGGGAGGGTGTGCGGTTGTTTCTCTCTTCTAACAATGAGGAGGGCGTGGAAACATGTCTCTATACTCCTTGATCACATGCCAATTGAAAACATGGAAGTAGGATTGGCATTGGGAGATGTGACGAAGCGATCGAGGGATACGATGAATTTAATGTTGGGGCAGGGTAGGATCCTTATACCGTTCGTAGTAGAGGGGCTGGCACAAGGAGGACTTCAAATTTGAGGTTTATCTAACAAAAGAGTGGACATCTAACGGTGGAGCGTTCTAGTCTCAAATGTGTGCAGGATTGGAATTTAATGGCACATAAAAGATGATAGAGAGGAGTGACTTGCATGACACCTAGAGATGCACTAGCATATCCTTTTTATGGTAGGCTAGTAGATTATGAGGCAAACGAGGGAGTAGGGATGGAGTATAAGGGTAAGGACTCACATGGAGTTAGGCCATAGACAATGGAGATCTTAATCTAATAATCATATATACTACTCTAAATGTCGATGTCCTAATAAATACAATGTTACTGGACTTTGTTACTGGACTTTGCAATTGGGTGAGATGGGAGAAAAACAAGGATAGGGACCATGAGATGATATGGTATTAGTATTGTGGCAAGTAGTTGATCTTAGATAAAACTGCAAGATAGGGACATAAATCATTGCAATTTTGATGGAATCCATTGAGATTGGGCAAGAGGAAGAGGAATAATTGGGTGGTTGTGGCACCTCAAGACCATCTTTGGCTTACCTATTGAAGGAACGTAAACTGGGTAATAATGGAGAATTGGTAGTGAGTATTGGCTACTACGCCCTTGAACCACAACTAACAAGAGGTTGAGGCTTAGTGGGATTCGGGGACATGAGGTATCATGGTTGAAAAACTAGACATAGAACAGATTGGAGTGAGAAGTGATATCATGCCAATACCCATAGTCATTATCATTAAGCAGAAAAGGTGGAAAAGGATATCTTTGCAAGAAGAAGGTAGGAACATAGGTCGAGGATAATTTATGAGTAAGGCAAGAAGGACAATCTCATTGATTGGTAGTCGGAAAATCGTGAACAAGGTGAGGACGCCAAGAGAAAGAGGATGACCAAGAAGGAGGGTAGTTAAAATTGAATCTTGGAGAAGGAGAGGAAATGTTATCCTATAGGATAGGGATTCTGAAGCTATAACGAATTAATATGACCCAATTCCTTTGCAAATTCAGGAGGAGATGATTAAGTTAGGAAAGGAACTAAAACCACAGAGGGTGACGATCTTAAACGCAGTAGTACGAGCAACAAAACAACATTGGACCATTGAATTAAGGAAAACTTGATCATGAATAAGTTATTACATACAAGCAGTGAATATATACTAGCCAATAAGATTCCTCTTGGGATGAGTGATCATGGATGGTTAGGAGATGTGACGAGATATATCCCACTCATTGTATCACATTCATGGGCAGTTGTGACAAAGTTATGGATGTCTCAATAAGTTGTATTGGAGGCTAACCTATTGAGAACACCACTCTAACATTTCTCGAGATAACCCACAACCTCCTAGTGACCAGGTGATTCCAATTCTTCTATCTAACTCTAACTTTGAGCCAATCCCCTAATATTGAATGTTTGTCATATATGGTTTCTTTTTTTTTTCAACATATGGCTCTATCTGGATGGGAAGTAAACTTAGGATGAACCTGTTTTATTTTAGTAATAATAAGTTATGTATGACAATCTTAACCCATCAGCGTGACCATTTTTTGGTATGGTTAGGTCTCCCTAGGGAGAGATAAAAGGGACCTCTATAATCCAAGATGTAAATTTTAGCTTGTAGCAATAGATTTTACTTAAAAAAAGAATTACGAGAAAATTGAAGTGATTAGATACAACATTTTTGTTATGGATATATTAAAGAAATGAACATTTCTATTTGTGGTCAACATTTCGACACAGGGGCTTCACCGGGGGAGAAATACCATACCACGTGCGTTCATATCGGGGGATACATATTGAGGAAAAAATTATATAATATATTGAGCATATAATAGGGGGTAAAGGGTTTTTAAATTCACAATTATAAAAAATGGAGCTCAAAGTTAATGAAAAAAGATAAAGAGGTGTAAAAAATGTTAATGAAAAAATAGATACCTAAAATATGTACCAAAAGTAGGGGTTTTTGAAATTTGGAAGGTGTATTGCGTTCGTATTGGTAGGGGGTTAAATAATGTGATTTTTAAAGGTATTTTCCAATATGTAGTCAAATCAAGAGTATTGTTTAGGATGCCACAGACACATGTGATATGTCAGAGGTTTATTTAATAAAGCCCTTGTATGTTTCGAGCCATCAAGTGTGGCTCATCCTTAGGATAGAGATATGGAATATGATCAAGATCTAAGAGATACATAAGTGAGAGATGCAGAGAAAACTACGTTAGGTTAGTTGAATGTCAGGATATAAAATATGAAAAAAAGGACAAATGAGATTTTAACGTTCACAATAATTAATGAGAATGTTCTCATTAATGTCAATTCTAAAATGTCAAGTTTATATACTACGAAAGGCTCTCCTCAATTTCAAATCATATCCAAAAGCGGAGCAATGAGGTACAACATTGATAACCCTCACATAGGAGTGCACACCCATTCCTTTAAAGAGCCTCCAAAGTCATCTAAAGAGCTAAAGAAGTAATAAACAACTCTTTCATGTATTGGGATAAATCCTAGTTAATTTAAGGCATATAATTGTTATGACAGAGGGATTTTTCGCTAGACCATCCAACCCTCAACGAAGATTACATGATGGAATATGAGTGGACTCAATTAAAAAGGAATGTAAAGGCTCCTCAAAAATAAATGTAGCAAAGATAAATTGTAATCATGATGATTAAAGAAACTAAATTCTCCAACAACAAAATATCTTTGATAACCCCAAAATTTGGGTTCTTTGTCAATTAGTAGTAATTGTTGCACAAATATAGGTAGGATGTTTGGCCATATATAGAACCCTAAGAAGGTTCAAGTCATGGGCATGTTTGTTTCCTCCAAAACACTAAATAAAATTTCATCCCATAGGATTAGATGAGGTATGCTTCATTTCCAATAAGTACGAACCCTCTACATCAAGAGATAAAATGGACTTTCTCAAGTCCATCAAACCCTTCATTAATGATGTCCCATGGATCATTGGTGGGGATTTCAACATCATCAAATATTTATATTATAAAAAAAGGGGGTGTTAGGAACTTGGATGTGGACGAAGAACATTTTGCAGCGCTTGTTTCACAAAGGTGGGTAGGAGGTTTGACCATACTATAGAACCCTAAGGAGGTTCAATTCATGTACATGGTTGTTTCCTCCAAAACACTAATAATCAAATTTCATCCCATAGGATTAGATGAGGTATGCTTCATTTTCAATGTGTATGAACCCTCTACATCAAGAGATAAAATGGAATTTCTCGAGTCCATCAAACCCTTCATTAATGATGTCCCATAGATCATTAGTGGGGATTTCAACATCATCAAATATTTAGATTAGAGAAAAATGGGGTACTAGGAACTTGGATGTGGAAAAATAACATTTTGTAGAAATGATGCAAAAGATGCATCTTCTAAGCCTCAATTCCATCAATAGTATCCACATGTGAAACAACAAGAGCTTTGTCTGGATCTAGAAATCAAAGTCATCCCCAAGAATAGACCTTTTCACTTTAAGAGATTCTAGCTATCACACCCATTATTCGTGGACAACATCAAACAACAATGGAATGAGGGAAGAAATTTTGAAGGATACATAATGAACTATTTTTAGAAAAAAAAATTGTCAAGGTAAAGCTGAAAATTTGGAATTGGGAGGAATTCATCAACATCTTCCAAGCCAACATGATCTGGAGAATTCAATCGATCAAGTGCATCATGCCATAATAAAATAAGGAATATCACATGAACTATCAAATGAGTAGGCATACATTTAGACATATCTAGATGAAAGCAGGAAATAAGAGTAAGTCCTCTGAAGCAAAATTCATGGGTCTTCTAGTTAAGGGAGGGAGAAAAGAACACATCCTTCTTTCATAAATATGTTCTTTAGCATAGGAATCATATCTACATCTCCTTGCTTAGGGCTTTGCATGGTCATATTATTTCATATCGTAAATATATGGAGAAGGATCTCATTCGTTACTATGGCAACCTTCTCTCGTATCTTGACCCTAGTTTATCGGTAGCTATAAGAAGAATAATGAGACATATTCCCTCCCTAATTTCTTAGGATCAAAATGAGGTGTTAATGAAAATCATCACCTTAGTAGACCTTGAGGTAGTTTTCATGGAAATTCCTAGAAAATAAGGTTCTAGAGTTGAATATATTTACAATGGACTTTTTTTAGGCATGGTGTCGAGTCATAGGTGAAGAAATTATGTAAGTAGTAAAGTAATCGTGATGCACAACCTCAATCCTCCCAACATTCTATGCATCCTTCCTCAAACTAGTTCCCAGGTAAAAAGAGTGAATGATCCAAGTATCTATAGGCTAATTTCACTCTATAGTGTGATTTGCAAAATAATCTGTTGATGGTGCTGGACCCACCGACATTCAGGGGATCTCCTCGATATGAAGTCCCAACTAGACCTCACACTGTTTGGAGTAAGAGTCCCAACAATAGGTGGTAATGTAGTGCCTTGACCACAAAAACACGCAAAGGGAAGTATGATAACTTTGGGTGACAAGTGTGTGACCCCACAGAGAGTCAAGTGCGATGCACGACGGTTCCAACACACGAAGGGAAAAGGAAGTGTGCCCCTTAGAAGCCTGTAATAGTATGCAACTAGAAAGGAACACATGAGTGAAATGTCATCACAAGCTAAGATGTGGAATAGTCCACAAGTTAAAGTGATGAGTTAATCCAAAAAATCGCATTCAACAAGATTCGTACAATTGCAAACAAATAAGTTCATAAGCAGATGCGTAAGTTAAATAACATACATTTCCAATGCAAAAGGAATAGTCCTACTATATTAACATCATATGCATGAAAGCGTGTTGGCTCTGATTTTATTATTATAAGTGAAATTTCCATCCATACATACACCATTGATGACCACTAGCCCCAATAGTGTAACATTACAGTCAAGAACACCTACTCCTCCAAATAAGTATACTCGCTATACGCTATGGAGAAGCCAAGGCTTTTCACAATGCTCCCAAGTTTTTTCTAAGTCTAATCCTAGCCAAAATCTTGGCTCCCAAAAGCCTGTTACATGAGTTATGAGGTTCTATTTATAACAAGAGGGGTTGTCTCTTCAACTCCCCTTTGTGACCTTTGGACTACCCTCATGACTCTTCAACTTATTCACAAAATGACACATTGTATTACATGGTGAATTTTCAAATTCCAATATTGACACTTGGAATTTCACTTACAACATAATTACAAATAATATTAAATTTTCCAGTTGTACCCATATAAGAAAAAATAGGGTAGGGATAGCCCAAAAGACATAACACTATGACTCTGGAGTTTGGGGGAACCCCAGCTCAACAAACCTCCACTTGCTGCTTCTCGATCACATATTGGTGCTAAGCTTGGTACTATGTGATTGTGTCCCCAAACTGCTAAACGGTGTGTTGTTGGAAGAAAACTCTAGCCTCTATGGAATCCGGGTACACTGTCTTTGAACCTCTATATAACTCGTTCTAAAGCATGAGCAACATTTTTTTGACTTTGATAGGAACACCTATGAACTTTTGCATGTTGTGTGTGCTCAACTCCAAGTATTCCTTAGTCACATCCTGTCTTAGTTTCTCCAAGTACTGTTCAACCTCCTATCGGACTGGGTTCTTGGGTTTAGCTTTGGTGAGGGAACCGATTGATAGGATCTCGTGTGTTCTCACCAAGACATACAAACTACTGTACAACCACACATATGAGGCTTGTGTGTTTCCAATGAATGAGGTGAGTTTCTTGTTGTTCTAAATCAACATTCAAAACTTTACTTTCGCCAGCTTTGCCTATGGCTTCATCTCCTTCACTAAGTCAAACAAGCCCCTTTGTACAGTATTGTCCACTCCTATACATAGGTGATACCAATAGGTATCTTTTTTTGATTTTTAACAAACTCGTCTCTCTACTTCTATAGGCCATGCAAATAGACAAATACTTTATGCACCGTGACAAATCCATCATAGAGCTTCCACATGGTTTCTCCAAGTGTTGATACTTCAACAAGTATCATTGTTCTCATCTATCCCAATGCAAAAATTGAATTTTAAGTTGTTGCTCAGAGTTTTTCTGCCTCTTTTTTGGAAGCCTACAATTTCTATGCCAGATGTTCACTCTTGGTCATCAAATACTAGACATTTGATCTTGTTGCACCTACATAGGACAAGTTGGCTTTCGGCAATGCCAGTTGGATGCTTCCTGGTATCTGACACTATCACCCTTTCCTTGATGAATGCAGGTGATGCGTGATCATCTGGAAATTTCTTCCTCTATGCTTGTACAATCCTCTTCTAGAACTCATTGAATGATAGATTGTACACATCCATGACCAGATCATCATCAAGGAGAACAACATCTCCTTGCTCACTCGAGGTTGGCTCTGCTACTAGAGGTGCTAGAGACTAAGGGATGACCTGTGGTGGTCTCGGCATCAAGTCAACACTTGTTCCACTCCATGTCTGTCACTTCAATCAATTGCTCAAACTGTTGAGCAAGCTCCCGATCATGCATGTGTTTACTTTCCTCCTCAGCTGCTGGTAGCTTCAGCTCTTCAACTTGTATCGACATTGTTTCCACTGTCATCACACCTTTCTTTTTTTCTTATTCCCGCTACTGCTTCTCTTCTTGTTCTCTCCTCCTCAAATATTCTCCTTCCTTCAACTTCTTCTCTCTCTCCTGTAGTTTTAGTTCTTCTTCTTGCAACCTCTACTTTTCTCTCTACACCCTTTGCTTCCTCTTTTCTTCTGCTACCAAAGTTTCCTTCGTGATAAGAGGATATTCTTTCATTTTTCAACTCTTATCTCCCTCTTGAGAGCCAAAAATCTTCCTCTTTCCCTTATCCTGCATAGTGCTTTTTCCTTCTGCTGCTATTTCTTCCAGAGTTGTGGCTGTCTATGGAGAAGCCTTTGAAGTCTTTGCTATATTGACTAGCTCATTGAGTTTGGAGGCATTGTAGGAGTTCCTCCAGGGATCCTCCTCTAGCCAATGAAATGCCTCGCTAATCTAGGGAAAGTAAACTCTTGTACATTGGTCCTTACAAATACCGCAGGGATCATATGGATTAAAGTCCTTAGTGACGAATTCAAATCTCACTATTTCCTTAGCCTTAACTTATGTGAATTTCAAGTTCTTTATCTCGTATAATCCGGTCTGCAAAGGAAGAGTGGGCCATGGTACTTTCTTCTTCCTGTGCAGTGTTGCTGACAACCTTGTAGGGAGATGGTATGATACTTCTTGCATGATCAGTTTGTCAGTGGCATACCTTGTTAAGACATGCGGAGGCTTCTCTCTTCCAAACACTTTGATGAAGGTGCCACCTGGTGAGTCATACCAATCTGCAATGTATACTATCACCTCCATTGCTTCTCGGAACATGCAAGGTGGATCTTGTTAAAATATAATCTTGTTTAAAGAGATGATAAAGTGGTCAGTTAGTCGTGCCATTACTCCTTGATAACTGTAGTCTGAAAGAAACTTGAAATAGATGTTCATGGTAGACTCTTGTGGTTTCCATGTTCAGTTCATGCCAAGGAACTACTATTGTGCACAGATTGCATCTAGAAAGTATGCAGATGTATAGAATCTTCCTTGCTCACCCTTGGGTGGATTCTGATCTTGTGATACATGGGCCTTCAATTGTTGAGCCAACAGATCCGGCCAGTTGAATGGCCTCCCATCATTCACCAACTAATCCAATAAGACTTCCCACCCTCCAGGAAAGGTTTTTGTGCTCTCTTGACGATGGATCCTTCAAGTGAAGATAATCAAGAGTTGGTAAGCTTTCCTAAGGGAATTTGTGTTGTACACATGGGTGGGTGTTTGCCGAATATTTTATGGCCTTTTCACCTAGAACTTGACAATATCTCTTATGTTCACATAGTTGTGGGTGGCATAGAAGAGTGAGTCCATGCGCTTTACTAGCTCGAGCAAGTGATACATATGCTCAAAGTATTATGCCCTGAAGGTGGCAAGATTATGCTCGTTGGAACTTATCAATGTCATAGTCTGTTCATCTGTATGTGAGACAATCCAATTGATGATGCCAGCACACGGGAAGGTGGGATACCTCATGCCACCCGTTATAGCCCTAATTGCCAGATGCTAAGATAAACCTATCAACCCTCTAAATCTGCCTCAAACACCTTTGCAAAAGTGTCTTTCATATGTTTCCATGTCGGTTTTGTTCCATTCTCTATAAAAAACTAAGTATATGCATACACTGGCAAATCAATTGATGTCTGCTCAACTTCTTCCCCAGTATTTCTCTCATTGGTTTCCTTTGATGCAACTCTCTTAGATGCCATGTTAACAGTCATTGCTGGAGAGGTTCTCAACAACTATTGTACCTGTGGGACAGAGAGGACACTCATGGAAAGAAAATGTCAGTTTAAAGAAAAACAACTTACAAGATAAGTTCAAGCAGCAAACCGAGCACTAGACAAGAAGGATTGCATAATTTTTCTTGGCAAGGGGGACTGGTTACCTGTGGGAATTGTGCACTACATAGTCCCAATAGATAAGATGAAATCCTGCTAGTTAAAACTCCATAATGCATAGTTTAGCCTAGGCAAAGACCTGGGAGAGATTGTGCATTTTGTAGTCTTAGTGGACAAGCTAAGAGGTTGGTTCCTAGAACTATGAATTGCACAGTTGGAGCCATCTTAGAATATGAACTACACAATTTCATAGGCCACGCTTGTGGCTTGAGCCTCTAGATTGTGCAGTGCCAGCTGTGGAAAGTGAAATCCAGCCAAGGGGAACCTAGATCTGCCCAAGGGAAATGTGAAAAACAAGTAGATCTGAGAGATAATGTGAAGTTGAGTGTAAATCTAACAAAGTGTAGGTATATGCAAGTTAATCAAGTTCATCAACTGGTCAAAGATAAGGAAAAAAGAAGTGCATGAGGAGAGTCACTGCAATAGTGACCATTGGTGCAAAAACAGGAAAACTAATTTGACACTTGGGAAAGCCAATCAATAACTTGAAACAAAAATTCTGCTATAGGGATTAATGCACGAGAGTTTGGTGATGGAGATACCCTCAAGGATATTCCCGGGATCCTTGGCAAATAGTCAGATTAGCTGCAGTTGGCCTAGAGATACATGCACATATCTGTAATAGTGAAATTAGAATTGATGTAGGAAGAAAGATTGTTACCTCAGTTCTCAGTGTGGTGTTGTTGGAGAGCGCAAAGTAGGGGAATGGAAGACCCCTCAGCTAGCTCCAAGATCAATACCTGCACATAAATAACACGAGGTAGAATATCATAGCATATAACTTCAACAATCAATACATTAATACATATAGATATCTAACTGCATACATCTAAGCCACACATAATCATTAATGTTTCATAAACTTGTAAATAAATCACAAAACCAAAACCATGGAGTGGAAAACACAATTACAAGTCTATATTAATGATAGAAAAGAGTGATTACAACCATTGGTTGCATCAACCTTCCCTTACTCCTCCAACTTCTCTCTCTCTCTCTCTTCTTAACCTCTTGAAGAGCTGATGTCTAATACTAGCTTCGACAGTCAAATTGGTAATCCTTTCAAATGTTTCGACCTCTTTCACAATGGACCTAGCCTCAAATATATAGAATGAGAGGATAAGCCTTTCCAAATCCTTCATGAGTTCCTTTGGGAAAAAGTAGAGATGTTTCCATTCTTTTGTGCTCTTTCCTTGTTTGTAGACTCCATTAGGAATAGTAATTCCTCCAAATAGGTCAAATCTGGATGTTTCCATGATTTTATGAGTTGACATAGGATTGTATATAGGGATATTTCTCAGTCAACTTTCTCCTTTGAACCATAGAAACTCACTTAATTTTACTAAAACTCTTCTCGAGGCAACATACAAAGTTACCTTAGGAACTAATGCACCTGATGCATGGCTAGGAAGCTTTATAAAGTAGGTTGTTAGTTCCTGGGGAGCGTTAGCTTGATAAATAGGCCTGTGAACTTGGTCAGTATTTTAGTCATCTTTCCCTTCTCCTCTGAGCTAATGAGGAGGTCATTTTCCTATATAACCGATGCCCCCTAAAGTGTGAGATCAAAGGAAAAGACGATGGCCGAAATACTTTATATAATTGTCATTTTCTTCGAAAAGAGAGAGAGAGAGAGGATCAAAGCTTCAGGAATAAGAGAAAGTTGATACAACACATATATATAAAACATATAAAATCATGTCCTGAGTCGGGCATTCCCACGCTCAGTAGCTATGTCAGAGCGATTTCTCAACAAAGAGATATGATGATAATGTCCCTCGATAAGCACAATGTAGGACTTGTGTCATAATAAGGTCATTCTGATGAGTTGTCTCCAAAAAACAATATACACAACTTAGGAGAGGAAACAAGGCTGAGTGATGTAAGCCTCTACCCAAGGTCTTTATTTCTTCTTCACCGTAATAACATAGTTCGATACATGTGAATAAAAGCGTTGAGGTCGAACATGTATGAAATTGTCTGATTACCAGTCAATAATGGAGATTGTTAACAGATGTGAGGATTGCCACGAAATTGTCTGATTACCAGTCAATAATGGAGATTGTTAACAGATGTGAGGATTGCCACCAATAATGGTGATGGTATCCAATATTCACAGTACAATCTAATGAGTGTCAATAATTTTTTTGTCATCAAACACTTATAGAAACATTTAACCAGGAGCCAATAATGAAAACCCCTGACCAAACACAAGGTGACCTGCCACTGATGTCTACAAGTTCCAAGGCACTGAAGTGTTTCTGCGTTTGCTTCCTAGATAGAGTGTTGAAGTCAATTGGAAGATACCTATTGAAAGGTAGGCAATAATCTGTACTACATCAGTTGACGTGAAACGGGACAAGAATGATTGTTTTTCGAAGAATTGTTTGAGCATTGGGTCAAATCGACAGAGGGCATGATGGAAGGATATCCTTGATGGTTTGATGGAGGAAAAAAAAGACAAAGGGTTTCCATTGAACAATAGAAGGAACGACACAAAGGTTTTAACCATGCAGCACTAGAATCATTAAAACCAAAGAGTGTTAGGATACAGAGATGCAAGAACATCGAGGTATATAGGCTAAACACATAGGATGGTAAGGTTCATATTAACAGGCCATCACAAAGAAGGTTTTGCTGAGGGAGTGCCATGTTCAAGGGAGCGACTGCTACCAAAACATTATTTTCAAAATATTGACATAAAGAAATTGTATTTTCCACTTTCCCCGTCTAATTAATTTAATGAGTCCAGACAAGTAAACTCGGTGGTCTTTTCATATTTCGAGAGTCTGAAAAGATCGTAACGAGTGACTCCAGGGTGGTCCCTTTGTCATAGTTTTTAACTGAGTGTGACAAATGTTTAATAGTATACCCGAAAAGGTTCCTTTTCCATAAGTTAGTCTACTAAGTCTGGATAACGAGATAAACCTACAATCAATAGAAGTTTGCCTCATTTTGTTACAAGTATGAGGAGATGGAGTAAACTCAATATTTGTCGTGAAATTTTAATGAGTCACGTGAAGAAAAAATCAAATAGATCTTCATCAAATTTTAACCAGTCAAATGAAGAAAACTCAAGGTATATTTTTCATTTTAATGAGAGAGGAAAAAGAGGTAAAAGATCTGCTCATTCCTTCTTCGTAGATTTAACGAGCTCGAAGAAGGGAAAAACTCAGGGATTTTTCAATTTAAAAGTGAGAAAGAGTCCCAAAAAAAAGAAAATGCTTATACCTTCATCGTAGGAGTTTAACGAGCCCAATGAAGAAAACACGGGGATTTTTCAGTTCAAGAGTGAGAAATGATCCCATAAAAGAAAGCGCTCATAGTGAATTGAACATGCTCATTTCTGCAATTCATCCCTGAAATTCCTTTCATCAAAACATGAGTAATTTTTTACAAAATGTCGACATGGTGCCTGATAAATAACATAGGAAATGAGCTACTTCTACTTTAAGACTTTAATTAAGATAGGCCATACCTCCTTAGTGACTAAAAGGAAGTTTTTGAGCCTCCATTTTCACCATTTGCATCATTTGAGTGCTGTGAGAGTGTTCTGGAGCTAAAGAGGAGTGGATCTTCTACAGACTATTGTGGGAAATCTAGGAAACCATTTGACTTGTTGTTTATTCCAAGTAGATGGAAAAACCCTTATCATGTATTCTTTAATCTTTTTTAGTTGCATTGGGGGTTGATTTTTAGAATTTGGGGAGGCCCTAGCTCATTAAATGCAACTAATGCCCTTGTTATGAAACCAGCTCACAAAAAGATAGAAAAGATAGATCAATGCCTTAGAATTCAGCCTCTTCGAGGGGGCAACCTCCTTTACATTACATAAATGAACAATTCTTGGATGATTCAAATGACAAAACCTCCTTTCTATATATAGGAGTCTACGGAGTCACAATATAACCCAGCCGACCTAACAATAATAATATAAAGCCACAAAAATAACAATAGAGGGATTCTATGGGGCATAGTAATAACAATATGGGTACAATAGGGGCACAACAATATTAATAAGGGATACAACTACATAAGTAATGGGGTAATCACTAGTATTATAGGGACCTAACATTCTCGTCTCCTTCAAAAAATTGTTGTCCTCAATGCTTGAGTAGTTTTGGATGCTTTTGTATAAAACTCTCATCCTCCCATGTGGAATCTTCAGCAGATAAGTTCTTCCACTTGATGAGATACTCCGAAATTGAAGGACTTTGTAGCTGTCGAGTTCTTGTTTCTATGACTGCTTCCGGTTCCAATATAATTTTTCCTTCCTCGTCAAGTTTTGGCAATATTGTTTGAACTGGGAGCTTGTTGCCTATAACCTTATTTAAACATGAAACATGGAAAACTAGGTGCACTCGAGAAGCTGCAGGAAGCTCCAATTTGTATGCCATAGTACCAATCTTTTGCAACACCTTGTATGGACCATAATACTTTGGTGATAATTTATTATCCTTCTTAGCTTGCTTGAGGGA
The DNA here is from genome assembly GCA_031772625.1 of Pinus tabuliformis. Lineage (NCBI taxonomy): Eukaryota > Viridiplantae > Streptophyta > Pinopsida > Pinales > Pinaceae > Pinus > Pinus tabuliformis. The sequence continues at coordinate 745,501,150 of CM062807.1, read as the reverse complement.
CATTTGTTTATATGGTTGTAGCTGTAGGAATACCCAATCACCTACATCAAAACTTCTTTCACTGGGATGTTGATCTGCTTGTTGTTTCATTCGATTTTGTGCCAACACGAGGTTATCCTTTAAGAGTTGGAGGACTTGTTGTTGATGTTTGATTTGATGCTCCACTGCTTAAACCTTAGAATTTTCTCTTAAATATGATGTGATGGATGGTGGCTGATATCCATAAAGTGCCATAAATGGGGTCATTTTTGTTGCTGTATGGAAGGAAGTGTTATACCACCACTCAGCTAGAGGCAACCATTTGACCCATTGTGTCTATTTATAAGATACAAAGCAACGAAGATATCCTTCCAAACATTTGTTTACTATCTTAGTTTCCCCATCAGATTGAGGATGATAAGATGAGCTATGAGCTAACTGAGTACCAAGACAAGAAAAAATTCTGTCCAAAAATTTCAAGTGAAATTGGGATCTCTGTCACTTACAATAATCTTTGGGTTTCCATGTAGCTTTTGAATTGTTTCCATAAATGCAGTAGAAACTGTACTGGCTTTAAATGGATGTGATAATGCACAAAAATGTGCATACTTGGTAAGTCTGTCAACTTGTTATAGACATTTTTGTGCCTTACAGCATGAAGCATGAAATGTCAATAATCTAAGGGATCCAAAGTCCCTAAACATGTTGTTCCTACCCCTGGAGGAACAAGGTCAGCAAACCACAGCACTAAATATCAGTTCTCCACCTGAAAACACTCAAAAACAAGCAAATTATGGATCATGTCAACTGCTCCACTGAGCATCTGCGCTGAATGTCAACTGTAATGAAGGCTACCTGCGCTGGGCGAGATTGGCCAAGTGGCACAGTCATTCCTCAAGGTGTCAATGCCCAGGAAGCTTCCAAAATGACATTTGGATCAGGGAATTCGCCTAGTGATGAGTAAGAGGATCTAGATCTCCAAGTGGAAGCAAGAACCTCCAAGTGGACTCAAGAACTGAAGAATAACTGAAGTGGGAGAGGACACTAGTCAGCTTCATGCCAACCTCAAGCTGACTCATCCTTTCCCCAAAACTCCTATATATAGAGCTCTCTCATGAGGTCTAAGGAGGCTGGAATCTGGTGAATGTAAGGAAGTGCTGTTGGTTTGAGTATAGAACTATTGGGTGATTTGCTTGAAGGAGGTGAAGAGGAGATTTCTTTTTGCTGGGAGGTGTTGCTGGATTGGGCCTCTTATGGTTGTAACACTCTCAGAACTTTACTTCTTCCATTAATAAAGCATTTGAGGTTCTTCTATATGCATGTGTCTCAATGGTGAATTGTTATACTTGTGTATTTGATTTATTCTAATCCTTGAATCAATTATGAATGTATGCTTCTTTTAGTTTCCCTCTCTTTCCCTTTTGCAGGTTCTTTGTGTAGCTGGGCCAGTGAAAGAGCAAGGAGCTGGGAGCAATCAGCAAAGAGAGAAGATTGGATCAATCATTAGTTGAAGACAACGGTTAGTGGATCTCTTTCTCCCCTCTCTTACATCTCATAAAGAAGTAATCTTGAATAGCTTTGCATTCGGTTGTTGCTGAGGTACTATCACCCTTAGAGTGGGATAGGGTCATTCCGTATTGGATACTTTTCCCAACAACAAATTGGCGACTCCACTTGGGATCGTATCTTGTTGGTTGTTTGTGTTTTTGCTATTTATTTCATAAACACAGGGAGTACCGAATCGAACTGCATTTGGATCTTTCAAATGCAAAGTAAAGGGCAGCTACTCTAGCTCAGTTGCTGGGCAAGTTTATGATTTGAAGAGCTGATCCACAAGGACTCTAAACAGCTCTTAGTGATAACTTTTCATCCTCCTTTTCATCCCTTAGTGTGTACTTCACTGATAGCTTCTAATTTGGCCAAAAACTGTGAATTTTTGAGCAATCTGTGACCCGGAAACCAAGAGAAACGAAAGTTTCGTTCTTCAGTGCAGGCTGTGTGAAGGCTGTCTGCATTTCAGCACAGTTCCCGAAGGGGCTACCTGCGCTGAATGTCAAACTGACAGTGTACCACCTGCGCTGAACCAGTCTTGCATTGTGCTACTGGGGTTCCCTGTTGTTTCTTGCCCTGTTTTCACCCTTGTTTTTGCAGCCTGTTACCAGTCAATGTACCTATCTGAAACCAACTTTCCTTGCCACTATTCCGCCTCGGTTGTATAAAAAAACTGTGTTTGTTCTTTGTGTATTTCTTGTATCATTTACAGTTTCCCATAACGAAAGTGAACTAGTCTTGTTGTGGCCTCTTAGATCTAGACCTGTGATAAAGTGTCGTTTTGATCTTAAGAGTTAGTTTATTTGTTGTTCATAGCTTATTGAGCTTTTTCTTTCGTCATATGGTTTGAATTTGTATATTTCTAGTGTCGAAACAAGTAAATCTTAAGGTGTCTTTTGATTTTGGACAAGCTTGTTTGCTTTCACTTGAAATTGAATTCAAAGTTATACAACAGCTTTCTTTTTGTATCGCACCAACATTAAGAAAGAGAAAAGAAATACCTGCATTGTGCATGTGCATTATGAAAGCTTGCATGTTGATTTAGGAAAAAGTGCATTAGTGTGTGCTCTATGATCTGTGTGAAAAGATGTTTTCTTTCTTTTCCCTCAGTAGTTAAGATTTTCAAAGTTGAAAGATTGAAAAGCTTGCTTATCATCTTAGACTGCATTTAGGAGTGTTACTATACACCTCGTGGTGATCCATAAAGGTAAACTGCTAAACAAGATCAACCTTAAAATAAATTGAATTTACATAACAACGCATTGAAACATAACGCAAACACATAGAGGTCTAAGCTAGAGACGTGTTCCGACGTCGTTAAACGTGATATCTTAGCGTTGAGTGGTTGGGTGATTCCTCCACGGTGAAGCGATAAGTATCAATACGGACTTGTGCTCCCACGTACCGTCGCGTATATATTGGGAGACCCCTATAGGAACAAAGCCTTTATCCATAGGAAACTGTGTCGGCTGCCCTACTGATCGCAATGCAGTGAACACAGCATTCACGAAGATCGACCACTCGTACCGTAAAATGTATTCTGTGGTTTTGCGAAAAGTTTGGCACACCCTCTGCGTAGAACTCCAGAGCAGTTTCTTTTGGCCTTTTTCAAACTCTATAACTGAAAAAGTCCATCCGAGCATTTGTCACTTCGGGCTCATTAAAACATCGAAGGAGACTAGAGTCATCTTTAGCTTTTTCTCGACTCTTAAAAAGTGAAAAAGCAAGTTGTGTCTAAAGCGTCGTTATAAAATTTATTTTAAACGGAACATAATCACCTCCTATTCCTGCGTTGATCTGTAGGTTGAGAACATGGAACGCCCCAACCAAGGAATTCCACATGATGGAAATCCTAGTCCTTTCTCCTCTTGGGGAGAAGTTGGTGCGCCCCACATGGCCACATTGTCGCTTCCAGGACTGACAATTGGCCTGCCTATTTGGCTATTCTCAACCAATGTAGTTCAGAACACCATGGTTCCTGAACAGTCGAGTCAACAGTTAGATCAGTCTAGAGCTGCCCACCAGCCTTCAACTTCCTATAACTCTTCCTCCAATCCTTCATCTTCGCAAGGTAGAGCCGGCAAAAGCCAAGCTCCCATGAAGAAGAAGGAGAAGAAGGAGAGAGAGAAGAAGAAGAAGGAGCCTAAGGCGACTGGGGGCAAGCAAAAGACATCTGACAAAAATCCACACACAGCACAGACCGGGCCTAAATTGCCATGTGTCATATGTAGAGGAGACCACTTCCATAGAGATTGTCCCTGTATTCCCCGGATACTAAGGGACTGGTCACCTCGTTTGCACAATTCGGGAGCATCAACCTCTGATAGCCATGTTGAATGCTTACCGTCAACCAGCGAAAGTGAAGGTTCAAGACAAAGAGGGGGAGCAAGATCCCCCTGCAAACTGTGTAAAGGCGATCACGCCATCCACCGTTGTCCCTTCTTAGACGAAGCGAAGAGAGTTTTGGAAGATCGTCCAGTTTCACCGTTGAGACTTCCTCCTGGATACAAAAAACTCGTGCCAAGTCCTTCGTTGGTTGAAAATACAGCTGGCCCGCTTAAGTGGTCAGCTGAAGCGTCAGTCATTGAATATGAACCTACTAAATCCAGACTAGACGAAAGTCTAAAGGTCGATACGGCAGTTGACCCGGTACTTCCTTCAGAGGTTTCATCCTCAAATGACACCGTCAATGAAGATTCATCTTCAAATGACACCCTCACTGAAGAGAATAAGGATGACACCATCCAGATTCTTTTCATCAACACCGACTCTGATGAGCATCAGGGCAATGCGCCCATTCCTTTATCGCAGGAAGGAACATTGTCAGGGTCATATCCGGCCGTATATTCGGTCCCACCACCAAGAAACCTGGTTGTGTCCTTTGATTGGAACCAACTAGGCAGACCCCGGTTGCCAGCCAGTATACCATTCAGAATCATGGTCCAAATCTACAGAATGGTAATGGCTGGAACTATCATTGATGAAGGGGCATCTGTGAGTATCCTTTCCTCTATTGCTTGGAAAGCACTGGGTTCCCCGGAGCTTTTGCCTGAGATAAGAAATCTCTCAGGTTTTGACAAAGGAACCAGTCGACCATTAGGGATCCTCCCCAATGTACCTGTTACATTGAAAGGGAACACCGTTCAAATGAACGTGATGGTTGTTCAAGGACCCTTGGATTATAACCTACTCCTTGGACGAGATTATATATATTGCATGGGAGCTATAGTCTCCTCACTCTTTAGAGTAATGTGTTTTCCACACGAAGGAAGAATGGTCAAGCTCGTAGACCAACTTTCATTTCTGGGATCACGCATCGCAAATAGTCACATACCAACCCTCAATGGTCTATTCACTCAAGAAATGTCTCCACCCCCAGTCCTCCTTCCCGATGAGTGCGAGTGATTCGGAAAGATGGGACTGGAACCTAGGGGGCATGCATCCTGGTCTGCTTCGGGCAGAGGAAACCTTGGGTATAAGGTAGAATTTCCGCGAAAGAATATGACTAGTCCGTACCCCATCCGTGGATGGAAGAGGGGTTGTTCTAGAACAGGATTCTTTTGTCAAGGTTACTTGTTTGACAAAGGTCATTCACCATTGTCTACTTCGGTAGACAGTGCCGAGGAAATGTTTCCGTTTGATGGTGTTAACAAAACAATCTTTGGGTAACCAGAAAGAGGCAAGCCTCACCCTTTAAAACAAATGTTTTATCGGATAAGTAGGGGCAGCCTTGAAATTGTACTTTATACCTGGGGGCATGCAAACCTTTTGGAGTGCAAGCTAAGAGCAGTTATTTATCTGTTTTTTAGATTAGCCGTTTCCGAACTTGCATAAAGAAAGGATGAGAGGGAGCATAGCTTATGTGAGGTGCGAGCTCTATAAAAAATGGAATCTTGCAGGAGACATTCTTATCTTATGACTGGTATTATCGAGCAGTTTTACCGCGGAATTTATGCTCGTTAAAAAATAGAAAAGCGAGATCCGAGCAGTTTTAGCACATAGTTCATGCTCGTTAAAAAATAAACATAAGATTGAGCAAGAGTTTCCTCTAGAGTTTAAGCTCATTAAAAAATGGACCTATTCCGGTAAATAACCATTGTGATCGTAAATTTATTATCCATAAAAAGCCTTGGTCGTGTTTGCACCCGCCACCTCCATTCCATTTGGCCAATCGTTCACCTCCATATGATTGTTTACCCATTTTGAGGAACAGCTGCGAAGAGTGATTTCACCTAGCCATCCTTGTGACACTGCCGTGATTGGAAAATTCCAACCTGTACCTGGAATCTGCTGCTATCTCTGTTTATCACTCGTTCCTCAAAAGACGAGTCTTCTTTGAGCTCTTTTCTCCTGACTCGTAAAATATGAAAAGATTGCCGAGTTTTGGCCTTCCAGCTCGTTAAAAGGACCGGAAGAGCTATCCCTCCTCTAGATTTTAATCTTTTTGGACCTGAGGGATTATTGCACAAAAAGGTCGAGCGCTTGTTTTATTTGGCTCGTTAAAATTATCGAAAACTCATCCCTTATGTATTGTTTTATACTTTTTCGGATTTAAGGGATTAGATGACGAAAAAGGAATTTTGGAGTTAACTTTCTGTACCTTTTCAGACTCTCTAAAAATGAAAAGGACCGAGTTTTCCTTGTCGTTAGACTCGTTAAAATGATTAAATAGCGACAAACTTGTCTGTAGACGAGAACGAGTTTCCCTATCGCTAGGCTCGTTAAAACATAGCGATGGGCTTGCCCGAAGGGCAGGTTATAGAACAAGCATATGTTATCCTCCTCAAGCTTGACAAAAATAAAGAGGTACTGGTCAAAAATGACTGGGGAAAAATTGGGAGAACCTCAAAGCTTTAATGGTAGCAAGTCGCTCTTGAACATGACACTTTTCTTCCGTATCACATCGGGTTGGGTTGTTTCATTCACCGGTCTCATCACCATGGTCTTCGCCAAACCATCCACATTTGGGGTAATGCTACTGATCCATCGCATCAGTGTCATTATATGTTCAAGAGATGTTGTTCAGAAAGAGTCAACCGTGTCCCATCCACTGCCATACATTATCCTTCATCCACCCATGATCGCCACCCTGAATCGTATTTCACAGATTGTTTTCACCTCCACTAAAATCATTAGCTCCATTCCGTGTCACTGATGTGGGATTCATTAAGGCCCTCCTTTGACGGATCGCTTCTTGTCGACTTCAGCTCATTATCCAAGAAGTTGATCTAGGAACAACCCCCTCAGTACTTTGAAGCTTGCATGCCTCAATGGCAAGTTTCTCACTTCCGGCGACAGGTATACATCAATGACCTTCGACCAGAAGATTTTGCGTGGTGTTCGACGCCAAGTCCTTTATTCACATCACGTAAATTGTATTGCAGTACCTTGAGGGTCATTATCATTATCGGTGATTCCTCTCGCGCTTGTTAATGGTTTACATTATTGACCGGTAATCAAGCGATGTCTTTCCATGTTCGACTTCAGCGCAATTCTCACATGGATCGACTTGTACTTAGAGTGAAGATCGAACGAGTTTGAAGACCCCGGATCTAGTTTCATCCATCCGGGCTGCGATATATATTCAGGAAACATAAAGACATTTTACATGTACATCATTACAGCAGATGATCATCCTACTCAAAGGATGATAATTTCAGGAGAGAATTATCAGTCTACTATCAGACGATCGTCTGTTCTATGTACCAAAATGAATTTATAAAGCTGAGCATGGGGATGCCCGCCTCAGCTAGATCATGAAAGCAGAATGAAAAATAATGTATTGTATTGTATTTTATTACAGGTCACCTCTCAGCGATTGAATGAACTTCGGATCCTCCTGATAAATCATTTCACCCGATAAACGACCTCATACTTTAGGGGGCAACTGTTATAGACATTTTTGTGCCTTACAGCATGAAGCATGAAATGTCAATAATCTAAGGGATCCAAAGTCCCTAAACATGTTGTTCCTACCCCTGGAGGAACAAGGTCAGCAAAGCACAGCACTAAATATCAGTTCTCCACCTGAAAACACTCAAAAACAAGCAAATTCTGGATCATGTCAATTGCTCCACTGAGCATCTGCGCTGAATGTCAACTGCTCCACTCTGTACCTGCGCTGAATGTCAACTGTAATGAAGGCTACCTGCGCTGGGTGAGATTGGCCAAGTGGCACAGTCATTCCTCAAGGTGTCAATGCCCAGGAAGCTTCCAAAATGACACTTGGATCAGGGAATTCGCCTAGTGATGAGTAAGAGGATCTAGATCTCCAAGTGGAAGCAAGAACCTCCAAGTGGACTCAAGAACTGAAGAATAACTGAAGTGGGAGAGGACACTAGTCAACTTCATGCCAACCTCAAGCTGACTCATCCTTTCCCCAAAACTCCTATATATAGAGCTCTCTCATGAGGTCTAAGGAGGCTGGAATCTGGTGAATGTAAGGAAGTGCTGTTGGTTTGAGTATAGAACTATTGGGTGATTTGCTTGAAGGAGGTGAAGAGGAGATTTCTTTCTGCTGGGAGGTGTTGCTGGATTGGGCCTCTTATGGTTGTAACACTCTCAGAACTTTACTTCTTCCATTAATAAAGCATTTGAGGTTCTTCTATATGCATGTGTCTCAATGGTGAATTGTTATACTTGTGTATTTGATTTATTCTAATCCTTGAATCAATTATGAATGTATGCTTCTTGTAGTTTCCCTCTCTTGCCCTTTTGCAGGATCTTTGTGTAGCTGGGCCAGTGAAAGAGCAAGGAGCTGGGAGAAAGTAGCAAAGAGAGAAGATTGGATCAATCATTAGCGGAAGACAACAGTTAGTGGATCTCTTTCTCCCCTCTCTTACATCTCATAAAGAAGTAATCTCGAATAGCTTTGCATTCGACTGTTGCTGAGGTACTATCACCCTTAGAGTGGGATAGGGTCATTCCGTATTGGATACTTTTCCCAACAACACAACTACCACCATGATGACACTCTTTCCCTCAGACTTGGGTAAACCTGGGATAAAATCCATTGAAACCTCCTCCCAACGTTGGCTTGGAATGGATAAAGGTTGTAATAGACCCGGTGTCTTAATTGTTTCAACTTTATTTTGTTGGCAAACCAAACATTCTGCCACAAACTTTTGAATATCTGATTTAAGGCCATCCCAAAAAAATTCCTTCTTAACCCTGTGGTAAGTTTTTAAAAATCCCGAGTGCCCTCCTAAGGGAGAAGTGTGCAATTCCATAAGAATATTTTGTTTTAGCTGGGAATTCTTACAAAGGTATAAGCGATCTTTGTACCATAACGAATCATTTTGCTAGCTAAATGTATCAGATGTATTGGAATCTTGTTGTAACTTTCGAATAAGTGACCACACTTCTTCATCATTCTTCCATTCCTCCCTTGCCTTTTTTATCCAATCTGGTTGGATAATAGAAATGGTGCACAACAATGATTCCACATCCTCATCCTTTCTTGAGAGTACATCTGCCACCACATTTTTCTTCCCTTTTTTGTAGATGATTTCAAAGTCATAACCCAACATCTTTGTGGCCCACTTTTGTTGCTCTTTAGAGGATAATCTTTATTCTAAAAAGTATTTAAGGCTATCATGATCCTTTTTTACCTTGAAGTGTCTTCCCATTAGGTAGGGTCACCATTTCTTAAGTGCATGTAGTATTGCCAACATTTCCTTCTCATAAATAGCTTTGTGTAAAAAATTTCCCTTGATTGGACGACTTTCAAAAGCAATGGGTCTTTTATCTTGCATTAAAACAACACCAATTCCATTTCCTGAAGCATCACATTCCACAATAAAGGTTTTTGTGAAGTCCGGTGTAGCTAAGACTGGTGCTTGGCACATTGCCTCTTTAAGATGTTCGAAGGCCTTTGTTTCTTCTGGAGTCCATGAAAATGTATATTTCTTCAATAATGTTGTTAGAGGTGCTGCTATTCTCCCATAATTCTTAACAAACTTGCGATAATACCCTGTCAACCCAAGAAATCCTCGCAGATGCTTTATGGATGTGGGGATTTTCTATTCCTTAATGGCTTTAATTTTGCTAGGGTCTACCTTAACTCCTTCTTGAGATACAGTATGACCCAGATATTCCACCTCTTGTACTCCAAAGAAACATTTGGATCTTTTTGCATATAATTGTTTCTCCTCCAATAGTTGTAGCACCCTGTCAACATGTTCAACATGATCCTTCCAATACTTGCTGTAGATTAGTATATCATCAAAAGATACTAGCACAAATTTTCTAAGGAAGGGTTTGAAAATGTAATTCATCAAACCTTGAAATGTAGAAGGTGCATTGGTAAGGCCAAAAGGCATGACCAAAAATTCATAATGACCCTCATGAGTTCTAAATGTTGTTTTCAAAATGTCTTCAATCTTCATTCTGATTTGATGATATCCTGAATGAAGATCCAACTTGGTGAAGTAAATTGATCCATGCAATTCATCCAGTAATTCATCAATGACCGGAATGGGAAACTTATCTTTAATAGTGAGCTTGTTGAGCTCCCTATAATCCAGACACATGCGCCATGATCCATCCTTTTTGTGCACCAATACTACTGGAATAGAGAAAGAACTTTGACTAGGTTGAATTATACCAGCCTCTAGCATTTCTACAACCATACATTCAATTTCACTCTTTTCAGCATAGGGATATCTGTACGGCCTGATGTTTGGAGGAACACTTCCTGGAATTAGATGAATAGCATGATCATGATGACAAATAGGTGGGAGACCTTTGGGAGTCTCAAATACCTTCGAATGATTGTCCAAAGACTTTTTGGAGATCTGGAGAAATAGATGATTCCGATGTGGAAACATCTAGCGAACATAATTGTGCAATTACACCTCTTTGTTCCTTTTTTTGAAGCTTTGTTATACCGTTAGAGCTGATTATCTTTCCCGGTTTTCTTGCAATACCCCTTAATTCAACTTCCTTTCCTTCCGCAAAAAATTTCATGAAAAGTTCTTGAAAATTAAAAGCTATTATACCCAAGGATTGTAGCCATTGGACTCCTAGGACAACATCAGCACCTCCCATTGGAATGGAAAGCATTGGGCTAGTCAATACATATTCTCCCATGGATAGCTTGATATTATGGCACTTGCTAGAGCAATTTATCATTCCTCCATTTGCAATCATCACTTGACACTCTGGTGTTGGATATAGGAAACAATTCAATTCTTTTGCTATCTTACAATGAATAAAATTGTGGGTACTTCCTGAATCAATCAACACTATTACCTTTTTCTTCTTGATTTGTCCTTCTATCTTGATGGTTTGAGGAGTGGTGATTCTAGCCAATGCATTACAAGATATGGTCGGATTCATTTCTTCTTTATCTAGGCTTTGTTCCTGGAGTATATCCTCTTCTTTTGACCTTTATTGCTCCTTTTCTTCTTCTTCGTCACAATCTATGTAGAATAACTTCTTCTCAGCACACTTATGACCTTTAGTGTATTTGCTATCACAACTGTAACAAAGCCCTTTTGCTCTTTTTTCTTCCAATTGTTGTGGTTTCAACCTTATAGGTTGTGGAAGCCTAGGGGCAACAACACTTCCATATTTATAGTTGTGAGTGGTATGCTTCCTGGTTGCCATAATTTTGCTTTCCATTTTTCTTGCTAACCTAAATGCCTTCTCTAATGAATCAGGTTCCCAAAGGTGAACATCCTGTTGGATATTATCCTTTAAAGTCCCTATGAACACATCAATCATATGCTCGTCTGTAATATTTTTTACCCTTATGTTCAATTTTTGGAACTCCTCAATGTGCTCCATTACTGAACCCTTTTGTTTGAGACTTATCAATTGGCTAAAAAAAGTGTTGCTTTTTGTATCCTCATAATGTGCTCTGAATTCTTCTGTAAAAATTGCCCAAGTGATAATTTGTTTATGAGAGCAAAGCCATTGATACCATACAAACTGATTTGTTTCCAAATATAAAGTTGCAATACGTAGCTTTTGTGTGTTTTGCAAATTATTGAGATCGAAAAGTTGCTCCATCTGTAATATCCATGTTGCGGGATCCTTGCCATCAAACTTCCTCATATCAATTTTTGGAATATGGTGGGTCTTCGGTCCAACATTAGAGTCTATGAAATCATGATTAACATTTCTTTTGTTCTCATCATGAGTTTCCTTTACTACCCGTTCACCATTAGTAAGCATTTCTTGTACAAACTTTGTCAAATCTATCTTAAAACCTGTCTTCAAATCTTCCATGCCTGACTTCAAATTATCTTCCACATCATTCATCTTAGCTTCTATGCCTTTCTTTAAACAATCCATCTTAGCTTCTACACCTTTCTTTAAACCATCCATCTTAGCTTCTACATCTTTCTTTAAACCATCCATCTTAGATTTTGTTACTTTTTGTGCAAGTGACACTTGTTACACTTGGTCTCATAATTTTGATATATCATGTTGCATTTCTTCCTGTTCTTCATGAGTCATGCTAGAGATTTCAGGTTTCTTACAAGGTGTTTGTATTTTCTTTCCTCGGGGCATCAATTACCGATAATAATGCTTTACTATGCCCTTTGAATTCCTTCAAACTAATTTTTCAAACCAAGCTTATGCAAAAATTTAAAAAAAACTACACACCTTTTTCCTCTTTGTAGAAGCTTGATATTGAATCTGATGTATCTCTGTAATTTCATATCATCCAGTTCTAAAATTGGAATCTATAGTGGCCCTATGTGTCCTCTTTACAATGCCACCAGTCTGATCCAAATTGGATTCTCCATGGAGGAGTTATGCCAAATATCCCACAGTGACCTAATTATAGACTAGTTTAGTAGAGTGAACTTGTACGACGTGCAACGAGTCACTGTTTCGACCTTTGGCACTAAAAAAAAATATACAATAAACTGAAGTCCGTCCTCTTTCTGTAGCTTCTTACGAAATTTCAATCCGATGCTCAGAGAGAAAGTTATGACGATTTTTCCCAGGTCACATGTTTGGAATGTAATTCAGGAGTCTACAAAAAGACCAAATTCCTCAGATCATATCTCCACAAATATAGTGCAAAAAGATCTGAAATTTGGACCCAAGGTTTAGTGTGATTTTGTCTCAAATGGGGATTTTTTTTAGCTTCTGAAACATCGCAGGAAAAAAGTTATAGCGAAAATTCCATGATGACCTATTTGGAGCAGCAAAACCCTATAATCCAAAGCTCTGATACCAAATGTTATGAAACCAGCTCACAAAAAGATAGAAAAGATAGATCAACACCTTAGAATTCATCCTCCTCGAGGGGGAAACCTCCTTTATATTACATAAATTAACAATTCTTGGATGATTCAAATGACAAAACCTCCTTTCTATATATAGGAGTCTAAGGAGTCACAATATAACCAAGCCGACCTAACAATAATAATATAAAGCCACAAAAATAAAAATAGAGGGATTCTATGGGGCACAGTAATAATAATATGGGCACAATAGGGGCACAAAAATATTAATAAGGGATATAACTATATTAGTAATGGGGTAATCACTAGTATTATAGGGACCTAACAGCCCCCCTCTAGGTCTAGAGGGGCGTTAAACGCCCTTCACAACCTAGAGGAGGGCGTTAGTGTGCCTTGTTTTGTCTAAGGGGGGGTGTTAGTGCATGAGGGTGCATTCTAAAACCCTAGCCAGTGATTTCTCAAGCATTTTTGCCCCATTTGCACTAATTTTTGGGTTGATTTGTGCAGGTTTTGATCCATCATGACTAGTTTGTGGAGGGAACGAGCCCATGATCGTCAAGAATTACTTATGAGAAATGATAAATCTTGTATACTTGCATTGGCCAATGTGGTTTGATGAAATATGCAAGGCTTGAACTGATGAAAGGTCTGGAATAACTTTTAAGCTAGATCATTCAGCGTTGGGATGAAAACCAAGGGGTGTTCCAAATCGGGAGTCATCAGCTTTCGATCAACAGAGCTGACATCTATTTTTTGACTTGTTTGTCGTGCAAAGGTGCATGAGAAAAATTGACTGGGGGTAGTACCAACCCACAATCCACCCTAGAGCTGATCCAGGCTTATTGCATTCTTGAGAGCGGACTTGTGAGCAATAGGGTCCCTATAGAGTGGATCAGATCCATGTATATGAGGGCCATATTATGGATGATTGTGCACTTGGCGGGGTCTAGGAGTCCCCATGTTGCGACAAAGGCCCAATTGTTTCTTGCCATTGATTGTTTCCAGCCTAAGATCTTCAACTAGTGTGAGGCAGTACTTTGTCAGCTGAAGGCGGAGTTGATGGCATGTAAGACTCGAACCCAACAGAGTTTGGGTATGGTACTCTCATTATATCCTTTTATACTTGAGAGGGTGCCTGTTATGAGACCGTGGATGATTGTAGGTCCGCTTGATCTGAGGGAGCCCAGGTAAGGGCGATGGGCATCTCTCAATCCTCGCACTAGACGGGGAACCATCCGACATTTTTTTGAAGAAGATTCCTTTGAATGGCTCAATGATCAGATCCTGATGATAGATGACTATGCCTACGAGGGCATGGACTTTATAGGCGATCCTGACTTGATATTGCCACCTGCTACAAATTGGGGGCCTCAAGGTAAGAAGGCTTTTTAGAGTACTTTAAAGAATTTTTTAACTTTTGAATGGTTATGTAATGTTTTTGTTGTTATGGGTGAACAAGTACTGACATAAATCTTTTGCTTGACATAGATGTGGCACTGGTGCAACCTGCAAGCATGCCTCACCAAGTGAGGTGAGGGGACCGGCTACCTGGAGCTGGTATGGGAGCAGTTGTTGAAGATGGGGATGATGCACAGTTTCTCCGCGAGGTTTTGAGGAACCTCGAAGGTCTAAGCATGGGTTTCCCCCCTTCCCATGAGGGAGATTCTCACTCACATGCAGTGACTCACTGTTGGTGTGCCTGAGCAGTTTTTAGTTCCTCTTCAGAGGATAGCTAGAGTTGTATTGACTTTTCATGAGCAGTAGGATCTTTTAGCAAGCTCATGGTATAGCCAGTGGGTGTTTATAGCAAGGCTTAGTAGCCATTTTGTACTTAAAACACCCAATTTTTGGGAAATTTTCTAATGTAAAAGACTGGATTCGATATATATATATATATATATATATATATATATATACAGATATTTTGGTATTTTATGATGTAAATGTTTTTTAAGTGTTTTTGTAAATTTTTAACTGTGTAAATCTTTACTTTCATACATGTATCTATAATAAATGAGATAGATGCCAATCTAATACATAGTTTGCCAATGAATCAGCAACTGCATTAAATTCTCGAGGAATGTGTTCATATGTAATAAACTCAAATTGACGTTCCAAGAGTCATACCCTTAAATAATGACGTAACAAGATTGGATTGTGAATGTGATAATGATTTGTCAATTGCATAACGACAAGTTGAGAGTCTAACTTGACCACCAGATTGGAGATGTCCCGAGATGACGCTTTAGTGAGAAGTGAAATTACAGACATATACTCAGCAATATTTTTGGTGGCAGTACCAAGAAAGACTCCCCCAAAACAAAGCAGTTCCAACTCAGGTGTGTAAATGACCCAAGCAGCTGATGCAATGTGTTGTGTGTGACGACTAGCACCATCCACGTATCCTACGTATGCTAAGGGTAATGAAGACATCTACACGACAATAAATATGTATGAGACATATACTAAAAAAATATCAAAAAATCCAGTCACATTAAAAATAAGAAAAACTTATAAATACATAGAATTACAAAGCACATGCCTAGTGTAGTACTAGGCATAATACTTTTTCAGATAGAGCCCATTTCGGGGCTCATCGAGCGGGATTCCTTCATAGTCCTGAAGTTCATATGCCCCTTTTGAGAGGGCCTTGGTGACGACATATGGATCGATCCATAAGGGTTGAAGCATTCTTGCCCCCAAGAGGTCATGTTTTTTATCATAGAGTAAAACAAGATCGCCTTCTTGGTAAGAACGAGGCTTGACCTTTTTGTCGTACTAGGCTTTGACCCGACGCTTGTGGGCTTCAAGTGCCAATTTGGCATCTCGATGGGTTTCATCTAGTTGATTGAGTTATAGCAGGTGCTCTTCTTCGGTAGTGGTGTCCGACAAGAGTTCAACAACAATTTTTAGGAAAGGAATTTGACACTCAATAGGTAAAACTGCTTCTAGGCCATAAGCTAGTTAGAATGGTGTAAATCTTGTAGCGGTTTTGACTGAGGTTCGATATGCCCATAACGTAGGATATGACATTCGGTGCCAGTGGGTTTTGTGATTCCCCACTAACTTGCCGATCATGGTCTTTAAGATGCCATTAACAACTTCTACTTGGACATTAAGCTTGCGGGTAGTAGGAGGACAGTTGGTCCTGGTGAAAACCGAGCAACGATGTTAAGTCAGACATCATGTGAGTCTGAGAATGAGACCCATGTTCTGTAATGATCGTGCGGGGCACACCTAAATGGAAGATAACATGATTAAACAGGAATAGTTTTGTAGTTTATCCATTGGCTCGGAAAGTGGGAAGCACTTCGGCCCATTTCGTGAAATAGTCCACAACCACAATAATGTATTTGTGTCTAGTAGAGGAATTGGGGTTGCATGTGACAAAGTCGATACCCCATTTGGCAAAAGGGTTGATGGAGATAACCGGGTGCAGTAGGGCTGGGGGAGCGTGCATTTTCTTTGTAAACACTTGACAAGGGTGGCATTGCTGGATTTACTTGATACAATATTTGAACAAGGTTGGCCAGTAGTAGCTTGTGGGTAAAATTTTCTGGGCAGTAGACATGTTAGAAAGATGACCGCCACATGCCCCAGCATGGCATTCATTTAAAATGTGTTATGCATCTTCATGAGTGAGGCAATGTCAAAGAACTATATCAATGCCACGACAATATAAAGTATCGTTCAACACTAAATAATGCCAGGCTTGGTGGGGGATGAGACGACGGTTGCTTGACAATAGTTTAGGGCGGAAACGTTGCGCTTGGAGGTAGACAAGAATGTCACCGTACCAAGGGTTAGTAGATTCGACCAGATAGATAGATTCATCTGGTAGAGGATTGTGGGTTATCTCTTTTGGATTGACAATGTGAAGATCTGACAAAAGTTCGGTGAAGACTAAGGATTTTTTCGCCTTGGCAGTGGCAAAAACCAAATCAAATTATTGGAGGATAACTATCCATTTGGAATATTTTCCACCAATGACTTGATAAGACAAAATATGTCTCATGGGATTCTCCAAAGCGATGACGATAGTCTGTCGCAGCAGTATGTAATGTCGGAATTGATTGACAACAAAGACAACTGCCAAGGACATCTTTTCCACATGTGAATATCTGAGTTTGGGCCCAGCCAGACCTTTTGATAGATAATAGATCACATGCTCACTCAGATCATCGTGAGTTTGGACCAACACCATTCCAAGAGAGGATGGTGAGGCTGCTAGATAGAGGAGAAAGTCGCGCCCATAGTTGGGAGCACTAAGAAGTGGGGTTGATATAAGTGCCTTTTTCAAGGCATCAAATGATCGTTGGGCTTGATCATCCCACAACTATGTCACTCCCTTCTTTAGTAGGTGCATATAGCCTTTCGTCAACTCGACATAATTTACGATGAACTGTTGTAAGAAGTTTTCTTTCCCCTGCAAACGTTGGAGCTGCAAAATGGATTGTGGTTCGAGAAATTGAGTAATTTCCTTTACGTTATCAGGATCAACCCTAATCCTGTGTTTTGAGACAATGAAACCAAGGAGGTGTCTAGACTCGACAAAGAAAACACATTTATGTGGATTTAGACATATGTTATAGAACCTTCACCTAAAAAAAATTTCTCGTAAATGAAATAGGTGTTGAGTTCGCTTCTTGGAATGGGCTAGAAGGTTGTGCAAATAAGCCTGAACAATATGTCTGATATCATGGAATGCGTAGTCAATCGCCTATTGAAATGTTGCTCCAGCATTCTTTAAAACGAATGGGAGTTTTTGAGATGCAAATATTCCCCAAGGGCAAATGAAAGCGATTTTGTGCTGGTCTGCCGGTTTTATGGCAATCTGGTTATAACCTGAGAAACCATCCATAAATGAGAAGGATTCACAACTAGCACAGTCATCGATTATTTGGTCGATGAATGGTGTCGGATAATTATATTTTGGACATGCAACGTTCAAGTCCTGGTAGTTGACACAAATGTGGATGGTACCCTGTTTCTTGTCTACAGGAACCAGATTGGAAACCCATTCCGTTAAGGGAACGAGGTAGACGAAACCAGCACGTAACAATTTTTCCACCTCAGTCTTGATGGCTACAGTTTTGCGGGGGTGGACTGGTCAAAGCCTTTGGTAGACAAGCTTGGCATTGTCATACATCTTTATCTCATGCTCGAAAATAGATGGATCTATGCTGGGCATTTCCTCGTAACATTAAGCAAAGACATCGCGGAATTCCTTAAAAAGGAAGGTGAAGCTTGAAATTTCCTCAGGAGTGCAATATTCTCCAATTTGGATGTTTTCAATGATGCTTGTCTCGACTGAATATCGATGAGCAATGTCTTTGAAATATTTCCCATGTTCCCTTCCAAGTCCATAGTTTGGATAGTCATATAAGGTGAGGGAACGATTTCAGGTGTGTCAAAAGACAGGATTTTATTGGGCATTGTGTGTGAATCAGATATCAAAACGCGATGGTGAGAATCCTCCCAAGGTCGATCTTCTAAACACATGATCTCTCAAATAGCTTCGTCTGAAGGTAGGACTTCATTCAAGAGATCATTAGAAGGAGCATTTATGGGAGAGGAGGAGGTACCATTGGTCATGACCAAAGTGACTAGAGATTCGGAGGCAGATTGAATGGATTGGTAGGCCAAGTCAGTTGGTGACAGCAACATTTGTTCTCCATAAGAGTTAATGTCTGAAGGGGCTAGGAGGATCCAAAGATCGGTCAGTTCATGAGGAAAACATGAGACCATAGAGACCGTCTACGAAATCGCAGGCGACAGGAGAGGAAAACAACCCATCAGGGAAGAGCCCTTCAATAGACCGGTATGGATACTGACGTAAGAGTTAGGAATACCACCCAATAAGGGTACAGAGCCGCTGGGTAACGGGGAGTAATCTAGGGTGCAAAAGGATAGCTAGTCCATTGTGACTATCCTTCCATCCAATGGAAATAGGATGATACGAAAGATAGTAGATATAATGGCAGTCATGGCATAAGTCCAACTGCGACCCAACAGTAGATTTTAGTCAAGTTTTCGATCCACTACTTCGATATCCACCGTTACCGTTTTCCCACTCAAAGTGATGAGGTAGCTGGCAAGGTAACCTTTTGGGATGAAAGTGTGGTCGTCGAAATATTTAAGGGAATTCAATGGTGGTGAGAGGGTTGGAGAACCCAAAGTGAGCCAACATGAAGCCGACATGATGCAGGTTGAAGCACCTTCGTCAATGACAGTTCTATGTACCCCTTGCCCCTTCGAAAATATTTTCACCTAAAATGCAAGTTGGTGTGAAAGGGGAGGTTTACATTTTTCCATGTCGAAAATTGCAAGCATGGAATCCTGAGGGTCGACCCCACCAATTGCCGAAAGAAGAGCTTTCCTTTGTGTTGGACACGTTTGCAATACTTTGAACGCTAACATAGCTGACAGTGCTTGCGCCAAATCTTCTACAATACTGTAGTTATAGGTAGCACGTGCATATCTATTATGCGTTGTGCGACGAAGTGCCCCTTTTGGGGGGTGAATCACAAGATCAGCAACTGGCCTTTTGATATGGAGATCATTAGGTGGCAATGGGTTTTGACTTGAGGAGGCTTCCTCAACATTAGAAACTAGAGCTCCATAAGTTTTGGCTCTGGTTTGAAGATCAACCATTTCAAAGGTGTAAATGGTAGAGGTCCTTCACCAGTTGAAGGATGATGCAAACCATTGTTGCGCCCTTGCGGGGGTTGAGGTTGGTTTGCGATAAGAAGTTGCTATTGATGAGCATGGAAAGGGTTGTTTAGGACCGTGAGGGTCCGACCAGTGTCATTTTGAGCAAGGAAATAAGTGCATTAGTGGAGACGCGGACACGATGTGTGATATGGTCTTCCGCACATATTTTATAAGAT
Organism: Pinus tabuliformis; assembly: GCA_031772625.1. Taxonomy (NCBI): domain Eukaryota; kingdom Viridiplantae; phylum Streptophyta; class Pinopsida; order Pinales; family Pinaceae; genus Pinus; species Pinus tabuliformis. The sequence goes on along the minus strand of CM062807.1, from coordinate 745,481,526 downwards.
AACTTGACAAATTTGTCCTTTCCACTATCAGGAGATGCATCAAATCTCTGCTTTGGGTTGAACTACTTAGTTGACTGCTCTTCAGATGGAGTGGTCTTTTTCTTGTTCTTCTTGTTCTTACTGCCAAGATTTTGTGTAGATTTCACAAACTTTATTGCGACGGTAGGAAGAGTAGCCGATTGAGTAGTGGGGTCAACTGACAACTGGGCAATGTGACTGCTAAGTTGTTTTACAACAGCCCCATAGGTAGCGCCGATAATACCATTAGCGTGCGCACCAGGTTGCTGAGTAGCGGGAGCATTGGAGTTTCTAGGGGCATTGGGAATGATGCTGTATAAAGTGCTAGACTGTGAATATATCAAATCTAAGCATTGCTGAGAAAGGCAAGGTTTTTGATGCCCCTGAATCGGACCAAGGCAATGAAAAATGACTTTAGGATCCTTGTGGTCCTCCCATCGTGTTGTTCCCAATATTATACACAAGATGCGTGGAATAATAATTTCCTTGGGGAACAATTGTATATTGTGGCTGTCCATAGTGGTTGTTAGGTTGGGGGATATAAGTGCCCCTAGGATAAGGAGTTGCCCCCTAACTCATTTGAGGTTGAGAGTGGGGTGCCCAGATGGATTGAGCGAGACCTTGTTGAGGGATACTGCTAGACATATAATTAGTTGTATGCCCTTGACTAACTAAGGAGGGTTCATGTCAATCAATGACTATCCTTGTTGTCCTGTAAACAAAGGGATAACTGTAACACTCCTGGCCGGTATGTGCATATTGGGAAAGGTGCCCCCAGGCATATGAACCTGGGGCTTGGAACTAAGCAATGGATTCCAACCAAAAGGGTCGTTGAAGGGACCCGTACTAACCGTGCTATATGGAGCACTATAAGGAGCCCTATATGTAGTGCTTGTCGAAGGTCTGGAAGCTGACACAAAAAGGGTGAAAACCAGTATGTACTAGGTTCCACTCGCGTTAGTTGTCACTATAGGGTTCAAACCTAGGATAGTTGGGATAGCGGGCTTTGCCATCAGAGGTGTAGTACTGACTGTCGACTGGGGAAGTAGAGGAGGACCAAAAGTGTCCACAAAATCCCACAACCCATTATTCGTTGATGGGATGGTAGGTATAGGTTCAGCAGAAGACACAGAAGGTACAGGTGAAATTGCAATCGAGAATGGTCCCAACAGATTAGTGATCGGAGGATTATATGGAGGAATGAAACCTCCGTGAAGAAATATTCTGGTAAACTTGAGTCGTGGGATGTCTAGACTGATTCAGTGTGAGACCTTGGAGACTAATCACCAAAATATGGGTAATATGGTTCACTGGGGCTCGACAGATCCTCCATAGTGAGTGGGGGAAGAGCTAGTAGCCGTCTAGATTGACGATGAGGGTTGGATGTACCATGGTGACCGATAAATTTTATCAATAGATTTTACAGTGATGTTTATTAAAGTCTTGGTAATAACAAACTAACACCTAAACAATAAAAAATATTCTAAAGAAATCAATCAACAAGTAGAGGGTATGACCCTGTCTGATAACCACTGTTTGCTGGAGATGAAACCGAATATCACATAAAAGACAGGGTTGGAAAAATTTACAGTTACGATTACTCTTGAGCTTTGCCTAAACCTCAGATTAAGGGGCCAAGTACTCTCGTGAAGACGAGAAACCTCCCAAAAACCGAAGACAGTAGGTTCGTTTGTGTTAGTGTTAAAGGATAAATTCCCCTAGGGTCTTTGGTTGATACCCTAGCAGATCAGAGGTTATCGACATAGAGAAACACACATTCCACACAACCATTATGCTAATATAAACAAACTAAATGAAGAGAGGTGCACCTGGGGGTCCTTCGTTTGGGAAGATCCAGCTAGGGTCCAAACCCTCTTGGAGTTCCTTTCGCTCCTTCAACCTGCAAAACAATCAATTCAAGAAAGTACAGCAGTATATGGACCAAGCATCATAAAGAAATCATCTTCATAACATATGGAAAGGTAGTTAGTTATACAATTAAAACAACCATTCATATGTGAATCGTAACATTGATATCATAAACATGAAGAAGATTCATATCAAGAACAAGACAAGTGTTTATTTTATTATAGATAACTAAAGTATAGAAAGGAACGATTTCACCTGAGTTGTCCTTTCGCAGGCTCCAAGCAGAACCATCCTCTGGATTCGTCCAGTCTCAAGCCTTCAACAAAATCCTTCCATGACTTACTCCATGATATCCCAAGTAGTAGAAAGACATCATAACACAAGGAAACAAGGGTTTCCTGTAAATGGGGGAAGTGCTCGAAGCACAAGGATCTTCAGACCTGGTCAGGGATAATCTCAGCAGAGTGATCTCTCTATCTCTTCTCTCCTCCCTTAGGCCTTCCCATTGAAGCCTTTTTATACTTCTCCCAAAGTAGTTTTTTAGTTGGGAATTCATTGGGAACAGTTGGGCCACGGGCACTAATAGGTAAACAGCAGGTAAAACCCACGATCTCTGCCTGAAATTAAGGAGATTTAATTTTTTAAAGTGTTTTAAGACATATACGCGAGTTGGGTATACATCTAACCGTGCACACATGCATTTAGCTCAGGGCAATGTCGCGTATAGGGATTAAAACACCGTTTTTTGAATATTTGGACCAGGTCTAGAAGGAGGGGTTACCCTAGGCCATGAGTGTAGCATCACAAACATCAAGAGTGAGATTTGGAGCTATAACAGTTAGATATCAAGGCAGCCTGCCCCAGTCACCTTTTGTTCGTCCCTAAAAAGTATGGCCACTGTGGTTACCTCAAATCACAAACACTACTAGGGGGGACATAGTCACAGACAGTACGTTGTGTGGGCAGGATACCTGACTCCCTGACTCAGCTTTGATATCCCTGAAGGGATTCCCAATACACAGAATATCCAAAGGATATGAAAGTGAAGGCGGGCTACCTTTGTTTACAGTCCGATGTTGTCTCGTATTTAGCTCTGCTTTTACTGGAGTGGTCCCGGATAGTATGAGTGCAAAAGGCTTTCCCTTGTTAATGACACTAGTTTTGGTGTATGATCTTGGGCAGTTAACTCACCACTGCCTAGCCCAAGATCATAGCCTAAACTAATATGTGTTTACTCAAGAAAGAGTTTTTGATTGATTTTATTATGTAAATTTTAAATGTACTTTGTTAAAGTCTTTGGTGGAGGTGTTAACGTATGAAGTTATGTTGGACTCTGACTCAAATCATGTAAAAACAATGCTTTAAATTTCACCTTCGATGAATAAGTTGCTTCTACAAGGGAGTCATTTATACATCAATATATATACCATGCATCTAGTTCAGTAAAACACAAGCACAACCGATATAACTACAATTCTCATTAACAACTTTTGAAACCAAATAAATGCAGATCTAACCAACTAAGCAAAAAACTGTAAAAAAAATAGTATTTTCTTTTTTATGAAACATTTTAAGCAGTAGAGCTATTTTCCTAAAAGAAAAAATTTGTTTAGGAGATAGATATCAATCAAACATGCATAGCTACAGATCCCTGATCTGTTTACAAGAAAAATTTCCAACCCTTGAGGTCACAGAACAGTCTATTTATCAAGAAATGGTTGGCTAGCACACTGTAACTGAAGGTACAGAGAGTCAGTTCCTACACTAATGCTCTGTGTGCAAGGCCACAATGCTTTATAAAGAACTGTTTACACTGGCAGGGTGCATTAGTGAGGAATAGGCTTGAAAAAGAAGGTTGTGGGGATCAGATCTAAGGCTGAGCACTGAGAGAAGGGTGCTGCATAGTCCTGAGTGGTCAGAAAGGGGATCAAGAAGTACAAGAAGGCTTGGAAGAAAGAGAGATCTAGGAACTTTCTGGGAGAAAATCGAGAACTAAGTGTAGTCCCCAGTGGAGTCGCCAATTCTACTATAGGGATTAATGCACAAGTGTTTGGTGATGGAGATACCCTCAAGGATCTTCTTGGGATCCTTGGCAGATACTCAGACTAGCTACAACTAGCCCATAGATACATGCACATATCCATATTAGTGAAATGATAATTGAAGTAGGAAGAAGGATTGTTACCTTAGGTCTTGGTGTGGTGTTGCTAGAGAGCACACAGTAGCGGAGTGGAAGACCCCTCAGCTAGCTCCAAGATCAATACTTGCACATAAATAAGACGAGGCGTAATATCACAGCATATAACTTCAAAAATCAATACATTAATACATAGGGATATCTAATTGCATACATCTAAGCCACTCATAATCATTAACATTGCATAAACATGTAAATAAATCACAATACCAATGCCATGGAGTGGACAACACAATTGCAAGTCTATATTAATGATATAAAAGAGTGATTACAACCATCGGTTGCATCAGCCTTCCCTTACTCCTCCATCTCTCTCTCTCTCTCTCTCTCTCTCTCTCTCTCTCTCTCTCTCTCTCTCTCTCTATCTCTTCTTAACCTCTTGAAGAGCTGATGTCTAATACTAGCTTCGACAGTCAAATAGGCAATCCTTTCAAATGTTTCGACCTCTTTCACAATGGCCCTAGCCTCAAATATATAGCATGAGAGGATAAGCCTTGCCAAATCCCTCATGAGTTCCTTTGGGCAAAAGCATAAATTTTTCCATGCTTTTTTGCTCTCTACCTCTTTGTAGACTCCATTAGGAATAGTAATTCCTCCAAACAGGTCGAATCTAGATGTTTTCCTACTTTTATGATTTGACATAGGAGTGATTATAGGGATATTTCTGAGTCAAATTTCTCCTTTGACCCATAGAAACTCACTTAAGTTGATTAATGCTCTTCTCGAGGCAACAGACAGAGTTACCCTATGCAGTAACACACCTGATGCATGGCTAGGAAGCTTTATAAAGTAGGTTGATAGTTCCTAGGGAGTGTTTTCTTGAAAAATAGTCCTGTGAACTTTGTCAGTGTTTTAGTCATCTTTCCCTTCTCCTCTGAGCTTATGAGGAGGTGATTTTCCCGTATAACAAATTCTACAAGTTAAAACGCCAACAAATATGAAGAGAAACAAGTGAAACAACACTCAAAGAAGGCAAACAACAAAAAGCGGTAAAAAAAGCAGCAAAATATGACAAAAGAAAAAGTCATCAAGAAAAGTGAGGATGATTGCGTAGAAGGTTCCTTGATATCCTTGAGAATGTTAAATCTCCAATATCGAATGTGAAAATGAGTTCAACAATGTTGATTAAATAGATATGAACAAATTAGGGTTTATGACGCACATGCCTAAAATCAAGGAAAAAATGACACTTGGTGGATGTTTCTAAAAATAGCGCAAGTGCCTCCTTCGAGATACTAAATATAGATCCCTATTTTTTAGGGATTCTTTTATTTTTTTATTTTTTGCTTTTTCTAGAGAAACATCCCATGCACACTGTGAGAAAAGGAAGTGCAGATTTAGGGAACTGGGTAGCTTTCCATCTCTGTTCACTGCGCAGTTTCTGAGCTCAGTGAGGGTTGCGCAATTTATGGGCTCAGTGTTGGGATACCTCCTCATGACTGTGAATTTTCGGATATCAAGGCTCATTAGTAGTCATGACTGCACAATTCCCATCATCAAGGTTGTTTTGCCTCCAAGATTATGTAGTTTCTAGGGGCAAGCCCAAAACTGTTGTGGGACCAAGTTAGGAGATTAGCTTGTGAGATAGAAAATCAACTAAGTAATAAAACACAAGCCAAAATTAAAAGATAAGTCTCAATCAAAGCACAAATACATGAATCAGTGCGAGATGAAATGTTGTGGTTAAGAAGGAAGGCTCCAAAATCGAAGCATCAGAAAATTTATGGAGGGTGGTTATAGCCACTACAACATTGGCGACACATTTTTAGAACTCCCTCTCTCTATATGGACCTTGCCTCATGCAAATCTAGTCTAACCCTTTTAGAATTATTGTTCAGTTCTTCAATTATCATAGCCTCTTCACTTAGCTTGAGTTAAACATATAGGCCATACCATTCTCTTCATTAGAAGCAAACATACCAAGCCAAGTCAAACTGATTTGTTTCGATTGGGGATGAGGAGTATATAGATGCACAAGTAAAATAGATATTCATATTGTTAGCTTCATCTCTGGTGTTGCTCCGCTGCCAGCAGGCCTGGAATGTACCTCGATAGAGTCACTTCAGGAACACAAGCATTGCTCCACTATCATGGATCTTGGACAGTACCCCGATGAAGTTACTTGCTCCACTTCTTTGCGCAGGAAGCCTTTCTCTTCTTTCACCCTTTATTTCAATTTTTGTTTTTTTCATTTTTCATTTGTTCAAAGAACTGTGCATAGGAACTTATTTATTTCATGAGGTGGAAGAGGGATCCTAACTTATTGAGAGCAGAAGAGATTTTCCCTTCAAAGAAGGATATTTATATGTACCTCTAACATACTTGTTAAGGTTTTCCCCCTCTCCTTACTCTACTCGATTTAGTTGACAAAGGTTAACCAAAAATAGAATTCTGATTAGAGTAGGCGGCACTAGTTAAGAGTGCAAGAGTCATGATTTCACCATGACTCTCTCTAAAAGGAACATATTTCCATCAGGGTATCATCTTCTAGAAGAAATGCAAGCTTCACGTAAAGAGAGGGAATAGACAGATAACCAAGTGTTGATTGCAGTACAAGTTCCTCTTGAACTTCACCTTGCTTTTCAAAGAAGCCAAACACGGTTTCATGTGAAAAATAACCTACAACTGCAAAAGAAAAACAAACCAAAGGAAAGAAGCAGGGTAAAGTAAACAAGGTAAAGAAAATCAAAACAAGCAAGAAAAGAAAAAATACTCTTACTCCTAACCTGAGTAGAACATAGGCCAACTTACGTAAAGTGATACTTCCAATGCAGCCATTGGTGCATTGGTTGGCCCATGTAGGCGAGAGCATGTATCTCAAGAAGGATATACAAGCAAACCAACAAACAACAAATATAAGACAATACAAACGAGAACATTTGAATCTTGAATGCATCCACATAAAATTAAAAATTGAAAGCACATGAAAGGCACCCTATGGATGTACCATGGTTTCATAACACATTTCGAATCAAAGACAAACAAGTACACACTTTTGAACTTGAAAAATGAGCAAGCATGAAGAATGAATAAAATTTGTATTTTGCAATAATGCTTCCTACATATGAATCCTCCAGTGATTGAGTGATAGGATCGTGTGATATAGATGGAGGATGCGAAAATGATAAGACAGATTAATTTTCAACGTGAAAAATGGAGTGATGAGGAGCCTAGAAAGATTCAACACATTTCTGATAAGAGGTGGAACTGACGTCAAGACTATGATATGATGACATAATCATCAGCTTGGGATGAAGTGCCTCGAAATCTTGGGGAGGTTTCAATTCAGCAAAAGATGGAATCAAAGATGAGTCGCTTAGAAAGATCAATAATGGAAAAATTAGAATCATGATCGAATGAGTGAATGAAAATATCATGACAATCATGATCAGAAAGTTAAAGATCATGAACAGAGGCATCCTCATGATTTGACGAATCGTAAATAGGGGATGATGGAAAATGAGAACTTTCACCCTCTATTTTTCCGGAAAGTTAATATGAGAGATTGGGAGGATCAAGGAAGACATATTTCTCCTCTCCACATTCAAATGAAAAACTGGCATTCCACATGTTTTTCCAATGATCAAAAGTAGTAACATTCGGAAATGAATTTTCACAAGATTGAACAAGAATGAAAAAAATCGTGGAATATGTCAGGATAAAGTGGAAGAGGCATGGATAGAAGGAGGTCATCCTTCACCGTAGATTCTTGTTCAGACTCCGACACATGCTCATAAAAAATGATATCGGAGGTTGGTTGTTAAACACCAATTCCATCTAGAACTTGATCCTTGTGAACATCACAAGAGAGATCTGATACAAATGAACACAACATACCAAAATCCAAAGGACCAAAGGGACCGAAGGATGGAGGATGACGAGATGGTACTTCATCACAACCATTAGAGTCACAATCCAACTTTGCGTTGAAATTCTGAGTAAGTGGGGTAAGACGATATGATGGTAGTTCAATAGGTGAATTCTCAACTTTTCCCACCTCGACCTGTAGAGCTAGAACTATTTGATGAGAAGGGGATGAAGGGTCAATTGGAACAACAACCTTGTCCATCTCAGATTTAGAAGCTCTAACACCAAGGTATGTTGGGAGCGATTCGAAACATTATAGCTCATGTGGATTTTAAAAAATGTTAACAAGATTTTGAAATCTTCCATCCAAGACCCAATCAACTTCATTTTCTGGAAATTCAAAGCAGTAATGAATAAATCTATCGTGAAAATCCCAGAGAGATTCGTCAGGTGATTTTCACAATTTTAATATTTTCTTATTAAGGGATTTACGACCATAGAGAGTGAAACCACGACATGATTCTATAAAAAACTATTTGAAAGAGTGTATGGAGGTTGCGAGAAATGCGTAACACCATTGCTTTGTGTGCCCTTCGAACGTGAGAGAAAACAACTCAGAGGAAACATCCTCAGACTAGATGTCATGCATGTCGTAGAAACCTAGAAAATCAATTGTGTGCCTAAGCAAGGTTATTCCAGCCTTGCCATTGAACTTAAATTGGACAAGTCATTTAAAATGATCACCGACACTTTCAAAGTTGCAAAGTTAGAAAACATGTCAGCCTTATGATTTGGTGAGAATTCATCAAATGTGTGTAGAAATTAAAAACAAACATTAAGGGATCAACTTGTCGTCTAGCCCTCCTTCTAACACCAGAAATGTTGATGGTGTTGGACTTGCCAACATTAAGGGGATCTCCTCAATATGAAGTCCCAGCTATACCTCACACCATTTGGAGTAGGATTCCCAACATTGGGTGGTAATTTAATGCCTTGATCGCAGAAAGACGCTAAGGGAAGTATGATAACTTTGGGTGAGAGAAAGTGTGTGACCTTGCAGAGAGTCAAGTGCGATATATGAAGGTTCCAATACACGAAGTGAAAAGGAAGTGTGCCCCTTGGAAGCCTATAATAGTACGTAACTTGAAAGCAACACACGAGTGAAATGACATCACAAGCTAAGATGCAAAATAGTCCAAAAGTTAAATTGATGATTTAATATAACAACTTGCATTCAACAAGATTCGTACAAATGCACAAAACAGTTCATAAGCATATGCATAAGTTAAATAACATACATTTCCAATACAATAAGAATAGTCCTACTATATTAATAACATATGCATGAAAGTGCGTTGGCTCTGATTTTATTATTATAAGTGAAAGTTCCATCCATACATACACCATTGATGACCACTAGCCCTAATAGTGGAACATTATAGTCAATAACACATGCTCCTCCAAAGAAGTATAGTCGCTCTACACTATGGAGAAGCCAAGGCTCTTCACAATACTACCAAGTTTTCTCTAAGCCTAAGCCTAGCCAAAAGCTTGGCTCCCAAAGGCCTGTTACATGATTTATGAGGTTCTATTTATAACAAGAGGGGGTGACTCTTCAACTCCCATTTGTGACCTTTTGAATACCTTCATGACTCTTCAACTTCTTCACAAAATGAAATATTACATTGCATGGTGACTTTTCATATTCCAATATCGACACTTGGTATTTCACTTACAACATAATTACAAATAATATTACATTTTCCACATGTACCCCTATAAGAAAAAATAGGGTAGGGATAGCCTAACAAGACACATTATTATGACTCTGGAGTATGAGGGAAGTCCAACTCAGAAACCTCCACTTGCTGCTTCTTGGTCACATATTGGTGCCAAGCTTGGTACTTTGTAATAGTGTCCCCAAACTTCTTAACAATTTATTGCTGGTAGCCGACTCTAGCCTCCATGGCATCCGGGTACACTATCTTGGAACCTATGTCCAACTCATTCTCAAGCATGAGAAACATTGTTTTGACTTTGACATGACCACCTATGAACTTCTACATGTTGTGTGCACTTAGCACCAAGTCCTCCCTAGTGGCATCATGTCTTAGCTACTCCAAGTACTCTTCGACCTCCTATGGACTTGGTTCTTGGGTTTAGCTTTGGTGAGGGTACCGATTGATGGGATCTGGTGTGTTCTCACCAAGACATCCAAACTATTTTACAACCACACATATGAGGCTTGTGTACTACCAATGAGTGAGGATGGTTGCTTGTTGTTCTGAATCAACATTTGAACCTTTGCTTTCTCCAGCTATGCCTATGGATTCACTAACTCAAGCAGGGCCCCTTCGTACGACATTGTCCACTCCTGTATATAGGCGATAGCAGCATGTATGTTTTTGGGAGTTAAAAAAAATATTTTCTCTACTGTTGTTGGCCATGAAAATGGACAACTACTTTATGCACAGTGACAAATTCGTCATATAGCTTCTGCATTGTTTCTCCAAGTGTTGATACCTCAACAAGTATCGTTTCTCTCATCTTCCCCAATGTAGAAACTACATTGTGTGCTACTACTCAAATTTGTTTTGCCTCTTACCTGTCAGCTTGCAAGTTTTGTGCTGGTTACTCATTCTTGACCGTCAAATACTGAAAATTTGATCTTTATTACTCCTACATAGGTCAATCAGGCTTTGGCAATGGCAGTTAGATGCTTCTTGGTATCTGACACTATCACCCTTTCCTTGGTGAATGCAGGTGATTCATAATCATTTGGAAAGTGCTTCCTCCATGCTTGTACAATCCTATTTCGGAACTCATCAGATGATAGATTGTACAGATACATGACCAAATCAACATCAAGGATAACAGCATCTCCTTTCTCGCTCAGGGTTGGATTTGCTGCTGGAGGTGGTGGAGACTAATGTATGACCTGGGGCGCTCTTGGCATCAGGTCAACATCTTCATGTTGCGGCTCTTGTTCCAAATCCATGTTTGTCACTTCAGTCAATTGCTAAAACTACTAAGAAAGTTCCTAATCCTACATCTATTCATGTTCCTCCTCACCTGCTAGTTGCTCTGGCTCTTCAACCTATATTAGGGATGTTTCCTTTGTCATCACGACTTTCCTTTGTTCTTCTTCCTCCTTCTGATTCTCTTCCCATTCTTTCCTCCTCAACTCTTGTTCTTACTTCAACTCCTTCTCTGTATCCTACAATTTCAGTTATGCTTCCTACAACCTCTGCTTTTATCTATTTCTTTGCCTTGCTCTCTACATCGTTTACTTCCTCTTTATTTCTGTTGCCAAATCTGCCTTTGCGATAAGAGGATTTGCTTTCATTTTGTAGCTTTTCTCTCCCTCTGGACTATCAACAATCTTCCTTTTTCCCTTGTCCTACACGGATTATTGCCTTCTGCTGCTATTACTTTTGGAGCTATGACTATCTGTGGAGCAGCCTTTGAATTCCTTGCTATACTGACCATCTCATTGAGTCTGGAGGCATTGTAGTAGTACCTCCAAGGATCCTCCTTTGGCCAATGAAATGCCCTGCTGATCCATGGAAAGTAAGCTCTTGTATAATGGTCCTTGCAAATACTATGGGGATCATACAAATTAAAGTCCTTAGTGCCGAATTCAAATCTCACTATTTCCTTAGCCTCGACATCTATGACTTTCAAGTTCTTTATCTTGTATAATCCAATATGCAAAGGAAGAGTGGGCCATGGCACTTTCTTCTTCCTGTGCAGTGCTGCTGACAACCTTGTACCAAGATGGTATGATACTTATTGCATGATCATTTTGTCAATGGCGTACCTTGGTAAGACATGCAGAGGCTTCTCTCTGCTAAACACTATGATGAAGGTGCCACCTAGTGAAGCATACCAATCTGCAATGTCTACTATCACCTCCATTGCTTCTCGAGACATGCAAGGTGGATCTTGTTCAAATATAAGCTTGTATAGTGGGATGATAAAGTGGTCAGTTAGCCTTTCCATTCCTCCATAACTACAGTTTTAAAGAAACTTGTAATAGATGTTCACGAAAGTCTCTTGTGGTGTCCATGTCCATTTAATGCCAAGGAATTGTTGTTGCACATAGATTGTATCCAGTAAGTATGTGGACATATAGAATCTTGCTTGCTCATCCTTGGGCAGATTCCGAGCCTGTGTTACATGGGCCTTCAATTGTTGAGCCAACAAATCCGACCATTTGAACGGCCTCCCATCTTTCACCAACAAATCCAATAAGACTACCCACCCCTCAGGAAAGGTTTATGTGCTCTCTTGACCATGGATCCTACAAACGAAGATAATTAAGAGTTCATAAGCCTTACTGAGGGAATTTTCCTTGTACATATGGGTGGGTGTCTCTCGAAACTTCAGTGACTCTTTCACCCAGATCTTGACAATGTCTCTTGTGTTCACGTAGCTGTGAGTAGCATAAAAGAGTGAGTCCATATGCTTCGCTGGCTTGGGAAAGTGATACATCTGCTAAAAGTCTTCTGCCCTGAAGGTGGCAAGATTTTACCCACTGACACTACTCAATGTCATAGTATGTTCATCTGAATGTGAGACAATCCAGCTGATGATGTTTGCACACGCGAAGGCGGGATACCTGCATTCAACCCTGTATAGCCCTAATTTCCGAATGCTAAGATAAACCTGTCGGTCCTCTAAATCTTCCTCAAAGTCCTTTACAAAAGTGTCTTTGATCTGTTGCCATGTCAGTGTTATTCCCTTCTCTATAAACAACTGAGTATTTTCATACACTGACAAATCAAATGATGTTTTCTCAAATGCTTCCCTACTACTGCTCTCGGTGGTTTCCTTTGATGAAGCTCTCTTAGATTCCATGTTAATGTTGATTGTTGGAGAGGTTCTCAACAACTGTTGTACCTGTGAGACAAAGAGGACACTCATTGCAAGCTAATGTCAGTTTAAAGCAAAAAAAACTTACAAGACAAGTTCAAGCAGTAAAATGGGCAATAGATGGGAAGGATTGCATACTTTTTCTTGATGGGGGGACTAGATGACTATGCTAATTGCACACTATGCAGTCCCAACAACTAAGGTGGAAGTCTACTAGTTGAAACTGTGCGATGCGTAGTTCAGCTTGGGTAGAGACTACACATTGCGTAGTCTCAGTGGCCAAGATGAGAGGCTGGCTCCTGGAACTTCACAGTATGTAGTTGGAGCCAACTTAGACTGTGCACTCCGTAATTCTAGAGGCCAAGCTTGTGGCTTCAGCCTAAAAATTGCGCAATGTTAGCTATGCAAAGTGAAATCCAGCTTAGGTAAACCCAGATCTACCCAAGCGAAGTGTGAAAAAAGCAGATCTGAGAGATAGTGTGAAGATGAGTGCTGACATGACTAAGTGTAGGTAGATTCATGTGAATCAGTGCATCAATTGGTCAAATAGAAGGTAAAACGAAGTGAGTGATGAGATTTACTGCAATGATGACCATTGGTGCAAAAACAGGAAACCTAGTGCAACACTTCGGAAAGGAAATATATAACTTGAAATGACACTTCTAAAATTTAAAAAAAGTAAAAACACCAACAACCATGAAGAGAAACAATTGAAACAACACTCACACAAGCCAAACAACAAAAAGGGACAAGAAAAAAGCAAGAAAAGACGATAAAAGCAAAACTCACCCAGAAAAGTGATGATGATCGCACTAAACGTTCCTTGATATCCTCGGGAATGCTAGAGCTCCAAGATGAAATGTGCAAATGATCTCTAGTAGCGTCGATTAAATAGATTTGGACAAATTAGGGTTTATGATCCACATGCCTAAAATCAAGGAAAAAGTGACACTTGGTGGAAGTTTCTAAAAATAGTGCAAGTGCGTCCTTAAGGATTCTAAAAATAGATCCCTATATTTTATGGATTCTTTTTTTTTTTCCTTTTTCGGGGAAACTTGCCGCACGCACTGCGAGGAAAGGGAGCACATTTCTTGGGAACTTGGCAGCTTTCCGGCTCAGTGCACTATGCAATTTCTAAGCTTAGTGAGGGTTGCGTAATTTCTAGGCTCAGTGTTGTACTACCTCCTCATGAATGCACATTTTCTGGTCTCAAGTCTCACTGGCAGTCGGGACCATGCAATTCCCATCATCAAGGCTAGTTTCCCTCCAGGATTACATAGTTTCGGGGGGCAAGCCCAAAACTTTTGTGGGAACAAGTTAGGAGATCAAATTGTGAGTTAGAAAATCAACTATGTAAGAAAACACAATACAAAATGAAAATATAAGTCTCAGTCGAAGAACGAGTACTTGGATTGGTGTGAGATGAGCTACTGTGGTAAAGAAGGAGGGCTCAAAAAACGAAGTATAGGAAAAAATTTGGTGGGCGGTTGTAGCTGCTACAACATAATCATAATGGTTATTTTAAAGCAACTCAAGCCTCTTCTTCCCCATCTAATATCCCTTTAGCAAGTAGGCAATATGGAAATAAGAGAGATACTAAATGGCATTCTCATATCGCATGAGGTCATCAACCTACTCAAGAGCACCATAAAGACCAACATACTCATAACACTTGATCTCTCAAAATCCTTTGATAGGTGTTGATGTGTTTTTATGTCACACATCAAATAGAGTGATTATGAACCAATAATCATTTAGTAATCTTTAATGTTGCAAAACTTTTCCACACAATGCTAATAAGGGTGATTTCTCTTTTGAGTAGAGAGAAGGAAAGAAAAGATAGTAGAAAGAGAGAAATTGCTCATGTCTATGTTCTCATTTGATAGCCTTATATCTCATATGAAAATATATCATGGTTTCCCCACATATCTCCATTACTTCCCTTTTAATCATTATTTCCATTATTCATGTCATTTATCTACTTCCCATTTCCACAACTAAGTATTATTTTCATGAGGAATTACCTTACCTTCTCTTTTACTTTTACTTAGTTATTTACATGAATATTTCCCACACTTGGTCATTTTCCATGTTGTACAGAGCATTATCCCAGTTCATATTCCTCTGCACAACCCTTTCCTCTACACATTACTTTACAACTAATATTTCTTTTATCCACACACCTTACACCCCAATTTTTTTACCTAGTCATTTTTACCTTTTAACATTTCTATTTTTACACCTTCATTTTTACTTTTGCATTATATTATTTCTCATATTATTTTTATCCTAAGTTCCTTTGGCATATCTCCTTATGACACATGGCAACCAATTGGACATAACATAGGGTGATGCTTGGAAGGCATTGATTGGACAATGTTGACTAGGTAACGAGTTGGCAGATGAAGGAAACAAATTTACACTCTCCACAAACAATGCAAAATCAATATAAATGACGAAAAGTGGTTTCCTAGGCCAATATTACTTGTCCTCAATCTTTTGATTTTTCTCCTTCATAGAAGCTTCAATTTTTCTCCTTCACAAAAGTTTCAATCTCTTTGATAGCTTTGACCAAGGCTTCATAATTTTGGTCCAACAAATCCACTTTGTCAAATATAGCTTGTTGTTGGGTGCCTTCTTCTTCCACTACCACAAAATGAAATATGTATTGTGCCAATATAGATCTACTATATTAAAGTATCTAGTGTCAGTACTATAAGAAAACCCCATGTTTAGAATCCATTTTAGGAGGTCAACATCAATAACATCAAAGGAGGTATTACCATGTGTTTTGAAAACTGAATTTTTAAATTGTTTTGCCTCTACTTCGTTGAAATGACAAAACCTCTTCTTATATCCATATGCAACCTCCATGGCTTCCACTTTGGCTATGGTTTTCTTTTCTAGAGGGTCCTTCCCATTAAAATTTCTATAAGATGGAGGTCTTACCCTTCTAGTTACATTGGTTTTGCTACTCATAAATGCATGCTTCCCTTTTACATAATGCACAATCATAGTTACTATTTATTTATGCTCATTGTAATTACCACAAGTTACAGAGTCAAAATTGATTGGTTATCAAATAAACCTCATGTCTCCCAATTATTTGATCACATAGTTCTAAAGGGAAGGGTCTCTTTTGTCTACCATAAATTGATGTGGAATAGACACATTATCTTTAGATACACTTAGACACATAAAATTCAAATAAATAAGGAAAAAATGAGGAATCTCTCTCTCTCTCTCCACACGCTACTACTACTACTACTACTAAAAGAAACTAATCTCCATATATTTGTAAGCAAGTCCTCTTCAAATTTCTAATAGTTTGCATAGCATTTCAAAATTTTGCCAAAGTGAATTCGTAGTCCTCTTGAATAAGTTTTAAGATTTATGTTTCAAAATAATAAGGTTTTAAAATTTCTACATAAACCTGAATATGTTGATGATGCTCAAAAAAATATTCCAAGATAACCATATTTTTGTTTAATTAAATTATCAAAAAAGTCCCACAAATATTTTAACATTTAAATTTAATATAAGATAATAAAAAAGTGTTTCTCATATATAACTCTCATGTATCATAAAAATGACTCTTTTATCACAAAAAAATTTCCAGAAAACCAAACTATACACCATAGCATTTCAAAATCTTACCAAAGTGAATTCATAGTCCTCTTGAATAAGGTTTAAGGTTTATGTTTCAAAGTAATAAGGTTTTGAAATTTCTAATGATGCTCAAAAAAATATTAAAAAAAATTCCAAAATAGCCATATTTTTGTTTAATTAAATTATCAAAAAAATTCTCACAAATATTTTAACATTTAAATTTAATATAACATAATAAAAAAGTGTTTCTCATATACAACTCTCCTAGTATCATAAAAGTGACTCTTTTATCAACAAAATTTTTCAAAAAACCAAACTATATACCATATATATTAAGAATAAATACTCTATAGATATATAATATTAATTTATATATATATTAAATATTTTTAACTTTAAAAATGTCAATATTTCAATAAAGTTATTGGAAAAACAAAATTTTAAATTAATAAAAATAATCACTTTGGTGGAATTATTTCCTTAATAAACAATCTCGAGCTCCATGAAAATCGTTTGGTGTGAAATTTCCAAAACACAATATGTCATAGATTATGTCAATTTGGGAGAAATTCAGATTCCGTCCATTCATGATACCGATTGGTCCTTTTGACAATATGGGATCTCAATTTTTGCATGCGTTACGGAGAACAGAATTTTAAAATTGATGCAAAATACTTCATTAAATTTGACGTTATGATGGTACATTTTCGTCATAAGAATGACAGCAAACCCAATAAGCGTACTCCACTCCTCCATTGACAGTGCCAAATGCTACATACACACAGACACTAAAATTTGTAATATGACTTCACTTGACAGCCTAAGTTGATCACATGATAGGAATCTCCATCATTTCCAAAGGAAAACACCCACCTAAATTCCCTTCCCATGGAAGAATGTGCACGCTATTCATAACTATAACGTCGCTTTCTTATACTAATAACATACCTAATATTTTGTATTCAGCAGATTATTTTTGTAATCAGCACTGGTCTAGAGCGAAACCCACAAGAGAATTCGCAGAATCGAAGGAGACCCTGATGCGCTGCTGCTGAGTATTCCCCATAATGGACACACCAGAGGTGGTTGGCGCAAAGGCAAAGCAAAAAGTCCCCATGGTATCTACGGGTATCAGATAATTGTTAGCCTGCAGAATCAAGCTCGCCCCGTTGGAGAAATGGAAGCCAACAGTGGGAACTCTCACGGATTGTAGGCCCGAGAGAGCGTAACAGGTGTCGAAAATGGAGAACGCATCGGCTCTGGGGAGTTGTCTGGTGCCCGCCACGAAGGCGTCGCGCAGGGCGTTGTAGGCGGTTGTCTCGAGGCGCGTTACGGCGGTGCCGGAGTCGATGATGAATCCTCCGCGGCCCGAAGTTTCGTCGATGCGGAAGACGTCGGCGGGAATGGAGTCGAGGAGCACGCCTCCGACGCTGATGGCGGCGAGGGAGAGGTAGTAGAAAGTGGGGAAATGTGGATTTGTCTGCAGTGGGGCGAAGATCGAGGCGGCTGGGACGGATTGCGGCCCGAAATCGAGTGTGCTGGAGGAATCCGACCCGCGGTCGACTAGGCAGTAGGAAAAGGCGTGGCTAGTCTCGGTGCCGATTTGTGCAGGGAAGGAGAGCATCCCGGCGCCTAGGCCGAGCAACCCTGCGGCCCCAACGAAGAGACCGACGTTCTCGTGGCCGCAGCCGATGGCCACATTGCCGACCGATGTGGTGCCGAAGGTCAGTGTTTCTGTGGCGAAGCCCCCAGTGGAGTACGAACCGTCGCCGTAGGAAGCCTTGTAGAGGCAGCCACCGCTGTGGCAATTGTAAGCGTCGAGCTCACTACAGACGGCAGAGTCGCAGCCGACGGTGGAGAAGGAAGAGGAGAACGACGGGTCAAATATGGGATCCGACTGCGAGTAGCACTCTTGGCACGGCTCGCACTGAATCCAGACCACGTCGCTACCCGTGTCGAGCACCATGTATTGGTCCCTCGTCGGCGTTCCCACGCCTATCTGCGTGAAGTACTCGCCGCTTCCCTGGTCCATTCCCGACACGATCTCGCCGCCAAACTCAGCGGCAACCTCCGCCACATTTTGCTCGCCATTCGCCGACCCATTCAATCCCAGTGTCTTCTCTATCCGCCGCTCAAGCCCGCGGACCCGTACGGCGTCGCGCCTCAATTTTTCCTCCAACCGGCGTTCATACGACGCCGTAGCGTTCGCGCCATGTTTGTGCAGAAGAGCGTCCCTGTGCACAACTTGCATGCTCCAGGGCATTCGTCTCGGCTTCGTTTCGCTCTTATATTCAACCCGGCGAGGCGCGGTGACTGTTTCTCGAAGCAAAGATTCAACATCCAGAGCCTGGTAGGCGGGCAACTTGGGGGCAGAGATCGGTCTACAGTGCACAGATTGAAAAAACAGAAGCATCCCAAAACACAACAATAAGGAAAACAGAACAAGGGGCTCAGCGAATCGTATTTTCTCCATGAGAGCTCTGAAGGGTCGGGGCAACAGGCCGTGGGGGGAGCGTGTCAGATCTATGATTGTTGAATAAACAAGCAATGAAAGGGTTACATTTAATGCAGAGAGCGGGAGAATCGAGACACCATGAACATCAAAAAAGAAGATTCTGCGCTCTGCCACTGCAGTCTTCTTCTGGACGTGCACTCAATTTCCCGTCCTTCAACGCAGCATGCTTCACTCTCCCGCAATCAGAACACGATACGGAATTGAATGAGTGATACCCTCAGAGCCCTCAATTTATCCTCATTGGCCCTGTCCTATTCCCAACTATTTATTTTATTTTAATTTAACGCCAACCCCATTTAACCTAAAATATGAAAAATACTGTAACATTTCCCAAAAATATTCTTCTAGTTCGTTCTTTGGTTAGTGGAGCTCTAAGTTCCAAACCGTCCTTCTTCGTCTTAGGTTTTGTGTTGGAGCGGACTGGCCTGATGATTTAGGCAATGTAGTCCCTTTCTACACATATATATTTGGTTTTTTAATTCAATTAGTGTCCAGCCTATTTCAACTGAATTTCATATAGGGGGAAAATCATACCAAATCTTCAAAAGGTATTTGAAACACATATTAATCAATTAAGGGTTTGAATATGTTTACGTACTTCATGACGTGGAAAAACACATATTAATCAATTAAGGGTTTGAATATGTTTACGTACTTCATGACGTGGAAACATTTGTTATCAGAAGATGTGAATTGGCCAGTTAAGTTTCTGGTATACAATTATTAACATTTAATTTAATATTATATTGTATTAACATTTAATTTAATATTGTATTGTATTGTATTGTATTGTATTGTATTGTATTGTATTGTAGGAGACTTATTTAGATTAAAAAATAATTATTATTAGTTTGTTTAATTTTATTAGTTTATGTTTAATTGAGTCAAATGTTTCATTAGGTCTATATTTAATTAAAATATTTAATCTGAACCATCCAATTTCAAAGAGTTAATAGTGTTTTTATCTATTAATTATTATCTACTATTTTTTTTTTATTCATTTTTATGCTATGTCTATTCATTATTATTTACTATCTCTTCTATTCATCTTTATCTCATGTCTTTTCAAATTGAAAATGATTTTACTTAAAAAAATCTAATTCTACTTAATTAATCAAAAGTGAGTGGTTTTTTCCATTTATCATGATATGTTGCCTTTTCTACTAATCTTTATATAAAGTCTTTTCAAATTGGTCTTTATATCAAGTTTTTCAAATTGAGATTCAACTTTATGTTTATAGGTATCATGTCTATTGAAAAGTGATGTCTAAATAATTTTGTTTTGTTTTTCCTTTTTAAGATGAAAATTTTATGATTAAGAATTAGAAGTGTTGAAAAGTGATGTCTAAAGAGTTTTGTTTTGTTTTTCCTTTTTAAGGTGAAAATTTTATGATTAAGAATTAGAAGTGTTAATGTATTTTTATCTTCTCTTCTAAATCAATAAATAATATTTTCAATACTATCCTTTTTTAGTATATAAATATATAGGCTCATCATTATTAAACTATAAAACCATTACTTGTGGACTTGTAAAACACATCTTGCTCCTTCTTATTTATAATTTTGGGTGAATTAATGAGTCATCAATTTCAATTTGACTAGAACTTATTAATTATCCATCAATTTTACAAAAACTTCCAAATTTTAGATGCAAACATGTAAATTAATAGAACTTTATCATAATGTCATTTTTCTAATAATTTTTTTCTAAAATAAAATATTAACAACCAATATTAAAATAAATAAAATATTTTCTTTTATTAAATTATTGTAAATAAGATTAAATAATAATTATTTAACTATATTTAATTAGTCAAAAATTTAATAGTATATTAATAAACCAATAATTTTACAAAAAATAATAATATATTTATAAATAATTCACATCAACATATACCATCCATCAACATCAACATCTAACAAAATAAACAAATTAACATTTCGAAAACCTCACCTACCTACTTTCCTTTACATGTCTTCTACATACTCTTTCAAATCTAAAGGTGAAGTTGAGATTACTTTATCTCCTTGCCATAATTATTTATCTCAAATTATGATTCAGCAACTTTGTCTATTTCTCGAGCATTCTTGGCACCTAATATATGTGCATAGAATGGTTGTTATTTTATTTATATAAATTAATATTTTCAAAGCCAACTATTATTAATTAAATTTAAATTTTCAACAAATTTCATATTCTTCATCACATTGATTTAAGATATATAGTATTTTTTCAACAAATTTCATATTCTTATCACATTGATTTACGATATAAGAAAATACTATAGGTTATAAATGTCCAACCAAAGGAACCATTCTCTTATATATATATATATATATATATATATATATATATATATATATTGAAAAAGTAATATGTTAATAAAAATTTATTTTAAAGTTATGATAAAATAATATTATTATATATTATAAAAATATTTTGTGAACACTTGATTGTAAGCAATGGCTATGAAATATTTCAAAATTTAAAATTTAAATATTTTAAAATGATAAATATAATAATAATTAAAAAGCCCCAAGGGTTAGCTCAATTGGTCAAGCCCGGGCCTCGCCAATGGGAGGTCACAGGGTCGAAACCAAAGGGTGTGACCCCCTTCGGGTGGGGTCCACCCTAACGTTGTTCGATCCTAGACGTAGCCGACCCACTGACCATGGATATCCGCGAACTAATAATTAAAAAAAATAAAAATAATAATTAAAACTAAATTTTTATTTTTAAATAAAATAATTTTTTCCTAATAATTATATTTTACCAAAATATATAAAATTTTACCTTAATCTAAATACCAATTCTGTACTAAGAAGTTTTATTATTTTTAAATAAATGTAAAATCTAAATTCAATAAAAGCTCTGAAGTTCCGCTGCAAGAAATCCTGACCACCCAAAATTAAATGTGCAAAAAGGCCAAATATATAAATATAGAGATTGACCGTAAGTCTGAGCAGAAAATCCTGCACAGTTCAAAATTCTGTGACATAATTGATTCGCATTAAACAAAATGTTTTTAAACAACCATACATTCCATTCATTCTCTATTTTTATGATACGGAGAGAATAAAAGCGTCTAATCTATTCATCCGAAAAAAAGGGAGAAGTCACGTTTTCTATGGTTTAACGCATTCCATTTGATTACGTAACGTAGTTGGAGCTGCCTTTTATTATGGATATCAAATCTCTGTCAAATTATGAATTAAAATTTGATAAAAACCTACCATTAAAGAATTGATCAAAATAAATGCAATTGATTAAAATATTGTTTAATCAAATAATTTAATGATTTTTTTTACCAAAATTAAAATATACAATTTTGATGGGTTAGTAATGTTTTTAAGTTATAAATATTATAATAAATGGGTGAGATATAACTAAACCAAAAATATTATAAATTTAATGGTATTTAGAATTGTAAAATTATATACAATTTTGATGGGTTGGTAATGTTTTTAAGTTATAAATATTATAATAAATGGGTGAGATATAACTAAACCAAAAATATTATAAATTTAATGGTATTTAGAATTGTAAAATTATATATTAAGGTGAAAATATTTGTTATCACATCTTGATTTTTGTTATTTAGAATGGGTTTTTGATAGGTCAAAGTATATATAGATTTAGTATTCTGGAAAACTCATGTGATATTGAGATTGTGGAGAGTTCACAACTCAAACTTGTAATTCTAATAAATTTTCATAGAATTCTAGGCAAATTAAACCAGAAGATAGACTTAAAAAATCCTAAAACTTGTAAGAGATACCCTAGAGCTATATGGTGGTGAATATGATCAAATTATTATTGTTAATAATTCTGAAATATATATCCGCACTTACATGAGATTCAATGCTACATAACAAAGTGAATATTTATTTGCTCAACCTACTTAAGCAGTGCCTAAACAAAACGTAAAATTTTCAAATAATTATACACACATAACAAGTTGAAAATAAGTAGCTTGCGGATAGACATTAAATGAGTTGAGACTAGATATACTCACTATTAAATTTTGGCAAACCAATTATCCAACTATAAATATATACAGCACCATTCATTTAATGCCCATTAGCGAACCACATAATTATTACCACACTTAATCCGCGGGGGCTCGCTTAACTCGATGAATAATCTGCTCATCTCTATGTATGGTCATTCATGACCTAACTGATAACAACGTGTGTTAGTCTATGTGCGTACCATTTTTAATCAGCGGTCTTTTATTGGGCTAAAGCTGTCATTGCTTTTCATATGCAGCCAAATACTTATTTGTCGTATAAAGCGCTGGAAAAGCCAAAGCACTGAGCAGAAACTATAGTTAATGCCTTGCACGTAAACATCAACCAAAATTTAGTTTACAGAAAAGACCAACTATGCATGGACTGCAATCAAAATTTGCGTGCAGACAAATACTTCATGTTTTAAAAATCAATGGCACCCCATAATGCAAATAGCAAATAATGTATCTTAATAGGCATGAATGTACATCAGTGGCCAATAATTGATACATAATGGAATTTGACGCTACATGCATACCCAACAAATTTATAATATTTCATTTTTCTTGTTTTATTTCAAACTGTGGATACGTCCCTCCCTTTTGTGAATAGTTAAAATTATTCTTCTAAGAAACGTTTAAAATTATTCTTCTAAGAAACGTTTTTTAAAACGCGTAGCAATACCTTTGATTTGGTCATTAATTATGTATATTGATTTTATTTATTCTTAACCCAAATTTATTAAATATTTTACAAGATCAGATATCAAAATATAATTTTTTACTTAAAATTTAGTAATTCTCAAAGATTTGATTGTTTAAGTGTATAATAAATAAATATTAAAAATAATTAAAAATGATTTAATGCATAGATTTGTTATATAATGTTTTTGAACAATACAATTTGAAGATCGTAAATTTAATAGTTTAATCTAACTATATATATAAAGTTTTAAAATATTTAAATGAAAGGTAATTAAATTTAATTGGATTGATTTTCTTTTCTTCTTTGAATATTTAAATGATGATGATGATGATGATGGTTAACGTCCACTGAGACCAAACAATAGTCTATCGGACTTAAAGAAACAAATTATTTATTTTGATTTAAGATTTTATTCCTATGCTCAAAAAGCTTGGAGAGAAACCTCCCGAGCTCACTATAATTTTGACATTGTAAAAGGCTAGGAAGGTCAGTATTGTAACAAAGATTGTGAAACTGAGATCTAATGTGGTTATACCCAGGGCATTTTAAGAGGAAGTAGTTTTCATCCTCGATGTTCCTATTCTCACATATATGGCAGATCCTTTCCATCCATGGCATTTTAGGAACTGCCCAACGACCTGTTTCACTATGGAGCTCATGAGAATTGGTTCTAATATTTGCTATATTAATTTTCTTCTTTGAGCTAGTTAAAATAAAAGGCAGTCAATTAGGTTGGGGGTAGCTCTAATCTTTCAAATAGTTTAATTTTCAACCTCTCCCCATGAAATTGGAACGTGAAAATTTACATATTTATTTGATAGGCATATCTTTTATTATACAGCTTGAGTGGGCATAATGGTTAAGAACATGTGTTTCCTTGTACGGGGGTAGAGAGTCATATATATATATATATATATATATATATATATATATATATATATATATATTTCCCCTTCCCCCTCACCTTTTTCAAATTCTTTACAATTCTCATGCCATCCCCAACACCTTTCTTCGAAATATTTTCCATC
This sequence comes from Pinus tabuliformis, assembly GCA_031772625.1. NCBI lineage: Eukaryota > Viridiplantae > Streptophyta > Pinopsida > Pinales > Pinaceae > Pinus > Pinus tabuliformis. The sequence continues at coordinate 745,456,892 of CM062807.1, read as the reverse complement.
TCCCTCTTTCTATAAATATTTCTATAAATATTTCAATATATACATCTTACTTAATAAATGTCATATATAAATATGATTAACATCTCTCACACATATATCCAATATATAAATAATTTATTTACATCAGGTTTGTATTGAGGAGGCCAAGGTTGTTGCTAAGGTTGCTCAATTCCATCATTGTAAATTCAGGGAAGCTATTGAGATTGAAAGAAGGCCTATCAATCTCAATAGAGATGAAGGCTAGAAAATCAGTAGCTGTTGGATCCCTGACCTGTCCTCTTAGTCTTTCTCCTTCCGCCCCTTTTATCTTTGTGCTAGCTTTCTGTGTTCCCCCTGGAGCCTTCCTTCCTCCTAGGGTTGCTCTGTGGTTTTTATTGGTCCTTTTCCTATCCCCCTTTTATTTTTTTGTGTCGTTCTCTCTATTTTATTTTTATTTATTTATTTATTTATATACCTTATATATACATATATTTATTTTATTATTATTTATTTTTATTTTATTTTTTCGGTATAATTATCTATTTATTTTATTTAATTTTTCAACTATCTTAATTAGCTTTGTTCCCTATTATATATTTTGATTTTTATTATTTATTATTTGTATTTTTATGTTTATTATTATTATTATTATTATTTTATTTTTTATTTTATTATTATTATTATTATTATTATTATTATTATTTAACTAACCTTTACTAGGCACATTCTTAATTTTATTTCCTAGCTTCAGTTTTATATATATATATATATATATATATATATTAATTTTTTAAGTTTTAATTTTTATTTATTTATTTATTTATTAATTTATTAATTTATTTATTTTTAAACTAACTTTTACCTTTATTAGCTATATTTTAGTTTTATATATTTTTATTTTATATATTTATTTGTTTGTTTGTTTTTCCTCTCTTATTTTGATTTATTATTAATTTTTTCTTTTCAACGAACTTTTACCTTTACTAGCTTTGTTCATTTATTTTATTACTTTTTTCCTTCTTTTATTTATATTTCTGGTTTCTCATTCTAACTAACTATTATCCTATACCCTATGTTTATTGTTATTATAATATTTCTTATAACTTATAATTTTAATTATTAAACCTTTTTAACTAACTATTAACATTAACACATATTAAATTATTTTATTTATATAAAATTTTTATATATTTTAAAAGAATGGTCATCAAATATAACTATATTATAAAAATGACTTTTTTACTCTGTCCCAAAGTCAAAATTAGCGTTTGGTCAAGATAGCCATTGGGGGCTCTGCTCAGACTATTTAACTTGCATAGCTCGATCTATTTCTTCAACTTGTCCTGACGATGAACCACACTAGTTGATTCGAAACAAGTCGACAAAGATCTTTCCTCATGTGATTTAGGCCGAAGTTCTTCTTACAACTATTATGGATCACACAAGCCTCAATTCAATTCAATAATTTATTTACATTAAATAAAATATCATCTTATATTTTTTCTATAGTTAAACCCCCCTACCTCCCATTGATTTCCTTATTATTCACATTTTAGATGTTCTCAATTCAACGTTCTATTACAATTCTCCTCCCAGTGTCCCCAACGCCTTTCTTCAAAATATTTTCCATCTCCCTCTTTCTATAAATATTTCAATATATACATTTTACTTAATTTATGTCATATATAAATATGATTAATATCTCTCACACATATATCCAATATATAAATAATTTATTTACATTAAATAAAATATCATCTTATATTTTTTCTATAGTTAAACCCCTACTTTCTCATTGATTTCCTTATTATTCACATTTTAGATCTTCTCAATTCAGGCTTCTGTAATCCATACTACATTAAGAACAATGTTTTTAATAGAAATCACATAGAGGAAATTTTATAAGTATGGTTCATCATCAAAACCAGATAACGACTAATTTATGAAAAATAATATTTTAATAATAATTATTAAGAACAAATAATATTATATAAAAAAAATTAATTAAAATATTTTATTACTAATTAATATATATATATATATATATATATATATATATATATATATATATATATATATAAACATAAAAATATTATTAACTCATTTTTAATTACATAAATAAATAACATAATATTATATAAAAAATATAAATTATTAACCCTATAATAATAAATAAATTTATATATTTATATCAATTTTAAAAATAAAATATTACTTCATATTTCTCCTTTTCTAAACCCCCTCCCTTTCCTTTCCTTGTTTTTCTATATTTTTTCACTAATTTATATTTTAATTAATTTTTGCTTTCCCATTTATTAACCTTATTCATTTTTTCGAGGGTTGTAACACTCCAATACAGAAATATTTTTTTTTTTTTTACCACAGTATAAATATGTATACATGTTTATTAATCCTTCGAATGCAATAACGTTATCTATCTCATTCTTAGCCAATCAATGTAATAAGGAATACTTAAATAACTTTATACCCATACCCACTCATACAAGAATTGAAATGAGATTTGCTGTACTAACCACTATACATAACCATGATACAATGGTGAATAAACAATAGTTGACTCTTGCTCTGTCTTCGGTTAATCATGCAGTTGACATTACATTTGTATGTACAAAAGGTTTATGAGCGGGTACTTCAAGGTATGAATGATTTTATGGCAATTTCTATTTGAGTGCTGGTTTATACTGCCGGGATTAATTGATGCCGTGAGTCACGTCCGGCTCTGATACTTGCCCCAACTGGCCTGCTCCACATCGTCCATCTGGCATGATGAACGGCCGGCCAGCAGGCACCATGTGCTCTCCGCGTGCTCAATGCTCCAGGACTCATGCGGACTGACATTACCTCGAACTTACCACTTGGCAGCTGTTTTCCCGGTTAATCTAGGTCCGATCCCACGGCGGAGACGAACCCGCCCAGATCAAGGGCTGTCGTCGAGCCATGGGGCGGTGGTAAGATTTAATGGTCTTATGCGTGGTTAATCCTTTAGCTCGTTTCATTGATGGAGTGACCTCCTGTCGCTCACAGCTCTATGGCGCTTTGCCTTACACAGCACTCCTTCCCTCCGGCGGTCTGGTACGCAGCAGGAAATCTCTGTCTCCCAACGCCAGTTAAGGTAACTGATCCCCTATATTTCATGGTCACGACTCTTTTCGTTTTGTGTTCATATTCTTCCGCAGGCTTTTAAATCTCACAGTTCAGGTTATGGTTACGATTCTTTTCGTTTTGTGTTCATATTCTTCCGCGGGTTTATAAATCTCACAGTTCTGGTTATGATGGTGTTTTCAGGTGAAGGGTTCGGTTGCTAAAGCCGACGGCGTCGAAGAGCCTGCTCCGCTTCTCCACCATCCCATGCCCGGTAAGAGTTTATGCATCTATTGTAAGGCTCGTAGGGCGTTTCCATGGTAACGGACTGAGCCGTTGTCCATCTTGACAGGATATCAGAGTTTGCATATGCAACGGAAACCCTTCGCCATGTACAAGGGTTTCCTTCCATGAAGAAATTTACGTTTTCTCTCATTTTGTTGTTTGTAATTTAACTTGGTCTCTTCGCCAGCATTCAGGCGGAAACCTCAGTTGAGAGGCGCTGTATGCCCGACTTGAACTGTATAATTTGTTTCATTATTATGGACTGTTAGTCGTTGCAGACGGTCAAATGTACCGGTTGATTTACTGGGTTCTTTCCTCTATGATACTGTTTCGAATTTAGTTTTTTTGTTTTAAAGAAATATTACTGGTTCAAATGGAAGCCCTTACCTAGGTTCCAATACTTTTACTCAGTGTATATTGAGCGTACTTGCCCTCTCTGTGACTTTTATCGTGAATATAAATTTTTAAACATGTATCCTTGTTCGTTTTCAATGTATGATTGCTTCTACTGTTAGTTTGTCATGAGACGCCGGCTTGGCAATGAAAGCCCTTGCTGGCTATATAATGATTCAAACATGGCTTCGGCGGTTCTTTTCAGGCTCAGGGATACTTGTTATTGTTTAATACGTATGCAAGGTGGGCACGACCCCTCCTCTGTTCCTCGAGAACAGGAGTATTTCCGTTATCGTTTCTCTCTGCATACTTAAATATTCTGTTAAATGTTGGTGTTGTATACTTGGTAATTGATTGTTGCTCTAAAATATATGTATTATTCCACAGTTGATTCGAACAGCTTGTATTTTCTTTTGTAGTAAGCCTGGGTGTCTCCGGGTACTATATTGTTGTTCTCGGTTCGAAATGTAAACTCAATGATTATGCACAGTATTGAATTCTTTTGGTTGATTTCTACCTAGGTTACAGAAGATGGCTTTGCATAATAATCAGTTTCCTGTTTTATTTCTTTACCGCTTATACTACAGGGGTTTTATTTCGGCATGGATTCGCCTTTTTTTTTAATTGAAAAATCTAACTCCATCTCTGCTAGTTGCGCAGAAACTAATTCTTAAAATTATCAAATCATTTTTTCCCATTACCCTCACTTGCCTATCATAGACCTTAAATAATTCCACAATTTATAAGAAAATTCTTCAGTTCTTAAGCAAGTCGTACCTGAGCATAAGCAAACCCCTTCGTAGCGCTTGTCAACCACCCGACCTTAGGAAGATCCTTCTCGATCTTCCACCCCCAAGGACTTCTGCAGATCTTCACTGTCTGCAACTCTCTGGCTATACCAGAGTCACGCTATCTGGTCCTAACCAGACGTAGTGGTTCAGGAAGCTTCTCACTTCCAAGCACATGCCATCTGATCTCTACCAGACATAGCATATCTCTGTTCAACTGCCATCTGATCCTTACCAGACTTGGCATTCCTCTTTTCCCCCGTTTCCTCTGGGGTCTCAACCGTCACATGAAGGTAGTTAGGTTTTTCTTTTGTTTCAACTACCTCAATAGCTACTAACAACAATTAATCACATACTTAATTAAATAGTAGTAGCACAATTAATTATCATAATAATTAACAGCAGTAGCAACATAGTTATTATAATTTTACCAAACAGAACTTTAGTTCACAGTTAAATTTACTGTCTTACTTAACATTATCGCTTTACTAGGAGCATTACATCTCCCCCTCCTGAAGTTCAACATCGTCCCGATGTTGTTGTTCACCCAGAAACAATCCGGGATAAGCTTCTTTCATACTCTGCTCATCCTCCCAGGTGGCCTCATCTGGCCCAAAGTGCTGCCATTGCACTTTAACCTGGTTGATGACCTTTTTCCGCAGCTCGACCCTTCTCCGATCTAGTATGTTCACTGGCTCGACCAGGAACTCTCCTTCCGGTTCCACCTGAAACACATAATATTCAGATTAGCAGTTTCCTAACATTCCATTTTGGTTTATGTTTATCTTACAGCATCTTCTTACCTGAATGTCCTGCCAACTTATTATGTGTCTAGGGTCATAAACATATTTCTTTAAAACAGACACATGGAAAACATTATGGACCCGGATATGGCTAGGTAGGGCTAGCTGATAAGCTACCGACCCCACTCGTGCTAAAATCTGGAAGGGCCCACAAAAGCGAGGTGCCAATTTGGCACAAGCATTCCATTGTAAAGTACTTCTCCATTCCACAGTTTATAAGCAAATTCTTTAGTGCTTAAGCAAGCCATTCCTGAGCATAAGCAAACCCCTTCGTAGTGCTTATCAACCACCTGACCTTAGGAAGATCCTTCTCGATCTTCCACCCCCAAGCACTTTTGCAGATCTTCACTATCTGCAACTCTCTGGCTATACTAGAGTCACGCTATCTGGTCCTAACCAGACGTAGCGGTTCAGGAAGCTTCTCACTTCCAAGCACATGCCATCTGATCTCTACCAGACATAGCATATCTCTGTTCAACTGCCATCTGATCCTTACCAGACCTGGCATTCCTCTTTTCCCCCTTTTCCTCTGGGGTCTCAACCGTCACATGAAGGTAGTTAGGTTTTTCTTTTGTTTCAACTACCTCAATAGCTACTAACAACAATTAACCACATACTTAATTAAACAGTAGTAGCACAATTAATTATCATAATAATTAATAGAAGTAGCAACATAGTTATTATAATTTTACCAAACAGAACTTTAGTTCACAGTTAAATTTACTGTCTTACTTAACATTATCGCTTTACTAGGAGCATTACATCTACCCCTCCTGAAGTTCAACATCGTCCTGATGTTGTTGTTCACCCAGAAACAATCCGGGATAAGCTTCTTTCATACTCTGCTCATCCTCCCAGGTGGCCTCATCTAGCCCAAAGTGCTGCCATTGCACTTTAACCTGGTTGATGACCTTTTTCCGCAGCTCGACCCTTCTCCGATCTAGTATGTTCAATGGCTCGACCAGGAACTCTCCTTCCGGTTCCACCTGAAACACATAATATTTAGATTAGCAGTTTCCTAACATTCCATTTTGGTTTATGTTTATCTTACAACATCTTCTTACTTGAATGTCCTGCCAACTTATTATGTGTCTAGGGTCATAAACATATTTCTTTAAAACGGACACATGGAAAACATTATGGACCCGGATATGGCTAGGTAGGGCTAGCTGATAAGCTACCGGCCCCACTCGTGCTAAAATCTGGAAGGGCCCACAAAAGCGAGATGCCAATTTGGCACAAGCATTCCATTGTAAAGTACTTCTCCTTGCCCGGATTCTGACATATACATGTTCACCCACCTGGTATTCTATAAAGGTTCTTTTCCGATCTGAAATTTTTTTTTGTCTGTCCTGAGCTATTTTTAAATTAGCCCGGACTCTCTTGACCATAGCTTCCATCTCTTCCAACATTTCAGGACCCAGCATGAGTCTGTCTCCTGGTCCACCCCAACTGGATGGCGTACGACATTTTCGGCCGTAAAGTACTTCGAATGGACTCATCCGCAAGGACTCATGATATCCATTGTTATAAGCAAACTCTACAAGGTGTAAGTACTCCTCCCATCGAGTGGGTTGTTGCATCACATATGACCTCAGCATGTCCTCCACCACCTGATTCACCCGCTCAGTCTGCCCGTCAATTTGCGGATGATAAGCGGTGCTAAAATTCAATTGAGTCCCCAGACCTTCAAACAAGGTCTTCCAAAAGGCTGATGTAAATTTAACATCGTGATCGGATATTATAGTTTTTGGCAGCCCATGGAGCTTAAATATGTTCTGCATGAAAACATTTGCAATTTGAGCCGCACGATATGTAGATTGGACTGGTATGAAGTGAGCTGACTTACTGAGTTTGTCTACTACAACCATTATAGAGTCATTATTCTTCTTGGACTTTGCTAACCCCGTAATGAAGTCCATGGTGATAATCTCCCACTTCCATTCTTGTATAGGTAATGGCTGTAGTAAACCCGCAGGGTGTTGATGTTCAGCCTTAACTTGTTGACATTCTAAGCATCGCGCCAGATATTCTACCACGTCCCTTTTCATGCCTGGCCAATGATATTCCTTCCGAAGCGAGGTGATTAATTTTTGATAGCCCGGATGTCCCGCATAAAGGCTTTTATGATATTCATCCATAATCTTTTCTTTAATATCGCTCTGATTGGGTACATAAATTCTTTTCTGGTAACACAGAATTCCGGCTGCATTCAATTCATAACCTTGTTGTATTATGTGGGTATTCAAATTCTGCACCAGTTGCTTCTTTTGTAGGTAGATTCGATCTTGTTCAACAGCCTCTTCAATTTGTTTGCTAAGGGTGGTCTGTCCTTCACTAATACCAATTTCATAAATGCAATGTACTTTTCGACTCAGTGCATTGTCCACCTTGTTTTCTTTTCCTTTCAGGTGCTTAATTTCAAAATCGAAACTCCCCAAAAAGTCTACCCACCTAGCTTGCCTAGTGTTTAAAGTTGGTTGACTAAAGTAGCTAGTTAAGCTATGGTGATTGGTCATCAATAAGAATTTTCTTCCCACCAAATAATGGCGCCACATTTTCAGCGCATGAACTATAGCAGTTAGTTCTAGATCATAAGCAGAATACTTCTGCTCATGCTCTTTCAATTTTCTGGATTCATACGCGATCACCTTCCCTTCCTGCATTAGCACCCCTCCTACACCCTCTTTGCTTGCATCTGTGCAAACTACATACTCCTTCTCTGGGTCTGTAACACTCAGCACAGGTGCAGTGGTGAGCAAGTTTTTGAGCTGTTCGAAGCTCCGTTGACAATCTGCTGTCCACTTGAATATTTTTCCTTTCTTTTGCAAAGAGGTGATAGGATATGCAACCCTGGAGAAACCTTCCACAAACCGCCGGTAATATCCAGCCAGCCCCATGAAAGACCTGATATCTGCCACGTCCTTTGGTATTGGCCATTCCATTATGGTTTTGATCTTTTCGGGGTCCACAGCTATACCTTTTTTAGTGATAATATGCCCCAAATACTGGATCTGCTCGTTATAAAAATCACATTTGCTAAATTTACCATATAGCTGATGTTCCCGTAGTGTCTGTAACACTAATCTGAGATGCTCCTCATGCTCTTTAATATTCTGGGAGTATATAAGTATATCATCAATAAAGATTAACATGAATTTGTCTAGGTACTGATGAAATACACTATTCATCAAACACATAAATGTTGCAGGTGCATTGGTCAACCCGAAAGGCAGTACCACAAACTCGTAGTGCCCGTAACGGGTTCGAAAAGCTGTTTTGGCTATGTCCTCATCCTTAATTCTGATTTGATGATAGCCTGACCTCAAGTCGATCTTTGAGAAGATTGTCGCCCCCTTCACCTGATCAAACAGTTCATCAATGCGGGGTAGTGGATATTTGTTTTTAACTGTCAATTTATTCAGCTGTCTATAATCTATGCACATACGGAGAGTTCCGTCCTTTTTCCTAACAAACAATACAGGGGCTCCCCAAGGAGATACGCTGGGACGAATATACTTCTTGTCTAACAACTCTTGCAGCTGCATCTTTAATTCAGTTAATTCCGGCACACTCATCCGGTATGGTGCTCGGGATACTGGGGCTACACCGGGTACCAATTCTATGGTGAAATCCAAATCTCTTTTGGGCGGCAGCCCTGGTATTTCTTCAGGAAATACATCTGTAAAATCTCGCACTACTGGTATACTTTCCACAGTCGCAATTTTATCTTCAGATCTAGCATATCCTACTTGTACTGCATATATTTGACATTTCTTCCGGATACTTTTAGCTAGCTGTGAGGCCGTAATTGGCCGGATCTGCACCGGTTTTTGGATACCTTGAATTTCCTTTTCTTTTCCCAGTTCATCTCGGTAAGAAATTGTTTTTGTCTTGCAGTTTATTACAGACCACCGCCTTTCCAGCCAATCCATCCCTATCAACACATCATACGAACCGAGAGGGAGTACATTCAATTCTGTCATTACTGTCTGACCGGCTAACCTTAGTGGACAGTTGCTGACCTTAGCCAACACTCGTCTTTTGGCCCCGGTGGCAAGCTGTACTAACCATGGATTCTTAAACTTAATAGCTTGCAAACTACAATTTTCCACAACTTTGGGACTTATGTAGCTTAAAGTAGCTCCTGGGTCTACTAAAATGGAAACAGTTCGATCAAGGATCTTACCTTCAAATTCTATCATTGTTGGCTGGTAATCAGCTTGTCGATCCTCGAGTGCGGCATTTATTCTGGGTATGGACCGAGCCACGTCTCCCACTGTGGAGGCTTCGTAAATCTGGGACACCTGATCGCTTTCCTTCCGGTGAGGGCAATTTTTAATATAATGTGGTCCGCCACAACCCCAGCACTGAACCGATGGCCTAGCTGAACCCTCATTATCAGCTCTACCCGACTGTTCACTATATTTAGATTCAGCAGGTGGCTTAAATCTGATCTGATTCCTTGATGGGTTTCTATTGCTGGCCCCTTTTGAGAATACCTTGTGAAAATTGCTGCGAGTTCCCTTGACTCCTACAGTCATTCTGCTGCCCTTTTTATCTGCCCAGCGCTTCCCAGAATTTTCTCCTTTTTGTTTATTCTGCTGATAACATATTCTAGCTTTCCATATTGCTTCGTCCATTGTCTTCGGATTATCAAATTCGATTCTTTCCCGCATTGCCTGGGGTAGGCTGCTAACAAACCGCTGCACCTTAGCCTTTTCCTCCCGAATGTACGGTACATAGCGAAGCAGAGATGTAAATTTAGTTATGAACTCATCTATGGTCTGCTGCCCAAGCCACAGATCATGAAATTCTCGTGCTTTTTCATCATAGAAGCGTTCTGTCAGGTACTTTTCCTTGAAATATCTTTGAAAAGTCTCCCAAGTCACATCTTGCTCACTCACCCCCCACACCATCTTGACTTCTTCCCACCATAATGTAGCCTTGACCTGCAGCTGGAAGATGGCCAGCCGTGCCTTAAGATGGTGATCATACTCGTAAACTTGGAAATACTTGTTCATGTTAATTAGCCAAGCCTCTGCAGCTTCCTCCGATTCCCCATCAAAATGTGGTGGTTTAATCTTCCGAAACTCCCCTTGCAGTTCTATCCACTGTCTCTTTGGAGTTTGATGTTCAGAAGCGTTAATAGACTTCTCTCCTCGAACCTCTGCCCTTTCCTCTGTTTCCTCCTGTTCGGTGTGATAGCCTTGTTCATCTGATACTCATGTCTGCTCAGGCCTAGGATGAGACTGCTGTTGGTTTTGTTTATCGGATAAACTTTTCAGGATCCTCTCTTGTTCCATGTTTAGTCTTGCGTTGTCCTCATGCAAACGGGCCATTTCGTTCTTCAGTTCCTGGACTGTCTCCAATATAGTCAAATCAGTGTTGCGGCCTTCCTCTCCCAGTTGTACCCATATCTCAGGATTCCTCTGAGGGTGAGTAATGTTGTCTGGTCGATTCAAATTTCCATGAGGAGCGCTACTTGTTCTCCTCATTCTGTTGTCACCTGAACAAAATTATCTCATTTCAACAGATGTAATTTTTATATTTCAATATACCCCTTGCTTGCTTGTTAGGGAGTTACTTATGCATTGCTGTCTCCATTAAAATTAACCTGAGGTCACAGAGTTGTAACCTGGTCTCTGATACCACTTGTAACACTCCAATATAGAAATAATTTTTTTTTTTACCACAGTATAAATATGTATACATGTTTATTAGTCCTTCGAATGCAATAACGTTATCTATCTCATTCTTAGCCAATCAATGTAATAAGGAATACTTAAATAACTTTATACCTATACCCACTCATACAAGAATTGAAATGAGATTCACTGTACTAACCACTATACATAACCATGATACAATGGCGAATGAACAATAGTTGACTCTTTCTCTGTCTTCGGTTAATCATGCGGTTGACATTACATTTGTATGTACAAAAGGTTTATGAGCGGGTACTTCAAGGTATGAATGATTTTATGGCAATTTCTATTTGAGTGTTGGTTTATACTGTCGAGATTAATTGATGCCGTGAGTCACGTCCGGATCTGATACTTGCCCCAGCTGGCCTGCTCCACATCGTCCATCTGGCACGATGGATGGCCGACCAGCAGGCACCATGTGCTCTCCGCGTGCTCAATGCTCCAGGACTCATGCAGACTGACATTACCTTGAACTTACCACTTGGCAGCTATTTTCCCGGTTAATCTAGGTCCGATCCCACGACGGAGACGAACCCGCCCAGATCAAGGGCTGTCATCGAGCCATGAGGCGGTGGTAAGATTTAATGGTCTTTATGCGTGGTTAATCCTTTAGCTCGTTTCATTGATGGAGTGACCTCCTGTCGCTCACAGCTCTATGGCGCTTCGCCTTGCACAACACTCCTTCCCTCCAGGCGGTCTGGTACGCAGCAGGAAGTCTCTGTCTCTCAATGCCAGTTAAGGTAACTCATCCCCTATATTCCATGGTCACGACTCTTTTCGTTTTGTGTTCATATTCTTCCGTGGGTTTATAAATCTCACAGTTCAGGTTTTGGTTACGATTCTTTTCGTTTTGTGTTCATATTCTTCCACGGGTTTATAAATCTCACAATTCTGGTTATGATGGTGTTTTCAGGTGAAGCGTTCGGTGGCTAAAGCCGACGGCGTCGAAGAGCCTGCTCCGCTTCTCCACCATTCCATGCCCGGGTAAGAGTTTATGCATCTATTGTAAGGCTTGTAGGGCGTTTCCATGGTAACAGACTGAGCCGTTGTCCATTTTGACAGGATATCAGAGTTGCATATGCAATGAAAACCCTTCGCCATGTACAGGGGTTTCCTTCCATGAAGAAATTTACGTTTTCTCTCATTTTGTTGTTTGTAATTTTAACTTGGTCTCTTCGCCAGCATTTAGGCGGAAACCTTAGATGAGAGGCGTTGTATGCCCGACTTGAACTGTATAATTTGTTTCATTATTATGGACTGTTAGTCATTGCAGACGATCGAATGTACCAGTTGATTTACTGGGTTCTTTCCTCTATGATACTGTTTCGAATTTAGTTTTTTTGTTTTAAAGAAATATTACTGGTTCAAATGGAAGCCATTACCTGGGTTCCAATACTTTTACTCAGTGTATATTGAGCGTACTTGCCCTCTCTGTGACTTTTATTGTGAATATAAATTTTAAACATGTATCCTTGATCGTTTTCAATGTATGTTTGCTTCTACTGTTAGTTTGTCATGAGACGCCGGCTTGGCAATGAAAGCCCTTACTGGCTATATAATGACTCAAACATGGCTTCGCTGGTTCTTTTCTGGCTTAGGGATACTTGCTATCGTTTAATACATATGCATGATGGGCACGGCCCCTCCTCTGTTCCTCGAGAACAGGAGTATTTCCGTCATCATTTCTCTCTGCATACTTAAATATTCTGTTAAATGTTGTGGTTGTATACTTGGTAATTGATTGTTACTCTAAAGTATATGTATTATTCCACAGTTGATTCGAACAACTTGTATTTTCTTTGGTTGTAAGCCTGGGTGTCCCGGGTACTATACTGTTGTTCTCGGTTCGAAATGTAAACTCAATGATTATGCACAGTATTGAATTCTTTTGGTTGATTTCTACCTAGGCTACAGAAGATGGCTTTGCACAATAATCAGTTTCCTGTTTTATTTCTTTACCGCTTATACTACAGGGGTTTTATTTCGGCATGAATTCGCCTTTTTTTTTTAATTGAAAAATCTAACTCCATCTCTGCCAGTAGCGCAAAAACTAATTCTTAAAATTATCAAATCATTTTTTCCCGTTACCCTCACTTGCCTATCATAGACCTTAAATAATTCCACAGTTTATAAGCAAATTCTTTAGTGCTTAAGCAAGCCGTACCTTAGCATAAGCAAACCCCTTCATAGCGCTTGTCAACCACCCGACCTTAGGAAGATCCTTCTCGATCTTCCACCCCCAAGCACTTTTGCAGATTTTCATTGTCTGCAACTCTCTGGCTATACCAGAGTCACGCTATCTGGTCCTAACCAGACGTAGCGGTTCAGGAAGCTTCTCACTTCCAAGCACATGCCATCTGATCTCTACCAGACATAGCATATCTTTGTTCAACTGCCATCTGATCCTTACCAGACTTGGCATTCCTCTTTTCCCCATTTTCCTCTGGGGTCTCAACCGTCACATGAAAGTAGTTAGGTTTTTCTTTTGTTTCAACTACCTCAATAGCTACTAACAACAATTAATCACATACTTAATTAAACAGTAGTAGCACAATTAATTATCATAATAATTAACAGCAGTAGCAACATAGTTATTATAATTTTACCAAACAAAACTTTAGTTCACAGTTAAATTTACTGTCTTACTTAACATTATCGCTTTACTAGGAGCATTACAAGGGTTTAATTTAACTATTTAATTTAATAATTTAACAGCTTTATGTAATAATTTAATCACTTTATTTAATAATTTATATTTAATAATTTAACCACTTTATTTAATAATTTAATCACTTTATTTAATAATTTGTCTCCCTCATCCCTCATCTCATTTGACCGTTCATAATTTAATTTAATATTTTACATTTTTATGATCGTTTTTCTAGTCTCCATGCTCTTATTATTTATAAGTATGTTCAACTCTCAAGCTTACTATCTGTTTGGTTTTAAGTACCTGATAATAAATGGAGTATTCACCCAAAACATTAAACATGGTACAAGTCTACTCAATTTTCTCTTAAAAAACTATATATATATATATATATATATATAATTAATATAATACTATAACTTTTTCCATGATGTGTTAAATTAAATAAAAACTAAATAAACCATAAAAATTAATATATTTTATTCCAAATATTTATATACTAACCAAATTAAATACATAAAAAAAACCATTCACCAAAATTTCATTATACAAAATATTAGGTCACATTACCATTTCGTTGGTTGAAAAGCTATTTCTCGATGCTAACTAATTTTTCGTATTTTTCCACCTCCAACCCAATTAAAATTTTAAAATATTAATATATAACATCAAATTAATGATAAAATAAAATTATATTTCTATATAAATTAAAAACATATTAATAAATTTTAATTAAATTATTGTTTGACGAAACTAAAAGAACCATAATGATGCTCATGAATGACACCATTCTCAATCAAAGATAAAACGAAATGTTTGTTTATTTAAAAAAAGGTATTATGAAAGATAAACGAGAAATAAAACAAATGATTTGTCACTGGACTATGTTTCACGTGTCTTCTTCATGATCCTTTTCATGAATCTCATTCCTCTTCCTCAAATGCATTACTAAAGACCTTGTTATAATTCAAGGCATGGTGGCAACCAAATGTGGTCTATCTTGTAAAACATCTATATATGGATCCCTCATCCAAGAGATCCAAAGGCTGGAATTTTGTAATTTGCAAGAAAGTGCTGTTGGTTTCTCTTTGAAGACATTGTTGGGTGATATTGCTTTGTATGAGGTGAAGAGGGCTTTCATGCTGGGAGGATGATGCTAGATCAGACAACTTGGTTGTAATCCTCTCTTCTACTAATTCTATCAATAAAGCTATTTGAGTTTTCCTCCACATGCTTGTATATCTCTGAATCTTGTATTTGTATATGAATTTGTATGGTTAATGTACATCTGATCCTACATTATTTATGGTTATAGATCTCTATGCTTTGATGGTATTTTGTTGCCTTGACTCTACAGGTGTTCTTTGAAGTGGGAAAAGGGAGAAAGGAGTGGTGAAAGCTCTATCAAAGGAAAGAGGAAACAAGCAAGGAGACTAGCGAAAGACTGAGGTTGGTACTCTCTGCTTCTCTCTCATTTATCTCTCATAAAGGAAAACAAAAGTGACTTTAGTTTGTTTGTTTCTAAGATAGCTACCTGTCTTAGTGGGACTAGCAGCTCTAAATGGATACTAGTTTTCCTGATAACAAAATGGTGACTCCACTGGGGAACGAATAGTTTGTTTGTTTTGTTACTATTGTTTACTTTATAAACCACAGATGGAGCCTGAAGTCAAGCTAGCTAGCCTTCGAACTACTTCTACTATGCAACTGCAAAGTAGATCAACGCTGCTTCAGTCAATCTCCGGGTTGGTTTATGAACTGAACATGTAGCTTGCAAACATCCTAAGTGCCCTTGTGGTAGCTCAAATAACCTCATTAGATCAGCCCCTATACTTTGTGTTTACTGACTACCATTACTTAAGCTTAAACCCCTGAACTTAGCTGCAAACTGTGAGTGAAAACCAAGCACAGTCTCATCCCTGGTCCATCGCACTGTCTCTTCATGGCAACCTAGATGCATCGCACCTCCCATGTGTTGCAGGTGAGATGCATCCTTGTTTCCTTGTGTTACAAGTGCGATGATTGAATAAGACTGTTTCTACCTCCAGATTTAGGTTTTTTCTTCATTGTCTTCATCTTTATTCAGTAGTTTTACTGTTTGTTATCAATATATCTCTATTGAAACCATCTTCCTTTGCATTATTCAGCCTCCATCAGAAGGAATTGTGAATGTTTTTTATGTATTTTTCATCATCTACAGTTCTCTTTTGCAAAAAGTAGCTTAATCAAACTGTCGTCTTTTGATTTGAAAGTGTCACAAGTGTCATTTTCAGTCAAGAAAAGAGTGTCACAAAGAATTCCTCTTTTAGATAGTCGATTACACTTTTGCCATTGTATTTGATTTGAATAATTAGTATTTCAAGTGTTGAAAGAAATTTTAAATTCAAAATCGCAAAATGTCGTCTTGGCTTTACTTTCTTTTTTTTGAAAAGAAAATTGTTAGTACTGTTGCTTTGAGAGAAGATAGTTCAGATCTATACTTTGTTTTCTTTTTGTCATTCTCACATTAAGGAAACTAAAAAACAATACATGCATGTGCATTTACATTAAGACTGCATGCTGAAGTTGATTTAGGAAAAGTGCATTTAGTGTGTGCTCCTGCTCTATGTTGAAAGAATTTCATTTATTTTTCTTAGTAGCTAGGATTTTCATTGCAAAAAGAAAGTAAACAACTGTTTATCATCTTAGATTGCATATTTAGGAATTGTATATCTACATCACGTGGTGAACCTTAAAGGAAAACTTCTTAAGAAAGATCAACTGTAAAATAAACTTCAATGAACATAAAAACGCTTTGGAACCTAACGCACAACATTTAGAAGTCTAGGCTAGAGACATTTTCTGGTATTGTAAAGTCTGGTAACTATCGATTTCATCGTAGGTTGGGTGATTCTTCCTCTTTAAGACGACAAGTGCCAGTACGGACTTGTGCTCCCACGTACCGTCGAGTATATATTGGGAGACCACAATAGGCTACATCCTTTATCCTTAGGAAGTCGTGTCTACCGCCCTATCAATCGCAATGAACTTAACACAACATTAGGAAGAATGACTGCCGTACTGTAAAAAGTCTTCTACAGTTTTGCGATTGGTTTAGTAATCCCTCTGTCTAGATTTCCAGAGTAGTCACTTTTGTTCCTTTTCGGACTCCTTAAAAGAAAAGGTCCATCTGAGCACTTGTCACTTCAGGCTCATTAAAAATTGAAGGCAACTAGAGCCATCTTTAGCTTTTCCTCGACTCTTAAAAATTGGAAAAGCAATTTGTGTCAAAGCGTCATAAAATTTATCTTAATCGGAATAATGTCACTGTTCCCTCATTGGTCTTTAGGTTGAGAAATGGAGTTTACCAATCAAGGATTTCCCCTTGGGGGAAATCCTAGTCCCTTCTCTTCTTGGGGAGATGTTGGTGCTCCACATATGGCTACATTGTCCCTTCCAGGACTCACAATTGGCCTGCTAGTTTGGCTTTTCTCAACCTCTGTCATTAAAAACACCGCAATTCCTCGACAATCCAATCAACAACCAGATGAAGTTGCTCCTCAACCTTCCACTTCATTTGTTTCTCCCTCTCCTTCTTCCTCTTTGCTTGGTGAAGCTTGCAATGCTAAAAACCAAGTAACTGAGAAGAAGAAGAAAGGGAAGGAGAAGAAGAAGAAGAGTCCAATAGCAAAAGGGGGCAACCGTGCATCATCTGGCGAAAATCCACACACTGCACCTTCCAAACATAAATCTCCATGTGTCATTTGCAAGGGAGACCACTATCATCGAGATTGTCCCTACATCCCACAGATCTTGAGGGACTAGTCTAGTGTCTTCAACCTCTGACAATCATGTTGAGAGCACACCATCAACTAGTGAAAACGAAGTCAATGGACAAAAAGGAAGATCTAAATTTCCTTGTAGACTATGTGAAGGCGATCATGCCCTCCACCATTGTCCCTTCCTAGACAAAGCGAAAAGAGTCTTGGATAACTATCTTGCTTCACCGCAGTGACTCCCTCCTGGATACAAGAAACTCTTGCCGAGTCCATCGCTAGTCGAAAATCCGACTGACACACTGTTTTTGTCGGTTGAAGCAGCTATCATTGAAGCTAAACCCTCTGAGTCCACACTGGACCAAAGCCAACAGGTCGAGACAACAGTCGACCCAATCTTGTCTTCAGAGGGTCCACCTTCAGATGATACTGTCACCAAAGAGAATGAGAATGACACTGTTCAAATTATTTTCATAAAAACAGACTCCGATGAACATGGGGGAAATCTACCCATTCCTTTACCATAGGAAGGAAGTTCGTCAAAGTTTTATCCAGCCATTTATTCGGTCCCACCTCCAAGCAATCTAGTCGTTTCCTTTGATTGGAATCTACTAGGTAGACCCTGCCTACCATCTAATGTACCATTCCGAATCATAGTACAAGCTTACAGAATGATCATGGTTGGTACTATCATAGATGAAGGGGCTTCTGTGAGTATCCTTTCCTCAACTACTTGGAAAGCGCTTGGTTCGCCATCGCTTCTGCCTGAGATTCGAAATCTGACAAGCTTCAACAAAGGAACCAGTCGACCATTAGGGATCCTTCCAAATTTGCCTATAACTTTGAGAAGGAAAATTGTTCATCTAAACGTGATGGTAGTCCAAGGACCTCTAGATTACAATCTACTCCTTGGACGTGACTACATTTATAGCATGGGAGCTATTGTTTCCTCACTCTTTCGAGTGATGTGTTTTCCACATGAAGACAGAGTGGTCCAGCTCATTCACCAGATTTCATTCCTAGGTTCAAACACGAGCATTTTTACGCAAAGTTCAAGCTCGTTAAAAAATAAACCTCGCCATGAGAAGTTTTACGTGAATTTTAAGCTCGTCAAAAAATAAACCTAGCAATGAGCAATTGTTCCCATAGAGTTTAAGCTCATTAAAAAATGAACCCCACCTTCAGTAAATAATCTTTGCGATTGCATAATTATTAGCTTTTGAACCTCGGTCATGTTCGTACCATCACCTCCACTCTTTTTTAGCCGATCATAAGCCTCCATTTGATTGTTTACCCTTTGAGGAACAACTGTGACAAGTGATTCTATTAGCCACCTTCTTTACACTGCCATGATTGAAAAGTTCCAAACCTTACCTGGAACCAGTTTCTATCCAAAAAACATCACTCGTTCCTCAAAAAATGTGTCTCCTTTAAGCTCTTTTCATCTGACTCGTAAAATATGAAAAGATTTCTGAGCAATTGGCCTCTCCAGCTCGTTAAATTGATTGGAAGTGCCATCCATCCTCTAGATTTTAATCTTTTTGGACTTGAGGGATTATTACACAAAAAGATCAAGCACTTGTCTTGTTCGGCTCGTTAAAACTATCGAAAAATCATCCCTTTCATATTATTTTACACTTTTTCGGACTTAAGGGATTACATTATGAAAAAGGACCACTGGAGTTGCATTTACGTCCCTTTTTAGACTCTCTAAAATTGAAAAAGACTGAGTTATATTTGTCGTTAAACTCGTTAAAACAATAGCGACAAACTTGTCCATGCAGACAAGAGCGAGTTTCACTGTGACTAGGCTTGTTAAAACATAGCAACAGGTTTGCCTGAAGGGAAAATTATAGAACAAGCATATGTTATCCTCCTCAAGCTTGACAAAAATAAAGAGGTACTGTTCAGCAATGATTGGGGAAAAAGGGAAGAAAACTTTAATAACTTCATTGATAACAGGTCGCTCTTGAACATGACACTTTCACTCCATCACCATGATTGAGTCGGGTTGGGTTATTCCATTCGTTGATGATATCACCATTGGTCCACCATACCATCCACATTGGGGTTAATGCTACCAATCCATTTCAGTGTCACCGGTATGTTCAAGAGAAGTCGCTCAGAGAATTCACCAACCTAGCTAACTTCTCATCCACTGCAATACCTTCACTCTCCACTTTTCATGACCGCCACCCTGAACCTTATATCATTAGATCATTTTTGCCTCCACAAAATCATTTGCTCCATTCTGTGTCGTAGATGTGGGATTCATTAAGGCCCTCCTACGACGGGTCACTTCTTGTCAACATCAGCTCATTATCTAAGAAGTTGACTTAGGGACAACCCTTTCAATACTTTGAAGCTTGCATGCCTTAATGGCAAGTTTCTCACTTTTGGTGACAGGTTTACATCAATGGCCTTCGACCGAAAGATTTAACGTGGTGTTCGACATAAACTCATGTATTCACACCATGTGAATGGTACTGCAGTACCTTGAGGGTCATTATCATTATCGGTGATTCCTCTCGCACCTGTTAACAGCTTACATCACTGGCTGGTAATCAGGTGATGTCTTTTCATGTTCAACATCAGAACATCTTTTCACATGGATCGATTTATACTTCGGGCGAAGATTGAATGAGTTTGAAGACCTGGAATCTAGTTTCATCCATCCGGACTGCGATATATTCAGGAAAATAAAGACATCAAATGTACATCACAGCTGCATAGATAATCATCCAAACTAAAGGATGATGGCTCTACCAAAATCATCAGTCTGCCACACAGACAATTGTCTGTCTTATGTACATGAATATGAATTTCTAAATCTGAGCATGGGAATGCCTGCCTCAGCTAGATCATGAAAATATTGTGAAGATAACGTATTGTATTATTTCTTATTACAGGTCACCTTCCAGTTCAAAAAACCTCAGATCCCCATTTATAAAGCATTTCACCTGACATCAAAAGATTTACGACCTCATGCTTTAGGGGGAAATTGTTATAGACATATTTGGGCAATGCAATCCCAATCACATATGTCCATAAACCAAGGGCTTCTAAACCCCTAAAAGTGTTGTTTCATACCCTAAAGGAACAAGGTCAGTTGATTACATCATCTCCCAAAAGTTCTCCATGAAAAACTACTCAGAACTGGTCAAAACTGGACCATACAGACTGCTCCATCCATAGGGTGTGATGCATCTCACCTATTACACATGGGGGGTGCGATGTGTACTAGAAAGCACTTCTATAGGGTGCGATGAGCGAGAGCAGACAAATGGCAAAAGAAGTTTGCTAGGTGGAAACCCATAGAATCTTCTAGAAACTGCTCATATGACACTTGCCTCTTTGAATTCACCCAGGGATGAGTAAGAGATCTGAAATCTCCAAGTGGAACCAAGAACTATCAGTGAAATGACACTAATCAAAATCCCAAAAGCTGAATCACTCTCTTGTAAACATCTATATATGGATCCCTCATACAAGAGATCCAAAGGCTGGAATTTTGTAATTTGCAAGGAAGTGTTGTTGGTTTCTCTTTGAAGACATTGTTGGGTGATCTTGCTTTGTATGAGGTGAAGAGGGCTTTCATGCTGGGAGGATGATGCTGGATCAGACAACTTGGTTGTAATCCTCTCTTCTACTACTTCTATCAATAAAGCTATTTGAGTTTTCCTCCATATGCTTGTATATCTCTAAATCTTGTATTTGTATATGCATTTGTATGGTTAATGTACATATGATCCTACATTATTTATGGTTATAGATCTCTATGCTTTGATGGTATTTTGCTGCCTTGACTTTACAGGTGTTCTTTGAAGTGGGACAAGGGAGAAATGGGTGGTGAAAGCTCTAACAAAGGAGAGAGGAAACAATCAAGGAGACTAGTGAAAGACTGAGGTTGGTACTCTCTGCTTCTCTCTCATCTATCTCTCATAAAGGAAAACACAAGTGATTTAGATTGTTTGTTTCTAAGATAGCTACTCGTCTTAGTGGTACTAGTAGCTCTGAATGGACACTAGTTTTCCCGATAACATGTTGTTATAAGCATTAGGGTTATGTACGTGTATTTTAGTCTATGGTTGTTGTTGTTTTTTTTTTTCTCCGTAAATCTATGCTAATTTATATTACAAAAATCAAAATTTACATCAGAATTACACCAGGGCTGTGGCCCTGCATTTTCAGCGGGATTTTCTTCATGAAAAACCTTCAGAGTAGCATCATTACAAAAATGATTCAACACAGTAGACTTAGTAACCGCCACAGTGGATATGTGAGCTGACACGGTGGATAGACAAACCGATAAACTGACACGGTGGACTGACATAGTGGATACAAAGTCCGATATGGATGACACATAGACTGAAATACAAAGAGCACAGTAAATTGACATGGAGCAAAAAGAGTTGCTTTCCTGGCAGCATTGAGCTTGATGACAGCGGAGCTAATCCTCATCGGTCGTCTTGGGCTCCTCCTTCGCCGGACCTTTAAGCTTCTGCAAGACCTCCCCATCCTTCACCTGACCTTTAAGCTTTTGTGAAACCCTCAAATCCGCGCTCAACGCTCTCTGAACCGGAACGCTAGGGCCTGCTTCATCCATTTGAGTGGCTGGGGGAGCGCGAGTTGAGGGAGGCTCTCGCATATCGACTGCAGGGACCTGCATATCGACCACCGGTGCGCCCAGATTGTCCTGAGGACCTCTGTGGTTATTGCAGTGTTCCACCATAACTGAAACTATCAGAGTATTGTTTTCCAGCGTACAAGGAATTCGATAACGAATAGCTGGGTGCTCCAGATGCCCACATTACGGAATTTCTCCCCATCCACACATAGCTCCGCGAACTACAGGTCTGTTGGAGCTTCTAATGTGCTCATATGCAATTTTCGCAGAGGAGGAGGGCGAATTGACAGGGTGCTGGGTGGCAGAGCGGCCCCGAGAACCTCCTCTGCGACTAACCATCCTTAGCCTCTCCCGCGGCATCGTCAGGTCAACCTTCGAACCCGAATCCCTCAGAGAATGTGTGCTCAGAATCTCCTCCACTAACCTCTGCGTGGAATGTTTGCAGGTATGAATCCAGGCGACCGGGGGAGCGTAAATAACGGGCGCCATATGCCTCGAACCAAGCTGCATAATGAATGTGCATCGAACCAGCCATAAACCCAGCATTGAAGCCGAGTATGCGGAGTCTCCCATCGTATTTATGGCTTCTGCTGCAGGGTGCGTCGTGGCATGTCCGGGCATACGACCGCCCACGTGACTTGCCACCGCCGACACCTGGCTATCCCGCCCGATCTCCACCCGCATCCGGGACTATGGTTGTTGTTGTTACATGTATATTAGATGTTAGTTAATCAGTGCGGTTATATGCATATGTGTTGGATAATCATGAATGGTAGTAACTTTTTGTTGCTTTATGTTAGTTAACTTGATGATTAGGTTTGTTGAATTTAAGATATTGATGTTATATGTATTTTTTTGATTTGGATTGGCCTGTATAGATGGTTATGATTACGGTATTAAGGTATGAGATGACATATTTTTGATATTGTATTGTACTAATCTAGACTGATTGTGCATATGTGATTGTTATGCATGAATAACAATTGTTTATGAGTTTATGATG
This sequence comes from Pinus tabuliformis, assembly GCA_031772625.1. Lineage (NCBI taxonomy): Eukaryota > Viridiplantae > Streptophyta > Pinopsida > Pinales > Pinaceae > Pinus > Pinus tabuliformis. Next base: position 745,433,799 of record CM062807.1, on the reverse strand, counting down.
TGAACATGTTAACTAGTTAATGTTATGGATATCATGATCTTATTTATGTTAAGTTGATATGTTTTGAAGTTATATCATGCTAATCTAGATTTATTGTGCAGAAAAGATAGCCTCCCCTGAGATACATTAAGGTACGAGTTTGATTATGGCATCTACTTGGTTACCTAACATGGTATGTTTACAGGTCATTTAAATGTTTGAATAATTGCATGATATGAATATGTGTCTATGATATTGCATGAAGAAATGATCTTGTTTTAAGATGGTTGCACTAACATATATGTGTTAAGACAATTGATATGTACTTGAGTGTAAGTGGGTGCTACTTGTAGTATTATGACTAATGACTGTGAGTCGAATGTTGATTATGTCCAAGGAAAATTTTAAGGATGGAAATTTTTCTTAAAGTTTAAAAACATTGACGAATCTCACTAATCCCTAATATGCAAACTATAAAATGTTTATTGATATATTTATAAAATTATTCAAATTTATAATGATTTTATATATAGTCTCTATATAATGTTGGTGATTTTTAAGGTAAAATAATTTTATATCCTAAAATTTGGGCGTATTATCTTTTATAAAAATTGGAAATTGGCGAATCCTTTTTGTGGAAAAATCATGGAAAATTAGCCCACTGGGCGAACATTAGCCCCTAAAATTTTCCATGATTATGACATGGTTGTTAGTCTTGGTAAATTTTGTTTTTAGATTGATAGATGTGATGTCTTGATATTTGGAACAATAGACTGACATGTGGGAATAGTTGCAGGGTAGCATGCTTGGTATTAGCATGACAAGGTAATAGTTGATTTGTTTATATAACTAAAAATTGGGTGATGTGGTAGCACATAATAAGACTCAGTTGTAGCAACATAGAAGGTAAAGTAAGGGAATTAGGTAAGAATTCCTTTGGTAGTGTTTGGAAACTTCAATTCGAAATGAATAAACGCTTTGAATACATGAAGTCCTCTTAACCTTGATTTTGTCTGAAATTATGTGGATATATATTGTATTCCTAAACATCTATTTGATAGGTATATTAAGCTAGTTTTGAGCTATGGCTAGACTCGTCAAAGGATTGGAATCCCTTGAGGAATGATATACGCAAGTGTAAAATGTGGCAACGTGCTTGGCACAAGAAGGTAAGAAACTGACATATTGTTATATTTACTTATGCACTGACAGTTCTTTGTTTATGGAAGTATGATGCAGGGGATTGCATGGAAAAAGAGACTGCCATGAAATCTTAAAGAAGGCTTAGGCTAGCCTTTCCCTTGGAAGCATTGGGAAGCCATGGGATCAAGTCTTGGTGTCTTTTGTTAGTCTTGTGCTTCTGGTCTCTTGTAATTTGTTTGCACTTGATTTGCGGTTTGTTTATGTCTAGCATATGGCCATACCACTTTGTTTATGGTGTCGTATTGTATTTGTTTTCATGGTTTTTTCTTGTTTGTCTTGTTCTTTCCTTTCATGTTTCGAGCGCCTTAGGAATTGGTTGGGAAAGAAAAATTTAGTGGGGCTTGGAGAGAGCCGAATGAAGCCCAATAGGTAATGTAGGAACTGGATGAAGCTCGATACATGAATATAGGGTGGCTAAAGGCAAGAATATGAAAATTAGCTAGATTGGTTGGGTCCATTGGTGTAAATCAATAATGGTAGAATAGTCATGAGAAAGGTAGCAAGAAAGGTGAAGTAAATGGTTTGAGATGTTAGATGCCTTGGCTATGTTGGGAACTATTGTTCTCCATGTTGTGCATACCGTGCACGGACAAAGGGAGTTCTCTTAACCTAGACATTATGATATCTGGTAATTATGTTGTGACCATGATTATGCTAATGACTATGTATGTATATATGTGTGTATGTATGCCATTGTTTGACAGGGTTATTAGAGATCATTGTTGTTTTATGCGGATGATTATATGTATATATGTATGTATGTATCTCTTTGTCTGGCAGGGTCATCATGAATCATTCTTGTGGAAGAATGATTTCTTATGCAGATGAATGACTTGAAAAGGTTCTTGGCTTATGAGGAATTAAGTGGGAAGAGTAACCTTGACATATCCACAAGGTCAGCATCATGTGGATATGAATTAATACTATATGATTATACCATGTGTGGGTTTTAACCCTATACAGAAATTACCTGCAAACAATTTCTTAAAAGAAAAAATAAACAATGGCGAGAGAATAAAACAAAAACATATATACATAGATATTTTCCCCTGGATCCTAAAACCGAGACTACCAGGTTGATTTTTCATTATATTCCTTTCAATGTTACAATACATATATATACCTGTCGAAACGTCCATAAACCCCAATCCACTAACCTTGAATTAGAACATAAACATAGTTCCCTTGATCAGATCTACAAGATACCATGGGTAGAAAACCATCATGCCCAAAACCATATGCAAAAAACATGCACAAAACCATAGGTAGGTATGCCCACCTAATATAGGGTCCATTTTTTTTTCCTGGGGCATTGCCCTGGACCTCGTAGAAGGGGGCTACCGTCCCACTCAAAACCCCCAATAGGCGGGGCTTTCGAACCCAATGTGACCCCTCCATTCTGCCCCGTGGAACAAAGGGGAGGCTGGCCACCCCCCTTCTAACCCCTCGGCTTCACACATGGGGCTAGTCATGGAAAGAATCTAACACAAACCCAACATTCTCCCACTTGTTGTTTTCTTTTCCACACAGGGGGTTAGAGGAGAGCTTAGTGATTGGTCCAAACCTACAACACCCATTGTTTCTCTACACCAAAAGACTTCTCAGTGCTCACAAACTTTGTCAATGCATCTGCAATATTATTCAAAGTGTCCACCTTTTTATCCTCAACCATATCCCTTACAAAGTGATACTGAACATAAAAGTGTCGTTTCTTTGAATGATAAGAATGTTTCTTTTCCAAGAAAATTGCACTTTGGTTGTCACAGTCTATCCTTATGGCTCACAGTATTAACGCCATACTTGAACACAATCTCCGCAACCAAATTTCTTCCTTGCTTGCATGAGTGGATACCATGTATTCTACCTCTATAGTTGAAAGTGCCACTATGGACTATCTCTTACTCGTCCAACTGACTTCACCTCCAAATAGGTTAAATACATACCCACTTGTAGATCTTCTTTGATCCATATCTCCAGCCCAGTCTGCATAAAAAAATCCACAGATGTCCAAAAATATCTCCAATCCTAATCTTCCTTGGTAGCATAGACAATAGTCACTACTGCCACACAAATACTTGAAAACCCGCTTCACTGTTGTCCATCAATCCTTCCCTAGTTTTGACATAAACCTGCTCAATTCTCCCACTATATATGCAATGTCTAGCCTAGTACAGACCATTGCATACATTAGACTACCAACTACACTTGCGTATGGAACACAGGACATGTCCTCTTCCTTTTCTTATGTCTTGGGAAACTGTTCAGCAGATAAATTTACACCTACAGGAATAGGAACCTTCATCGGTTTACTATCCTGCTTATTAAACCTCTTCAATACTGTCTCGACATACTTCCTCTAGTTTAACCAAATCTCCCTCTTTGCCCCATCTCATTTAATTTCCATGCCCAAAATATAGTTTGAAGCACCAAGATCTTTCATGTTGAATTTAGAGGACAATTTTGTCTTCAAATCCTAGATAATTTCTTTGTTATTTCCAATCAACAACATATCATCCACATATAAGACCAAATAAATAACATGGTAACCAATTAATTTAAAAAACGCACAGTGATCCGCTTTGCTTCTGATGAAGCCAAGTATGCATATAAATGTATCAAATTTCTGATACCACATCCTTCGTGACTGTTTTAACCCATACAAAGAATTTTTTAACCTTCATACCAGTGCTTTCTTACCCTTCACCACAAAGCCTTCATGTTGCTTCATGTAGATCTGTTCTTCCAGATCCCTATGAAGAAATGTTGTCTTCACATCCAATTGTTCTACCTCAAAATCAAAAGCAACAACAACAGATAAAAGTAATTTAATAGAAGCTACCTTGGCAACGGGAGAAAAAATTTCACCAAAATCGATTCCCGACACCTGGGAATAACCTCTTGCTACCAACCAAGCTTTGTATTTCTACACCTTTCCTTCTGCATTCATCTTCTTCTTAAATACCCATTTACAGGCAATGGGTTTCCTTTCCGCCAACAACTCCACCAGATCCCAAGCCTCATTTTTGTGCAAAGATACCATTTCATCAACCATGACCTCTTTCCAGAGTTTTCCATCCTCTGAATCTACTGCTTCCTTAATAGTTCTAGGATCATCATCAGTAATAGATAAAGAAAATTTTGAACAAAAATCAAATGGATTATACCTTTCTGGCTTCCTTCTTTCTTGAACTGATCTTCTCATAGCTAGAGTTTGTGGCTCTTCATCTTTTGATTCCTCTTCTGCTGTAGAGTCTGATTCTTCCTCCTTTAGCTCAAACTCTATATTCTCAGGCTGCTTTGGTAGGACTTCATGTTTAATAACATCTTTCACCTATCTAAACACCACATCTCAGCTGTACACGACCTTCCTTATTTCTGTTATCCAAATATTATAACCTTTTAAACCATCCTTATACCCAATAAAGATGCACCTTTCATATTTATTATCAAACTTCATTCTTTTCTCCTTTGGAACATGTACATATGCATCACATCCAAAGACCCTCAGATGTGAAAGAGAGGGTTTCTTACCCGTCCATACCTCTTGTGGAGACTTATCCTCCAACGTTGATGAAGGTGATCTATTAACCAAGTAACATGCAGTCTCCACCGCCTCTACCCAGAATTCCTATCGTAACCCATCACGACTGAGCATGCTTCTTTCCTTTACCATCAACGTCCTGTTCATTCTTTTTGTAACTCTGTTTTGCTGAGGTGTGTATGGAGTAGCCTTCTTCCATGCTATACCACACTTCTTACAAAACTCTTCGAACTCATTCTTGCAGAACTCTCCACCATTATCTGTCCTCAGCACCTTTATCTTCTTCTCTATCTGGTTTTCCACAAGAGCCTTAAATTATTTAAACCTATCAAAGACTTCAAATTTATTCCTAAGGTAATATATCCATGTATTCCTTGAGAAGTCATATATAAATGATACATAGTACACAGACTTACCCAGTGATGAAACTAACATAGGTCCAAACACATCACTATGCACAAGCTCTAATATCCCTTTCACCCTCTTAGCACCAAAGGGGAAACTCACCCGATTTTGCTTCCCATATACACAATGTTCATAGAAATCAAAATCTAGAGAGAAATTTGACACACATTCTACCATACCATTACCATGAAGTATTCAAAGGCCCTTCTCTCTAATATTTCCAAGCCTTTGAAGACATAACAAGGTATTTTCTTTAGAGACCACAAGGTTTTCTACTCCACTTTCAGGAACCATAGAACTGTTGCACACATCAATAACAGTGCTAACCAAAAGCTTGTACAGAATTTCAATTTAAACTCCTCGCATCGATACCAATGATACCTGAACCATATTGCAGGTATCTTTATTGAACACTATTTTTACAGTTGCATCATCCATCTTGCTTATAGAAATCAAATTTCTAGCCAGTGTAGGAATATGCAGAACATTTGGAAATGTTCTAATCCTTCCACCTTACAACTTCAACTTGACTTTTCTGCGATCGACGATTCTAACCTTCCTTTCATCCTCTAAGAAGACATCATCACCATAATATTTCTCATATTCACAGAACCACTCCCTGTGGGGAGTGAACTGCAAGGATGCACCTCAGTCAGTCAACCATGCCTCATGATCTACATGTGTATTTGAAGAAGAAGCCAAGTACACATCCCATCCTTCATCTGAGTTTATTTTTTCCTCTACTGAAGGAGCATCATCAGATCCATTTCCTTTCTCAGGAGATTTAGATATACAATCCTTTTTTAAATGCCCTTCCATTCGACATTTATAACACACCTTTACAGGTTTTCCTGGAGTTTTAGATCTTCCTCTAGATTTAGATCTCCCACTTGAGGAATTATTTTTATTTATGTTCTGGGACCATCCTCATACAAACAAGGCATCTCCATTCTGTCCCTCCATATTTTTCTGTCTCATCTTCTCCAACAACAAGGATGAGACTATTTCATCAAACTTCAAGATAGTTGTATTGATACCTGTTGCAACAACCAAACTATCCCATGAATCTAGTAGAGAACACAGCAAACTGATGCACTTATCCTTATCTAAAATTTTAATATGAATAGATAAAACCTAACTTACCATAGTATTAAAGGCATTCAGAAGCTTTGTCACCAAGTTCCCATCCTCCATTGTCAGGGAATACAACTTTTTCCATAGGAACAATTTTTTCACTAGAGACTTAGATTGGTACAAAGTCCCTAACTTGTCCCATAAAGCCTTTGCTGTAGCTTCCCATGATACATTAAACAATACTGAATCTAAGATACACAAACACATTATGCTCTTTGCTTTCTGATCCAACTTCATCTAGTCTTCATCTAACATTGTCGTTGGTTTAGTGCCTGGATCTACTGCGATCCATTGATATTTATCCACCAACAGATCCTCCATCTTGAGTTTCCACAACTCAAAACACTAACCATTAAATTTCTCGATCTTTATCTTTCCATCGCTGGCCATATTCTTTCACCGTAAGAATCGATCTTGTAGATCTCCCATTAAACAAGGTCTACCACAGGGCCGAGCAAAACTCCTCAAAAGCAAAGGCGTCCCCTTGAAGCTGAAACAACTCTGATACCAAATGTAGGTTTTAACCATGTACAAAAATTACCTGCAAATGAATTCTTAAAAACAGAAAATAAGCAATGACAAGAGCATAAAACATAAGATGCATATACACAGAAAATTTCCCTTGGATCCCAAAACTGGAACTACCAGATTGATTTTTCATTATATTGCTTCCAATGTTACAATACATATACACATGTCGAAGCATCCATAAACCCCAATATATTAACCCTGGATTAGAGCATAACTGTAGTTCCCTTGACCTAATCTACAAGTTACCATGGGCAAAAAACCATCATGCCCAAAACCATGTGCAAAACCCATGCACAAAACCATAGGTAGGTCCACCCACCTAGTATAGGGCATAGGGGCTTCACTAGGGGAGCAATACCATACCACGTGAATTCATATTGGGGGATTTATATTGAGGAAAAAATGGCATAATGTATTGATCATATTGTTACACTAAAAAATGTCACCATGGCTATTTACAGTTAGTATGGCTCTATCAACAGTCATGCTATCCTCCTGGGCAAGTCTTATGCCTCTGCTCTCCATGTCAAACTCCAGAAAGAGAGAAAGTCTTTGTAAATGTGTTTATCTCTGGGTACGCAGATTCTCTCGGCCTTACCTGCGTATACGCACCTAATGTTCACAAAACCTGCGTACTTGTACGCTCTGTATGTAAAGGGGTAGGTGCGTACCCCTGTAAAGGTCAAAAGGCGCAAGTTTCACTCCAAAAAAGTTACTTGTGGTAATTTCTAGAGGCTTCTAGAAGTATGTTTGACGTGTATGAAGCGCCTCCAGATGGTTCATGTATCCCTACCAAAGAGGAACTTATCCCATCAATAAGGGAGCTATCCCATCCAAAGAGGGGATTATCCCATTGATGGTGGACCTGAATAACTTCCTCTAGAGCACTATAAATACAGGCATTGGGCTAGAAGGAGGAGAGGTTGAAAGCTGAACATTCCTAAGGGTAGATGCTGCTGGAATTAGGACTTCCTTGTAGAAGCTTGTGAGGAGAGATTACCATCTTTACTTGTTTCCATTGGGAGGTGGGTGAGCTGATCAGAGTAAGGGAGAACTCTTGTGGACCCTGGGAGGAGCTTGCACAACACCAAGGCTCAGGTTGTAATGGTTCCTTTTGTTACCTTTTAATACAAATTAGTCCATTCTTCTCAACAATTTGTTATTAATGAGTTGTTTCATGTACTCCTTGGTCTACATGTTAAATATGTTTTATTTTATGTGATATTCAGGTGCTATTTAATCGTTTGATTGTTGGTGAACACAGGTTTCGAAGGGAAGGAGGAGCTCATCTAGATCAACGAAGCTGGACTACTACAACAGCATTGGATTACAGGTAGGATCTAAACACTTGATTTCTCATATTGCAAAAGCATATTTAGGGAAGGATTGCTCTTATTTGTCTTGTTTGTCATTAGAGAGTCTTAGGCTTTCTAGGAAGGTCGGTTGTGTCCGCACTAACGACTCTTTCCGCATGACACATATATTAGGGGGTAAAGGATTTTTATATTGGCAGGTATAAAAATGGATCTCAAAGTTAATGAAAAAATGTAAAGGGGTATAAAAAATGTTAATGAAAAAATAGATACATATAATATCTAGTGAAGCTAAGTGTTTTTAAATTGGGAAGGTGCATTGGGTTCATATTGGTAGGGGGTTAAATAATGTGATTTATAGAGGCATTTTCTAATATCTAGTCAAATTAGGGGTATTATTTAGTATTCCATGAATGCACGTGATATGTTAGAGGTTCATTGAGTGAAGCCCTCATGATATAGGGCCCAAAAAAAAAATCTTGGGGAATTTCCCCAGACCCTGTAGAGGGGAACTGCCACCCCCCTCAAACCCCCCGATAGGGGGGAGTACCGTCCCCCTGTGACCCCCCTATTGCGCTTGATGCAAAGAAGTGGGGTTGGCTGCCTCCCCTCTAACCCCTCGGCTTCATGCATGGGGCTAGTCATGGAAAGAATATAACACACACCCAACACTATGTCTATGTCTATGCTATGGTAGGAAATGCTAAGGGATACATCAACAGAATGAAAGTAGTGCGATTTGTAGCATGCTTGGACAAACATGGATGGTGGAAAGACATGTGAAGAAAGGTTCCTTGGTAGAGTCAACGTACGGTCTATGTATGTGTAGTACTACTATTGTATATATGTTGCACTTGGGATGTTGTGTGCATGCAGTATTGTATATATAGGGTGTTGTGTACATGTTGTTTATGTAGAATTTTCTTTACAAATCAGCTAGCTCAATGACATCATGTATAAATTTCACCTATAGATCCAACTGATATATGCAATGTACTAAAGCATAATACTAGATCTACATCTACCATAAACTTAGCATAAGCTTAATCGAACATGAGCAACATCAATAAGAACACGTATAACTGATATGGAGAAATCAATCACACATAACACAGAAGAATTTACCTAGGGAAAGCCTCAGCCTAAAACCCCACTCTCTGTATTATTATACATAGGATTTATACAAAGCCTTAGCTCTCACACATCTAGCCAGCTCTTAGTACAATCCTCACAGATGAAGGTGGAAATACATCAGGATTACACAAAGCCTTAGCTCTCACAACTAGCCAGCTCTTAGTGCAATCCTCTTGGATGCTCACAGACAATCAAGACTTCTCCTAAGCCTTCTCCTCTACCCTCCAAGCCTCCTATTTCCTTGTGCAGTTTTTCCCAGGTGATCCTCCTGTTACCAAGTGTAACACTAATCTCACACCCTGTAAAACTGCACAATCCTCAAGGAACCTTGATCCTTCTACTTGGATGATTTTCCTTTATAGGAAAAAATCCATCTAACTGATAGTACACTATCCCTACTCTGATATCAACTGGGTCTTTCTATAAACTGACATGCATGAGTTATCCATGAGTGAATACTTAGTTATCTGAAATACAGTAGTTACATGCATGCAAGCATTAACTAAATGAACTCTCATTAATTTAACAAAGTGTTAAACTAATCTAACTAGACTTGACTCAGTTAACTGAGCCAAATAATTACAACTCAATATTACAACTCATCCTTATCTCTTTAACTGATGGATAAATTTCTCAATTAATAGATAAACTGTTGCATGTCCTCACATAGAATTCAAGTTTGTTTTTCCTTAAGTAATTAACTCATGGAGAATTGATTAATTAATATTCCAAACTGCTGGTAAGACCAAATTCGAATTTACTTCCTATAGATAGACCAGGGACTGCTATAAATAGGAAGGGACCCATAAATCCTATTTTCAGCAGTTTCACCTCTCACCCAAGGTGGCCAAAATGTTCATTGGCCAAACTGCTATTTTTAGAAGTGCTATTTTTAGCACTTTCTAAATTTAACATTTCTTGTTGCACACTTTTCAACACTCCCTCTCAACAAGAAAGGCTTCCTCTCGAACCCAATCCTGTAACTCTGGAATGTTTTGCATGCAACACATCTACCAAGTGCGGTTTCTCCAACAACACTCAGAACAAAAAAACTCCCAACTGACCACTTTGTTGGGCTAGAAACATACTCTGATGCTGAAGCTCTACCCGATGTTGACAAATGCTCCCTGTCTGACCTCTATGCTATTGCAACATCTCCATGCATCTCGTACCATTGCACCCTTCTTTGTGCTACCCTGCACTGCGAAACACACTTGTGCCTCTCGCATTGCTACAACCTGCATGCTCTGCGATGACCTGGGATTCCCTGCACTGTAGCTCTCTCTATCGCTCCATTCGCATCTTTCTCTACCCAATCAGTCAGTTCCTGCTATTCCACATCGGGGCTTCCATAGCAAGGTCTCATCCAAGAGGTTGGGTACCTCAACGATCCTGCCCCTCCTCCATGGGACAATCACTCCACATCGCCCCACCTCCTACTTGGAGGTATGGCTTCATGTGATCCCTCTGCCCACCTAGCTTGAAGTTTCCCCCTACGGGAGGTCTCTACATGAGTAGATTTCTCTACTCGATCTCCTCTTAGCTTCCGCTGTTGTGGCTGCTCCACAACCTCCTGAAGCTGCTACACCAATCGTGGCTCCTCCACAATTGTCTGAGACTTCTTCTGGCGCTGCATGTTAAGAGGTAATATACTCTCCCTCTCAACCACCAAGTCTGTAACCTTTGCCTTTCTCCTCAAAGGCTTTGCATGCATCTTGTACCTCAAGTGCATAGAGGTTCTTGGCTAGCACACCAATCTATTTCCACTTTCCCGCCGTCACAAAATTTTCTAGAAAAAGAGCTGATTTTAAATCAGAGATATCTCCCTTAACTGAACTCCGATTCAGCCGATATTTTTTTGATTTTGGGTATTTTTCAGCAAGGAATCCAAATCTACTATTTATTTCTAAAAATTTTGTACATAAATTTTCAGATCTGCTCTACAAACTCTCGGCTCAAAACTCAAAACTTTGAAATCTCCTCTCAATATACTGTTCTCTCCTTGATCACCTATGCTCTGATACCATGTAGAATTTTCTCTACAAATCAACTAGCTCACTGATATCATGTAGAAATTTCACCTGTAGATCCAACTGATATACGCAATGTACTAAAGCATAATACTAGATCTACATCTACCATAAACTTAGCTGAAGCTTAATCGAACATGAGCAACATCAATAAGAACACATATAAATGATATGGAGAAATCAATCACACATAAAACAAAAGAATTTACCCAGGGAAAGCCTCAGCCTGAATCCCCACTCTCTGTATTATCATACATAGGATTTTGACAAAGCCTTAGCTCTCACACAACTAGCCAGCTCTTAGTGCAATCCTCTTGGATGCTCACAGGCAATCAAGACTTCTCCTATGCCCTCCAAGCCTCCTATTTCCTTGCGAATTTTTTCCTGGGTGATCCTCCTGTTGCCAAGTGTAACACTGATCTCACACCCTGTAAAACTGCACAATCCTCAAGGAACCTTAATCCTTCTTCTTGGATGATTTTCCTTTATAAGAAAAAATCCATCCAACATATAGTACATTGTCCCTCCTCTGATCTCAATTGGGTTTTTCTTTGAACTGACATGCATGAGTTATCCATGAGTGAATACTCAGTTATCAGAAATATAGTAGTTACATGCATGCAAGCATTAACTAACTGAACTCTGATTAATCTAATAGATTGTTAAATTAATCTAACTGGAATTGACTCAGTTAACTGAACCAACTAATTACAACTCAATATTACAACTCATCCTTATCTCTTTAACTGATGGATAAATTCCTCAATTAATAGATAAATTGTTGCATGTCCTCACATAGACTTCAAGTTTGTTTTTCCTTAAGTAATTAACTCATGGAGAATTAATTAATTAATATTCCAAACTGCTGGTAAGACCAAATTTGAATTTACTTCCTATAGATAGACCAGGGACTACTATAAATAGGAAAGGACCCAGAAATTCTATTTTTAGAAGATTCTATTTTTAGCAGTTATATTTTTAGCACTTTCTAAATTTAGCATTTCTTGTTGCACACTTTTCAACAATTTATGCAATACCATGTATAGATGGTGTTGTGTGCATGTTGGATATGCGGTGTTGTGTAAATATGGTGTTATGCACCTATTATATATGCGGTGATATGTACATATGGTGCTTTGTGCATGTTGCATATGCGGTGTTGTGTGCATGTGGTGTCACGTACATGTTATACAGGGGTGTTGTGTGCAAGTTGTGTTGTGTACATGTCGTGCATGTGTTATTGTGTACATGTTGTGCATGTGGTGTTGTGTACACATGTACATGTCATGCATGTGGTTTTGTGTAGGTGGTGCTTTGTACATATGGTGTTATGTACACATTGTGCAGGTGGTGATGTGTACATGTTGTGAAGGTGGTGTTGTGTACATATGGTACTGTGTACATATTATACATGTGGTATTGTGTGCATGTCGTACATGCTGTGTTGTGCACATGTGGTATTGTGTGCATGTTGTACATGTTGTTTTGTGCACATGTGGTACTGTGTATGTTCATTATGTAGTCATGGTATTGTGACATGTGTATTCGTAGTGTTGTAGTCTCTGTATGTATATGTATTGTGTTGTGAAATGGGTGTAGGTGTATGTATTGTGTTGGGTTGTACATTGGATGTAGGTGTATGTATGGTGTTGTGTTGTATGTCGGGTGTAGGTGTATGTGTTTTATGTCAAATGTAGGTGCATGTATTGTATGGTGTTGTATGTTGTGTGTGGTTGTATATGTGTGAGGCACGCTATGTGTATGTGTACGTGGTTGAAGAGAAGACATTACGTTTTTGTTGGGCGTGGTAACCGATCTAGTGTGCATATGGGAAGGGTCGATTAAAGGATAAGTATTAGTATTTTATTTCAGTTTTAATTATGCATGTGATCTATGATTTTTGTTTTGAATGATTATATGTGATCTATGATTCTAGTTAATGATGGTTACATGTGATTTATGATGGTTTCATTTTGAGCCAAGGCCCAACTATATATGATATTTTTATTCATGATTATTTGATCAAACATACTAGATATACTTGTTGTGATAAGAAGTGATCAGAATTTTAGGTTTACCTTATTGACGGGAAATTGATGAGGTATGATTTGAGTTTATTTCAATTTATTTTGAATCTAATGGAAGTTATGTGCTTGGTACAGGAGAGCATGAAAATGGTAGGTTGGGTGGTTAGAACTAATTGCAAGAAGAATGTTTGGAACAAAAGTGAAAGGAATTGGAACATGCAATAGTATGCTGGTAAAGCACTTCATGAGCAAGACCATTGTGGGACACTGGTATCCAATAGTGTGCATTGGTTTCCATGAGCATTCCATGAATGGTATGATGGTTTTGAGGTAGGGACATGCCTTGGTTTTTGGACTTTCAATGTGAGGAAACCTTGCTAAGGGAGGGGTCGCCTGAGGGACTGTGTAGCCTGCATGGAAGGGGGTGATTAGATTTCCTGAGGGACTGTGTAGAAGAGAATTGAAGGTTAGGGATGGATTCTTTGGTCATTCACTATTAGTTCCCTATACTACTGTTGGAGGGAATTAATCCCCTAGGGCTTTTTGGGTTGAAACCCTAGCAGACTAAAAGTTATCTATTCAAAGAAACACACACTCACACAGCCATTATGCTATTATAAGCAAATTCTATTGTAAAGGGGTACATACCTTAGGTCCTACATTTGAGAAGGCCCTTAGGGTCCGAACCCTTCTTGGAGCTCCCTTCTTCTCTTTTGTCTTGCAAAACAACCAATTCCAAAGAACATAACAATATATGGACAAAACCTTATAAAGAAACCATCTTCATGTTATAAATAAAGGTAGTTAGTTATGAAATCCAAACAACCATTTACATATGAATTCTAAACATGAATATCATAAACATAAAGAAGATTCATTTCGGGAACCAAGACATGTGTTTCTTTTATTATAGACAAATAAAGTACATAAAAAGGAATGATTTCACCTGAGTCACCTTCAGCAGGCTCCAAGCAAAGCTTCTTTCCGGATCCGTTCCAGCCTCAAGCCTTTAACAAACTCCTTCCATGACTCTCTCCATGATGTCACAAGTAATGGATGAACATCAACACACAAGGAAACAAGAGTTTCCTGTACAAATGGGGGAAGTGTAGAAGGCACAAGGGACTTCAGACCTGGTCAGGGGAAGAAATCTTAGCATAATAACCTTTCTCTCTCTTCTCTCCTCCTTAGGCCTTCCCTTTGAGGTCTTTTTATACCTCTCCCAAAGTAGTTTTTTAGTTGGGAGTTGGTTGGGAACAGTTGGGCCATGGGCACTAACAGGCAATCAGCAGGTAAAACTCGCGATCTCCGCCCGAAAATAAGGAGTTTTATATTTTTTTAAGTGTTTTAATACATATACGCGGGTTGGGTATACACAAACCCGCATATAAACGCGTTTAACTCAGGGTAATGTCGCGTATAAGGGATAAAACACTGTTTTTTAAATTTTAGGACCAGGTCTGGAAGGAGGGGTTGCCCTAGGCCATGAGTGCAGCATCACAAACCATAAGAGTGAGATTTGGAGCTACAATAGATACCCCCTAATATATGAGGTCAGAAGGGGTACATGATGGCCGAAATATATTATGTGAGTACATGGAAAGGAAGTCTGTCAAAAACCGAGGAGGACTTCACCAGAATTCAGCCTACCAAGCCACCAAAGGAGATTAGAAAGAAACATTGTCTGAGGCGGGCATACCCATGCTCAAAAAAAGTAAAGCATGTCCACATATCAAGTACAAGTAGATCTACTAAGTATACAAGTATAAATGACTGGAAAATACAAAATGGATCATCTGATCATGATGAACAAGTACATGTCTGAATATCACATATAAGACTGTCAATGATGCTGAAAGATGCAACAGATCACTGATATCAAAGACTGATCCCAAAAGGTACCAACTGAACATGATGGAATAGGATGGTACTACACTGCAAACTCAGGTGCCAGCATATAGAATGTTGCCATGACTGACTGCAACATATAAAGTGGAGGGTGGTATCAACTAGCAACAACAGGAGCAACTGTCAAGTGAACCAATGAATGTTGATACAACCTAAGGTCTTCACCGACCACCGTGGTAAATTTCTACACCATGGGAATAAATGATCTGAAGTCGACCATGTGAGAAATCGTTTGATTACCGGTCATTGATGTATACCGTTAACAAACGCGAGACTACTCACCGATAATGATAATGAGCGTCAAGGTACCCAGTACAATCTAACAAGTGTGAATAGATGAGCTGGAGTCGAACACCTGTAAGAATCTATCGATCCAGAGACAATGATGGTTTCCCACTATCGATAGCGAAGGATCTGCCACTAATGACTGCAAACCCCAAGGTACTGCCAAATAGACTCTAGATCTTTGCCCCAGAGAAATGAGTCAGAGTCGATAGGGAAAGATTTGCTAGAAGGAAGGCATTAAGGAATCCTTCATCAATCTAGCGCGAGTGTAACCCGTAGGCCAATAATGTGGAAGGAATCGGACGAAAAAGATGTAGTAACCCAACCGAAGTACGTTTCGGTGTACACAAGATGTGGCTAGCGCACGAAAGAAACCCTCTGAACCAACCAATAATGAAAGCTGACACAGAGGCGAGGTATCCACCAATAGGGTCAAATGGAAACCAAGGTACTGCACGAATCCCAATGTGTGATAATGTAAGCTGATGTTGAACACAAGGGAAACCACTTAGTCAAAGACCCATAATATTGATCGATGCTAAGCACAAGGTGACCTATCAATAATGAAAATAGGGCCAGGGTGCGGCTCTAGGCCTGTCCTCAGAGCAAGATGTCGTCGTTGATAAGGATAAGATCCGCCAGCAAGAAGTCAATGGGGACCTTCTCAAACTGGCACGAGTAAAGGACCAATATAGCTAATGTGATGATAGAGATGACACTGACAACCAGGGATGGCCGACTGAAAAATGAGTCAAGAGACACCGCAGAGAGGCCGACTCAGGCTAACTTCCCTTGAACAAAAGCACGACTCGATGTGACTATGTGGCAGCATATGATGACTCTATATAAGTTCGTCATGCAGGAGGCACGAACGAACCCTCCATATGATTGGAAGAGATAACCAATCGGGGGAGAACTGACTCAATAACAAGTTTAAGGCATACCTAAGTCAAACTAAATCCCACCCACATGGAGGAGACTTTGTTTTGAGTGCTTTGTTCAAGGGCGACACGACTGACTCTAGCTGCCAACAATAAATGGAAATATTGTCCCGTTCCCGCTCTTTTTTGGAATATTTAATTTTTTTGTCTTTTTCTTTTAAGCCAGAAAAAGAATAAAATAATTATATGGTACAGTGGAAAGAACGAGTGCCGGTGAAACAGATGATCTAGTTCCTGGGAATGGAACGTTCCTATGCTCAATGCAAGGAGGTGAAAACTGGTCAGTGACACTCAAAGGTATGTTCCTTCCATGGGTCAAGGTGTGTCAAGCTGCAGAAGTCAAAGGTATGCAAGGCTAATTTTGCAGTCGTCATGGTCAAAAGTTGGCTTAAACACGAGTCCAAGTGAAGCCGGCTCTAGGCCAAAAGGTGCAAGTGGTCAACATGCAATGCAGTAGTACAAATCAACACAAAGGAGCCTCTAGGGTATAAGGCTAGAACAAAGCAGAGAAGCTAAGAAGAATGAGTCTTCACTGCATAAGTCATGGCAGGACTACAGAGGACTCCCGACCCTACTGAAATCGGAGCAGCATGGGTAACAAATGTTAGTGAGGTGCTAACTACGATGCCCATGTAAAGGATGGCTCTACCATCATGTCATGATTTAAAGAATCAGCGAGTGAAGATGGCTGGTGAACCATAACACGATGGGATCGAACCTATGGCAGATGTATTGACAAATGGAGGCTAGTATGCATAATGCAACGAAAAAAATGGTGTCCCTAACCTATATGCCAGTGAGAAAATGATACCTGCCATGACGGGTCAGCAGTCATGGAACCGTCTCGAAACTGAAAATCGTCCAAAATGTCCTGAAAAACAAACCAATCTCAACATTCCAAGCTCCCAAGTTAAAAGTCACATGAGGCCAAACAAAATAAAATTTTGAAAAAATTTTGCATTTTCAAAACTTATAAAAAGAATTTTGGACTCACCATTTTTACCATTTGAGTTTGAGAGCAAAGGATTTGGAGCAAAAGGAGCAAACTTCCCACAGCCAGATTCAACCGTTCAAATTCGTCAAAAACCTCCAGGTAACTCTTATACTTAGCTTGCAATTGATTGTGACTGGTTTTAAGATTTTTGATTAATGTTTCACCGTTGAATTTTTGTCAAAAATTTCCCCGCGGCGTATACGCGGGTTGGTAATATGAAACCCGCGTACACGCGGGCCCTATACGCGACTGTGTGCACAGGGACCCGCGTATACGCTGCGAACCATTTTTAAACAAAAACTAACAGTTACAAATCATTTTTTTCTCAGAATGCCTGTCACGTGGCGTGAAAGAGAGCACGCAGCGGTGGATAATGAAGTTATGAACAGTCCAGAAGCTTTAGATGCCCTACCGGGATGCAGTTTGCTTAAATTTTTCAAATTTCCAAATATGAAAGCGAACATGTGTCTGCTTAAGATGCTCATTGATTATTGGGATGTCGAGGAGGAAGCCTTTATGATCGATCAAATGCTGCTCAAGGTAGAAGTGGAGGATATCTATTTTATCACGGGCCTTTCCTGAAGGGGAGAGGTAGTACATTCCCAGGGCAGGACACAGAGTAGCCTCATAATAGAGGACTATGTATAGATATACTGCCCGAGACATCCCAAGAAGGTTGGGAGCCAGATTTCAATCACACATGTGGTGAGTTTATCACTTAGGATAATCCTGTTCACCATAGCTCAAGTGAACGGATCATCCTCTCTGCATCAAGCGTCACGGCTAACCATGAGGATGGAAGTTGACTGTCTCACTACTGTGTTCGACTGGTGTACTCCTCTTCTGGCCAACATGAAGAGACAACTCACTTCTATCAGGAGGGGATAGACCAAAAACTTTGGATATGGGACTATCCTGTGCACTTTCTTTTTCGATAAGGTTCCCGCACTCCGCCCCAGGGTAGCAGTTTCCATCAACACCCCACGCGATCCACGCATGGGTCGGTGGGCTGATCTGATGAAACGTCTGGGGGGTGGGGAGGTCCCAAGGACTGCCTTAGATGATGACTTCTTCACCTGGTGGGATCAACAGATCATTGCCGTGGATAACTACCCCTATGCTGGGCTGGATTTTCGAGGAGATCCTAATCTAGTGTTACCACCGAATGCAACATGGGGCAAGATTGGTAAGAATTTTTGATTTTATGATTGGATTTTTCAAATATAATGATGATTTTTGAAAAATATTTTTGATGAGATTCAAATGACTGATATGATTATCATGTTCCAGACATTGGGCTGGTATGACCATATGGGTTCCCGCGGCATGGACAGAGCGGCCGAGGAGCCAAAGAGGCGGCTGCTGATACAGAACGGACTTTAAACAATGTCCAACGACACTTGGCAAGATTGAGATGTGAAGTACCGATGGTCGCCATAGAGGACCTTCCTGAGGATATGCAGCGTCATGTGGTTGGCATGCCACGTGACTGGGTTCGCACTTTTCGGCGTGTGGCCAATGTGATAGTTACATACTTAGATGCTCATCCTGAGCCGAGGCATTAGATATGCCGGACATGATTATGGGCATTTGAGTCCCAATTTTGTATATTTTTGGACACACATATGTACACTCGAGACGCTTTATGATATATATATATATATATATATCTATATATATATATATATATATATATATATATATATATATATATATATATATATATATATATATATAGATATATATATAGTTTGACTTTTTGATGCTTGATTTTATTATGATGAATGATTGATGTGCCAGTCTAATGCCCGATTAGCGATAGAATCAGCTAACCAATTATGAGATCTTGGAATGTGCAAATAATTAATATAAGTAAATGATATTTGCAACAACCTCACCCTTAAATACTGGCGATATAAAGATGGATCCCTTACCCGATAAATGTTATTTAATTGAGACACTATCAGTTGAGAATCAAGATACACTACCAACGAGTCAATCCCATGAGAGATTGCCTTGGATAATAAATTAATAACGGTAGTATACTCAGCCATATCGTTTGAGGCAGGACCAATGCATACGCCTCTTGATACCATCAATTGACCAGTTGGATAATAGAGTACCCAAGCTGCGGAAGCAAGATTCCAAGTGTGCCGACTAGCACCATCGGCGAAACCAAAATAGACCAAGTCATCCATCAACACCTGCCACAACAGACCAAAAAGTGCTGATATAAAAAAAATCTCGATGATATATGTACAAATATACATAAAGTACAAAGAAGCCATTGCTTGGCCAAAGCTAAGCAAAGCACTTCCTGAGGTAGAGCCCATCAGGGGGCTCCGCCATCTTACACCTAGGGATGTTTATAGGTACAATTATCGAACCAATCAATATACTTCCTTCGGCGAATAACTGTGTTGGAGTCAAAGGGACCGTACAAACATTGCTAGTCGAACTAGAGGACCGAGATTCGACTTCATGCACAGGGGAATGAAAACATGATCGACAATGTAGATCGTCCAAAGGTTGATCTACAGCTGTCATTGCTTCGAATATTGCTTCGTCCGATGGAAAAACAATGTCCGAGCAATCCGATGCAGAGGTGGAATCAAGGATCCGAAAATGAGCCACATCACCATCTATCTCTTTCCTAGAGGAAGTAGTAGAATGGTTATTTGCAGAGTTATCGATAGATTCACATCTATGCTCTACTGCAGGCATAAGAGATTTTATTCCACCCGCCTTGTCGTCATCTAATGTGGTCACAGATGAAGCTAACGTTCCAGGATCCGAAGAATATGGAGTTTGAACAAACTCTCTCCATAAAGGATACCTAGAGGATGAAATTGTATCTATTCTAGCCATAGGAGGGGGAAGATTAAACGTACCCATCAATTAAGAGTACATCCCGACTCCTAGATTCTCAATAGACAGACGGGGGTTACCCACTAAAGGAATAGTAGAGTTAGAGCTCGCTTGAGGATTGACTGGACAATAATCCAATTGATCAACCTTAACGATTTTCCCTTCATGAGGAAAGCAAACGACACGAAATAGAGTCGAAACAACGACATCCATTTCGTATACCCAGTTCCTTCCTAAGAGGAGATTGTAGTCTAGGTTAGCATCTATGACCTCTACTTCGATATTAATGACCTTTCCTCCAACACATATAGGAAAGGCCGGGATAATCCCGTATGGCCTATGAGAATGACCATCAAACGCTGTCAAGAGGGTAGGTGAAGGAACAACCGACGGTGATCCAATGGCCTTCCAGCATGACATAGACATGACACATGTGGAAGCTCCCTCATCTATAACCGTCCAAAAAATATTCATTTTCTGGTAGGTAGACTTTATCTGGAAAGCCATGTGATGAGGAAGTCTCTTTTTGACATTATTCATATCAAAAGTGAGAGCTAAAGAATTACTTGGATCCACTGCCCCAATTGCCGATAGCAAGGCACTTCTTTGAGCAGGACATGACTGGAGAACCTCTAAAGCGGACATAGCACATGGACTCTGAGCCAGATCCTCAACAATGGAGTAATTCTGGGCTGCCCTAATATTAGGGTTGATAGTCACGCGTTTAGCGGAACCTTTCGGTACCCGGGGTATAGTCTCAAGAAAAGGTCGTTCAATATGAAGGTCAGTATTTCCGGGAACAGTCTTGTCCTTGGAAGTTTCAGCTTCACCATAATCACGTGACTGAGTAGTCACATGGACGTTAGAACCCATCATGAAAACATTTGATGATTTTTCCCCTTCTTGGTTGCCCCCTACGGAGGTACCAGGATTTGAACTCGTGCCAGCAAGAAGTTGCTGCCCTTGGGGAAAAGGGTTAGTTAACACAGCCTGAGAACTAGAAGTCCCTTGCTGTCCTAACAAGAGCTGAGCGTCTTCAATCTTAGGGCAGAGATGAGTTAAATGGTATCCACTTCACAACTTGCATGGAAACTTGACTTTCTTTCTAGACTCATTTCTACCACCACCAGCATTGTTGCCGGACTTATTTGCATCAGGCTTCCCATCCTGGTTCTTTTTCTTACCTCGCCCTTTCTTTTTCCCATTGGAATTTTGATTTCCTTTGGGGTTATCATATTGGATGGCATTAATTGAAGAAGTTTGGGAAGCTGGGGGATTAGACGATGTGACTTGGTTGTTAGAAGTAGTTTGTAAGGACAATTGCTGCAATTGGTTCAACAAGTTCACGGTAGCTGTGTCTACCGACCCAACGATACCATCCGTGTGGGGACCTAGCTTTGACTTAGCTACGTCAACCTTAGACCCAGGAGCATCTGGCAAGTATTTTTGTAGGATCCTAGACTGAGAGTAGATCAATTCTAATTGTTGGGCCCTAAAAATGGCTTGCTCCTCAGAATAGACTTCAGACATGGAGACATCCTTGGAGATCTCTGGTTGTAAAGATTTGAAAAACCACTCGAGATGGTACTCCGAAGGGATTTCGGCTTTAATGAGCCTCTTTCTCCGTCTCCATTCTTGAATATAGTCAGAAATGTGAGTTGCCTTATCCTGACGAAAAGTGGCCAGAAGTTCAGTTCCGGCATCATAACGGACAAGCAACTGGAAATGATTTAAGAAAATATTGGCTAAGTCAGCGAAAGATGTAAAGCTGCTCCCTGGCAACTCTATATACCATTTGGCCGCATTACTAGTCAAGGTGCATTGAAAGAGTCTCAACCTAATCGAGTCATCGATAAGGGAGTTAGATGAGCACCACAAATGGAATGTGGTTACATGGTCGCCTGGGTCTTCACCGCTCTTCCCTTCGAATTTTGGAATGTTCGAAGGGAGTTTGGCTTGGACCGGAGGCCAGGCCGGATTGTATTTGATTGGGTCATTTGTTAACTTAGTGAGATCTGGCAAGTTCAACGTTGCCAGAAATGGAAGCCTAGGAGGACCTTGGGGATTCCACCCAGACTGGGCAGAACTCCCAAAATTCTGAAAAGATTGTCCTGGATTGTCCTGGATTTTCAGAGTTTGACCAACTCCGACCGCAAAGCCTCCATAACCAGCAAAATTTCCTCCTAAAGGATTATAAGGAGTTGATAACCCCAGATACGGATTCCAAGCCGAAGCTAAGAGAGGAATAATTTGAAACGAACTAACCGTGGAGTACGGCCTATTCCCTTGTTGGCCGATAAATGGATTCCCAGTTCCCGCGCCACTAACCCCAGGGTTAGTCCAACCTTGGAAAGGATTACTGCTTTGTCCTACAGAAGAAAAAGGCATGGATCCTATCGTCGGGTTGGAATGTGGTATATGACCACTTCCGAAAGGAAAACTATGGAATGAAGCCGATCCGCCCATCATGGATGTAGCGGAACTAAACGGAACCGATGGAATACCTTGTGAGTGGGTGCCAAATGGGAAGAATCCAGTACCAAAAGCATTGGTTTGGGCATTTCCACCCGTGGACGGAATGGAGGTAGACCCAACTAAAGATGTGCTAGCAAAAGATCCAAACAAGGAAGCAGAGGAGATGGAAATCGTTCCTCCCCCTTTCACCGATGTTGGAGTTTGCATAGTCGTAGCACTTGTAGAAGCCAGTCTTCCAGTAGTGGTCATCGATGGTAAGCGCGTAGCGTAACCTAGTCTTGATGGTCTATGCGTCGGAGTCCCAACGTATTGTAATACATTTGGATGACTAGATGGTAGTGGAGAATTCAAAGCCGCTAATGACTCTGAGAGATCTTCTACCTCTATGTTATTCTCTGCTTGAAAGAGAACTCGAGAAAGGACTGGAGTGTCCCTCTCTTGTTCAGAAGTGCCAGGCCTTGCTTGAACACTAATGCCCCCGAGAGGAGGATCAATCCCCGATGCGTCAACCGGCGTGGGACAGAAACCACTGGTAGTATTACCTCTGCGCCTTATAGGAGAAGGCTCTAAACTTGGTGGTGAAAGACCACGAAGTCTTCGAGACCATCTGGGAGATCGGTCAGCCACTTTGAATTTTTTGTTATGATCTAACTAAGGACTCAAAAAATTGAAAGCTAGGCCAACTAAGAGCACAGAGCACACATTATAAAGTCCCTAAAGATAACAACCAGTCAAACAACTTCCAAGTATTTCCGCTCTGGGTGATTAAGACCGGACACCAAAATACAAGAAAATGAATTAAGGGGCCTTCCGAAGATAGTCTGGGATGATGAGGGCCTAGTCCTATCAGCGAAGGTATCAGAGGAAGTTACGCTGACCTCCTAACAACAGCCTGCGCCGGTGCAAGCCCCCAAGCTTCGCAAGGGTGCCCTCCAGTAGTACTGTCGAGAGTGATGCAACATCGACCTCAGGTGCCACGGGATTCCCCTCCACAGCCACCTGTGCAGATCCCTAGGAGTAGCAACTATGGATACCAACTCGTCGTAGAAGCCAAGCGAAACAGTCGTGAGGTAAGTTCGGACAAGTAGGAGAGGGGGTATCTCTCTTCTCTGTCTTCACGGACCCTCGTGCTTAACTCCCAGATCCAGAGCTTTCCTGGTCTTCCTAACGCTATTGGATTTTCTCTCGTTATTCAGACTCCTACGTTTGACGTTTATATGGCCTTGGAGAGTTAACTCTCCACTCGCCTAATCCAAGGCCCTAAAATCCTAAACTTGTTGGTGTAACTGACTTAAACAAAAAGTTCTAGTGAATTTTAGTTAGCGCTTGATTTTAAAATAGGTTGTTCTTCAAGTCACAAGGTAACGGAAGTGAAACTAGTGGTGTTTTTTGAGGCAAAAGAAATTAATAAAAATTTAACTACATGCACATGCACTTTTTCGTTTTTTGATGAAGAGCAATTTCTATAGGGTTCAGAGGAACTTCTAATAAAACAATTTTTTTTTTTCTTTTCGTTAATTCACGCTTCACACTCACAAAATCTAACAAAGCTATATATGGCTAAAAAGGTATGCAAATATATCCTAATGCAACAAATATATGCCGATGCAAGATTCGAAACTACTCTAACAAAATGAAAGTTGCTTGCTTATCAATCTTTATCTTGCCACTTAAAATGTCTAGATGGAATATGAGATGCTACCATTCATTTCATCTAAACACTAAAAACAAGTTCTAAGACAAACATAAATCACTTTCATTCACTAAAAGGAAATCAAATGAAGACCAAGTTCAAGAAACCAAAACTAAGTTTTTCAAAAAGATTTTCTTCAAATGTAACAACAAAAAAGTCTTTTCAAAAATGCTCTCAACAACACTGAAACTTGTGATTGAAGAATAGGCAACAAACACTTTTGCAAATTGACACCACTCAATGGATGAAAACTCAACAAAAATAAATGTGTTTAAAAGTGCTCTTAACAATCAAAAGAAGCAATGAAAGCTTTGGCAATGAAAACCAAAAAGATCAAAAAGACAAATTCCAAGAAAGTGTCAATCAACAACTTTCATGAAACAAAGAAGCGTATGGTCACAAAAGCCGTTTTGTCAAGCAAACAAAAAGTCACCAAAAGAAAGATTTGACACGAAGATTGAGACCAATCTTCCTACCCTGATGAATCAGAGCAGCCAAGATTCCAAACAAGAAATCTTGCGTGCTTGAACAAGAAAAGATGACGCTTGCCACAACAAAAACAAGACCAATACTCCTTATAATTAGAGAGAATTTGGAACAAGATGCTCGCTGTAAAAACAAAAACTGATACTGGAAAATGACTGTTTCAGACTGACTCAAACTACCAGACAGACCTTCAGAGACAAAAAGATTTACAAATCTTGAAAATTGCAAGATATACGCGACTGTACTTATGTACAGATTGCGTGTATACACTACTGTAACTAAGGAAACCTGCGTATACGCGGGTTCACTTAAAGAAACTTGCGTACATACGCCTCTGTAACTAAGAAAAACAACGTATATAAAAGGTTTCAAGAAAAATAAAAAACAAACTGAAGAAACTGGCAAAACTTAAAGTTCAAGAACAGACCAGACAGTAACAGCAAGCAGACAAGGTAGCTGAGCCCTGATTGGCTTGAAAAACACCCAAACTAGGAACAACAAGAGTGTTGTCCCCATCGGAGTCGCCAATTCTGTTGGAGGGAATTAATCCCCTAGGGTTTTTTGGGTTGAAACCCTAGCAGACTGAAAGTTATCTATTCAAAGAAACACACATTCACACAGCCATTATGCTATTATAAGCAAATTCTATTGTAAAGGGGTACGTACCTTAGGTCCTACGTTTGAGAAGGCCCTTAGGGTCCAAACCCTTCTTGGAGATCCCTTCTTCTCTTTTTTCCTACAAAACAACCAATTCTAAAGAACACATCAGTATATGGACAAAACCTTATAAAGAAACCATCTTCATGTTATAAATAAAGGTAGTTAGTTATGAAATCCAAACAACCATTTACATATGAATTCTAAACATGAATATCATAAACATAAAGAAGATTCATTTCGGGAACCATGACACGTGTTTCTTTTATTATAGACAAATAAAGTACATAAAAAGGAATGATTTCACCTGAGTCACCTTCAGCAGAGTCCAAGCAAAGGTTCCTTCTGGATCCGTTCCAGCCTCAAGCCTTTAACAAACTCCTTCCATGACTCTCTCCATGATGTCACAAGTAATGGATGAACATCAACACACAAGGAAACAAGAGTTTCCTGTACAAATGGGGGAACTGCAGAAGGCACAAGGGACTTCAGACCTGGTCAGGGGAAAAAATATCAGCATAATAACCTTTCTCTCTCTTCTCTCCTCCTTAGGCCTTCCCTTTCAGGTCTTTTTATACCTCTCCCAAAGCAGTTTTTTAGTTGGGAGTTGGTTGGGAACAATTGGGCCACGGGCACTAACAGGTGATCAGCAGGTAAAACCCGCGATCTCCGCCCGAAACTAAGGAGTTTTATATTTTTTTAAGTGTTTTAATACATATACGCGGGTTGGGTATACATAGACCTGCGTATACACGCGTTTAACTCAGGGAAATGTCGCGTATAAGGGATAAAACACTGTTTTTAAAATTTTAGGACCAGGTTTGGAAGGAGGGGTTGCCCTAGGCCATGAGTATAGCATCACAAACCATAAGAGTGAGATTTGGAGCTACAACAAATACTAGTGTAACCCCTTATTATTATTAGTGCAACCCCCTTATTATATTTTTGTGCCCATGTAGTCCCCATATTGTAATTATTGTGCCCCATAGAATCCCACTATTGTTATTATTATTCCCTTACATTATTATTGTTATCTCGGCTCTAACTATATTATGACCCCTTAGACTCCTATATATAGAAAGGAGGTCTTGTCATTTGTATCATCCCAGAATTTTTCATTTGTGTAATGTAAAGGAGCTTTCCCCCTCAAAGAGGTTGACTTCTAAGGCATTGATCTTTCTTTTCTATCTTTTTGTGAACTTGGTTTCATAAAATTTGGTATCAGAGCTTTGGATTCTAGGGTTTCACTGCTCCAAATGGGCCATCGTGGAATTTTCGCTATAACTTTTTCACTATGAAGTTTCAGAAGTTAAGAAAATAACCCATTTGAGTCGAAATCATTTTGCACCTCGAGTCAAAATTTCAGATATTCTCTCACTATATTTTCTAATATATGATCTGAGGAAGTTAGGGTTTTTGAAAACTCCAGAATTCCATCTCAAATAGGTCATTGTGGAATTTCCACTATAACTATTTTTCTGCAAAGTTTCATTATCTGAAATTAAAACTCATTTGAGCCGCAATTTTGGTGAAGCTCAGGCCTGAATTTCATATCTTGTTTCGCTATATTTCGGAGATACAGTCCAAGACATTTAGGGTTTCTATAGGCTCTCGAATTACATCCTAAACAAGTGACCTTGGGAAAATCATCATAACCTTCTCTCTGAGCATCTGATTGAAATTTCATAAGAAGTTGTAGAAAGATGATGGATTGTAGTTTTCTGTATAACAGTTTCAAGTACTAAGGTTGAAACAGTGATACATGGCCCTTCGTACAAGGATGCTCTACTAAAACATTCTATAATCAGGTCATCGTGGGAGATTTGACATAACTCTTCCTTGCAGAATCCAATCTTGATTAGAATTGCGGGATTAGAAAGAGAACTTAGAGGGCTACTGCAGGATGTGGTTTCATAACTTGGAGATTTGAAATTACAGAGTTACAACTGTTTCAAGATCGAGCTCCTAAAATCAAGAGAATGAGATATGAGGAAGTTTGATGGCAAGGATCCATTAAATTGGATACTACAGATGGAGAAATATTTTGTTCTACATGAGGTGCAACTATTACAAAAGGTACGTATTGCATCTTCATATTTAAAACCGGATCAATTTTTATGGTATAAAAGCCTTTGTTCTCATAAACCACTTGTTAAGTGGTAAATTTTCATAGAGGAAATGATAGCACATTATGAGGATACAAAGAGCAACACCTTCTTTAGCCAATTGATAAATCTCAAACAAGAGTGTTCAATGGTAGAGCACATTGAGGAATTTAAAAAATTGAATATAAGGGAAAATGATATTCCAGAGAAGTAGAGGATTGATGTCTCCATAGGGAATTTGAAGGATAACATTCAACATGAGGTTCATCTTTGGGAACTTGATTCGTTGGAGAAGGTATTCAGGTTGGCAAGAAAAGTGGAAAGAAAACTTATGGAAACAAGGAAGTCTACCTCTCACAACTATAAAGATGGAAGTGTTGTTTCTCCTAGCCTTCCACAACCTACAAGGTTAACACCACAACAATTGGAAGAAAAAATAGCAAAAGGGATTTGTTACAATTGTGATAACAAATACATTAAAGGTCATAAGTGTGTTGAGAAGAAATTATTTTACATAGATTTTGAAGAGGAGGAAGAAAATAATCAAGAAACATCAAAAGAAGAGGATATACACCAGGAACCAACCCCAGAGAAAGAAGAAATGAATTCGACCATATCTTGTAAATCATTGGAAAGAATTACCACTCCTCAAACTCTCAAGATAGAAGGACATATCAAGAAGAAAAAGGTTCAAGAAGTGAAAGATCACATCAAGAAAGAATTAATGAATCCAACCATATCTTGTAATGCATTGGCCAGAGTTACCACTCCTCAAACTATCAAGATAGAAGGACATATCAAGAATAAAATGGTAATAGTGTTGATTGATTCGTATAGTACCCATAATTTTATTCATTATAAGATAGCCAAGGAATTGAATTTCTTTCTATATCCAGCACAAGAGTGTCAAGTGATGGTTGCAAGTGGAGGAACCATAAATTGCTCTGGAAAGTGCCATAATATCAAACTATCCATGGGATAATATGTATTGAATAGCCCAATTCTTTCCATTCCAATGCGTGGTGTTGATGTTGTACTAGGTATCCAATGGCTACAATCCTTGGGTACAATAGATTTTAATTTTCAAGAACTTCTCATGAAAATTTCTTTGGAAGGAAAGGAAGTTGAATTAAGGGGTATCACAGGGAATCTGGGAAAGATAATCAGCTCTAACAGACTGAAAAAGCTTCGAAAGAAATAAAAACAAGGTGTAATTGCACAATTATGTTCACTAGAGGTTCCCACATCGAAATCATCTATTTCTCCAGATATCCAAAAAGTGTTGGACAATCATTCCAAGGTATTGGAGACTCCCAAAGGCCTCCCACATATTCGTCATGATGATCATTCTATTCATTTGATTCCAGGAAGTGTTACTCCAAACATCGGGCCTTACAAATATCCCTATGCCCAAAAGAGTGAAATTGAATGTATGGTTGCATAAATGCTAGAGGCTCGTATAATTCAACCTAGTCAAAGTTCTTTCTCTGCTCCAGTAGTATTGATGCACAAGAAGGATGGGTCATGGTGCATGTGTCCAGATTATAGAGAGCTCAATAAACTCACTATTAAAGATAAATTTCCCATTCCTGTCATTGATGAAGTATTAGATGAATTGCATGGATTAATTTACTTCACCAAGTTGGATCTTCATCCAGGATATCATCAAATAAGAATGAAGACGGAAGACATTCCGAAAGCAACATTATTGAAGAAAGATGCATTTTCATGGACTCCAGAAGTAACGAAGGCCTTTGAACATCTTAAAGAGGCAATGTGCCAAGCACCGGTCTTAGCTATGCTAGACTTCACAAAAACCTTTATTGTGGAATATGATGCATTAGGAAATGGAATTGGTGATGTTTTAATGCAAAAAAGAAAGACTGTTTGCTTTCGAAATTCATCCAATCAAAGGAAAGTATTTACACAAAGCTATTTATGAGAAGGATATGTTGGCAAGAGTACATGCACTTAAGAAATGGTGACCTTACATAATGAGAAGATCCCAGTTCAAACAATATTGCCAAAACTTGAAGAGGAAGGAAAATTCATATTGGAACCTGGAGCAGCCATAGAAACAAGAACCAAAAAACTACGAAATTGATCAATTTCAGAGTATCTCATCAAGTGGAAGAACTTACCCACTGAAGATTCCACATGCGAGGACAAGAATTTTATACAAAAGCATCCATAACTACTCAAGCATTGAGGACAACACTTTTTGAAGGAGAGGGGCATGTTAGGTCCCTATACTACTAGTGTAACCCCTTATTGTTATTAGTGCAACCCCTTATTTTATTATTGTGCCCATGTAGTACCCATATTGTTATTATTGTGCCCCATAGAAGCCCACTATTGTTATTATTGTGCCCTTACATTATTATTGTTATGTTAGCTCTGATTATATTATGACCCCTTAGACTCCTATATATAGAAAGGAGGTCTTGTCATTTGTATCATCCAAGAATTGTTCATTTGTGTAATGTAAAGGAGGTTGCACCCTCGAAGAGACTAAATTATAAGGCGTTGATCTTTCTTTTCTATCTTTTTGTGAGATGGTTTCATAACATTAGCATTTATAGATTGAATCAGATGCACATTGGAAGCGTGCCTTAGAACAATGAGATGGTAATTTTTCATTGAGAGGAAAAGTGGCATGAGGATTGTAGCATTGGATATTGGATGCAGGTTTTGATTTTCGTAGTTGATTTTGGACTTCTTGGGAAGGAGGTGAATCCTGGTACTATTTTGAGGGTGGAGATGTGAGCCTCTGGATTCCCTTGTTGATACGGGAATGATATAATTTTATTCGTTGGTTGAGAAAATGTGAATATGTGTATATTATTGTAAATACTGTATTGAGATGGATTTATAAAGCTCCATAGACAATATGGTTATTTGCTGGTTGAAACAAATGTGCATAATTATATGTGGTTATTAACATAAATACTGAAATGAGTTGTGTTATAAAGCTTCACTAAACGATATGATTGTCATATCTTCAACATTAGTCATTGTATATACTATAATGAGTTGTTTTATCAAGCTCCATGGGCAATATGTTTTTGGACGGTTTAATCACTGTTTAATTTGACTGAATCGCAAGCATTTAATTGTCATGAGGGTAAGTTTGTTCATTTCAAAGGTGTCTGCATTATCAATGCTGATACATAACAGCTAGGGAAAGAAATGAAAGAAAATGTCGTCGAACACAATTGCAGGACTTAAAGCACTCATTCAGAAATTAGAAAGACATTCTGCAGGAATGAAATTCACTCATCTCAGTCCATGCTTTTCTCAAAGAACAGGTGCACTACACATCATTAATAAAACTGTATCAACTAAATAAATATTATAGTTCTAACCAATCCTATGTAACAACATATAATGAATATGAAAATAGAAGTGCATCAATACTACAATTCATACAACAACATTAATGAATCCGCACTTTAAAAAAAGACAAACCAAACAGCTAATCTACTACTACTGCAATCCCTGCTAAAGAGGAGGACCTTTCCTCCCTAGCAGGGCGCAAGGATGAAATGGAAACTAGTTAAAAACTCAACACGAGATCTGTATGAACATCACTAGAAGTTTTATGTATTAAAAAATACTAGAAATTACAAGATCAAAATGTCGATGTTGTTCCTCTGTTGTTGTTCCATTTTCATGGGACTGAACATTTTTATAAAGTTTACAAGCCCCAAAAATTAGGGAATAGACCAGTAATGAGAATCTCATGATTCTCATGTTGATAAATATTAAGAGAAAAACAGAAAGAGTTACAAATAGTTTCCCAATAAAACACCAATTCAAGTTGCACTATCTCCACAATCATAACCTCTGCGATCCTTTGACCGTTAGTAGATAATCATGATTCTTGACAACTATCTTTGAAGATAGAAACCATGGTATTTGGTAGTTGCAGTGTAACAACAACTTGAGGTGTAACAACAAAACTTCAGACTGTAACAACAAATCCTTGAAGTGTAACAACAAGTAACAACAACAACTTCTCATCCTTAGTTCTTATTTGTAGGCAACACTTGAAATAAAAATAACCAGAAAACTTCTTCCACAATTACCTTGGTTAGCCATCTCAAAAATACATCACTTCATTCGATATTTAACAAAAGATGGCAAAATAATATGTTGAGAAAGGATTTCTCTTATAACCAGGGAAAATGGTAATTGGGACATAAAGTTCATAGGTTTAGAGAGAGAGAATGATAAAAAATGGGGAAAGAGGTGTCTAAGATATGCTTAAAAATTGCACCCAACATCTCCCCCCAACTGAAGCAACTACATGTCCTCATGCAGAATCTTCAGGTACTGCTACTGTATCATCACTATAAATTTGTCAAGTTATAAGCAGCAGCAAAATCTTCGTCAACTGGTCTATAGCCCTGAGTAGCCATCAGTTGATGTGACCATGATTCCTCTTCATAATCACACAATTGGTAATGGGATGGTATTCTTTGACTAGAAGCCAAATCAAGGGATACTTAAATCTAAGCCCTATCTAGAAGGTTTCCATTGATTTCACAATTCGGGCATATTTTGGAACCTATTTAACAACAACCACAAAATTAGGAAACCCAAAAGGGTCACACTCAAATAGACTTGCACTACTAGCCTCTGTATGTTTAAGGCATCCATTCAATGCTCGACTCTTCAACTATGTAAAGAGGTTGAGGTGAAATTCAACAATCCTCCTCTTATAGATGGTTGATTGTTCCTTCATATTAGGGGTACTCAGAAACTTTCTAAATTCACACCTCAATTTAGTATCCATGCCTAGTTTCATTCTTATCCACAAGGTTGTCTTCTCTTCATTGGTGTCAGATGACTTCATGGCCAGGTGCCATTCTACTTGATTTCTCATGAAAGAGATGAAAGCGTGAAACTGCAAGTCCCCCATGTTTCTAATTCACAAATCATATTATGTAGAAAAATCTCACAAAGTAAGCTTTTCTCATCAAAATCACATGCACGAAAAACATCTAAAAAAGTCCTGGTAGAATTACCCAGATAAGGTCTATTCTCATAGACAACTTTTAACTGAAACAAATAAAATATTTCCCAAAGAAATATTGGATAGGATGGGGAAGGCCTTCTACACCCTAACAGGTTTAGGGCGAGTCCGTGTAACTTGTATTTATCATCTGTTAAGTCTTGAAATTTTTGTTGTAACTACTGCACTCGTTCCTCCTTTTCCTTCTCAATTTTCTTCCTTTCCCATCTTGTCCACGCTTCCATCAAATTCCTCTTAGCCCACTATTCTTTGAGATTATTTACAAATTTTTTATGCTCCTCCAGTGAGATCACTCCCTTTTGCAAAGAGAGTGCCAACTGCTTCCATTTCTGTAATTCTGATATCAACAAAAGTTTTTTTGAACACCATCCTACTTTAGGATCTCGTGTTCTCTCACATGAAACATCAATAGAGCGTGTAACAACATCTCTAGATTCGAGTTGTTTTGCTTCAGTTGCTGGTTTTTGTGTAACAACAGATTCATCAATACGTTCTTGTGGATCAACTCTTACCTCTTCTTTTGGAGGGACCTTTGCCTCAACTGCTAGTTCTTGTGTAACAGTAGTATCATGTGCAGTTTCTTATGTCTCAGCTTCCAGTTCAATCACTATGGGATGCTTCGTTTTAGCTATTGGTTATTGTGTAACAACTTCCCAAGGTTCAGTTTGGGTTTCTATCGAAATGGTACTTGTAGTACAAACTTTATACATGGTTGTTGCTAAATTCTTAGCACATGTTGTACATATAGAACCTAGTGTAGTTTATGTTCTCATGTTATCAACAACCTCTTCCAAAGTATCTAGACCCAGGACCCTTGTTTCTAATTTACTATCCTCTAATTGTTGCCTTAATTCTTTAGTTTCTTTTTCAATTTTTTCAATTTTACGCAGTAAGGTTTGGGTCTCATCCTTACCTGGTAAAGGAACCTCTTTAGAATGGGCCTATTCTTCTTCTTTTTGCTCCCCTGCATCCTTATGCTTGCTTGAACTATTTCTAGATGGAGGTGGGGGCTCTGGTTGGGTGCTAACTCTGACCCTCATTTTTGGTGTCTTGCCACCTATTGGATTTTCCAATGATTTTTTCTTGATTCTACTTCTAGAGGATTTTTCTTGCTCTTCAATCACCCTATCTTCCTTTGGAGCGTCAGTGGGGCTTTCAGCTTGCTTCTAGTATGAAGTCTGCATATTTCTACTCATAAACTCTTCCTAGCTCCGGCCTTGGCATTCCAAGGTGTCCATTATGATTAATTTTATAAGGCCATGATTGGTGACACAAGTTTCTGGATGTGAAGCAACCTTCATAGCAGCAAACATATGCTTCAGGTTCTCCAACAAGAAATATGGAAGGTTAACCAATTGCCTATGTCGAAGATGGTTTAACAATGAGAAATGATAATTAAACACTATTGTTGCTCATCCTTCACAAGTAATGTATTTGATAATGTATAAGGCAACATCTCCCCATGGTTGAGGAAGCAAAAATCAGTCAATTCGCCTGCCCTTCTTCTCTAATTGTTCCTCCCCTTGCAGAAATACCGCCTTGAGGGGAGGATCGTTGATTTTCTGGCTCAACCATCTTTTCCCTTTAGATTGAAATGTTGATACCTTAGAAATTACTTCTTCGGTGAATTCTAACTTCAACCCCCTAACCTCCGTCTGATTCCTGTTCAAATTCTTGGCAAACTACAAGGAAACAGTTTCTTCCGACCCTTTGAGTTGTTCGAGGAATTCAAACCATCCTGCCTCTTTAAAAAGATGGTATTCCCCCAGGAAATTCTCTAATGCTTCTGTGGAATTGGGCTCATGCTTGACCGATGTTCCTCCCATCTCTACTTCAGTCAATACCCTCTGTGCTTTGTCTACTTGCTCTTCTGAGAATTCTATGAAATAAAGATGCAATGCTTTGTTGGGATAGATATTGGGGCAGTAAAACCAGGGCAGTAAAAGCAAAGATGTTAGATCAGGTGACCATATGATATGCGTTATGGTCTCATTATTAATCCGGGGTCATGGAAATTTGTCTTAAATGTAATTTAAACCTATAGCACGATTGACATAAAAAGATGATAATGATTGCAGGATTTGCCAATGATTACAAGGTCTGTCACTTTAAGTTTGATTTAAATTACAGATTGTGAAATGATTCACCCTCCCCCTGAGTTTTAATGTGACAACCATCCTCAGCCGTTAGATGGAACATCATATTAATTTCCATAATCATTAAATAAAGAAAAGAAATATACCTTTTGAATGACTCACCGATGGTGATGTGGCGGAAAAGTACTGGTGACATGATTGATTCTGACGACAACATGCTAATTAGGTCATTTATTTCGACGGTAGTATCCTGGTGATATCATTTATTAAGGAAAATGATTGTGCCCAATTCACTACTACAAATTGTTAGATGTTATAGGTGTAACAATAGATGTAATTGCTAATGCTACTCTTTATAGCAGAACTCTTATTTACAATACTTTGAAAAAGTTTTAAAGAAATAAGGAAAAGACTTAAGTGTGTAACAACATAAGAGTGTAACAACATAAGATAACATGTATGAAATAGATGATGTTGTTACAGGGAAGAAAATGTGTAACAATCGCCACATAGTAGTTTTCAACTGTTACCATTATCTTCCTGTACCCCTATAAGAGGTTTTCAAAGACATATTTTTATTTATATATTATTGTCTTATTTTTATTTATCAATTTTTTGTATCCTTTTTTTTGGGTGTATTAGCTACCAATAGAGTTGGATTTCAGTTGTTACACTTATTGAGGATTAAAAATTTGGCAGCGTAGGAGAACTTTCCCCTCCTATAATTTCAATATCAGATTCTGAGACAATTTTGACAAATGATTCCTTTGAAGTTGGTTTGTGATATAACTGAAGATGGTGCCCATTAGCAGGTAATGGTGTCCCAGAATTATCGATGGTGACTAAATTCATAGTTCGATTGTCAAAGAACGTATAAACATCATAAGGATCTAACCATTTGGTGCAGTGCTTCCCCTTGAAATCCTTGAATCGCAGATCATATATTAGAGCCCAATCTCCTTTCTGAAACACATTCATCTTGATGAATTTGCCATGCCACTTAGCCATCTATTGCTAGATGATATCTGTTTGTTGAATGGAAATCAACCTCTTCTCATCAAGTTCATTTAGCTTATTTAACCATTGTTTCTTTGTTGTAGCTAAATCTAGATTCACTTGTAGTGCTTTTCTCAGTGTCTTTATTTCGAACTCTACGGAAAATAAAGGATTTTTACCATACACTAATTCGTATGGTGAGAATCCCGTAGTGTTCCTCCATGTAGTCTTGTATGCCCGCAACTATTCTGGTATTTTATTAGCCCAATTCCTTTGGTGGTTGGC
The DNA here is from genome assembly GCA_031772625.1 of Pinus tabuliformis. Taxonomy (NCBI): domain Eukaryota; kingdom Viridiplantae; phylum Streptophyta; class Pinopsida; order Pinales; family Pinaceae; genus Pinus; species Pinus tabuliformis. Next base: position 745,397,675 of record CM062807.1, on the reverse strand, counting down.
GACAATGTTGGTAACAATTCCCTCAATAACCTTGTTGGTGCTTTCTACTTGGACATTTTCCTGTGGATGATAAGGTGAAGTAATCCTATGGTAGATTTGTATTTATCAACTAGCTTTTGGATCAAATGAGATGTGAATTGTAGCCCTCCATCCATCACTATTTCCCGAGGAACCCCAAAGAGAACATAAATGTCTTCAAACAAAAAGTTTGGAACAACCTGTTCTATGGCTCTAGTTAGTGCCTTTGCCTCAATCCACTTTGTAACGTAATCTGTGCAGACCAGGATGTAGGACTTTTGTTGAGATGGAGGAATAATTGGCCCTACAAAATCCAAGGCCCACTTCTCAAATGGCTCTAAAACTATCTGAGGTTGTAAAGGAATCTCATCTGACTGGAGCGATTGACCCATTTTATCACAGTTGTCACATCCTTTCACAAATTTCTTTGCATCTTGAAATATAGTAGGCGAATAGTACCCTTGTTGAAAGCACCTTATACCTTGTCCTTTTATCTACAAAGTGACCCCCACAAGGTTCTTCATGACAATATTTAAGGATATCAAATATTTCATCCTCCCTCACACAACGCTTGATTTGATGATCTGATCCAGTGTGATAGAGGTTTCCTTCAATCCAAGGGTATCTTGCACTTTTCTAAACAACTCATTTCTTCTCGTGTGAGGATAGGTGTTGTGGGAATCTTCCTACAAGAAGATAATTAACTATGTTTGCATACCATGGTGAGTGAGTTGAAATAGAAAAAATATATTCATCGGGAAAAGAATCTTCAACAAGTATGCATTCATCACCAATAGTCAACCTAGAAAGAAAATCAACCACTACATTGTCTTTCCCAGGTTTATCTAGGATTGTTATATCAAATTCCTATAACAAAAATAACCAACATGTAACCCTACCATTAGTGATTGGTTTATTCATTAAAAAATGAATGGCAGAGTGGTTAGTGTGTACAAACACTTGATATCCCATAATGTAGTGTTGAAATTTGTTAATGGAATACACTACTACAAGATTTTTTTTTTTGTCATGTGTAATTCAGTTCAGCTGAGGTCAAATTCTTGCTTATGTAATAGATGGAATCAGCTTTTATGTCCTCCAACTGACCCAACGTAGCTCCAATAGCAGTATCAGATGCATTTGTGGCTATATGAAACAACAAACTCTAGTTTTGTCCTTGCAAAATATGGGCTGATGATACACACTTTTTCAACTCTATAAAGGCTTACTTGCATTTCCTTGTCCAAACAAATTCCACATCTTTAACAAGTATAGAAAATAAAAAGGATGAAATTCTTGAAAAATATTCTATGAACCTTCTATAATACCTTGCACGTCCCAAAAAAATGAGTACCTCTTTTTGTGTTTTGGGAACTGGAATTTTCAGAATTGCCTCTATCTTAGCAGGGTCCACTTTAATTCCATCAGTAGAGATAAAATGTCCCAACACAATTCCTTCATTCATCATAATGTGATATTTTTCTGTACTTAAAGAAACATTAGTTTGTACAAATCGTTCTAGTACTTTTTCAAGATTAACTAATGTTGTTTCAAAGGTTTTTCCATAAGGTGTAAAGTCATCTATGAATATTTCTAAACAATCATATAAGAGATCTGAAAATATTCCCAATATCGCCCTTTGGAAAGTTGTTGGCGCATTAGAAATTCAAAAAGGAAGAACTCTGTATGAAAAGGTTCCCCAAGAGTAGGTAAATGTGGTTTTATCCTGATATTATGGGGCAATCTATATCTGATTGTAACCACTAAACCCATCAAAAAATGAAAATAATTTCTTTCTAGAAAAGCTATCAAGGACTTGGTCAATGAATGGCAAAAGGAAATGGTCCTTTTGGGTGGCTTTGTTAAGTTATCTATAGCCTACATATACTCTCCACTTGCCATTCTTTTTAGGGACAATTACAATTGGGGATACCCACTGACTATCATAAATTGGATAAATGAAGCTAGTATTTAGGAGTTTTTGCAATTCTTCTTTGACTACCTCCTTAAGTACTGGGTTCATACATTGTTGTGGATGTCTAACTAGATTGCAAGCCTCTTTTAAATAGATGTGGTGGGTGCACATGCTAGGATGAATTCCTTTCATATCTATGAAATTCCATGCAAATGCCTTTTTATACTTCTATAACAATTGTAACAACATTTTGTTTTGTTCGGGAGTCATGTTCAGGTTAACATTCAGATGTTTACTTGGTTCTATTTCAACTGGGTTGCTCTTGATGTTCGAAGTGGTCTTCATATGTTCAAAGCTCAAATCCTCCACAACCTCTTCCTCCCCCGAGTCCTCAATAGAAGTAATAGAAAGAGGATTACTGATAAAACCATTTACAATATCATCATCTTTCTCATCCTTAAAGTACTAGGCTTTACCAAGGGTAGGAAGTGGCTGGGAGTTATCTAATTCGGGTTCAAACTCATCCCACAAGGGGTTTCCTAACTCCCTACTTGGCTTTGCAGGGGGATAAGGGCTAAGTTTTTTCATAGCCTGATCATCTGAAATTGTCATATAGCCTGACCTATAACCTATAAATGCATCTATAGTGGCCAACTAGGGTCTTCCCAGGATCAAGGGATGCCCCCCTAAATTTGATTTGGGTTGCAAGATAAGAAAATCTGCTAGATATCTCTAGGAATTCACTGTAATAACTACGTCTTCTAATACCCCTTCTAGTTTAACATGGGACCTGTATGATAATTCAAGTACGGTAGGTGTTTGTCTTAGATTAAGCAAACCTAGGATGGTAAAGACTTCTTTAGTCATTACATTAATGGCTTCCCCTAAATCAATTAGTGCATTTGGGATGGATGTCTCATCAATGTAAATGGTAACTGTAGGATTCCCTAGATCATTATATTTAGTCAACGGAGACTGACTAGTCATTTTTTCTAATAATTTCCCCATTACATGGACAGTGACAGGGACTTTAAGATTTCTTCTAATTTTTTTAATGCACAGGTCCCTTATTGTTTCGCATAGATGGGAACTTCCTTGATATCTTGTAGTAGGGGAATCTTGATGTGTAGATTTTTCAACTCTCTAAGAAAATTGAAGTTAGGCTGTGAAGTCATCCTAGTTTCTAATAATATTTATGGATATGGAGGGTCCTTAGTTACTTAACAACTGGTTCAGTTGATATAGACGTACCAAAATTATTCAAGTTAGATGTTACAGGTGTAACAAAGTCACCTTGACTTGCTGTAGTAGTCTCGTGAGAGTCCGCAGGACCATCGTTAGGAGATTCACATTCTTCCTTAGTGATAACAAGAGAGTTTTTGACTAATTTTCCCGATCGTACATGGACTTTGTTACATTCAACGGGAGTGATGTAGTCAGTTTGGAAGGAAGCGAGAGCCTCTAAATCTTGGCCTACCTTATTATTTCGGTTATTATTAGGTTGTACAGGTAATTGGGGTCGTATGGGAGGTGTACCAGCAAGTGTTGAGAGAGGTGGAAACTACAATTTTTGTTGTATTTTTAACGCAGAAGGGGTTGGACCTAAATAATTTCCTCTTGAATTTTGGGGCGAAGAGTATGGCTAAGATGTAGGGTATTGAAAAGGTGGAGAGGGAGACCATTGGTTCCATGGTGAGGAAAATTGAGCTAGAGGAGGAGAGGAATATTTCCATGGAAATTGATGTTCATTATATACATTATTCCATGGATTAAAAGAAAATATTGAGACATACCTGGTGGTCGTGGCTACCAAGGCTTCCTAGACCCAATGAAGTAGGAGGACTGGACTTGCTCACTTGATTCCTTGAGCACTTCTTTCAGTTTGGGAAGCATTGTACAATAGCTTGTAGGATGCTCCAAATCACAAATGTTTCACAAGCTGATGTTGTCGACTTTACAATCCCTCAAGGAATGTTTATCCTTACATTTTGGGAAGAATATAGACAAAGATTTCTTGGCTTCATCTTGTGCTTTTTTTACTTGTGCATTTGTCAGTTGGGTAGATAAAGTACTGAGGAGGTCAGCCTTAATATTCTCGAAGAGATTCCCGATCTTGTCTCTAGTCACACCTCCATTTGTAGATTTTTGTATTCGAATGGAGATGTCATGTGTCACGCTTCTTCCTTGTGATGATCCTCTTGAGCATATTAAGCATAGTTTTATTATCTTCTCAAATGATTCTTGAGATATATATCCATTCCCCAATGGATTCATTATATCCAGGTAGTCATCTCTCATTCCCCATATGAATATAGTTTTTAGGATTTCCAGATCCAAATCACTATGTTTAGATCTCTATAGATTATAGTGGAATCACTCAACATAATGCTCCAAGTTTTTTTTTTTTTTTTTTTGTGTCATCCTAAATATTTATTCCCTCAAGTCCTTGATCCAACAATAGTCATGATATTTTGACAAAAAGGTAGTTTTCATATCTCCCCATGTTTGAATAGTTGCAGAGCTCAGTCCCATGAACCATCTTAGTGCTGCTCCCTTTAGAGTAGTAGGGAACAATTTTATCTTCTGAGAATTTGAAGTATAATCATAGCTCCTGCACATGACATCAAATTCAAGCAAGAATATATCAAGATATTCTACAATCATTCCTTGAAAATATGGAAGAGATGATAAGGGAATGTTTTTCATGGGAGCTTCACCCCTTATATCACCTATTTGAAATTCAAAGGTGGTAACAATGGCATCAGTCCTAGTATTGTTATTTTTATTGTTGTTATTATCTCCCATTGTAGATTCCAATGTTTCTTGTTTTGATGAGTCCTCTCTGAAATATCATTTAGGTGAGTGTCCTGTGGATGAAGATTCTTGTGATGATTGTACAGGTTGCTCTGAGGTTGGTTGTTTCACAACATTGGGTGAATCTAGGTATTGATAAGTAAAAGAATGGTTTTCCAATTCTGGCTCTTGGTGCTCCCCACTAGTTTCCCCTTGGCCTTTAGATCGAAATTTCTAACCACTAGTTTCTCCCTGCGGTTCTTAAATTGAATCTACAGTTTGGGAGTATGTATACTAGTTTGAGGGTGATGAGGTCCTAAGACAAAGGAACCAAATGCTTCTGACCTTAATATGGGAGTAACAAATTTTTGTGGTCCTATTTTTCTTGTATCCCTTTATGAATTTGACTGTTGTCTCTCTGCTTTTGAAATTAATTCCTGAATCAATTGTTTCCTCCCTAAATCTGCACTTTTCTTGTTCCTTTTATGATCCGTTTTTCCTTTATGTTTACTAGAGTTATTATGTTTTGTGTATCTTATGTTCATACACTCTACACATGGACCCTATGTGTAATTATTTCACACTCCATGTGCCTCAGTTGTTACAGTGGTGAGCCTTCTCAGTCATGTTAGAGAAATGCATAGGTTCTTACCTCTCATCTTACTAGCCAGCATCTGTAAGACTGAGGACACTTCTAAAAAAAGAAATTAAAAAGTTAACACACTATAAGTGTTCTAATGATCACAATGGTGAGCTCGCTCTACTATGTTAGAGTGATGCGCAGGTTCTTACCTCTCGTCTTACTGCCCAAAACCTGTGCACTAGAAACACTATACTAACAAAACAAACTGGTTGATTGTATCGTCAATTGCCTTCCCCAGAAACGATGCCAAAATGTTGGGCTGATTTAATCACTATTTAATTTGACTGAACTGAAAGAATTTAATTTTCAACCAGGGTAAGTCTGTTTATTTCAAAGGTGTCTGCACTATCTATGTCGATACATAACAACCAGGGAAAGAAATGAAAGAAAATGTTGTTCAACACAATTGGAGAACTTAAAGCACTCATGCAAAATTAGAAAGACATTCTATAGGAATGAAATTCACTCATCACACTTCATGGTTTTCTCAAAGAATAGGGGCACCACACATCATTAATAAAACAATATCAGTTGATTAACTATTATAGTTCTAACCAATTCTGTGTAACAATATATAATAAATTTGAAAATAGAAGTGCATTAGTACTACAATTCATATAACAACATTAATGAATCCACACTTAAAAAAAAAGAGATAAACCAAACAGCTAATCAACTACTACTACAATCCCTGCTAAAGAGGAGGGCCCTTCCTCCCTAACAGGGCATAGGGATGAAATGGAAACTAGTTAAAAACTCAACACGAGATCTGTATGAACATCACCATAAGTGTTCTGTATTAAAAATGATTGGAAATTACAAGATCAAAATTTCAATCATGTTCCTATGTTGTCGTTCCCTTTTCATGGAACCAAAACTTTTCATAAAGTTTACAAGCCCCAAAAATTAGGGAATAGATCAATCATGAGAATCTCATGATTCTCATATTGATCAATATTAAGAGAAAAATAGAAAACATTACAAATAATTTCCCAATAAAAGACCAATTCAAGTTACACCATGTCTAGAATCATAATCGTTGAGATCCTTTGACCATCCGTAGATAATTCATGATTCTTGACAATTGTCTTTGAAGACATCAACCATGGTCTTTGGCAGTTGCGTGTAACAACAACTTGAGGTGTATCAACAAAATTTTGGATTGTAACAACAAATCCTCGATGTGTAGCAGTAAGTAATAGCAACAAATTATCATCCTTAGTACTTAGTTATAGGAAACACTTGAAAGAAAAATAACCAAAAAACTTCTTCCACAATTACCTTGGTTAGCCATCTCAAAAATACATCACTTCATTTGATATTTAATGAAAGGTGGAAAAATAATATATTAAGGATTGCTCTTATAACTAGGGAAAATGTTATTTGGGACATAAAGTGAATAGGTTTAGAGAGAGAGAATGATCAAAAATGATGAAAGAGGTGTCTAATATATGCTTAAAAACTGCACCCAACATATGTTTTGTTTTTAGCAGTTTTGTTGGTTATAGGTGTTATTGAACACCGAGGACAGTGTTCCCCCAAGGGGGAGGGTTTTGTAACAACCCTAGTTAAAAATCCATGTAAAAAACATAATACCAAGGTCACGAGACACTTATTACAAGATGAATGTTGGGAAAAAAATAGTGATGGGGATCACTTCTGATGAATCAATGGCTATGGAAATTAGCAAAGGTGATGATAAAGGCTTTGGAAATGAATGAGGCATTAATCCACATTTTATTTATGAAAACAATGAAGAATAGGAGAAAAGGGAGGTGAAAGGTCACAGGTTGCATGTGAGGAGGAAAATGAAGGAAATAATGGAAAATTAAGAAAATAGAGGCCTCAATGATAAAAATTCTTCTGAGGATTAGTTCATGGAATTGTTAATAGTTTTAGCTTGCAGCTCTCTATTCTACTCTCTCTCTCATACTCTTGGACACCTAGAGTTTCTTAGAGCAATATTGGAAGAGTGTGGCATACTTGGGATTTGGAGAAAGAAGGAAAAGGAAGAGTACGAAAGTGAAAGAGGACATAGGGATTAGCATCTATAATGGGTTTTAATTGCAGGTACTGAGTTGCATGTATGATTTCCTTACTAGTTTTGGCATCCATGACACATGCATGTACTTTCTTGATTATGATATGTCATTGGCATGGAGGATCTCTTGGATTGATATTCATTTTTCCTAGCCTTACCTTTTTGTAGATAGCCATGGTGTTGGGGGTTTCTTTCTGTTAGAGCCTAGATTTACCTCAGGCTAAAAAGGTAAGCTTCTAGGTCCACATCAAACCACGCTCAGCCTCGTAGCTAGCCCTATGAGGACAAGAGAGGGCTCTCTCCGGGTCAATCTTAGCGAAATATAATCTATGGGGCTTGAGATGACTGAAATATAAACTAATTTTAGGCTAGGTATGAAGTACAAGGATTTGTTTTGAGTTTTTGGGGGTTTTTGTCGGAAAAAGGGACAGGCAAATTTTGGGTCCGGGGATGAGGCTAGATTTTTGCAGAGTTCAGGTAGGGGCAAGATAGGCAGTAGTTTTGATGCTTTGGTTTGAATGAATGGATGGATCAGACCGGTGAGGGGCTAAGGAGGGCAAGAAAGCCTCAAGATTCCTCCTCAAATAGATGAAAACATGTAGAATTAAACAAAATATCAAGGCAGAGCATAGCAGTCTAATGAATTCTACCTTAAGCAATCATTTGTTTAATTTCAGAAGACAAGAGAAGGGAAAATGATACACATAAACATCATTGAACTTACAAATACATAGAGAAAAACACCATCAAAACATAGAGCCACATGGATCCCAACAAGTGCTGCAAAACCCTGATCTTTCCTTTGCCAAAATTGCAGAAATGAGATGTACAATAGAGTGCTAATCAATCCCAAGTATCCAACCCTGAAAATGACTAAAAAACAACATAATATAGACAAGCCTAACTCCTTCCCATGCCTCTAAGGGTCTAGCTCATCATTCTAGGAGCTGTTTGAACCAATTCTAAACAAGGAACTGAAATCTAGGTAGTCAAACAACTTACCCCTATATGCTAGGAAACTGATTCATTCATTTAATTTTCATTTTTTAGTGAATGAATCCTCTAGAACAAGTAAAAATGTGCCAATATTACATCATGGTTATCAAGTTACATCATGAAAGATCAAGAGTAACATCAAAAAGCAAAACTGGTCAAAACTGGGTGAATTTTTTGAGCTGAACAGTGAAAAATAGGCAAAAATCCTCTATGTGTCGCACCTGATTCTCTATGCGTTGCGCCAATTTGGAGCTGATTTTGAGGCCCTTCCCGAAGTCGAAATTTAGCCCAAGTGTGCTTGTTGGACATTTCTGCCTGTCTAATTTCCAACCCAAGGGGAATTTCTGAATTTGGATGTCATTTGCCACTCCAAAACTTCAATCTCCCAAGACTGCTTCCTGTGTGTCAAAATAGGTGCAGTGAGGTCATTTTTGAGTGTTTTTGGCCTCTTGAGGACTCAAGGCTTGCCCAAATTTCTTGGCCATGCACCAGAAACCATGAATTTTCATGCCAAATCTAGAAATGTAAAGTTTTTGTAATTTGGAGCTCCCTAGTGAAACCGCACGCCACGTGGCGCGATGCATAGGGAGGAAAACCCTGTTTTTTAGTGCAAAAAATTTCAAAATGTCAAAAATGGCTCCAAATTTCTTGAAATTTGGGCTGGACCTTCTCCATTAAGTGTCATGCTGGGCTAAAGAGGCTTCGGCCAATATCTGAATATGATCATGCTCCTTTTGCCTCTTTTGCTTCCTTATTGCCTTCTTTAATTTTGCCTTTACATTCCTTATTCGTGCCTTGCAAACCTTATTCCGTGCCATGTAGTGGAAATCCATGTGTCTCAACAATGCTTTGTCCCTTTCAACCTTGCCTAGCAGTCCCTCTAAATGGATGTTGACTCTCTCAAGCCAAGACTCCCGATCATCATTAATCTCTTGCTCCAATGAGGAGAGTTCAATCCTCCTCCTTTGAGCAGCTTGATGATTCTCCCTCATGTTTTGTAATTCCATAATCACCTGCTAATATTCAAGCTTCTTATTCCTTTGCTCCAAGTATTTAATATTCCACTTAGCCCTCTCCAAGTCGAGGGATAAGGCTTTGATCTCTGTCTGCTGCTCCTGGATGATATCTCTAAGTTTGGCACTTTCCGAGCCCATATCTGTATCATCATCATGAATGAGAATGAAGTCGGTCTCTCGTTCACCTGAAGGCCCCTCATCCTGCATTGGCCTCTTGCCTTTGTCCTGTACCTATGGTGCTGATGTCAGAAGCGAGGCCCCTTCCACACCGGGTGGAGATAACACTCGCTTCGCTGCTGCAAACAAATGTCTAGTGCCCCTCTGATATGTGATGAATACTGGCACACTAACGGTCTCATGGTGCTCATACTGATGAGAAGGTCCACTTGTCTCATGCCCAACATTTGAAAGCCCCTGTGAAGCTCTGAAGAAACCACAGGAGATGAAATCATCCCAAGTGATGCCCTGTAATCCAAGGTGATGAACCACCAAAAGCTTAATAAGAGAAAAATGATAAACACTGTTAAGTTGCTTCTGAGGGGTTTTGTACTGCACAAGGGTGGTCATTCTCTCTATGTTCCGGCATATAAAATAAGGAATGTTCATCATCCGTACCCGGGTGAAATGCATGAGCAACCTGATGTGATAAGCATATAAACGAGAGAACCATCCTTCACAACTGAAATACTTCATGATTAATTTCATTAGTGGATCATATTCATCTTTAAGATATCGGAATGGAAACACTCTCTTGAGCTGCCTCAAGTAACCTATTTTAATATATGGATCACAATGCTGTCGGTCAATCTTCTTCCTCTTGTTCCATGGTTCTCCAATGTTGGGTATGCCGGTTGCCAGTGAGATAGATTCTAGTGTAAGTGTGAAGGTGACACTAGCCAAAGTAGCCTGATCTCCATGTAAATGCAGTACAAATAGACGAGCCAACTCATGATTAAATTGAACATTAGCCACCTTCTCACAAAACTCATAACATGACTGATGCTCAAAATAGAAAATGGCTAGAGGGCAGGCCTGTAATTCAGTGAGGGTGATTGGTTCTTCTCTGATATGTCTGCCTCCTCTATGAGGCCTCCGGGGTGCATGTTCCTCCATGGGTGAGTCACTTTGGGTTTCCATTCCATAATTAGATGAATGCTCAAATGCCATAACTGCTATACAAAATGCCTTGAAGAAAACTGATTGCTGATGTATAAAAACTGTGTTGGATTGCTCTTTTGTGATGTGTTTAAACTCTGCCACCAAGGGGAAAACAGTAAAACAGGGACTGTTAGGAAGGGGAAAAAATAGTAAGGGATTAGGGACTATTGGGATCGATTTGTTAGGGAAATATGGAAGAGGGTTTGGGATTTATGTATAGGGTTAAGAGAGTTTTCTTAGGGTTAGGGTTTGGGGTTTGGAATTTGAGAATTTGGGACAGAGAATTTGGGATAGGGGTTTGATGATTTTAGGGAGTAGGGAAACTTAGGAATGATGAAAATAAGGGAGAAATGGGATGGGGGAATGAATTTGGTGACAAACAATAAATTTGAAACCCTAAACAACAATATTCATGTGAGGATTTTGACATGGTAGGGTTTGAGTTATTGTTTAGGCATTCACCACATCAAACCACATAATATACACTTTAAACTTGGATGGATGAACAACAAAAGTGGAGCTCAACCTACTTGAAATCAAGAATGCATGTAGTTTTGGCAATTGGAGACAGTTCTGGAACTTTTTGGGCCACTCAGCTATATGCGCCACATAGCTTGCCCAACGTGTCGCGCCTTCCCGGTGCGCCGCGCCCATGTAATTTTGCACTGAATGGTCGTGCCCAGTGCGCCGCGCCTCCCCAGTGCGCCGCGCCACCTGCTCTATAGGCCGCGCTGGCCTTGAACACAACTTTGGCTTGGAAATTGACAGTTTCACCCTCTCACCACTTTGAGCCAGCTTTCAATCAACTTTTGAATGCAAATGGATGTTTCAAAAACAATGAGAACATCTTATAGTGATGGATTTGATTTTTGTTTCTCACAAACCCACTTTGTAATGTTTTGACTTGGCACTTTTTTCACAATTAATAAAACTCTGTCTTTTTGTTTCCCCTTTGATTTTTTGGCTTGAATGATGAATCTTTTGGCTATTTTTGTAGGGATAGTGGCATGTCTTGACAAAGGAAGACCAGGGCTGCGCCTGGAGAATTCAACAACTGAAAAACTTTTGAAAATTACATGGCAATTTATTACAAAACAAAATGACGAATTTTCTTCAAAACAGAGTTTTGAATAAAAGTCATAGTCGAGCATATGATGATGAAAATATTTGAAATGAAAACTTATTAAGGACCTCCCTCATGGGTCTGCTGGCATTGTTGGACATTGTTGAAGACAAAATTAACTAACCCTAGACCTAGTGATTGAAATGACTCTTGTTGATCAAGAGACTAAAACAGGACTGTAAGTGATTTTAAAACTTGATTTTGATGAACAGACCTGAGCTAGCAATGATAAGGCATGCGGGGTAATGAATGACAAGACCCTTCCGTCAGATAATGGCATGCCCCTAGCGAAATGCAACTGAGTGAATTGAGCGAGACACCTAGAAATGAAATGCAATAAGAGAAATGATCTCTAACAGAGGGATGACCAGACCGACTCTAACATTGGCTCCAATGGGGATGGTAGCTCCAAGGAGGTGCCAAGAATGGCAGATCTCTAGAAGAGCTAGACAGTGCCTTCGTCCATTGGGCCATGGAGTCATTATTTCGACAAACAACACAAGACTTTGACTCATTTATTGACTGAAACCTAACTCAAACCGACTCAATTGTGAAATTGAAATGACTGAAAAACTAACTCGACAAACTGAACTCAAAACTGAAATCTTTCTTCAGAATCATAGCCTTCACTTCGGGCCCCAGACTGAAGAAAAGATCACAGCACACACTTACAATGATACTGAAATTAAATGGTATTTACAGTGGCAATGTAAACAACAGAAATAACTCAGAAATGATACTGCTTGAGCAGCCGACCATTGACCGGCCCTCCTAGACAATCTTCCTCGTTCATCTCCTTCAGAAGAAAGGCATTCTGACCTCGATATGTTGCAATATTAAAAGGACCTTTCCAGAGATTTTCAAACTTACCTTGCTTTCCCTTTTCCTCATTCCTTGCATCCCACTTCAGCACCACATCATCCAACTGAAATTTGTCCGCCTTCGCTTTTCTATCATAAATTTTCTTAATTCTCTCCTGCAACTTGAATGTGTTTTGAAAAAATTCTTCTCGTGTCTACTGCAAATGGATCATTTGATTTAGTCTTCTCTGCATTGGATCATCTTCACTACCAGTCTCCTGAAGAAGTTTGGCTACCGGAGCTGCGAGAGAGGTAGGAATCACTGTATCAACTCCATAAACTAGCTCAAAAGGGGACATACCAATGAATTTCTTCTGACTCACTCGATCTGCCCAAAGTGCATGGACCAACTTCTTATGCCAACTTTTCTTGTTTATTTCCAGCAACTTTTTAATGATGTTAACCAAATACTTGTTGGAAGACTCTGCCAATCCATTCCCTTGTGGATGATAGGCAGTTGAGTGCCCCAAAGTAATGTGATATTTATTACAAAAATCAACCATAAATTTTGATTTGAAAGCTGCTGCGTTATCAGTGATTAGCTTATTCGGGCAACCAAAACGAGACAAAATATTATTCTCAAGGAATGAAATTATTACCGCATCCATAGCTTTTCTGGTGGGAATTGCTTCGATCCACTTCATGAAATAATCTGTCGCCGTGAGGATCCATCGATGTTGTCCTAAAGAAGCAGGATGAATTTCACCAATGAAATCCAACCCCCACTACTGAAAAGGAGCACTCGCCTCAATGGGCTTAAGCGACAAAGGCTATAATTTCTGCTTTCCTTCAAAAAACTGACATTTATGACAACTCTTGACAGTCTTGAACACATCAGAAAATAATTTCGGCCAATAGTATCCGGCTCTTAGAATTTTATTTGCCATTGTTTTGCAAAAAAGGTGACCACCACAATATCCTTTATGGAAATCTTCCATGACCCGCTTCGCCTCTTCTTCCACCAAACAATTTAACAAAACACCACCGGGATATTTCCAATAAAGTGCAGAATTCAAAATACAAAACTTAGGAGCCTTTAACTTAAGAGTTCTAGCTTTGTTTCTAGCCATACCAGGTGGCAAGGACAAATTCTGAAGCACATATCTGATATCTGAATAACACGGAGAAAGAACAAATATTTCAGCTACCTGAATTGACGGACCTTCCTCATTTTCATTGGACATAGTAGTGATCAGATTTATGTCCAAGATGTGCAGATTTGATTCAGCCATTAACTTTGCCAATCCCTGTCCTTTAACAAGCTTTTGTGGGATTTATCTCCACATCATACTCCAACAAAGCTGCAATCCACTTGCCTCGTCTTCCTTATGGATCTGTTTGTACCAAAATATCTTTGACAACAACATTAGGAACATAAGCCAAAATATGGGAATGCAGAATATATAGGCGAAAATATTTAAATGCTTTTACAAGTGCAAGGGCTTGCTTCTCAATAATGTTGTATTTCAAAGCAGCATCTCTTATAGTTCGGCTCAAGAAAGCAATTGGTCTTTCATGCTCATCTTTTTCCTGCATTAATACAACTGACATAGTATGCTCCGAAGCAAATGAAAACAATATAAAATCCTGAGTGTAATCTAGGCTGATTAGAACCAGAGCTGAAGAAAGAGCCAATTTTACTAGATTGAAAGATTTTACAGCCTCTTCGGTCCATTTCACTTGGCTGTCCTTCTTAAGCATGTTTGTAATTTCTCTTAGGTGTTCAGCAAGATTAGGTACAAAGCGGCGTAAAAAATTCATCTTACCATTAAAATATTGAATCTCCTTCTTGTTCCGGAGAAGATCAATTTGCTGAATTGCTTCTACACGTGCTGGATCAATACGAATGCCATCTGTTGATATGATGTGTCCAAGTAGTTTGCCCTCATCCATGGCGAACAAGCTCTTCTTCGGATTCAGTGATACACCATATTTTCTGCACTTTTGAAAGAAAGTTTTCAAATGATACATGTGTTCTTCATCTGAATTAGAAAACACCATCAAATCATCAAGGTACACCACCAAAAAGACATCCTTCTAATTTGCAAAAGCCATCTCCATTGCCCGCTGAAATGTGGCACCTGCGTTCTTCAAACCGAAAGGAATTTTAGCATAATGAAAAGTCCCCCACGGAGTGGTGAACGCTATTTTGTCTCGATCATCTTCATGGACCAAAATTTTGTTATATCTAGAATAACCATCGAGTAGTGACATACGAGATGCTCCAACTACTCGCTGAAGTATGTGATCCATTTTTGGCAGTGGATAATTATCCTTCAATGAAACTTTATTGAGATTCCTAAAATCAATGCACAAATGAATCTCACCTGTCTTCTTTCGTACGGGCACCAAATTAGATATCCAATCAGAAAATCTGATGGGGACGATGATTCCTAATTTGTACAACCTATTTACCTCCTTCTCAATCGATGGTAGCAATTTTGGATTAAGCCGTCTTAACTTCTGTCTGAAAGGTTTTTGATTAGGCTTAATAGGAATTGTGTGCTGAATTATATTGGTATCATATGTCTTCAATTCGGAATAGCCCAAGCAAACACATCAGCAAAGGATGACAACAAACTGATATATTTGGCCTTTACCTTTTGTGGCAATGCTTTGGACAACTTTACCATCTTCGGATGTTCTGCTATTCCAATATTTACCTCTTTGACTCCCTTCTCTGTTGGCTGCAATGTTGGTTTGCGGGCTACGTCATGATGATCAAAGAGTTCTTCTAAAGGTATCAAACCTTTAGAAATAACATTATCCTTGACATGCAACACTTCCATTTGATTGATCTACACATCATCTTTTCCATCGTCATAGTCTACATCAATTGAGGTATCTTTAAACTTACCTTTGTTTTGGAGAAAATCATCAATCTCCCCATCATCTTGGAAAACTTGCTAATATTTTTGATTGTCCGAGACAATCGGACAATGTTTCACATGGATTTCAAATTTATTACTTGAGTTCATAGGAATCTTCAAATTACTCGCTGCCTTAGCAAGTGCATCTGCAATACTATTTTGAATACGAGGCACACACGTCAACGTATAATTTGAAAACAGCTTCAAGATGTCTAGAACAGCATTTTAGTATGCCCGCATCCGAGGATGCTTTGCTTGATATTCACCTTTAACTTGCTTAATCACCAATTCAGAGTCGCCATATATAGCAATCCTCTTAGCATTCAGCTTTCTTAGGATTTTTAGGCCAGCAATCAAAGCTTCATACTCAGCCTCATTGTTTGAGCAATCAAAAGCAAGCCTGTAAGAACATACCCGCACATTACTAGGAACTTTGTTCGAAGTAGAAAAAGGATTGCGTACCCAAATACCAATTCCAGCACCATCACTTCCCACTGCTCCATCGAAATCCATGGTCCACAGACCATCTTCCTCTTCTTCTAAGTGCTGAAACTCTTTTTTTTGTATTTTTTCTGCTTGTTGTCCATTATCTTTTCCTGATCGCCGAATGGTATTGTCTTGTTCTTGATTTTCTCTCTTCAAAACTTCTCTAAAATTCTCTGCTATTTCTAGAATATCATCTGCTGCAACTAATTGACTATCAATCTCATTGAAACTATTTGAATACAAAACAAAAGACTCTAAATCTGTATGTACATGATTAATCGGATGATTAATTGGTTTCTCCTTGCTTGTAATCATGTATTTCATTTTTTGTTCCCGATAACGTTTTCTCATTTGGACAAACACAGGAATCATTGCATAGGAGAAATCAAGTTGCATTGTTCCTTTAATCTTTGCTCCCCAAGATCTGGAAAGAAGCATGCCAAATCTAGGAGGTATATCCGCCACCACCACATCCATCAAAACATTTTGTGCCAGAATCTGATCCAAACTGACTACCAAGTCTTTAATGAGCCCAATACATCTCACCTTGCTAGAATCAAATGAATAAAGATCATGGTATTTCCTAGTGATGTACAAACCCAACTTCTCCATGATAGCCTTCAGCATAAGATTGTGGGAGGCACCGGAATCAAACATAGCATTATGCAACACAAACTCATGCACTCTCAAACTGATATAAAAAGGAGGCACATCACTATCTAGAGACTCACCATTCAATGCTGGTCCAAAAATCAGTTCAAGTTGATCATCTTCCACACTCACCATATCAGACATTGGATCAAAATTCAAAATTTTGGAGACTTGACCTCTATAACTGTTGTTCCTCATTAGTTCAGTCAAGGGAATGGATACCTTTAATTTAGAAATTTCATTTTCTAAACTAAAAGCAGAAGTCTTTTCTACCTCTTTGGCTGGAACATCTTTCTTTTCAGCTTTATCTTTTGATACAATTGGCTAATTGACTCTTTCATTTGCTGGTGGAGATTTACTAGGAGTAGGATCAACAATTTATTTTCCTTTATTTGGTACAACATGTGGCTCATTCTTAGATGCTAGAAATTCCTTTCTCTTCTGGATTGGATTGATGGGAACATTTCTATTTCTAAGTGAATACTGACACTGCTGGGAGGAAAAAGCATGCATATAACCTCTCTGATACTCATCCGACTCCTCTTCAAGAACTGTGTCATTTGCCAAGATATAATCTGCATCCTTTTGTACAGCTGAACTTTCTGCATACTCATCATCTTTCATGATAAAGGTGGGCATATCATTAGGAGTAAAGAAGTGATTTTCTTCTCCTATTACATTGTCTTCATCATCAGATTCAAGACCAACAAAATTCTGCTGAAGAGGTGTCTTTACTTGCTGCTGTTGTGATGTCGGTTCTTGTGCTCGCTGCTCACGCTGTTTGATCCTGAATTGAGGTTGCTGCTAGCCATGGAAATTAGGATTCCAGATTTGTGGTTCAGGCTTATCAAGTGTTAACCTTTCAATCATATTTTCTACCTTGCGGAGCACTTGATCTGAGGTAGAAGCTTCTTCCTTTATTGAGACTCTCTTCTCAGCTTTCAATCTAGCTCTCTTGTCATTCAAATTTGCCTCAACACTAACGGCAATTTTCTACATTTCTTCTAAGGTAGCTTGATATCTCTCTCTTAATTGATAATCCATGTCCGGATCGAAACCATCTGGGAACTTAAGTAAAGCTGACTTTCTAGATGGCCTTAAATCATCAGGAATTGCATTATAAACCGCATTAAATCTAATACAGTAGTCTTGCACGGACTCACCAGCATTCCACTTGATCTTGGTATATTCAGAAGTGATTTGAAGAGGATCTTTCTTTACTTCCCAACGATCCAAGAACTATCTTTGAAGCTCTTCTAATGTGGGAATACTTCTAGCTGTCAAAGCTCTAAACCATTTTCTTACCTCACCTGCGAAAGTCTGCACGAATAATCTCATGGTCACGTTTTTGGCATCAATCTCATGAAGCTTGAAGAAATCCGTCATTTTGTCTACATGTTGCTGAGTTGTGGTACCTTGAGGAGTGCCATAAAGCAAAGGTATTTTACTCTGATAATCTGCGGGCATGTCACCCAAAACTTGAGGCAGTACGAGAGGTGCAAACCGAGCAGCCATTGCTCTTGGTGGATTTGTAATCGGTCTTGGTGAAGTTGGAGGAGTGGGTGCAGCTGATGTGAGGTGTGCAAGGAGGTGTATGCGGAGGTGAAGCAATTTTGGGTATTTTACGAGTAGAAGGAGTAGATGGAGGCGATACGACGATAGATTTTTGATCAGAAATAGTAGGTTTCGGGAGAAGGGTGGGAATGAAGGGAGGTTTGGTGGGAATTCTTGAACTAGACACAATTGCAGATGACCCAAGGGTTGCAGAAGCAGTCTATAAGAAATCAGAAATATTAGAAGCCATAATTGAAGTCTGGAGCTGTTTCAAAATGTAATCATCAATGGATTTATTAGCCCTTTCAGTTTCAAGATTTCGAACAAACTCAAGATTTAAGGCAGTGGAAGCGACAACACTTTCAGATTTGGTTTCAAATAGAGACAACTCAAACTGCTCATCAAATTATTGATCCTCAAGATACTCAAAATTAACAGGACACAACTGAGCTTTGAACACGGGAATGATAGAACTTCCTTGGCGAACAATTCTTGGAATCAAATTGGGATTTTCATAAACAGGAGGGGGATCAGGATCCGGATTTGCTCTGGTATGTCTTCTAGAAGCCAGTGTGATATTAGTTCAAAAAATCAAAAGGACATAAACAACTTGTTCAGCCTTTCAGATTCTAAACTTATCATCCAAAAGTTTAGAATTTTCAGATGTATTGGGGTGATTTACAAATCAAGTGTCACGATTACAAGCTAGACCGGAGATTGACTGAAGCAACGTTTATCTACTTGTGTTGATGCAAAGCAAAAGCGTTTCAAAGGCTACCTGTCATAACTTCAGGCTCCATCTGTAGCTTATAAAACAAATGACATCAACAAGCAAACCATTTTCTCCCCAATGGAGTCACCACTATGTTAGAGCCTAGATTTACCTCAGACTAAAAAGGTAAGCTTCTAGGTCCACATCAAACCAGGCTCAACCTCGTAGCTAGCCCTACGAGGACAAGAGAGCGCTCTCTCTGGGTCAATCTCAGCGAAAGATGATCTATGGGGCGTGAGATGACTAAAATATAAACTAATTTTAGGCTAGGTATGAATTACAAGGATTTGTTTTGAGTTTCTAGGGGGTTTTGTTGGAAAAAGGGACAGGAAAATTTTGGGTCCGGGGATGAGGCCAGATTTTTGCAGAGTTCAGATAGGGGCAAGATAGGCAGTAGTTTTGATGCTTTGGTTTGAATGAATGGATGGATCAGACCGGTGAGGGGCTAAGGAGGGAAAGAAAGCCTCAAGAGTCCTCCTCAAACAGATGAAAACATGTAGAATTAAACAAAATATCAAGGCAAAGCATAACAGTCTAATAAATTCTAGCTTAATCACTCATTTGTTTAATTGCAGAAGACAAGAGAAGGGAAAATGATACACATAAAAATCAGTGAACTTACAAATACATAGAGAAAAACACCATCAAAAAATAGAGCCACATGGATCCCAACAAGTGCTGCAAAACCCTGGTCTTTCCTTTGCCAAAATTGCAGAAATAGATGTACAATAGAGTGCCAAGCAATCCCAATTATCCAACCCTGAAAATGACTGAAAAACAACATAATATGGACAAGCCTAACTCCTTCCCATGCCTCTAGGGTTCGAGCTCATCATTCTAGGAGCTGTTTGAACCAATTCTAAACAAGGAACTGAAATCTAGGTAGTCAAACAACTTACCCCTATATGCTAGGAAACTTATTCATTCATTTAATTTTCACTTTTTAGTGAATGAATCCTCTAGAACAAGTAAAAATGTGCCAATATTACATCATGGTTAGCAAATTATATCATGAAAGATCAAGAGTAACATAAAAAATCAAAACTGGTCAAAACTGGGCGAATTTCTGAGCTGAACAGTGAAAAATAGGCAAAAATCCTGTATGCGTCGCGCCTGATTCTCTATGCATCGCGCCACTTTGGAGCTGATTTTGAGGCCCTTCCCGAAGTCCAAATTGAGCCCAAGTGTGCTTGTTGGAAAGGTATACCTGTCTACTTTCCAACCCAAGTTGAATTTCTAAATTTGAATGTCATTTTCCCCTCCAAAACTTCAATCTTCCAAGACTACTTCCTGTGTGCCAAATAGGGGCGGTGAGGTCATTTTTGAGTGTTTTTGGCCTCTTGAGGACTCAAAACTTGCCCAAATTTCTTGGCCATGCACCAGAAACCATGAATTTTCATGCCAAATCCAGAAATATAGAGTTTTTGTAATTTGGAGCTCCCTAGCAAAAGCGCGCGCCACGTGGCGCGGCGCATATGGAGGAAAACCCAGTTTTTTAGTGCAAAAAATTTCAAAATGTCAAAAATTGCTCCAAATTTCTTGAAATTTGGATTGGACCTTCTCCATTAAGTGTCATGCTAGGCTGAAGAGGCTTTAGCCAATATCCGAAGACGATCATGCTCCTATTCCCTCTTTTGATTCCTTATTGCATTCTTTAATTTTCCCTTAGATTCCTTATTCGTGCCTTGCAAACCTTGTTCCATGCCATGTAGTGGAAAGCCATGTGTCTCAGCAATGATTTGTCCCTGTCGGCCTTGTCCACTAGTCCCTCTAAGTGGATGTTGATCTCTCGAGCCAAGACTTCCGATCATCATTAATCTCTTGCTCCAATGAAGAGAGTTCAATCCTCCTCCTTTGGGTAGCTTGATGATTCTCCCTGATGTTTTGTAATTCCATAATTTCCTGTTGATCTTCAAGCTACTTATTCCTTTTCTCCAAGTATTTAATATTCCACTTAGCCCTCTCCAAGTCGAGGGATAAGGCTTTGATCTCTGTCTGCTGCTCCTGGATGATATCTCTAAGTTTGACACTTTTCGCACCCATATCTGTATCATCATCATGAATGAGAATGAATTCGGTCTCTCATTCACCTAAAGGCCCCTCGTCCTGCATTGGCCTCTTGCCTTTGTCCTATCCCTGTGGTGCTGATATTAGAAGTGAGGTCCCTTCCACACCAGGTGGAGATAACACTCGCTTCGTTGCTGCAAACAAATGTCTAGTGCCCCTCTCATATGTGATGAATACCGGCACACTAACGGTCTCATGGTGCTCATACTGATGAGAAGGTCCACCTATCTCATGCCCAACCTCTGAAAGCCCCTGTGAAGCTCTGAAGAAATCACGGGAGATGAAATCATCCCAAGTGATGCCCTGTAATCCAAGCTGATGAACCACCAAAATCTTAATAAGAGAAAAATGATAAACACTGTTAAGTTGCTGCTGAGGGGTTTTGTGCTGCACAAGGGTGGTCATTCTCTCTATGTTCTGACATATAAAATAAGGAATGTTCATCATCCGTACTCGAGTGAAATGCATGAGCAACCTGATGTGATACGCATATAAACGAGAGAACCGCCCTTCACAGCTGAAATACTTCATGATTAATTTCATTAGTGGAGCATATTCATCTTTAAGATATCGGAATGGAAACACTCTCTTGAGCTACCTCAAGAAACTAGTTTTAATATATGGCTCATAATGCTGCCGGTCAATCTTCTTCCTCTTGTTCCATGGTTCTCCAATGTTGGGTATGCCGGTTGCCAGTAAGATAGATTCTGGTGTAAGTGTGAAGGTGACACCAACCAAAGTAACCTGATCTCCATGTAAATGCCGTACAAATAGACGAGCCAACTTATGATGAAATTGAACATTAGCCACCTTCTCACAAAAATCATAACATGATTGATGTTGAAAGCAAAAAATGGCTAGAGGGCAGGCCTGTAATCCAGTGAGGGTTATTGGTTCTTCTCTGATATGTCTGCCTCCTCTATGAGGCCTCCGGGGTGCATGTTCCTCCATGGGTGAGTCACTTTGGGTTTCCATTCCATAATCAGATGGATGCTCAGATTCCATGACTATTGTACAAAATTCCTTGAAGAAAACTGATTGTTGATGTATAAAAACTGTGTTGGATTGCTCTTTTTTGATGTGTTTAAACTCTGCCACCAAGGGGAAAATAGTAAAATAGGGACTGTTAGGATGGGGAAAAAAATAGTAAGGGATTAGGGACTATTGGGATAGACTTGTTAGGGAACTATGGGAGAAGGTTTGGGATTTATGTGTAGGGTTAGGAGAGTTTTTGTAGGGTTAGGGTTTGGTGTTTGGAATTTTAGAATTTGGGACAGAGAATTTGGGATAGGGGTTTGATGATTTTAGGGAGTAGGGAAGCTTAGGAATGATGAAAATAAGGGAGAAATGGGATGGGGGAATGAATTTGGTGACAAACAATAAATTTGAAACCCTAAAAAACAATCTTCATGTGAGGATTTTGACATGGTAGGGTTTGAGTTATTGTTTAGGCATTCACCACATGAAACCACATAATATACACTTTAAACTTGGATGGATGAACAACAAAAGTGGAGCTCAACCTACTTGAAATCAAGAATGCATGTAGTTTTGGCAATTGGAGACTATTCTGGAACTTTTTGGGCCACTCAGCTGTATGCGCCGCACAGCTTTCCGAATGCGTCGTGCCTTCCTGGTGTGCCGCACCCGTGTAATTTTTCACTAAATGGTCACGCCCAGTGCGTCGCGCCACCTACTCTATGTGCCGTGCCGGCTTTGAACACAGCTTTGGCTTGGAAATTGACAGTTTCGCCCTCTCAACACTTTGAGCCAGCTTTCAATCAACCTTTGAATGCAAATCAATGTTTCAAAACAATGAGAACATCTTATAGTGATGGATTTGATTTTTTTTTCCTCACAAACCCACTTTGTAATGTTTTGACTTGGCACTTTTTTCACAATTAATACAACTCTGTCTTTTTGTTTCCCCTTTGATTTTTTGGCTTGAATGATGAATCTTTTAGCTATATTTGCAGGGATAGTGGCATGTCTTGACAAAGGAAGACCAGGGCTATGCCTAGAGAATTCAACAACTGAAAAACTTTTGAAAATTACATGGCAATTTATTACAAAACGAAATGAAGAATTTTCTTCAAAATAGAGTTTTGAAGAAAAGTCATAGTCAAGCATATGATGATGAAAATATTGGAAATGAAAACTTATTAAGGACCTACCTCATGGGTTTGCTGGCATTGTTGGACATTGTTAAAGACAAAATTAACTAACCCTAGACCTAGTGACTGAAATGACTCTTGCTGATCAAGAGACTAAAACAGGACTGTAAGTGATTTTAAAACTTGATTTTGATGAACAGGCTTGAGCCAACAATGATAAGGCATGAGGGGTAATGAATGACAAGACCCTTCCGTCAGATTATGGCATGCCCCTAGCGAAATGCAATTGAGTGAATCGAGTGAGACACCTAAAAATGAAATGAAATAAGAGAAATGATCTCTGACAGAGGGATGACCAGACCGACTCTAACACTTTCCTTCTGTTTTTTGGTTGTTTATGATGTTCCTTATGGTTGTGGGTTGAGTTACTAGTTCCTAGAAGCCTTGGTTGGACAAACACTCTGGAAGCCCTGTAACAACTTGTGTTGAGTTACTAGTCCTAGAAGCCTTGGTTCAACAAATTATCTAGAAGCCCTTGGTGGGTTGAGTTACTACTCCTGGAATCCTCGATTGGACAAACGCTCTGAAATCTAGACAACATTTATGGGTTGAGTTACTAGTCCTACAAGCCTTGGTTGGAACAAATGCTCTAGAACCCTGGATAGCTTGGGTAGATACCAATATGGTGATGGTTTGTGATTTTCGACCATGATATGGAATCATTGGTTGATGGTTGAGCTGGTTTGGCCTTTGGAAGCCCTAGTTTGGTTTTTCTTGTGTGTTTTCTTATGAGATCCCACATTCATGCTTGGAATATGGCACAAGGGTGATTGGTTGAAAGAAATATTTGGTTCATGCAATCTATGGTCAGTTGGTACGTGGAAGTCCCAGACTTGGTTACATTTTTCATATGTTAATAAGATTTTCTTTCCTTTTGAATTTGATGGGTAAATATACTTGTTTATATGTAGTTTTTATGGCTGTTATATCCTTGTTCTTTTTTTTTGTTTATATGCTGGTTATGAGTATGTTTTATGACAGTGATGATGTATGACTCTCATCATGTTTTGATTTGTAAATGAAAGAACAAGGAAATATGACCTAACAGATGATATTGCAAATATTGTGATAATGCATCAATGCTTCTTAGTGATTCTCAAATAAGTATGAGACCCCTATGCTTAGGTCAATTGATATGGCATGTAGATTGCATATTTGTGACATGTTTGACAAAATGTCTGTCATGGATAGTAGGGGCAAGTTCAAGTATTTTCATTGGAATCATTGTTTTGGTGTTATTTTGATTTTTGGAGGTTTCATGAAGTTCTGGGCAGTGGCTTGAGAACTAAACCTAAAAAAGTGGCACAAATTCTGGGGTCACTGGCTCAGAACTAGTTGGAAAAGTCCCCATTCATTGGCACGCCTTTGTTGTGGGAGAAACTAGAGGGTACCAGTCGCATGCATGCCCATTTCATGGGAGAAACTGAGGCTCTAGGCTAGTAAAATTTCAGGTTACCTCAGGGGTTGGTCACCTGGAAGAGTTGGTTGGCTCCTAAAGGTTTTGTAGCGTGCATAGAAGGTCGTATTGGTTGTGTACATGGGGAGTTGAATAATATCTTAGTATCCTCTTGTCACATGTTTACCCCAACGGACTGGTTAACTGGGGTAAATGTGGGAGGAGGTTGTTACAATTAGACCCTAAGTTTGGAATGGAAATGATGGAGTTTTTATAAACATATCTATAGAGTTCTAGGTAAATGATTCATGTGCAATGTTAAATTTCTATAATTTTTAACGTTAATCTTACATATATTTTTTAAAATTAAGAGTCTATTAAAGCCCTAAAATAATGAGGTCAAGTGTTAGGCTTGACTATGAGAGATTTAAGCTAATCATAATTATTTTTTAGTTTGCAGGTCTTTGTTTGTACTAGTGTGGTTTTTTTAATTTCAAAATAGATCAACCAATCGAATGTTATAAATTTAATATATTTCCAATAAAATAACATAAAATAATAATATAATTAATCTCTATTTCTCTCTCTCTCCACACACACACACACAAAAAAATCTAAATGTATGTAGTTTCACTAGCATTGAATGCATGGAACATATATAGAAACGTTGTTGAAAATCAAGATGTAAAAATTGATGTGTTTTGGTTTATACAAATCAAATCAAGAAGTTTTCCAATCCAAACCTAAAGCCAAAGTAGACACCACATTCATCATATAGGTGGAGAAATATCATCCCATCAATTTTTTATTGAATTTAAAATCATGTGTGCATTAAAATAACACATATGCATGTTTATAATGTGCATGTGTTTCAATAACCACACACATTAATATAAAACACACACATTTTTCTCTCCATCACCAGTTATTTATGTTACCATTTTTCCCACCTCTCTCTCTCTCTCTCTCTCTCTCTCTCTCTCTCTCATTTTTCGAAATCCCCCAAGCTCCCTATTATCACTTAAAAATTGCACACTCAAAGGTGCTAATTAGGGCCAAAATATGTCAAACATTATCAAAATCAAAAGTTCTCAAAGATCAATAAATCACGCATTCATAAGAAGATGATTACTTGTCACTAACCACACTTTAATTAATCCACACATTCCACTCTAGGTTTTAATGGATCCCCACAACTACTTCTTCTATATCCATGTGGATCCATAGGAAGTGACATTTGAAATATCCATGGGGTAAGTCACCTTAAATTCCCTCTGTAAGGTGTAAATACTATTGGAAACTTAGTTATACTAAGAGGGAGAGGGGTGAGCCAGTATAACATTGATACAAATAATTTATCCACTTTTAATGAATTAATTAGTACTTAAACATATAACATAATACAAGAACAACAAATCTAACATGTGTGCAATTTCAAAAACACAATAGGAGAAATAACACACAAGGAAACCATGATTTTAGGTGGAAACCCTTAAGGCAAGAAAAAACACCATATTGTTGCTTTAATTCTTTCATGTTTAATGTTCTCAAATCTCTTTTACATAATTTAGTTGGCCACCACTAGCAAGAAGCCACTACTACTACAATAGCTTTATGGCCAACACCAACTAGTAAGCCCCAACTCCCTATCAATTAGTTATTGGCCACCACTAGCAAGGAGCCACTGGTCCTATCTTGGCAAGCCATAATTTCCCGAAGGCCCCAACCTCCTCAAACACTTCAGACCACCCTTTCATTCATTTTCAAATTGGGTCCTCTTAAAAAAAAATACAATCAAGAATATTCCTTCAACCAACACAATCAGTAACACCTAAACTCACATAGCCAAACTCTAATGGTGGCAGTACAAACCCTCAGTTGACCATATAACCTAACCATCAATTGTAGTGGAAATAAAAAGCAAGCATTAGAGAAATTTTGAGATAAAAA
Source organism: Pinus tabuliformis (assembly GCA_031772625.1). Taxonomy (NCBI): domain Eukaryota; kingdom Viridiplantae; phylum Streptophyta; class Pinopsida; order Pinales; family Pinaceae; genus Pinus; species Pinus tabuliformis. The sequence continues at coordinate 745,371,192 of CM062807.1, read as the reverse complement.
ATGGGCCTCAAAACAAAAATGTACAACAAAAATCAACTTTATAAGAACTAATAGGATTCAATATGATGATGTCAACCATGGGGGATGATTCACCATTTTTGGAGTAAAGAAAAAAAAAGAAAAACTACTTTTTCAACTTATATCCCTGAGATTTTACTGAAATTTTGAGTGGGAGCCCTCATTGGATGCAAAATTTATTTTTTCATCCAGTAAGTACCCATGTTGCATACTTTAAATGGACCCTACTACATGAAAAATGTGAAATACATGAAAACACATGATTGCAATCACATTTTTTCATGTATTTCACATTTTTCATGTAGTGGGGTCCATTGAAAGTATGCAGCATAGGTACTCCTAGGATGAAAAATTAAATTCCGCATCTAACAAGTTCTCTCACTTGAAATTTGAGTGAAATCATAGGGAGATAAGTTGAAATATGAGTTAAAAAAAGTAGTATTTTTCTTTTTCCCTTCAAAACTTGATGAGGTAATCTAACTTATTTTTATTAATTACACTATTATTTTATAATATTCCTTAGGAGTCCCATTTTAGACCTCAAAATTTCTCTAATGATACACAAGACAAGGCATCTACAATGATGAACTCAACTCCTACTACATTCACCTCAACTTTGATCACTACCACAGATATAATATTAGCTTCATTGTGTATGACAACAAAACTAGTCTCCAACACTGGCATGTCATATTTATGTTAATTTCTCCCTCATCCATATAGATGAAATAAACACATTGATTTCACACCACTTCTCTTGATGACCATATTAAATAAGCTCTTGCACCAAATACCATGGGTAAAACCCTTGGTAATTTCTGGTGGTTTTCTTTTCTCAATCTACAGGAATGGAAGTTGGTTTTTTCTTGCAATTATGGGTTACAGGCATTGGTAATACAATAAAAATCTAGGTTACAGATGCATATATCCCCTATATAATCCACTTATGTTGCATAATTTGGGGAAAACAAAAGAATGTTCAACCATATCTGCAACATATCCTTAAAACAACATCATCACACTAGAATATACAATTCTAACCATATGCACAATAGCAAAAAACTTGCAATCATGATATACCAACAAACCATGCCAAAACACATATGAAGGTTGACAACAATGCCAACCAAATAAAAAAGTTGCCAACATTCTCCCCCTTTGGCATTAATGGCAACCTTGCCTAATCCTTAAATCTGAAATTGGCCTCTGAAAATAGATCCCATTGTCCTCTCTCTCCTCCATTTGACATCAATGGTAAAATGGTATGGATGAAAATATGACATTGATGTCAATAGTTCCAACACTCCACTAATCTCATAGCTACTAAATATGTGCAATAGAATCCCCTTAGACACATGCTAGGGCATATTTTCGTGAAGAGAAAAACAAGATGACCTACCAAACCCTAGTAGCACCTAAAGTAACAATATATACTCAACAACAATTTGAGCAACAACAATCAATGACTGTTAGCATTATCATATGCTCAACACATTTTACTAGCAACAACCAACAATACATGCCTTCTACTTAAGATACACAACATTCTCAATACTCATCCAACTTTGACAAGTCATCAACTCATGATTCTCTAACTGTAGCATATTCAAGGCTAGAAAGATGGAGTACATCGGTAATGACTGTGACATCTACATCATCCATGTACAATTGGATTGAATCTAGTAATACTATTAGAACAAGAACATAAAATATCTCTCTGTATTCAACTATCATCTCAAGAATCCTCATGCTCATCCATATAAAAAATTGACATTACAAGGCTATGGAGGCAATACATTAATAGTAAATTTAGGCATATGTGGCATGACATATATAAATCATACAAGAACTACAACCCACATGACAATATCTTAATAGTACACATAATCTCATGACTCAACATAAACCATGTCAACATATACTCATATCACTTAGCAATACATAGGCATTACATGTCTATATAAACAATACAATAACAATCAAAATATAATAAAGACATAACATTATAGTGCTCAAATATCAATAGTGGCTACCAAGACATCTTTGTAACGCATGCTCTGCCATTCTTTCAATAATAAGGACTACTCAACCACACATTGGCACCAATAACATCACCATGCTCATATAAAAACCCTACACAGACAATTTCAGTAATATACAACTACTGCATCTTCATCTTCTTTGCAATTAAAAATAATATTAAACATTACAAATCCACAAAAAAACTCTGCCATTGGCTCTAACACTTAAATCTATTCTCCTATGTCTTCTTGTATACATGATAGCACTTCTGATCTTCAATAGGTACACACAACTAGTCCCTAATTACTCTTCGATCACATTATGAGCACCAAAAATCTTCTATCACACTCAATCCACATACTCGAAAATAAGTTTAGTAAAAAATATGTTACATATTTACTAAACTCCATATTTCTATCAAATAATTGGTAACAGGTCAATTGACCATTACAAATTAGACATTGATTTTCCACTTGCACCATAAATGTGAAATAATGTCACAACTCCTCATGCAGTTTACACCCAAGACAACATTACAATTTTCATGAAACTTTATTCACTGAGGAAGTAATGGCTCTCAAATTAATTTAACTCCAATTAAGCACCCTTAATAAATAATATAATTCACAACATTTATTCCACCTACGTTTTTATGCTTGTAAAATGGAATTTTTCCCTTAGCTTTTGTTTGCATAAGTGGCAGCTCTGCGAGGGGCTTCTCATTGTAGGTGGTTAAACATACTCAATTGTGTACCCACTCAGATAATTCAGTTGTAGAACGATTTAGAGAATTGTATCGCACAATATGAGATCATATGTTTCATGGAACCTTCGTATGCATTTCAACACTCCACGCAGTGCTTGATGCTACACAACCATAATCTATTCAAACATTTTTTAACACCATCATCAAATTACAAAATGTGAGCCTACTAAGGGAGACACACCGCATCCCAATTCATACATATACCATAACCATCATACTTGTACAGTGTACTCACAATCTTCTTGCATTCAATGACCATGAAGTCTGAATCAAAAAGATATTAATGCATACATATCATAGAGGGAAAACATAAACTATGATTGGTGACTAGATCAACCTTTACATAAATGTCCAAGTTGATCCATTGACTGTTCATTAAATAATTGGACCATATAAACTGGCTACAAAATAACAATGACCAATTAAGACCAAATCAAACATTAAGATCAATCCAATTTGGACCATATCAACTTACTTTAGTCTAAAACTAATTCACTCAACCATTAATCAAACCATCGAACTAGACTAATCAATTGTATGGACCATTCCTGACTAGATCAATAACCCATATAATCATATTAACTCCATTCCTCTTCAACCACTTCAACTTACATCATTTAAGTGTGACTGACTACTTCATTGCTTGGATTTGAGTTATCAAAAACCAATATGACCTTGAATTTACTCTTGAGTCAGAAATTAGATTGAAATTTATGGAGCATTCTTCAGCGCAACCACAAATATGAACAGACAGAGCCTTCACATAAGCCAAATCGATCATGATAATTTCATCCATACCATTTCACATACTAAGCCAATGAGGTTAATTGGGACCATTCCAAGCCACTTCGTTCTATCTAGTGTGCTTTTGCATTAGCACCAAATCATTCGCCAAATTGCTCACTGTTCAAAATATGAGAAATATCTACAAGCATAACTATGTGTAGGGTATCCAAATCAATGCAACCCAACAACCAGGTTCACACTACTTCTTCAAATCAGTCCTTGTGAACTTGATTAGAATGATATTACTTGTGATTTTCTAGAGTGAAGATCTACAAGTTTTAGCCAACACATAATGAAAATAGATCACTCATAACTTCACCTCCATATCACTTCCAAAATTGAAAGGGGAGCAATATTTTTGTTTGAAATAATACTGAGAGGGGGGGAGAATCAATATTTATAGTTCAATAATTTTCAATTCCCAATCAAATGTATATATGCTACTTCAGTGAAGTGAGCTTGCGTGTGCACACTACTGTGATTAAATAAACCAACGTATACCTAGAGAACTTATGATTTAGTCAATTTATCATATGTTGATCTTTAATCATTGCATCAGTATCTTATTATATAGTAACTATGTGCAATAATAATATAATCAACCATCACACATAAGCAACACACATGAACACCAAGATTTAAGGTGGAAACCCAATGCGAGAGAAAAACCACCTGTTGTTGTCATCTCTGTCTTCTTTTAATATAAGGAAAATTTGTTTACAATATTTTATTGGTGCAGACTCATACCAGTACGCAGGCACCCACTTACAGAAGGCTACAGCCTTCTCTCATTTTCTAGTTTCTACTGGAAGGGAGCTACAACCCCCTAGCTCTAGCCGATGTGTTTACTAGTACATAGTCACCAGCCTACAGAAGGCTGTGACCTTCTCTCTTCCTCTAGGGAGTACATTTCATTAATTTTTAGACTGGATATTCCTGGTACACGGCAACATAATATGAAGGCCTTGTTTCATCAAATTTTCACACTGGACCCATCAGAAACTTAGAAACTCAAATTGCATCAACCAACAATTAGCTAATCTAGATAGTCAGATCACTATCACCAGAACACTCAACTGAACCCAAAAACCTGCATCATTATTCAGAACCAACTGCAACCTCAAGAATCATAAATCAGAATGTATACGCTACTTTAATGAACCCAACCTGTGTCTATACACTACTTCCTATAATAAAACCTGCGTATATCTCCAAAACTACTGAATCATAAAAACTACTGAATCATAAAAACTTCTGAATCAAATCTATACCAACCAGTAATATTTTTAACATTTATTGTCAATTTTAGAGTCTAGATAGTCAACAAAAAAGATAACCCTTCTCACTTAATCAATAAATCAATCAGACACAAACACCTTACGCATTCAATTTTACTGTCAGATCTAACAAGGCTTAATTGACAGACATCAATAAAACAACAACACTCATCAGATAGACCAGTCATTTTTGAACAACAGGCTTTTATTTTTCATACGCTACTTAGAAGAGTCGAACCTACGTGTATACACACCTTGACCAAGGCGAACCGGCGTACAGATCTACAAATATTAACTTACAACTTCACTACCATTCCAGACTTCAGACATACCGAGATCATGACATTTAAAGAATAAAACATGCATAAGGAATCAGATCTAACCCTTTCAATATCAGATCATACAATGATAAGTCATTTTAGGTCTCATGATCCTGATCCAGCATTATATCCAAGGTGCACAAAGTATTTTAGATCATATCATAATCCTAGCCCCTACAACATAAAATATATTTCAGATAGAAGTATTCTTGAGAAACCCTTTCACTTGCACACCCCGACGCTTTGATATTCCCCTCCTTATATAGTTTTTGGCCTTTCTCAATACCTCGAACCAAAACAACACTTAGGACCTGTGGTATTCTTGGATGGGATCAAATAGTCATTACTTTGCTCAATATTGTGGGCTAATACCATGGTATTGACCCTTTGTATTCTTTACTCTTGATTTTCCTTGATTTTCCAACCTAATGCGCTTTTCCTCTTGTGAAACTGCGTAGATACGTATATGCTCTTTTTGTTCTGTGAACCTGCGTGTATATGCTTCTTTAACAAGGTGAACCTGTGTAATAACTTAAACTATCTGAAAACATCCTTTTCCTTCAACTTCTTGATTCTGATGAGTAGACCTTTGTTCCAACTTCCTGTTCTTCTGTACCAATTCCCAGTTACCTTTGAATTGACCTGTTACACTATGAGTTTCCTTTTATCAAATCTGAGTTGACCTATGAGCGAGTTACCATTAAGGACAACACCTGTGTCATAATGCCAACAATCTCCCCCTTTGGACTTGATGGAAACCATATTGGTGATGATTACTGCAAGCTGTAGAAACCGTTATAGATATCAAGCAACACTAAAATACTCTCCCCCTTTCACATCAAGGAAAAGGGCGAACCAAGATATTCTCCCCCTTTGAGATACACTATGTTTTCCATGCTCCCCCTGAGTATATGCAGAGTCTGTAGAGATATGTTTGAAAAGAGTAAAATGAATCTATAACTCTACTAAGTGAGTATAACCTCCCTAATACCAATGACTCATACATACATCAATCACCCAACCAAGTGGGGATACACCAAATTTGACTCATTCACCCAACCAAATGGGGATATACCAATTTCTTATACATGACAAAAATGTAGAAATTATTACATCATCCTTCCCATGCATAGTGGGGATACAAAATTACATCATATGTCTAATAGGACTCATTCAAAAATAGACTATGACAGAAGGAGACAGTTTACACCCTATATCTCTACAGGACTTATGCACCACTTTATATGAATATCCAAAACCATAGCTGAAATCAGCAACCAAAATGTTGGGTCCCTATAATACTAGTGATTACCCCATTACTATTGTATTTGTATCCCTTATTAATATTGTTGTGCCCCTATTGTCCCCATATTGTTATTACTGTGCCCCATAGAATCCCTCTATTGTTATTTTTGTGGCTTTATATTATTATTGTTAGGTCGACTGGGTTATATTGTGACTCCTTAGACTCCTATATATAGAAAAGGAGGTTTTTCCATTTGTATCATCCAAGAATTGCTCATTTATGTAATGTAAAGGAGGTTTCCCCCTCGAAGAGGCTGAATTCTAAGGCATGGATCTCTCTTTTCTATCTTTTCGTGAGCTGGTTTCATAACATTTGGTATCAGAGTTTTGGATTCTAGGGTTTCGCTGCTCCAAATAGGTCATCGTGGCATTTTCGCTATAACTTTTTTTTGGCAACGTTTTAGAAGCTAAAAAAAAAACAATTTGAGAAGAAATCGCGGTGAATCTCGGGTCCGAATTTGAGAGCTTTTCGTGCTATATTTGCGGAGATATGATCTAAGGAAGTTGGTCTTTTTGCAGACTCCTGAATTACATTCCAAACATGTGACCTGAGGAAAATCGTCATAACTTTCTCTCTGAGCATTAGATTGAAATTTTGTAAGAAGGTATAGAAAGAGGACGGACTTTAGTTTCTTGTATATCTTTTTCAAATCCAAAGGTCGAAACAGTGACTCGTGGCTCTTCGTACAAGTTTGCTCTACTGAACTAGTCTATAATCAGGTCATCTTGGGAGATTGTGCATAAATCTTCCTTGGAGAATCCAACTTGGATCAGACTGGTGGCATTGGAAAGAGGACACAAAGGGCTACTACAGGTCGCAATTTCAGAACTGGATGATCTGAAATTGTAGAGATACATCAGCTTCAATATCAAGCTTCTACAAAGTGAAAAAAGGTGTGTAGTTTTTTTTTAAATTTTTGCATAAGCTTGGTTTGAAAAATTAGTTTGAATTGGTAATTGATGCCCCGAGGGAAGAAAATGCAAACACCTAGTAAGAAACCTGAAGGCTCTAGCATGACTTATGAAGAAGAGGAAGAAATGCAACATGATATATCAAAATTACGAGACCAAGTGCAACAAGTGTCACTTGCACAAAAAGCAATAGAATCTAAGATGGATGGTTTAAGGAAAGATGTAGAAGCTAAAATGGATGGTTTAAGAAAAAGTGTAGAAGCTAAGATGGATTGTTTAAAGAAAGGTGTAGAAGCTAAGATGGATGCCATGGAAGCTAAGATGAATGGCAGGGATGCTAAAATTGATGGCATGGATGATAAGATGGAAGAATTGAAGATAAATATGAATACGTTGCTACAAGAAATGGTCACTAATGGTGAAAGGGTAGTAAAGGAAACTCATGATGAGGAAAAAAGAAATGTTAATCATGATTCCATAGACTCTAATGTTAGATCAAAGACCCACCATATTCCAAAAATCAATATGAGGAAGTTTGATGGCAAGGATCCCGCAACATGGATATTATAGATGGAGCAATTTTTCGATCTCAATAATGTGCAAAACACACAAAAGGTACATATCACGACTTTATATTTGGAACCAAATCAGTTTGTATGGTATCAATGGCTTTGCTCTCGTAAACAAATTATCACTTGGGAAATTTTTATGAAAGAATTGATAGCACATTATGAGGATACAAAAAACAACACTTTTTTTAGCCAATTGATAAGTCTCAAACAAAATGGTTCAATAATGGAGCACATTGAGGAGTTCCAAAAATTGAACATAAGGGTAAAAAATATTCCAGAGGAGCATAGGATTGATGTGTTCATAGGGACTTTAAAGGATAATATCCAACATGATGTTCACCTTTGGGAACCTGATTCATTAGAGAAGGCATTAAGGTTAGCAAGAAAAATGGAAAGCAAAATTATGGCAACCAGGAAGCATACCACTCACAACTATAAAGATGGAAGTGTTGTTGCCCCTAGTCTTCCACAACCTATAAGGTTGACACCACAACAATTGGAAGAAAAAATAGCAAAAGGGCTTTGTTACAGTTGTGATAGCAAATACACTAAAGGTCATAAGTGTGTTGAGAAGAAATTATTCTACATAGATTGTGAAGAGGAAGAAGAAAAGGAGAAAGAAAGGTCAAAAGAAGAGGATATACTCTAGGAAAAAAGCCTAGATAAAGAAGAAACTAAGCCGACCATATCTTGTAATGCATTGGTAGGAATTACCACTCCTCAAACTGTCAAGATAGAAGGACAAAGAAAAAGGTAATAGTGTTGATTGATTCAGGAAGTACCCACAATTTTATTCATTGTAAGGTAGCAAAAGAATTGAATTGCTTATTATATCCAGCACCAAAGTGTCAAGTGATGGTTTCAAATGGAGGAACAATAAGTTCTCTGGAAAGTGTCATACTATCAAGCTATCCATGGGAGAATATGTATTGACTAGTCCAATGCTTTCCATTCCAATGGGAGGTGCTGATGTTGTAGTAGGAGTCCAATGGCTACAATCCTTGGGTACAATAGCTTTTAATTTCCAAGAAATTTTCATGGAATTTTCTGTGGAAGGAAAGGAAGTTGAATTAAGGGGTATTGCAGGGAAACTGGGAAAGATAATCAGCTCTAACGGTATGACAAAGCTTCTTAAAAAGGAACAAATAGGTGTAATTGCACAATTATGTTCGCTAGATGTTTCCACATTGGAATCATCTATTTCTCAAGATCTCCAAAAAGTCTTGGAGAATCATTCGAAGGTATTTGAGACTCCTAAAGCTCTCCCACCTATTCGTGATCATGATCATGCTATTAATCTAATTCCAGGAAGTGTTCCTCTGAACATCAGGCCGTATAGATATCCCTATGCCCAAAAGAGTGAAATTGAACGTATGGTTGTAGAAATGCTAGAGGCTGGTATAATTCAATCGAGTCAAAGTTCTTTCTCTGCTCCAGTAGTATTGGTGCACAAGAAGGATGGATCATGGCACATTCGTCCGGATTATAGGGAGCTCAACAAGCTCACTATTAAAGATAAGTTTCCCATTCCAGTCATTGATGAATTACTGGATGAATTGCATGGATCAATTTACTTCACCAAGTTGGATCTTCGTTCAGGATATCATAAAATCAAAATGAAGACTGAAGACATTTCGACAACAGCATTTAGAACCCATGAGGGTCATTATGAATTTTTGTTCATGCCTTTTGGCCTTACCAATGCACCTTCAATATTTCAAGGTTTGATGAATTCCATTTTCAAACCATTCCTTATAAAATTTGTGTTAGTATTTTTTGATGATATACTAATCTATAGCAAGTCTTGGAAGGATCATGTTGAACATGTTGACAGGGTGTTACAATTATTGGAGGAGAAACAATTATATGCAAAAAGATCCAAATGTTTCTTTGGAGTACAAGAGGTGGAATATCTGGGTCATATTGTATCTCATGAAGGAGTTAAGGTAGACCATAGCAAAATTAAAGCCATTAAGGAATGGAAAATCCCCACATCCATAAAGCATCTGTGAGGATTGCTCGGGTTGACAGGGTATTATCGCAAGTTTGTTAAGAATTATGGGAGAATAGCAGAACCTCTAACAACATTATTGAAGAAAGATGCATTTTCATGGACTCTAGAAGCAACAAAGGCCTTCCAGCATCTTAAAGAGGCAATGTGCCAAGCATTGGTCTTAGCTACACCAGACTTCACAAAAACCTTTATTGTGGAATGCGATGCTTCAGGAAATGGAATTGGTGTTGTTTTAATGCAAGATGAAAGACCCATTGCTTTCAAAAGTCTTCCAATCAAGGGAAAGTTTTTACACAAAGCTATTTATGAGAAGGAAATGTTGGCAATACTCCATGCACTTAAGAAATGGCGACCCTACCTAATGGGAAGACACTTCAAGGTAAAAAAGGATCATGATAGCCATAAATACTTTTTAGAACAAAGATTATCCTCTGAAGAGCAACAAAAGTGGGTCACAAAGATGTTGGGTGATGACTTTGAAATCATCTACAAAAAAGGGAAGAAAAATGTGGTGGCAGATGCACTCTCAAGAAATGATGAGGATGTGGAAGCATGGTTGTGCGCCATTTCTATTATCCAATTAGATTGGATAAACGAAGCAAGGGAGGAAAGGAAGAATGACGAAGAAGTGTGGGCACTTATTCGAAAGTTACAACAAGACTCCAGTACGTCTGATACATTTAGCTGGAAAAATGATTCGTTATGGTACAAAGATTGCTTATACCTCTGTAAGAATTCCCAGCTAAAACAAAAGATTCTTATGGAATTTCACACTTCTCGCTTAGGAGGGCACTCAGGATTTTTAAAAACTTACCACAGGGTTAAGAAGGAATTTTTTTGGGAGGGCCTTAAATTAGATATTCAAAAGTTTGTGGTGGAATGTTTGGTTTACCAACAAAATAAAGTTGAAACAATCAAGACACTGAGTCTATTACAACCTTTATCCATTCCAAGCCAACGTTGGGAGGAGGTTTCAATGGATTTTATCACAGGTCTACCCAATTCTGAGGGAAAGAGTGTCATCATGGTGGTAGTTGACAGACTTACCAAGTATGCACACTTTTGTGCATTATCACATCCATTTAAGGCCAGTACAGTTTCTACTGCATTTATGGAAACAATTCAAAAGCTACATGGAAACCCAAAGATTATTGTAAGTGACAGAGATCCCATTTTCACTGGAAATTTTTGGACAGAATTATTTTCTTGTCTTGGTACTCAGTTAGCTCATAGCTAATCTTATCATCCTCAATCTGATGGGCAAACTGAGATAGTAAACAAATGTTTGGAAGGATATCTTCATTGCTTTGTATCTGATAAACATACACAATGGGTCAAATGGTTGCCTCTGCCTGAATGGTGGTATAACACTTCCTTCCATATAGCAACAAAAATGACCCCATTTATGGCACGTTATGGATATCAGCCACCATCCATCACATCATATTTAAGAGAAAATTCTGAGGTTCATGCAGTGGAACATCACATCGAACATCAACAACATGTCCTCCAACTCTTAAAGGATAACCTCGTGTTGGCACATAATAGAATGAAATAACAGGCATATCAACATCGCAGCGAAAGAAGTTTTGATGTAGGTGATTGGGTATTCCTACTGCTACAACCATATAAGCAAATGTCCCTCAAGCAAGCTAAGAAGGATAATAAATTATCACCAAAGTATTATGGTCCATACAAGGTGTTGCAAAAGATTGGTACTATGGCATACAAATTGGAGCTTCCTGCAGCTTCTTGATTGCACCCAGTTTTCTATGTTTCATGTTTAAAGAAGGTTGTAGGTGACAAGCTCCCAGTTCAAACAATATTGCCAGAACTTGACGAGGAAGGAAAAATTATGAACCAGAAGCAGTCACAGAAACAAGAACTCGACAATTACGAAATCGATCAATTTCAGAGTATCTTATCAAGTGGAAGAACTTATCCGCTGAAGATTCCACATGAGAGGATGAGAATTTTATACAGAAGCATCCAGAACTACTGAAACGTTGAGGACAACACTTTTTTGAAGGAGAGGGGCATGTTGGGTCCCTATAATACTAGTGATTACCCCATTACTATTGTAGTTGTATCCCTTATTAATATTGTTGTGCCCCTATTGTCCCCATATTGTTATTACTCTGCCCCATAGAATCCCTCTATTGTTATTTTTGTGGCTTTACATTATTATTGTTAGGTCGGCTGGGTTATATTATGACTCCTTAGACTCCTATATATCAAAAGGAAGTTTTGTCATTTGTATCATCCAAGAATTGCTCATTTATGTAATGTAAAGGAGGTCGTCCCCTCGAAGAGGCTGAATTCTAAGGCGTGGATCTCTCTTTTCTATCTTTTTGTGAGTTGGTTTCATAACACAAAATGCCAACAATGCAGAATGTTAATAAGGCTAATGATCCCCTTGAACCTTTTGCTACCTATGCCTTGTCAACAAATCATTCATCAAGGCATCTTCATTAGTCAAATCAAAACCAATGAAGAAGGCATATCAGCATACTGTAATCATCAATATCAGACTAAGCACCCATATCAGAGTCTGAGCCACTGTTTTTCTATCAGAAAAACATATACGCTCCTGCAGTCACAGAAACTCGTGTATATACATGACTATACTTCATGAAACCCGCGTATAGGAACCTTCTACTGAGAAACTGGATTTAACCATAGGATAATGCAGAAACTACTCCTAGCTTTTGTCTGAGATATTCAAATGATTCTCTGGGAAGTGTCTTGGTGAATATATCAGCAACCTGTTCTTTGGAGGGAACATACTCCAATTTAACCTTTTGTTCAAGCACTTGTTCTCATAGAAAATGGTACTTAATGGGTATGTGCTTGGTATTTGAGTGCATGAATGGATTTTTCGAAATGCTAATGGCACTTGTATTATAACATAGAATGGAGATGGGTGGAGTACATGTGATCTGAATATCTTGCAATGTTTGCATCATCCAAAGTAGTTGTTTGCAGAAAGATGCAACAACCACATATTCTTCTTCCATTGTAGATAAGGCAATCGAATTTTGTTTCTTACTGAACCAAGGCACTAACTATGATCCCATGTAGAATGCACCTCCACTAGTGCTTTTTCGATCATCAACATATCCTACCCAATCCGCATCTATATATGCATGAAGAGTAATATCTGTATCTTTAGGATACCATAGACCAAAGTCTTGAGTTCCTTGAAAATATTTGAATATTTTTTTACTGCCTGAAGATGTGATTCCTTTGGATTTTCTTGGAACCTTCCAACAATTCCTATTGCATGCATGATATCAGATTTGGTACCTATTAGATAGAGAAGACTTCCAATCAATAGATTTGTATGCTAGTTGATTCACTTTAGGTTATTCATCATTATAACTGAGATTGCATCCTGTTTCCATTGGAGTACATACTGGTTTAGAATCTTCCATTCCATACTTCTTTAGAATTTGTTTGAGATATTTAGTGTGTGATAGAAAAATACCTTCTTTTGTTTGCTATACTTTTAGACCAAGAAAATAAGTAAGTTCACCAAGTAAGGACATTTCAAATTCTTGCTACATAATCGAAGCAAAGTTCTGACTCATAGATTCTTCATTGCTACCAAAGATGATATCATCAACATAACTAATAATAATAAGTAGTTTATCATTTTCAATCTTTGTGTATAAGTTTTTGTCTGCAGAAACTTTTGTGAACCCTTGTTGTTGTAAATATTTGTCAAGACGATAATACAAGGCCCTTGGAGCTTGTTTCAGACCATATAGAGCCTTTTTGAGCTTGCATACAAGTTTTCCATCATTTCCTAGAGTGAATCCTTCTCGTTGCTCAATATAAACTTCTTCTAAATCTCTATTAAGAAAAGTTGATTTTACATCCATTTGATATACTTTGAATTTCTGAAAACTTGAAAGAGCAAGAAACACTCTTATGGCTTCAAGTCTGGCAACAGGTGAAGATTTTTCTTCAAAGTCTATACCTTCTTGTTGAGCATACCATTTACAAACAAGTCTTGCTTTGTTTCTAATAACCTCTCCATTTTCATTTGACTTATTCTTAAATATCCATTTTGTTCCTATAACATTTTTTTCATGAGGTCTAGGAACTAATTCCCAAGTATCATTCTTTTCAACTTAGTCAAGTTCTTCATCCATGACCTTAACCCAATGTTCATATTTTTTAGCTTCATTTACATTCTGTGGTTCTATGGAGGATAGTAATGCTAGATAACTTGAGGTACCTATAAGAGTTCTTCTTGTCTGTACTGTAGACCCTTTTTCTCCTAGAATTTGAGATTCTGGATGATTCTTTTGAACATACCTAGATGGAATATTTTCCCTGTGCATTGTATCTTCTTCTGATGCTTCATTGTTTTCTTCCTCTATATCATTTTTATTTGATACAAGAAATCATTCACCGTCTTCCTCATTGTCATATTCCTTTGTTGATTTCATATGTTCCAGATTTCTACATGCTTCATCAATTACTACATCAATGCATTCAACAATTTTCTGAAGTCTTTTATTATAAAATTTGTATCCTTTACTTCTAGATGAATAACGAAGAAGAATTCCTTTGTCCACTCTGGGTTCAAACTTACCAAGTTTTTCATCAGTCATTTTGATGAAACATTTTCTTCCAAAAACTCTAAAGTGTTTTACAATAGGAGGCTTACCATATCAATGCTCATATTAAGTTTGATCACTATTTACCCGAACATTAGCTTTGTTGAGAATAGCCATGGTAGTAAATGCACCTTCACCCTAGAAGGTGGCGAGAGTTCGAGATTCATCAAGCATAGCTCGAGCCATTTATTGAACTATTATGTTCATTCTTTCCACTACGCCATTTTGTTGAGGAGTTCTAGCAACAGAGAACTACCTTTTTATTCCATGTTGTTCACAAAAATAAAAAAAGTTCATCTGATATGAATTCTCCCCCTCAATCAGATCTAAGACATTTGATTTTCTAATATGATTCATTTTCAACTAAAGCTTGGAAGGCTTTAAACTTTTCAAATGCTTCATTATTATGCTTTAGTATACCTATCCAACACATTCTAGAAAAATCATCAATGAATAAAATAAAGTATTCTTCTCCGTGAGGTGACTTTTTCCTTGTTGGTCCACACAAATCAATATGGATGAGTTCAAGAGGCTTACTTGCTGATCCTTGTTTTTCACTAAAATGAACTCTGGTTTTCTTACCGAATTGACATGGTTTGCATATGGTATTTTCTGGGATGCTGATATCTGGAAGATCACGGACCACCTTGAGCCTGCATGCTTTTCTTATTTGAGAAAAGCTTAGATGCCCCAATCTTCTGTGCCATAACCAGTTTTCATCTATTTTTCTTAGATAACATTGTTTTTTTCCTCCTTTGAGTATGTATAAATTGTTTGGAGTTCTTGTACCTTTGATTATGGTATTTCCTATATCAAGCTCACGAACCACACATCCATTTGATCGAAACAAAACTTCATTTCCTTGATCACACATTTGATTAACACTCAGCAAGTTATGTTTTAAACCATCAACGTACATGACATTTCCAACTTTAACCTTTTCTTTCAAATAAACAAAACCTTTACCTTTAATGACAGCTGGTGTGTCATTTCCAAAGGAGACATTCTTTTCCTTTTCTAAAGAATTATATGAATGAAGTTTCTCTTTATCACCTATCATGTGCTTGGAGCATCCACTGTAAATATACCACAAATTCTCTTGTCTTTCTGCAAATAGAGCTATGCCACATCTTTCTGATTTAAATTCCTTATTTCTCCATACCTTAGAATTTGATGATGTTTGCTCCTTTTGAAGTGTTGGCCAAAATTTTCTCTTGCATTCAGATTCTTCATGACCAAAGTTATTATAAAACAAACATTCAATTTCATCTTCAAGAGGATAAAATTTATTATAGGAACTTTTCTTGATTCCTGTTACACTCCTTTGATTTCGTGCTTCCATAGTCATGATAGTTTTGTAAGGAACACATTAAGTAACCTTATTCCCAAATTTATGGCATGAAAAAAATTGTCCATTAAAGAATTTTATGTGATCATAGATTTTTTTGGCATTGTTTACCTGTTGGTTGATGCTTCTATTGATGTTCATCCTTGGAGTAAGTTGAGCATGATTTACCTGATGAGTACTTTTAGGCTTTTGTTGATGATTGACATATTGTTCACTGGTCTTTGTTGCGTCAAGATAGATTTCAGTGGAGGCTGATGACTTTTGTGATTGGGATGATTCTTCAGTATATCCAAGACTTGTGTTTACAAGAGGAGAATGATGAACTTTGATGATTTCATTTAAAGTTTCTGATCCTTTAGCAAATCTAAGATTAATAGATTTTATCTTATCAAGTTCTTTTCTTAGACCCACAACTTTAAATTCTATTTTTTCATTGTGCTTTTCTCTTTCAGTGAGTTGATGTGTCAACGTGTCTATGATCATATTCTTTTCTTCTAAATAGATTTTGAGTTTTGTGATTTCTTCAATAAATTCTTCCTCTTCTAAGGCATCCAAAAAATTATCATTGTCATAAGCCATGAGTAATTTATAATCTTGTTCAGTTTCATCTTCATCACTATTAGATAATCCATCACTATCTTCATGGGTATATTAACTTCTTCTATTACCAACCTTTTTTCTATTGCCTTTTTCATATTCCTTTCATTTTTCATATTTATATTTATGAGGACATTTGGTAGCATAATGGCCGACTCTACCAAAAGCAAAGCATTTGAATGGTAGCTTACGTCTAAATCTTCTAGAACCTTGTTGAAGCTTCTTGAAAAAGTTCACCTCATCTTCTTCTTCTGAAACATATCCTGATTCATTGTGTTCTTCCTTTTCTTTTCCCTTTGATGAAGCTTTGAAAGCGACTTGTCTCATATCTGATGGAACTCCTTTCCTCATTTCAAAGGCAGTTAGAATTCCATGAAGTTGGACCACAGTAATGGATTGAAGATCCTGCTTTTCTTCTATGGCAGATACATTTGACTCAAATTTAGAAGACAAAGATCTCAAAATTTTCTCTACCAAAGTAGCCTCCTTTATCTCTTCACCCAAATTCTTCATACAATTAACAATCGCATCTACACGTAAAAAGTAACTAGCAATACTTTCATCACTATTCATATTAAGAGTTTCATACTGAATTCTGAGAGTTTGAAGCTTATCATATTTTACCTGGGAGTCTCCTTCATAGCTTTGAATTATTTTGTCCCATATCTCTTTGGTTATCTTGAGCTGCATGACTTTGACGAATTCTGATTTTGACAGACTTCCCAATAAAGTATTGACTACTTTGGCATTGGTTTCGTATAACTTGTTACCTGCTGTACCTGTAGGTATTTCTGTTGGAAATTGATGTTGGGTGTGGAGCTTGATTATCTTCTTTATTTAGAGGTATCGTTGCATTGGACCCCAGTTCGTAATGTGGTGGCAATGCTGTTCATAATATTTGCGCTACAAGGGGGGTCCAGGGGGGTGCGACTATGTTATTTGGGAGCCCCTCCCTGGCGGGGGATCAGGGGAAGTGCCCCCGAACATAAAAGTAGATGTAAAATTGAATTGTAAAATTTTGTAATTTCATATTCAATCTGGGCTGTTCATTAGGTGAAGATCTGATGGTAGAAGTTATGTTTAATTTATGGTTTTTTTCCCTAGAAGGCAACCCCTCGCTATATATGAGGGAGTTATATTGCGTATATGTAGATCTATATTCTGAGTGAGAAACAGAGAGGAGATTGTGTGAGAGCGAAGAGGGAATTACAACAGATCTGCTGTAGGTTGTATCTCTTCAGTTCGTTGGATAATATAAAAGTAAGGACTTGTTGTTTCCTGTGGACATAGCCCAAATTGGGTGAACCACGTATATCTGTGTCTCTCCTGTTTTATGTGTTTTCTCTATTTATATTTTTGCAATATGTTTTATGTGTTCCATTGCTTTGTAATATATAATTTTCTAACAATTGATATCCTCCTTCCAAAATTTCCCAAACATCGGCTCCAAGTGACTGAAGATAGGCTATTGTTCTTATTTCCAATATACCAAGTTTCTCCCATTGAATATTGGTGGTCTGATAGATCCCATTCCTTCGTGATTGTTCATCTTGAAAGATCTCCATTCAAGTGATCAAGCTTCTTCTGAAGGACCTACTCTGATATCAATTGTTCGAAATAATACTGAGGGGGGAGGGTGAATCAATATTTATAGTTCAATAATTTTCAATTCCCAATCAAATGTATATATGCTACTTCAATGAGTGAACTTGCGTGTGTACACTACTGTGATTGAAGAAACCAGCATATACCTAGATGTTATAGACATTTCTGGGCACTGCAAACCCAATCATAAATGTCCATAAAATAAGGGCTCCTAAGTCCCTAAAGGTGTTGTTCCAACCCCTAAAAGAACAAGGTCAACTGATTACAACATCTCCCAGAAGTTCTCCATGAAAAACTACTCAAAACTGGTCAAAACTGGACCATTTCACCTGCTCCATAGTCAAAGTGCGTTGCATCCCACCTAAATACACACAATAGGTGTGATGCATGTTGAAAAGCCCTTCTATGGGGTGCGATGGGCGAGAAGGGACAAATGGCAGGGTCAATCCGCAAGGTGGAGGAGCATGGAATCTTCCAGAAACTTCTCCTATGACACTTGCCTCTCTGCATTGGACCAGGGATGAGTAAGAGATCATCAATCTCCAAGTGGAATCAAGTACTATCAGAGAGAAGACACTAATCAAATCTCAAAAGCTGACTCACCTCCCTTGCAGACATCTATATATGGATCCCTCATCCTAGAGATCCAGAGGCTGGAATTTTGTATCTTGTAAGGAAGTGCTGTTGGTTTCTTGGTGTAACATCATAGTGTTGGGTGATCTAAGCTTTTCTTGAGGTGAAGAAGGGATTACCTGCTGAGAGGATGATGCTGGGTCAGAACAATTGGTTGTAATCCTCTTTGCTCTTTCTTGATTACCAATAAAGCTATTCAAGTTTTCCTCCACATTCTTGTATGATTGATGATTTATGCATTTGTGTGGTCAATATACATCTGGTCCTGTATTGTTTATGATAATAGATCTATGTTCTTGGATAGTGTTATGCTGCTTTGATTCTACAGGTACTCTTTGAAGCTGGGTAGACAAGGAAGTGAGTGGCAAAGACCTACTAGAAGAGAGAGGAATTGAGCAAGGAACCAAGCGCAAGGCAGAGGTTGGTCTCCTTATTCTTCTCTTATCTATTTGTCATAAAGGAAAACGCAAGTAGTTTTTAGTGTGTTTGTTTCTAAGGTAGCTACCAGCATTAGTGGGACTAGCAGCTCTGCATAGACACTAGTTTTCCCGATAAAAAAATGGCGACTCCACTGGGGAGCGAATAGATTGTTTGTTCATCTACATTTTTTTACTTTATAAACTTACAGACAGAGCCTGAAGTCAAGCCAGCTAGCCTTCGAACTGCATTTTCTATGCAAGTGCAAAGTAGATCAACGCTGCTTCAGTCTATCTCCGGGTTTTGTTTATGAATTAAATGATTGATTTACAAGCTCTCTAATTGCCCTCGTGGTGGCTCTAGTAACCTCCTTAGGTTTACCCCTATGATTGATTTATTGATTAGCACTTGCTCGACCTAAATCCCTAAACTGAACTGCAAACTGTGACCCGGAATCCAATCAAAGTCTCGTCCCTGGTCCAGCGCACTGTCTGTTCTGTGAACTTCAAATGCATCGCACTTCCCGAGTGTAGTAGGTGCGTTGCATTTCAGTTTCACTGTGTTACAGGTGCGCTGATCAGACAAGGCCTTGTTCCTAAATTTTGGTTTCTGTGTTCACTCTTTTCAGCTCTATTCAGGAGTTTTGCTGCCTGTAGTCAGTACACCTCTATTGAAACCCCTTTCCTTGCTATTATTTCACCTCCATTGTGAAAAGAACTGTAAATGTTTTTATGTATTTTTGAGTCATTTTCAGTTCTCCTTTACAAAGAAGTAGCATAATTGTACTGTCATTTCTTGATTTGAAAGTGTCGCAAGTGTCGTTTTCAGTCATAGAAAAGAATCTGATTGTTCTTGATAGTCGATTACATTGTTACTCTTGTATTTGATTTGAATTAGTAGTTTTTCAAGTGTCGAAAGCAAGTTTTGATTTCAAAATAACAAAGTGTCGTCATTGTCCTCATTTTGTTTTGAAAAGAAACTTGATTAGTAATTGTCGCTTTGAAAAATAATTCAGATTTGCGCTTAGCTTTCTTTTTATCACTCACACATTAAGAAGGCTGAAAACAAATACATGCATGTGCATTTGCATTTAGACTATTTGTTGGTTTGATTTAGGATAGTGCAGATAGTGTGTGCTCTCTGCTCTTTGTTGAAATAACACCATCTCTCTTTCCTTAATAGATAGGATTTTCATTGCAAAAAGAAGATTAAATGACTGTTTATCATCTTAGATTGCATTTTAGGTATTATAAATCTACATCACGCGATGAACCTGAAAGGAAAATTTCTTAAGCAAGATCAACTATAAAATGAATTTAATGAATCTAAAAATGCTTTGGAACCTAACGCACAACATTTAGAAGTCTAGGCTAGAGATGTATTCCTATGTCGTAAAGCCTGGTAATTGTTGTTTTCACTATTGGTTGGGTGATTCCTCCACTTTGAGACGATAAGTGCCAGTACGGACTTGTGCTCCCACGTACCGTCGACTATATTTTGGGAGACCACAATAGGCATAATCCTTTATCCATCGGAAGCCGTGTCTGCCGCCCTATCGATCACAATGCACTGAACACAGCATTCGGGAAGATTGACTGCCATATTGTAAAAAGTATTCTGTAGTTTTTTGATTGGTTTGGTAATCCCTCTATCTAGATTTCCAGAGCAGTCCCTTTCGTTCCTTTTCAGACTCCTTAACGGAAAAGGTCCATCTAAGCACTTGTCACTTCAGGCTCATTAAAAATCGAAGGAGACTAGAGTCATTTTTTGTTTTTTCTTGACTCTTAAAAATTGAAAAACAAGTTGTGTCAAAATGTCTAAAATTTATTTTAAATGGAATAATCATCACCTTTCCTACGTTGATCTTAAGTTGAGAAAAATGGAGTCCACCAACCAAGGAGTTCCCCTTGGGGGAAATCCTAGTCCCTTCTCCTCTTGGGGAGATGTTGGTGCACCCCATATGGCCACATTGACTCTTCCAGGATTGACAATCAGCTTGCCCGTATGGCTCTTCTCAACTTATGTCATTCAGAACACCACGATTCCTAAATAATCAAGTCAGCAACTAAACGATACTAGAGTTAGCCCCCAACCCTCTACTTCGTCCAATTCTTCCTCTCCTCCTTCCTCTTTGCTTCATGAAGCTGGTAAAGCCCAAAATCAAGTAACTAAGAAGAAGAAGGAGAAGAAGAAGAAAGAGAAGAAGAAGAAGGAGCCAAAGGCGAAAAGGGGCAACCAAGCATCGTCTAGCGAAAATCCACACACTGCACCGACCAGGCCTAAATCGCCATGTGTCATTTGCAAAGGAGACCACTATCATCGAGATTGTCCTTGCATCCCTCAGATCTTAAGGGACTGGTCTCCTCGTTTGCACAATCCGGTGTCATCAACCTCTGACGATCATGTTGAGCATACACCGTCAACTAGTGAAAGTGAAGCCCCTAGACAAAAAGGAAAATATAAATTTCCTTGTAAATTGTGTGAAGGCGATCACGTCGTCCACCGTTGTCCCTTCTTAGATGAAGCTAAAAGAGTTTTGGACGATCGTCCGGTTTCACCGTTATGGCTTCCTCCTAGATACAAGAAACACTTGCTGAGTCTGTCACTAGTTGAAAATCCGGCTGACATGCCCTTGTGGTCAGCCGAAGCATCTATCATTGAAGATAAGCCATCTGAATCCATACCAGACGAAATTCAAAAGGTCGAGGCGGTAGTTGACTTGGTATTTCCTTCAAAAGGTCCATCTTCATATGATACAGCCACCGAAGAGAACAAGAATGACACCGTTCAAATTCTCTTCGTAAGCACAAACTCCGATGAACATGGGGGCTATCTACCCATTCCTTTACCGCAGGAAGGAAGTTCGTTAGAGTCATATCTGGCCGTCTATTCGGTCCCACCTCCAAGCAACCTAGTTGTTTCCATTGACTGGAATCTACTAGGCAAACCCCGTTTATCGGCTAGTGTACCATTCTGAATCATTGCTCAAATGTATAGAATGGTCATGGCTGGTACCATCATAAATGAAGGGGATTCTGTGAGTATCCTTTCCTCAACTGCTTGGAAAGTGCTTGGTTCGCCATCGCTTTTGCCTGAGATGAGAAATCTAACAGGCTTTGACAAAGGAACCAGTCGACCATTAGGGATCCTTCCCAATGTGCCGATAACATTGAGAAGGAAAACCGTTCACATGAATGTAATGGTAGTCCAAGGACCCTTGGATTATAATCTACTCCTTGGACGAGACTATATTTATTGCATGGGAGTCGTCGTCTCCTCACTCTTTAGAGTAATGTGTTTTCCGCACGAAGGAAGATTGGTCAAGCTCGTAGACCAGCTTTCATTTCCCAGTTCACACATAGAAAATAGTCATATACTGACCCTGAATGGTCTTTTCACGCGAGGAATGTCTCATCAATCCCCAGTCCGTCCTTCTGATGAGCGCGAGTGATTCAGAGGATATGACTGAAACCCAAGAGGCATGCACCCTGTCCTGTTTCGATAGGAAAACCTCGGGTATAGGGTAGGTTTCCGCGGAGGATATATGACTGGTTGACACACGCGTCCATTTTGGAAAATGGGATTAGACCGGAATAAGATACCTTCGTTAGAAGGTAGGCCTTTCCCGATAGAACAAATGTTTTGTCTGCAAATTGAAGGGTAACCTGGAAAAGGTAGGCCTTTCCCGATAAAACAAACGTTTTTTCTGCAAATTGAGGGGTAACCTCGAAACTCTGCTTCACTATACCTGGGCGCATGCAAACCTTTTGGCATGCAAGCGAAGAGCGACCATTTATTTTTTAAATTTATAAGTCCTCTAACCCTTTAAACTCATAGGATTGGTCGTTTCATAACTTGCATAAAGAAAGGATGCGGGGCAAAGCTTTGAAAAAATGTCGTTTTTATATGAGACATCCTTATTATCTGACTAGATCGAGCAGTTTTAACGTGGAATTCAAGCTTGTTAAAAAATAAACATAAGCAAGGAGAAACTGTTTCCCCCAGCATTTAAGATCATTAAAAAATGAACCAATTTCCGGTAAATAACCATCGTGAATGTATTACTTCAGCCTTTGAAGCCTTGGTCGTGTTCCCATCATCACCTCCACTCTCTATTGGCCGATCATTCACCTCCACTTGATCGTTTACCCCTTTTGAGGAACAGCTGCGAAGAGTGATCTTGTTAGCTATCCTTGTAACATTTCCATGATTGGAAAATTCCAAACCTCACCTGGAATCAGTTGCTACCCGAGTTTATCACTCGTTCCTCAAAAACGAGTCTCCTTTAAGCTCTTTTCAACTGACTCGTAAAATATGAAAAGATTGTCGAGCCATTGGCCTCTCCAGCTCGTTAAAGTGACCGAAAGTGCTATCCCTCCTTTAGATTTTAATCTTTTTGGACCTGAGGGATTATTACACAAAAAGATTGAGCACTTGTTTTGTTCGACTCGTTAAAATTACTGAAAATTCATCCCTTTTGTATTATTTTATACTTTTTCGGACTTAAGGGATTAGATGACGAAAAAGGATTTTTGGAGTTTCCTTTACGTCCCTTTTCAGACTCTCTAAAATTGAAAAGGACTGAGTTATCTTTGTCGTTAAACTCGTTAAAACCTAATAGCGACAAACTTGTCCATAACAAACAAGAACGAGTTTCATTATCGCTAGGCTCGTTAAAGCATATCGATGGGTTTGCCCGAAGGGAAAATTATAGAACAAGCATATGTTATCCTCCTCAATCTTGACAAAAATAAAGAGGTAATGGTCAACAATGACTGGGGAAAAATTGGGAAGAAAACTTGAAGAAACTTTGTTGGTAGCAAGTCGCTCTTGAACATGACGCTTTCACTCCGCATCCGAGTCAGGTTGGGTTGTTCCATTCACTGGTCACGTCACCATGGTTCCATCACACCATCCACATTTGGGGTTAATGCTACCAATCCATCATGTTAGTGTCACTGATATGTTCAAGAGAAGTTGCTCAGAGAATTCACCTGTGTCTCACCCACTATAATACATTTTCGCTCCATTCTTTCATGACTGCCACCCTAAACCTTATATCACCAGATCGTTTCACCTCCATTAAAATCATTTTCTCCGTTCCGTGTCATTGATGTGGGATTCAATAAGGCCCTCCTATGACGGATCGCTTCTTGTCGACATCAGCGCATTATCCAAGAAGTCGATCTAGGAACAACCCTTTCAGTACTTTGAAGCTTGCATGCCTCAATGGCAAGTTTCTCACATCCGGTGACAGGTTTACATCAATGGCCTTCGACCGAAAGATTTTGTGTGGTGTTCGACAGCAAGTCCCTTATTCACACCACGTGAATTGTACTGCAGTACCTTGAGGGTCATCATCATTATCGGTGATTCCTCTCGCGCCTGTTAACAACTTACATCATTGGCTGGTAATCAGACAATGTCTTTCCATGTTTGACTCTAGAACATCTCTCACGTGGATCGACTTGTCCTTTGAGTGAAGATCGAGTGAGATTGAAGACCCCGGATCTAGTTCCATCCAGCCGGGCTGCGATATATATTCAGGAAAATAATAACATCAAATATACATCATTGCTGCATAGATAATCATCCAATCTAAGGGATGATGGCTCTAGCAGAATCATCAGTCTACACTCAGAAGATTGTCTGTCCTATGTACATGAAAATGAATTTATAAAGTTGGGCATGGGAATGCCCGCCTCAACTAGATCATGAAAATATTATGAAGATAATGTATTGTATTGTATCTTATTATAGGTCGCCTTCCAGCTCGAAAAAACTTCGGATCCTCATGATAAAGCATTTCACCCGACATCAAAAGATTAACGACCTCATGCTTTAGGGGGCAACTGTTATAGACATGTTTGGGCACTGCAACCCCAATCATAAATGTCCATAAACTAAGGGCTCCTAAGTCCCTAAAGGTGTTGTTCCAACCCCTAAAAGAACAAGGTCAACTGATTACAGCATCTCCCAGAAGTTCTCCATGAAAAACTACTCATAACTGGTCAAAACTAGACCATTTCACCTCCTCCATAGTCAAAGTGCATTGCATCCCACCTAAATACACACAGTAGGTGTGATGCATGTTGAAAATACCTTCTATGGGGTGCGATGGGTGAGAGGGGACAAATGGCAGGGTCAATCCGCAAGGTGGGGGAGCATGGAATCTTCTAGAAACTTCTCCTGTGACACTTGCCTCTCTGCATTCGACCAAGGATGAGTAAGAGATCATTAATCTCCAAGTGGAATCAAGAACTATTAGAGAGAAGACACTAATCAAATCTCAAAAGCTGACTCACCTCCCTTGCAGACATCTATATATGGATCCCTCATCCCAGAGATCCAGAGGCTGGAATTTTGTATCTTGTAAGGAAGTGTTGTTGGTTTCTTGGTGTAACTTCATAGTGTTGGGTGACCTAAGATTTTCATGAGGTGAAGAAGGGCTTACTTGCTGAGAGGATGATGTTGGGTCAGAACAATTGGTTGTAATCCTCTTTGCTCTTTCTTGATTATCAATAAAGTTATTCAAGTTTTCCTCCACATTCTTGTATGATTGATGATTTATGCATTTGTGTGGTCAATATAGATTTGGTCCTGTATTGTTTATGATAATAGATCTATGTTCTTGGATAGTGTTATGCTGCTTTGATTCTATAGGTACTCTTTGAAGCTATGTAGACAAGGAAGCGAGTGGCAAAGACCTACCAGAAGAGAGAGGAATCGAGCAAGGAACCAAGCGCAAGACAGAGGTTGGTCTCCTTATTTTTCTCTTATCTATTTCTCATAAAGGAAAACGAAAGTAGTTTTTAGTGTGTTTGTTTCTTAGGTAGCTACCAGCCTTAGTGGGACTAGCAGCTCTGCATAGACACTAGTTTTCCTGATAACACTAGATAACTTATGATTTAGTCAATTTATCATGTGTTGATCTTTAATCAGTGAATCAGTATCTTATTATACAATAAATATGTGTAGTAATAACATAATAAACCAACACACATAAGAAACACACATGAACACCAAGATCTAAGGTGGAAACCCAATGTGGGAGAAAAACCACATGCTGTTGTCATCTCTGTCTTCTTTTAATATAAAGAAAATATGTTTATAATCTTATACTAGCATAGACTCATACCAGTACATAGGCACCAACCTACAGAAGATGTTACACAGCAATTTTTCACCGTTTGTCACCGTCCCTGTTACCCCTCACCTGTACACTGGAGGACTCATTCCGGGACCTGTGAGAAGTGACATGACCTGAAACCACTTGCATTATATTCCTCTGAGTATGAGATTCATTTGCCCTGAAGACATCTCCTGCAAAATATTCATGAAAACAATTCTTTTTGAATTAGCGCGGGTCCACAGTTCATTGCCCGCGCCAATGAGGGAAATCCTCTAAAAAGGGCGTGCCATTGGCGCTCTGTCTCAGAGTCGCACTCGCGCCAACCAAATTGAGTAAAGTTTTCAACCACCAAACTCCCGAAGGTTCTCCTCAACCCATTCACCAACTGAATCTATGTTGAGATAGGATGGTTTGGCTTCGAATCTCCATAGAAGGGAAAGTGGTTTGCCACCTTTCATGGAAGTTTCCAAGTGATAAAGCCAATCCCATGAATAATGTGGTTGATCCTATCTCTTTCCTCTCTATCTATAAAAGCTTGCCTCTATGCCTTGAGCAAGCTAGTTACAATAGTTACAGTCACAATAGTTAAGAGCCAATAGTTTGAAGCTGCAAGAGTCTTCTTTGCAACCATAAGGTCAAATCTAAGTAAGGAGATTCTTGTCACCCAAAGAGAGAGAGGCTTGTTCCTCATCCCAACAAGCTTTGCAAAACTTGTGTAGCTGACTACCCAGCCAAAGGAGGATTTGACGTCGGAACAATGGTTGTATTCTTCTTTGTTATTTATTAATAATAGATGACTATCATTATGGTTCCACTCTCATTTTCTTATGTTTGATGTTGAGTTATATCTTTTCTGACTGATATATAATTGCATCTACTAGATTTTAAGCTTGTTTTCGTGTTGTTCTTTGCATGTGCAGGTGTCCAATCATGGAGATCATGGGGATCGTGACCGGCCAAGGCAAAGGAACGAGGGCGATATCTCTTCGACGAACACTAGCGTTGGAATCCAAGTAGGTTCTCACCATCTACTTTTTATTTGCAATTAGGAACTTGCGTGATAGCATTGTGTGATTGTTGCTAGACCCGGTCTGGGCTAGTAGGGATCGTCTCTAAGGTGGCTAAGGGTTTCACACGATTGTTGAAGCGAGACACACCCTTCCATTGGGATGCTATCACTCAGGAGTCTTTCGAGCGACTCAAGGGTCTCCTTGTCTCTGCTCCATTATTGAGACCTCCGAACTATCATCGTGATTATACTCTCTATCTGGCCACCGCCGATACCACTATCAGCATGGTTCTAGTGCAGGATGATGATGACGGCAATGAGCATGTTATCTATTACCTCAGCCGCAACCTCCTGGATACGGAAACTCGCTACTCTTACGTTGAGAAGTTGGCATTGGCTGCTGTATGCACCTTCCAACGTTTTCGGCATTATATCTCGTTGCACACCACGACCGTGATTTCTGACTGCAACCCGATGACGTACATTTTGTCACGTCAATTGCTGGGGGGCAAATACTCAAAATGGATCGTAATCCTCCAAGAGTTTGACTTGGAATTTACTCCTGCCAAGTCTAAGAAGTCCCTAGTCTTTGCTGAGTTACTCTGTTCTTTTCCATCTCCTTCTGCACCCTCTCTTTCAGAAGATCATATCCCGGACGAAACTCTTTTTCTGATCAGCACCCTCGATCCCTGGTACGAGGATATTATTGTTTATTTGCAGACGTCCTCTTTCCACCCCACTGTATCCAAAGATGCTCGGCGGTGAATCCGTCACCAGTCTCAACCTTATTGCATTATAGGGGACACCCTGTACCGTATCGGCGTTGACTCCATTCTCCGCCGATGTCTTACCCTCGAGGAAACTGAGAGAGTCCTGAATGACTACCACTCCGGCACCTGTGGTGGTCACATGTCCAGATATGCCACAGCTCAAAAAATCCTTCGCGCTGGTTATTTCTGGCCCTCCATTTTTAAAGATTGCATTCTTGCTGTCCGATCGTGTCATGCATGCCAGATATACCAGCGAAAGATGCGTGCGCCACCGGCCCCGCTGCACCCTGTAGTGACTGTAGGCCCTTTTGAAAAATGGGGCATTGATTATACAACTTGTAAGCCTCACTCGGCCGGGGGGCATGGGTTTATTATCGTTGCCGTCGATTACTTTACAAAATGGGCTGAGGCGATGCCCACATTCACTGAAGACGGTCATACAGCGGCGCAGTTTTTGTTTAATCATGTTATTATGCGGTTCGGAGTTCCACAGGCCATCGTCACAGATCACGGAAAGCATTTCCATAATCGCATGATGACCGAGCTGACAACCCAACTAGGCTTACGGCACGATAGCTCAACCCCGTACTATCCTCAGTCTAACGGCCAGGTTGAAGCTGTTAACAAGATTTTTGTTACGATGCTTCAACGCACTGTCGACATGCATAAGTCTAATTGGCATCTGATGTTATTTCCCACCTTGTGGGCCTACCGAACCTCTGTGAAGGACGCCACCGGTTTCACTCCATTTCAACTAGTTTATGGACTGCAGGCTACCCTTCCTATAGAATGTGAAATTCCTTCGTTGAAAATAGCCGTCGAGTTACTTCCCAACACCACTCCGGTAGAGGAACGGCTTCTTTATCTAGAACGGTTAGACGAGACTCATCGTTTAGCCTCTCTAGCTATCGAAGCTCAAAAGAAGAGAGTCAAAACACATTTTGACCATACCATTCATCCTCGTTCCTTTGTTGAGGGAGATCTTATCCTGCTATATGACCAAGCCAATGACAAGCTGGGGGCAGGCAAACTCGAGCCCATGTGGCTAGACCCTTACGTTGTAAAGAGAGTGTCAGTGGACTACGAATGTAATCCTCTTGATAAGCCCCGCAATGGGCTGTACTTGAAAAAGTACTATGCATAATTCATGCGCTTCGATTTGTACATGCGTGTGTGTGTGTGTGTGAGTTTTCATGTTTTCAGTTTGGTGCGAAAGCGTGATTGCCCCTTATTGTGTCTTTTTGCTTCTTGTGCAGATGTCGGGTGCACCTTACATTGGTTTCGTCGATGGTGCCTGCCACAGTACTCGTAATTTGTCCTCTGCGACGTGGGTGATCTACGATCCTCACGGTGAGTTGATAGACCTTCAAGGTGTCTGTTTAGGCTATACTACAAACAATGTTGCTGAATATAGCGCTATTATTGAATTATTAGTCGAGGCAATTGATCTTGGTATTCGTACATTGCTTGTTAACCTAGACTCTCAGCTTGTCGTCCATCAGCTCAATGGGCGATATTCCGTCAGAGACCGTCACATTTTAAGGTTGTACTTACGTGTTAAATTGTTAGAAATGAATTTTGACTTTATCACATATCAGCATATTCCATGACGATTAAACACATTATCTGATGCATTGGCCAATCATGTATTAGATAGACATTTGCGTAATTTATAATCAAAACATCATACAAGCAAGCATATAAAAGCACAATAATAAACCATAGGCATATGTATATATATATGTGTGTCATAATGTTTGCACCGCGTGCGTTACAAAACCCAAAAATAATACATGTTCATCCTGATACATCCTCAGACAACATGTCCCTCAAAAAATATGCATGAAAGAAACATAAGAGTCTACTCATGGTGGTGCTCATGATAGCACGCCACCGCGCACACCAAGCGTCTCAACAGATGATGGATGCGGATCGGCACCCCCACTGTGTGCCTCTGGTATGCAAACAGCACGTCCGCCAATCTAGCGTAGCCTGGAATCCCTTGGGTAAGTTCCTCGAGATTCTGCACCAGCTCTTCCCCCACGGCACCCCTTGCCTGAGGTTCAGCTAGAGTTTGGTCCCTCCGCGCTATAGGAGACAAGCCAGCTGGTCGCTCTGGGCCCACATCTGCATATACATACGACTGTCATCAGAATATGCATGTATTGACAAAAAAAATAAAAATACATAGAAACATCAAAAAGAGAAGATCATACCTAACTCCTCTTCCCATTCCTCTCCCTCTGGCAGTGGGAGGTCTGGGTCCCCCATGAAGTTGGTTCCCGCGTATGGCCAGTCCTCTACCACGATCAGCTGGCGGCGAAGCCATATGAAGAACTCGGGCCGCCAAGACATCTGCTGGCCCCCTCCTCCTCTGGGCATCAATGCTGCCCAGCGAGCCATCCTAGGCTCTCGTGGTAATGGATCCGCTACTACAGCTCCCTGGTACTAGAATAAGGGTAATCGTTCCAAGAAGAACGACACCACAATCGAGCCATACCCAAACTGTTTCACTCCCCCGCGCTTACATTTTGTAAGCTGCCTTTTGATATTTGTAGTCACCGCTGTAGCCCAGTCAAAAATGGTGGGGCTGAGACATTCTGTCGCCAGTAACAGATGATTCTTGCTTGCCTCATGGGGCGCCTGTACCCTAGCTGCACGTGTGATGGTGAACAGTACCACCTTGAGAACCAAATCATGGATGGTGGCGATATCCACCTTGGCACTGTTTTTCCCAAATTGTGCCTCTGGGCACACACGAGCCTTCACTTCACCTATCTTCTCCCCGGAAGGCCTGCTTCCGGTCAAAATGGGGCTCGCCCCTCTCTGTGGCAGCCTAGTAATGAAGTACACATCAGATACATCCAGCTCTAAGGTCTGATCCCGTAAGCGAAATACTTGGTCATCGACATCCCAAGCATCCACTATGAACTGTAATAGCTCCGGTTGAGCTCGCAGATAAGAGGTGAGGAAGAACTTCTTGAGACCACAGTCTCTCAAAGCATTCATGCATCCCTCATCCGCTATGGCCAAGGCATCTATGGCATCATGCTCCCGTTCTTTCCATTCCACCACCATTTTTGCTTGTTTCCTGCACCCACAAGGATGAATAAATCATTAATGAAACCCTGGTAGGTTTACACACCGGACAAATTTTAGAAATGATGGGAAAATTTAAGTAAAAAATTACGTCGCGTGGTTGGCGCGACTGTTTCTAAAACAGTCGCGCCAATGGCGCGACACCTTTGGGTAAATCACCCCATTGGCGCGGACCCGTGCCAAATACCCGCGCCAATGGGGCGCAACCGTAAATTTTAAAATCCCCTTTGCGGAGGCTCAATTAAGGAACAAAATGCATAAAACAAGTATGGAAATGGAGCTAAAGGAAGCGCCTCTTACCTGGAACTGGCGGAATTTCAAATGGTTTCCCGGATTGGCGGTAATCGCTGCTCAAAGTTTGCACCCCAAATGGACCACTACCACTATGCAAGAGGTAAAAAGTAAAAGTAATTTTATTTTTTACATTTTCACCATATTTATAGACTTTTTGACTTATAATAGGGTTTAAAAAGTTGTTTTTTGAATATTTTAATATACTTTTGGTCGAAAATGGGTTTTACGCTTGTTTCTGGTGCTATGACAGGTCCTTTTTGCAACTTCGATGGTGAAACGAGTTGTATTTTATACTTTTTCGGACTCGGTAAATACACGAAAAAGTCACTATGGAGTTATCTTTCAGCTCTTTTCTAACTCGTTAAAAGTGAAAAGATTGTTGAGTTACCCCTCTTGACTCGTTAAAAGTAAATAAGAGGCGGTCGTCTTTAAACCCTTTTCCGACCGTGTAAAAACGAAAATATCGTCGGACCCTTGTCGTTTCCGGTTCGTGAATGGTTACGAAACGACGTGATGTTGATCACTTTTCTACTTTTTTTGGGTCGATGTCACTATAAATGAAAAGTACTCCTCGATCGTAATGGTCGGGCGGTTTTTTCGAGCATTGTTTTATACCTTTTCGGGCTCGGGAGACACAACTTTACGAAAAAGGACCCCCTGGAGTTTTCTTTTTGTTGTCTTTTCAGGCTCTCTAAATTGGAAAAGACGCCAAGTTCTTCCTTTGTCAGACTCGTTAAAACTTAATGACATCGGATTCCGTCATAATGACGCTCACAAGCATATGCTATCCCCGTCAAGCTTGCTAAAAATAACTGGGGTACTCGCCAGAAATGGTGGGGAAAATGGATCCATAATTGTCGTCGTGTCGGCAGTATGTCGCTCTTGAACATGGCACTAGTCTGCATTCGTGTCGGGGTGGGGACATCTCATCTTGTTTTACACTTGCCTCCGTGGGTTTGGGTTATCCTATTTGGCCTCTCATCTACTCATTGCCTTGTCACCATGACCTCTGCTCATTTGATGTCAAATACTGCCGAATCCACTGTCGTGCCACCGATATGTTCAAGAGAAGTTGACCTCTGCAGCAGTACAACCTCCTCTGATACCTCACATAATTTTGATTCACCACAATATCCTTTCTCTGTCTCGTGTCACTGATGTGGGAAACACCATGGCCCACCTTTGATCAAGATCACTTCCTGTCGACTTCAGCTCATTATCCAGGAAGCTGATCTAGAGACTCCCTTCGGTGCCTTGGAGCCTGCATGCCTCAATGGCAGGTTCTTCGTGTTCGATGAGAGGTTTTCATCATTGGCCTCCGATCGAATGATTCTACGGGTGTTTGACGCCAGCTCATTGATTCACTCGCCGTAGATTGTACCTATAGTACCTTGAGGGCCATTGTCATTATTGGTGGTACCTCTCGCGTCTGTTAATAGTTTTCATCATTGACTGGTAATCAGACGATGTTCATGCATGTTCGACTTCAACTCATGTATTCACATGCTTGAACTTGTACTCTGTTCGGGTCGAGATGGAGCGCAAGACCCTGGATTTTGTTTATTGGAATCTAGGCTGTGATTTGTGGCTTATTATAATTATTACATGACTCATTCACTGGATGGCTGCGACCATACCTAAGTCTATTTATCGATCCTCTCTGGATGGCTGTGCCCATACCCTAGATCTAGATTATTATGTACTCTATTATGGATGGCTACGCCCATACCACACATGTATCATGTACTTGAGATATCAGTTGTACTTCTTTACGCAGGTTCTCCGGCGGCCGTGTTTTCAGTCACGCATGTGATTGTAAAGCATTTCACCCCTCTCTCTCTCGGGCCTCATGCTTTATAGGGCATCTGTTACACACCAATTTCTCACCGTTTGTCACCGTCCCTGTTACCCCTCACCTGTACACTGGAGGACTCATTCTGGGACCTGTGAGAAGTGACATGACCTGAAACCACTTGCATTATATTCCTCTGAGTATGAGCTTCATTTTCCCTGAAGACATCTCCTGCAAAATACTCATGAAAACAACTCTTTTTGCATTAGCATCGGTCCACAGTTCACTGCCCGCGCTAATGAGGGAAATCCTCTAAAAAGGGCGCGCCATTGGCGCTCTGTCTCAGAGTCACACTTGCGCCAACCGAATTGAGTAAAGTTTTCAACCACCAAACTCCCGAAGGTTCTCCTCAACCCATTCACCAACTGAATCTATGTTGAGCTAGGATGGTTTGGCTTCGAATCTCCATAGAAGGGAAAGTGGTTTGCCACCTTTCATGGAAGTTTCCAAGTGATAAAGCCAATCCCATGAATAATGTGGTTGATCCTATCTCTTTCCTCTCTATCTATAAAAGCTTGCCTCTATGCCTTGAGCAAGCTAGTTACAATAGTTACAGTCACAATAGTCAAGAGCCAATAGTTTGAAGCTGCAAGAGCCTTCTTTGCACCCATAAGGCCAAATCTAAGTAAGGAGATTCTTGTCACCCAAAGAGAGAGAGGCTTGTTCCTCATCCCAACAAGCTTTGCAAGACTTGTGTAGCTGACTACCCAGCCAAAGGAGGATTTGACGTCAGAACAATGGTTGTATTCTTCTTTGTTATTTATTAATAATAGATGACTATCATTATGGTTCCACTCTCATTGTCTTATGTTTGATGTTGAGTTATATCTTTTCTGACTGATATATAATTGCATCTACTAGATTTTATGCTTGTTTTCGTGTTGTTCTTTGCATGTGCAGGTGTCCAATCACGGAGATCGTGGGGATCGTGACCGGCCAAGGCAAAGGAACGAGGGTGATATCTCTTTGACGAACACTAGCGTTGGAATCCAAGTAGGTTCTGACCATCTACTTTTTATTTGCAATTAGGAACTTGCGTGATAGCATTGTGTGATTGTTGCTAGACCCGGTCTGGGCTAGTAGGGATCGTCTCTGTCCGCAGAGAGGATTTACCTCCACAACAGAAGGCTACAACCTTCTCTTGTTTTCCACGTTCTACTGGAAGGGAGCTACAACCCCCTAGCTTCTGTACTAGTCGATGTGTTTACTAGTATGTAGGCACCGACATACAGAAGGCTGCAACCTTCTCTCTTCCTCTAGGGACCACGTTTCATTAATTTTCAGACTAGATGCTCCTGTACACAACAACATAATATGAAGGCCTCATTTCATCAAATTTTCACATTGGACCCATCAAAAGCTTAGAAACTCAAATTTCATCAACCAACAATCAGTTAATCTAAGCAGTTAGATCATTGTCACCAGAACACTTTGTTGAACCCAGAAACCTGCATCATCATTCAGAACCAGTTGCAACCTCAAGAATCATACATTAGAATGTATACACTACTTTAATGAACCTAACCTATGTGTATACACTACTTCCTGTAACAAAACCTGCGTATACCTCCAAAACTACTGAATCATAAAAAATTCTGAATCAAATCTGTACCAACCAGTAATATTTTGAACATCTACTATCAATTTCAAAGATCTAGACAGTTAACAATAGAAATAACCCTTCCCACTTAATCAATCAATCAATCAGACACAAACTCCTTATGCATTAAGTTTTACTTTCAGAGCTAAGAAGGATTCATTGACAGACAATATTAAAAAATTAGTGCTGATTAGATAGATCAGTCATTTTTGAACAACATGCTTTTTGTTTGCATACACTACTTGGAAGAGTCACACCTGCGTGTATACGTGCCTTGACCAAGGCGAACCAGCGTACAAATATGAAAATATTAACTTAGAACTTCACTGCCATTCGAGACTTCAGACATACCCAGATCATGACAATTAAAGAATAAAACATGCGTAAGCAATTAGATCTAGCCCAATCAATATCAGATGATACAGTGATAAGTCATTTTAGGCCTCATGATCCTAATCCAACATTGTATCCAAGGTGCACAAAGTATTTCAGATCATATCATAATCATAGCCCCTGCAAAATAAAATATACTTCAGATAGAAGTATTCCTGAGAAAACCCTTCGCTTGCACACCTTGGCCCTTTGATCTTCTCCTCCTTATATAGTTTTTGGCCTTTATCAATACCTCCGACCAAAACAACACTTAGGACCCATGGTATTCTTGGAAGGGATCAAATAGTCATTACTTTGCTCAATATTGTGGGCTAATACCATGGTATTGACCCTTTGTATTCTTTACTCTTGAATTTCCTTGATTTTCCAACCCATACGTGCTTTTCCTCTTATGAAAGTGCGTGCATATGTATACACTCTTTTTGTTCTGTGAACCTGAGTGTATACATTTCTTTGACAAGGTGAACCTGCGTATACAACTTAAACTATCTAAAAACATCATTTTCCTTCAACTTCTTGATTCTAATTAGTAGACCTTTGTTCCAACTTCCTGTTCTTTTGTACCAATGCTCTATTGCCTCTGAATTGACCTCTTACACTATGAGTTGCCTTTTATAAAAATATGAGATGACCTATGAGTGAGTTTCCATCAAGGACAACACTTGTATCATAATGCCAACACTTTTTCTTCTTTAAAAAATTATTGCATCATATTGGACTATGCATACTCGCACGCAGGGTCAAAAGAGAGCATTTAAACATATTATTAAATTAAGTGATAGATCAGGAACAAGAAAATCCTTTTACACTAAAACAATTACTATCAAAACTGAAGAAGCCTTATTTTCTTGGAGGATCTCCCCATAATCTCATGCACCTTATGCTACACACTCCCCCTAAGGCTAAGTTGGCTTCAATTCTTCACTAAGGTCTCTTGGTTCTCCTTCCGCTTCCAAAACATAATATGTTTCTTTTTGGTCTGAGGATCACTTTTGGAATTTATTTTCAATTTGTCTTGAATAAGCTTCTCTTTTCGACTAGATCACACAAAGGAACTAGGAATCTTGTGATATTTGGCTATATGGCCAAGATTGTCACATGTAAAACAACTTATGTGATCATGGACTGGTGGAAAAGGCTTTGATATTTTCTTGATCTGCATTCTATTCATTTTCTTCTTTGCATAGGTTATTCATTCAACAACCTTTTCCAAAAAACATTACATACGTAACAGCGACCATAAAAGGAATTTTTATACCTAATTATGCATGATGATCTTCTTTGATTGATAGGTTGAAAAGGCTTCCTATTCTGCTCCATCCTCAACTATCTACTATGATGATAACGATTAACCATTTTTCATTTATGATTAGCAGTTACATGTACAGAACTATGCAAAGTGATACACTTGATATCCCCTCTTGGATGATGATTCAATTTCTCGGCACCTTTCTTACTGGATTCATTTTCCTTAAAGGTCATTTTGGATGCTACCTTGGAACTAGATTATCTTTCTAGCTCATTATTCTTCTTCTCTAAATCATTTATCATTGAAACCACTTTAGCTTATAATCATTCACATTTATTTTCATTTTCTTAAAATACTTTCTCATTCCTTCTCCAATCCTCCTTCCTTCATTTCTTTGAGTTTTCAAATTAACAATTTCTTCCTTAAAATATTGCTCTCTTTCTTTAAGTATTTGAAGGAGTTTATTCAGATCTTTTTTTTTTCGTTAAAATATTTTGTATTTCTGCCAATGTGAGATAATATTAGATTGATCTTCAATTAATATCTCTTCTTGAAAATCAACTACTTTGTTATTGGAGGAAAAAATCTCATCCGACTTATCACTTTCGTTCCAAGGAGCCTTTTTCTTCTTCTTTCTCTTCTCCTTTTCTTTACCATTGCTACTGGTTTCCTTCTCATGCATTGCATGCAACCTTTCCTAGATCTCCTTTGCATACTTGAGACCATGACTTCCTCAAGATCCATATCATGAATATTTTCGTAAATTGTAGACTCCGCTTGGGAATTTCATTGTTGAACCTTTTTTGAATGGGTTTCTTCACCATAACCATTCTTCACTAAATTCCAAACTTAATATCTAATTACAGATAATTGGGATTTCACCTTCTCTCTCCAATCCTGAAATTTTTCAAGACAAAGCATTAGAGCACTTTGATAACCCATTATTTTCCCAGATCCATCTTCTGGCGATTAAGATGCATCAGAATACCCCTCCTCTTATACCAATTGTTCAAAGCTTAGTTATATTGAGAGGGGGGGTGAATCAATATAACATTGACATAATAATATACCCAATTTTTATTGAATCAATTAGC
Organism: Pinus tabuliformis; assembly: GCA_031772625.1. Taxonomy (NCBI): domain Eukaryota; kingdom Viridiplantae; phylum Streptophyta; class Pinopsida; order Pinales; family Pinaceae; genus Pinus; species Pinus tabuliformis. The sequence goes on along the minus strand of CM062807.1, from coordinate 745,333,480 downwards.
ACTTAAAAACTAGTAGCATAATACAAGAACAACAAATCTAACATGCATGAAACTTCAAAAAAACAATAGGAGAAATAACACACAAGGACACCGCGATTTTAGATGAAAAACCTCAATGGGAGAAAAACCACTGTATAATTTCTCTGCCTTTTTCTTCTTTATTATTCTTAAATCTCCTTTACATAATTTAGCTGGCAACCACCAAGAAGGAGCCACTACCCCTACAATAGTTTTTTGACCACCACCAACAAGGAAGTCCCATCTTCCTATTAGATATTTGTTGGCCACTACCACCAAGGAGACACTACTACCTTGGAAAGACAAAACTTATTGGAGGCCCCATCCTTCTCAAACACTTCATACCACCCTTTCATTCATTTTCAAATTGGGTGATCTTCCACAACAAAGACACAATCAACAATCTTCCTGCAAAAAACACAATTAGTAGCACCAAAACTCACATAACCAAAGTCTAAGGGAAACATTACAAACCCTCACTCAACCATACAACCCAACCATAACTGTAGTGAAAATAAAAAGTAAGATATAAAAGATATATTGTTTAACTCAACTCCTGCTACATTCACCTCAAATTTGACATTGCCATGGATATAATATGAGCTTCATTATATACAAAAAATAAACTAGTCTCCACCATTGGTATATAATATTTATGTTAATTTATCCCTCATCCATCTAGACCAAATCAACACATTAATTGCGCACCACTTCTCTTGATGACCACATCAAATAAGCTCTCACACCAAATACCATGGGAAAACCCTTGGTAATTTCCTTTGGTTTTCTTCTCTCAATCTACAAGCATGGACGTTGTTTATATCCTACAATTATGGGCATGGACACTAGTAATACACTGATGATAAGGGTTATGGATGCATATATCCCCTATCTAATTTGCGTCCATTGCATAATTTTTGGAAAAATAAAGACTCTTAACCCATATGTTCAACATATATTCAATACAACATCATCACACTAGAATACATAGTTATAGCCATCTATTAAAATAACAACACACCTACAATCATAATATACCAATAAGCCATGCCAAAACAAATCTGAAGGTTGACATCAATTCCAACCAAACAACATTGTTTCCAAAAAATACAAGGTTAGGGGCCTTAGTGTAAATCCTCTACACCATTAAGGAAGAGTTATGGAGGCTCCAAAGGGCTCCTCTTGTTTACCATCAATGTGAGAGCCTCACTCAAAGATCAAATCTCATCAATAAGAAAAATTGGGACAAGCCATCGAACTTGGACAATTAATACCACTATGTCGGGGCCATTTAGAAGAGAGAAGTCATGGCAAGGTTATGATTCCCGAATTTCCTCCCAATCAGAATTGCTTTGTAATCTTGGAGCTCATCATTCGAGAGTGTTCAAGAAATTTTTTAAGGAGAGATCATGCTTGCAAGTGAAGGAAATGAGGAACCTCCTTTAGGAGAGCCAAGTTTCCATTTCCTCCAAGGCTCACTTAGCCTCTTTGGGAGATATTGTACCCATTCTACATCAGTAAAGACATACCTTTTTTACCAAACTCTTTCTTTATTTTCATGTTTTTTTTACATTGTAATTAGAATACCTCATGCTAGATTTCATTAATCTCTTGTTAATTTGTTTTCTCGTGTACCAATCAATTGTTTCTTGATCTATGTAGGAAACAATAAATTACATAGGAGTTAATTTTAGAACATCTTTGTTCCAAAACACCAATGGTATATTGGTGACTTCATAAGATATTTTTCTCCAGTATATGTTATATGCGAGATTTCTCCTTCTTGATGATCTTTATAAACCATTTTCTTATTTTTGTTGATCGTTTTGTGGCCTCATTTAGGTGGATTGGTGAAATCTCTCTTTTTCAATTCAAAGATGATCAACATGGTTATTGAAACAATACACACATGGTTTTTTAAAAAACTATTTTTATAGTGCTATTAGACCCTATGACTATCATCCATTTCTATGCAAGGACGTACAAAAGGTTATTTTATTGTAATTTTCTCCAATTTTGGAGTAGGGTGGAATCCATTAATAATTTACCTCCACTCCTACATATCTTCATATGATAGCTAGATTATTTTTCTCCACTTCAATTAACAACCAGAGTGTTACACAAAATATTGTCACCATGACTATTTGCAGTCAGTATGGGTCTATCATCATTCATACTGTCCTCCTTAGCAAGTCTCAAACCTCAACTCTTCATGACAATCTTTAAAAATGAGAGAAAGACTTTGAAAATCAATAAAGCTCTGGTTCCACACTTTCCCTTACTGTTACCTGCGGTCCCACACCCCTTGTTCATGTTACTTGTGGACCTGCCCACTCTGTCTCTAAAGGAGTGGGTGCAGACCCCTGTGAAAGTAAAAAGGGTGCAAGTTTATTCTTAAAATCTCACTTGTGGTTAATTCTGGATGATTCTAGAAGGAATCTTGGCGTGGATGGTTCGCTCCTAGGTGGTTCATGCATCCCACAACTGAAGGATCTAATCCCTTGATGAGAGGAGCTTATCCCTTTGAAGGAGGGCTTTATCCCTTTGAAGGTGGACCTAGTAACTTCCCTCCATTGCACTATAAATTAAGGCATTGGGCTGGTTGCTAGGGAGGTTAGAAGCTGAACATTTTTTAGGGTAAATGCTGTTGGAATTGAGACTTCCTAGTTAGGATTGATAGGAGAGATTACATACCTTTTGGCTTCATTGGGAAGAGAGTGAAACTTGTCAAAGTAGAGGAGATTCTTGCTGGACCCTGGGAGGAGCTTGTATAGCATCAAGGCACCAAGGTTGTAAAGTTCTTCTTTGATTAAAGTTAATACAATCAGATTCATTTTTCTCAACAAATTGTCTTATGTGATTTGTTTCATGAATTCCTGGATCATCATGATAAATATGTTTTATTATATTGGCTTTTCAGGTGCTATTTAATGTGTGTGCTTGTTTGTGTTTGCAGATTATTTACAAGGGAGCTCATTTGGATCAACGGAGCGTGGCTTCCACAAACTTGCACTGGACCCAAGGTAGGCCTAAAACACTTGTTTGCCTTTATTTATAAATTTCACATTTAGAGAAAGATAGAATTTGTTTGGTTTTCTTGTCGCTAGATATCATTAGATACTAGGGAGGTCGGTCTTGTCCACAAGAACGACTTATCCGGCCGACAAAATGGCGACTCCACTGGGGACTTGAATTTTTGATTTTTTCCTTTGCTTTTACTTTGACTTGAGAAACTGTGTTTTTGTTTCTGGTTTTTGACTTGATGTGCGTGGGATTGGGTAGGTTTAGTAGATCTTGAATTATTTTTGCTTTTTGTACTTTTGGGAGAGGACCGCACCCTTTGCTTGTAACACAGTGTGGACATACCCGCACTTTTTCTTTACACACAGAGTGGTACCACACCTGGGTAAACTGGGAGCCTGCGGACTCTGTAAAATTTTTGAAAAAGTTAACATTTTCTCTTTCAGTCAGTTTAGGATTTGTTTATGTGCTTTTAGCCTCTGCCCAGATCTGCACGTGACTTGTCAGGAACTTTTCTTAGGTTAATTCCATTGGCATTAGGGTTTTAGGTGAAATTCCTAGAAGTTTTGTGTGCCGGGCTTGATTTTCATTCGGTCTTGTAGTAACTCAGAGCTTAGAAGCCTTAGAAACCTCAGATCACCTTGTTTTTTGCTGGCCTTCTTATGAGTCTGACCGTTTTGAAAAATCTGCCTTTGTTGAGGAATCCATCTTGTTTTTCTCTTTGCAAAACTTTGAAAGAACTTGTGTTGAAATTTTTGGATTTCATTTTTAGAAAAGAAAACAAAAGTTGGTTGTTTTTTGACTAATTTGTGATTCTGGACAAATTCGTCCTTAGTTTGCTCATAACTAAGTAAAACATCCTTGAAAATAAATCTTGTAAGCTTTTACTTCGAATAGTTTTTTAGAATTTATAGATCTCAAGATTAGATTTTTCAATAGCTTTGAGTGTTTTATAAAATTTAAAAAAAATCTCTTTTGAGAAAGTTTGTTTTAGTAGTATTTGAGTGTTTGAAAAGAAAGGGAAATTTTCGTGAATAGAACTAGTTGTCTCGTTTTGAGTGTATTGGAAAAGACAAAAAGTTCTTCTTTCTATTTGTTTGTTAAGGAAAGATTTGTTTTTACAAGAATTTGCACTCTCAACTCTTTCTCTAGCTAGAAATTCATTGAAGAAAAAGGATTGTTTTTCATCTTAAGTGCATTTTTAGTGATTTGGAGTTGAGTCTTCGCACCATAAGTTTCATCTTTGCACCTTTTGACTTAAGAACAAACCAATAAAAATGACGGTTAAAGTAAAATCTATCTAGTAATCTTTTTATTTCTAGGGCTCTTTATCACCAACATAGCTTAGGCTAGTATCTTGGAGTAGGGAGTAATTAACTCTCCAAGATAGTAAAACAAACAAGTAGCTGTATCTTGCGGTAGGAGATAAATTCCAATTGTTACATCTATGCTCTGGGAAGCTCCTCTTATAGGAGTCAAGCACGAGATCGTGTCTGAACCAGTGGGGTAATTAATCCTTCCTCATTGGGAACGATACTAGATATACACGTATTACAAACAGTAAACCTTGGATTAACCATTGTCGAGGAGCTTGGGGTCACTTGTTGGTAAACCTTGGATTATGTCAAGGAGCCTTCAAGGGGATTGAGCTTGCTACTATGCCCTTGCGTGTGTATCGGATCACAGATTGTTCCCCTAGGTATATTTGTTTCCGTTGGTAACCATAGTGACCATATTATATAGGATTCTTTCCTAAGGTGACAATGGAGGGAAGATCCCACTGTACCTGGAGCAGATGTCGGCTAGACTAACTTGGATTTTCTGGGGGGTTCTCTTCACTCGAGACAGTTTAGTGGAGAAACTTGTGCCAATCTATTCATTAAGCAGGTTGCCGGGGCAACTGTTCCAACCGCCATTTCTGTATTGAATTCTGTGACGTTGGATTTCATCACCAACTAGTGTTTTCGGTATGGAGAGTTACTGTTTGTGTGTGGTTTGACCTCCTAGATTCTTTAGGCATGTGATTCAAAATTGTTTGATTCTTTAGAGACTTTAGGTGGTTTTATTTCAGATTTTTATTTGTTTGTGTGTGAAGTAGTTAAAATATTTAATCGTGGCTGAATTACCGAGGAAGTCCCGTAGACTTCGGGGCCAACCTCCTAAGTTTTCACCGAGCTAGCTTGAAGGGCTACGAGCCCTTGTAACTCCTAGTGACAGTAGAGTTGGGTCACCTAAATAAGGAGAGTCTTCTTTGGTTTTACATCCTGATTACCAAGTTCAAGCACCAGAGTATATTTTAGAACCTGTTTCTTTTTCCAAAGTTACTGGTAGTTTTTCTTCTACTAGCGATTTAGCTGAGGAACCTGAAATATCTGAACCTGAAACTGAACCTGCTGCTACTCCAACATTAGGATTTGCCTCTCCAACTTCCAGTGGTCCTTGTTCACCCAGGGTAGAAAGAGTAATTACTCAAAATCTTCCTTCTGGACTTATTACTATCGAAGAACTTGTTACTCCGGAAGAAGGTATCCCTATCCCTCAAAACCAACCAGCTATAGAACTTAGGGAGCGTGAATCGATCTTTTACAGTCCACCTAGGAGGGACGCTTGGTATCTTTCATTGACAAATTTTTTGGAAAACCCGGGACTAATTTTTTCACCACCTCGCATTCCTTTTCACCCAACACCTAGGGGTTATTATCCTCCGTTAAATATGTCGAGACAGTCATCCATGTTTTCTCAATCTCCAGAAACCTTTTTATATGGCAGTCCTTCTGTTCCATTTGGGTATCAGTCACTTACTGGTACTTTTTCGGGAGCATCTCCTCAACCTATTGAGCAAGGGTTATTAAGTGGTAATAACAGAATTAAGCTTTTGAGTGTAGAAGATATTCTTATGATGTTAGGTACCATTCCAAATCCGCAACCCCAAGGTGGCCAGTTACCGCCTGGGGGGCAGCCTCAAGGTCCTCAATTATCACCCGGGGGGCAAACTCAAGGTACCCAATTAATGCCTCGGGGGCAACCTCAAGGACAGTACATACCTACGGGACAGTACATTCCTCAAGGTCAACCCCAGACTCAGTATGTACCTCAAGGTCAACCCCTGTATCAATATGTACCTCAAGGTCAACCCCAGTATCAGTACGTGCCTCAAGGTTATCAACCTGCAGGTCAGTACCCAACCCAAGGTTTCCAACCACCTTCTCGTCAGTCATTTGTCCAAGGAACTGGAAATGTACCTTTGAATTATCAACCCTACCCTCAACTCGGTTATGGTCCTCAATATGCTCAACCTACTATGGGTCTGTACCCTGGAATGAACTTAGTGTGGGATCCATCTCAATCACAACAGATATTGCAACCAAATGTGCAGTTGTCATCTCAATCTGGACAACCCTTGGTTTCTGGTTCAACCCAACAACCTGTCCAGTCTACTATTCAAACTTCTGCACCTTCTGTAGTTTCTCAGCCTGGGCCTAGTTCACCTCGAACTCCGTTTCAAACGATTGCTGCAACATCTATTCAATCTACCCCACCTACTTCTGGAGTATCGACAGCTCCGGTTTCTACTGTTCCTGTATCAACTCCTCAAGCATCTTCACCTCAGTCTGGACCCTCAATTCAGACTTCGGTTCAAATGCCTGTAGGACAACCTGGTCCAAGTATAGTTGTCACAAGTCAACCTCAATTTAGTTATCAACCGTACCAGGGACAGTACCAATTTGGTCATGTTGTGCAGCATCCAGTCTATCGGTATCAACCGTACCCTGGATATACATATCAGAAACCTCAAAAACCCTAGTACAGTCTGGTTAATCGTGGTTTTCCGGGAGGATATAATATCCCAAATGCAATTCCAATTCCTAGTTATCCTGGATATCCTCCTCCTGGAGCTGGTCTCACGACCCAGGGTTTCAGGGACCCTAATCATCAGTTACCATTCATTGCAACTTTGGAATTGCCTGACTTGTCGCACCTTACAAACGATCCAATTAACTATCTTCCGTTTTGGCCACAAATGCCAAATAAGTTGCCTAGTGATATTCCTAAGTTTGAATGAAAATCAGGAGAGGACCCGTCGAACCATGTGATGACTTATCACCTCTGCTATGCGTCTAACTCCATTTTAGATGATTCAATCCATTTAAGGCTTTTTCAACACACTCTAATTGGTCTTGCGGCCAAGTGGTACATTGAGTTACCGCGAGCCACTTTTTATAACTTTAGTCAGTTAGCTACTTCATTTTTAACTCATTTTCAGTTGCCAATTAGATATGACAATGGCACGGAATTATTAACTTCATTAAAATAGTCAACGCCCACTTACATTTTAGACCACATTCATGAATGGAGATGTCGACGGCGTTTAGTGAAAGTTTTTATTCCGGATCAGATCTTAGTAGAATGGTTTGTCAAATCTTTATTACCGAAAATCACTAAGGATGTAGCTAAGGCAAGAGTCATTACTGAAGAGCAAGTAATTGCTCAAGCTCAGTACCTTGACTTAGTTTATACGCAGTCAGGTACGTTACACGAGAAAATCCCTGACCTTCCTAAACAAAATCAAATAATAGCAGATCCTTCAGGGTCTCATGCCACTGATGGTATGATTGGTACGGTTAATACCAAAAGCAAGAAGAATTTTTCCAAGAATTCTTCTCCTATCATAACTTTACCAGATTCCCCGACAGGAGATTCTTCCGTGGAAATTTCCACCGATATCCATGTTGTAGAGTCATCTACAGCCAAATCAAAATCTAATGGTAAAAATAAAGGGAAGAACAAAAATAAAACAGATAAAAATTTGAAAGAGAAACCAGAAAAAGTGGAATCTACTGATGAGAAACGCAAACCTCGTTATCCTTGTCTCATTTGTGACAAAGAACATTTTACAAGAGACTGCCCTCATCGCGCTGAGGTTGCGAAAATCATCAAAGGTTCCCAAACGCCTGTTGTTTTGAAGGATCCTTTTCCTATTCAAGACAGTAAGATGATAGGTTCTTCCTCAAATGCCTCCGAAGAACCCATAATGATGATATCCCATGTTAGGATTGCGACATGATCGCAAGATTATGGAAGTAAAAGTCCTGTTGGTGGTAAGGAAGCAGAATCTTCTAATTCGAACCCATCAACCTCAACTCCCAGTTCCGATCCATTATAGATCGAGAAACCTAATGCAGAATTAGTAATCAAACCGCCTGCCAAGGGTATACTTCGAAAGTCAGCTTTCAATCCACATGCAAGACAGCTCAGAACTATAACATTGTTGAAGATTTGGCTATTTCAGCTTCAGCAATGTCGACTTTGGAGGTGCTGCAATCATGTCCAGCACAATGTAAATTACTATTGTCAGCTATCGGAGCTGTTGACGTTCAGGACTCAAACCTTATAATTTTCGATCTAGAAAATAGTACACATCGCTTACCTCATCAAATGGCTTTCCAGATTCTAGTGTTAGTCAAAAACAGACCTTGCTATAGGACTGTGATTGATGAGGGAGCCTCAACGTGTATTATTTCGATTCAATGTTGGAGATCTCTTGGTTCTCCTACACTTAATCAATCCCCGATGATTCTAAAGGCCTTTGATGGCCATGGGTTCCATCCTTTTGGCATTCTACAGGATTTACTTATAGGGGTTGAAGGTAAAACTGTTAATCTAGATGTGGAGGTGGTTGATGCCCCTCTAGATTACAACCTTCTCTTGGGTTGTAGTTGGTCTTACGCTATGACAATTGTTGTTTCATCGGTCTTTTAGCTTATAAAGTTCCCTCATAATGGAAATATCGTAACTATAGACCAGCTAACTTACTTTTCATCCGACCCAGCCTCTTCTGAAAGTACCCAGCATGTTGGCAAAACTACTATCCCTTATAAGGATGTTGGGGTAGGATTAGTTAAAGATTCTAGTTTACTAGGCAATTTTTCCTTTCCTCCTCCAAACGTATCGCCTTCTACTACAAACATTCATATGATTTCATCAGACACTATTGTTTATGATGATCTTTGGATAATACCTTCCGAATCTAAGATAGATTCATTTGGTGATGCTATGCCTTTGAGTCCATATGAAATTGTGTATCAGGCCGTACAATCATTTTCTGACCCTTCTTCAACCGAAATTGACTTAATGAATGTGGTCCATGAAGAATCACTTTCAACATCAAACTCAGATTCAACAACATTTTCCGAACTTGTTCACACTGATGAGCAAATTCGTGAAATCCTGTGTGTTGATGATTTACCATGGGAAGATCTTCATCATAGATCTTCATTTTTACCTGAGATTGATCACTTTGAAACTGATTTCTCATCTATTTTTACGACTGATTATGTCAAGGAGCCTCAGAATCCAATGAAAAACTCTGATTCTGAGTTAAATTTGGGAAAATATTTCTCGAACTTTTCCTATTGACATTTAGGTTAAGCCTGGAATTGTTGAAAACATTCATATACGTGCCTCTTGTACGAAAGATGAAATTCAAACATATAAGGCCCTATTTCAAGAATTTTGCGACGTGTTTGCCTGGTCATATGAGGAAATGCCAGGAATTGACCCAACAATTGTTGTTCATGAAATCAAGACTTACCCGGATGCTAAACCCGTTCGGCAACGTTTGTGTCAGATCCACCCGCGAAAAGCTGCTGCTATAAAAGCAGAAGTTGAAAATTTACTTAAAGCAGGTTTCATTTATCCAATTCCTTTAACGGATTGGGTATCGAATATTGTTCCTGTTAAAAAAAAGCAAAGAACAATAAGAATATGTATCGATTATAGGGATATTAATCGAGCCTGTCCAAAAGACAATTACCCAACTCCCTATATCGATCAAATCATTGATGATTGTGCCGGCAGTGAAATATTCTCCTTCATGGATGGTTTTTCCGGATACAATCAAATAAATATTCTACCTGCTGATCAACCAAAAACAACTTTCATTTGTCCATGGGGGACATTTGCTTATTGCAAATTACCTTTTGGCCTCAAGAATGCCGGGGCAACTTTTCAAATAGCCATGTCTTACGCGTTTCATGACATCAAGCACGTTGTGCAACCCTATCTCGATGATTTACCTGCTCATTCATTACATCGAGCTGATCATCTCATCCATTTACGAGCAATCTTTATGAGGTGTAGGCATTATCGAATTAGGTTGAATCCACATAAGTGTGTTTTTTGTATAGAAATGGGTCGATTACTGGGGTTTTTTGTTTCGGAAGTCAGCATTCGCCTCGATCCCTCGAAGGTTGAAGCTATTGTCAAATTGCCTACTCCTTCGAGTCTTCGCCAACTCCAAAGTTTGCAAGGGAAAGCAAACTTTTTACGCAGATTCATTCCTAACTACGCCGAGATCACAAAGGGTTTTACCAGGTTGTTGAAATAGAATACTCCATCCTTTTGGGATGAGATAGCTGACAAATCTTTTGATGCATTAAAACACGCGTTGACCCATGCACCGTTATTACATCCTGCCAACTACAACCAGGACTACTTCTTATATCTCGCCACCTCGCATTCCACCATTGGAATGGTGTTAGTTTAGGAAGATGAATTCGATAGTGAACATGTGATATATTATCTTAGTCGGACCTTAAATCCAACTGAGCTAAAATATTCGCATGTGGAGAAATTGGCATTGGCAGCTGTTCAAGCTGTCCAACGTTTTCGTCATTACATTTTACTACGCAAAACTACAGTAATTTCCGATTGCAACCCTACGATCTACATTTTGACCAAACAATTGGTAGGGGGCAAGTACTCCAAATGGATTGTAATCCTGCAGGAGTTTGACTTAGAATTTGAAAAGTCTAAGTCAAAGAAATCTTTAGTTTTTGCGGAGTTGATGTGTGGCTTCCCGCGTGCTGACACGGAAAATGTGGCGGAGGAGCCCATTATGGACGAATCCTTGTTTCTAATCAACACTAGATCCATGGTATGGAGATATCATCATTTATCTCCAAACCCAATCCTTTCAGCCTAAAATTTCAAGATCAGAGCGTCAAAAAGTACGATTCCAGTCCCAACAATTCAAAATTATTGGAGATACACTTTATCGTCGTGGGGCGGACTCTGTTTTCCGATGTTGTTTAACTCATGAGGAAGTTGAAAGGGTTCTAAATGACTATCACTCTGGAGCGTGTGGCGGTCATATGTCTAGGTTTTCCACAGCCCAAAAGATATTGCGCGCTGGCTGTTTCTAGCCGTGTTTGTTTAAAGACTGTATTAACGCGGTCCGAAAATGCCACAACTGCCAAATTTTTGATCGAAAGATGCGCGCTCCACCTACTCCTCTCCACCCTATAATTGCCGTCGGTCCTTTTGCGAAATGGGGTATCGATTTTATTACATGTAACCGTCACTCGGCTGGGGGGCATGCGTATATCATCCTTGCGGTAGATTATTTTACCAAGTGGGCCGAGGCGATGCCTACATTTGAGGCAAATGGAAAAACTGCTGCGATTTTCATGTTCAATCATATAATTGCTAGGTTTGGTGTTCCACAAGCGATTATCACTGATCATGGGCATCATTTTCGAAACATTATGATGACCGAACTTACAGACCAACTTGGCTTGCATCACGATAGTTCAACTCCATGTTATCCACAGGCTAATGGTCTGGTTGAAGCCATCAACAAAGTTCTAGTCATCATGATCTGACGAATCATTGGGATTCATAGGTTGAATTGGCATAACATGCTATTTTCAACGATTTGGGCGCATCGAACCTCAGTAAAAACGTCAACCGGTTTTACTCCTTTCCAACTAGTTTACGATTTGGAAGCTGTGTTACCCATTGAATGCGAAATCCTGTCATTGCAAATGGCCATAGAATTACTTCCAGCCACTTCCGAAGAGGAAAAACATTTGTTGTACTTGGCTCAGCTAGATGAGAATCGACGAGATGCTGCACTAGCAATCGAAGCTCATGCCAAACGTATTAAAGCTCAGTATGATCAAAATGTTACCCCTCGTAATTTTTTGGAAGGAGACCTAGTCTTATTGTACGATCAAGCAAATGATAAATTAGGCGCTGGAAAATTCGTACCCATGTGGCATGGTCCTTATGTTGTTAAGCGAAAGTTGGCAAAAGGGGCCTATGAATTGGTAGACTTTGACGGGGTCTCTTTAGGTAAACCCAGAAATGGTCTTTACCTGAAGAGATATTATGCTTAAATCTGGGTGTGGAGATTTTTAGTTAGGTTAGTTTTCTTTCTAGCTGGTGTGTTTTAGATTAAAAAGTGTGCTTAGCTTAGAGAGTGTTTTTTGTCATTATTCCTGCTTATCTTGATTTTACTCTTGATATTGCAGATGTCGACGTCTCTCCAAACATACATTGGTTTTGCTGATGGTGCTTGTCATAATACACGGAACATTTCTTCCGCAGCTTGGGTTATCTATTCACCCTCTGATGAGTTGGTATCTATGCATGGGGTAAGCCTCGGTCAAACAATGAACAACATTGTAGAGTATAGTGCAGTGATTGAGTTATTATCTGAATCCATCTCATTTGGGATTCGGAGTTTGATTGTGAGGTTAGATTCTGAACTCGTTGTATTACAACTTAATAGAGTATATGCCATTAGAAATCCAGTGTTATTGAGATTATTTTTGAGAGTTCGTCTCTTGGAACGTGAATTTGACTATATTGAATATCAACATATTCCAAGATATTTAAATACATTAGCAGATGCAATTGCTTCTCAAATGTTAAGTAGACATTTGCAATAATCATATAAGTAAATTTAAAAACATTTCATAACATGGTTTACAAGATAAGTCGGTAATAGTGATATAGTATAGCATAGAAGTGTGTCAAATATACATCGTCTTTGATCATAGGTTGAAAAACACCTTATTATCGGCAAAAATGATAATACAAAAAGCAAAAAATGTCATATGAGTCTACAACAGGCGATCATCTTATCACTGGTGATGATCATGATAAGAAACCACTGTACGGGCCACCCTACAAAGGAACCTCCTGAAAGGTCCTCGGACCCCAATCACATAGTGTTGTAGCCTAAGAGGAATGTCATCTATGCTGGTCTCCGGAATGTCTACTGTCGAACGCTCTAGATGGCTCTCCAATTCAGCCAAGGTCTCTGTAGATTCGTCCTATGGGGCTGGTGCTGCTGCAGCTGGCTGTTTCCTCTCATAGGGCCGGAGAGTGGCTGGTCACCGTGGACCTACATCTGCATTTGAAACTCTTACTATCAATTTTGGGACGATATAAAAACAAAAAAAATTTAAATTAGAAAATGTTGAAAATGATTTTACCTGAGTCATCCCATTGCTCTCCTGGTGGAAGAGCCATGTCTAGGTCACCACGATAATCTACCCCAGCATAAGGAAAATCCTAAATAGCAAAAACTTGGTTCTCCAACCAATGAAAATACTCAAGAGTAAATCGAATGACTTTTGTTCCCTCCTCAGGATGATGGGCCATAACTGCAACCTAACGCATCAATTTGGGCTCTCGGGGAAGTCCAACTCCAACAGTAAGATGCTGTGGGACCAACATTAGGACCCTCTCTAGACCAAAGCTCACAACTAAAGCACCATATCCTAAGGTCTTTAGTTTTCCGTTCTTTGCTCTAGTCAGTTGGCCTTTCATATTAGCCAACACAGCCTCGCACCAGTTGAAGATGGTGCCTCAAAAGCAATCTACTACCATCCGCATTTGGGATCCAGTGGCCACAGGTAGTGTTGCACTTCCGCAGAGCCTGGTAACAGTAAACACAATACCTTTGATCTCAGGACGGGATATGGTTTTGATATCAATCCCTTTGTCTCTAGTTTGGTCGTTACAAAACTCTAGCCAGAGGCTATCGACAGACTGGCCACTTGGCCTAGTCCCGAATAGAGTCAAATGTTCACCTCTCTTAGGCAAACCTGTCAAAAAGTAAATGTGTTCCGGCTCCATTTCGAGCTGGTGGCCACCAATAAAGAAACACTGGTCTTGTATGTTCCACCTGTCTACTAGCCACTGCAAAAAGTCCACCTGTGTCCTCATGCCAGGTATGGCCCAGAATTTGTATAAACTGCATGCCTTCAATGCATCAATCGAAGGTTGATGATTAATCGTGGCGAGATCCACATCCTCGTTCTCCTATTCCCACCAATCAAGCATGATGTATACCCTACATTCAGTAAAAAGGAAGATTAGAATATCTAAAATCAAATTTTTTGGGTTGAATTTGAGAAATTTAGGTTTAAAAACCTTTGCTGCGGGGACCGCACCCTTTCTGTTAACGAAAGTGCATGGCTCCGCACTCTGCCTTCATGGCAGGTGCGGACCCTTGACTTTTTCCCTTTTACGAAAAAGTCGAGGTCTGTAGGTTTCCTATGCTATGCATGCGGACCCCCACGCGCGGGTTTTTAACCTAAAAATTTCCTAAAAAACAAAATAAAACCCTAAAAACAAATTTCAAATGGATGAAATGAAAGAGTAAGATGATGTGGATTACCTGGAGGAGACGGCGTTCGATTCCAACGGACGGATTTTCCACAATCTTCACATGAAGTTTCTGACCAAAAGCTCTCTTTTCTCACTCTAAAGTCAAACGGTAAAAATGAATTTACAAAAGCCCTTTTTATAAGCTTTTTTGAATAAATGAGTTTTTAATTTGTTTATTTTTCACTTTAAAGAGGTAACTTTTGAAGCATTTTTATCTATTTTAAACAAGTATGAGTAATGTTTGAGTTTCCGTGTAGGATAACGGATTTTTCAGGCAAAATTGATCATTTTTGAAAAAAAAACATTAGAGTCACCTTTAAGCTCTTTTCTGACTCCTAAAATATGAAAAGATTGCCGAGTTTTTCTTTTTAAGCTCGTTAAAATAGAACTAAAAAGACGGTCCACTTACAGCCCTTTTCTGACAGTTAAAACATGAAAATATTGCCATATTTTTGTCGTTTCAAATTCGATATTGGTTATAAAACGACGTGTCATTGATCGCTTTTTTACTTTTTTCGGATCAGAGGCACTAATTATGAAAAGTACTCCTTGGTCGTAATCATCAAGCGGTTCTCTCAACTATTATTTTATACTTTTTCGGGCTTGGGAGACACAAATTTACGAAAAAGGACAACCATGGAGTTTTCTTAAGTTTTTCAAACTCTCTAAAATTGAAAAACGCCGAGTTTCTCCTATACTGGACTCGTTAAAATTTAATAGTAAAGGACCTGTTCAATTACAAACAGGAACAGACCACTCCTTCTTAGGGTTCGAATTTAAACTAAGTTGGACTCATCCGAAGGATGAGCTTATAATCAAGCAAATGTTATCCTCCTCAAGCTTGTTAAAAATAAAGAGGTACTTGCTAGAAATGGTGGGGGAAAAGAGAGAAAGATGAGCCTGTTTGTCATACTTTGTAACCAATCTTGAACACAACACTTTTTATTCACCGAGGTTGGGAAATCCTTTGCCTAACAGTTGATCAAACCATATTGAAAGTCTCCAGCCGGTTTCTGGGTATTAACTTTGGGTCAATTGTCACCAAACCATCTGCTGTGTCGTTATGTGTTCAAGAGGTCAGTGCAAATAAACCATTCATCTGCAAAATATCTGTCATCCATCTTGACCATCCCTGAGTCGGTCCTTGCAACTATATTTCTTCAAACTTGATCTATGATTTCGTGTTGTGGGCTTGCCTACGACGGATCGCTTTCTATTGACTTCAGCTCATTATCTAGAAAAATGATCTAGAAATCATCAGTACCTTGGGATCTGCATGCCTCAATGGCAGGTTTCTCGCCTTCGACGATAGGTTGCATCATTTACCTTCGATCAAAGGATTCCGTGACATGTTCGACATCAACACATCTATTCACATTTCATGGATTGTACTGAGTACTTTGAGAGCCATTGACATTACTGGTGGTTTCTCTCACACTTTTTAACATTTTACATCATTGACTGGTAATCAAGTGGTTTCTACCATGTTCGACTTCGACACATTCATTCATAGGGATAGAATTGTACTATTTTGGGAAGTAGACATCAAGACCCTGGATCTAGTTTCCACCATCCAGGCTGCGAGGAATTTTGTATTCATTATATATTAGACTATTCATAAACAGATGGTTGCATCCATACTGTGTCTACATGTGTCTATACTTGTGATGTATTACAAGATCATTCCTATATCAGAGCAGTAGTTAGTTTTCCAATCAGTTTTGATGTGAGTATGGGAATGCCTACCTAAGCGATGATATGATCTCATATATATATTTTTTATTGAATTTTTTTACAGGTTCCAACCGGGCTCTCCATAAGATGATCGTCGAAATGATAAAGTACTCCACTCTTCTTAGATGATAAATGAAATCCTCATCTACTATAGACTTCACACTTTAGGGGGCAATCTGTTACACAAAATATTGTCACCATGACTATTTGCAGTCAGTATGGGTTTATCATCATTCATACTGTCCTCCTTAGCAAGTCTCAAACCTCAGCTCTTCATGTCAAGCTTTAAAAATGAGATAAAGACTTTGAAAATCAATAAAGCTCTGGTTCCGCACTTCCTCTTACTATTACCTGCGGACTTGTCAGCTCTGTCTCTAAAGGAGTGGGTGTGGACCCCTGTGAAAGTCAGAAAGGTGCAAGTTTATTCTTAAAATTTCACTTGTGGTTAATTCTGGATGATTCTAGAAGGAATATTGACGTGGATGGTTCGCTCCTAGGTGGTTCATGCATCCCAAAACTGAAGGAGCTAATCCCTTGATGAGAGGAGCTTATCCCTTTGAAGGTGGACCTAGTAACTTCCCTCCATTGCACTATAAATTAAGGCATTGGGCTGGTTGTTAGGGAGGTTAGAAGCTGAACATTTTTTAGGGTAAATGCTGTTGGAATTGAGACTTCCTAGTTAAGCTTGAGAGGAGAGATTACATACCTTTTGGCTTCATTGGAAGAGAGTGAAACTTGTCAAAGTAGAGGAGATTCATTCTGGACCCTGGGAGGAGCTTGTATAGCAACAAGGCACCAAGGTTTTAAAGTTCTTCTTTGATTAAAGTTAATACAATCAGATTCATTTTTCTCAAAAAATTGTCTTATGTGATTTGTTTCATGAATTCCTTGATCATCATGATAAATATGTTTTATTATATTGGCTTTTCAGGTGTTATTTAATGTGTGTGCTTGTTTGTGTTTGTAGATTCTTTACAAAGGAGCTCATTTGGATCAACAGAGTGTGGCTTCCACAAACTTGCACTGGACCCAAGGTAGGCCTAAAACACTTGTTTGCCTTTATTTATAAATTGCACATTTAGATAAGGATAGAATTTTTTTGGTTTGCTTGTTGCTAGATATCATTAAATACTAGGGAGGTCGGTCTTGTCCGCAAGAACGACTTATCCGGCCGACACAGAGTAGGATATATTTTTTCATTTTCCAAGTGAATTTCATTTCTCTCTTACTTATAAATTGTAAGATCAAGAGTTGAATTGGTAAAATTCACTTTGGAACATACTCTTACCCTTTTGATCATAGTAATATGGGGGAATCATAAACATCTTGAAGACCATTTGTTTTCTCTATTTAGGAAAAGAGGAAATATCAGATATTCTGAGTAGGAGGAAAGAAAGAGTACCATTACATCCACATATTTTCTTTCAACATTAAGGTACAATTGACGTAGTATAATTAGGATGGAAGATTAAAGGATCATTTATATCCAAAGCTTTACAATATAGAACACATTATGATGGTTACTTTCCACCTTGTGATTACTACTCATCACACACATGAGTTTCTCTTATTTCTTGCTCTATCAATATGTTCTTATCCTTGTGCTCAAAGTGATATGAGGGAATTAGAAAGATAAGTGTATTCTATTTGAAATTAATTAGTTTTTCACACCCTAAGTAAAACCAGTATTGGGCCGTAATCCCAAGCTCATAGCCTCTTAAAAAAAACCTAATTTAAACACACATAATTTCCACCATCTCGGGGTCACAAAATAAAGTTATAATTTAATCTAGGACCTTAGGGGTAGCATCCAAATGATCCTCCGTGGTAATTCTCATATGAAACATAGAATTTTTTTTTTAGGAATCTTTAAATCTTGCATAATTTAGTGTTAAAATCTAGTGGTGAGAACAAACCTATGAAGGAAAGAAGACTTAGAACAAATATGTTAGGTCCCTATAAAACTAGTGATTCCCCCATTACTATTGTTATTGTATCCCTTATTATTATTATTGTTCCCCTATTGTCCCCCTATTGTCCCCATATTGTTATTAGTGTGCCCCATAGAAACCCAATATTGTTATTATTGTGCCCTTATGTTATTACTATTATGTCAGCTTGATTATATGATGACCCCTTAGACTCCTATATATAGAAGGGAGGTCTAGTCATTTGTATCATGGAAGAATTTTTCATTTGTGTAATGTAAGGGAGGTTGCCCACTTGAAGAGGCTGAATTCTAAGGCGTTTATCTATCTTTTCTATCTTTTTGTGAGCTGGTTTCCTAACATTTGGTATCAAAGCTTTGGATTCTAGGGTTTCGCTGCTCCAAATAGGTCATCGTGGAATTTTCACTATAATTTTTTTTCTGTACCATTTCAGAAGCTAAAAAAAACCCCATTTGAGCAGAAATCATTTTGAAATTCAGGTCCGAATTTCAGATATTTTCGTGCTATTTTTTTGGAGATATGATCTGAGGAAGTTAGGGTTTTTGCAAACTCTCGAATTACATTCCAAACAAGTGACCTGTGGAAAATCATCATAACTTTTGTTATGAGCATCAGATTAAAATTTCGTAAGAAGATTCAGAAAGAGGATGGCCTACAGTTTTCTGTATATCAGTTTCAGGTACTAAGGTAAAAACAGTAACACGTGGCACTTCACACAAGTTCACTCTACTAAAGTAAGCTATAATCAGGTCAGCGTGAGAGATTTGGCATAATTATTTCTTGGAGAATCCAATCTTGATCAGACTTGTGGGGTTAAAAAGAGGACTCAAAGGGATACTGCATGACACAATTGCAAATAGTCAATATCTGCAGTGATAGAGATACAACAAATTCAATATCGAGCTCTTACAAAATGAAGAAAAGGTGTGTAGTTTCTTTAAAATTTTGCATAAGTTTGGTTTGAAAAATTATTTTGAAGGAATTCAAAGGGAATAGTGAAGAATTATTAGCATTAATTGATGCCCTGAAAAAAGAAAATGGAAACACCTAGTAAGAAGCCTGGAAGCTCTAGCATGACTTGTGAAGAAGAGGAAAAATTGAAACATGACATATCAAAATTACAAGACCAAGTACAACAAATTTCACTCTCACAAAAGCTAACTGAAGTTAAGATGGATGGCATGGAAGCTAAGATGAATGGAATGGATGCTAAGATGGAAGAATTGAAGATAAATTTGAATAAGTTGCTACAAGAAATGGTTACTAATGGTGAAAGGGTAGTAAAGGAAACTCATGACGAGAATAAAAGAAATGTTAATCATGATTTCATAGACTCTAATGTTGGATTGAAGACCCACCATGTTCCAAAAATCGATATAAGGAAGTTTGATGGCAAGGATCCCGGAACATGGATACTACAGATGGAGCAATTTTTCGATCTCCATAATGTGCAAAACACACAAAAGGTATGTATTGCAACTTTATATTTGGAACCAAATCAGTTTGTATGGTATCGATGGCTTCGTTCTCGTAAACAAATTGTCACTTGGGCAATTTTTACGGAAGAAATGACGGCACATTATGAGGATACAAATAGAAACACCTTTTTTAGCTAATTGATAAATCTCAAACAAAAGGGTTCAATGATGGAGCACATTGAGGACTTCCAAAAATTGAAAACAAGGGTAAAAGATATTCCAGAGGAGCATAAGATTGATGTGTTCATAGGGACTTTAAAGGATAATATCCAACATGAGGTTTGCCTTTGGGAACCCGATTCATTGGAGAAGGCATTCAGGTTAGCAAGAAAAATGGAAAACAAAATTATGGCAACTAGGAAACCTACCACTCACAACTATAAATATGGAAGTGTTGTTGCCCCTAGCCTTCCACAACCTACAAGGTTGACGTCACAACCATTGGAAGAAAAAAAAGAAAAAGGGCTTTGCTATAGTTGTGATAGCAAATACAGTAAAGGTCATAAGTGTGCTGAGAAGAAATTATTCTACATAGATTGTGAAGAGGAGGAATAAAAGGGACAAGAAATGACAAAACAAGAGGATATACTCCAGGAACAAACCCTAGATAAAGAAGAAATGAATCCAATGATAACTTGTAATGCATTGCCTGGAATTACCACTCCACAAACTATCAAGATATAAGGACATATCAAGAATAAAAAGGTAATAGTGTTGATTGATTTAGGAAGTACCCATAATTTTATTCATTGTAAGATAGCCAAGGAATTGAATTGCTTCCTATATCTAGCACCAGAGTGTCAAGTGATGGTTGCAAGTTGAGGAACCATAAATTTCTCTCGAAAGTGCCATAATATCAAGCTATCCATGGGAGAATATGTATTGAATAGCCCAATGTTTTCCATTCCAATGGGTGGTGTTGGTGTTGTACTAGGAGTGCAATGGCTACAATCCTTGGGTAGAATAGCTTTTAATTTTCAAGAACTTTTCACAAAAATTTTTGCGGAATGAAAGGAAGTTGAATTAAGGGGTATTGCAAGGAAATTAGGAAAGATAATCAACTCTAACAGTATGACAAAGCTTCTAAAGAAGGAACAACAAGGCATAATTGCACAATTATGTTCGATAGAGGTTCCCACTTCTAAATAATCTATTTCTCCAGATCTCCAAAAAGTCTTGGACAATCATTCCATGGTATTTGAGACTCCCATAGGCCTCCCACCTATTCGTGATCATGATCATGCTATTCATTTAAGTCCAGGAAGTGTTCCTCCAAAAATCAGGCCGTACAAATATCCCTATGCCCAAAAGAGTGAAATTGAACGTATGGTTGCAGAAATGCTAGAGGCTTGTATAATTCAACCTAGTCAAAGTTATTTCTCTACTCCAGTAGTATTAGTGCACAAGAAGGATGGATCATGGTGCATGTGTCCAGTTTATAGGGAGCTCAATAAGCTCACTATTAAAGATAAATTTCCCATTCCTATCATTGATGAATTATTGGATGAATTGCGTGGATCAATTTACTTCACCAAGTTGGATCTTTGTTCAGGATATCATCAAATCAGAATGAAGAATGAAGACATTCTGAAAACAACATTTAGAACTCACAAGGGTCATTATGAATTTTTGGTCATGTCTTTTGGCCTTACCAATTCACCTTCTACATTTCAAAGTTTGATGAATTCTATTTTCAAACCCTACCTTAGAAAATTTGTGTTAGTATTTTTTGATGATATACTAATCTACAACAAGTCTTGGAAGGATCATGTTGAACACATTGACAGGGTGCTCAAACTATTGGAGGAGAAACAATTATATGCAAAAAGCTCCAAATGTTTCTTTGGAGTACAAGAGGAGGAATATCTGGGTCATATTGTATCTCATGAAGGTGTTAAGGTAGACCCTAGCAAAATTAAAGCCATTAAGGAGTGGAAAATACCCACATCCATAAAAGCATCTGCAAGGATTTCTCGGGTTGACAGGGTATTATCGCAAGTTTGTTAAGAATTATGGGAGAATAGTAGCACCTCTAACAATATTATTGAAGAAAGATGCATTTTCATGGACTCCAAAAGCAACAAAGGCCTTCGAACATCTTAAAGAGGCAATGTGCCAAGCACCGGTCTTAGCTACGCTGGACTTCACAAAAACCTTTATTGTGGAATGTGATGCTTTAGGAAATGGAATTGGTGTTGTTTTAATGCAAGATGAAAGACCCATTGCTTTCAAAAGTCATCCAATCAAAGGAAAGTATTTACACAAAGCTATTTATGAGAAGGAAATGTTGGCAATACTACATGCACTTAAGAAATGGCAACCCTACCTAATGGGAACACACTTCAAGATAAAAATAGGTCATCATAGTATTAAATAATTTTTAGAACAAAGATTATCCTCTAAAGAGCAACAAAAATGGGTCACAAAGATGTTGGGTTATGACTTTGAAATCATCTACAAAAAAGGGAAGCAAAATGTTGTGGCATATGCACTCTCAAGAAAGGATGAGGATGTGGAATCATTGTTGTGAATCATTTCTATTATCCAACCAGATTGGATAAACAAAGCAAGGGATGAATGGAAGAATGATGAAGAAGTGTGGGTACTCATTCAGAAGTTACAACAAGATCCCAATACATCTGATACATTTAACTGGAAAAATGATTCGTTATGGTACAAAGGTCGCTTATACCTATGTAAGAATTCCCAACCCAAACAAAATATTCTTATGGAATTGGACACTTCTCCCTTAGGAGGGCACTCAGGGTTTTTAAAAACTTACCACAGGGGTAAGAAGGAATTTTTTTGGGATGGCCTTAAATCGAATATTCAAATGTTTGTAGCAGAATGTTTGGTTTGCCAACAAAATAAAGTTGAAACAATTAAGACCCTAGGTCTATTACAACCTTTATCCATTCCAAGCCAACGTTGGGAGGAGGGTTCAATGGATTTTATCACAGGTTTACCCAAGTCCGAAGGAAAGAGTGTCATCATGGTGGTAGTTGATAGAATTACCAAGTATGCACACTTTTGTGCATTATTGCATCCATTTAAAGCTAGAACAGTTTCTACTGCATTTATAGAAGCAATTCAAAATATACATGGAAACCCAAACATTATTGTAAGCGACAAAGAACCCATTTTTAGTAGAAATTTCTGGAGAAAATTGTTTTCTTGTCTCAGTACTCAGTTGGCTCATAACACATCTTATCATCCTGTATCTGATGGACAAACTGAGACAGTAAACAAATGTTAGGAAGGATATCTTCATTGCTTTGTATCTAATTAACAAACACAATGGGTCAAATGGTTTCCTCTAGCTGAATGGTGGTATAACACTTCCTTCCATACTGCAGCAAAAATGACCCCATTTATGGAACTTTATGAATATCATCCACCATTGATCACATCATATTTAAGAGAAAATTCTAAGGTTCAAACAGTGGAACATCACATCAAGCATCAACAACAAGTTCTCCAACTCTTAAAGGATAACCTCATGTTGGCGCAGAATAGAATAAAACAAGAGGCATATCAACATCACATCGAAAGAAGTTTTGATGTAGGTGACTGGGTATTCCTATGGCTACAACCATATAAAAAAATGTCCCGTAAGCAAGCTAAGAAGGATAACAAATTATCGCCAAATTATTATGGTCCGTATAAGGTGTTGCAAAAGATTGGTACTATGGCATACAAATTGGAGTTTCCTGCAGCTTCCTGAGTGCATCCAGTTTTCCATGTTTCATGTTTAAAGAAGGTTATGGGTGACAAGCTCCCAGTTCAAACAATATTGCTAGAACTTGATGAGGAAGGAAAAATCATATTGGAACCTGAAGTAGTCACTGAAATAAGAACTAGACAACTACAAAATCGATCAATTTCGGAGTATCCCATCAAGTGGAAGAACTTATCCACTGAAGATTCCACATGGGAGGATGAGAATTTTATACAGAAGCATCCAGAACCACTCAAGCGTTGAGGAAAACACTTTTCGGAAGGAGAGGGGCATGTTAGGTCCCTATAATACTAGTGATTCTCCCATTACTATTGTCATTGTATCCCTTATTGTTATTATTGTTCCCTATTGTCCCCATATTTTTATTAGTGTGCCCCATATAAACCCACTATTGTTATTATTGTGTCCTTATGTTATTACTATTATGTCAGCTTCATTATATGATGACCCCTTAGACTCCTATATATAGAAGGGAGGTTTAGCCATTTGTATCATGGAATAATTGTTCATTTGTGTAATGTAAAGGAGGTTGCCCCCTCGAAGAGACTGAACTCTAACGCTTTGATCTATCTTTTCTATCTTTTTGTGAGCTAGTTTCCTAACAAAATATTTTCATGAGCCTCCTTAAGTCTCCTAACTTGTAGTAGGGGATCTATATTTGCAGTTTATAACTAGAAATTGAGATTCTATGATCTGCATAAAATGGAGGTAGCTTTGTGGCCAAATATTAAATCATCTTACCCAAGATGGAAGATGTAGGAGCACTTGCAATTGGAGAAAATTTTGAATGTATATTGGAAATGTTTCTAGTTTCTTTAGGATGTGCCTCAATACTCTTCATTATAATCCTCTTTTCATAACTTCACTAGATTCTCTTCTAGTGGCCTCATCCCCCACTATTCAAAACTTTTGGAAGGACCAACCACCATTGAGTGGAAGGACATTAGGCCTTTTAGCATTTCATACAAAAACCCCTTATTAAAATTTAATTTTTTTCACACATTAAGAATCACTAAAGCAATAAACCCTTTTATTTTGATTTTTTTTCATGTGTCAATACATTGGTTTTAATATTTGATATCCCCTCACCATCTATTCATTTTAGTAAGCACAATAGGGGACCAATTTGTACCCTCACACTCTCATTGCTTTCAAGGCCTCCCATCTTTGATAGGACGAGTGATAGGACTTGTAGTTTCACCTCCTCAACCTGCCCCTTAGAGATTACCTACTAATCCAACTTTTATAAGCTCATTTATCTTTAGTGCCACTTTCTTAGGTACCACTTTACCTAAAAGTAGTTTTCCAACCCACACACACCACACAACCATAGAAAATCCAACACTTAATCTTCCATTTTTTGCTTCCCTGAATCTCCCTAGTCTATGGAAGTTGATAATTGATCCCATAGATCATAATGTGACATGGCCCACTATTCCTACCTAAATACATTTAGACATCCCTAAGTTTTAAAGAATGATTTGGGATGACATTTTCAACTATGTTATGAACTTTCATCTATGTTTTTCTTCAAATAGAATCAATGATGAGACAAATTGATTGAGGCTCTTTTAGCACACATTCATTGGCCCCTTGGATAAGTGGTATGTCAATGAGAAGGTTGGGTCACACAACACATTTGAATCCCTAGCTAAGTCATTTATCACAGTTTTCCAACATCCTATTCGTCATGATATGGGAGTTGAGTTATTATCTTAGTTTTGATAAGCATCCTCCACCCACATGACATACCACACCCATGAGTGGCACATATGATGTAGTAATTGTAAGATCAAAGTCCTCAAAGAACTTTTATTGGAATTCTTCCTTAAGTCCCTATTGCTAGCTATAATAAAGGATGTTGCAACCACCATGCCTTAATATAAGGAAGCAATCGTTTCCAAAGACCAATAGTTTTATTTTATTTATGCTCGAACCAGGTACCTTTATACAGTGATCTAAGATGTCCCTCAACCCCAACCTTAAGTAAAGAGAATGTAATTTCCTTGGGTTAAAAGTTTAGGTAATAAAGTTAATAAAGGTGAAATAAGACCAAGGTCACGGGGCACATATTCCAAGCTAGATGTTGGGAAAAGCATCCTAGTGGGCATCACTTGTTGCTTATTATAGCTAAGGGGAAATTGGCAAAGGCAATGGAAAAGGATTTGGAAAGATAAAAAGGCATTATTGGAATTTATTTTATGAAAATGAAGGAAAATATGAGAAAAGGGAGTTGAAATTTCATAGGTTTCATGTGAGGAGGAAATTGAACGAAAATAGAGGAAAAATGAAGAAATTAGAGGAATCAATAATAAAAAGACATTAGAGCATTAGTTTGATGCATTTTTTTCAGTTGAGTTTTTGAATTGGTTTCATAGAGGAGAAGATCATCAAGAGGAGAAAGAAATCAAAAAAGAAAAGGAAGGACAAGGAAAGAAAATGAAGGAAAAGAAAAGCAAAGGAAATAAAGGATAGAGCAAGGAAAGGTTGGATCAAGCAGTTCCAATGAGAATACTTGCAGGTAACAATTTGCATGTATGAATGCCTAGTTGGTTTTGGCATGCATGGTTTATGCATGTGTGTATTCAGTTCATTGTTGTCAGTGGCATGGGTTTTGTTGGGTTTCGACAGTGGATTTGGACTTTCCTTTCCATTTCTAGATAGCCCAGGTGTGATGGGATTCATTCTTGGTTGACCTTCAGATTTCCGGAAGGTTTTACATCCAGATGAGGTGGTCTCAGGAAAATCCCAAGGGTTTTCGTGGAGATGGTTTTCTTGGGAACCCTTAAAAGGTTGGTAGAGACAAGAAAATTCCTCATGGGATGGTGAAGGAATTCTGAGGCATCCAAGCTCGTTTTGGTTTTGTGATCTTGGGAGCAGTGTAGGTGAGATCATGGTAGTGTGAGGTTGAAGGCAGTTTAACCTCTGGATTCCCTTGGCCATTTATGGATTGGTTCATCCCATGCGATCCCACACTCATGCTTGGAATATGACATAGGGATGATTGGCTAAAAGAAAGATTTGGTTCAACCCAATCTATGGTCGGGTGGTACATGGTGTTATCACTCAGGTTGTTCCCAAAAAGTTGTAAGAAAGGGGATACAGACGAGGTAACCACAAACCAATCTTTTAGATACAGATTCTAGCCAATCTGCATCCAAAGAGGGCTCTCTCTTTATGATTTATTTTTGTTTTTTGAAGGTTTTAGGCTAGTTATGAAGTACAAGGGTTTTGTTTTGAGTTTGGGTGGTGAGATTCAATAGAATAGTGAGGCAAAATTGAAAAGTTCAGTCCATTGGGCGTGATGGAGTCAGAGAAACAAGCTTTTTGGATTTGGTTTCTTAACAGAGGATGGCATCATAGAGCAAGGTAGTCAAACAGGGAACAATTTAAAAGGCTGGAATCAGATGGAATGGACTCAAATGGGTGAAGGGCAGTCAAGAATCCTTCATCATATTGAAAAGAGGGAAAGTGAATGTTTACTGATAAGGAGCAGTTAAGAATTCCTTAGCAAATAATCAACATGAAAGAATTAGGGGACAAGAGAAATTGAGAATTCACTATTTATACTAATTCTGAAGAAAACATAGAGAATAATAAAGACTGAAAATAGAGTGCAGTTAAGAAAATTCTGAATTAATCATTTTCTTTATCATTTAGATCATGAAACACAGATGATATAGAAAACTTGAAAACTATAAAACACAAGTTATAAGGGACTTATTGATCTGGAGGTTGATTCAAGAATTCTGTGACAGGTCCTCTGCTTCAATTCCTCATCCAGTAGGCCAGACAATAGTTTGATCCCAACAACTTTTTATTCCAAAGTTCAGTATTACAGCAAAGTCTAGGAAATCTACACATACCCAACCTCTTCAAAACTCTGAGGAAGGGGGTATTTATACAATAAAATATGTACAACAGGTATCTCATAAAAGCTCTGAGATAATATCTAAGTTTAACCTAAAGTAATTTACAAGCAAAGTAGAAACAACTAACTTATGCTGTGCTGGAGGCTGGCTCTTTAGGGTTCGGCTTGCAGGTGTCCTTTGTAGCTCTGTGCCGACTATTTGTCTTAACTGCTCTTAACTTCTGATCTGCTTTTCTTTGTCGGCTTTGATACTCTTTAATTCTGATTTGATTTGCCTTTAATTCTCCACTGATACACTTTTAATGCTCCTCTGATACTCTTTGACTATGATTGATGTCTCTGCTGGTTTGCAGTGGCTGGGGTGGCAAAAATATCCCTGATTGTCTCTGTTTTTTCTTCTGTGGGCTAGAAAGTCATTCGGTGCTGACTCAAACTAAAAAAAGGAAGAAGACTGTATGATGGCAACTTTGGTTGAGGCCGTGAGCTCATTGTTTGGAGCTTTACAAGTCGGGAGGCGGTCGAGAACCTGAAACTCCGTCAGTCCCTTTTACGCTTGGAGCATTGTTTTGCAACAAAAATATAATAGAAATGACTATTTTACCCTTTAATGAACAGAAATGATTTTTGGCGGAAGAATTTGGTTCGAATGGCAGATGACATCAACATGACGTTAGCGGGGGGTACAGGACAGAGGATGTGGCAGTACGGATGGTGACATGGTGGGTGACGTTAGCGAGGGGTGATGTGGCAGGATGATGTCGGTGAGGGTCAGCGAGAGGGTGGTAAGTTGTTTTTCCCGCACCTTTTTTGGGCTTGGGCAGTTTCGGGCAGAGGGGCAGCAAACACGGCAGGTGATCGACGCGTGGTAGTAATACGAGAGCAATACCACCATCTCCTCAGGTAGTAAAGTTTAGCAAAAAGATGGGTTGCGATATGATTATCAGTCATCCGATGTGAGAGCGCAGATCGGACGGTGGGTGGTTTATGAACAAGGCGGGGAGTTAACGTGTGGGACTGGTTTAATAAACCGATATTTTAATGGTTTTCGGGGTTAACATCATTGGTTGGGTTACGGGTTTGGTTATTTAATTAACCAAAGGTCAATAAATCCCAATGTTGCACGCGGTGAAGGCTACAATTATATTTAACTAGGGGGCGGGAATATTAATAATTGGGGGTTTTTATTATATTTACATAATACAGGGAAGGAAAAATAAAGTAGGAATTATACAGTAAAGTTAGGGCTAATATGAATTTTGAAATGTAAGCACTAAGTATAATGTTAGGAAACTTAGGCTAGAAGGGAAAAAAGGGTTTTATGGAGAATTTTTGTCATTTTCCTAAGTAAGAAATGGGATTTCCACTTAGGCATTTTATAAAATGAGATGGAGTGGCTTTAGTGATATTAAGCAGATCTTAATATCATTGGGGAAGTTAGTGAATGACTGGGGAAAAAAGATGAAGGGGAGTTAGTCATGCCTCGCCTGAGCTGTATCAAAATATAAAACTGCCATAGTACCTGTGATAGAGGTAACATTTAACATTTTGAGAGACAAAATCTATCACAAGTCTCATTCTGCAATAGAAATCTACCTACCCTGCCTACTCTGCCTAACATTTTTTCCTTCTTTCACTTGGGTGCACTTAGACTAGCAAACCCTCATCAATTTTCTTTTCTTTGCATGATAAGCCTATCTAAGTTTGCACTTATTTGTTCCAAGGGCTCAGATTAAACAGTTGAGCTCCTTTGCTTCTCTACCTATCTACTTATCTGCCAAGAATAAATAGTTTGGACAGATTTTATTCTCTATCTCTAAAACATGAAATTCAAACATGAACTGGCCAAGATTAAGCTGTTTTTCCATTCAACAATTGTGGCATGATTTTGACAAGCTGCACACAATGCTTATTTTGCAAAAATGAAATAGTAGTGGTTTTTTGGACTTGCACACCTTCTTGGTCTTTTTGTTTGGGGTTCATTTCTTTTCATTTTTTATTTTGACCATTTATTTTTTCACCCTTTTATTTTTCTTTTAGGGTATACCCTCTTTACATTTTTTAATTTTTTTGATAATATGGAAACCTTTACAGCAAGGAAAGGTATGAACATATTATAGAGCTCAACCAGTCAATCATCAAATATGATAGCTATTATTATAGGAGTATAACACTGGCTCCACATGGGGATGGCTTTCCCTGGTGGAAAGTCAAGAACAACAGGTCAGAGAGCCTTGTGAAATAACTTTTGTTGTGCTATGAAAACTTCCTTTGCTGAATGTAAAAACTGTACAAAAAGGATGCTGCAAAATATATACATTATTCTAGAGCTGATTCAAACAACTGTACATCTGTTTTGGATGGTGTGCCTGGATTTTTTGTTGCTGTTCCCAAGTCTTCTTTTGCAATCTCTGATAAACTAAAAATGAGGCAAAACAAAATGGTAAAGTTCCTTCACTGATTTATGAATTTTCAGCACTTTCCTCCTCATTCTCTTCGATGATATGAACGAACTGATCACTCTTTTCAGGCTGTTTAAATATGAATTTCCTTATATACATGTTAGAGATAGAACATATCAAAACTTGGATCAAAATAGTGTTTTAGTATTCTGCCATTCACTGGTCCTTCTTCTGTTTCTATACCATCCAGGCTCTTAAGAAAGTAAGTATTGTTCCCTTGCAATGCATGGATGATAAATGGCCCTTTCCATAGGAAGTCAAACTTCCCATGTTTTCCTCTGTCTTCTCTCTTGGAATCCCACCTCAGAACTTTGTCTCCAATGTAGAAATCTTCTGCTTTGGTCCTTTTATCAAATATCTTCTTAAATTTTTCTTGTAAGACTTGGGATATTTGGTGCACTTCTTTTCTGGTCTGCTGCAAATGGATGGTCTGATTTATTCTCCTTTGAATGTCATTGGGTTCCACCTGAGCTTCTTGCAATGATTTCATCACAGGAACTCCTAAATATGAAGGAAATACAACCTCCATGCCATAAACTAGCTCATAAGGGCTGGTTCCAATTGATCTCTTTGTAGTAAGTTTGTCTGCCCATAGTGAAGTTGTAAGCTTCTTGTGCCAGTTTTTCTTGTTCTCCTCCATCAGTTTCTTAATGATATTGATCATGCTTTTATTGGGAGACTCATCTAGTCCATTACCTTGAGGGTAATAGGCTATGGAATGGCCTAAAGTGATGTGGTATTTACTGCAAAAATTTATCAGTTTCTTGGATTTAAAGGCAACATCATTATCAGTAATGATTTTTTCAGGACAGCCAAACCTAGACAAGATGTTGGTCTCTATAAATCCTATAATCACTGTATCATTGGCTTGTCTACAAGGAATGGCTTCTATCCATTTGGTGAAATAGTCAGTGGCAGTAAGAATCCATTTATGTTGGCCAGATGAGGAAGGGTGTATTTCTCCAATGAATTCCAAACCCCATTGTTGAAAAGGATTTTCAGTGGAAATTGGTCTCAAGGGCAAGGGTAACAGTGTTCTTTTGCCTTCAAAAATTTAGCATTTGTGGCAAGTAGTAACAAACTTCTTTGTATCAGCGAACAAGCTTGGCCAGTAAAATCCAACCCTTAGGATTTTGTCTGCAGTTGATTTCCAGTAGAGATGTCCACCGCAGTCCCCTACATGAAATTCTTTGAGAACTTTGTTAGCTTCTTCTTTTATTAAACAATTCAAAAAAATACATTCATGATTTTTCCAAAAAAGAGCACTATCTAAAACACAAAATTTTGAAGCTTTCATCTTTAAAAAACTTTTCTTTGTTTTGGATAACCCTGTAGGATCCTGCAGGTTTAATAATACATGAATTATATCAGCATACCAAGGTGATTCTAAGAAGGCCTGGCTGATTTTTGGAGTCACCATCTCCTATTCGTTATCCAGTTCATTGATGTCTAGGGCTTGAAAATTTGTTTCAGTCATGAGTTTAGCTAATCCTTGTCCTTTTATCAGCTTTGTAGGTTTTATTTCAATGTCATACTCCAATATTTTAGCTATCCATTTACCTCATTTGCCTTCAATTCCATCCTGAGTCAGGATATCTTTGACAACAACATTTGGCACATAAGCTATTACATGTGAATACAATATATAAACTCTGAAGTCTTGAATGGCTTTCACAAGTGCATAGCCCTGTTTTTCCATGATTTTGTAATTCAGAGGTGCATCTCTAAGTGATTTACTGAAAAAGGCTATGTGTTTTTCACATCCTTGGTCATCCTTTTGCAGTAAAACAACTGCTATGGTGTGTTCTGATGCAAATGAGAAAATTATGAAATCTCTATCAAATTTTGGACTTGTGAGGATTGGTGTTCTGGTCAAAGCTAATTTAATATCTTCAAATGCTTGTTTGGCTTCTACTGTCCATTTAACCTTTGAATCCTTTCTCAACATGTTGTTCAGCAATCTTATTAGTTCAACCAAATTGGATATGAATCTTCTCAAAAATTTCATCTTCCCTAAGAAAGCTTGAAGTTCTTTGACATTTCTGGGGTGGGGTATTTGCATAATAGCTTCTATTCTAGCAGGATCAATTCTGATGCCATCTTCGGAGATGATATGGCCTAATATTTTGCCTTCATCTAGAACAAACAAAGATTTTTTAGGATTCAGTGAAATACCATATTTTCTGCATTTTAGACACACTTGTCTCAAATGATCTAAATGTTGCTGGTCTGATTTTGAAAACACAGTGAGGTCATCTAGATATACAACCAGAAAATCATGAATTTCTTTGGCAAAAGATAGGTCCATTGCTTGTTGAAAGGTTTCCCCTACATTCTTAAGTCTGAATGGCATTTTGACATATTTGAATGTACCCCATGGTGTTGTAAATGCAGTTTTTTCTTGGTCATGAGGATGAACTAGAATCTGATTAAAACATGAGAACCCATCCAAAAGTGAAATTCTAGAAGCACCTACTACCCTTTGTAAAATATGACCCATCTTAGGTAAAGGGTAGTTGTCCTTCAAAGAGACCTTGTTCAAATTCCTTAAGTCAACACATAACCTGATTTCCCCTGTCTTCTTCCTAGTAGGCACTAAATTAGATACCCACTCTGAAAATCTGATTGGAGCAATTATCCTTGCATCGTGCATTCTTCTGATTTATTTTTCTATTAAAGGCATCAATACAAGGTTGATTCTTCTGAGCTTTTGTTTGAATGGTTTTTGATCTTCCTTGAGGGGTATTGTATGTTGAATGACAGAGGTGTCATAAGATTTCAGATCTTCATAGCTCTAGGCAAAAACATCCTGGAATTCTTTGATTATTTCAATATACTTCAGCTTTTGATCAGGGGGCAAAGATTTGGACAATTTTAGTATTTTGGGGTTCTGTTCAGATCCTATGTTGTAGTCTTCAATGTCTACTTTTGGATGTTCCATTTGAAGTTTTTTTGGAATATCGTTGAAATCAAAGAGATCTTCCAAAGGAGTTAATCCTTTGGGAAAATGATTGTCTTTCAGATTGATAATTTCATATTCTCCTTCAATGATCTCATCAATATATATTTCTTTAAGCTCTTGTATTTCCTCTTTGGTGAATTTTGTTGGATGAACCATTTGAGTCACATTTTCTGCTGAAATGTCTGTTTCTATCCAATTTGCTGGATCAATTTTACTAACTGCGTCTTCATCTGCGTTAGTGCTGGAAAATTCCTCTTATAGGGTCAAAAAATTATTGATCTGTTTATCACTGTCAAACACCTGCTAGGTTTTTAAATTATCAGGTATGGCTGGCTTGTGTCTAATTTCTGCTGGGAATTGATGATTTGGTTCGAATGGCAATTTAGAAGTGCTGGCAAATATTGCTAGGCTGTGAGCTTGCAAGTTATGTTTTCTTGGAATTTTGGCAAGCTGAATTTCTAGAAATGTATTAAGGATTTCTATGGTTGTTGCTCTGTATTCTTTTACTCTGGGATCATTTGTCAAGAACTTCCCTTTTATCTGTTAAATGATTAAATCTGAATCTCCTAGGACTGACACTCTAGTTTCTCCTAATTTCTTCAGCAGTTTAAGACCTAGCAACAGAGCTTCATATTCAGCCATATTATTAGTGCATATAAAGTTTAACCTATAGGCATGGCCTTCAGCATGATTGTTCTCAAGATTATGCACCCAGACCCCTGCCCCTGCTCCTAATTTGTTGGCAGAACCATCAAACTCTAAGTACCACAAGATTTCATGTTTATGGTATATGAAGTTTTAGGGATCTGTTCATTAGTGAGATCTGGTTTTTCAATTTCTTCTGGTTTGTCTGATTTTTCAAGATTTTTAACAATTTCTTGGATTTGGACACTAGACCTTTCATTTGTAATTTTTTTTGTTTTAGCTGTTAGGAGTTCCATTGTGTGTGGAGGATCAATTTCATCATTGTAAAGGATAAAAGAATCCATATCTGAATGTACCAAGTAGATAGGGAAATTTTGAGGTTTCTCTTGGCTACTCACTACATACTTCATTAAGGTTTCTCTGTATAATCTTTTTGGTTGACCAAACACTGAAATAGTAGCATAAGACATGTCTAACTATAGAGATCCTTGGAGCTTTGCACCCCAAGATCTAGACAATAACATACCATATTTCAGTGGAATATCAGCTTCTACTATGTCCATTAAGATGGTTTTGGCAGGATATTGGACAAGTGACACACATAAATCTTTGATTAAACCCAAACATTTGACATGAATTGAATCAAAAGAGAAAATATCTTTATTTGGCCTAGTGATGTCAAGGTCAAGTTTCTCCATTATAGATTTAGGCATTAAGTTATGGGAAGCACCTAAATCAAACATGACATTATGGAGTATTTTATCATGAATGTTTAAACCCACATAGAAAGGAGGAATTTGTCCCTCTGCTATTTTTCCATTTGCTTCAGGGCCAAATATCAATTCAGGATGGTCATCAAAAATGTTTACTGAATCTTCATTCACTGAAATTTTGAGTGATCTGTTGATTTGACTCCTATAGAAATCATGTTTATGTAATTCTGATAAGGGCACAACTATCTTTATTTTTCCTACTTCTGTCTCAAGATTAAAAGGTTTTTCGGACTGAATCTTTGTATTTCAGACAACTGAATTTTCTGCGTTTTTCTCTTCTTCAGGCATGGGACTATGTGTTGAACTGTTTTCCAAAGCATGTTCTAGAGGATGTTCTTCTTTTTCTTTAGCAGGAATAGCAGTGGAAGGCTGTCTGTTAGGTATTTGACTGTCTGATATATCTTCAACAATTGTATTATTGGGGCTAGGATCTATTTTAGAAAGAATATGTACAGGGGTGTTATTGATTTTACCTTTGTTAGGCTGCTTGGTATCTTTTTGTTTGCTCATTTTAGAGACATCTATCCTTCTGCTCCTCAGATTGTATTGTTTGTGGACTTCATAAATGGTTGTGTCATATCCCTCCCTAAAGTCAAATGATTCACTTGACTGAGTTTGGAATTGTTCAAGAATGTTAACGTCTTGATCCTCTTGGGTCAAGAAAACTTGTTGTTCATCGTTGAGTCCCATCAAATTAATTTGAGTGTCTTCTATTGGTTCATCAGATGTTGAGGCTTCAGCATAATTTTGTTGAAATGGGGGCCTAATGTTTTGGTCAGGCCCTGTCTTTCCAGTGATAGGATTTTGATTCTTCCTGAAATTTGGATTTCTTCCTGCATTATTTGGTTGACCATCCCAAGGAGATTTTCTCTCGATTATTTCCAATCTATCTCTAAGTCTGTCCATTCCTTTAATAATAGCATCTAATTTTTGTTCAAAGGTAGAAGGTTCTTCTTTGAAAGGTGTTCTTCTTTCAGCTCTGGCTCTAGACCGTTTAGATATCAGGTTGGCCTCTATGTTGACAGATATGCTCTGCATCTCTTTAAGTTTCTAGGAGCTCTTTCCCTAAGTTGATATGCCATATCAGAATCAAATGCATCAGGGAATTTGATCAAGGCCAAATCTGGAGGAGGTCTGAGATTCTGAGGAATAGCATTGTAGATATTATTGAATCTGGTATAGTAATCTTGGACAGTTTCTTGTGAGCCTCTTCTTAGGTTCTCATATTCTGATAAAATGTGGAGATGATCTTTCTTCTTTTCCCATCTGTTCAAGAAGGTCTGATAAAGAGCTTATGGGTCATTGATAATGTTTGCACGGAGGGCTGTAAACCAGGTTCTAACATCTCTAGTTAAACTTTGAACAAATACTTTCATTCTGACATCATCATCATCAATCTCATAGTTTTCAAAATAGTCGGTCATTTTCTTGGTATGTTGTTGAGCTGTGTAAGTGCCAGTACCGTCAAAATAGGTGATTTTAATTTGATAATCTTGAGGCGTAGCCCCTGGATTTGTAGGCAAGTTTAGGGGAGTATATCGGTTTGCCATGATTGTAGAAATAAATGTGACAGCTGGAAGAGTAGGGATAACAGTGGGAATGTATGTTGTAGGTGGATAAGTGGAAAAGGTAGCTTGAGGTGCTAATGGTGAACTTGGAGAAGCTGCAGTAATGACAGAAAGGTATGGTATTTTTTCAGAGGTAAGCTCAGATTGGATGGAGTTCTGCAAATGTTTGTCAAAGTGTGAATTAGTAGAATTTTCTTGGCTGTCTTGGCTTCTAAGGATTCTAGAAATCAGATTAGGATTCTCATACATAGGTGGGGGATTAGGATTAGGATTTGATTTGGTGTAATGAATCTTTTTTGAAGCTAGTTTATAGGTATGTTTTTTTTTTTTCTTGAAATAGATTTGATAATACAACTTTAACAATATCTTCTAAGAGGTTTTGAATGTGAGAGTTTTGAAATTTCCTAAAGATTTATTGAAAAGAGGAACTGATCAAGTATTTGGAACCAACTGTTCAAAACATAAACTAGACCGGAGATAGACTGAAGCAGCATTTATTTACTTCTGCAATTGCAAAGCAAAAGTAGTTTCAAAGGCTACCTGGCTAACTTCAGGCTCCATCTATAGCTTATGAAACAAACAATAGTGACAAACAATTATTCAGGTCCCCAGTGGAGTCGCCAATGATGTTATCACTCAGGTTGTTCCCAAAAGTTGTAAGAAAGGGAATACGGCCGAGGTAACCTCAAACCAATCTTTTAGATATGTATTCTCGCCAATTTGCATCCAGAGAGCACTCTCTCTTTATGATTTAGCTTTGTTTTTTGAAGGTTTTAGGCTAGTTATGAAGTACAAGGGTTTTGTTTTGAGTTTGGGTGGTGAGATTCAATAGAATAGTGAGGAAAAACTGAAAAGTTCAGTCCATTGGACGTGATGGAGTCAGAGAAACATGCTTTCTAGATTCGGTTTCTTAACAAAGGATGGCATCACAGAGTAGGGTAGTCAAATAGGGAACAATTTAAAAGGTTGGAATCAGATGGAATGGACTCAAATGGGTGAAGGGCAGTCAAGAATCCTTCATCATATTGGAAAGAGGGAAAGTGAATGTTTATTGATAAGTAGCAGTTAAGAATTCCTTAGCAAATAATCAAAATGAAAGAATTAGGGGACAGGAGCAATTAAGAATTCATTGTTTATACTAATTCTAAAGAAAAAAAAGAGAATAATAAAGACTGAAAACAGAGTGCAGTTAAAAAAATTCTGAATTAATCATTTTCTTTATCCTTCAGATCATGAAACACAGATGATATAGAAAACATGAAAACTGTAAAACATAAGTTATAAGGGACTTATTGATCCAGAGGTTGATTCGAGAATTATGTGACAGGTCCTTTGCTTCAATTCCTCATCCAGTAGGCCAGACAACAATTTGATCCCAACAGCTTTTTATTCTAAAGTTCAGTATTACAGCAAGGTCTAGGAAATCTACACATACCCACCCTCTTCAAAACTCTGAGGAAGGGGGTATTTATACAATAAAATATGTACAACAGGTATCTCATAAAAGCTCTGAGATAATATCTAAGTTTAACCTAAAGTAGTTTACAAGCAAAGTAGAAACAACTAACTTATGTTGTGCTGGAGGCTGCCTCTTTAATGTTCGGCTTGCAGGTGTCCTGTGTAGCTCTGTGTAGACTATTTGTCTTAACTGCTCTTAGCTTCTGATATGCTTTTCTTTTTCGGCTCTGATACTCTTTAATTCTGATTTGATTTGCCTTTAATTCTCCACTAATACACTTTTAATGCTCCTCTGATACTCTTTGACTTGTGCTAATACTTTTTATCACTGATCTGACCTTGCTCACCGCCATTCCTCTGTGATTGATGTGACTACCAGTTTCCACTAGCTGGGGTAGCAAAATATCCCTGTTTGTCTTTGTTTTTTCTTATGTGGGCTAGAAAGTTCTTCGGTGCTGACTTGAACTGAAAAAAGGAAGAAGACTGTATGATGGCAACTTTGGTTGAGGCCACGAGCTCATTGTTTGGAGCTTTACTAGTTAGGAGGCAGTCGAGAACCTGAAACTACGTCAGTCCCTTTTTATGCCTAGAGCGTTGTTTTGCAACAAAAATATAATAAAAATGACTTTTTTACCCTTTAATGAACAAAAATGATTTTTGGCGGGAGAATTTGGTTCGAAGGACAGATGATGTCAGCATGACATTAGCAGGGGGTACAAGACGGAGGACGTGGTAGGTGACGTGGCAATACGGATGGTGACATGGTGGGTGACATCAGCGAGGGTTGATATGGCAGGATGACATCAGCGAGGGTCAACGGGAGGGCCGTAAGCTATTTTGCCCGCACCACTTTTGGGCTTGGGCGGTTTCGGGCGGAGGGGTAGCGAAGACGGCGGGTGATCGACGTGTGGCAGCAGTACGGGAGCAATACCACCATCTCTCTCGGCGGTGAAGTTCAGCGGAAATATGGGTTGTGATATGATTATCAGCCGTCCGATGCGAGGGCGCTAATTGGACGATGGGCGGTTTATGAACAAGGCGGGGAGTTAATGCGTGGGACTTGTTTAATAAACCGATATTTTAATGGTTTTCAGGGTTAACTTCATTGGTTGGGTTGCAGGTTTTGTTATTTAATTAACCAAAGGTTAATAAATCCCAATGTTGTGCACGGTGAAGGCTACAGTTACATTTAACCGGGGGGCGGGAATATTAATAATTGGGGATTTTTATTATATTTACATAATACAGGGAAGGAAAAATAAAGTAGGAATTATACAGTAAAGTTAAGGTTAATATGAATTTTGAAATGTAAGCATTAAGTATAATGTTAGGAAAATTAGGTTAGAAGGGAAAAAAGGATTTTATGGAGAATTTTTGTCATTTTCCTAAGTAAGAAATGGGGTTTCCACTTAGGAATTTTATAAAATGAGAGGGAGTGGCTTTAGTGATATTAAGTAGATCTTAATATCATTGGGGAAGTTAGTGAATGACTGGGGAAAAAGGATGAAGGGGAGTTAGTCATGCCTCGCTTGAGCTGTATCAAAATATAAAACTGCCATAGTACCTGTGATAGAGGTAAGATTTAACATTTTGAGAGACAAAATCTATCACAAGTCTCATTCTGCAACAACAATCTACCTACCCTGCCTACTTTGCCTAACATTTTTTCCTTATTTCACTTGGGTGCACTTAGACTGGCAAACCCTCATCAATTTTATTTTCTTTGCATGATAAGCCTATCTAAGTCTGCACTTATTTCTTCCAAGGGCTCAAATTAAACAGTTGAGCTCCTTTGCTTCTCTACCTATCTACTTATCTTCCAAGAATAAACAGTTTGGACAGATTTTATTCTTTATCTCTAAAACATGAAATTCAAACATGAACTAGCCAAGATTAAGCTGTTTGGCCATTCAACAAGTGGCATGATTTTGACAAGATGCACACAATGCTTTATTTTGCAAAAATGAAATAGTAGTGGCTTTTTGGACTTGCACACTTTCCTGGTCTTTTTGTTTGGGGTTCATTTCTTTTCATTTTTTCTTTTGACCATTTATTTTTTCACCCTTTAATTTTTTTTTAGGGTATACCCTCTTTACATTTTTTAATTTTTCGATTTTTTGATAATATTGAAGCCTTTACAGCAAGGAAAGGTATGAACATATTACAGAGCTCAACCAGTCAATCATGAAATATGACACCTATTACTATAGGAGTATAACACATGGAAGTCCCAGAATTGGTTTCCTTTTGTATATGGTTAATAATAGATAAGTTCCTATTGTCTTTATGAGTAAATGTACTTGTTATTATGTGGATTTAATGGCTATTTTATCATTGTTTATTATCTCGTTATATGTTGGTTATAAGCATGGTTTTATTATAGATATAAGCATGGCTCTTATTACCTTTTAATTGCTGAATGAATGGTTAATGAATACATGAACTAATGGGTATCATGGAAGCTATTTTGAGAGGGCATTAGTCCATGTTGGTAAAACTCAAATAAGTTTCATATCTCTATGTTCATATATGCATTCATGACAAGTAGGTTGCATGTTCTCAATGTGTTTGACAGAATGAATGTCATGGTTAGACTAGGTTAGATCAATTACTTGAGTAAGTTTTATGTTAGAGGCTTTTTCTTTGTGTTATTTATCATTTCTAGAAGTTTCATTAAGTTCTGGGAAGAGGTATGGACCATAGCCCTAAAAAATTGGCTTAAATCTCATGCTTGTTGGCACATGATTTCTTGAAAAAGACTACAAGTGCTGGGACACAGGCCCGTGGGAGTTACTAGAGGGCTACAATCACTTGTATGCCTTGTCATGGGTGTGGCTAGGGGTCTATCTCACTAAAAAAGAAAATTATCTCAGGCGTTGGACACTTGGAATGGTTGGTTAGTTCTTGGGGGTCCTCTAGCATTTGAGGGAAGTCAGTAAGGTCTCATCATGTTGGCTCTGTTATCGCTTCAAATGGCACCAACATCACAGGTATTGTAGGGGAGATAGAAATCCTCCTAGAGATAGCTTCTGGGTTGATTGTAGACCAATAACTAGGACATCTAAAATAGAGGAGTTCTTCAGAGATTATCTATGAGGGGTTATTAGCACTCCAATTGTCATGTAAAAAAGGTAATAGGAGGGGCTTGGTTTAATAAGCCTTCACTAAGGTAGATTCAAAACAACTCATGGATCCAAATGTTGGGAGTATATTGGGGTAATCTCAAAGAGAAATGGCTTCTTCCTATGGTGGCCGACACACGAAAATGAGAAGACTTAAAACTGAAGTCATAGTAATGATGGAGAGGAGGAAAGGAAGGAGGGAAAAATATGCATAGGGATATAATAAATATAATCCTAGGCAGCAATGTTATAGAAGAAAGTGGAATTCGATATTTTACGGATGTAAAAAACACAAAATCCTAAACCATGATTTTTTGGTGGAATGATAGAAATAGAGGCGTGTGAAAGAAGGTTTCAGATCAAACACGACATGGGTATCATTCTCTTCCAAATATAAGGTAGATCAGGGTTAATACAGGTCCTATAAGTTAATCAAATACACAAGTAAATCTGTAATTTTATAGGTACTGCAATGCTAGTGAATAATACATGTTGGTATGTGATATGCACATGTATTGTCTTCTATGAGCAGCTAAGATAAATCCATAGTTTGAAAAGGAACCACCTGCATTAATTATACTATTTGAAAGGAGAAAAAACAAAAATTAAATGAGATTACCGAGAGGAACATGTTGCACATCAATCATGCTCAGAATTAATTGGAAACTGCCATTTATCTCAAAGGGTCCAAATAACCAATCCATACATTTAGCATGAAATTAGTGAAGCCCCCATGAATAAACAAATTAGAACCAAATTGGCATCTCAGAAGTCAGAACCTGCGGGTGAGAAATTATGGAACCCTTGTATAATGTTGCTTTCCCCTATTTATAAGAAAATAGGAAGATGTTGGGTTACAGTTAAGACAAATATCTTAGCTTGAGCTCCAGTTGTCTACTAGACTAGGTGCCTCGGGTAGTGTAAGGCAATGTTAGCCAAATATTATAATCAAAATTTTTTCCCTTTTGTGGAAATAAAAAAACTACAAAAAATAATAAGAAATAGGAGGAAGATGGAGGAAGGGGTCCTTTGTGGTTCCTGTGAAGGCTTCTGATCAAGCCACGTCTCTACCATGATGTGCTCCCCCTGCTTCTCGGGCGTTTTCTATCAATTATCCCTTTACTGCATGAAAAACTGGTTCTGTGGAATGGGAAGTGGGTGGCTATGAATGCCTATCGCGGAGTAGGAATGGAGTGCATCTAGGCATTCCTTTCCTGTGTATTGGAGTGGAGCTCCATGCCAATCTAATAAGTCTTACTGAGCCTCCCCATACTGGTTTACCGCTGCACCATGCTTTATTCAATGCCCCATTTTCCAACCCATACGCCTTTACTTCCTTGCACCATGCTCTAGGGGCCTTGCTATAATCGAGGACTTTACCCTTACAGACACTACAGAATGACAGGTTTTAATGTTCCTTAGCACCCTTTAGTTTAGCCCCTTATACTGTTGTTTTCCACATATGACCAGGGGCTACGACCAGGGGCTTAGCCTTTAGGTGCTAAGACCTTTAGACCTATGTACGAGGGCCATTTTCCTTTGTTATTAGGAATCACGCATCCCAAAGATATCCCACGCCTGCCTTTGATAACACCGAGTGATACATGCAGTCGCCAATCTGCAGGATTGGGCCCACTGACTGTATTGCAATCGCAATACGGGAGAAGGAGGGACCTTACGTCTTTTTACGTCATAGTCTGACAACCCAGATGCAAAGTCCTCATGAGATATTTCAAATAAAATATTGCATCCAGGAGGATTCCCCATATATCACAATCGCAAGCCTGCAGACTTTGGTGTAGGAGCGCTTTAACTTGTGCAACCGCCAATCGCCGATCTGTGGGGGGTGACCTCATCACTACCACATATTACCCTGTGAGTGGTCACATGCATCACCTGTAAATTCCCCCGTAGGACCCCTAAAAATGTCGAATCTGAGTGACATGTGTCCTCTGTACTGCCACATCATTTCTGTATTGTCACGTCATCACCGTACTGCCACGTAATTTCTGTATTGTCACGTCATCACCGTACTTCCACGTCATTTCTGTATTGTCACGTCATCACCGTACTGCCACATCATCACCATACTGCCACATCATTGATGATGTCAGCTACCATGTCATACATACGAGCCAATGGGATTGCGCCATGTGGCCCCTTAGAGGAGAGAGAAAGGGGGCCGCCCATTTGTTATGTGGAATTTTGCATCTACAGATAAACACAATTTTCCTAGGTGGGTAGCTACACCTAGAACAATAGAATTAAAATGCTTAAACTTTTTCTATAGAAGATAAATAAGACAAGGGACCTACTTGTTATCTTTCGCTTTCCCTTTGTCTCCTTTTTATGGTTCCAATCACTCCTTCTTAAACTTAATGCACTCGACAAGTACCTACGATCATAAACAAAGGACAAAAACCAATCAAAGCAAGAGATCTATCTACTATAAGCAAATGGAATTGAAAGAATTTACACATATAATCATCATACATAAATACAATAATATGGGAAAATGTGTAAACAACTTTATTAAGTAGAAGGAAGAATTACAACCATGAAGTCTGATCCATTGTCACTCTTCCAGCTTGGGTTCCAACCAACATCACATCAAAAGCACAACACTCTAGCAACATAACAATACTTGCTTACAATCTCAAACCTCACACCAACAATATCTCCTTACAAATTCTCAAAGTCTAGCCCCTGATCACTTAGATGAGTGCTCAATTTATAGGAAAATGGAGGAGGTTTGGTCATAAATGAGGGTATTGAATGGCCTTCCAAACTTAGAGTTAGTTTCCATGGAGGAAGGGATGAGAGGATAGGAGGTTACTTAATTCATTCCCTATCCAATTTCGAGCTCATAGGAGATGATAAGTGTGGGAATCTTCTAGAAGGCTCCAGAAGATAAGAATATTCCTAGAACCCTATGAGGATTTCGCTCAATCTCGCCCAATGCAGGTCAAAGTGGGCCTAGGTGCTCTGAAATGCACCTTGACATGGGCCTACCTACACTGAAGTGCACTTACCCCTAACCAAGGCTGCATTGGTCCCTCAAGGAGGCATTTCTAGAGGGATTCAAGCCAAGAAAATCTCATGGAAGGAGGCATTCAAAGCGATGACTTGTCCAAGGCATGTAATAACTGAATTAGGGTTTGATGAGCCCTAAAAGTACTGATTTGAATGATGGGAGTGATGTGCCCAAATATACCTGTAACACCATTCTAGTTTTTGCATGCATTTCCTTCATTAAATGATTTTGGCCCTCCCCGACGATTTAAGACTTAGGGCTCAAATTATCGGCGATTTGCGCTATCGGCATGTTTCACCCCTTTTAATTCCTTAAGAATGGCCCATCGCAGGACTGTAAGACTGTGGTATTATGGGACTACAGGATTGCGGGACTGTAGGATTGAGGGATTGCAGGGTCACCAATATGTGGGATACAGGATGTGGGACCTATGGGACATGGGATCGTGGTACTATGAGACTGTGGGGTCATTGATATTTGGGATGCGGGCCATGAGGGATGTGGGATTGTGGGATATATTGTGCTCGAGGCCCTTGTTCTCTGATATGCGATTTGCCTTTGTATTTGGTCCTTTCCTCCTTGCTTTCGGGGTTTTCCAAGGTTATCTTTAATTTGCTTTAACTTCTCATCCAAAAGTCCATTTTTGGACTTCCATATACCATTGGAAAGCCTATTCTGAGCACTATGCAATGGAGAGGGTCCATCTAAGCTTTGAGAGCTTCTGTGGCTTGGAAAATGGCTTCAAACTTCATTGATTTTCTGCACTCTGGGCAAGTTATAACCTTATAAAGCAGTGAGTGAAACCATTGGCTCCAATTGGGTATAGTGCCTCGCTAGCAAGGAGCTGAGAACCTGCGGACCAATATTCTTCACGATTCGGCATGGAGTCAGAAATATAATGGAACTTTACAACCATAAAATCTCCATGGGGCTTTCCTCATCCATATAAAATGTAGAAAAATATATCCTACCAACTGGAAAGTAAATGCTCAGCTACTAGGCTTATTTATATACATTCCTACTTATACACAGGGCTCAATTCACCTATGTGAGTTAAAACCTACAATGGAGCTAGGCCAGCATTAGAGTACTGGGACTTATGCCTTCATGCTGCTGAAATTCAAAACTTACAACCAACATGCACCATGAAAAATCTTTGAATAAAAGTTTTGGTATGTGCTCCCACCTTGGTAGTTGATGCTCAACCCTTTCGATATCCTTCATGAGCATTCTAATGGGGATGGGTTCTTGATAATGAGTGGAAAACATGTTTGTGCACCCCATAAGAGCTTCAAACCAAAGGTTTAACACATACCTTGGAATAGATGTATACTGTTGCAGGCCCAAGAAATCTACCAGGTAGTCAGCTACTGGATCATGAAACTAATGAGGAAAATTAGTAGTTGTTTCCCTTTCTTAAACATTTTTTAGGGATGAATCTTTCTGCAACAGGTAGCCAAATACCTTTCTTGACTCATCAATTTTAGGCTCTTCTTGAAAGTTTTGTTGCTAGGAGACTTCTCCCCACTTCCTGGTAAATGACCCCTTTTTGACCCTTGCAAACATCTCTTCCTCCTTTGAATAATATCAATCATAAATCAGAGG
Source organism: Pinus tabuliformis (assembly GCA_031772625.1). Taxonomy (NCBI): domain Eukaryota; kingdom Viridiplantae; phylum Streptophyta; class Pinopsida; order Pinales; family Pinaceae; genus Pinus; species Pinus tabuliformis. The sequence continues at coordinate 745,288,581 of CM062807.1, read as the reverse complement.
AGTTCCTTGATCTTGATCTCTAGGTGAAGGGTGTGCATTGTAAACTGGAGCCTCTTTATCAACCTCCTAGTAAGCCTCCTCTCCTTATGCAGCTTCCCATGACTGGGGCCTTGGCCCAGCAACACTTGACTCTTCACTAGAATTGTGTTCATCATAGGAAGGAGGAACATTAAATTTATCTGAATTAGACCCTTGAGGGCTTGTTGGCAGCTTGATGATATTTCCTTCTTTCCTTTCTCACTCATTTGGTGATGCTTCTTGATGTAGATAGATGTTTTCTTGGAGTGGATCTCCACAAACATCTTCAACGGGCTGTTCAAACCTTAGGAATGTCTTCATCTTTAAATCACACATAACAATTTTGAAATAGAGCGTTCGGTGGGTAAAATATTTTGAAATATTGATAGAATGTTGTATGAAAACATCTTAGGGAAGATATGATTCCACGAGGTATTGTTCTGTACCACTATCTAACATCCTCTTCTAAAGACAAATTGAACAACTTCATTTGTACATCTTCAAGATAAATACCTTGTTTCTCCAAGCATTCATAAAAATCTTTGAGGTGTTGGTGAGGACTTCTGTCTTTGTTCCCACTGAATCTAGGCAAATAAGCATGCCACACTTTTGGGTGTGGAGCCTGATTATCTTCTCTATTCAAAGGTATTGCTGCATTGGACCCCAGTGTGTAATGGGGTGGCAATGCCACCTGTAAAATATTCACTGCAGGGGGGGGTTGTGACCTTTGGGAACCCCCCTGGGCGGGGGGATCGAGGGCAGTGCCCCCGAAGCTAAGAATAGATGTAAAATTTCCTTGTAAAATGTTGTAATTTCATAGTCAATCTGGGTCGTTCATTAGGCGGAGATCTAACAGTAGAAGTTATGTTTAATTTAGGGTTTTTTTTCCTTAGAAGGTAACCCCTTGCTATATATGAGGGAATTGTATTGCATCTATGGATATCTATATTCTGAGTGAGGAAGAGAGAGGAGATTAAGAGTGAAGAGGGAAATACAATGGATCTTTTGTAAGTTGTATCTCTTCAGTTTGCTGGATAATATAAAAAAGAAGGACTAGCTGTTTCTCTGTGGATGTAGCCCAAACTGGGTGAACCACATATATCTGTGTCTCTCTTGTTTTATGTGTTTTCTGTGTTTATATTTTTGCAATATTTTAAGTGTTCCATTGCTCTGTAATATATAATTCTCTAAAAATTGGTATCAAAGCCGAAGGTATTTTTGGCTGATTAACTCGTAGGAGAAAAGGGTTCTTGGTTCGAGTGGGAGCAATGGCGGGAGATGGTAGGTTTAGGGTTGAAAAATTTAACGGCCAAAACTACCAACAGAGGAAGATGCAGATGGAATAATATTTGTACCAGAGAGATCTGTACCAAACATTGGGCGGAAAGACAAAGAAGTCGACGAGTATGATAGACACAGAATGGGATATTCTTGACAGAAAAACACTTGGAACAATACGGTTGTGCCTAGCAGCATTTGTAGCATTTAATATTTCAAAGGAAACAACAACAGAGGGTTTAATGTCGACATTGGCCAAACTATATGAAAAACCCTCAGCCTCAAATAAGGTATTTCTTATGAAGCATTTATTTAATATGAAGATGTCAGAAGGTGGATCTGTTGCTGATCATTTAAATGAGTTTAATACAGTTATCAGTCAGTTAAGTTGTGTAAGGGTAAATTTTGATGATGATGTTAGGGCTCTGTTATTTCTGTGCTAATTTCCAGAAAATTGGAATGGTTTAGTTATGGCCATTAGTAACTTTGTCTCTGGATCTAGTACTTTAAAGTTTGATGATGTTGTCGGTGCAATCCTTAGCGAGGAAATGCGACGGAAAAGCTCCGGTGAGACATCAGGTAATGCTTTGACTACAAAGACTAGGGGAAGAAAAATGGAAAGAGGAAAGAGCTCTAGATATCGCAGTAAGTCAAGAAAAGGCAGATCCAAGTCCAGATCGGGGATAGTGTGCTAGAAATGTGGGAAGAAAGGACACCTGAAGAAAGATTGCAAGTCTCCAAAGGGAAAAGAAGGAGACGTGCAACAAGAAAAATAATCATGAAGCGAATGTAACAGGTGATGTGTTGCAATATTATTTCATTCTTTCATTAGAAAATATTATTGATGCCTGGGTGGTAGATTCAAGGGCCTCATTCCATGCCACACCTGATAGGAAACATTTTGATGATTATGTTCAAGGAGATTTTGGACAGGCTCGATTGGGTGATGATAGACCCTGTAAAAGCATTGGAATGGGTGTAGTTTTCATAAAACAGAAAATCGAAATCAGTGGCTATTGAAGGAGGTAAGGCATGTTCCAAATTTGAAGAAAAATCTGATTTCAACATGGTAGTTGGGAGGTGAAGGTTGCATAACTACTTTCACATATAAAACTTGGAAGGTCACTAAAGGATCCGTGGTAATAGCGAAAGGAGGAAAGGTTGGTACATTGTATTTATGCAATGTTATTTCTAATTCTGTTAATGCTTTAACCTCTACAGGAGAAGATACGACATTGTGTTATCATAGGCTTCGGCACATGAGTGAGAAGGCAATGCAGATTCTTCACTCAAGAAATTTGTTGCCAGGTTTGAAGCATGTTGATTTAAAATTTTGTGAGAATTTTGTTTATGGAAAATAGAAGAGAATCATATTCCTTAGAGTTGGGAAAGAAAAGAAGAGCGAAAAATTAGAGCTTGTGCATATAGATGTATGGGGACCTGCTTAGGTATCATCTCTTGGTGGCTTTCATTATTATGTTACTTTTATTGATGATGAAACCAGAAAAATTTGGATTTATTGTATTCGAAATAAATCTGATGTATTTGATACTTTCAAGAAATGGAAAGCTTTGGTTGAAAATGAGACAGGAAAAAGGTTGAAGTGTCTCAGATTAGACAATGGAGGTGGATATTGCAGCAAAGAGTTTGATAGGTGGTGAGCTCCAGTATTGTAGCAATAATGCTACAACTCCTGGGGCTTCCTGTCACTCATTTTATCAACCCGGTAGTTCGTACAAACTTGGAAGCGACGGTGCTATATGCACAAGTACTAGCTCTTGTCGCAGCTGTCACTTGGTCAGCTGGCACAAGTCCGCTAGGGCTCAAGCCAACTTCTATAGGCTCTCAGAAGAAGCTTGCTAATTGATGGACGAAAGCTAATCTTAGAGGAAAGCTACTTTACTTGACAAAAATGAACTGAAAGCAAATCAAAGCATGTAAACCTAGGAAACCCTAATTTAACTAGTCTAACCTCTACAATGCAAGAAATGTGAATGAAACTTCTACCAATGCTACTGTTACCTCTAATAAGGGCAAATGCATGGATCTAAACTACTTGCATCATGAAAGATATGTTTTTGTATTTTTCCTTTAAGTGTGTGGAATGATTGTGATCTTGTGCTAGCTAGGGTTTGGTTGTGCAGATGGGATGGAGAAGGAAGGAAAGCGTGGGATAGGTTGGGGAGGCGAGGAGAGGTCCCTAGGGATCCTTAGCATCCATCCACAGAGGTTCCTCGCATTCAGATGCTCAGCAACCGAGAGAGTGGCCTCCTACAGGATGGCTGTGGAGGATCCTACAGGATACTCTGTTTTCTACAGGATGTCTACAAATGGCTACAGGATGACCTACCGTGAGTGTTTGGAGTGATGGAGGAGTAATGGAATGGTAGGGGGAGATGTGTAAGGTAGGAATGAGGCTGGTGATGGCTGTAGAAGTGGAGGAATAGGATAGGGAGTGAATGTAGGGAGTAGGTTGGAAGATAGAGGGCTAGGTCAATGAAAGGGCTAGAGAATGGAAGTACGTGAGGAGTGAAAGACTTTGGGAGATAACAGAGCGGAGCAGGGGTCGAAGATGTGTGTGCATGCGGGATCAAGATGGAGAATGAAGTAATGGAACGAGAGAGAGCAGTGTAAGTGAAACAAATGCTTATGACTGTCACCAAACCGAAAATGCATCAACCTAACTATCTGTGCTTATAAATTCAATGAACAGCAATTTAAACGTGAAGGAGAATGTGCATGAAGCTATGGTAAAGGAGTGTGGTGCACGTGTGAATCATGTGGAAGCATCTAACATAACGTGACTGTGTTTGCAGCAATCATGGAATAAAGAAATGCGTATTTTTGGTGGCTAGTCATGGACTGCACTCCAATCCCAGATGAGACGGCAGTGAGCCTTAACAACCTTTTTGTTGGAGCTCCAATCGATTATATCTATCCTCTGCTACACTACGCAAGTGGAAACAAATTCACCATAAGAAACTCCTATCTAACTCATGAAAAAGACCAACTTAACAACCTGTAATTCGAATTGTATGTGCAAATGAAAAGCTCAAAGTGCTGAAATGAAATGGAAACAACACTACAGCAGAGGGGACCTATGGCTCTTAGGTTGGGCCCTAACCTGAGAGCTATAGTCTCCTTAAGAAACTCAGAACTAGATCACAAACTGCCTTCTTTATTCATAATCTGATGTCATGCCAAATTGGCTTACAAAAAGGAACGAAAACTGAACTGTGCTCCAAAATTACAATAGCAATACGAGAGTTTCAACAACCTATCCAAGGCTAAGGCCTCTATACTTATACAAAAACGATGATCCAACAAATATCCTTGATTTTAGGAGCTCAGCTGTCCAACTTCGAGTTTAACTGCTGATCCTGTAGGACAGTCATAACTACTGTTCCTGTAGAACAGTTATAACTGCTGTTCCTGTAGGACAGCTGGCTGCTTCTTAAGCTCGGAGGGGAGATGGATTGGAGCTCGGAGTTCTTGGTGGGAATCACGAGGAATGTCCCAAGACCGTGGACATCCTCTCCTAAAAACCAGCAGTGCCACCTCATTTTCTCCTTATCTCCCTTTTCGTTGTCTCTTGCTCCCTTTTAATGCCAAAATCTGGAATCACAATGCATTAGTCACGTAGATAGAGTGCCTACCCTTCTTCCTACAAACAACATGAATAAACTAAGAAATGCATGCATAAGCAATAAAAAAATGAATGGTTTGAGCAAGTAGAATAGGCCAAAATGAGCCCAAATTGTACCAAAATTGGGGCTCATCATCACCCCCCAGCTGAACCATTTGCTCATCCTTGAGCAATTTTGCCCCGGCTCCTTGTCCTTGCCCGAGAGCTGGGGCCCAGAACCTGCTCCTTCTTCTCTATTTTTGGGGCCTCTGTTTTCTCTGCCTCAGGTGGAGACGAGGGTGGTGCTTCTTCCCCCTTTTTCATTTCCTTGAGCCGGGCTTCAGAAGGCGACTGGCCTATTTTCCGCATCTAGGAAGTGACTTTTGGGCTTCCCTTCTTAGGGGTGGCCTGTGTTTTAGAGGGAGTTCTTGTGCTGGGTGAAGTAGGCATGTCTCCTGAAGTGGGTTGGCTGCTGGGTGGAGGCTGCGACTTGTCTGTTTTCATTCTCTGGCTCCTCCTTGCCTCGGAAGGTAGAGGGATCTCCCTCTCTCTTTTTTTCTTTGGGTTTTGCCGGTGTGTTGAGGGCAGCCAGTGCCGCTGCCGCCTTCTTTTCGAGGATGCTAGACTTCTCTTTCTTGTGCTTTGCTCTCTCAGAGCTCCTTGTAGAGGGTCCCTCCTCCTTTGGTTTCGGGTTTCCTGCAGAAGACCCTTCCTTGACCGGTTTTGGGCTCCCTGCAGGAGCATCTTCCTTAGCTCTTGGGCTTCCCGTAGGAGCCTTTTCTTTTAGCACGTCTGGGCTTCCTGCAGGAGCTTTTCCTTTTTCTTGAATTTTTGGGCTTCCTGTAGAAGCCTTTGTCTTTGTTTCCAGACTTCCTGTAGAAGTCTGTTCCTTAGTGATTTTCGGGCTTCCTGTAGAAGACCCTACTTTGTCCACTTTCGGTCCTCCTGTAGAAGACCCTTTCTTTACGCTCTTTGGGTCTTTTGTAGAAGATCCCTTCTCCGTTTTTGAGCCTCCTGTAGAAGCCTTCGTCTGCTTTCCTGTAGGCATTGTTCTTGGGCTTCCTGTAGAAGCCTGCATTTGTTTCCCTGTAGATGCAACTGTCACCACCTTTTCTTGCTTGGCTGCATGGATTTTGCTTTTGGCTTTGACTGCAGGAGCTGACGAGGTGCTTGGGCTGACAGGGACCACCTCCGCTTTGTCCATTCTGCTCTTCATCCTCTGTTCTCTTGCTGTCAAAACAGGTGTGTCACCCTCCTCCTCGTCTTCCTTTTCTTCTTGCTTCCTCTTTTGTTCCTTCCTCTGCACTGTGGCAGGGGTCTTCGGACCTGGTTTCCTCTTTTCTTTGGCCACTACCTCTTTGTCTTCACTACTGGAGGAGCCACTATCTTCGACCAGCATTTTGATGTCCCCATCTCGTGTTAGATTTCTAAATGACTCCCAGGAGAGGGGAACTTTATAGGAGTGCAGTGCATCCTCTACAAGCAACTTGATCAGTCCATGGCGTGCCACCTGATCTGGGACGCCACCCTTCAGCTTCGTAGCACATTCCATTAAAGATTGCAACAGGAAATAAGGAATGCTTAATTTCTTTTCTATATGAAGCTCACTTCGGTGCCTTAATTCGTTTAGCAATCGGAAATGGTACCCGTAGACGATGCTATAGCGCCCCTCACATGTAACATATTTCATAACCTGTAAGCTGACCTCGTTCCAAGGTGGTGTCAAACTGTTCCTTCGTACTCCATTCTTATCCTCGGAGAATTCTTCCTCAGGTGGAAAGAATTCCTTCTTTGCTTGCTGGCTCTGTTTTCGTTCTTCTTTATCCCACGGGAGACCCATAGGAAGCTCAGTGATTCTACTGATGGACTGCGGGGTTATCTTGAGGCTTAGGCCTCTGAAATTGACTGTGGCCAGCACCTTGGATTTTGGCCTCAGGGCCTACAAGAATTCCTCGGCCACTTCCTCATCATACCCCTGCAACTTATCACAAAAAGACATCCACTGTGCTTGTGTAAAGAGCTCTACCACTGCCTGATTTCTCCTCAATGTGGTTGAATCAGTGGGCTCTCGCCTGATAAACCCACCAGGCATGATGAACACAGTGGTTTTGACCAAAGGCGGTAGATACAAAGGAAATTCGGTCTTATAGACAGAGCATGCAATGAATTCATAGACCACAGTCTAATTATACTGCTATCCTGTAGAAGCGATAGTATAGGCACGGCAATCCAATATTTTTTTTTATGACCAGACTGTGAATAATGACCTTGCGACCTTTGAAAACCAATTGCGGAAGGAGTTTCAGGGTTACCTCTTTTCCGCCACCTTTTTTTTACGTGAAGACTTCACCTTCCTGTAGAGACTTCTTTCCTGTAGATACTGCTTCCTGTGGGACTGCGTTCCTGTAGAAACTGTTCCTGTAGGAGCAGTGCGCAGACTTCGGGGGGAGCTATAGTTGGACAGCGGTCGAGAGGTGCCTTACCAGCGTTCAGGTAGCCGAGAGCTTGGCGTATCAACATGCAGAGGTAATCAGAGGAGCTACTCGATTTTTGAAGTGAGGTTGATGGATATACACGCTTAATCGAGCCGATTAGATTTTGAATCGGCGCAGCTCGTGGCGCGGGGGGTGAGCTGTCCCCGCCGGACCGTTGGGTGACGTCACCCATCATCCACCTGCACATTCGCTTGCTGCCGCATTCATTCCCACAGATCTGCCGCCGCCCTTTTCGATTAAACTCGTTTCACGGTTGACGGGACTAATCTTCACGTGCGTGCTACGTGTGTCTTTTGTCGTGGCTGCCACCTCATCATCTGACTATCCCTTCACTAGCCGATGTGGCCAGTCAACAGGCCTTACGGCCGCTCAACCATTCACCTTTATGCCATGCAAAACAAATCAAAGTAATATCCATGCGATTTGATGGAGAGAAGGATTAGAACACTTACCTGCGCGCGGCTGCACATGATTTCCAGTTTGTGGACGATGGATTTACCTGCTGCACGCGGCTTACACAGACCCGGAGGCACATGGCTACTGGTTGCTGACGCTAGAGTGGATGGTTTGGCATTCATGCGCCCGTGTTTTATCTCGGATGGCGGTGCTGTGGACGGTATTCACTCGAGCAGGTTGAACTGTTACAGGATCCCCGCGAGGGGTCTTGTCACAGTCCTTTCTCCTTGGGTGCATGCTGCATGCTGGCGGTTCTGGCTTCTCGATCACGATCCCAGCGCTTCTGATGCATAACGTGGATGTGGTATGGCTCTCGGTGCTTGGTTTTTCTTTGACAGATGTTTTTTCACGAGAACTCATTGCTTTGTTGTGCTGCTGCAGGGATCTTGGTTGCATGGCGACGAGGATGGTGGAGCAAGATAGTAGCAATGTTCGGGGGTGCCATCAGTGGCATGCATGCATTCAATCCACTCCTCAGTCGCTAGATCTTCATTTGAAACACATTTCGGCCGTCGCAACCTTCTATAGGAAGTTTCCTGTAGAACACAGAGCTTCCTGTAGAAATTTTGCACTGTCCTGTAGAAGATCCGCGTCTTCCTGTAGGAAGACTGTCTGTTCCTGTAGAAAACTGTATCTTCCTGTAGAAGATCCAAATCATGATAAAAATTGCACATACCTTGAAAAACATTGTTATTCTTGGAGGAGGTGTTGATGACATCCTTTGATAGCATGATGAAGGCCGCTGGCTTGGAGTGGAGAGCCTTCTTCTCCTCCATAGAACATCTGCATGCAAAACTTTTATTGTGCTTATTGTTTTTTCTTTTTTTACTCTTTTTTTTTTTTTTTTTTTTTTTGAAAAGATAGCAGGGGCGCCCGAAAGAGGTTTTCACCCTTGCTACCTACCTTGAGCGCCTCAAAGAGGTTTTCACTCAAGGATCTTTTTTAAACTTTTTTTTTTTTTTTTTTTTTTTTGAAAGACAATAGGAGCGCCTCAATGAGGTTTTCACCCCTACTGCCTGCCTTGGGCGCCTCAGAGAGGTTTTCACCCAAGGATCTTTATTTTTTCTCTTTCTTCTTTTTTTTTTTTTTTTTTTTCTCCTCAGGGTATGCCCACAGTGGAGGCAGAACCCTTCTCTATGACCAAAACAGATTTCTCCATAGTGCTGATAAACTCTTGTCTTGAGAGAGGTCTTCTGTAGATCTTCAATCGGTGCCCATTGACAAGCATGGGAATGGCTTCCTCATCAATGGTTCGAATGAGGACAGATCTATTGTCATGGCACTACTCCACTACATATGATCCTAGCCATCTGGTTCTCAACTTCCCCTTGAAATCTTTGAATCTGGAGTCATACAACAAAGCCCAATCTCCCGGCTGGAATTGCTTGTCGTGGAGATGTTGGTCATGCCACACCTTTCTCTGAAGTTGAACCACTTCTGAGTGAAGCAGGGCCTGCATGCGGTGCTCATCCAGTCCATTCAGCTGCAATAACCTTTCTTGCTGTGCATGGCTGAGATCTAGGTCCAGCTGAGCTGCCATCCTCAAAGTGTTATACTCAAACTCAATGGACAGCAAAGCTTTCTTCCCATAGACCAGCTCATAATGTGTGAAGCCGGTGGTGGTCTTCCAAGTGGTGTTGTAAGCCCATGTGGCCTCAACCAGACGATCTGCTCAGTCCTTTCTGCTGCTGCTCACCACTTTGGTCAAGATACCTTCTAATGCTCTATTGGTGACTTCCACCTGCCCATTTGCTTGAGGGTGATAGGGGGTGGAAGTCCTGTGCTTGATCTTGTGATGAGCTAGAAGATCTTCAATCAAGTTGGATGTGAATTGGCTCCCCTGATCGGTCACCAGCTCTCTTGGGTAGCCAAACTTGTAGAAGATGTTCTCTCTTAATAACTCGACCACCTTCTCTTCTGTTGCTGCTTTGATTGCTTTAGTCTCTGCCCACTTTGTCAAGTAGTCAGTACACACAATGATGTAGGATCTCTGCCTCGAAGAGGGATTGATTGGACCCACAAAGTCCATGCCCCACTTCTCAAATGGCTCAAGAGTCACTTGAGGTTGGAGAGGCATCTCATCCCTTTGGGTCGGTTTCCCCATTCTTTGGCATTGGTCACACTGGCTGACATATCTTCTGACATCTTGATGAAGTGTGGGCCAATAGTAGCCTGCCTGCAGGATCTTGAAGGCAGTTCTCTTTGATGCAAAATGTCCTCCACAAGGCCCATCATGACAGGTGAGGAGGATGTCAAAGACTTCCTCTTCCCTTACACAACGCCTTAAGATCTGATCGGGGCCAAGCTTGAACAGATTGCCCCCAATCCATGTAAATGAGGCACTCTTTCTGATGATTTTGCTCTTCTCTTTTGAAGAGAGGTGCGGAGGGAACTGAGCCGAAACAAGGTAGTTTGCTATATCAGCAAACCATGGAGAGAGTACTGAGATAGCAAACAGATGCTCATCAGGCATCTGGTCATCCACCGTCCCATCTTCTTCTGCAGACAAATCCAATCTAGACAAGAAGTCAGCAACAACATTTTCTCTCCCTGGTTTATCAACAATGGTTAGATCAAACTGCTGCAATAAAAGTAACCATCTAATAATACGAGCATTTACATCTGGTTTATTCATCAAATATCTAATAGCAGCATGGTCAGTATGTACAAAAGTCTGGTAACCAGTAATATAATGTCGGAACTTGTTCAGTGCATGGACTACAGCTAAGAACTCTTTCTCGGTTACAGTGTAATTCAGCTCTGCTTTGGACAAGTTTTTGCTGACAAAGTAAATGGCATATGGAAGTTTTTCCTCAACTTGTCCTAAAGCTGCACCTATAGCTTTGTTCGAGGCATCAGTGTGGATGTGGAAAGGTAGGGCCCAGTTTGGACCTCTCAAGATTGGTGCTGACACCAACTTGTCCTTTAACTCATTCAAACTCCTCTGACAATTGTCAGTCCACTTAAACTCCACATCTTTTGCCAACGGACCAAACAATGGTGAGGCTAACTTGCTGAAGTCCTTAATGAATCTCCGGTAGTATCCTGCTAATCCCAAGAAACTCCGGACATCCCTTACTTTTTGAGGAGGTGGAACCCTCTTGATGAGAGCAATTTTGTTAGGATCGACCTACAATCCTTGGGAAGAAATGGTATGGCCTAGCACGGTCCCTTCAGTCATTAGGAATTCACATTTTTCAGGGCTGAGAGACAGGTTCATCTCAATGCATTTGGTTAGGACTTTCCCCAGGTTGGACAATGCTTCCTGGAAGTTGGCCCCATAGGGAGTAAAGTCATCCATGTATATTTCCACTGCATCATGGACCAACTCCGAGAAGATGCTCAAGACAGCTCTCTGAAAAGTAGCAGGAGCATTGCATAACCCAAAGGGAAGGACTCGGTAGGCAAAGGTACCCCAAGGACAAGTGAAGGTGGTCTTATCTTGGTATTCTGGGCTGATTTGGATTTGATTGTACCCGCTAAACCCATCCAGGAAAGAGAAGAACTTCTTTCCTGCCAGTCCATCCAACACTTGATCTATGAAAGGTAGAGGGAAATGGTCTTTTTTGGTAGCTTTGTTCAGCTCATGGTAATCTACACAGATCCTCCACTTCCCATTCTTCTTGGGAACCAACACTAGAGGGGACACCCATTCACTATCTGAGATGGGGTAGATGAATCCGGCATCCAACAGTTTTTGCAATTCTTCCTTGACAATGTCTTTAAGGGCTGGATTCATTCTCCTCTGAGGTTTCCTAACCGGTTTACAGTCCTCTTTGATGTATATATGATGAGTACAGACCGAGGGATGGACTCCTTTCATCTCCTTATAGCTCCAAGCAAAAGCATCTAGGTGGCTGGCCAACAGGTTGCACAGCTCCTTTTCCTGAGAAGGAGATAGGGAGGAGCTGATTTTCAATGCTCTCTCAGGGCCGAACTCCACATTCTTAACTCTGGGAGTGACAGGGTTGGTTGTACAAAGATCCACTAAGGTGCTAGCTTGGGCATCCTCCACCAATTTTTCTAAAGGTAGGGCACTGGTAGGTGGGTTTTGGATCAAGTTCTCGATCAAATCATCCTCGGTTGGGGGATTTCTTCTATTGGTTTCTATGGTACACAGAGGTGCTAAATACACCTCGTCTTCTTCTCCTTCTTCCAACTAGAGTGGTAAGTCATGCTCCAAAGAGGGTTGGGCAGGAGGGTATAGGACAAGTTACTTGGACATAGGAGCATTTTTGATGGTCATATTTCCGGCACGGCAACTGATATAGGCATCTGCAGTGGTTAACCAACGCCTTCCCAAAATGAGGGGATATCCAGTAAGCTTTGCCTTTGGTTGCAGAACCAAGAAGTCTGCAGGATACTCCCAAGAGTCAATAGAGACCAAGACATCCTCCACAATCCCTGCGGGAGTCACAGTGGAGCGATCTGCTAATTGCAGTACTGTCAAGGTCTTCCTCAAGGAACCTTGAAGATTGAGCTTGAGCATGGTATCCCTGGTCATTACATTAATGGCAGCCCCCAGATCAATCAGGGTGTGGGGTATGATGGTGCCATTGATGTGGACATCTACTACAGGACTTCCAGGATCTAAGTACTTTGGGCAGATGACTTGTCCTAGCATAAGGTCAGACAGTTGTCCTATGACATTGATAGTTGAAGCATCTTTCTTCCCTCTGCCTGGATGTTTGAAACACTTCTCCTTAACCAGCTTGTTATAGATTGGCACATCCTTGATGTCTACAAATGGCTACAGGATGACCTACCGTGAGTGTTTGGAGTAATGGAGGAGTAATGGAATGGTAGGGGGAGATGTGTAAGGTAGGAATGAGGCTGGTGATGGCTGTAGAAGTGGAGGAATAGGATAGGGAGTGAATGTAGGGAGTAGGTTGGAAGATAGAGGGCTAGGTCAATGAAAGGGCTAGAGAATGGAAGTACATGAGGAGTGAAAGAATTTGGGAGATAACAGAGCGGAGCAGGGGTCGAAGATGTATGTGCATGCGGGATCAAGATGGAGAATGAAGTAATGGAACGAGAGAGAGCAGTGTAAGTGAAACAAATGCTTATGACTGTCACCAAACCGAAAATGCATCAACCTAACTATCTGTGCTTATAAATTCAATGAACAGCAATTTAAACGCGAAGGAGAATGTGCATGAAGCTGTGGTAAAGGAGTGTGGTGCAGGTGTGAATCATGTGGAAGCATCTAACATAACGTGACTGTGTTTGCAGCAATCATGGAATAAAGAAATGCGTATTTTTGGTGGCTAGTCATGGACTGCACTCCAATCCCAGATGAGACGGCAGTGAGCCTTAACAACCTTTTTGTTGGGGCTCCAATCGATTATATCTATCCTCTGCTACACTACGCAAGTGGAAACAAATTCACCATAAGCAACTCCTATCTAACTCATGAAAAAGACCAACTTAACAACTTGTAATTCGAATTGTATGTGCAAATGAAAAGCTCAAAGTGCTGAAATGAAATGGAAACAACACTACAGCAGAGGGGACCTATGGCTCTCAGGTTGGGCCCTAACCTGAAAGCTATAGTCTCCTTAAGAAACTCAGAACTAGATCACAAACTTCATTATTCATAATCTGATGTCATGCCAAATTGGCTTACAAAAGGGAACGAAAACTGAACTGTGCTCCAAAATTACAATAGCAATACGAGAGTTTCAACAACCTATCCAAGGCTAAGGCCTCTATACTTATACAAAAACGATGATCCAACAAATATCCTTGATTTTAGGAGCTCGGCTGTCCAACTTCGAGTTTAACTGCTGATCCTGTAGGACAGTCATAACTACTGTTCCTGTAGAACAGTTATAACTGCTGTTCCTGTAGGACAGCTGGCTGCTTCTTAAGCTCGGAGGGGAGATGGATTGGAGCTCGGAGTTCTTGGTGGGAATCACGAGGAATGTCCCAAGACCGTGGACATCCTCTCCTAAAAACCAGCAGTGCCACCTCATTGTCTCCTTATCTCCCTTTTCGTTGTCTCTTGCTCCCTTTTAATGCCAAAACCTGGAATCACAATGCATTAGTCACGTAGATAGAGTGCCTACCCTTCTTCCTACAAACAACATGAATAAACTAAGAAATGCATGCATAAGCAATAAAAAAATGAATGGTTTGAGCAAGTAGAATAGGCCAAAATGAGCCCAAATTGTACCAAAATTGGGGCTCATCATCACCCCCCAGCTGAACCATTTGCTCATCCTTGAGCAATTTTGCCCCGGCTCCTTGTCCTTGGCCGAGAGCTGGGGCCCAGAACCTGCTCCTTCTTCTCTATTTTTGGGGCCTCTGTTTTCTCTGCCTCAGGTGGAGACGAGGGTGGTACTTCTTCCCACTTTTTCATTTCCTTGAGTCGGGCTTCAGAAGGCGACTGGCCTATTTTCTCAGGGGTGGCCTATGTTTTAGAGGGAGTTCTTGTGCTGGGTGAAGTAGGGATGTCTCCTGAAGTGGGTTGGCTGCTGGGTGGAGGCTGCGACTTGTCTGTTTTCATTCTCTAACTCCTCCTTGCTTCGGAAGGTAGAGGGATCTCCCTCTGTCTTTTTTTCTTTGGGTTTTGCCGGTGTGTTGAGGGCAGCCAGTGCCGCTGTCGCCTTCTTTTCGAGGATGCTAGAATTCTCTTTCTTGTGCTTTGCTCTCTCAGAGCTCCTTGTAGAGGGTCCCTCCTCCTTTGGTTTTGGGTTTCCTGCAGAAGACCCTTCCTTGACCAGTTTTGGGCTCCCTGCAGGAGCATCTTCCTTAGCTCTTGGGCTTCCCGTAGGAGCCTTTTCCTTTAGCACGTCTGGGCTTCCTGCAGGAGCTTTTCCTTTTTCTTGAATTTTTGGGCGTCCTGTAGAAGCCTTTGTCTTTGTTTCCAGACTTCCTGTAGAAGTCTGTTCCTTAGTGATTTTCGGGCTTCCTGTAGAAGACCCTACTTTGTCCACTTTCGGTCCTCCTGTAGAAGACCCTTTCTTTACACTCTGTGGGTCTTTTGTAGAAGATCCCTTCTCTGTTTTTGAGCCTCCTGTAGAAGCCTTCGTCTGCTTTCCTGTAGGCGTTGTTCTTGGGCTTCCTGTAGAAGCCTGCGTTTGTTTCCTTGTAGATGCAACTGTCACCACCTTTTCTTGCTTGGCTGCATGGATTTTGCTTTTGGCTTTGACTGCAGGAGCTGACGAGGTGCTTGGGCTGACAGGGACCACCTCCGCTTTGTCCATTCTGCTCTTCATCCTCTGTTCTCTTTCTGTCAAAACAGGTGTGTCACCCTCCTCTTCGTCTTCCTTTTCTTCTTGCTTCCTCTTTTGTTCCTTCCTCTGCACCGTGGCAGGGGTCTTCGGACCTGGTTTCCTCTTTTCTTTGGCCACTGCCTCTTTTTCTTCACTACTGGAGGAGCCACTATCTTTGACCAGCATTTTGATGTCCCCATCTCGTGTTAGATTTCTAAATGACTCCCAGGAGAGGGGAACTTTATAGGAGTGCAGTGCATCCTCTACAAGCAACTTGATCAGTCCATGGTGTGCCACCTGATCTGGGATGCCACCCTTCAGCTTCGTAGCACATTCCATTAAAGATTGCAACAGGAAATAAGGAATGCTTAATTTCTTTTCTACAGGAAGCTCACTTCGGTGCCTTAATTCGTTCAGCAATCGGAAATGGTACCCGTAGACGATGCTATAGCGCCCCTCACATGTAACATATTTCATAACCTGTAAGCTGACCTCGTTCCAAGGTGGTGTCAAACTGTTCCTTCGTACTCCATTCTTATCCTCGGAGAATTCTTCCTCAGGTGGAAAGAATTCCTTCTTTGCTTGCTGGCTCTGTTTTCGTTCTTCTTTATCCCACGGGAGACCCATAGGAAGCTCAGTGATTCTACTGATGGACTGCGGGGTTATCTTGAGGCTTAGGCCTCTGAAATTGACTGTGGCCAGCACCTTGGATTTTGGCCTCAGGGCCTGCAAGAATTCCTCGGCCACTTCCTCATCGTACCCCTGCAACTTATCACAAAAAGACATCCACTGTGCTTGTGTAAAGAGCTCTACCACTGCCTGATTTCTCCTCAATGTGGTTGAATCAGTGGGCTCTCGCCTGATAAACCCACCAGGCATGATGAACACAGTGGTTTTGACCAAAGGCGGTAGATACAAAGGAAATTCGGTCTTATAGACAGAGCATGCAATGAATTCACAGACCACAGTCTAATTATACTGCTATCCTGTAGAAGCGATAGTATAGGCACGACAATCCAATATTTTTTTTTATGACCAAACTGTGAATAATGACCTTGCCACCTTTGAAAACCAATTGCAGAAGGAGTTTCAGGGTTACCTCTTTTCCGCCACCTTTTTTTTACGTGAAGACTTCACCTTCCTGTAGAGACTGCTTCTTGTAGGACTGCGTTCCTGTAGGAGCAGTGCGCAGACTTCGGGGGGAGCTATAGTTGGACAGCGGTCGAGAGGTGCCTTACCAACGTTCAGGTAGCCGAGAGCTTGGCGTATCAACATGCAGAGGTAATCAGAGGAGCTACTCGAGTTTTGAAGTGAGGTTGATGGATATACACGCTTAATCGAGCCGATCATATTTTGAATCGGCGCAGCTCGTGGCGCGGGGGGTGAGCTGTCCCCGCCGGACCATTGGGTGACGTCACCCATCATCCGCCTGCACATTCGCTTGCTTCCGCATTCATTCCCACAGATCTGCCGCCGCCCTTTTCGATTAAACTCGTTTCATGGTTGACGGGACTAATCTTCACGTGCGTGCTACGTGTGTCTTTTGTCGTGGCTGCCACCTCATCATCTGACTATCCCTTCACTAGCCGATGTGGCCAGTCAACTGGCCTTACGGCCGCTCAACCATTCACCTTTATGCCATGCAAAACAAATCAAAGTAATATCCATGCGATTTGATGGAGACAAGGATTAGAACACTTACCTGCGCGCGGCTACACATGATTTCCAGTTTGTGGACGATGGATTTACCTGTTGCACGCGGCTTACACAGACCCGAAGGCACATGGCTACCGGTTGCTGACGCTGGAGTGGATGGTTTGGCGTTCATGCACCCGTGTTTTATCTCGGATGGCGGTGCTGTGGACGGTATTCACTCGAGCAGGTTGAACTGTTACAGGATCCCCGCGAGGGGTCTTGTCACAGTCCTTTCTCCTTGGGTGCATGTTGCATGCTGGCGGTTCTGGCTTCTCGATCACGATCCCAGCGCTTCTGATGCATAACGTGGATGTGGTATGGCTCTCGGTGCTTGGTTTTTCTTTGACATATGTTTTTTCACGAGAACTCATTGCTTTGCTGTGCTGCTGCAGGGATCTTGGTTGCATGGCGACGAGGATGGTGGAGCAAGATAGTAGCAATGTTCGGGGGTGCCATCAGTGGCATGCATGCATTCAATCCACTCCTCAGTCGCTAGATCTTCATTTGAAACACATTTCGGCCATCGCAACCTTCTACAGGAAGTTTCCTGTAGAACACAGAGCTTCCTGTAGAAATTTTGCACTTTCCTGTAGAAGATCCGCGTCTTCCTGTAGGAAGACTGTCTATTCCTGTAGAAAACTGTATCTTCCTGTAGAAGATCCAAATCATGATAAAAATTGCACATACCTTGAAAAACATTGTTATTCTTGGAGGAGGTGTTGATGACATCCTCTGATAGCATGATGAAGGCCCCTGGCTTGGAGTGGAGAGGCTTCTTCTCCTCCATAGAACATCTGCATGCAAAACTTTTATTGTGCTTATTGTTTTTTCTTTTTTTCTCTTTTTTTTTATTTTTTTATTTTTTTTTGTAAAGATAGCAGGGGCGCCCGAAAGAGGTTTTCACCCTTGCTACCTGCCTTGAGCGCCTCAAAGAGGTTTTCACTCAAGGATCTTTTTTAAACTTTTTTTTTTTTTTTTTTTTGTAAAGACAATAGGAGCGCCTCAATGAGGTTTTCACCCCTACTGCCTGCCTTGGGCGCCTCAGAGAGGTTTTCACCCAAGGATCTTTATTTTTTCTCTTTTCTTTTTTTTTTTTTTTTTTTTTTTTTTTTTCTCCTCAGGGTATGCCCACAGTGGAGGCAGAACCCTTCTCTATGACCAAAACAGATTTCTCCATAGTGCTGATAAACTCTTGTCTTGAGAGAGGTCTTCTGTAGATCTTCAATCGGTGCCCATTGACAAGCATGGGAATGGCTTCCTCATCAATGGTTCGAATGAGGACAGATCCATTGTCATGGCACTGCTCCACTACATATGGTCCTAGCCATCTGGTTCTCAACTTCCCCTTGAAATCTTTGAATCTAGAGTCATACAACAAAGCCCAATCTCCCGGCTGGAATTGCTTGTCGTGGAGATGTTGGTCATGCCACACCTTTCTCTGAAGTTGAACCACTTCTGAGTGAAGGAGGGCCTGCATGCGGTGCTCATCCAGTCCATTCAACTGCAATAACCTTTCTTGCTGTGCATGGCTGAGATCTAGGTCCAGCTGAGCTGTCATCCTCAAAGTGTTATACTCAAACTCAATGGACAGCAAAGCTTTCTTCCCATAGACCAGCTCATAAGGTGTGAAGCCGGTGGTGGTCTTCCAAGTGGTGTTGTAAGCCCATGTGGCCTCAACCAGGCGATCTGCCCAGTCCTTTCTACTGCTGCTCACCACTTTGGTCAAGATCCCTTCTAATGCTCTATTGGTGACTTCCACCTGCCCATTTGCTTGAGGGTGATAGGGGGTGGAAGTCCTGTGCTTGATCTTGTGATGAGCTAGAAGATCTTCAATCAAGTTGGATGTGAACTGGCTCCCCTGATCGGTCACCAGCTCTCTTGGGTAGCCAAACTTGTAGAAGATGTTCTCTCTTAAGAACTCGACCACCTTCTCTTCTGTTGCTGCTTTGATTTCTTTAGTCTCTGCCCACTTTGTCAAGTAGTCAGTACACACAATGATGTAGGATCTCTGCCTCGAAAAGGGATTGATTGGACCCACAAAGTCCATGCCCCACTTCTCAAATGGCTCAAGAGTCACTTGAGGTTGGAGAGGCATCTCATCCCTTTGGGTCGGTTTCCCCATTCTTTGGCATTGGTCACAATGGCTGACATATCTTCTAACATCTTGATGAAGTGTGGGCCAATAGTAGCCTGCCTGCAGGATCTTTAAGACAGTTCTCTTTGATGCAAAATGTCCTCCACAAGGCCCATCATGACAGGTGAGGAGGATGTCAAAGACTTCCTCTTCCCTTACACAACGCCTTAAGATCTGATCGGGGCCAAGCTTGAACAGATTGCCCCCAATCCATGTAAATGAGGCACTCTTTCTGATGATTTTGCTCTTCTCTTTTGAAGAGAGGTGCGGAGGGAACTGAGCCGAAACAAGGTAGTTTGCTATATCAGCAAACCATGGAGAGAGTACTGAGATAGTAAACAGATGCTCATCAGGCATCTGGTCATCCACCGTCCCATCTTCTTCTGCAGACAAATCCAATCTAGACAAGAAGTCAGCAACAACATTTTCTCTCCCTGGTTTATCAACAATGGTTAGATCAAACTGCTGCAAAAAAAGTAACCATCTAATAATACGAGCATTTACATATGGTTTATTCATCAAATATCTAATAGCAGCATGGTCAGTATGTACAAAAGTCTGGTAACCAGTAATATAATGTCGGAACTTGTTCAGTGCATGGACTACAGCTAAGAACTCTTTCTCGGTTACAGTGTAATTCAGCTCTGCTTTGGACAAGTTTTTGCTGACAAAGTAAATGGCATATGGAAGTTTTTCCTCAACTTGTCCTAAAGCTGCACCTATAGCTTTGTTCGAGGCATCAATGTGTATGTGGAAAGGTAGGGCCCAGTTTGGACCTCTCAAGATTGGTGCTGACACCAACTTGTCCTTTAACTCATTCAAACTCCTCTGACAATCGTCAGTCCACTTAAACTCCACATCTTTTGCCAACAGACCAAACAATGGTGAGGCTAACTTGCTGAAGTCCTTAATGAATCTCCGGTAGTATCCTGCTAATCCCAAGAAACTCCGGACATCCCTTACTTTTTGAGGAGGTGGAACCCTCTTGATGAGAGCAATTTTGTTAGGATCCACCTGCAATCCTTGGGAAGAAATGGTATGGCCTAGCACGGTCCCTTCAGTCATTAGGAATTCACATTTTTCAGGGCTGAGGGACAGGTTCATCTCAATGCATTTGGTTAGGACTTTCCCCAGGTTGGACAATGCTTCCTGGAAGTTGGCCCCATAGGGAGTAAAGTCATCCATGTATATTTCCACTGCATCATGGACCAACTCCGAGAAGATGCTCAAGACAGCTCTCTGAAAAGTAGCAGGAGCATTGCATAGCCCAAAGGCAAAGGTACCCCAAGGACAAGTGAAGGTGGTCTTATCTTGGTCTTCCGGGCTGATTTGGATTTGATTGTACCCGCTAAACCCATCCAGGAAAGAGAAGAACTTCTTTCCTGCCAGTCCATCCAACACTTGATCTATGAAAGGTAGAGGGAAATGGTCTTTTTTGGTAGCTTTGTTCAGCTCACGGTAATCTACACAGATCCTCCACTTCCCATTCTTCTTGGGAACCAACACTAGAGGGGACACCCATTCACTATCTGAGATGGGGTAGATGAATCCGGCATCCAACAATTTTTGCAATTCTTCCTTGACAATGTCTTTAAGGGCTGGATTCATTCTCCTCTGAGGTTTCCTAACCGGTTTACAGTCCTCTTTGATGTATATATGATGAGTACAGACCGAGGGATGGACTCCATTCATCTCCTTATAGCTCCAAGCAAAATCATCTAGGTGGCTGGCCAACAGGTTGCACAGCTCCTTTTCCTGAGAAGGAGATAGGGAGGAGCTGATTTTCAATGCTCTCTCAGGGCCGAACTCCACATTCTTAACTCTGGGAGTGACAGGGTTGGTTGTACAAAGATCCACTAAGGTGCTAGCTTGGGCATCCTCCACCAATTTTTCTAAAGGTAGGGCACTGGTAGGTGGGTTTTGGATCAAGTTCTCGATCAAATCATCCTCGGTTGGGGGATTTCTTCTATTGGTTTCTATGGTACACAGAGGTGCTGAATACACCTCGTCTTCTTCTCCTTCTTCCAACCAGAGTGGTAAGTCATGCTCCAAAGAGGGTTGGGCAGGAGGGTATAGGACAAGTTGCTTGGACATAGGACCATTTTTTATGGTCATATTTCCGGCACGGCAACTGATATAGGCATCTGCAGTGGCTAACCAAGGCCTTCCCAAAATGAGGGGATATCCAGTAAGCTTTGCCTTTGGTTGCAGAACCAAGAAGTCTGCAGGATACTCCCAAGAGTCAATAGAGACCAAGACATCCTCCAAAATCCCTTCGGGAGTCACAGTGGAGCGATCTGCTAATTGCAGTACTGTCGAGGTCTTCCTCAAGGAACCTTGAAGATTGAGATTGAGCATGGTATCCCTGGTCATTACATTAATGGTAGCCCCCAGATCAATCAGGGTGTGGGGTATGATGGTGCCATTGATGTGGACATCTACTACAGGACTTCTAGGATCTAAGTACTTTGGGCAGATGACTTGTCCTAGCATAAGGTCAGACAGTTGTCCTATGACATTGATAGTTGAAGCATCTTTCTTCCGTCTACCTGGATGTTTGAAACACTTCTCCTTAACCAGCTTGTTATAGATTGGCACATCCTTGATGGCCTGGAGAAGGGTTATCTTCACACACAACTGCTTGAGCTCTCCCAGAAGCTCATCTTCTTCTGGGTTGGGTTGTGTGGTGGCTGTAAGTCTCTTAGGAAAGGGTGGAATAGGCTTTGGTTCACTCTCCTGATGGTTTTCCTCATCCTCTGGGGGAGGAGGTTGGCGATCTGGAAGAGTCTTTCCAGATCTAAGATTGATCTCCTGGATCTCCACAGCATAGGTAGGGCATGAGGTCTCCCCAGTATATACCTGCTGAGCCTGTCTATTGTTGGGGTTCGGGTTCGGTTGGGCAGGGATCTGAGGTTGCCTTGGAGGAGCAGGAGGTAATGGTTGTGGCTGAACTGGAGGTGGAGGCAGAATGGCGGGAGGAGTGTTGTACTGGGGCCTCCACCCCGACTGGGGTGCACTCCATTGAGGCTGCGACTGGGTGTGTGAGTGATATGGATGGGAAGTAGGTTGAGTAGGGTACTGAGGTGGATAAGACCATGGAGGAGGCATGGACCATGAAGGATGAGCAGGGGGACCCCAGGAAGGCATAGGAGTTGACTGGTTGGGGTTGTAATAAGCTTGAGATGCCCCTTGCATCCCCTGCTGATAAGGTCTAGATCCTTGAGGCCTCCTTTGGTTGATGAACTAGAGAGGTTCAGTGGGGGCTTCGGTTCCTTGGTACATGGCTTTAAACCCAGGTAAGGTTGGACACTGATTTTTTGGGTGGTCCTCCTCACAAACGAAACACACTTCAACCGAATGCAATGGACATTCGTTCTTAGGGTGTCTTCTGGTGCACCTAGGACGGAAGACAGCCAAGGCTCTCTCAGCTTCTTCTTTCTTCTGCTGGATCCTGAATGTGTCCAGCTGCATGGCGATGGTCTATCTCACCTCACTCTTAAGATCTTCTAATTGGTTTGTAAACTCATGTTTGGAGAAAGGGACACTAGTGGAGAGGAGATTTCCTCTACCTCATTTTCTAGCTGCCCTGGAATGATTTCGAAACACAGTCTTGATGTCCTCATAAGGCAGTTGGTAAATGTCCCCCCCAGCTAACATGTGAAGGGTGTCTAAGAGATCTTCAGGGACTCCTCGGAGTAGAACCAACTTGAGGGATTCAGGGTCAGGTGTGCACCTGGCCCGTTTATAGCTAAGTTGGAACCTCTCCTCATAGTCCTCTAAAGACTCATCATTCCCCATGGTCATTCGAAAGATCTCTCCCTTGGTTTCCTTGGACCTACAATAATCCCTATACTTGGTATTGAAGGCTTGCTGCATCTGAGCCCAAGTAGCGATGCTATTCCCAGGTAATCCCATGAACCAGCGTAGTGCTGCATCCTTAAGAGTGGAAGGGAAAAGCTTCAGCTTTTGCTCATCTTCAGTATAGTCATAGGTTCTACAGAGGACAGCAAACTCAAATAGGAAGGTATCAGGATCCTCAGTGGTCAGTCCATGGAAGTGAGGCAAAGCAGAGGGGCTAATGTTTTTCATTTTCATCTCTCCATTGGTCTCTCGGATGGGGAAAGCTCCTTCTATTCTCTCATCTTCTCTATTGTCAGCCATAGCTTCGGATGGAGTGGTCTCTAACTCTTCTTCTTCTATAGGGTCTTGGTATATCTCAGGATGTTCACCTATATGTTCCTCTGGGTCACTGTCACCAAAGAAGAGAGAAGGGTGACTCAGTGATGTGGTGGGGGTGTTTGGTAGGAATTTGCCTGATCTATCTCGGTTCCTACGAGGCATGAAATGGAAAGGACTTTTTTTTTTTTTTTTTGATTGCTTTTGCCTTTTCTTTGGTACCTGCAAAACTGAAACAAAGTGATCTACAACTAACTATGTTGCTCAAATGAAATTGCAGAATTGGAAAGCTACTCTAGGAAAGCAAGAAATATTAATCTAGGAAAGCAAGAAATATTAATCTAGGAAAGCAGGAAATGCTAATCTATGAAAGCAGGAGATGCTAATCTATGAAAGCAGGAAATGCTAATCTAGGAAAGCAGGAAATGCTAATCTATGAAAGCAGGAAATGCTAATCTAGGAAAGCAGGAAATGCTAATCTAGGAAAGCAGGAAATGCTAAGCTACTTTTGCAGAATGGAAATGAAATAAACTACTAAGCAGAAGTAAGAGTACGAAAGTAGAAGAAAAGCAACAATTACTAATAATCTGACGCTTCTCCAGCAATGGCGCCAAAAAGATGGTGAGCTCCAGTATTGTAGCAATAATGCTACAACTCCTGGGGCTTCCTGTCACTCATTTTATCAACCCGGTAGTTCGTACAAACTTGGAAGCGACGGTGCTATATGCACAAGTACTAGCTCTTGTCGCAACTGTCACTTGGTCAGCTGGCACAAGTCCGCTAGGGCTCAAGCCAACTTCTATAGGCTCTCAGAAGAAGCTTGCTAATTGATGGACGAAAGCTAATCTCAGAGGAAAGCTACTTTACTTGACAAAAATGAACTAAAAGCAAATCAAAGCATGTAAACCTAGGAAACCCTAATTTAACTAGTCTAACCTCTACAATGCAAGAAATGTGAATGAAACTTCTACCAATGCTGCTGTTACCTCTAATAAGTGCAAATGCATGGATCTAAACTACTTGCATCATGAAAGATATGTTTTTGTATTTTTCCTTTAAGTGTCTGGAATGATTGTGATCTTGTGCTAGCTAGGGTTTGGTTGTGCAGATGGGATGGAGAAGGAAGGAAAGTGTGGGATAGGTTGGGGAGGCGAGGAGAGGTCCCTAGGGATCCTTAGCATCCATCCACAGAGGTTCCTCGCATTCAGATGCTCAGCAACCGAGAGAGTGGCCTCCTACAGGATGGCTGTGGAGGATCCTACAGGATACTTTGTTTTCTACAGGATGTCTACAAATGGCTACAGGATGACCTACCATGAGTGTTTGGAGTGATGGAGGAGTAATGGAATGGTAGGGGGAGATGTGTAAGGTAGGAATGAGGCTGGTGATGGCTGTAGAAGTGGAGGAATAGGATAGGGAGTGAATGTAGGGAGTAGGTTGGAAGATAGAGGGCTAGGTCAAGGAAAGGGCTAGAGAATGGAAGTACGTGAAGAGTGAAAGACTTTGGGAGATAACAGAGCGGAGCAGGGGTCAAAGATGTGTGTGCATGCGGGATCAAGATGGAGAATGAAGTAATGGAACGAGAGAGAGCAGTGTAAGTGAAACAAATGCTTATGACTGTCACCAAACCGAAAATGCATCAACCTAACTATCTGTGCTTATAAATTCAATGAACAACAATTTAAACGCGAAGGAGAATGTGCATGTAGCTGTGGTAAAGGAGTGTGGTGCAGGTGTGAATCATGTGGAAGCATCTAACATAACGTGACTGTGTTTGCAGCAATCATGGAATAAAGAAATGCGTATTTTTGGTGGCTAGTCATGGACTGCACTCCAATCCCAGATGAGACGGCAGTGAGCCTTAACAACCTTTTTGTTGGAGCTCCAATCGATTATATCTATCCTCTGCTACACTACGCAAGTGGAAACAAATTCACCATAAGCAACTTCTATCTAACTCATGAAAAAGACCAACTTAACAACCTGTAATTCGAATTGTATGTGCAAATGAAAAGCTCAAAGTGCTGAAATGAAATGGAAACAACACTACAGCAGAGGGGACCTATGGCTCTCAGGTTGGGCCCTAACCTGAGAGCTATAGTCTCCTTAAGAAACTCAGAACTAGATCACAAACTGCCTTCTTTATTCATAATCTGATGTCATGCCAAATTGGCTTACAAAAAGGAACGAAAACTGAACTGTGCTCCAAAATTACAATAGCAATACGAGAGTTTCAACAACCTATCCAAGGCTAAGGCCTCTATACTTATACAAAAACGATGATCCAACAAATATCCTTGATTTTAGGAGCTTGGCTGTCCAACTTCGAGTTTAACTGCTGATCCTGTAGGACAGTCATAACTACTGTTCCTGTAGAACAGTTATAACTGCTGTTCCTGTAGGACAGCTGGCTGCTTCTTAAGCTCGGAGGGGAGATGGATTGGAGCTCGGAGTTCTTGGTGGGAATCACGAGGAATGTCCCAAGACCGTGGACATCCTCTCCTAAAAACCAGCAGTGCCACCTCATTGTCTCCTTATCTCCCTTTTCGTTGTCTCTTGCTCCCTTTTAATGCCAAAACCTGGAATCACAATGCATTAGTCACGTAGATAGAGTGCCTACCCTTCTTCCTACAAACAACATGAATAAACTAAGAAATGCATGCATAAGCAATAAAAAAATGAATGGTTTGAGCAAGTAGAATAGGCCAAAATGAGCCCAAATTGTACCAAAATTGGGGCTCATCAATAGGTACTGTTAAGAGAATGGAATTCGTAGAGAGAAGACAGTTCCAGGAACACCACAAGAAAATGGTGTGTCAGAAAGGATGAACAGGACAATCATGGAGCATGCAAGGTGCATGAGATTGCATGCAGGATTTACTTTACAATTTTGGGCAAATGTTGTAGATATTGTTGTTTATCTAGTAAACAAAGGGCCTTCAATTTCCTTGGATGGTGGTATTCCAGAGGAGGCATGGACAGGTAAAAAGTTAAACTACTCTTTTTTAAAGACTTTTGGTTGTGAAGCCTTTGTCCACATTAATAAAGAAAATAGAACAAAGCTTGAGGCAAAATCAAAGAAATGTACCTTTATTGGATATCGTGTTAATG
The DNA here is from genome assembly GCA_031772625.1 of Pinus tabuliformis. NCBI lineage: Eukaryota > Viridiplantae > Streptophyta > Pinopsida > Pinales > Pinaceae > Pinus > Pinus tabuliformis. Next base: position 745,262,376 of record CM062807.1, on the reverse strand, counting down.
ATTTTGGTTATCTCTTTTATGATTACGAAAAACACAAAATCGTTAGGAGCAGAGATGTCATATTTAGTGAAAAGGTTTCGTATAAGGATCAGTTGCAGGAAAAGAAATAGGAAAAAGAAAACAAAGAATACACAGTGCTTGACGGGATCACAGGAAAAGTGATGGTGCCTGAAAATCATAATGATCAACACCCAGAACAATAACCACAATAGCAACAAGCACCTCAAACACCTGAAAGTGGTGTTAAAAGATCTACCAGGATAAGTAGACCCCCTGAACGATACTCTCCTTCAGTATATTATGTATTGTTGACTAATTCTGGTGAACCAGAATGTTATGAAGAAGCAGTACAGGTAGAAACCAGGAACATGTGGGAGCAAGTCATGAAAGAAGAGATGGAATTATTAGCACATAACCAGACTTGGGACTTAGTCAGGTTGCCTACAGGTAAAACAACATTGCAGAATAAATGGGTTTACAAGTTGGAGGAAGAAGATGGAGGTAGAAAAAGGTATAAAGCTAGACTTGTGGTGAAAGGGTTTGCACAGAAAAAGGGTATAGAATTTGATGAGATATTTTCTCCTATTGTTAAAATGACTTCAATCAGAACTATTTTAAGTCTAGTAGTAGTTGACGATTTTCATCTTGAGCAGTTAGATGTAAATACAACCTTTCTCCATGGGGATTTGGAGGAAGAGATATATATGCAGCAGCCACAAGGATATGAGGTAAAAGGGAAGGAGAAACTAGTGTGCAGGTTGAAGAAGAGCTTGTACGACTTAAAACAGGCCCCAAGGCAGTGGTATCTAAAATTTGACAGGTTTATGTCTGAACATGGTTATACTAGATGTCACTCTGATCATTGTGTTTATCTCAAAAGGCAAAATGATGGCAGCTCTATTTTGTTGTTATTGTATGTAGATGACATGCTTGTTGTAGGTTCTAACATGCAGAAAATAAATGTGCTCAAAAGAAAATTGGCAAACTCATTGCAATGAAGGATTTGGGTGTTGCAAAACAAATCCTTGGTATGAGAATAACTAGAGACAGGAAGAATCACAAATTAACATTGTCTCAAAGTGAGTACATAGAAAAGGTGTTGAAAAGGTTTAATATGCAGAATGAAAAACTAGTTAGTATACCTTTGGCTAGCCATTTCAAATTAAGTAAGGAGGAGTGTCCCAAGACTCAGGAAGAAATGGATCATATGTATAAAGTTCCATATGCATCAGTAGTTGGAAGCTTAATGTATGCAATGGTCTGCACAAGGCCTGATATTGCGCATGCAGTGGGAGTTGTAAGTAGGTACATGAACAATCCAAGAAAAGAACATTGGATGGCGGTGAAGTGGATTCTCAGGTAATTGAGAGGTACCACAAATCAAGAATTATGCTTTGGTGGTTCAAACATTGCTCTACAGGGATATGTTGATGCAAATATGGTGGGTGATAGAGATAAAAGGAGAAGCACAACAGGGTATGTGTTTACTGTAGGTGGAAAAGCTGTTAGTTGGGTCTCAAAACTGCAAAGTGTTGTTGCCCTCTCAACAACAAAAGCAGAGTATGTTGCTGCTACAGAGGCTAGTAAAGAAATGATTTGGTTACAAAGGTCTTTGGATGAATTAGGTAAGAAGTAGGAGTTGGGCAAGTTATACAGTGACAGCCAGAGTGCCATACATCTTGCAAAGAACTTTGCATTTCATTCCAAGAGTAAACATATACAGCTCAAGTCCCATTTCATATGGCCAGCATTGGAAGATGGACAGTTGAAGCTGGAAAAGATACACACTAGCCAGAATCCTGCAGATATGTTAACAAAATTTGTAACCAGGGAGAAACTGAGAATTTGCTCAGTTTCAATTGGTCTTCAAGTATGATGAAGAAGATGAGAAACAGCCAGGTCCAAAGTGGAGTCATTGTCCAACAAATGAAGCAGTGGTGGAGTTGTTATAATCAGTCTCCAAGTGGGAGATTGTTGGATGTGGAGCTTGATTATCTTCTATATTCAAAGGTATTGTTGCATTAGACCCCAGTTCGTAATGGGGTGGCAACGCCGCCCATAAAATATTTGCTATAGGGGGGGTCCAGGGGGGGAGGCTACGACCTTTGGGAGCCCCCCCCCCCCCCCCCCAGTAGGGGGATCGGGGGTAGTGCCCTCGAAGCTAAGAATAGATGTAAAATTTCCTTGTAAAATGTTGTAATTTCATAGTCAATCTAGGCTATTCATTATGTGGAGATCTGATGGTAGAAGCTATCTTTAATTTAGGTTTTTTTGCCCTAGAAGGAAACACGTCGCTATATATGAGGGAATTGTATTGCGTCTATGGATATCTATATTCTTAGGGAGGAAGAGAGAGGAGATTAATAGTGAAGAGGGAAATACAACGGATCTACTGTAGGTTGTATCTCTTCAGTTTGCTGGATAATATACAAAATAAGGACTGGCTGTTTCTCTGTGGACGTAGCCCAACCTGGGTGAACCACGTATATCTGTGTCTCTCTTGTTTTATGCGTTTTCTGTTTTTATATTTCTGCAATATTTTATGTGTTCCATTGCTTTGTAATATATAATTCTCTAACACACACATGAAATGAAGGGACATGATTGGGATAATGAGCAATAGAAGAGAAATCCAGTGGGGAAATTGGTTGACCAGGAATGTAGGAAGGGCCATCTTGAAAACGTCCCTATATAATTGATTTCAACTTCAAACGTAGGGATAGTTTTGGGCTACTGTAGCATCTAAGTGAGTATGGGGCTTCTTGAAAGCCAGCATGATCAAATAGAGATATGGATAATGGAGTCGCTAGGATGTTTACCATAAAATTGACAAAAAATTCCCCAAGATGATAAATCTTCAATCCACACTTCGCTTTCTCACCTAATAGAGGAAATGTAAAATTTTGTCGTACCCAGGGAAATGTATTCTAATCCATTCCACGAAAATAACGCTAGAAAGATGTTGTCACTTCAAATCGCAACAGCAGCACAGGTGCTTCAGGGGAGATAGAAAGCCTCCTAGAGACAACCTCTACATTGATTTTAGACTAGTGCCTAGGAAATCTTAAATAGAGGAGTGCTTCAGATATTATCCGTGAGGGGTTATTAACACTCCAATTGTCACGTAAAAAAGGTAATAGGAGGGGATTGGTTTAATAAGCCTTCACTAAGGTAGATTCAAGCCAACACATGGATCCAAATGCTGGGGGTATATTGTGGTAATCTCAAAGAGAAATGACTTCTTCCTCTCGTGGTCGACACATGGAAATGAGGCAACTTAAAACTGAAGGTGTAGTAATGATGGAGAGGAGGAAAGGAAGGAGGGAAAAAGATGCATAGGGCTGTAACAAACAGAATCCTAAGCAGTAATGTTCGAGAAGAAAGTAGAATTTTATGGATAGGGATGTAAACAACACAGAATCCTAAACCAAGGTTTTCTAGTGGAATGTTAGAAATAGAGGCATGCAAAACAAGGTTTCAGATCAAACATGACATGGGTATCATTCTCTGCCAAAGCTAATATAGTTCTGGGCTAATACAGGTCCTACAGGTTAATCAAATACACAAGTAAATATGTAATTTTACAAGCACTGCAATTCTATCTAATATCACATGTAGGTTTATGATAAATACATGTACTGTCTTCTATGAGAAACTAAGATAAATCCATAGTTTGAAGAGGAACCAACTGCATTCATTATACTATTTCAAAGAAGAAAAAACACAAATGAAATGAGATTAGCGAGAGGAACATGTTTCACATTACTCATGCTTGGAATCAATAGGGAAATGACATTTATCTCAAAGGGTCCAAATAACCAGTCCATACATTCAGCATGATATCAATGAAGCCCCCATGAATAAAAAAATTAGAACAAAATTGGCATTTCAGAATTCAGACCCTGTGGGTCAGAAATTTTGGGACCCTTGTATAACGTTTATTTCCCCTATTTATAAGAATAGATGAAAAGCTTGAGTTACAATTAAAACAAATATCTTTGCCTGAGCTCCAGTTGTCTGCTAGACTAGCTGTCTCGGTTAATGTAAGGCTCCATTGCCCAAAGATTACAATCGGGATTTTCTCCCTTTCTTGGAAATAAAAAAACTATAGAAAATAATAAGAAACAAGAGGAATATGGAGGAAGGGGTCCTTTGCAGTTCCTATCAAGGCTTCTAATCAAGCCATGTCTCTATCGTGATGTGCTCCCCTTGTTATTTGTTCATTTTCTATCATTTCTACCTTTACTACATGAATGAATGATTATGTGGAATAGGGAGTGGGTCGCTGCAAATTCCTGTCACAGAGTAGGAATGGAGTGCATCTAGGTAGTCCTTTGTCATGTATTGGAGTGGAGCTCCATGCTGAGCCATTAAGTCTTGCTGAGCCTCCCCATACTGGTTTACCGCCACACCATGCTTTATTGAATGATCTAGCTGCCGACCCATATGCCTTTACTGCTCTGTATTGTGCTCTAGGGGCCTTTCTATAATTGGGGCCTTTACTATTACGACCACTGTAGAATGGTGATTTTTAATGTTCCTTAGCCCTGTTGAGTTTATGCCCTTATAGTTTTATTTTCTTCATATGACTAGGGGCTACAACCAGGGGCTTAGTCTTTAAGCACTATGACCTTTAGACCTATGTTGGGGTCCATTTTCCTTTGTTACTAGGAATCTCGCATCCTGGAGATATCCTGCACTTGCCTTTGATAACACCCAATGATACCTGCGATCGTTGATTTGCAGGATTGGGCCCACCAACTGTATCGCAATTGTAATACGAGAGAGGAAGGGATGTTACATATTTTTACATCACAGGCCAACAGCCCAGATGCAAAGTCCTCATGAGATATGTCATATAAAATATCGGATCTGGGAGGAATCCCCGCATATTGCAATCACAAGCCTAAAGACTTTGGTGTAGGAGCGCTTTAACCTGTACAATCACCGATCACCAATCTATGGGGGGTGATTTCATCACTACCATGTGTCACCCTGTGAGTGGTGACATGCGTCACCCGGAAACGCCCCCGTAGGACTCTTGAAAATGTTGAATCTGAGTGACACATGTCCTCTGTACTACCACGTCATTTTTATATTGCCATGTCATCACCGTACTTCCACATTATTTATGACATCAGCTACCATGCCATACATATGAGCCAATGGGATTATGCCAAGTGGCGCCTTGGAGGAGAGAGAAAAGGGCCGCTCCTTCCTGATTTTGCATGCATTTCCTTCGTTAAATGATTTTGGCCCTCCCGGATGATTTAACGCTGAGGGCTCAAATTTTCAAAGATTTGTGCTATAGATGTGTTTCACCCCCTGAAATTCCTTAAGAATGGCCCATCGCGGGACTACGGGACTATAGGACAGCGGTATTGTGGGACTACATGACTTTAGGATAGTGGGATTGCTGGACTGCAGGATTGTGGGACTCTAGGGTCGCTGATATGCAGTATACAAGATGCGGGACCTGCTGGATGCGGGATCGCCATACTGCGGGACTATGGGGTCACCGATATGCGAGATGTGAGATTGCTGTATATATTGTAGGTGGGGCCCTTTACCTTTGATATGCGATTTTCCTTTGTATTTGGTCCTTTCCTCCTTGCTTTCCAAGTTTTCCAAGGTTATCTTTAATTGGCTTTAACTTCTGATCCACAAGTCCATTTTTGGACTTCCATATACCGTTGGAAAGCCTATTCTGAGCACTATGCAATGGAGAGGGTCTAACTAAGCTTTCAAAGATTCTATCTCTTAGTAACTGGCTTCAAACCTCATTGATTTTCTTCACTCTAGGCAACTGATAACCATATAAAGCAGTGAGTGACAACAAACTTCATTTCCTTAAGGTCATCTAGGAGGTTGAGTCATGTCATAGTAGCCCCTTGGCTTATGTTTACCCCACAAAATATAGTGAAAGTGGGTATATATGAGAGGAGGTGTGTTACAAAGTGGCATTAGAGCGAGTTGTGCTCTCTTTGGGTGGTATGCTTATGGTTAGCCCATTCGGCCCATGTGGCTAGATGCATGCATTGTCATGATTAACATTGTCATGCATGAGGTCATGGTATGTAGTTCGTATTGTCATGCATGATGTTGACATGTTGATATGATTATGATTATGAATGTATCGTGCTAATGTGGAATGATTTTGCAAATGAGATAAGCCTCCCCTTAACGTCATTGAGGTATGATTTTGGGTATGGTATCTATTTAGTTTATCTGATATGGTATACTTGCAGGAAGAAGAGAATCAAATATGACGAGAAAAATGGTAGAACATAGTTAAAGTGCCTCTCCCTATAAATCAGTTGGGAAATAAGGAGATGGGTATTCTCTTGATATAGAAGACACATTGAGGAGTTTGAGGGAAGAGATTAGAAGTTTCAAAGATGACAATAACAGGTTGGTTGAGGCTCAAGAAATACTTGCAAGGGCTCAAGAAAAGTAGGAAGAGGTCAATGTAGTCATCCTTTAGAGCTTGTCAGACTTGTAAAGATAGGGATAGTTGAGGATTAGTCAAGAGTGGGAAGAGAAGACTAATGGAGCCTATCATAGAAGGCCTCGGTCTAGATATAGGATGGATAGAGCGGACATAGTTAGAGGTTGCAAATCATTGAAAAAACCTAATTGGAGGATGGGTATGTATGGGTATTATTATATCTCCTTGTCTAGGAGACATCATCATAGTTGTCACCGCCATCATCCTTATAGGAGGAGTGAATAATTTCCTAAGGAGTTCAAGAAAGTCAAACGACTTACATTTGATGGAGAGATGAATAAGTCAAAAGATGCATGGGCATGGTTGCTTGGAATGAAGAAATTATTTAAATTGCACAACTACTTAGAGAACATGAAATCCAAAATAGCCACCTTCAGTCTTAAAGGGAAAGTAAATATCTTATGGGAATATGTGAATAATTTCAATGGCATTCCAGAAGAAGAGTTGATTTGTGATGAGTTTGAGAGATTCTTCAAGAAGAAGTACCTTTTTAAGAGGTATTATTATGACAAAGATATGGAGTTTTATGAAATACAAATGGGTTCACTACAAGAAAAAAGGTCATTGATGAGGGTCATGCCTGTGACGGACCTTTAAGGTCTGTCACCAATGTCACATATGGTGACAGTATTTAAAAAAATGTTGTTGTAAGTGTATATAGTGAAGGTCTTTTAAGGTTTGTCACCAAAGCCATTTTCAATGACACTTTTGGTGAGGGTCGTTAAAGGCCTGTCACTAATTCTCTCTTTGGTGACACTTTTGGTGAGGGTCGTTAAAGGCCCATCACTAATTCTCTCTTTGGTGACACTTCTAGTGATGATCTTTTATTGACCATCACTAATGATCCTTTTGGTTAATTTTCGTGACGGTCAATAAATGTTCGTCATGATTTATCATTCCAATTATTTTTTGATGACGCTTCATGCTTGTGACAAACCTGTAAGATCCATCACCAATGCGCATATGGTGACGAACTTTTAAAAATGATTGTTGTAAGTGTACATAGTGATGGTCCTTTAAGGTTTGTGACGAAATCCATTTTCAGTGACACTTTTGGTGAGGGTCGTTAAAGACCCGTCACTAATTCTCTCTTTGGTGACACATTTGGTGAGGGTCGTTAAAGGCCCATCAATAATTCTCTCTTTTGTGACACTTCTAGTGATGATATTTTATTGACCCTCACCAATTCTCTTTTTGGTTACTTTTGGTGACTGCAAAAAAATGTTCATCATCATTGATCATTCCAATGAGTTTTTGATGATGTTATGTACTTGTTACTATATTTTGTCAAAATATAATGATTTAAGACCATTTTTCTGGAGTCTTTTTCATTATGTGTCCAAGGTCATAGTGGTTATAATAGTCAGTCAATTTGTTAAGAAGTAATTTTGTGATAATTTCCCTCAAGTCATAAGAATATAGTTTTCCAATGAGTCAACACATGATTCATCTCTATAAGGTTTATTATCAAGCAAATTTCCTTTAAATAAAGTTCCACTAGTGTGTGTAGGAAGTATATTATTTAATACATAATCAAGCTCTGTCAATTCTATGAATGAGAGAGACCTAGCACTCCTCAACACTCATGGCACAACTTAACATGCTTTGGAACAGTACACTAACATTCCTTGGCACGTTGCATGTCTTGGAACATCTTTGTACCTAGAACATCTTGCCATGAGTAGGATGTCCAAGCACATGTTGGCATGCCCTAACATAGCATAACACTCCCCTATCATGTGTTGGCATACCTTGTAGTCCCTAGCATTCCCTGGAACACCTTGGTATAATATTGCATTGACAAACATTAGCACTTGGCACACATTGGCACTTGGCATGTGTACACACTTGGCAAGTCTTATAAGCATGTTTGACATGCGTTGAGATGACTTGGTATGATTTGGCATGGTTTAATATTAAAGTTATTTGAGATCAATTATTGGAAACTAGATGAGAAGAAACAAAGGAATATTTGGCACTTAGAATGCATTGACACTTAGCACTTGGCACCTATTGGCACCTAGTGTCGGTGTGCTTAACATGCCTCTCATGGAAAAGTTAAATTGATGATTTATTAACCCTATTATGTGTGCATTTCCTTGTATTTTAACTTGTTACTCCCTTCTATTTCCTTGAAATTCCCTGGAATGCATTGTCGCACCCTTGTACATCTTGGCATCCCTTAGCACTTGGCACATCTTAGCTTGTTTGACATGTCTTCGTACTATCTAGCACATGTTAGCATGCACTAGCTATTAGATCCTATAATACTAGTGATTACCCCATTACTATTGTAGTTGTATCACTTATTAATATTGGTGTGGCGCTATTGTCCCCATATTTTTATTATTGTGCCCCATAGAAACCATCTATTGTTATTTTTGTGTCTTTATATTATTATTGTTAGGTCGGCTGGGTTATATTGTCACTCCTTAGACTCCTATATATAGAAAGGAGGTTTTGGCATTTGTATCATCCAAGAATTGTTCATTTATGTAATGTAAAGGAGGTTTCCCCCTGGAAGAGGCTGAATTCTAAGGCATTGATCTATCTTTTCTATCTTTTCTTGAGCTGGTTTCATCACATTTGGTATCAGAGCTTTGGATTCTAGGGTTTCTCTGCTCCAAACAGGTCATCGTGGCATTTTCGCTATAAATTTTTTCTGCAAAGTTTCAGAAGCTTAAAAAAAAACCCTTTTGAGAAGACATCACGCTGAATCTTGGGTCCGAATTTCAAATCTTTTTGCACTATATTTGCGGAGATATGATCTGAGGAATTTGGTCTTTTTGCAGACTCCTGAATTACATTCCAAACAGGTGACCTGGGGAAAATCGTCATAAATTTCTCTCTGAGCATCGGATTGAAATTTCATAAGAAGGTACAGAAAGAGGACGGACTGTAGATTTCTTGTATATAATTTTCAGATCCAAAGGTTGAAATAGTGACTCGTGGCACGTCGTACAAGTTCGCTCTACTGAACTAGTCTATAATCACGTCACTGTGGGAGATTTGGCATAACTCTTCCCTGGATAATCCAATTTGGATTAGATTGGTGGAATTGGAAAGAGGACGCAGAGGGCTATCGCAAGTTTCAATTTCAGAACTAGATGATTTGAAATTACAGAGATACATCAGATTCAATATCAAGCTCCTATAAAGTGAAAAAAGGTGTGTAGTTTTTTTAAAATTTTTGCATAAGCTTGGTATGAAAAATTAGTTTGAAGGAATTCAAAGGGCATAGTAAAGCATTATTATCGGTAATTTATGACCCGAGGGAAGAAAATGCAAAAACCTAGTAGGCAACCTGAAAGCTCTAGCATGACTCATGAATAAGAGGAAGAATTGCAACATGATATATCAAAATTACGAGACCAAGTGCAACAAGTGTCACTTGCACAAAAAGCAATAGAATCTAAGGTGGATGGTTTAAAGAAAGATGTAGAAGCTAGTATGGATGGTTTAAAGAAAGGCGTAGAAGCTAAGATGGATTGTTTAAAGACAAGCATGGACGATTTGAAGACAGGCATGGAAGATTTGAAGACAGATTTGACAAAGTTTCTATAAGGAATGCTTACTAATGGTGAAAGGGTAGTAAAGGAAACTCATGATTAGAACAAAATAAATGTTAATCATGATTTCATAGACTCTACTGTTGGATCGAAGACCCACCATATTCCAAAAATTGATATGAGGAAGTTTGATGGCAAGGATCCCACAACATGGATATTACAGATGGAGCAATTTTTCGATCTCAATAATGTGCAAAACACACAAAAGGTACGTATTGCAACTTTATATTTGGAACCAAATTAGTTTGTATGGTATCAATGGCTTTGCTCTTGTAAACAAATTATCACTTGGGTAATTTTTACGGAAGAATTGATGGCACATTATGAGGATACAAAAAGCAACACTTTTTTTATCCAATTGATAAGTCTCAAACAAAAGGGTTCAATAATGGAGCACATTGAGGAGTTCCAAAAATTTAACATAATGGTAAAAGATATTCCAGAGGAGCATAGGATTGATGTGTTCATAGGGACTTTAAAGGATAATATCCAACATGATGTTCGCCTTTGGGAACCTGATTCATTAGAGAAGGCATTCAGGTTAGCAAGAAAAATAGAAAGCAAAATTATGGCAACCAGGAAGCATACCATTCACAACTATAAATGTGGAAGCGTTGTTGCCCCTAGTCTTCCACAACCTATAAGGTTGACACCGCAAAAATTGGAAGAAAAAAGAGCAAAAGGGCTTTGTTACAGTTGTGATAGCAAATACACTAAACGTCATAAGTGTGCTGAGAAGAAATTATTCTACATAGATTGTGAAGAGGAAGAAGAAAAGGAGCAAGAAAGGTCAAAAGAAGAGGATATACTCCAGGAACAAAGCCTAGATAAAGAAGAAATGAATCCGACCATATCTTGTAATGCATTGGCTGGAATTACCGCTCCTCAAACCATCAAGATAGAAGGACAAATCAAGAAGAAAAATGTAATAGTGTTGATTGATTCAGGAAGTACCCACAATTTTATTCATTATAAGGTAGCAAAAGAATTGAATTGCTTCTTATATCAGCACCAGAGTGTCAAGCAATGGTTGCAAATGGAGGAACAATAAATTGCTCTGGGAAGTGCCATAATATCAAGCTATCCATGGGAGAATATGTATTGACTAGCCCAATGCTTTCCATTCCAATGGGAGGTGTTGATGTTGTACTAGGAGTCCAATGGCTACAATCCTTGGTTACAATATCTTTTAATTTTCAAGAACTTTTCATGAAATTTTATGCGGAAGGAAAGGAAGTTGAATTAAGGGGTATTGCAGGGAAACCGGGAAAGATAGTAAGCTCTAACGGTATGACAAAGCTTCTAAAAAAGGAACAAAGAAGTGTAATTGCACAATTATGTTCGCTAGATGTTTCCACATCGGAATCATATATTTCCCTAGATCTCCAAAAAGTCTTGGACAATCATTCCAAGGTATTTGAGACTCCCAAAGGTCTCCCACCTATTCGTGATCATGATCATGCTATTCATCTGATTCCAGGAAGTGTTCCTCCAAACATCAGGCCGTACAGATATCCCTATGCCCAAAAGAGTGAAATTGAACGTATGGTTGCAGAAATGCTAGAGGCTGGTATAATTCAACATAGTCAAAGTTCTTTCTCTGCTCCAATAGTATTGGTGCACAAGAAGGATGGATCATGGCACATGTGTCCGGATTATAGGGAGCTCAACAATATCACTATTAAAGATAAGTTTCCCATTCCTGTCATTGATGAATTACTCAATGAATTGCATGGATCAATTTACTTCACCAAGTTGGATCTTCGTTCAGGATATCATCAAATCAGAATGAAGACTGAAGACATTCCGAAAACAGCATTTAGAACTCATGAGGGTCATTATGAATTTTTGGTCATGCCTTTTGACCTTACCAATGCACCTTCTACATTTCAAGGTTTGATGAATTCCATTTTCAAACCCTTCCTTAGAAAATTTGTGTTAGTATTTTTTGATGATATACTAATCTACAACGAGTCTTGGAAGGATTATGTTGAACATGTTGACAGGGTGCTACAACTATTGGAGGAGAAACAATTATATGCGAAAAGATCCAAATGTTTCTTTGGAGTAAAAGAGGTGGAATATCTGGGTCATATTGTATCTCATGAGGGAGTTAAGGTAGACCCTAGCAAAATTAAAGCCATTAAGGAATGGAAAATCCCCACATCCATAAAGCATCTACAAGGATTTCTCGGGTTGACACGGTATTATTGCAAGTTTGTTAAGAATTATGGGAGAATAGCGGCACCTCTAACAACATTATTGAAGGAAGATGCATTTTCATGGACTCCAGAAGCAACAAAGGCCTTCAAACATCTTAAAGAGGCAATGTGCCAAGCACTGGTCTTAGCTACACCAGACTTCACAAAAACCTTTATTGTGGAATGTGATGCTTTAGCAAATGGAATTGGTGCTGTTTTAATGCAAGATGAAAGACCCATTGCTTTTGAAAGTCGTCCAATCAAGGGAAAGTTTTTACACAAAGCTATTTATGAGAAGGAAATGTTGGCAATACTACATGCACTTAAGAAATGGCGACCCTACCTAATGGGAAGACACTTCAAGGTAAAAACAGATCATGATAGCCTTAAATACTTTTTAGAACAAAGATTATCCTCGGAAGAGCAACGGAACTGGGTCACAAAGATGTTGGGTTATGACTTTGAAATCATCTACAAAAAAGGGAAGCAAAATGTGGTGGTAGATGCACTCTCAAGAAAGGATGAGGATGTGGAAGCATTGTTGTGCACCATTTCTATTATCCAACCTAATTGGATAAATGAAGCAAGGGAGGAATGGAAGAATGATGAAGAAGTGTGGGGACTTATTCAAAAGTTACAACAAGATTCTAGTACATCTAAGACATTTAGCTGGAAAAATGATTCGTTATGGTAGAAAGATCTCTTATACCTCTGTAAGAATTCCCAACTCAAACAAAAGATTCTTATGGAATTGAACATTTCTCCCTTAGGAGGGCACTCAGGATTTTTAAAAACTTACCACAGGGTTAAGAAGGAATTTTTTTGGGATGGCCTTAAATCAAATATTCAAAATTTTGTGGCAGAATGTTTGGTTTGCCAACAAAATAAAGTTGAAACAATTAAGACCCCGTGTCTATTACAATGTTTATCCATTCCAAGCCAACATTGGGAGGAGGTTTCAATTGATTTTATCACAGGTTTACCCAAGTCTGAGGGAAAGAGTTTCATCATGGTGGTAGTTGACAGACTTACCAAGTATGCACACTTTTGTGCATTATCACATCCATTTAAAGCCACTACAGTTTCTACTGCATTTATGGAAACAATTCAAAAGATACATGGAAATCCAAAGATTATTGTAAGTGACAGAGATCCCATCTTCACTGAAAATTTTTGGACAGAATTATTTTCTTGTCTTGGTACTTAGTTAGCTCATAGTTCATCTTATCATCCTCAATCTGATGGGCAAACTGAGATAGTAAACAAATGTCTGGAAGGATATCTCCATTGCTTTGTCTATGATAAATAGACACAATGGGTCAAATGGTCGCCTCTAGCTGAATGGTGGTATAACACTTCCTTCCATAGAGCAACAAAAATGACCCCATTTATGGCACTTTATGGATATCAGCCACCATCCATCACATCATATTTAAGATAAAATTCTAAGGTTCAAGCAGTGGAACATCATCAACAAGTCCTCCAACTCTTAAAGGATAACCTCGTGTCGGCACAGAATAGAGTGAAATAACAGACAGATCAACATTGCAGCGAAAGAAGTTTTGATGTAGGTGATTGGGTATTCCTACAGCTAAAACCATATAAACAAATGTCCCTGAAGCAAGCTAGGAAGGATAATAAATTATCACCAAAGTATTATGGCCCGTACAAGGTGTTGCAAAAGATTGGTACTATGGCATACAAATTGGAGCTTCTTGTAGCTTCTCGAGTGCACCCAGTTTTCCATGTTTCATGTTTAAAGAAGGTTATAGGCGACAAGCTCCCAGTTCAAACAATATTGCCAGGACTTGACGAGGAAGGAAAAATTATATTGGAATCGGAAGCAGTCACAGAGACAAGAAATAGACAACTACGAAATCGATCAATTTCAAAGTATCTCATCAAGGGGAAGAACTTATCCGCTGAAGATTCCACATGGGAGGATGAGAATTTTATACAGAAGCATCCATAACTACTCAAGTGTTGAGGACAACACTTTTTTGAAGGAGAGGGGCATGTTAGATCCCTATAATACTAGTGATTACCCCATTACTATTGTAGTTGTATCACTTATTAATATTGGTGTGGCCCTATTGTACCCATAGTTATTATTGTGCCCCATAGAAACCCTCTATTGTTATTTTTATGGCTTTATATTATTATTGTAGGTCGGTTGGGTTATATTGTGACTCCTTAGACTCCTATATATAGAAAGGAGGTTTTGTCATTTGTATCATCCAAGAATTGTTCATTTATGTAATGTAAAAGAGGTTTCTCCCTCGAAGAGGCTGAATTCTAAGACGTTGATCTATCTTTTCTATCTTTTCTTGAGCTAGTTTCATAACACTAGCATTCCCTAACACATCTTGGTAGTCACGACCTCACAACTGGAATTACATTTTTCCATGACTTGGGAACCTTACATTCACTAGAAAACCTCGGCACTCCCTAGTTGGCATGCCCTCTGTTATCCTCCAAAATGTCCCAAGCTAATGAGGAGATCGATGGAGGTAACCACAGACCAAGCTTTTAGTTTGGTAGCTAGCCCTACCAAACCAGAGAGCACTCTCTCTATGAAATCACAGCCAAGAGATGACTAAAAGGATTTTAGGCTAGATAGATAGGCTCGGGTGGGTTTTGGAAAATTTAGGCTTATCATGTTTGCATGATTACCCCACCTCCATGGGTTGTACTGACATGGTTTGGTGCTGGCTTAGTGAAGTGGTTATATGCATTTTCAAGGCTACCTCAATGAAGGTGTCCCATGTCATGTTCTTCTCTTTTAACTGATGGAGTACTATAACCTTTATCAAGCTATGGTGAAAGAGGTTGGGATAATGCACTTTTCCTTTCAATTTCACCCTTTCAGACATTTTGGTTAGGCTCGTATACAGGTAGCTAGACAAATTTAGAGACTTGGGAGATGTAAAGTGCATGAACAGTCTTATGTGGTATTGATATAGCCTAGAAAATCTTCCCTCACATGTGAAGAACTTCATGAAAACCTTCATCAATGGTGCATATCTCTCCAACAAGTATCTGAATGGGAAAACATGTGAGTGAGCTCCTTTGTATTGTGATTTCAAGTAGGGTTTGTACTCTTCTAGGTCTAGGTTCATGCATTTGAACCAATTTTCACCATGGCTTGGTATGCTTGTAGCTTGAGAGATGGCATCCTCTAAAAACGTGAAATCAGTCCCTGCAATGGTGATCTTGTCTTCCTTCAAGGTGAGGGAAAATATACCTGTGAGATGCTCATGGTAACCTACTTCCTGCACTCTTTAACAAAACCCTAAACAATTGACATCTTCAAAGAATTTCATGACAAATGGGGAGGAGGTTATTTCATTGCAATTAGAGGGCTCAAACCTCAGTATGTTCTCCCCCTCGGTATCTTTAGACCAAAATAATTGATGCTATTATAGCTAGGTTCATTTGGCCTAGGCCTAAATCCACAAATAACATACTTTTGGTCTATTTAGAGGTGCTTGCGAGATATGATAATGATTGAGGGTGGGGTATAAAGAACACATAATGTTTTAGTAAGTATTTAATTGTCAAGAAATTATGGAAACCTTTCTAGGGAAAAGGTATTTAGTAATAGGTTATTAAAGAGAAATATCTAAAAAATAGATAACTTAAGGAATGGATTAAAGAGATGGCTTTGAAGAAGAAGTGGCATCTTATATATGGAGAATCATGATGAGAAACAAATATTGGCTACTACGAAATCTGAGATGGGAGGTTGGAAAGGGGAATATGATAGAAATAGGACTAGATGATATCAAAGGAGTGGAGGGAATACATAATCTTTCTATTTGCATCCTTGAGCATTTACATAAGAAAAGGTTTTACTTTATGAACTAAATCTCTTATGATTGAGGATCTTCTTCTGTTACAAGTTATTGGCTTAATGCATTTGAACTTCGATTTCCAGAGCATCTATTTCTGGAATGGGCAAATTTCACAACATAGTTAAGTCTAACAGGTTTAAAACTAACTGAGAAGAAAGAAAAAGCTAAAATGGGAAGGTGTTATGTATAATGAGTAGATCTCGATTAAAGAGATTTAAAAACATATTTCTCGTGGACGTGGCTTGAATGATAATGATTTTTGGTTTCATAACATGTGGATATGGGATACACCTCTCAAATTAAAATGTTCTATGTGGCTGGTGGTCCACAATAATATTTTAACTTGGGATAATATCCATAAAAGGGGCTTTCAGGATCTTGGAAGATGCTCTTTATGCAAAGAAGATTTATAAGACATGGAAAATCTATTTCTAACATGTTCTTTTGGGATCTTGGTATGGAGTGGGGTTCTTCAAACACTTAAAATATATGTAATCTAGAACATGGTTTCCATTTAGAGATGTCTCACTCAATGGTT
Organism: Pinus tabuliformis; assembly: GCA_031772625.1. Classification (NCBI taxonomy): domain Eukaryota; kingdom Viridiplantae; phylum Streptophyta; class Pinopsida; order Pinales; family Pinaceae; genus Pinus; species Pinus tabuliformis. Next base: position 745,245,706 of record CM062807.1, on the reverse strand, counting down.
TGAAGGTTTCAAGACATATCCTTCCTTGCGTTTCTATATTTTGTGGGGCATATGGAGAAGCAATAAATGAGAAGATTTTTGAACAAACAGAACCAAGTACTAGAGCTGCCTATTTAAAGATCTTTTCATTTTTATGGAGATATGGCTAATGAAGGAGGAACAACCTAGAAGACATTTTTGACTCGTGGAGCTATGGTCATACTTTTTTTTTTATTCTTTATTTTTATTTTTTATGGAGCATCCACCAATGAGGTTTGTGGAAGTGGAACACATTTGGTTTTGAAGCTAGACAACACCTTCCATTTCAGTTGGTGTAGTGGCACAGGGTCAGATAATAGAGTTGAGTTAATCATACTCTTGGGGGCTATTCTATGTGCTAATTGGCTTGCAATTGAAGATTTACCTGTGTTTTGAGATTCCAAGATGATCTTAGACTGGGTACAATTGAGAACAAAATTTGGACCACCTCCCTTAATTTTTCGATGCAATGCATAAGATCTTTGATGAATACCTTTCAAAGACTGGTCTCTAATAATGTATATAGAGAGTAGAATCAAGTGGCAGATCTCCTATCAAAGAAGGGATGCAACTGTGTTCCAAGGAGGATATTCTACTCAGTTTTTGACAAAGGAATCTGCTGACGGTACTGGACCTGCCAACATGTCAAGGAGATCTCCCCTGTAAGAAGTCCCAATTAGACCTCAGATCGTTTGGTGTAGGAGTCCCAACAGTGGGTTGTAAAGCATTGCCTTGACCGCGATGTTGCACAAAGGAAAGTAAGATAACTCTGTCAGTAGCAAGGGTGTGACCACTGCAGTGAGTCAAGGAAGGTGCCTGAGAGGTTCTAACATAGGTGGGTTGGGATGAGTGCACCTCTTGGCAACCTGTAACAATACTCAGCTGGGAAAGGAACACACGAGCGAAGATGCATCACAAGCTGGAACGTAGGTCAGCTGACAATCCAAAGTGATGGTGAAACCAACAAAACATCTACAACAAGATTCATATAATTGCATACAAAGTAGTTCATACACAACTACATAAGTTAAACAACATACATCACTATAGCAACTGAAACAGTCCAACTACAATAACAACATATGCATGAAAACGTGATGGCTCTTATTATATAAAGAAGTGTAAGTTCCAATCATACAATACATCCATGTAAACCTACTAGCCCCAACACTAGAATGTTATAGCCACATCTGCTTGCTCCTCCAAAGAGATAAACTAGCTCTGTGTAGTGGAGAAGCCAAGGCGTGTTACAATATTATCAAAGCTCTTTCCAAGATAGTCTTATCAGAAGCTTGGCTGACCAAAAGTCTATACAATGATTTATGACGGACTATTTATAGCAAAGGGTGGGGTGACCCTTGACATTCCCCTTTATGACCATTCAACTACCCTCATGACTCTTCACCTACTATATGACTGTTACATCCACTATTGACATTTGACTTACACTTGACATGACTTAACATTACAATGCACATGTACCCATGTGAACAAAAATAGCTTGAGCAAGCCAAACTAGACATCACTCTCACTTAGACAACTATAGAAGTCCAACTGCTTGACATTCTCATGTTGATCAACAGTAACATATTGATGCCAAGATCTATAGTCCTTGATAGTGTCCGTGTGTTCCACTATCACATCTGTTTGAAACCTGAAACTTGCCTCCAAGCATCTGGGTACATTTCTCGGGCTCTTTTGTCCAACTCGTCTGAAAGCATGCACATTATTGTCTTCAATGTGGCCAGACCAAAAACATACTTGTGCATGATGTCTGCATTGATAGGAAATTCTAGGCTAGTGGAGATGTGCATCAACTCGTCGAAGTACGAGTCAAGCTCTAGTCAAACCTGTTTCTTGGTCTTCACCTGGGTGAGAGTCCCAAGTGATGGGATCACATGTGTGTGCAACACAACATCCATGCTCTTGAATAATCATGCATGGGAAGCTTGTATGCTAATGATGAGTTGTGGGAGGTCCTCATAGTTACGGATCTGACTCCAAATACATGCTTGCAGCTCAACCGCATTGGCCCTCATCATCTTTGGCAAGTGAAGTAGGGCTCCCTTGTACTTCATCATCCATGTTTGCATGTTATCAACAACAACATGCATGTTTGTCAAGATGCATGCTCCTCCAGCACATCGCTGTTGCCATCCGTTGAGATGGATGACTGCCTTGTGCACAATACCAAACTTGGAGTAAATACTCACATAATTGTGTCAAGGGATAATACTTCATCTAATATTGCCTTATTTAGTTCAGATTGGTTGGACATTATCACCAAGTATCCTCCTTGCTTGGCCAGTTGTAGTTACTTCACCATTCGCTCATTCTCAGCTATCAAAAAGTGAACACTTGAGCTACTGGCTTCGTCATGCACTTTGGTTGAATCAGCCAAGGCAACTGAATGCTTGTTCACATCAGTCATGTTCACTCGCTCCTCAACTTTCATAGGAGATGTTTGATACTTCGGAGTTAGTACTCTGTGAGACTGCACAACTCTGTGATGAGATTCGTCAAAAGTGATGTTGTGGATCTCTCCTTCCGATTGACCACCAAGGATCTCAGTGCCTCCTTGGTCATTCGAGACTTGCTCATCATCTGGATGCATTGAATTGGGTGATTCAACCTATTTGTGGTGAGGCATGAGGTTGGTGTCCTGTTCCAACTCCTATTGCTCCATGTCTGCATCCAACTGTTGAAGTGCTTGTTCTATCTCATGAGCGAAGTCTCGCTCCTATGATGGTTCACCCTGTTCACCTGATGCCAGCTGTTCAGATGAATCAACTACTTGCACGGGAGTGACTTCATCTTTCTGCACATGTTGCACCCCATGTTTTATCTGTTGCTACTATTCTTCCCTCTGTTGTTTGTTCAACTCTTGTTCTTTTCAGAGTTGCTCCCTTAGCTCATGCAACTCCTCCTCTGCTTCTTCCATTCTGTTCTTATCCCTCTGCCTTCACATGATTCGCTTCTCATAGTGCTACCTCTTTTCCTGAATAACTATAGTTGCTTGTTCTACAAGTGGATCTGCTCAAAACTTACAGCTTTGCTCCTCCTCCATGTGATCGACAATCTTCTTCTTCTCTTTGTTGCGCATAGGTATGCTTGGCTCTGGTGCCTCTGCTACTATTGCTGCTACTGCTGCTACTATTGGTGCTCTTCGTGATGCTACTTCATGTTGCTTCGTGAACCACTCCACGGAGAATATGACATGTTCATTGGGTCTGGAGGTATTGTAGAAATACCTCCATGAGTCCTCATCGTCCCAATGAAATGTCCCATGGATCCAGTTGAACTGAACTCTCGTGCAATGATCCTTCACAATGAAATTTGGGTCATATGGATTGAAGCTTTGGAGGTCGAACTGGTACTTCTTCATCTATTATGCTTCGATGTCTACTTTCTTGATACTCTGGATCTCATATAACCTAATCCACAATGGAAAACCGAGCCAAGGTACCTTCTTCTTCTGCTGCAATCTAGCTATCAATCTTGTTGAGATGTGATATGATACTTCCTGCATGACAAGTACGCCCAAGGAAAACTTGGGCAGAACATGCAGAGGTTTCTCTGTACTGAACATTTGGATGAAAGTGTCAGATGATGAGGCATACCAATCTGCATTGCCTAACAATGCCTCAATTTATTCCTTTGACATGCAGGGTGGATCCTGTTTGAATATCATCTTGTACACTGGGGTGAAAAAATGGTCAGACAACCATGTTATTATTCCTCTGAAGCTGCATTCAGACAACAACTTGAAATATGTGTTCACAACAGTCCCTATCGTTGACCATGCCCACTCCAAGCCCGAGAACTCATGTTGGGCACAGAGTGCATCTAGGATGTAGGCGGACATGTAAATCTCTTCATGCATGTCTTCAGGTGACTATCGAGCCTTCGTGACTTTCTCCTTTAGCTGATGAGGTAGTATGCTAGACAAGTTACATGGTTTTCCTTCTCTAGCCCTCATAGATAGCCTTACTTTTTTTGTGACTTGGGAACCCAACCAATTCATTGAAGAAATAGTGTTGTGCCTAGACCAAAGTATCCCTTTGTCTGAAACTGCTTTTTCCATCCTCTTATCACAATCATAGGCTTTCCTCATACAAGTCCTAATATGAAATTTTCCTAACACACTTCGTCCATGGGACACCGAGAATTCACTGACACTTCCTGGCATAATCTCTTATTCATTAATTTCCATGCACTTTGACCTAGTTCTCCCCTTTGATTCCGTGACACTCCCAAACACTCCTCGACATGCATTGACACTATCTATCATATGTTAGCATTCATTTCCATTCCTTGGCAAGCCATGGCACTCCTTAATTATCATGCCCTCATAACTACCCGTATTTTCTTTTATACTTAGTAACCCAACCAAGTCCTGCCTCGACTACAACAACTTTACCAAGTTACATTTACTACAAATAGACTATGCCTTGTTCTCCTAATGGCCTATAACTCATCTTAGGCTTGTCATGTCCAATCTTAACTCATCCCACTTAACAAGTTACCAAGTCAAGGATCACATCCAACTATGCCCATAAAACAACCAAGCAACATAGTTTACATCTTCACATGCCTTAACATCTAGCACGTATAACAATCCATTGGCACTGCATGGCACACATTATCATCCCCTACATTCCTTGGCATGATTTGTCACTCCCTAACAGACCCTACCACTCCCTAACATGCCTTGACACTCTAGCATACCTTGGCACTTCCTAGCATATAACCTTGTCACTACCTCCTTAACACAATTGGAACTTGTTGACACTCCCTATCACACACCCTTATCTATTCATTTCCATGCATTTTGAACTAGTTCTCCCTTGTGTTTGCGTGGCACTCCCTGACACACATTCGCACACCCTAGGACTTGGAGAATCTTGGCATGTCACCCTATCACTCTAGCATTCCTTGGAACTACCTAGCATAACTTTTCACTCCCTCCTTAGCACACCTAAAATTCACTGACAATCACTATCACACACTCTTATTCATTCATTTCCATGCATTTGAAACTAGTGGTCCCTTGTTTTTCCCTGACAGTCCATAACTCTCCTTGGCATGCATTGACACACCTTAGCACCTAGCACATCTTGCCATGTTTCCCTGGCCTCTAGAATGCCTTAGCACTTCCTAGCATACCTTGTCACTCCCTCCTTAGCACACCTTGAAATCATTGGCACTTCCTGTCACAAACTTTTAGTTGTTCATTTGAATGCATTATTTTCACCTAGTGTTCCCTTATGCTTCCCTAATGCTCCCTACCACTTCCTAGCACTATTTGGCACAACTTGACACCTAACACGTATTGGCTGCATGTCTCTCTAGCACGCTAGAATGATTTAGCACTGCTTAGCATACCATGTCACTCCCCTCTTACCACACCTGGAACTCATTGACACTCCCTGTCACACACTCTTATTCATTCATTTCCATGCATTTTGACCTATTTCTCCCTTGTGTTTCCCTAGCACTTGCTAACACTCAACACACATTGGCACACCTAACTACAATGAGTTTCACTAACAATCAATCCAAAAACCCTTCCAGAGTTTAGCTAGTTACTTGTTCTTGACTAAGATATTAGGGCTAAGTTTATTTTATAGTGTTCAGTGTGAAAATATTACTAGGTGTTTTTATCGCATTAGTTGGAAGGTGGCTAAGCCACAAGCATGACGGTAAGGTTCTTGAATCTTGGACTATAAAACTAACCAAAAAATATATGACTATAAGATCTTTGGGAAATTGTAGTTCTCTAAAGAGATTCATGGTAGTGATTTTCCCATTGCACTAGACTTGAGAAATCGATTGTTAATTAGATGCAGAGAAGTGGTAGTTTGATGCAGTAAATGTCAAATGTACAGTTCAACAACATGATGGAGGCTTACCTCTGACATCATAATTCAGTTTTTTATCTTCGTGGTGCAAACCCCATGATGTCCAAGAGTGACATCCTCCTTGCAAAAGCACCCTTCAAGTAGTTACCCATTGACTTCCTTGCCTTTGATTTCCCTCTCCTCATCTTGTTCACTCTCAGTTCCTTCTCACTTACTCTCCTCTCACTATGCTCTTTTGCTTCCTATTCTCCTTATCCCAATTTCTCTTCTCTTTCTACTTCTCACTCCATCCTTCTGGTTAGTTAGGGCTTGGCTAACTAGATTTTCCCTTTCCTGCCATTTTGCCTCCCATTTTCTCCCCATCTGTCATTTTCCCTCTTCCTAGGTCTGTTCTAGAATCGACAAGGTGTGAGGGAGGAGAAAAATCCATTCATGTGTGCTAATAGGTTGCAAAATATCTCCCCACCCTCATTGACTGCATCAATGCCTGTAAATATTATGCCTGTGAGTGTCTGTGAGTCTCTTCTTAGGTCTTGGGTCAAATTATTTTTTCTCTTTCAACTATATGAGTCGAGCTATATGCTCTTTAACCCCCCCATTGATAGAGTTCCTTATACTTGTATCATTCCCCTGGTATAAAGACATATGTATAGGTTATTATGGTATATGTTAAACTTTGGTTATTACACTCACCTTGAAGTCATCGAGGTTCCATCTAACTCCCCCTAGTTAATACAAGGTTCATTGAGTTATAAAAATGTGCCTTCAATAATTATAAGTAGTTACCTTAAGGAAGGACCATTGGTTGAATCCTCATTAGTGGAGATTGGGTCGATGATTAGGGTTTTGATTCAGTTAGACATTATTCACTATTATATTTGTGGTCGTAGAATAATTATGATCTTCCCCATGTACACAACGATAACTGAGAAGTGTTTCCCATAATCATGCAAGTGGAACATCAACATGTACATCAAGGTAGCCACAAAATATTTATCATATTTATACAATGCAAGGTGATAGGAAAATATTTACAATATATACGTGAATGTACTAAGGTAAGGTTTATTAGCATCATATCTACATACTTACCACAAGACAAGGGTCATTACAACCCCTTAAAAATAGCCATAAGGCATTCCTCTTTTGCATCTCCTTGACCACAAGGGTTTAATTGAAAAATACATAGTTCCTTTAAATATTTGAAGGTTGAAGCAACCACTTCAAGTGCTTGAACTTAAAGATAATCAAATATTTGCAATTTGTTACAATAATAAGTCCATTATGAACACTTCTCATTTTAGAGTTGGGTAGAGAGGGAGAATACTTGATTGATGCCAACCTTGTAAATGAAAAACTTTTCCTACTCATTTGTTGGACTCTCCACCTCTAGTTGACACCACTAACACAACCAAAAGTCCAAGATACTCATAAGATATGCCCTACACCCAAGGGCTTAGACTACACCTCCATAAAATGTACCTTCAACTTTAGATGTCCCAAAACAATAATATCCTAACCCAATATAGCCTATTTGTTAGATTTTTGTAACTTTCTCCTCAAGTAATACTTGTTTTTAACTATTTAATCCACTTACCATATACTCTCTCTTGTTTTCACCCATGTAGTATACAAGAACACTTATGTTCTTAATACAAACAAGTTAAGAGGCCATGTTTTTTTCTTACACTTAAATTTTTTCAATACAACCAAGTTAAGAGAACATGTTTCCTTTTCAAATTCCAAAAGTATAACATGTCTATCTCTATAAACTAACAACAAAATCATTGCATAAAAAAGGTAAGCTTAAAACGAAATTAAAATAATAATATTATTATTATGATAAATACACCAAATATGGAAAAAATGTTTCCAAACACAACCATAAAAAAAAGTGTTAGCTTGTCAAATACAACTACAAACTTATTAAACCATCCTAGATCCACCTTAACCCAGATCTATCAAGCGCCAACGGGGATCCAATCTCTTGATGTGCAAACCTCTTTTTTGGCGCTTGATAGATCCAAAAGATGGATCTAGGCTGGTTATATAATACTATATAATATATATATTTGTATCTATGTGTCTCTTTCTTATTCCCTCTCTCTATCTCACCCTCCAAACATACACACTCTCTCTCCATATCTATCTCTCTCTCCCTCCATCTTCCTCTCTGCCTCTCTTTATTCCCTCTATCTCTCCTCTCTCCATTGCTCCCTTGTCACTCCCTTTCTCTCTACCTTTCTCCCTCTATGTCTTTCTTCTTCCTTCCCTCTCTCTCCCCCTCCAAATTCATATCTCTCTCCTCTCTTAGTCCTCTCTCTCCCTTTCTCTCTCACCTCCCTTTGTCCCCCCCATCACTCTCTCTCTCTCTCCCCCCTCCATCTCTGTGCCTCCCTCTCTCTCTTTTTCCCTTCTCTCCATATCTTTATCCCCACCTATTCTCTCTCTTTCCTCCTCTCTTCTCTCCCTCTCTCTCTCCACCTCTATCTCCCTATGCCTTAGTTCCTTCTTCCCTCTCTCTCCCCCTCCAACTCCATATCTCTCTCCCCCCCTCCAACTCCATATCTCTCTTCCCCCCCTCTCTCTCTTCCTACCTCCTCCTATCTGTCTCCCCCCATCACTCTCTCACTCTCTCTTTCTCTCTCTCTCTCTCTCTCTCCACCCTCAATCTTTGTCACTATCTCCCACCCCCTTTCTTCCCTTCACTTGGCTTGATATCATCACTTGGATCCTTAATTAAGATAGATCTATGTTGGTTCTTACTAATATTTGTATTAGATAAATTTCACATCTTTAAATATAAAAGTATTCCCATTTTTAATTTTATTAAAACCTTCATTTAATTTATATGGGGGAATAATTTTAGTAGTCATGAGGATAGCGGGTTTATATATATCTCAAAACTAATTACAAGTCTTTTCCTAATAGCTTCAAATAAAAAATGTTATAAATTAAATTAAATTAAAATATTTTTATTGTGAAATAAGTTATGGTTTTTGGGCATGTGGTATTGATAGGCCATGGTATTGGCAATTGGTATTGTAACAAAGCCTATTTACAAGTTAATAATATCCATGGTAAAGTGGGGGTGAATATCGATGGTTAAGAATCTTTTCATATTGTTATAAAATATTTAGATTGTGAAATAAGATATGATTTTTTTGGCATGTGGTATTGATAAGCCATGGTATTAGCCCATGCTATTGTAACAAAGCCTATTCACAAGTTCATAATATCAATGACAAAGTGGGGGTGAATATCCATGATTAAGAATCCTCTCATATTCTTATAAAATATTTTGATTTTGAAATAAGTTATGTTTTCTGGGCATGTGGTATTGATAAGCCATGGTATATGCCCATGGTATTGTAACAAAGTCTATTTACAAGTTAATAATATCCATGGTAAAGTGAGAATGAATATCCATAGTTAAGAATATTTTCATATTGTTATAAAATATTTTGATTGTGAAATAATTTATGTTCATAGAGCATGTGGTATTTATAAGCCATAGTATTGGCCCATGGTATTATAACAAAGCCAAGTTTTTACAAGTTAATAATATCCACTTTAAAGTGGGGGGTGAATATCCATGGTTAAGAATCTTGTCGTATTGTTATAAAATATTTTGGTCGTGAAATAATTTATGGTTTTTGGGCTTGAGGTATTCATAAACCATGGTATTGGCTCATGGTATTGTAACAAAACCTATTCACAAGTTAATAACAAAATAAAAATATAACAAATTGAATTTTATTATTTTTATTATTAATTGAGCCAACATTTAGATTTTTGCACTCATCCTCATACTTTTGACTTTTATTATTATTATTACTATTATTATTTAACTAAGCTCATATTTAGAATTGTTTACATAGTTACATTACACCTACACATCTACTCTATAATCTATAAATATTGTATTTATTGTTTTTTAGGGAGGAAAATTTTAACATTTTTGAAAAAATTCATCCTTAATTTTGATGTAACAAAGCCCTCCAAAATCCAATCTTCATTTAAGTTCTAAACAAGTAGTATATTTTCACTTTTCATAGGGTGAGGGAAAACGAGTAGCACATTTTCACTTTTCACAGGGCAGGAGGGAAAACAAGATTAAAACAGGTAGTATATTTTCACTTTTCATAGGGCAGAGGGAAAACGAGTAGCACATTTTCACTTTTCACAAGGCGGGAAGGAAAAGGAGATTGAAGAGAGTTGTGAATTAAGGTTTTACCAGTATCAAACTAATATAGAACCCTACCATTGGATATTTAGTCCATTAATGGCAGCTAGGTATGTTTCATTTCTAACCCCACTGCATTTCTACCACACTTTTAGTCTTCTTCCACACAGGGAGGAGTACACACACCTCAGATCTCTGGTTCAAAATTCACTATTTTTGTACCTTTTCTTTTAAGTTTATGCTTTAATCTCTGTGCCTAACATTACTATTTGTAGGGATGGCATTGGCATTTGATGGATTTGGGAGGCCATTTATCATAATAAAGAAGCAGAGGTAGAAGACCCAAATGAGAGGCTTATATGTTCAAAATGTCTAACATTGTGGTCACCAGGGATGTTATGAGAATACTGCACACCTCACTGGACTCCAATGGAATAAAAATGTCGCTCTAGAATCCCTGGGGTGATGTCATCATCAGTAAGCTCCTATTCCTTTTATTCATTCTGTATTTCTGGATTAGTGGAACTGCCCTTCAACCTGATACCATATAATACCTTGTGTTGTTTTGATAACAAAATCCTTCCCATGATCACCACTTCTACCAATCATCATTACCCTATGTATGTCAGGGTTAATCCCGCATTTCCAGCCTTTTCAAGATTCAATTTCTCATAATTAATGCATGACCATTGAAGAATGTTGATATAGGGGCATGTAGTTGATCATGAACTCCCTCACATATCTTCAAAAATTTCTTGTTTGATACTCTTTAGGATTGCAAAGAAAACTGTGAAATTGTGAGCAGTTATGGCACCTATTCAGATAGAGCCCTGGTCCATAAAGGAGTTGGAATAGAGAGTCGAGTATAGGGTCAATTTATCTTTCTTCAAGGAATCATGATTTATCCCCTTCCTACTCAAATTTGATGGTTATGACTCAGCTGTCATGCTTGAAATTGCTCACACTTTCAATGGAAGCAAAACTAGAGTAGGGTCCTTGGAATTTGAGGTGACTGAACAATCCATTGCACAAGCTATGGGGTTGGTAGCTATAGGAGAGAAATGGTTTAAAAATAAAAGTCTCGAGGAAGGAGCATGGTTCCATTTTGTGATCAACAAGAATAAAAATGTGGACAGGAAGGTTGGTTTGCAAAGGAATGCAATGGTCAGAAAATGGAAACATATATTGTACATCTTGCAGAAATTCCTCACCTGCGAGGGGAGGTATTCATTAACTCTGTTGTACCATATTCGATTTCTACTTCATTTCAAATCGGGTAAGATGATAAAATTCCCCTATTTCTTGGTGAAAATCTTAGAGAAGATGTCAAAATGCATTTAGAAGAGTCGAGAAATTCAAGTCGAGAGTAAACTGTGTCATTACTATTTAATTGCAATTGTAATTAAAAAGATGTTAGAGGGAAAGGAGACAACTTGGGAAGAGTTTCTAAAATCATTTCAAGGAGAGGGTATAGTGAAGAAGTCGAGCAAGAATGGAAAAGTTACTAAGGGGAAGCTTGAATGAAAGGGGAAGTCATTAACTCCACATACTAGTAAGGCCTCGAAGACTAAAATAAAGAAAACCTAGTCCAAGAAGTCAGTGCTTGAGAAAGAGAAGGAACATATAACTGAAACCCCTGGCCCTTTAAGGAGACTGACCAGGAGCTCTGTGAAGAAAAGAATCGCATCCTTAATAGGAGGCCACGCTGTATCAACTTCTCCAATAAACATCGATGATTCAGAGGAGTATCCCCCTTTGCAGATAACCCCAGTCTAACTCACCAATTAGAGATACTCTCTCTCTCCTAGCAGATGTTGCAGTCCATTCTTTGTTTAGTATAGGTTGTGTGGAAGAGGAAGATAACACTCCTCTAGCAACCTTAATTAAGAAAGTAAAGAAAAGAAAATTATCTCATATACATAGTGCAAGTGCAAGAAAGGAGCCAGTAGTGGATCAAGCTGAGGGTAGTATTCCTCAGAGTCTTGAAACATAATGTGAGGTTGCCCTCGATGACACTGGTACTTGTCATGAGTCAGTTGCTGAAGGGATTCCAATACAAGAAGAACCAATTAAGTAATACCATGCTTTCTATATGCACAACCAGGTTGAAGAATTGAAATAGAAAATTTATAGACTTGAAGTGCTGAACCAGGTTATGAAAAATTAGAACACAACAGTGCAAAGCAAGAATATTGAATTAATGGAAGAGGTGCAAGAGAGAAAGCGACAAGATAAGGTATGGAAATTTTGAGCATCTAAGTGCTACATTTGCCTTAGGAAAGTGATGAAACAACTTAATAAGGCTTGCCATGCAAAGTAAATGGCCGTGAAGACATGGATTAATATTCAAATTCAGGATTAAAGGGAGCTGTCCATGCTAGTTTGTTTTGCAGAAGGTAAGGTTGTGTGAGGACACACAACGAAATGGGGATGGGAGGATGTTGGTCATAAAAATTTCCTTATTTCTAACCTTCCTTTTACACAGACACACTACCTAATCCCTTTGTTTTACCCTTGGAACCCATTTATTCCTGAACTTCTTCTAACCCTTGCACTCATTCCAGCACTACCTTCATGATTTTCGTTATTAAGTGTTATATGAGCTTAATTATTGATTAAAAAGATTAAATAGTCTATTTTCCTTTGCAACTTACATGTTTTCCTTCCTAAAGCATTTCGATAGATTGAAAGTATTAATCGATGTGTAAGATGGGGTTGGTGTAGGATTATTCTTGTACTGTCTGCATTCTTGTACTCATGGCAGCTGGTAGCATCAACATGATTTACCGCCAATGGCTAATCTAGTTTGGAAATCCATGTACATTGCTCTCCAAAAGCAACATTCTGTTGGGCTTGGAGAATGAGGAAAATACAGGAAATGGAGGCTAGTGTTTTGACCGAATACCCCTGATTTAGTCTTTTTTTTCAAACATCTAAAAGCCAAGATTATACTTTTGTTTTGATTTCTATTACAGCGATGATCTGAACGATATGTATTTCATAAGTGTTTCTAGTAGAACTAGGTAGCGATATGCTGGTGAAATTTTGGCTTATACTGTAAATTTTTGTATCGTCATACTTCTGGGTTGGATCCGGATATACACGATGTAAATTTGCTGTTACTAAGTTAATACAAGGAGCTATGCCACTTATTCATTTCTTGTTTTAGTATTTTATGTGATGCGTTATTTGAGAAATTGATTTTCTAGATCTGCTAATAGGGAAACGAGTTGGTTGGCTAGGGCCTAGATAACCCAACTCATTCTCCCTCTTTCATAAGGTGTGTTAGATATATTTTCGTATGCAAGGTTTGAGAAATAATTATTTCATTTCTTTTATGTAACTAAGAGATCTTCGCTTCCTTCATAAATTGTGTGACTCGAACTTGAGGTGCGAAGGTGTGGGTGTGTTCATTTACTAAAGATTGAATATAATTTATTTCTTTTGAAGAGTAGTTTCCTTTCTGCAAAAAGCATGTTTCGGTTTTCTTGCACCAGTGTGCTTCATTTCGGCAAGTGAGGGTTTCTTCTACCAGTGTGTTTATTTCTGCAAGTGCATTTATTTTCCTTATGTAAATGTGTTTCATTCCTTAGTGTTGTCACCTTTTGAAAAGGGAATCCTAGCTGCATAAAGAGGACAAAAGAACACAGAGGAGGTTGTTGTGGCTTGCAAATTAGAGATTAAAAGGGGGAAGAATAGGTCCAGTTTAAATTGTTTGGAGAAATTTCCATATTCTCTAAAAATCATTTCTTTCATAAACCCCATTTTTCCTTTCTCTTTTAAATTCAAGCCGTAGTGACCCATTTATAACTCTAGCTGTAATCCATTATATATCCAACTCTTGCCATGCTTTCCATTCCCATTTGAAATGTTTTAAAATATTCAGAGATCATGCTGAAACCATTTTTAAGCAATGGGACCACAAACCATAATCACTATCGGCCCTTTCCCTTTTTGTGATATATATATGCCTGACACCACTCCTTCTCGTCGATTGCAATATCGCAATCAGGGTTCGCACAATTCAAAGTCCTTCCTTTGTCGATATCCCTTCCAGCTTGTGATTGCGATATGCGAGAACCCTCCTCCTCCGATATCACATATCACAATGTTTCCCCGCCGATTTCCATATCGCTCGTGACCATTCCCTCTCGCCGATTGCGATAATTCCCTCCCCCGATTGTGATATCACAATGGGAGATCGCACACTTCAAATTCCTTCCTTTGTCGATGTCTCTTCCAGCTTGTGATTGCAATATCCTAAGTGGGCCCAATTCCCCATATCGGTGATCGCAATTGTTAAGGGGAGGCACTCCCATCCCGTAAGGACCTTTAATGAAAAACGCTGACACGATAGCTCTGCAATGAAGTAATGCAATGCTTTAAAGGTGTGGTGGGTCAGTAGCTAAGGCATTTAAGGTAGAAGAGGTGATGCATTCAAAATTGACATGGGTTGACCCAAAAAGGCCCCTTGTGACACAAAACCAGTGTTGACAGATAAAAAATAAATGAAGACATGGAAGGTTAGGAGGACTTGATGATCCAGCATGGTGCTCCACACAGAGGGAAGATGAAGCAATGCCCAAATGACCTTGGTTTATGTACCTTCGCATTAAAATGATAGTTGAGCACTCCAAGTTTTGAAGAACGAACGGTCCGAGTAGTAAAGGTAGAAGTGATGGGAAACATCTCAGTGACACAGGTAACTAGACTGTGGGAAAGAAATAACCTGAAGAAAAGGTGATCATAGGTATGGGCATGGAGATATTTTGTTGGCATGTTCATCCAATTGATTGAATTGTTTTGTTTTCTAGTGATCTATCACCATTTATGGAAGAAATTAATTTTTGTAGTCATTTTTGGGCCACAAAGCCATCCCAAGCCGAGACAACTAGTCGATTTGACAGTTGAGGCTCAACTGAGATATTATGTTGTAATCATTGTTCAATGCTCCCCTCTCTAGAGAAATAGGGGGAAGAAACAATTCACAAAGGTTTAGAATCCTAAAGAAATAACTACATGTTATTTTCAGAATTTATGACTTGATGATATGCATCTTTCGAAATATTAAGCAAATGGTGGTGATTCCTCCTTTGAGTACTAGATCATGTTATCCCTTTGTTAAATTCCACTATGTTCATGTTTCCTCTCTGAATTCATGTAATCGTAGCTCCTAGAAATGTTTCATACCTTCTTACAAATTCATTTGTATTGACTCATTAATGCATGTTCTTGTATGGATTGTTGAGATTATAGCTTTAAAATTGCACTTTATGAATCATTGTACCCAATCTCTCTTTCATCCATGATGTCTACTTGTATCTCAAATAAGTGTAGAAATTCTTGATGCTTCAAGCTCTATGTGATAAGTGTAGAAATCTTAACACTTCAAGCTCTATGGGATGAGTTACTAAACACTAGGTCCTTGAACTACTCGGCCTCCAGTATTTTATGCATATATGTCCATGAGTTGTATATGTAAAGAAGTAACATAAATACATGGCTTACGCTTTTAGATTAATGAGCCAACCCATGCTATTAATATATATATGTGTGTGTGTGTGTGTGAGTGATGTCTTTAGCTTTCCGAGAATGATATGAGACACGCAGAATCTAGATGTGCCCAAGCACTGGTTCTGTATGTAATCCGAGGTTGTCTCTGGGAGTGACAACATCTTCTGGCACTGTTGCTGGGGAACGTATTGAAGGATTTTTCCCTTGGGATATGAAAAGATAAGCACTCTTTGT
This sequence comes from Pinus tabuliformis, assembly GCA_031772625.1. NCBI lineage: Eukaryota > Viridiplantae > Streptophyta > Pinopsida > Pinales > Pinaceae > Pinus > Pinus tabuliformis. The sequence goes on along the minus strand of CM062807.1, from coordinate 745,229,893 downwards.
GTAGGTGAGAAAATATGTACTGATTGCATCCTCGTCACCTTCACGACTCCACAAATCCCATTATCATTTATCATCCTCGCTTTTAGAAAGCCACACACTCACTCAGACACCTCTTAGCTGAAAACTCCATTTGTATCTGACCAAGAGAAATTAATTTTTAGGAGAGTTTGGAAGGAGAAAACTCCTACTACCTATGTTGTTGTATCACCCTTCTTTGAAGCTTCCTCATACAGCTCCCAACCCACTGTCATTCACAGTGGGAATGAGGTGTAGGCCACCCCCGACAGACCCGCCACCCATAGTGAAACCACCACTCGTATCTGAAGGCAGACGATTATATGTTAATGTCGTCATTAATAATCCAAGACAACAACTTAAAATACGGGAGGCTAGCAGGTATCGAACCCACATCGGCCACATTGGCCAGCTCGCCACCATGCAGCATCCCCATTTAACACAAATACAACAAACGTTAAACTGTGTACCATATATATAACAACGATTACAACAAAAAAACCGCGTGCATTTTTTTGAGAGGTTGGGATTTGATCCCTTGACCTCCATGCCAATAGAAATCTTCCATAACCAACATGCCATGAGGGTGCTCTTGTTAAATCCGTCGCCCATTTTGTATAAGACCCTCACACAATCATTTGCATGGAGGGGGGACCGAGAATGGAACGAAGGGAGAGCATGATGGAACTGAGGGTGTGAGAAGGAGAACAACGTTTCATGCACTGGAACCATACCTAGGGGGACCATGATTTTTAGTGCTGAGGCGGAACTATGCCAACACACTTTTCGAGACAATTCTTGCAGAGAATTTTAAGATGCCAAAATGATTCTGTGGGAGGTAAAATTTCATTTGATCAGAATGTAATCAAGTTTACAGTCATTTTTCTCAGATTTTTGTAGGGAACAAAATGGAAAGGTCAGATTCACCTTTTGAGCTGCAGATTTGTAGATTCCCAACAAAGGAGCATCTTCAAGAATCTTGAGGGAATCTTCCAGATTCCTTGGAGGATGAAATTTCCCAGATCCAGAATGCAGCCAACTTTATACTTATTCTTCTCATAATTTCACAAGTATCTCAATGGTGAGATCAGTTTTCTGATTTGAGTTGTAGATCTCCAATCAACTCAGAGGATGGAATCTTTGGAGAATAACGGGGCAATCTAAAAGATTCCTACAGGCCTAGATTTTGTTGGTGTCAGAATTTTACAAATGGATAGTTGATTTTACACCTCTCAATGACAAAAATTCAGTGTTGTAGTTATTTTTTGTAGTTGTGCCTTCTATTTTTTGGCCATTTTCCAGATTGGAGTGACGGTGTCAAATTTCAAAGCATGGACAGTCAATTCTATGCCATTCAACGCTACAATTTTGATGGTGCATTCAGATCTAGCAGCTAAGTATTATATTCTTCAGTCAGCATCAGAGTTGAGGTATTTGAAGTATTGTTTTTATGTACTTCTTTGATCATTTGTTGTGAGATGTACTATGTTGTATAAATTCCTGCTTGATGTATGATGTGAAATCTTTTTGTCTATTTCATGTGAGATGTATTCATCATGTTTTTTATTTATGTTTTGATTGAGATCCCTTTGTTGTCATGATGGCGAGATACTTGTTGTCACCATGGGTGTTTTGGTTGAGATCACTTTTATGCCATGATGGTGGGATACTCATTGTCACCATGTGTAAGATTACGCCATGCTGATAGGAGGTCTATTGTGAGTGATAGTTCCTGTAGTGGAACGTCTCGTGGAGAGACTTTGCCACTCATTTAGAGGGAATATGTCCTTGTATGACAGAAAAATAGTCCATGTACATCTTCACCCTTTCCAACACTCAATGAAGTGTCCAACACCATCTTGACACCAGGCCCGGAGACGTAGTCCACACTGGACGAACTCTGTTATCAACGTCTCATGTCTATGATTTGCTGATCTTCATTATGTTTCCATTTTCTTAAGAATGCATACATGTTCATTTATGATCTTATAAAATGCAATTCTAACTACATCACAGAAGTCAAAGATCTTGGTTAAATCCAGAGGTTGAGTCAAATCGGATCAAGTTTGGTATCAGAGTTGTCTTCATGTGGATTTGAATTGTGAGTATGAACAATGGAACGTGTAGTAATGTAGGATGACAAAGATATGTATGAGACCATGCTTAGAGTGTCTAAAAAAATGGACATAATGTATGAAGCTCTACAAGAAGAGACAGAGGAAAAGCAACGATTGCAGCGTCAGTTGTGAACTGTGAAAGAGGCCCTAGAAGAACTGAAGCACAACAAATAGATTCTTCAAGCAGATAATGTTGAATTGAAGATGCTTCTATAAGAAGAGAAATGGGAGAAACAGAAGTTTCTACGACAGCTGCAAGTTAAGGATGAGGCTTTGGAAAAGCTGCATCGTCACCCATGTGAGGTAAAAAGTAATTCTCCGACTTTGTGTTAGTTCCCTTATGATGATTTCACTGTTTCTGAAAATCATACCACAGGAATTGGATCCAAACCGCTGAAGAGAATGGGGTTTGAAGGAAAAGGATTGGTCATTGATGGCCAAGGAATTGTCAACCCCATCAAAGTAGAGGAATTAACCCGTCAGGCAAGACTTGGGTATGTCGGGAAGGAAGTTGGGGAATGCACCAAGATAGCCACTGAACCACTAATAACTGATGATGAGAAGCCCTCATCATTTCCTTCCAACTCGAGAGTGGAGGTAAAATATGTTGATTTCCCTTCAGTTTCATCTTCACATAGTATAATTTTTGTTGGAAATGTGGAGATACCAATTACAGGGACAAACCTGAAGCTCCTTACGAGGATGAGGTACAATGAAGAAGAAGGTCTTAGTGTTAATAACCAAGGCATAACTCAACCATTGGAGGTCGTGCAAAGACCTTAATTTCCAATCTTGAGATACTCTGAAGGAGAATGCTCAAGGGTGTTAGATGCTTCCGAGACATTTTTGAAATCGTCGAGGAAAGGGAATGATGGGAGAACATCACCATCATCCCATGGTAGTGCCCATTACAAGGAAAGAGCTGAGGCTAGCTCTCATCACCATAATTTCACTAGAGACAACAAGGAAAGGTATAACAAGTTTCAATATTCGAATGCTCATTTTGATTACAATCATGTTGTTAATGATGGACATAAATCATGGAATTGAAAAACATGTACTTTTTGTGGTTTACATAACCATGTATTTGATGCGTGCTGGAAAAGAATAGCAACACAAAAAAGGATGAGGCATGAAAGACCCTCTCAACGACAGGAAAATAAGAAGGTAAAGAAGATTTGGAGGAAGAAGACCTATTGTAGTCATTGCAACAAAAGCAGTCACCAAAGAGCCACGTGTTGGAGGCTCCATCCAGAGTAGCACCTTAAAGACAAAGAATCGTGCATGAACTAGTTGAAAAATTTGTTCGACGAGAAAAACCACCACAGGGGGATGACCCATTCATAAGTGAAAAATGGTTTCTAAATATGTTAGCTTATCATGGTCATGTTTTTGTAAATCATTTGTCTGAATTTAAAATGTAAAAGTGATGATTTGTTTTACATCACTTGTTAAGCAACAATGATATATTGGCCTTGTTTTCATAGCTAGGGTATTATTTCCATTTTGATGTAAACTTGACCATAGAGTATGTGTTATAAACTCGTGGAAGGTATGGGATAATTGGGTCATTAGTTGGTCATGTAAATTAAGCATGTAATCTGCAAAATTGTACTATAGGTTTCCAAGGGATGCAGGTGTCGGCTCATCACTTATGGCTCTGAAGGACAAAGGTGAAGTAGAAGGAAGGGTGACTTATCAGACACTTGTGGTGTAGGTAATGTACAAATAAGTTGCAGATTATTTTTCATGCTTTTGGAGGACCAAAATCTCCTCAATGGAGAGGATTGATCTAGGTGGCTCCAAACACATGCAGAATTCCCAAAGGACTAAAAAAGGGTCATAATTAAAAGTGGTCAAACTCCCTCAAACTCATCACCTAATCGAAGTGCTCGTTGTCCTGATTCCAATGGTGCAAACAACACTCAAATCCGAGCTTGTATGGAGGAGATAGAGGTAGTCAAAGTTGTGCAGTGGGCCAGGTTTAAGTGTCCTACAAATTCATTGTCAACCGGAATGGAAACTTAGCTCCTGAGAGTAGGCAAAATTGTGTCCTCTTTAAATTGCCCAATATCCCTTATTTTCAAAACAATGAAAATTACCAATGGTTTATATGAAAACAAAAAAATATATTAAAATAGATGGTAAGCCATAACCCCCGCCACCTCCATGGGACCCCATATCATATTATAAAATAAGAATTAAAAAAATAGTGGGGGATGGGTTGTCACCCCCCCACCTCGGAGCCGTAGTCAAGCATGGAACAATGGGAATGGGGTACAAGCCACCCCTAGTGGACCCACCACCCATGGTGGAACCACCACCCATATCTGAAGGCCAAACGATTATATGTTAATGACACTGTTAATAAACCAATACAATGGCATAATATATGGGAGGCCGGTGGGTATCAAACCCGTGTCGACCACGTGAGCCGGCCTGCCACCATGCGACGCCCCCATTTAACACAAATACAACAAATGCTAAACCATGTACCATATATATAACAATGGTTACAACAAACAAACCACGTGCATTATTTGAGAGGTTGGGATTTGATCCTCCGACCTCCATGCCTCCAGCAATCCACCTTAACCAATGCCCCATGAGGGCACTCTTGTTAAATCTTCTACCCATTTGTATAAGACCCTCACATAGTCATTTGCACAGAGGGGGGACCGAGAACGGAATGGAGGGAGAGCACAATGGAACGAAGGGCGCGGGAAGGAGAATGGAGTTTTGTGCAGTGGAACCACACCCAGGGTAACCATTATTTGCAATGATGAGGCGGAAATATGATGACACACTTTTCGAGACAATTCTTGCAGAGAATTTTAAGATGCTAAAAGATTCCCTAGGAGGTAACGATTCATTTGATTAGAATGTAATCAAGTTTACAATCAATTTTCTCATATTTTCATAGGGAATGCAATGGCAACGTTAGATTCCTCTTTTGAGCAGTGGATTTGTAGATTCCTAGGAGAGGAGAATCTTGAGGGAATCTTCCAAATTTCTTGGAGGCTGAAATTTCCCAGATCCAAAATGCAACCAAATTTATACTCATTCTTCTCAAAATTTTAAAAGGATCTCAATGGCAAGATCAATTTTTTTATTTAAGTTGCAGATCTCCAATCAACCCAGAGGAGGGAATCTTTAGAGAATCACAAGGGAATCTAAAAGATTCGTACAGAGCCAAATTCTGTCAATGTCAGAATTCAAAAAATGAATAGTCGATTTTTCACCTATTGAAGACACAAATTGAGCGCTGCAGTCAGTTTTGCTGTTGATCCTTCTGTTTTCTAGCCATTTTCCAGATTGGAGTGATGGTGTCAGATTTCAAAGCATGGACAATCAACTTTATGCCATTCGACGCCACGATTTTGATGGTGCATTCAGATCCAACATCTGAGTATTCTATTCTTTAGTTAGCATCACAGTTGAGGTATATGAAGTGTTGTTGTCATGTACTTCTTTGATCATTTTCTCTGAGATGTACTATGTTGTATCGATTCCTTCTTGATGTATGATGCAGAATCTTTGTGTCTATTTCATGTGAGATGTATTCATCATGGATTCTTATGTATGTTTTGATTGAGATCCCTTTATTTCCATGATGGAGGGATAGTCATTGTCACCATGGGTGTTTTGGTTGAGATCCCTTTGATGCCATGATGGTGGGATACTCATTTTCACCATGTGTAAGATTATGTCATGTTGATAGGAGGTCTATTGTGAGTGATAGTTTCTGTAGTAGAACATCTCGTGGAGAGACTTTGCCACTCATGTAGAGGGCACATGTCCTTGTATGAAATAAAACATAGTACATGTACATCTTCACCATTTCCAGCATTGAATGAAGAAGCCAACACCATCTTGACACTGGGTCCAGAGACGTAGTCCATACATGACAAACTTCATTATCAATGTCTCATGTCTATGATTTGCTGATCGTCATTATGTTTCCATTTTCTTAAGCATGCATACATGTTCATTTATGCTATTATAAAATGCAATTCTAACTACATCACAGAATTAAAATATCTTGGTTAAATCCAGAAGTTGAGTCAACTTAGATCAATGGGGATGGTGAAAACACTACACAAAGACACATTGAAACCTTCTATATTTTGCTAAGAATCTAAATGTAGAACAACTGGATGTGGTCCTAAGACTCTTTGTACAATCCCTTGATGGAGAAGCCAGAAAACGATTTAAATCCCTACCTAATGCCTCCATCACTACCTGGGAGGAACTCGAAAACTCTTTCACACAAAAGTGGGGTGAAAAGAGAAATCATGAATATGTCCTCACAGAGTTCAATGCTATAAGGAAGAAGACAGAAGAGAATATTTTAGAATTCATAAAAAGGTTCAATAAGGAGTATAACAACCTGCCTAGTGAGATAGATCCTCCTCGAAGTGCTTCTTGCGTAGTTTTTGTGGGAGCCTTTGAATCTGACTTTCGTTTTACGCTAAGAGAAAGGAAGTCTTGCACTTTGGATCAACTCCTAGTTCATGCTCTTCAAGTAGAAGCAAATTTCACCTCGGCAAGGAAGTCAAGAGGTAAGGACAAATCTAGGGAAAAGAGAAGGGGAAAAGAGGAAACATCTTCCTATGGTCAAGCTAAGGATTCACCAGATCTAAAATGGGAAGAAATGGATAAACTCATCAACATTTTATTGCATAAGGTGGTGAAGCTTGAGCTAGAGAACAAGAGTCTCTCGAAATTGAATGCTCAACGTAACCGCTGAGGTTATAAACCATGGTATAGAAGGCCACCATTACAGATACTTCCAAGAGAAAGAAGGGACCAACTTGATCAGACCCCTCATCCTCTATACTTAGAAGAGAATCCTGATCAAGAATTATCGGATACACATGAGATGCAGGGAAACTTGTATTCCTTTTTCTGTCAAGAAGAACATGAAAATATGGCTCACTAGGAGATAAGTCATGATAGAGAAGCATCAACAAATGAGGAGGATATTGGTGATTATTGTAAGCAATTTGCGGATTTCATGCAAGTACAAGGTATGATCTAAGATCTTCAAGAAAGAGGTCAAGGGAACTGAACAACAAAAGGGAATTACTCCCTAAGATATTCCCCCAGTGTTAGACAAAGGGAAAGGTAAGTTGAATTCTAACTCTTCCAAGGTAAAAGTCTCGTCAAATAAAGAATGCAACAGCTCGGAGGAACACACAGAAAAGAAGGCACCCATTCTGATAAAAACCACCAGTGATAAGGAAGGAGAAGCATATTTAGGAGGTGTAGAAAAAGTCCAACCTACATTCAATATTCAAAAGGAACTCGAAAAGGTAAAGATTCATGTTCCTCTTCCTAAACTTCTAAAGCATCCCATGTATAAATCTCAAGTCTCTCAGTTCACGCTTCCATCAACCTCAGCACCAACCCATGAATGTTTAAACCTTAAAGAAGAAATACCAATGGTTGTTTTTGGGCCTCATGTTGAAGAACTTGATCCTTCCATTGCACCCTTCCATGTGACCCTGGTAATTCATGACCTCTTATTGCATAAATGTATGTTGGACTCTGGAGCCTCCCATAACCTCATGCCCTTAGCCATGATGGAACAACTTTGCTTGCAGATCACCAGGCCTTACAAGGACCTATACTCCTTTAACTCTAAGAGGGTCAAATGCTTGGGAATGATAAAATATCTAGTAGTAAACCTAGCCCAAATCCCTGTGAAGAGCATAGTGATGGACATCGTAGTGGAAAATATTCCCCCTTGATTCGGCATGCTCCTATCCAGGTCTTGGGGTTACAAGTTGGGAGACTCTATCAAATTATATCTAACTTATGCCACTATTCCCGCCTTTGGAGGTGAAGAAAGGAGGTTGTACAGAGAGTCTAGATTTGTAAAAAATGTGACCCCAGCTGAAGGTTCTAAAAACACCCTAGTATATGGAAAAGAAAGTGACCCCAACTACTTGTTCCTAGAAGAAGATGAGACCATCTCAGAAGAAACACCAGTACACATAATAATACAGTCAGAACACTAGCACACATATGAAAACAAATGATTGAAATTATAATTTCATGAAGTGAATTCAAAAGAGGGAAATGGATCAGGAGTATTGTTGGTATCTCTTGAGGGAAGTCGGATACCCCTCTCATTCAAGCCGGAGTTTGAGGCAACCAACAACATGGCAGAGTATGAATAATTTCTCCTTGGGCTACAAACAACAAGGAATATGAATATTGAATGCTTAACTGTGTATGGAGACTCCGAGCTGATTGTAGAGTAGATCATAAATGAGTGCCAAGCTAAACACCCTAGATTGAGGTCTTACCGAAATGAAGTTTTGGATTCAATTGATAACTCCTTCCTGGCCTTCAATATCCAATTTTTTCCTAGAGAAGGAAACATAATGGCTGATTCCCTTGTTGTGGCAACAAGCAATTTCAAAACCCCTCAAAATCCACTTCTTAGGTACGAGGTGGAGGTCAAACGCATCCCTCTATACCTGATAATCTAGAGCACTGACATGTATTCGAGGATGATGAGCAGATCAAGAAATTTATAGAAGTAGTGGGGGAGTTCACTAACTCAACCATTGATCAAGCAGAGGAAAAGGAGGTAGATCAAGAACCCACTTTGTGGGAAGACGCAGTGGCTGGACATAAAATTCTACAACTAAAAGGGAATACCATTCCTCATGGGCTAGGCCCACTTGAAAGATTATTTAACAAGGATGACGTAGCCTCCAAATCAATGGCTTCAGAGATGGACAAACAAGCAGAATATTGAAATATCGGCTTAGAGGATGAACCCCAGAGGGTTAGGCTATCAAAAGTAATCCCCTTGTAATATAAACAAAGTTATTTAAATCTCTTCAAAATCTACAAGGATGTTTTTTCTTCGTCTTATGAGGATTTAAAAGCATTTGATACTAACATCATACATCATAAGATTCCTTTAAAGAGTGGAATAAAACCATGCAAGGAGAAGCTTAGATAGATTAATCCATTGTTACTCCCCTCTATTGAAAAATAAGTGAGGAAACTTCTATAGGCTAAAAACATAGTGCCTTTAAGGTACTCAGAGTGGGTGGCCAACTTGGTCCCATTCCAAAAAAGGAATGGAGAAATAAGGCTATGTGTAGATTTTCGAAACCTTAACAGGGCATTGTTGAAAGAAAAAAACCCACTGCCTAAGATGGATTACATATTCTAGAAGGTGGTTAGGTCAGTCAAAATGTCCATGATGGATGGGTTCTTTGGTTACAACCAAGTGGCAGTCCACTCTGATGATCAGAAGAAGATTGCTTTCACCACCCCGTGGGGAACATTCATGTATGCTCACATGACTTTCAGTCTTATTAATGTGGGGGCCATGTTTCAAAGAGCTATGTATGTAGCCTTTGTAGGGGAGAAAGAATAATTCATAGTGGTATATCTAGATGATATCATAGTCATATGAAAGACCGATGAATAACACATCCTTCACTTGAGGATCACCATTGAGAAATGCAGGAGGTATGGTATTTATTTGAATCCCAAGAAATCTCAGTTCGCCCTGAGTGAGGGGAAGATACTAGAACACATAGTAGCACAAGAAGGAGTGAAAATCGATCCTAAGAAACTCGAAGCTAATAGTCATATCCCCCTACCAAGAAATAAGAAAAAGGTCAAAGCCTTTTTGGGGAGAATCAATTTCTTGAGGAGGTTCATACACAACTATGCAGAAATAGCAAATGGGATTACAGATATGATAAAAAAGGAAAATGAAGTCAAGTGGAGCCCTGGCCCCCAAGATTCTTTCACTAGAATTAATGAAGCTTTAGCTGAAACCCTGGTACTAGTTAGCCATGACTACTCAATGCCTTTCTATATCTTTTCTTTTTCTTCTCCACATATTATTGCCGTAGTTCTGTTACAGAAGGATAATGATGGTTATGAACAACCCATCGCCTTCTTGAAACATATTCTGATGATGCTGAGCTGAAATATAACATCTTGGAGAAACAAGCCTATGCACTAGTTAATGTTTTGAATGAATTTCGAATGTATGTGTTGCAATCGGAAATCACAACATTTGTCCCAACGATAGTGGTCAAGGACATCCTTGTGCAAGGAGACAATGAAGGAAAAATGGGTAGGTCGATAGCAAAGATAAAAGAATATGAGTTAGACATAAAGCCCACTAAGCTCATAAAAGGCCAGGAGTTGGCCAAGATTTTATTTGAATCTAATTACCAATATTTAGGGATAAACCTGATAACAAAGGGAGGCAAACCATAGGTTCAATAGAACATGTTAAAAACATCAGAGCAAAATATCTATGCTAAATATGAGGGATCACCTTGGTATAAGAATATCATCCATTATCTCTTATTCCCGAGGTGCCCACTAGGAATGGATAAATCCAAATACAAAACTCTAAGACTACAAGCTCAAAAGTATATCATATCCAATGGTCAACTCTACTGGAAGGACCCGTGGGAGTTTTTCTATTATTCTTGGTAGAAGGAAAAACTCATAAAGTGATTGAGGAATTTCATGGAGGAGTTTGTGGAGGTCATTACAGCTAGAAGAGAAACAAAATCCTCAAGGTGGGATTCTACTGGCCTACACTCTTTGGAAATGTTCATTCCCAGGTCAAATCGTGTCAGAGGTACCAAGTCTTTGTTGAGAGACAAAAAAGTTCTCCTCTCCCGCTCATTCCATTGCATGTGGAAGAACCGTTTAGACAATGGGGATTAGACTTCATATGAGAAATTAACCCACCTTCCAATGGCCAACACAAGTGGATATTAACAACCACAGATTATTTCACCAAGTGGGTAGAGGTCATCCCAGCAAGAAACGCTACATACTCAGTGGTAACCAATTTTATGGAGGAGAACATATTGTCTCGCTTTGGTTGTCCTATCAAAATTATCACTAACAATGCTCAAGTCTTCAAATCTGCAAAAATCACCAACTTCTGCCAAAAATTCAATATCATCATTGGACACTCCACTACTTACTATCCTCAAGGTAACGGTTTGGCTGATTCCTAAAACAAAATCATGGTGAGAGTGCTAAAAAATACCATCACCGAGAATCAAAGGAACTGGGACTCCCACTTAAAGTTTTCCCTCTGGGATAACCAAGTAACTCCTAAACACTCCACTGGAAAATCTCCTTTCGAGCTAGTGTACGGTAAGGCTAAAATATCCCAATCCAAGTAGCAATGCTAGTAGCGAAGTTACTATGAGAAGTTGAGGAAGAGCCAAGTGCCTTGACACAAATGATAAACCAACTGGTCGAACTTCACGAAAACAGATAACAGGTGGGGGTTGAATTGCCAAATTACCAACAGAAGATGAAATCCGTGTTTGACAAGAAGGCCAAGGATCGACCTCTTCAACCAAGATATTTAGTTCTTTGATGGGATGTCCGAAAGGAAGAAAAGGGAAAACATGGAAAATTCGATCCACTCTGGTTCGGCCCTTTCAAAGTTTTAGAAGAGAGAGGACACAACACGTACCTGCTCGAAAATATGGACAGGGAATTATTGAAATTGCCAATAAATGGTCAGTTCCTCAAACTCTATTTCCAGTATTAGAGGTACCTGTCTGGCACTCATTTTAAATATCGATGTGTGTATTGTAATTATTATATGAAATTTTGAGTTTCTATTGAAAATTCCACTTTCATAAAATTATCATTTGTTTAGAAAAGACTCTATGCCCAAAGGAGACGTTCACAGTCTGTAGGTTCTCAACGCATTGCAATCCAATGCCCCGTCCCAAGTTGGAGCTTATAAGGGGGAAGAACAAGTCCAATTTAAATCATTTTGGAGAAATTTCCATATTCTCTAAAAACCATTTCTTTCACAAACCCCCTTTTTCCTTTGTCTTTTAAACTCCAACCGCAGTGACCCATTTTTAACTCTAGTCGTAATCCCTTGTATACCCAAATCTAGCCATGTTTTTCATTCCCCTTTGAAATGTTTTAAAATACCACCTGACACCACTCCTTCTTGCCGATTACGATAATCCTTTCTCCCCCAATGCACTTCAAAGTCCTTCCTCTGCCGATATCGCATATTGCAATGTTTCTCCACTGATTTCCATATCCTCCCATCACCATTCCCACTCACCTATTACAATAATTCCCCCCCACCTCCACCCCCATTGCGATATCACAATAGGGGATCACACACTTCAAAGCCCTTCCTCTGCCAATGTCTCTTTCAACTTGCAATTGTAATATCCCGGGTGAGCCCAATCATGCATATCAACGATCGTAATTATTAAGGGAAGGCACTCTCATCCCATAAGGAACTTTAATGAAAAACCCTGATGTGATAGCTCTGCAATGAAGTAACATAAAGCTTTAAAGGCATGGTGGGTCGGAAGCTTAGTCATTTAAGGAAGAATAGGTGTAGCATTCAAAATCAGCATGGGTTGACCCAGAAAGGCCCCTTGTGACACGAAACCAGGGTCAACGAATACAAAATAAATGAAGACATAGAAGGTTAGGAGGATTTGATGATCCAACATGGTGCTCCATGCAGAGGGAAAATGAAGTACCACCTAGGTGACCTTTATTTTTGTACCTTGACATTAAACTGATAGTTGACCACTCCCTGTTTTGACGAATGAACGGTCCGACCAGTAAAGGTAGAAGTGATGGGAACTGGTTGAGTGATACTGGTAACTAGACCATGGACAAGCAAAAACTTGAAGCAAAGGTGATCATAGGGATGGGCATGGAGATATTTTGTTGGTGTGTTCATCCAATCAATTGGATTGTTTTGTTTTCCTGTGATGTGTCACCATTTATGGAATAAATTAATTTTTGTAGTCATTTTTTGGCCATAGAGCCATCCCGGGCTGAGACAGCTAGTCGATTTGACAACTTAGACTTGGCTGAGATATTTTGTTGTAATCACTATTCAATGCTCCCCTCTCCAGATAAATAAGGGGAAGCAACACTTCACAAAGGTTCATAATCCTAAAGAAAGAACTACATGTTATTTTCAGACTGTATGACTATATGATATGAATCTTTCGAAATCTTAAGGAAATGGTGGTGATTCCAACTTTGAGTACCATAATATGTTATCCTGTTGTACCTTAGGAAACCAATTTCCTCGCTGTAGAAAAATTGTGCTTAAGACACTAATAAATATTATTTACTGTCACTTATTGTTTGTTGTGTTCTCAAATGAAGGACCTGGAAAACTTGGTCTTTTAACCCTTAATACATGTATGACTAGAACATCTCAGAATACCATTTGTTGCTAGATATAGATGATAAATGAAGAAATCTTGAAGGAAAAGTTAAATATAATATGTTTATCTTTCATATAAACTATTATCTATCACTTAGAAGAACTATGAAAATGAGAACTGAATCATAGACAATATGATGATTAACACAGAAACTACTATATGTGATCCTTGGAGAAGTTAAAGATAATATTCTAGTCTTTCACAAAAACTATTATCTATAACTTAGAAATGAAGGTGGAAACTTCAAGTATAGGAGCACTCTTTTAAGAAATTTTAACTTTACCTACATAAGCAAATAAAGACCCGCAGCTTCATTACTATGCTTGAAAGAAGAAAACATAACATGACACATGATAGAGAAGGTTACAAAATTATACCCAACAACTCATGGAAAATTCTGATTCTTTCATTAATCAACAATGATATTAGGAACACAGTGGCCTAGTCTCCAGGTTCTCCAAAATTTCCACCATCAACCCTTTACAATTCCCTTTTTGGGCTTTTATCTCTTCTGTCAAATTAGTTTTGGAACTGATTTCTTGGAACATCTAATAAACTGCTTTATAGTAGTTATAAAACTATTTTCTCTTTGAAATTATTCAACTTTATCATATATACAATATCAAGACTCAGAAAATATAAAAATTGCACCAAAAGCTTTGAAAGAGGTCCATATATATATGTTGGGAATGATCTGATTGGTGAGAACACCAAATAACCCGACCAATCACCTTTTCTTCAGATTCAGCTTCAACACTAATTTTCCCTTTATTCAGCGGAATTAATGCAAACCTTTGGTAATTGCAGAACTTAAAATGAATTAAATCTGTTGCATAAACTATCGGATCCACCCATTTGCCTTTTAAATATGCCTTAATACCTTTATGGACTTGATTATACATAGATTTGTATTTAATAATTCATCGGGTCCAAAACCCATTGCAATTGCAATCAGCGCTTTCAATTATGGTATTAACCCAAAACCTTAACAAACTGCGATTAGTGGACCCGCCAGAAATAGAAAACATGGTATATATAATATCAAGTTCGGAACCCCAATCTTAAATCGCAATCAATGCTATGAGCCAACACATATACATAAGGCACTTTACGGATCTGCTGAACTTTATAAAACATGATAAATATGTTTTCGGGTCCGGACCCCAATCAAAAATCGCAATCGGCATAGCCATATACACATATATAAAGTGTTATGTGATGATCGTGGACCCACCAGGGCTTTTAAATATAATATATATATTTTGAGGTCCAGTTTATAACTTGTTCAACGCTTATTTCTATTATAATCCTTTATAATAGAAATACATATAAAATGAGTAACCATACCTTTTTCCGCCTTTTCCAAAGCCTTTGCACAATTTTCAAGATACCCCTTTATCGCAATCAACGATTGGTGATTCCTGTGGTAATAATATAATTGCTCACCTCATCTTTGCGATTGCGATTTAGTCGCATTGCTAACATATAAATATAAATATATATATATATATATATATATATATATAGATATCTATTGGTTATGGCTCCACAAACCATTTATAATATAATTTAACTTGATCACATGGGCGAATTCCTTTACACTTGTTTCTTTTGTGTTTGATTCCGATATGCAATTTATTACATCTCCCTCTTGCCTTATCCTTTTAAAGATATTTTCAAGTTATTTTTGAATGAAACATGAACATTAAAGGCAACAAAAAATACATGTTACAACATTTGGCTCCACCTGGGGATAGTGCTTTTGCCACAGAAGCACTAAGAACTGTAGATTAGTGCCTTATTCATTGGGCATGGAGTCATATATTGCTTTGCCAAACTTAACTGTGTGAAAATTTTGTATAGTGATCCCACACTGATATCTACAGTGATGAGATGCTTGCGCTTCAATAGAAAAAATTGAGAATTGTAGATCAATAGCCTTAGTTGGGCATGGAGTCCAAAACTGTGAAAACCATGAAATTTGACAAACTAGAACCTGACAATCTTGAAGTCTGAAGCTTCTGCAACCAGTTTCCAACTGGGAAAGTCACCCTTATTCATCAACTAATGATTAAAATAAAGAACTGCAACTAGAAACCAAATTCTCAACATATGAGCTTATTTATGTATAAGTTCCTACATATGTACATGATTGATCTCCATCAGGTGAAGTCAATCTTCCAATGGTACCAGGTTAGCATTTGAGTGCTTAATCTAGAACCATTCTACCAGTGAATCTTGAAAATGCAATTCATCCTGAACAAAAAATAAATTATGCATAAAAGCAACTCACAACAAAAATTAAGGTATATCCACAAAATGATATATGTAGACTGCTGATAAATTCCTCCATGTAATCTACCACAGGCAAAAGTATGAGAAAAATATGTTCTTGATCAGCTCCAAAAAAGAAATTCTCTATGTATGAAGGTTCCTGCTCAATTGAACCTTCTGGTGGGATAATATGTTCAACAAAACAATCAGCAACATCCTTATGAAAATGATCTATGTCACTTTCATGTCTCTTAATCCTAACCTTAGGAATAAAAAGGAATTTTTTCACATTACTATATGACATACGATCAACTTCAAATAGATTGTTTACCTCTGGTTCATGGGCATCATTGTGTTCTTCAATGCAATGATACACAACCTATTTATCAACTTCCTTTTTACATAAGATAACCTCTTTTTCTATGATACATGACTCAATATATTGCTATCCAACATATTCCACTTGCTGGTTTCTTCATGTATGTTCAACACCTAATTGATGAACTTGAAGAGCTTTGTCCTGTTCCCCATTTAAACCATTTTGATTATAGATAGGAGGATCATAAAAATCAACAAAATAGAAACTCTGGGGATTTATTTGCAACTTAGTTATTTCTTCCTCTTCTCGACTGCTGAGTAGAAATTCTTGATGCATGTTCGAATTTTCCTCCATCTGAATACTCTCTTGATTTCCTTTATTCACTTGTTTTGCAGGTTGAGATTCTTGTGGAGTTGCCTTTGGTGAGGAAGTTGAAACTTGCTACTCACTTTTATTTTCTTGACTTCTTGATCTTTTCCTCAATCTCAAGTCACATTTCTTATGTAGTTCAGCTTGCATGAAATCAGAGAATTGTTTCCAATATTCATCAATTTTATTTTCATCATGAATGGCATCTGTTTCATCATATTCATACTCTTCTAATTCGATACCAAGTTCATCTTCATCTACTACATATAACGTAGATCCCCGAGAATTCTTACTTTCTAACTCTAACTTATTCAACTTATCTGACAATGTTTTAATTATATTACACATATCCTCCAATGTTTGACTTTGAGAGGCTTCCATCTTTGCCTTTCCCTTGTCTTGGATAGGCTGTGTCTCTTGTGCTTTTCCTGCAACCACCAGATTTGCTTGGAATGGAGTCAACCAATTCTTTTCTTGGGATATTATTGGAGAGAAATGTTCTATAAACTTCTCCACATCATTTTGAAAAAATGATAGTTCCTCACTTTCATAGACTTGCTCATAGTTAATATAGCTATAACTTAGCTGAATGCTTGATATATTATCAACAAGATCACTAGTTTCATCAACAGGATTATCTTGAGCCTTTAAAGTTTCTTTAGCATCATAATATTCACAACAACCTTCAAAAAGAAACTTGTGTGGATTTTAAATTTTACAAGAAGAATTGAATACTGAATCGAAATCTCTCAAAGATGAAATGCTTACAAAAGGCAGAGACTTGAACCAAACCCTAACTTCTAGGTCCAAAGAAAACAAAAACAACTTCATCTTCACATCTTCATGAATAATGCCCTGCTGCTCCATGCATTCATGAAACTCTTGGAGATGCTGAGTTGGATCTTCATATTCCATTCTACTAAATTTTAGAAGATACTCATTCCATGCAGAAAATGAAGGCATATCATGAGGATAGCCAGTGATCCCAATAAAATCAAATGGATCAAATTTATGGTCTAAGAATGTAGGGAGAGCCATTACATCCCAGGAAAGAAAACTTCAAAGTATAGTGGAGTCACCAATCAATGTTGTATGTGAAAATCACAGGTGTGAATGTACAACCAAGTGCTAAAACTTGTCATTCTCAAGAATCAGCTTCAAACTTAATAAACCCAAGGAAAATTTCTCTTATTCAATTTCTTTTATTCAAAACAGTAAAACATTTCCTCCTCACTGAACAACCAAAGGAAAATATTGAAAACCCAGGGAAAAATGTTCTTGTCTTCTCTCCCCGGCAGCGGTGCCATTTAGTGTTGTACCTTAAGAAACCGATTTATTGGCTGTAGAGAAATTGTGCTTAAGAGATTAATAAATATTATTTAATGTCACTTATTGTCTATTGTGTTCTCAAATGAAGGACCTGGAAAACTTGGTATTTTAACCCTTAATACACGTATGACCAGAACATCTCAGAATGCCATTTGTTGCTAGATATAAATGATAAATGAAGAAGGCTTGAAGGAAAATTTAAACATAATATGCTGATCTTTCACAGAAACTATTATCCATCACTTAGAAGAATTATGAAATGAGAACTGAATCATAGACAATATGTTGCTTAACACAGAAACTACTATATGTGACCTTGGAGAAGTTAAAGATAATATGCTAGTCTTTCATGGAAACTATTATCTATAACTTAGAAAGGAAGGTGGAAACTTCAAGTATAGGAGCACTCTTTTAAGGAATTTTAACTTTATCTGCATAAGAAAATAAAGACCTACAACTTCATTACTATGCTTGAAAGAAGGAAACATAACATGACACATGACAGAGAAGGTTACAAAATTATGCCCAACAACTCATGGAAACTACCGATTCTTTCATTAATCAACGATGATATTAGGAATACAGTGACCTAGTCTCCAGGTTCTCCAAAATTCCCACCATCAACCCTTTACAATTCCCTTTTCGGGCTTTTATGTCTTCTATCAAATCAGTTTTGGAACTGATTTCTTGGAACAGCTAATAAACTGCTTTATAGCAGTTATAAAACTATTTTCTCCTTGAAATTATTCAACTTTATTATATATACAATATTAAGACCCAGAAAATATATAAACCGCGCCAAAAGCTTTGAAAGAGGTCCATATATATATGTCTAGAATGATCTGATTAGCGAGAACACCAAATAACCCGACCAATCAGCTTTTCTTCGGATTCGGCTTCAACATTAATTTTCCCTTTATTCAGTGGAATTAATGCAAACCTTTGGTAATTCCGAAACTTAAAATGAATTAAATTTGTTGCTTAAACTATTGGATCCAACCATTCACCTTTTAAATATGCCTTAATACTTTTACGGACTTGATTATACATAGATCTGTATTTAATAATTCATCGGGTTCGAAACCCATCGCAATCGCAATCGGTGGTTTCAATTGGGGTATTAACCCAAAACCTTAACAAACTATGATTAGCAGACCCACCGGAAATATAAAACATGGTATATATAATATTGGGTCTGGAACCCCAATCACAAATCGTAATCGGTGATATGAGCCAACACATATACATAAGGCGCTTTGCAGACCCGCTGAACTTTATAAAACACGATAAATATGTTTTCGGGTCTGGCCCGCAATCGTAAATCACAATCGGCATAGCCATATACACATATATAAAGTATTATGTAATGATCGCGGACCCACCGGGCTTTTAAATATAATATATATATTTCAGGTCCGGTTTATAACTTGTTCAATGCTTATTTCTATTATAATCCTTTATAATAGAAATACATATAAAATGCGTAACCATACCTTTTTCTGCCTTTTCCAAAGCCTTTGCAAAGTTTTCAAGATACGCCTTTATCATAATCGACGATCAGTGATTCCTGTGGTAATAATATAACTGCCTGCTGCATCTTTGTGATTGCAATTTAATCGCATTGCTAACACAAACACACACACACACACACAAACACACACACATATATATTTTGGTTATGGCTTCATAACCCATTTATAATATAATTTAACTTGATCACATAGGCCAATTCTTTTACACTTGTTTCTTTTGTGTTTGGATTCCGATATGCAATTTATTACATCTCCCTCTTGCCTTATCTTTTTAAAAATATTTTCAAGTGATTTTTGAATGAAACATGAACATTAAAGGCAACAAAAAATACATATTACAACATTTCCTATCTAAATTCATGTAATCGGAGTAGCTAGAAATTTTTAATACTTTCATACATATTCATTTGTATTGGCTGGTTATTGCATGTGTCTGTATGGATTGTTGAAATTATATCTTTAACATTGTGCTCTATGAATCATCACACCCAATCTATATTTCCTCCATTATGTCTACCTGTATCTCAAACAAGTGTAGAAATTCTTGATGCTTCAAGCTGTATGTGATAAGTGTAGAATTCTTGACACTTCAAGCTCTATGTGATGAGTTACTCCTTCTCCTTATATTCTCTCATTTCTCTGTCAAAGCTTATTAAACTGCAGGTCCTTGAACTACTTGGCCTCCACTATTTTATGTGTATATTTCCATGAGTTGTATACGTAAACAAGTACCAAAAATACATGGCTTATGCCTTTAGATGAATGGAGAAACCCATTATGTTAATATATATGTGTGTGTGTGTGTGTTGTCTCCATTTTCTTGAGAATCATATGCGACACACAAAATTTAGATGTGCCCAGGCACTGGTCTTGCAAGCAATCTGAGTCTGTCTCTGGGAGTGACAATACTTGGTATGCAAATGTGTTTTATGAAAGCGCTTTTTATTTAACTTAGGGTTGATTTACATGCATTTTCCTAAGCGTTAATGAAATTTCATCTATATAATGAGGATTTGTATTTATTCTTAATCTCTTATGGGAATAGTTCAGTTAAAGACTGGAATTTGGTGAAGGGATCTTTGAACTGAAACCTTTATACAGTAAAATGCAGATCTGGTTAATTTCATGACAAACATCTAGGAAAGAAGAGTGCTTTGTATTTAGAGTGGATGATCATTTTCACATGAAGAAGTTTTTGTTGCAATGGATATTTCCTTTGTCTTTCAAAGTAACTTTCACTTTCGAATGAATGATTAGATAAGGAGTTTTTATTATTATATGCAATTACTTCTCTTCTCTGGTTTGCCTTGCAAGTTAATTTATACTTAGCACACTTTACATTTCATGCAAGTGGTTTGGGAGCTCAATACAAGAATACTGATTTCTTAGTATAGGAATCTCTGTTTCGATACAGGAAGCAATACCCTGGTACAGGAATCCAAAATTCTTCTATGAAAGACATAATACTCAGTGCAGGAACAAAACATACTTCCAGTATAGGAACATCATTTTAGTACGGGAATATCATTCTAGTGTAGGACCTATGTTCTAGTACATGATTGTTGTTGCGATGCAGGCACGATGATTTAGACGAGGAAGTAAAACCTGTAACAAAGACAAATGCACCTCACAGCCTAATTATTTCTCTTTCTTATGACTGCACTAACATTTAGTCTCAGATATCTGATTTTCTTTCTTTCATTAATCAGGATTATTTATGACTGATTTGAAGTTCCTTTCATTGAATGTTTTCAACGTACTTTCCTTTTGATTCTGGTACCAGAATTATTTTAGTATTGTTTTCTTTGTAATTATTTGATTCTTCAAATGTAATTAGGGAAGTTAGGAATAGATTTGGTGAAAATTTATACCATTAATCTTGGCATTTCCTATGCTACTCCTCTAAGCTTACATATCCATAGGTTGACAATTATATGTTGAAGGAGATTGTTGAACGATGACTTCCACACCCAACACATAATATAACTTATTACACTATGAAATATATAGAAAATTTGTGCATGCATATACTTTTTCAAGTCCTTAATCTAGCATGTTATTCATGTCTCCCTTGGGAGTCAAGATCCGATCCACTTTTCATCACAAGGCCACATGTCATTCTACCATTAGCTATAATTTTTCTCTACCCACCGTATTTCATTTGATTTTTATATCATATAACAACAAATATTCATCTCCTAATCATGTAATCAATATTGCAATTATTTTAACACTTGTCCTTGGTTAATGATTAGGTTCTAATGCAGAGATAGGGAAAAGGGAAATTACGGAAACAAAGTTAAAGGCTTCATGTTTTGTACCCCAAAATGTAGGATAATGGAGGTGTCATATGTAAAATAGATGGATGTAGAGGTTTTTGGGATATAATGCATAATGGTTCAATGAAAATTGATGTGGAGAGCATAAAGAGTGGAGTGTGTGAATGTGTGGAGAAAATTGGTGTAGGGGGATTCGAATGTAGAAGTAGATATGAAAATAAAATGGAGTATGGAGGTAGAGAGTTGCAAACAAGGTAATATAGAAGTGAGATTTACACTTGAAATAAAAAACAGAAACAAATTCTGATATGCACTCCACATATAAAAGAGAAACAAATTCTAAGATGAAAAGTTGAATCCAAGACATATAAGAAAGAGAAAAAAAATAACCGATTGATAAATTCTACTTAATCTCCCAAAATGTTGATTATATAAGTTTTATACTCTAGAAATTGGCTCCATATAATAACAACATATACCGATCGGTTCATGACAACCTCAAATTTCTATAAAGGATATTACTAACTACAAATTCATCATATGCATATGCTCATTTCTTATAGCTTATGGTTGTAACTAGATAATATTAACATATATCTTTACCTTTATTGAGTTCCATCACCCATGATGTCAACTTATACAACAAATCATATCCTATAAGAGAATTAAGGGGTGGACTCAAATTTGAACCTTGTAATACTAACATCCACTTGATGCAAAAGTACTTGACCTAAGAATATAATAACATGATATGACCATGGCTTATAGACAACTACTGATTTTTACTCTCATTAGTAATTACAATGTGCTAATGTGCCCATTATAAATTATCATAAAATTAAAGGGAATTCAAAGACTGGAAACTTATGGGAAAGTAAAATCCCTAAATACAATATTTTTAAATATTCAACATAGTTCATCTAAAAACATTTATCATTATCCTAAGGAAAAACCCAAGATTCCAAGGTGAAACTTCTTGTATAGCAAGGAAAATATATTTTGGAAACAAAATATATAATTCCTTTGCATTTGATGTGTTTTATTTCAAACCAAAATGACATTATTTTAATTTAGTTCCAAATGCATGATGTCTTATCCATCATTCTTCTTCTGATCAATGGGGTTGAACCCTCATCTATTGTAGTTATGAAAAAGGGTGTTGTAACCAATTGCTTCAACCAATGTGCACTTTTTCTAATTGATTTTTAGATCATGAATAGGATAAGACCATATCTCTTGATGCTCATGCAATTCTTGATAAAATAATCATATCCAATATGTTCTAACCTTAACACCATAGTTTTCATTTTCACTTTCATTTATTAATAATTATTGAAGGGCACAAATTATCTACTATTACAAAAGTATTTATGTAGCATGAAAATATTGGATATAGGGTTATTAAGCTCATGTGATGAGAAATGCTTTAATATTTGATACTCTTCTTCATGTCCCTGTTGATGCACACCTCTAAATAAATAGGCATATGTACTCTCCTCTTCTTAGCTATGATTTGTGTGTTCGATGTCCTCTTAAGGAATCAATAAATTATGTTGTCTCCTTTAGGACTTCTCATACCTGTAGATATAAATTCCATTTATGGTATCAATACTACATGATTATTTATTGTCAATAAATTGAAACAAACTTGCACCCATTAGTTACTTCATTATTTGCATGATTGTTGTTCTAATCATCTCTTTGAGAAGATCCTCCATATTTTATGCAATGTTGGACTATTCAATATACATATAATATGATTTATATATATTTCTTTCAAGTTTTCAAGCTATGGTAGATTTCATAGATGCTCAATCTAGATTATTGTAATCATTTGGATCATATATGACTATGTCAAGATGATTCATTCATGAATTATGATTTAAAGAAATAATTAAAATGAGAAAGGAGTTGGAGCCTTACTCAACCATTATATTTTCCTTTGATTAGTATGTAACGAAATGTTATGTTTCCATATTTGTAATATTCCTACTTAGAAATTTCCCAAATGACCACAATTTTTTTATAGTTTTAATGTATATTCTTAGAGAGAGATCTCATCAAACATATTGAGAGTACATTTTTGTAGGTGTTGTTTTTGCTCCTTAATTTCAATAAAATGCACAATGGACAATATTTGTTATGAAAACACTCCATACAAACAATAATTGAAAGTACAAAGTGCTCAAGAGTTCATATAAGAGAATATTTAAGACTGATATTAAAGTTAATGATAGTGAAAACTAAACATGAACAAGTTGATAATTAAATTGGCCATGAACACATATAGTGAGTATAAGGATAAAGAGGATGGTTTAACTGCAGGGACTCAGGAGTGGATAGTGAAAAGCTAGGGTTTTAGATTGCTATAGAGGTTTTTTCCATGGAAAATCGCAGAGGAGGGAGCTCCACTCACTCCTACAAGGAAGTTATGGCCAATAAGGGCAAGAAACTTCCAGAAAATGGCGGAGTTTCCGGTGAGGAAGGAGGAAGAAAAATGGAAGAAGAAATAGAAGGTACCAAAATGAAGGAGAATAATAGCACAAAAGACAAGGAGGAATATGAAAAAATACAGGGAGCAAAAGACAAAAGACAAAAGGGACCTTGTAAACCCAAAGCTGAAATCACACCCAGAGTGGTTTTAAATGATCCAATGCTGCAAGCGCACACGGACCACATGCGGACTTATTAAATCATCTGTAAATTCATGGGTTTATGGCCCACTGAAAAATCTTTACAAACATGGATCAAATACCATTGGAAACCTAAAGGGAGTATTGATCTACATCTTGGGTTAAAGGGTTTCTTCACGGTGGTGTTCACTAACATGGAAGACAAAGACAGAGTGTTTGAAGGAGGGCCCTACTTCTACACAATAGCAGGTCTTTATATGAGGCCATGGATGATGAAATTTGTGCCGGAGCGTGAAACTTTTACTCCAGTCTTGGTCTGGGTAAGACTTTATTCTCTACCTATTGATTACTGGCAAACTGAATCGTTAGCTGCCATAGGAAATAAATTAGGTTGGTTTGTTAAAGCGTCTGAAGCCACAAGAAGGGGAAAATACACCTCCTTTGCAAGGATATGTGTGGAGATGGATTTATCCAGAGCTCTTTCGAATGAGGTAATCCTAGAATTTTTTGATGAAGAATGGGTGCAAACAATAGACTACGAGCACATTCCGTTCAGGTGTCGTAGATGCCATGAACATGGGCACCTACTCAGAGATTTCCCTCTCAGTAAAGAAAACAACAAGAGAAAAACTAACACAATGAAAGACACTGATAGTTTTCACAAAGTGGTACACAAAGGAAAAGGTGGGAAAAAAGGGCCAAAGCAACAACAAAAGGAAGAACAACAGGTTAGTCAGAACCAGTTCCAAGTTCTTGAAGCGGATGAAGAATTAACAGCAGAAGATCAAGCAAGGGAAGGAAGTCATGGGGAGAAGGAGAAAGAAGAAAACAGGGAACAAACACAGGAAAATGATAAACAGAAAGAGATCATGATGAGTGATACAGAACTGGAGATGGATCAGGAAATGACCCAAAGTGAGATGGAACTGGAGGACCATGAGCTTCAGGAGATTCTTGATAGAGAACACCTAGATCTGGAGGGGTTCTTAATTCAGGGAACAACTGGGGGGGTAGAATCATTACCTCAAGAAGATTTCAATAGAATACAACAGTTGTATTTATGGAGAACTCAGGCTAAGGGTTCGGAGGGGGAAAAAACACTGGCAAGCAGAGCAATGAAGGAGTGAAAACGATAAAAACGACTCTGGTATTAGCACCCAGAAACCCAGGAAAGAAAAGAGGTAGGAAAAAGCTGAATGAGCTATTGATGGAATGTGGAAATCTCATGATAGACTCAGGTAAGATGAAAAATCTAACCAGCTATTCCTTTACTAATCTTTAAATATGAAGTTTACATCTTGTAATATTAGAGGTCTAGGCAGTAAAAGAAAACAGAGAATGCTCAATAATAGACTGAAACATGAAGCTCTGGATATAATTTTTATCTAGGAAATGAAATGTTCCATTCAAAAGTTAAGACAAATACATAGTAAATGGCTCAGCAGATTTGAGTTTCTAGAAGTTAAAGCAGAGAATTTAGCAGGAGGTATTCTCACTCTCTAGAATCCCCAAAGAATAAGCATAATAGATGTTGAGGCATCTAGGAATTACTTATCAATGGTCATTCAACCTATTGGAGATAGGGAAACCGATCTAGTCATGAATGTTTATGGCCCTCAAAGGATAGATGAAAAACTCAGGTTTATAGAATCCCTTGTGGATCTCAAGGATAGACATGCAGGGATACCTTGGATTATGGGAGGGGACTTTAATATGATCAAATCACTCTTGGAGAAAAAAGGGGGAACCAGAACTATAAATAAAGACTCTTTGGCCTTTCAAACTTTCATAGATAATATGAAGCTAGTTGACATGGAGGCAAAAAATGGCTGCTTTACATGGAATAATAAAAGAGGAGGAGAGGCTCATGTAGCCTCCAAGTTAGACAGATTCATAATCTCCAAGGACCTTATGCTAATAGATAAGGAAATAATAGTGAGGGTTCTTCCCTTTGGAGGCTTAGATCACTGGCGAGTGCAAATGGATATTCAGGGCATAGGGACACCTTAGAATAGACCTTTCAGATTTGAGAATATATGGCTTTCACACCCAGAATTTATGAGAAATATTGAAAAATGGTGGGCAAAAGATTTGCAAATTCAGGGAACAAGAATGTTCCTTCTACACAAAATATTAAAGCACATCAAGATGAGACTTAAAGATTGGAACAAGAATGATTTTGGCAACATTTTTGTTGGAAAGAAATCTGTTGAAAATAAAATGCAGGAACTCAACCAAGTCATGATCAAGGAAGGCTTTGATAAAGATAAAAATGAGCAAGTCAAGAAACATCATCAAGACTGGGATAACTTGTGTAAACAAGAGGAAATATTTTGGAGACAAAAGTCTAGAGTTCAATGGCTAAAAGAGGGAGAACACAATACCAAATTTTTCCACAGATCCACCATGGCCAACAGAGCTCACAACAGGATCTCTTCGATCAAGAATGAGGATGGGCAGATTCATCAATCCCATGAGGGCATAGAAGCTGTGTTGGTTCAGCACTTCTGAGGCATAGCTCAGGAAAACAACCCAGAAAGAGAACATTACATTAGGGACTTGACCAGACATATTCCTAAGTTGGTGTCCAGAGAGGACAATTTCAACCTTAACAGACCAGTGATTGAAAAGGAGGTCAGTGAGGTCCTCAAAGATATGTAGAATGGCAAAGCACCGGGCCCGGATGGCTTCAATGTGGATTTCTTTAAAGCCTGCTGGAATATTGTTAAACAGGATATATTGAGTGTTGTGGAGGATTCCAGGTTGAACAAAACTATTTTGAAGGTGCTCAATACCTCCTTCATCTCCTTGATACCTAAACAGGACAATGCTCAAACACCAGAAAGGTATAGACCCATTGCTTTATGCAATGTGGTCTACAAGATAATATCCAAGGTAGTGGCCAACAGACTCAAACCTCTGCTTCCTTCTCTGGTATCAGGGGAACAATTTGGTTATGTAGAAGACAGACAGATTCTAGACAACATCATTCAAGCTCATGAGGTGGTTCACTCGTTAACTAGCAAAAGGAAAGCTAGAATGATCATGCAACTGGACATAGCCAAAGAATATGACAAAGTTAACTAGACCTACATCAGGAAAGTGCTTATTGCGTTCGGTTTTGATCATAACTGGGTCAGATGGGTCATGGCCCTCGTGACTTCTTCTAGCTTTTCAATTCTGGTTAATGGCTCTCCCTCTGAGATTTTTCTTCCTTCAAGAGGCCTCAGACAGGGAGATCCACTCTCACCCTTTCTCTTCATCCTCATGATGGAAGGACTTGGTCATTCTATCAAGCAGGCTAGAGTAACAGGTAAAATCTAGGGCCTTCAACTAATGGAGAATGGGCAGGTTTTGACTCATCAACAATTTGTAGATGACACCTTGTTACAGGGTATCCCCATGGTCAAGGAGGCTTTAGCGTACAAACAAATACTGAATGAATTTGCCATGGAAACAGGTATGGAAGTTAATCTTTCCAAATCAAAAATATTTTTCTTTAATACCAATATTGCTATTCAGAGAAACATCTCTAGAATTCTAGGCTTTCAAAGGGATTCCCTCCCTTCTAAGTATTTGGGAGTGCCTCTAACTACAAAACCTTTGCATAAGAGCATTTGGGAACCGTTGATCAATAAGATGCAGGATAAAGTCAGGAAATGGACCATCAGATCTTTAAATCTGGCTGGTAGATTGGTGCTAACAAAGACGGTGCTCCAATCTATCCTAGTTTTCATGCTATCAGCTCTCCCAGCTCCAAAAGGAGTATTGCAGCAATTCAAAAACATCCAAAGAGACTTTCTCTAGGGCAAGGAGGAGACAAGAAAGAAATGGGCCTTAGTCTCTTGGGAAAAGATTTGTAAACCCAAGAACCTAGGGGGCCTAGGCTTGGATGATCAGGAGATTCTCAGCAATGTTCTAGGGGCCAAACTATGGTGGTGTTGGGTTAAAGATCCAAAGGCTCAATGGGCAAGTATTTGGAAAGAAAAATATGCCAGCTCTTGGCAACATACTGATCTCATAAGGATGTATGGAAATATAAGGGGCTCATCCATCTGGAACAAGGCCTGGGAGAACAAAGGCTTAGTACAAAGAAATAGTTTTTGGGAAATCAGAGAGGGTGATCTTGCACTATTCTGGGAGGATAAATGGCAACAAGAACCAACACTATTAAAAGAGGACTTTTTGGGCCTTAAGCATGAGACAGATAACCAAGGATTAATAAAGGTAAAATATTTCTAGGATCACACTAACAATTCAAGAAAATGGAGAACTTGGAGAAACATAGATTGTAGGGATGATAGGCCCCTGATAAAAAAAGCAGAGGCACTCATGAGAATATTGGAACAAAGGATGATTTTAGTAACTGGGGGGCAGGACCAACTAAGATGGGGCAACAATAAAGAAGGCATATTTAATATTAAGGAGGCTAAAGGTATTCTCCTTGAGCTGGAGTCCCAAGCTCTGAACGGAAAAAGGTAGAACCTGTGATCACCAAAATAGGGCCCTCATAGGCTGCTGATTAGACTATCTTAGTGTAACTATTTCAGACCAATATTTTAGCTAAGGCTTAGCCTCCTTAGCCTGAGAGGGCTCTCTCAGAGGGTTTAAGATTTGTGATTGTGATTGAGATGGCTAACTCTTTTATGTAACAAATAGGAATGAGGCTGGTAAGATCTAAATTAACAAGCATCCATTGGGCTCATGGAGTCATATATCATTTACCATCAACAGTGAATTGGTTTTGCAATGAAATAAGGGCATTCAGACTTCAATATATATAAGGTACAGTAGACACAACAAGGACAACATATGAGTACATGAAAGAAGTTAAAACACAACATGTGATTTCCAATTAATCAAGTACTCATCAAACTGTAAATAACATAAAAGACAACAAGAGGAATGCATATACTGAAGTCACTATGATTCTTGAGCAGCGAAAAAGCATCACTGTATTACTAAAGGAACAGAGTTTTTACATAAGCTTCACAACAGGTTTTTTACATAAACCTCCCACCGAGCTTGCATCTGATTAAAATAGGCTTCTTTAAGTGCAAATTTTCTAGTAGCCTTCTTTAATCTAGCAATTTCAAGGTTGGCCAATCTCAATTTCTTTTTCAAGTCTTCTATATTGTCTTCTTCTTGGGTGGCAACTGCTTTGTCTTTATCCTTTCTTTCACGAGGCTGAGTCTCCTCCCCTTCTTTCTCTGCCCTTGGCGGTACCTCCTGTACTTGCTTGAACTTCCTAGTTATGGGTCTCCTGGGCTTGAACACAAATTGTTCAACTTGCTCATCAAACTTGAGTCTCTTTGAGGCTTTAACTTTCTTTGTCTTCTCTTTTCCTGACTGCGTCAAATCAGCTTGAACTACTGGAGACTCTTCAATGTCAGTTTCCTGCAATAAATCATTTAAATCTCCCTTCAAAACAAAACTTTCTTCAATAGCTACTGACTTACCCTTTTCTTTAGCCACCTGGCTCCTCGTTCTTCTTCTTTGAACTCCTCCACCAGTGCTTGATTCATGTGTAGTCTCTCTGCCCTGAGCTTTTTCTTTAATTGACTGCTGAGGTGTATCCTGAATAGTCAGTGGCTTTGCAGATTCTCCAACTTGTTTCCTTGCTTTTAACTTTGAAACCCCTTTGGCTCTTGTTTCTGCTTGAGGACTGGTTGTTGTTGAAGGTTCTTTTGCCACTAGAGGGCTGAGACTGGTCTTACTCTTGAAACCGGACATGAATATGAATGTGTCCCAGTCTCTACCTACCCTCTGGAGCTCATGCAAAACCATTAACTTAACCAAGCCATGATGGAAAAGTGAAGTCTCACAGGCTTCTTTTCTCAGTTGTACCTTATCACACATTTTACTTAAACTGCGGAACAAGTAAAAAGGTAGATCAATAGATGTTTTCCCTGTGAAATGCAGCAACAGTTTAAAATGGTATGAGTACACTTTGTTATATCTCCCTTCACAGGTCAGATACTTCTGTATACAGGTGAGTAAATGGGCATAAGATTCTTTGACATAACTTCTAGGAATGGATTTACTTAGATCTGAATCGACGAATTCCTGCTTTAGAAACTCCTTGCATGGGTTCATGTCAAATTTGAAATTTTTGAACCAATTTTCTTGCCCTCTTGGAATTTCTGTCACTGTGGATATCATGTCTGGTGAGACCTGCAATTCCAGCATGCCAACCTTTGAATTTAGCCCTGTGAAATTCAGTGCAAATTCTTTTGTCACCTGTGCATGACCTCCCTGGAGCTTCTTGCAAAAATTCCAACATCCAGCTTGTTTGAATGCCTGTTCGACCTCTTTATTCTTCAAGGTTATATCCAAGCCTACAGGCTCGTTTCTGAGACATTTACCTGATCGGTGGTCTTTCCTTTCCACCGATTCCTCCATGGAGATTCAGTGACCTGTAAACTAGAAATGCTAGCATTGCTCAAACTCCAAACTCTGCCTCGCTTGAATGGCTGCCTCGCTTGAATGGTGATGTTTTCAAATTGAAATCTAGTAGATTTATTTCGCATGCAAGGCCTACAAACATCATTAAAACCGAGCATACTTGGCCTTTCTTGGAACTTGGATTTCGTGTGTATCAATGCCCCTAGTGATTGCAATGATGGAGATAAGCGGTTGGAGATGAGGTATGGAGTGCATAAACTGACAATGAGTGACGTAGCCATAGGTTAATTTGACAGATTTGACAGTTGAGGAAAGATTCGCTGCGGAATGCACGAATCTCCGATTTCGCAGCGCGCTCAGTGTAAATTTTGAATAATGCGCTGCGAAATCACCTAAAACCTATCGCACTGCAGAAACACCTAAAGGAACTTTGCGCTGCGAAAACACTTAAAGGGCTTTTGCATTGTGAAACTGTTAAAAGGATTAATGCGCTGCGCAAATGCTTTAGAGTGGTTACATGCGCTATGCAATCACCTAAAAAGGCTGTTTGGTACATAATGATTTTGAAATCAAACTGACACATGGCTATGAGATGGATGATGAATGAGGGTGACCAATGATAGATAAGAATGCATGTTTGACTCAAGACCTTCTAAACTGAGACTCTAAGGAAAAACAAGTTTAGACTAACACTGACCTTTATCATCAATCTGATAGAGAAATTTTTTGGCATTAGAATTCTTAAGTGATAACAGTGGCTCCACTTGGGATAGTGTGCTCCTGTAGTACACTAAGAACTCGCAGGTCCAGTGCTTTGTCCCTTTGATGAAAAACATAGATTTACTTGACGAGCATTCCTTTCCAGCTTCTTTGGCCTTCACCTCGGGCTTGAGCTTTCTGTTCAGCTTGTCATTATTTGTAACAAAAGAAAAACTGATAAAACGGGTATATACAATGTTGTGAGAAAATGGCAGGGTCTTGATCAATAATAATGCTTTAGGAACCTGCCATTAACAGGTCCTCCAGCATATGGTTTTCCATCAATCTCCTGCAGAATGTAAGTATTATTTCCATGGAAAGCAGAAATTTGATATGGCCCCTTCCACATATTTTCAAATTTACCATGTTTACCTTTTTCTTCAATTCTAGCTTCCCATTTCAACACTTTATCATGGATCTGAAAGGTAACTTCTTTGATATTTTTATCAAATGTTCTCTTGATTCTATTCTGATTTTGTTGATGACTGTCAAACACCTCATTTCTTTTCTCCTGCAAAGCTATCAGCTGATTGATTCTTCTTTGTACAGCATTTGGTTCCTCCTCTAATCCTTGAATTAACTTCATCATAGGCACTCCAAGGGATGTTGGAAATATGGCTTCAGCACCATATACTAATTCATATGGCGATGTTCCAATGGATCTCTTTGTGCAAATCCGGTCAGCCCACAAAGCATACTTTAATTTCAAATGCCAAGCTTTCTTATTTTCTTGCAGCAGCTTCTTGATGATTCTTACAAGGCTCTTATTTGATGATTCAGCAAGGCCATTCCCTTGTGGATAATAAGCAGTGGAATGTCCAAGAGAAATGTGATACTGATGACAAAAATTAATCATTTTCTTAGACTTAAAAGCTTGAGCATTGTCAGTTATAATCTTCATTGGACAACCAAATCTTGACAATATATTATTTTCTAAGAAAGAGATAATCACTGAGTCATTTGTCTGCCTTGTTGGAACTGCTTCTATCCATTTGGTAAAGTAATCAGTGGCTGTGAGAATCCAGTGATGCTGACCTGATGAAGGAGGATAAATTTCCCTTATAAAATCTAATCCCCATTGTTGGAAGGGTGTTTAAACATATATAGGAACCAAAGGTAGTGGCATAAGCTTCCTCTTTCCTTCGAACACTTGGCATTCATGGCATGTAGTGATCTTTTGTAAATATCTTTGAACATAGTTGGCCAAAAATATCCAGCCCTCAAGATTTTGTTTGCAGTAGCCTTCCAATAGTGATGTCCTCCACAATCTCCCTTATGAAACTCATCAACTACTTTATCAGCTTCTTCTTCAATGAGGCAGTTTAATAATATCCCTCCTGCATCCTTCCAAAACAAATTTTGGTCATACACAAAATATCTAAGAGATTTCAGCTTGACAAACCGAGCTTTGGATTTTGAAAGATTAGCAGGGGCTCTATTATGCTGCAAAACAAATGCTACATCTTTGTACCATTCTGACAGTAAATTTTTTTCATTTATTTGGACCAATTCCTCTTCATTTTCAGAAATTTCTGAGATCTCTGTGCTCAAGTTAATATCAAGACAGTCCAAATTTGATTGTGTCAGCAGCTTGGCTAAGCCTTGACCCTTTACCAACTTTGTGGGTTTAATCTCAATGTCATATTCTAACAATTTTTCTATCCACTTGCCCCTCTTTCCATCTGGATCAGCCTGTGTTAAAATATCCTTTATAACAGCATTTGGAACGTAGGCAACAATGTGAGAATGCAAAACATAAATCCTGAAATCTTTTATTGCTTTCACCAAGGCATAGGCTTGTTTCTCAAGAATATTATACTTCAATTCTGCATTTGCTAATGTCTTGCTAAAGAAAGAAATAGGTTGTTCAGTACCTTGACTTCCCTTTTGCAGCAGAACTCCAGCAATTGTATCTTCAGAAGCAAATGTAAAAATAAGGAATTCCTTGGTGAAATCTGGGCTGATAAGTACTGGTGCTTGTGTGAGTGCTTTCTTGATCTCCTCAAATGACTTCTTTGCTTCAGCTGTCCACTTAAAATCCACTCCCTTTTTTAACATCTTTGTTATACTCTTGACAACTTCAGCAAAGTTAGGAATGAATCTTCTAACAAAGTTAACTTTTCCAAGGAAAGATTGAATCTCTTTCCTACTCCTTGGCAACTCTAGCTTTTGTATTGCACTAACTCTATTAGGATCAATCCTAATTCCTTCTTCAGAAATAATATGACCAAGAAGTTTGCCAGAGGTTAAAGCAAAAATACTTTTGGTTGGATTAAGAGAAATACCAAACCTTCTACACTTCAGCAGAACTCTTTCAAGGTGTTTCAAATGATCTTCTTCTTTCTTTGAAAAAACTGTGATGTCATCAAGATAAACCACCACTGATTTGTCCTTTTCTTCAGCAAAAGCAATATCCATTGCTCTCTGGAAAGTGGCTCCTGCATTCATGAGACCAAAAGGCATCTTGGCGTACATGAATGTTCCCCATGGCGTTGTGAAGGTTGTTTTCTCCTGATCATCTGGATGAACAAGGATCTGATTGTACCCTGAGAAACCATCAAGCATAGACATCCTTTGTGAACCAACAATGTTTTGCAAAATCAGATCCATCTTTGGAAGAGGATAATTATCTTTCAATGAAGCTTTATTCAAATTTCTGAAGTCTATACAAATCCTGATCTCTCCACTCTTTTTCCTAACTGGGACCAAATTAGCAAGCCAATTTGAGAATCTGATTGGAACAATAATCTTAGCATCAAATAGTTTTTTCACTTCTTTTTCAATCAATGGCATAAGAAGAGGATTAATCCTTCTTAACTTCTGCTTGAAAGGCTTTTCATTCTCCTTAATAGGAATGGTATGTTGTATGATTGAGGAATCATATTGTTTCAAGTCAGCATAGCTCCATGCAAAGACATCAATGAACCTTTTCATCATCTCAACATATTTAGTCTTCATATCAGCTGAAAGAAATTTTGAAATCTTTACCATCTTAGGCACAAGTGAATCTCCTAAATTGCAACTTTCCACCTCTTCTTCATCAGCTTGTAATTTTGGTGCTTTGAATACATCGTTTTGATCAAACAATTTCTCAAGGGGAATAAGACCTTTAGGAATCAAGTTGTTTTTTAATTGTAAGACTTCAGGTTTTTCCTTTGATTCCATAAACATATTTTGCTGATCCATTTGAGTGTTCTGAAATTCTTCCTTTAACTCAATGAAATTCCTTACTTGCTGATCATCCTCAAAGACCTGCCAATTAATGATGTTATCTGGTATAACTGGTCTGTGTCTAACTTCCACCTCATATTTTTCAGAAGAGTGTGTAGGAATAATAAAAAGGCTGGCTGAAACAGCAAGAGAGTCTGCAACAGAGTTTTGATCTCTGGTTTTAATACTGAAAGTATGAGTCTGAAACTTTTCCAACATCTCCAACACTAAGTTTCTATATGCCCTCATCCTTACATCCTTGGTTTGGTAGGCACCTTCTACTTGTTTTATTACCAATTCAGAATCTCCATAAACAACAATATTTCTAGCTTTCAATTTTAACAAAGCTTCTAATCCCAAAATCAGAGATTCATACTCGGCCATATTGTTAGTGCAATCAAAATTCAACTTGTAGGAGAGAAACTTACTTTCTTTATCAGGACTTGTGATCCAAATTCCAGCTCCTGCCCCCTCTCTTCCTGCTGATCCATCAAAATATAATGACCACCAACCTGCTGTCTTATTTTCATCTTTTTCTGATCTCCTTGACTCTGGTTTTCTGAAAACTTATCCTGTGATTCCTCTTCAGCTGATTCATTGAAAAGGATGGCTGATCCGAGACCAGTGTCACATGAATAAATTGGAAAGTTTTGAGGTTTATCCTTGCTACTTACCATATAAGCCATTCTGGTTTCCCGATACAGTCTTCTTTGCTCACCAAAAACAGGAATAGTAGCATAGGTAAGGTCCATCTGCATTGTGCCTTTGATCTTTGCTACCCACGATCTCAAAAGAAGCATCCCAAACTTAGGTGGAATATCAGCCACAACAATATCCATGACGATTGTTTTTGCTGGAATTTGTGTGAGACCCACAACAACATCCTTTATCAAACCAATGCATTGAACTCTTTTTGAATCAAAGGAAAATAAATCCTTATATGGTCTAGTTACCTCCAAACCCAGTCTTTCCATGATCACTTTTGGCATAAGATTATGAGATGCCCCTGAATCTAACATAGCATTATGTAAAGTCATGTCATGAATGCTAATGCTTATGTAGAAAGGAGGGAACTCTTCATTCTGTTCATCTTCAAGTCTTGGACCCAAGCAAATAATAGGATTATCTTCTTGTACATTTAGGATATCAGCTACTCCTGGTTGTGAATTGAGCATTTCAACAATTTTGCTTCTGTATTTGTCAACCTTGAGGATTTCATTAAAGGGAACTGATATCTTAATTTTTGCAATCTCATTCTCAAGGTTAAAAACATAAACAGTCTTCTCAACTTCTTTAGGAGGGGATGGAGCTTGAATATCCTTTTTGACAGGTGGGGAATCATTCTTACCTTCAGCAACCTTTGAGTTGTCCTTCTTATCTTCAATTGCCTTTGAGCTATCCTTCTTGGGCGGTGCCTTGCTTGCTGTAATAGGCACGTTTCTATTCCTGAGATTGTACTGCTTTTGCATCTCAAAGATAGCATGCTGATAACCCTTTAAAAAGTCTGAAGGCTCTTCTCCTGGTTTGGTCATACTGGACTCATCATGTTCTTCCTTAGTTAAGAAAATCCCTGACACTTCTTCATCCAAACAATGAATGGACTCCTCAGGAATTTCCGGTTCATCTTCTTCATCCACCAAGTTTTGCTGGAAAGGAGGTCTTACTGGAGGATCTGGCTGTTGATTTCTGTTCTCTCTTGGCCTTTGCTGATTTTGAGGTCTTCTGAACTGAGGATTCCTAAATTGAGGTTCCTGCTATGCTGGAGGAGCAGAGGTATTCCCAAGAGCCAACCGATCCATCAGCTTTTCCATGGTTTTCATCATCGTTTCAAACTTATCTTCTGGAGTTGATGTAGAAGGTTTTTCTTCTTCTTTTAGTTTGGCTTTTGCCATCTTTGATTTCTTAGCAGCATTCATGTTTACCTCCACTTTAATTGCATCATTTTGCATATCAGCAAGAGTAGCAGACTCCCTTTCCCTGAGTAACAGGGAGAAATCAGAATCGAATGCTTCGGCATATCTCAGTTGTGCCAAAGCCCCAGGAGGTTTCAAATGAGCTGGGATGGAATTGTATATTTTATTAAATCTCTTGGAGAAGTTTTGAACAGTTTCATCAGGAGCTCTTCTAAGATTGTTGTATTCAGTAAGAGCTTGGACAGGGTTAGTTCTATTTCCCCATTTCCTTAGAAAACTATCTTCAAATTCTGCCCAACTGTGAATACTTCTAGCTCTAAGAGCCTTAAACCATTTTCTGACCTCTCCAATGAAAGTTTGAGCAAACAATCTTAGCTTTACATCTTCATCATCAACTTCCTCTCTGTCAGCAAAATCATTGAATCTGTCTACATGTTCTTCTGCTGTAATGTCTTCATCTCCACCCCATGTTGGAATTCTAGCCGCATATTTGCTAGGAAGATCATGTAAAATAGCAGGGAGGGCTAGTGGAGCATACCTAGCAGGTACATCCATAATGAATGGAGGAGCAGTGATTACAGGTACTGTATGAATAGTGGAACCAGAACTGATATGAGGGGGATTTCCTAGTGTTTGAGAGCTACTAGGACTAGCAGAGGCAGAGGATAAAGTGTTGGTATGGAAAGGACTATTTGGACTTTGCAAACCACTGACAAAGGTACTCCAATTTGGAAGGGGTAGACCAGTTTTAGACTTGAGTAAGGAGTCAAAAGGATCAAGCTCTTTTATTTTGTTTAAATCTTCCTCTTCTAATAGTAATTCTGAAGTAACAACCTCCCAAAATTCCTCCTTATCTTTTTGTGACACTAAGGATGAAGTATCAATACCTCTTTTCTGTAAATCTAATATAATTCCAATAAGTTCTTCTTCATTTTCAAACCTCAACAATACCTCATGAATTTTATCATCAACAATTTTATCCTTAGGACTTCTTGAGAATTCAGACAGCAAAGATTTTGAAAAAGATGGAGTACCTAGTGTTTCAGGAAATCTTTGTCTGCTCCTTGAAATGGTGTTTGGATTGTCCACAGGTGTAGGTGGATCTGGGTCAAGATTACTCCGTGTATATCTCTCTCTCGAAGCCACCTTTTAAACTTTGAGATTGTATGGAGTCACCAAGGTAGAATGCAGCCTCGAAAATTCTTCTGAGCTCCTGCTACCTTCAGAAGTTCAGTCTCTTGTTTCGGGAATAAATAATCTTTAGGCTCCCAGTAGATGCACCAAAATGTTATCACCAAAATAGGGCCCTGATAGGCTGTTGATTAGACTATCTTAGTGTAACTATTTCAGACCAATCTTTTAGCTAAGGCTTAGCCTCCTTAGCCTGAGAGGGCTCTCTCAGAGGGTTTAAGATTTGTGATTGTGATTGAGATGGCTAACTCTTTTATGTAACAAATAGGAATGAGGCTGGTAGGATCTAAATTAACAAGCATACATTGGGCTCATGGAGTCATATATCATTTAGCATCAACAGTGAATTGGTTTTGCAATGAAATCAAGGCATTCAGACTTCAATATATATAAGGTACAATAGACACAACAAGGACAACATATGAGTACATGAAAGAAGTTATAACACAGCATGTGATTTCCAAGTAATCAAGTACTCATCAAATTGTAAATAACATAAAAGACAACAAGAGGAATGCATATACTAAAGTCATTATGATTCTTGAGCAGTAAAAAACCATCACTTTATTACTAAAGGAATAGAGTTTTTACATAAGCTTCACAACAGGCTTTTTACATAAAAATCCCACCGAGCTTGCATCTGATTAAAATAGGCTTCTTTAAGTGCAAATTTTCTAGCAGCCTTCTTTAATCTAGCGATTTCAAGGTTGGCCAATCTCAATTTCTTTTTCAAGTCTTCTATATTGTCTTCTTCTTGGGTGGCAACTGCTTTGTCTTTATCCTTTCTTTCACGAGGTTGAGTCTCCTCCCCTTCTTTCTTTGCCCTTGGCAGTACCTCCTGTACTTGCTTGAACTTCCTAGTTATGGGTCTCCTGGGCTTGAACACAAATTGTTCAACTTGCTCATCAAACTTGAGTCTCTTTGAGGCTTTAACTTTCTTTGTCTTCTCTTTTCCTGACTGCATCAAATCAGCTTGAACTAGTGGAGACTCTTCAATGTCAATTTCCTGCAATAAATTATTTAAATCTCCCTTCAAAACAGGACTTTCTTCAATAGCTACTGACTTACCCTTTTCTTTAGCCACTTGGCTCCTCGTTCTTATTCTTTGAACTCCTACATCAGTGCTTGATTCATGTCTAGTCTCTCTGCCTTGAGCTTTTTCTTTAATTGACTGTTGAGGTGTATCCTGAATAGTCAGTGGCTTTGCAGATTCTCCAACTTGTTTCCTTGCTTTTAACTTTGAAACCCCTTTGGCTCTTGTTTCTGCTTGAGGACTGGTTGTTGTTGAAGGTTCTTTTGCCACTAGAGGGCTGAGACCGGTCTTACTCTTGAAACCGGACATGAATATGAATGTGTCCCAGTCTCTGCCTACCCTCTGGAGCTCATGCAAAACCATTAACTTAACCAAGCCATGATGGAAAAGTGAAGTCTCACAGGCTTCTTTTCTCAGTTGTACCTTATCACACATTTTACTTAAACTTCGGAACAAGTAGAAAGGTAGATCAATAGATGTTTTCCCTGTGAAATGCAGCAACAGTTTAAAATGGTATGAGTACACTTTGTTATATCTCCCTTCACATGTCAGATACTTTTGTATACAGGTGACTAAATGGGCATAAGATTCTTTGACATAACTTCTAGGAATGGATTTACTTAGATCTGAATCGACGAATTCCTGCTTTAGAAACTCCTTGCATGGGTTCATGTCAAATTTGAAATTTTTGAACCAATTTTCTTGCCCTCTTGGAATTTCTGTCACTGTGGATATCATGTTTGGTGAGACCTGCAATTCCAACATGCCAACCTTTGAATTTAGCCCTGTGAAATTCAGTGCAAATTCTTTTGTCACCTGTGCATTACCTCCCTGGAGCTTCTTGCAAACATTCCAACATCCAGCTTGTTTGAATGCCTGTTCGACCTCTTTATCCTTCAAGGTTATATCCAAGCCTACAGTCTCGTTTCTGAGACATTTACGTGATCGGTGGTCTTTTCTTTCCACCGATTCCTCCATGGAGATTCAGTGACCTGTAAACTAGAAATGCTAGCGTTGCTCAAACTCCAAACTCTACCTCGCTTGAATGGCTGGCTCGCTTGAATGGCTACCTCGCTTGAATGGTGATGTTTTCAAATTGAAATCTAGTAGATTTATTTCGCATGCAAGGCCTACAAAGATCATTAAAACCAAGCATACTTGGCATTTCTTGGAACTTGGATTTCGTGTGTATTAATGTCCCCAGTGATTGCAATGATGGAGATAAGCGGTTGGAGATGAGGTATGGAGTACATAAACTGACAATGAGTGACGTAGCCATAGGTTAATTTGACAGATTTGACAGTTGAGGAAAGATTCGCTGCGGAATGCACGAATCTCCGATTTCGCAGCGCGCTCAGTGTAAATTTTGAATAATGCGCTGCGAAATCACCTAAAACCTATCACGCTGCACAATCACCTAAAGGACCTTTGTGCTTCGAAAACACTTAAAAGGATTTTGCGTTGCAAAACTGCTAAAAGGATTAATGCACTGCACAAATGCTTCAGAGTGGTTACATGCGCTACGTAATCACCTAAAAAGGTTGTTTGGTACATAATGATTTTGAAATCAAACTGACACATGGCTATGAGATGGATGATGAATGAGGGTGACCAATGATAGATAAGAATGCATGTTTGACTCAAGACCTTCTAAACTGAGACTCTAAGGAAAAACAAGTTTAGACTAACACTGACCTTTATCATCAATCTGATAGAGAAATTTTTGCCATTAGATTTCTTAAGTGATAACAGAACCTATGGAGACACCAGGGTTAGATGAAGATCAAACTCTTCATGTGGTTGGTGCATCATAAGAAAATTTTGACTTGGGACAATATCCGAAAAAGGGGTATTCTGGGACC
Organism: Pinus tabuliformis; assembly: GCA_031772625.1. NCBI lineage: Eukaryota > Viridiplantae > Streptophyta > Pinopsida > Pinales > Pinaceae > Pinus > Pinus tabuliformis. Next base: position 745,189,404 of record CM062807.1, on the reverse strand, counting down.
TTCTAGATGCTAGCTCTGTGAAACCCAAGAGGAGACAATGGAACATCTTCTCAATAGCTACACTTTCACATCTAGGTTATGGGATTCTTTTGCCACCATTTTCCAAAAGACCGATAGGGACAAAGAGAGTATCATTAACACCCTGAGCAGTTGGAGAAGAAATTTTTCAGATAATGAAGTTCTTAACTGTGCTTGGGCTCTTATGCCAAGCTTCATTATATGGAATGTTTGGAAAGAAATAAACAAGAGAATATTCAAAAATGAAAAGAATCCATCTCTTCGCCTATTTAAGCAGACCTTAAAACAGCTTAAGGAAATGGTTGGCACCACAGTGAGGAATCTCCCCAACAATCCTCCCTTAGAGGCTGAAAAGAGAATTCTCAGGCAGTTGGGTATGCAGGGGCTCATTCCACAAGGCCTGGACAGGAAAGTTATCCTAAAGGAAACTGAAAAGGAATTCTGGCATCCTCCCCCGAAAGGTTTTTTGAAATACAACATAGATGGAGCTTCAAAAGGCAACCCGGGAACTGCGGGTTTTGGAGGGGTTCTACGAGATGAAGATGGGAGCATTCTCTTCCTCTTCCATTGTCATTTAGGAAAAGCCACCAACAACATGGCAGAATTAATGGCTCTGGAGCAATGTTTAGAATTTCTAAAATAGGACAACTACCTAAATGTGATTATAGAAGCTGACTCTGAGTTAGTCATTAACTCGGTCAAGAGAATCAGTTATGGAATAGAGCCGAAGAAAGTCTCAAATCACTGGAGATTAATCCAGGTATTCCAAAGAATTCAGGGTCACCTTCAAGGACTACGTATGGTAAGATTCAACCATGTACGTAGAAAGGCCAACAAACTGGCGGATATACTGGCAAACCAAGGTGTGAACTATAATGAACGCAGAGTTTCAATGGGGTGGCAAGTAGTGCCTCAGGGCAGTCTTAAAATACTCTGTCACAACCAAGCAGAAGAGGATAGAGAAGTGTATCGAAACAAAGCTATAGAAGCAAGGTCTCTATGATTTGGTCACTGTATGTGTCACTAATTTTGGTCAGACAGGTCTTTGGTGAGAGGTAGGCCTCGGTCGGCCTCAGTAGCATGGGTAATTTCAACTTCAGAAATCTCTGGTGTTTGGTGGATGGATTTCTCAGTTTAGTGGGTGGCCACCCAGAGGGAAGAATCAACACTAATTTTGGTTTTGGGTTCAGGAATATGGGCAAGAAGACGAAGGACGGGGATCCGGTCTTTTCCAGCAGTTGTATTACACCTTATTCCCCTCTTTGGGAGACAAAACCGCTCGCCGAGTGGTATTTGATTGATCGCTCCCCTCTCAAGTAGGAAGCGGTTTTCGCAATTTGGGAGCGATCCCACACAATGTATGACACGTGGCAGGGGGTCGGGATTGTAAACCGCCCTCATCGCACACTAAAGATTGGTACCCTGGAGCAGCGCGATATATCTATCATCCATCAGATTTCGAGGCATGGATCAACGATCAAGAATGATTGTGCAGTTTTGTGGGGCCGGGGGGTTAAGTACCATTCACCTTCTCGGAGCGAACTTCTCCATCATCGGATTAAGAAAGTGGATTGGACGGTCACGATTAAAGAGGCAGGTTTGGTGAGCGATGGCGCGGGTAATCGCATGGATTTTCATAAGTCCGGCCATTCTTTCAGCACAAATAGGGTTTGTATTCCAAAGGTTTTAAAGGTTATATGTATTGGGTTGGGGGAACATGCCTTAGGTGGTCAACACTCTTGTTCTGAGTCCACAGTGCCTGGTGGACGGCTGTAAACTATGTAAAATATTTTTGGCTTAATGATATAGAAGGAACATCTCTTGCTTCAGCAAAAAAAAAGAGTATAAGGGTAAAGAACCTGGAGCATTCCTCTACAATTTTTCTTGAATATCAATCTTCCCAATCCAAGAAATTGGCCCACTTCCAATTATATATCAATCACTCTTTTAGTAGTGCATTTCCTCCAGTATAACTAGAGCATATATTAGTAAATCAACAACTCATTCCCTTTGAGGGAGATTGAATGTCAGTGTGCCAACACACACATGAATTGAGTATATGTTGTCCCTATTCAACAAGAATATAGCCACATCAGCCTAAAGCTGAAATTAACTACCGACAATGGAATAAGCCCTCTCATTCACACAAAAATGTTGATATTAGTCCCTTGTTATAAATGAAAAACGAACAAGGTCTAAGAAGGAATGTGGTCCCCACAAAGAAGTAAAATTGACCCTTTTTTCAATAGAAATTGACCCAAACATCAGAGATATGCTCAACACCCTTTATGGAAGGAACTTACCTCCTTAAAGACAAAATATCCAGCCTTAATAAATAAATAAAAACATTGAGTAACTCGTCCTTTTGAGATCAATAATTCAGTATTTTATAAATCAACTCCCATATCTATCTATATATATATATATATATATATATATATATATATATATATATATATATATATATATATATATATATATATATATAGATATATATATATATATAATCTTCGATTCTTCAACCAATACTCCATTCTTGGCACAATAAAATGCAACTCATCCTGGGCTCCTGTGGTCTAAATGTGCAAACATGACTTCCTCCTTCAATTTGACAACTTGGCCTCTAATGGTGTAAAAAGTAACTCGACCTCTAATATATTTGTTTTTCAATTTGATTTTGAAGGGTTTCGACCTGGGTTTGGTAGAGAATGCATCCCTTCAATTTTAGACAACTTGTCCTTGAAATGGCTTCAAGAATTGACCACACAATTCTGTGGTACTCAACCCTCCTGATGGAAAATAAACTCAACCACTTGTGGATTTGTGTATCCCTACAAACAACTTGTTTCAATGCATAAAATAAGCACAAATGGAAGATAGAAATTGATCTTCCCCAAGAGATAACTAGTGTGGCACTCAAAGTACACCAAAAGTAGCTTAGAGTTTCACTTGAAACTCTTAATTTTACAACTTGCTTGAGTTTCCTTTGTTGGGCAACGGATCCCCCCATAGAATGTTTTTGGGACTTGAAGCCTGGATTTTGGTCAAGTGTAATGTAAAGACCCCGCGAAATGTAGGCACAGAGCGTGAGAGTCTAGGGTTGTCTACCCTAAACTAATGTAATTTAATGTATGGTATGTCAGCCTACCCATGGCCCGTGGACCATGGGATTGTATAAATAGAGCGAGGCTCTAAGTGTAAAGTCAGTCTTAGTTTTGACAAGTAACACATAGATTCGAAGGCATGGTTAGAAGATAGAAGTGAAGCTGAAGTGTATTAGCTTGTAGTAGTAGGTAGAGGCTTTGCAGTTGAGTGTGTAGAGGTCTAGTAGAATCCTCAGCTGAACTTGAGTATTAATAAAGAGAAGATTGATTCAAAATATTGTGCATCTGCTTGTAGATTTGTATTTCTATGTTCTGGTAATTTTTTATGCATTTATATTGTCAAGTACACACACTAATCTGAAAGTTGAACAAGTAATAAGAATACTGGGATGGCATAAACTAAGTTAAGCACTAATATTATACTAGGAATTGGATCAGATCAGAATAATACGAAGGTGTGCGTGGGTTGTGAAGAGTAGAAAGCTGCGTGGAGTAGTGCAGTGTGTAGATTGGGATCACGAACTTCTAGAACGCTCATCAAGACATCCCTAGGGTGTGGAAACCTGGTTCCAACACCCTCCCATACTACTTCGGGTGAGACCTCAGTCCGCGCTTTGTGGAACATTGCCAAAAGGGCCAGTAGTACCAGGATTTTCTTGGCTAAACTCACTATTGAACCTCGGTCAAGCCCCACATAGCCAACAAATGGTTATGTTGCCAGGACTAGGATTTTCCTAAGGGATGTTTGATGTCATGCCACTAGAACCCAACAAAGAAGGAAATTGAAGAGTGGTTGGACAAGAATATTCACGAGTTTGTGACACAGGAAAACAGAACTCCGCAGGTATCTGAAAAAAACTGGTTGGATCGCTATGTGTATATGGAAATCCACGAGATCTTCTTCGCATCCTTTCCTTCTGAACTGTATGAGTGGATCGCAAGGTTAGCCAACAGCTAGGGAAGGTGTAAGCTTGACCAACTGATAATGTGGACTCCATAATTAGTGGGTAGACTGGAGGCATCAGAAGATAAGATCGCACGAGCTGTGGACCATTGGCTCGACCAGATAATAGGGGGATTTATCACTGAGTTTGTGATAGACATGACTGTGAACTACAGCAAAGTAGAATGACATTTTCTAAAGGGACCGTGAGGTAAGTACATTAAATATTTGAATACCAGCATTAAGATGTTGTTATGTGAAAAATGGGTTATGCGAATACATTAATGTTTAGAATGACGCGGAGCGGAAAGATCTACAAAGGTAACGATGGTTTAAGAAAAAATCCCTTAATTTCACCTTCCTGAGAGAGTGAGGAAGAGCTCGCTTGGGTCTCTCTAAGAAGTGTGGTAAATTTGATAAGGCGACGCATTCCACAGTTACCACCTCCACTTACACCACCACCAGCTTCACCTCCTTCACCTCCATCTCCACCCACTCCACCTCCACCAAACCCGCAGTTCAGCCTGGCGAGCACAATCAAGCTACTCGTATTCAGAGGAGTAGGGAATGAGGATCTAGACCAGTTTTGGTTCATGGTAAGAGCATTGTGGAAAGCGCAAGGGGTCACAGATGCAACATTAAGAAGGCTACATTGGTGAGCACGTTGTAGGATCATTCATTGACATGGTATATCAAGCACTCTAATGATCACCCAATTGTAGGAATAGCGGAGATCCAGAATGCATTGAACAAAGAATTTAGCTGGCCGAAATCAGAGACATGATAAATCATCAGATTTAAGGAGATCACGATGCTTCTAGGCGAGACCCCCTGGGATCTAGATCAGCGACTAAAGAGTACAATCTGCGAGGCTAATATGAAGCTCACGGATGAACAACATTGCACCTAGTTTGTGGCATTTCTGACACCACACTTGAGGATGGCACTATCGCAACAGAAACATTCTACCCAGACGAAGCATTAGAAATGGCAATGAGGTTGCATGAGACACCGATACAGGATCTGGGGCTGGGAGTTCAACAAATCCATGCACAACTATAGAATCTCTACCTGGAAATGCAGAGCTTGAAGTAGGATAGGGCACCGCGGCCAGAGGCACGCAAGGAAGTGTGGTGCATAAAATGTAAAGGCCAAGGCCATGACAAGGACCATTGTCCAGTATTCATGAAATACTTGGGAGGAGGGGGGCCAATGCCGTTGAGACCAGAGGCATAGGCAGGGCCGAGTGTGACACCCATGTTACGGTGTGTGATTTATGAGATAGGAGGAAAACACAGGATGAATAATTGTCGCTTGTTACAAAAGTATACATAGACTCCCCATCAGTTGTTTTGTAATTTCCGTAGGTCAGTAGGCCACAACGAGTGTACTTGTCGTAGCTATGAGCTAATGATGGATCAGACCCCCGCATATAGGATGCAGATAGAAACACGAGCCCTCGACCTAGCTGTCGGGATGGCATGCACTAGATTTTAGGGGTGAGGTCAAGGACGAGGAGGAATTGGGCTAGGAAGGGGTTGCAGATAGTTAATTTGTTACAATTGCAGAGGACTATGGAACTACACCCACAATTGTACCAACCCAACGAGAATATCATGTTCATACTATGCTCAGTTCGATCATCAAGCAATAGATTGTCCCATGTTGATCGTACAGATGCACGAGAAAGGGGTACTCCAGCCTCCTCTGACTCAAAATATCCAAAAAATGATATTTGAACCGCACGAAGAAGACCCAAATGTGAATATGGTGCTCAGAAGTGGTGTGACAATAGTGGAGGATAAGGGGAAGCAGCCTGAGGGAGATAAATGGGTTCGCAAGGCTCCTACAAAGGAACCTGAGTTTGAATTAGAACACACAAAGGAGATGTTCATGGAAGCTAAGAAGAGCTTCGCGGGGGCCTCCAATTCAGGTAGTAAGGATCAACCAAAGCTAGGGATGGATCCTTCTATGCTTACTACCTTTTTGGAGACATGCATAAAACTGCTACGTGAAAATAAGGGTGTTAAGGGACTATAGGAGTTGATCACCAGGTGCACAGGGTCAGGGGAATCACGCGTAGTCCAGAAACTGGGAAAGCATGCATTACACACTGGGAGGGAAATGAGATTGATGACGTAGATTGGCGAGTACGAGATGGATCATGCAATCCTAGACCTGGGTTCGGATGTGAGTGTGTTACCAAAGCATACATGGGAACGCATGGGTAGGCCCACGCTATAGTGGTCCCCTATTCAATTATAAATGGCGAACCAACAGAAGATTTTTCCCATGGGGAGGTTGCAAGGGGTAACAGTTGATATCGAAGGCGCGAGCACACAAACGGACTTTGAAGTAGTAGATATTGTCGATGACAGCAATCCGTATCCTGTGTTGCTAGGAATAGACTGGGCCACTGATATGAATGGACTCATCAACCTAAAGAAGCGGAAGATGATATTCAAGAAAAAGTCCCTTCGCATAGTAGTTCTGCTAGATCGAGCCGAGGGAGCATGCTACATCGAACCAGTGCACGATGATGAAAGCAACGATGAGCTGGATTGTATTTACCAGATAATGGCACAAGACCAGGATCGGGTGAACCCGACTACAGATGGGAGAGTCTCATAGGAGCGCGACAGCTCCTGTACTTCAGATTCAGACAAAGAAGTAGAATGCTAGCAGAATCGGTTGCACAAAGTGACAACGCTGAATTGCAACATGATGATTAGATCATTGTTTTGTGTGAGGATATAGGAAAGGGAACTACCAACATATGATGGAGTAACAGCGGTGGATGAATCCCTAGGAAAATTTGAAGGTGCAGTATCAGAATAGCAGTGGTACGGTGTGCTGGAATGGGTGCTGCACACAACACCCGCATGATGGTGGAGTACGCATCAGAAGACCATTGGAAACTGGTGCTAATGTAGAAGATGGATGTGCTTACGGTTTAGAAGTCCCTAGTGTCGAACAAGAGCCGGGCAGCTAGGACGAAGCAGCTTGCACACCCACCTGTGTCGATGGGTGCAGACATGTGCTGTGCAAGCACCTCCCAGACTAAGGATTGAAAATCAAAACCAGATGCGGCAGCAGGAGAAGCAATGGAAACCACAAATATTCCACGTCTGAGCATTCAAAAAGCTATGCGGAATCATGAACATAGTGTACCAGGCGGAAAGAACTGATTGGGACTTGCGAATACTAGCGGCTTGATGGGCCTATAGGACCATGCGCAAGAACCTGAGTGTGGGAATGATTCCAAAGACGACGAGCAGAGTTGAGGCCATAGCTTTGGGAAAGAATCCTCATGCAATAACTCCCATAATTGGGACAACATGCGAGGACTAGAGTGAAGAGATTATGCAGTCGCGTGAGGATGACCATATGGAGATTCAAGAAGCCATTCGGGGAGGGAACCTTGAGCTTCGCGAACTCGAAGAAGATCAGGTATGACTAAAGCAGAAAAGCATGTTAACGGATGCAGATATCATAAAACTGGAAACCAAAATCGCACAAGCATTACGTGTTGACAGAAGGACAAGACAATGTATGGGTAACCACACCACTACACTAGAAGATTGTCATCGAGAATTTCTGGCTCTACTACCATGGTTGCGACCGCACCTTATCAGACAAAGTAACTAGGGAAGTGCACCATGTAAGGAAGAATGCGAGGCACTGACTGGCATGAGGGTAACTAAGGAAGGCCCCCACACCAGGTTGGAAGGTGACTTGAAGCCTCGCATCAATGGTGCAACCACCTGACTATCCACAGGAAGCACAGTCTCAGCACTCCAAGCAGTTGAAAGAGAGTGCGAGACTATAAAAGAGTCTGTATGGGAGCTGCGCAACACAGAAACTATGCGCAGGATTGGTATGACGCACAGGTCACGTCCACGCACAAGGGGCTACGCTGTCATGTAGGTAGGCTGGAAAGTGACCATTGGTGTCAGTATTCATAACAAGATGTCCAATTTAAGCAACGAGGAGTGGACAACGGGAAATTAAGACACAAAGTCAGAACTAGATTTGGGACTATCTGCCGCCAATCTCACATTAATGAGCCGAATTTGGGGGGAATGTTCGAATTTGAATTCAAAAGGGCCTATAAATCATAGGTGGCTCTCCACCGAACAACCCTTGGCATTTTGAGAATTCAATTGTTGCGCTATCAATTGGGTATGAACCTGATGAATTTGGAGGCTGTGAGAGCAAGTCCATGGTTTGAAACATTGCCAAATGAGACATAGGATTCCCTGATTAGAATGATGTCAACAAGGGAGCCACGCAGAGCTCTATGTTGCTGGTAGGGATGCACCGGAAATTTCTAAGTCACCCGGGATGCTGAGGCCCAAGAAGGATCCACAGGCAGCAGGACCGGTCCATATGTCTTTGCGAAATCAGCAGTTTGGTAAACTGTCTATGGAAGATAAGGGGAAGACGATTAATATTAAGACAGATGATGATGAGGTGGATCTTCAGGCCTTTGTAGAAGAAATTGAACCAGATGAAGAAGTGGAGGAAGACATTCAGCCAGTGCGTGCTGCAGCAAAACTGCCAAATATGTCACCCCATGGAAAGGGAAGGAAAAAATACCCAAGGATGTGGATACTGTTAAAAGTGCACTCGAAACCCCACTCCTCCCAGATGGAATTCTATTTAAGGGTTCAGTCCTGGGCCGTGTACCCACGATGAAATTTGAAGAGTGGGACCCCACGAATAGTGAAAATTTCACACATCTGGAGACTAGCCAACTTATGAAACAAAGCAAGGAGGGGGTAGTTACAGCACTGCAGCCACGGAAATGGTTGCGTGGGGTGGAGGAGGCTGGGCTACTCCACCTACTATGGATTCTGTACTTTCACCAGGCACCAATCACAATATTCATTGTCAGTGAATAGCTTTGCCTAGTGCATGAGGGGAACTTGTGGCTGGACGAGTCGATTCCCATTATGGCCAAGCTGATTCATAGGATTTCAAACCTTCCCTATACAGGAAGGGACCCCACGGAAATAGCTGGCCAAATCGGAGACTTGGCGCTTGCAAAAGCCATGAAGAAGAAATACAGGTTAGAGAAGAAGCAGAGGGGCTATGTGATTACTAACATTCAAGACAAAGGGGTGCATGTAGCCACTCAGCTACTGGCAGGAAAAGTGATGAGAAAATGCTGCAGCAATGAGGTACCAGCAACGGTCATCACGCTGGCCGAACAATGCATTGAGGGTGTACAGTTAAATTGGGCGCAGTTCCTCTGCGAGGAGTTCCTGTCGAACTGCAATGAGGCTCAGGAGCAGGGTAAGACCTTCCACTACACGTGGTTTCTCTTATCCATCTTGTTGGTTGCAGGGGAATTGCTGGAGGACAATCAATTTCCTCTCCTGGACCAGGACTTGCCAGAGGCAGCGAAATATGCACCAATTTGGGCGACAAGGCACGCCACGTGCATCCGCGAGATCAAGATATTCTGGATACTCATGAAGGCGAGCATACGGATGTGGATCCACAAATGGTCATGCCTATCCTCCATGGTATATGACAATTTGCGGAGCTTTGTAGACTTTAAGGCAAATATGCACAATTTGTATATCAAGGCGGAGAAGGATACGGAACAGAATTGGACCAAACTCCCGTTCATCACAATTGATGACACTGTTTTCACAGTGCTTGACTCATGGCCACTCGAATGGCACACCCTGGATCTGGCAGTGCGTGATGAGGCAAAAATACAAAGACAGAAGGATGTCGCCAAGCTGCTAGCACAATAGAAGTAGAATGAGCAGCTTGCCGAGGAGGTAAGGGATTCCCACGAGGCAGCGAAGGCAACTGCAGAGCAGACCAAGGCCGCCAAAAAAACAGCAGCAGTAGGGGCCACCACAATGCAAGAGGAAAGAAGCCCAGACATGACCAAAGGACATGGAACAGACAATACGGCGGAAGGCGTTGACCCAAGCACCACCTCTACACAATTGAAACCACCGTGCGGGATGGAACAAACAGGGCCACGAAAGAAGACCAAGGCTTCCAAATTGGATGGGGAGCCTATTACACTGATAGAGGGTGATCTATACGACATCGACGACATAGTTCGCGAGGTCACTAGGGAGGCACTCCAAGAAGCAATGACGGAGCAAGTGTGTTATGGAGTGGCATCAGAGTGGGTTGTGCTCTCTTTGGGTGGTATGGTTATGGTTATCCCATTTGGCCCATGTGGCTAGATGCATGCATTGTCAATATTAATGTTGTCATGCATGAGGTCATGGTATGTAGTTGGTATTTTCATGCATGATGTTGACATGTTGATATGATTATGATTATAAATGTATCATGCTAATGTAGACTGATTTTGCAAATGAGATAAGCCTCCCCTTAATGTCATTGAGGTATGATTTTGGTTATGGTATCTATTTAGTTTATCTAATATGGTATACTTGTAGGAAGAAGAGAATCAAATATGATGAGAAAAATGGTGGAAAACAGTTCAAGTGCCTCTCCATATAAATCAGTTGGGAAATAAGGACATGGGTATTCTCTTGATATAAAAGACACATTGAGGAGTTTGAGGGAAGAGATTAGAAGTTTCAAAGATGACAATAACAAGTGGGTTGAGGCTCAAGAAATGTAGGAAGAGGTCAATGTAGTCATCCTTTAGATCTTGTCAGACTTGCATAGACAGGGATAGTTGAGGATTAGTCAAGAGTGGGAAGAGAAGACTAATGGAGCCTATCATAGAAGGCCTCAGTCTAGATACAGGATGGATAGAGGGGACATAGTTAGAGGTTGCAAATCATTGAACAAAACTAATTGGAGGATGGGTATGTATGGGTATTATTATAGCTCCTTGTTTAGGAGACATCATCACAGTTGTCACCACGATCATCCTTATAGGAGGAGTGAATAATTTCCTAAGGAGTTCAAGAAATTCAAACGACTTACATTTAATGGAGAGATGAAGAAGTCAAAAGATGCATGGGCATGGTTGCTTGGAATGAAGAAATTGTTTAAATTGCACAAGTACATAGAGAACATGAAATCCAAAATAGCCACCTTCAGTCTTAAAGGGAAAGTAAATATCTTATGGGAATATGTGAATAATGTCAATGGCATTCCAGAAGAAGAGTTGATTTGTGATGAGTTCGAGAGATTCTTCAAGAAGAAGTACCTTTCTGAGAGGTATTATGATGACAAAGATATGGAGTTTTATGAAATACAAATGAGTTCACTACAAGAAAAAGGGTCATTGGTGAGGGTCATGCCTGTGACGTACCTTTAAGGTCTGTCACCAATGTCACATATGGTGACAGTATTTAAAAAAACATTGTTGTAAATGTATATAGTGAAGGTCCTTTAAGGTTTGTCACCAAAGCCATTTTCAATGACACTTTTGGTGAGGGTCGTTAAAGGCCCGTCATTAATTCTCTCTTTGGTGACACTTTTGGTGAGGGTCGTTAAAGGCCCATCACTAATTCTCTCTTTGGTGACACTTCTAGTGATGATCTTTTATTGACCATCACTAATGATCCTTTTGGTTACTTTTGGTGATGATCAATAAATGTTCTTCATCATTGATCATTCCAATTATTTTTTGATGATGCTTCATGCTTGTGACAGACCTATAAGGTCCATCACCAATGCGCATATGGTGACAAAATTTAAAAAACCATTGTTGTAAGTGTATATAGTGATGGTCCTTTAAGGTTTGTGACCAAATCCATTTTCAATGACACTTTTGGTGAGGGTCGTTAAAGGCCCATCACTAATTCTCTCTTTGGTGACACTTTTGGTGAGGGTCGTTAAAGGCCCATCAATAATTCTCTCTTTTGTGACACTTCTAGTGACGATATTTTATTGACCCTCACCAATTCTCTTTTTGGTTACTTTTGGTGACTGTAAAAAAATGTTCATCATCATTCATCATTCCAATGAGTTTTTGATGATGCTATGTACCTGTTACTATATTTTTTGTCAAAATATAACGATTTAAGACCATTTTTGTGGAGTCTTTTCCATTATGTGTCCAAGGTCATAGTGGTTATAACAGTCAGTCAATTTGTTAAGAAGTAATTAGTGTGATCATTTCCCTCAAGTCATAAGAATGTAGTTTTCCAATGAGTCAACACATGATTCATCTCTATTAGGTTCATTATCAAGAAAATTTCGTTTAAACAAAGTTCCACTAGTGTGTGTAGGAACTGTATTATTTAATACATAATCAAGCTCTGTCAATTCTATCAATGAGAGAGACCTAGCACTCCTCAACACTCATGGCACAACTTAACATGCTTTGGAACAATACACTAACATTCCTTGGCACCTTGCATGTCTTGGAACACCTTTGTACCTAGAACATTTTGCCATGAGTAGGATGTCCAAGCACATGTTGGCATGCCCTAGCATAGCATAACACTCCCCTATCATGTGTTGGCATGCCTTGTAGTCCCTAGCATTCCCCAGAACACCCTGGTATAATATTGCACTGACAAACATTAGCACTTGGCACACATTGGCACTTGGCATGTATTGGAACATATTATTAGTGTGCCTATCATGCCCCTTTTGAAAAAGATAAAGTCTTGACTTATTAACCCTCTTATGTGTTCATTTAGTTGCATTTTAGCTTGTTTATTCCTTTTGTTGCCTTGAAACTCCTTGACGCATATTGGCATACTATGGAACCCTACACATCCTAGCATGTCGTAGCTCATGGCATGCCTCGGCACTATTTGTAACACGTTAGCACACCGTGGAAATACCTAGCACACTCTAGCACTTCTTGACATTCCCTAATATTCCCTAGCATGCCTTACCCATGCTTAGCATACCTTGTCACTCCCTCCTTGGCATGATGGCTAGCATTCATTGACACTCCCCGACACACCCTCATATTCATTCATTTCCATGCATTTTGACCTAGTGCTCCCTTGTGTTTTCCTAGTACTCCCTAACACTCCTCATCATGCATTGGCACTTTCTAGCACGCCTTAGCACTCTTCGATATGCTCTACCACTTCATAGCATGCATCAAACTCCCTAACTCACATTGGCACTTGGCATGTGTGCGCACTTGGCAAGTCTTATAAGCATGTTTGACATGCGTTGAGATGACTTGGTATGATTTGGCATGGTTTAATATTAAAGTTATTTGAGATCAATTATTGGAAACTAGATGAGAAGAAACAGAGGAAGATTTGGCACTTAGAATGCATTGACACTTGGCACTTGTCACCTAGTGTTGGTGTGCCTAGCATGCCCCTCATGGAAAAGTTAAATTGATGACCATTTAACCCTATTATGTGTGCATTTCCTTGTAGTTTAACTTGTTATTCCCTTTTATTTCCTTGATAGTCCTTGGAATGTATTGGCACACCATTGTACATATTGGCATGCCTTAGCACTTGGCACATCTTAGCTTGTTTGACATGTCTTCGTACTATCTAGCACATGTTTTCATGCACTAGCATTCCCTAACACACCTTGGTAGTCATGACCTCACAACTAGAATTACATTTTTCCATGACTTGGGAACCTTAAATTCACTAGAACACCTCGACACTCCCTAGTTGTCTTGCCCTCTGTTACCCTCCAAAATGTCCCAAGCTAATGAGGAGATAGATGGGGGTAACCACATACCAAGCTTTTAGTTTGGTAGCTAGCCCTACCAAACCAAAGAGGGCTCTCTCTATGAAATCACAACCAAGAGATGACAAGAATGTAAAGAATTTTAGGCTAGATAGATAGGCTTAGGTGGGTTTTGGAAAATTTAGGCTCATCATGTTTGCTTGATGACCCCACCTCCATGGGTTGTACTGACATGGTTTGGTGCTGGCTTGGTGAAGTGGTTATATGAATTTTCAAGGCTGCCTCAATGAAGGTGTCCCATGTCATTTTCTTCTCTTTCAACTTATGGAGTACTATAACCTTTATCAGGCTATGGTGAAAGAGGTTGGGTTAATGCACTTTTCCTTTCAATTTCACCCTTTTAGACATTTTGGTTAGGCTCGTATACAAGTAGCTAGACAAATTTAGAGACTTGGGAGATGTAAAGTGCATGAGCAGTCTTATGTGGTATTGATATAGCCTAGAAAATTTTCCCTCACAAGTGAAGAACTTCATGAGAACCTTCATCAATGGTGCATATCTCTCCAACAAGTATCTGAATGGGAAAATATGTGAGTGAGCTCCTTTGTATTGTGATTTTAAGTAGGGTTTGTACTCTTCTAGGTCTAGGTTCATGCATTTGAAACAATTTTCACCATGGTTTGGTATGCTTGTAGCTTGAGAGATGGCATCCACTGAAAACATGAAATCAATCCTTGCAATGGTGATCTTGTCTTTGTTGGAAATAATACTGAGAGGGGGGGATGAATCAGTATTATCAAGTCAAATATTCCCTTTTTCAAATTCAGATGATATACGCTACTTCAACTAATTAAACCCGCGTATATACACATCTTCGTCTAGATGAACCTGCGTATATGTCTTTTCCTTCATTCTGAAAGCCTGAATTGAGATCTATTACCAAAGAGAGTTGCCATCAAGGACAACACCTGTGCCATAATGCCAACAATCTCCCCCTTTGGACTTAATGTTGAAAATAATACTGAGAGGGGGGGTGAATCAGTATTATCAAGCAATTTAATAAATCTTCCTTATTTGATCTTTGAATTATTTTTGCATGTCAGTACCATAAAATAATGAGCATGAAAAACAGATAATCACACCAAAGAACACAAGATGTAAGGTGGAAACCCAATGTGGGTGAAAACCACCTGCTGCAATATGTCTCTATCTTCTTTCAATTTAGAAACTTCTTTTACAATGATTTTGTACTGGTGCAGTCCTTTACCAGTACGCAGGCTGCAACCTGCAGAGAGCTACAACTCTCTCTCTCTTTCGTTTTCCAGTCTACTCCTGGAAGGGAGCTACAACCCCCTACTTCTTTTCATAAAGCATCAGTTGATCAACAAGTACATAACAGATATAGACCACTACAGATATCAGATCAGCAATAACAGAAACAACCCAGAACACCTTATCAACAGAAAAATTCAATCAACAGAACATATTAAAACAAAGACGCAGTTTTTCTTTCTGTGGCCTGCGACCAGACGCCGTTAACTTTCTGCTACTCTGCATCCACACGCAGATATCCTTCTGCTCCACTACGTGCCCACGCACTGTTCCTGTGACTGCTCTGCGTTCTGTTGCTTCAGGGACGCACCCAAAGATACTATCGCGCCGCGTCTTTCGCTACAGAGACGCACCTGAAAACATTATCGCGTTGCGTCCTTCTGCTTCAGAGACGCACCTGAACCTTGATCGCCCTGCGTCCCCACGCAGGTCTCTCTCTACTGTACTGCGTCTCGGCGCACTCACCCTTTACAGTATCAGCGTCTCGGCGCACTTTCCCTTCACTGAACCTGCGACCCTTCAGATGTAAATAATATGAAGACTTCAGAACAGACCCAAACAGTCAGATCTACAGATCTGATCATGCGCCATAGAGATCACAGTCCATTAGAAGATTCGCCCTCTTAGATCTGGACTAGATCTCACCAAATAAGATATTCAACCCAAGACTCTTGCCCAATCCAAATGAACAACTTTGCTTTATATAGGCAAGCTCCTCCCCAAAACATGGAACAATACCACGAGCCGACACCATAGAAACACAAAACCGCCGGCTAGATACCACACAAGAAACCCCCACGTGCTTTTCTCTGCCTTGAAATGTGTGCACTGGGTAGACGCACCCCCTGAACGGCTGGCCGGCGTCCCTGGACGCGGGTTCTGCATGGTATACCTGCGGGGACGCACTTTCTGAACCGATAGTCTGCGTCCTTCTTAATTTTTAACAAACTGAGAGCCTTATCACTGGAGTTGCCATCAAGTACAACATCTGTAACATACATTCATACTAGAAAACATAATGCCAACAATCTCCCCCTTTGGACTTGATGGCAACCTCACAAACTTCAGCTTCATTCTCCCCCTTTGACATCAAGGGCAAAGGGTATGCTCCCCCTAAGCTCATGCTCCCCCTGAATATGACCCAGATCTGCAGCAACGCACCACCATGAAAGAGATAGAGACATATTGCAGCTATTTCCAAGAGCTCCTTCTCCATAATGCCAACAATGCATTATGTGCTCCCCCTGAGCCTGTACCACCAATAAGAAAAAAGTTCAACAAGATGATGCATCAACAACCCCCAGCTTTTGCCTGAGGTATTCAAACGTGTCCCTGGGCAATGGTTTGGTAAGAATATCAGCAACTTTTTCCTTGGAAGGAACATACTCCAACTTGACTTTCTGTTCAAGCACTTGTTCCCGGAGAAAATGGTACTTGATTGGTATGTGTTTGGTTTTTGAATGCATAACCGGATTCTTTGAGATGCTGATTGCACTTTTGTTATCACATAAGATGGGGATAGGTGGAGTACAAGTGATTTGAAAATCCTGCAAAGTCTGCATCATCCAAAGGAGTTGAGTGCAACAAGATGCAGCAGCAACATATTCCGCTTCAGCTGTAGACAAGGCAATCGAACTTTGTTTCTTGCTGAACCAAGATACCAGTCTGGAACCCATAAAGAACACACCACCACTTGTGCTTTTCCTGTCATCCACGCTTCCGGCCCAATCTGCATCTGTATAAGCATGAAGAGAAAGATCTGTATCTCTAGGATACCATAAGCCATAATTTTGAGTCCCTTGAAGATATTTGAAAATTCTCTTTACTGCCTGAAGATGAGTCTCCTTCGGATTTGCCTGAAATCTTCCAACTATTCCAACTGCATGCATGATGTCAGGTCGGGTACCTGTCAAATATAGTAAACTTCCAATCATAGATCTGTAGGTTGGTTGATGTACTGCTGCAAATTCATCATTTGCACTGAGACTACATCCTGTGACCATGGGTGTACATACTGGTTTTGCATCTTCCATGCCATATTTCTTCAAAATCTGCTTGAGATACTTGGTTTGAGATAAAAAGATTCCTCCTTCCTTTTGTTGGATTTGCAAACCAAGGAAATATGTCAGTTCTCCTAGCAAGGACATTTCAAATTCTTTCTGCATGACCGAGGCAAAGCTTTGACTCATAGCTTCTTCATTGCTGCCAAAAATAATGTCATCTACATACAAAACAAGTATTAGTAATTTGTCATTTTCAATTTTTATATACAGATTGCTATCTGCTGAACCTTTTGAGAAGCCTTGTTGATGAAGATATTTGTCCAACCAGTAGTACCAAGCCCTTGGAGCTTGTTTGAGACCATAGAGAGCCTTTTTCAATCGGCATACAAGATTTGGATCATTTCCAAGAATGAACCCATCTGGGTGTTCAATGTACACTTCTTCTTCCAAGTCTCCATTCAGAAAGGCTGATTTCACGTCCATTCGAAATACTTTGAAGTTTTGAAAACTTGAGAGAGCAAGGAACATTCGGATGGCCTCAAGTCTTGCAACAGGAGCAAAAGTTTCTTCAAAGTCTATTCCTTCTTGCTGCGCATACCCTTTACAAACAAGTCTGGCTTTGTTTCTAATTACTTCTCCATTTTCATTCAATTTATTTTTGAAGACCCATTTTGTTCCGATAACATTCTTATCCTTTGGTCTAGGAACCAGCTCCCAAGTGTTGTTCTTTTCGATTTGCTCAAGTTCTTCATCCATTGCTTTCACCCAACATTCATCTTTGCATGCTTCTTTCACATTTTGTGGTTCAGTAGAGGAGAGTAATGCCAAATAGCTTGAGGCTTCTGCAACTATTCTTCTTGTTTGTACACCTGCTTCTTTCTACCCCACAATCTGAGATTCTGGATGATTCTTCTGAACATATCTGGATGGAGTTTTCTCTTCTATTCTTGTTTGCTCTTCTGGTTCTTCTTGAGGTTCTTCTTGAGGTTCTCCTTGGGGTTCTTCTTCTTCATCATTCTGTCTTTGAGGGTAGCCTTCATCTTCTTCTATATCTTCATGATGTACTTGCCTAGGAATATATCCCTTCTCATCAACCACTACATCAATGCTGTCAACAATTCTGCCAAGTCTTTTATTGTAGCATTTGTATGCTTTGCTATGTGGAGAATAGCCAAGAAGAATGCCTTCATCTGCTCTAGGTTCAAGTTTGCCAAGATGCTCATTAGTATTCTTGATATAGCATTTGCTCCCAAAGATTTTGAAGTGCTTTACCGAAGGAGTTTTACCACTCCAGAGCTCATGAGGAGTTTGAGTGCTGTTCACCCGGACATTTGTCTTGTTGAGAATAATAACCGCAGCATGTGCAGCTTCACCCCAGAAAGTTGCGGGAGTTCCTGATTCATCAAGCATAGCACGAGCCATTTGTTGGATTGTTCTGTTCATTCTTTCAACAACTCCATTTTGCTGAGGAGTTCTAGCTGTAGAGAATTCTCTCCTTATCCCATGTTCATCACAGAAATCGAAAAATTCATTTGAAGTAAATTCCCCACCTCTGTCGGATCTGAGGCACTTAATTTTGTGACCTGATTCATTTTCAACCAAGGATTTGAAGGTCTTGAATTTTTCGAATGCTTCATCTTTGTGTTTCATAAGTCCTAACCAGACAAACCTGGAGAAATCGTCAATAAATAATATCAAGTATTCCTCTCCTCTAGGTGTTCTTTTCCTGAATGGGCCACATGTATCTGTATGTACTAGCTCAAGAGGCATGCTAGCTGATCCTTCTTTCTCTGGAAAGT
This sequence comes from Pinus tabuliformis, assembly GCA_031772625.1. Classification (NCBI taxonomy): domain Eukaryota; kingdom Viridiplantae; phylum Streptophyta; class Pinopsida; order Pinales; family Pinaceae; genus Pinus; species Pinus tabuliformis. Next base: position 745,170,626 of record CM062807.1, on the reverse strand, counting down.
TAGTCCTGGTTTGTTTTCCAAATTGACATGATCTGCATATGGTGTTGTCAGGAATTTTGATATCTGGAAGATCGCGAACTGCCTGATATTTGCATGCTTTCCTTATTTGTGAGAAGCTTAGATGTCCCAACCTTCGATGCCATAACCAGTGCTCTTCATCCTTGCTAAGATAGCATTGTTGTTCTCCTTCTTCAAATATGTACAGATTATTTGGAGTTCTTTTGCCTTTGAGTACTGTTTTACCTGTATCAAGATCACGAACAAGACATCCATTCGATCTGAAAATAACCTCGGTTTTTTGATCACACATCTGGCTGACACTTAGAAGATTATGCTTCAATCCATCAACATACAAAACATTTCCAGCCTTGACCTTTTCTTTCAAAGGAGCGATACCTTTTCCTTTTATAGTTGCAGGAGTATCATTTCCAAAAGAAACTTTCTTTCCCTTTTCTAAAGTAGAATAAGATTCAAGTTTTTCTTTATCACCTGTCATATGTTTCGAACATCCACTGTCAATGTACCATAGATTTTCCTGTCCTTCTGCATAAAATGCTATCCCACATCTTTCTGTTTGAGGTTCCTTTATTCTCCATGTTTTGGTGCTTGTGGCTTGTTCCTTTTTCTCCTGAAACCTGCTCCTGCATTCAGAGTCTTCATGACCAAAATTATTGCAGATAGAACATTCAACTTCATTTTCAAGAACCGAAAAGTTGTTATAGGTCCTTTTTGTAATCCCTGTCATACTTCTTTGTTTTTGAGCTTCCCTAGTCATGATTGTTTTATATGCAACACATTGAGCTGCTTTGTGACCAAAGTTATGGCAAGAAACTCATTGTCCATTGAAGAAGCTTCTGCAGTTATTGAATCTACCAGCCAACTGATTGTAATTTCTATTTTCATCTATTCTTGAACCAAACTGAGAAGATTTTACCTGTGGCTGGTTGTAGCTTTTGTTCACCCTTAAGATGGATTGTCCCTGATAGTTTCTATTTGTAATTCGTCCCTGCTTTACCTGATTATCTTCATTGTTCTTCTGCTCATTTCTTCTTGCTGCATCAAGATAACTTTTTGAGGTGGATGCTTGAGAAGTTTCTCCATTATAGCCCAAACCTGTCTTGTTTAGAGGGGACCGCTGCACATTGATAATCTCATCCAAAGTTTCAGATCCTTTGACAAACTTAAGATTAATAGCTTTTGTTTTCTCAATTTCTTTTCTGAGACCAACAATTTCACCTTCTAGTTGTTCAAGATGTTTTTCCTTTTCATCAATTTGAAATTGCAAAGTATCAATGATCACATTCTTTTCTTCTATGCATCTCTTGAGTCTAGTAATTTCATCATAGAGATTATCCACATCTACAGCATCCTCATAATCATCATCTTCAAATGCCATTAACAGCTTATATTTATTACCTTGTTCATCTTCATCACTGTTTGATAAGCCATCACTATCTTCATGGGTATAGTAGCTTTTTTTATTTGCACTTTGTTTCTTGTTCCATTTAGCAGGTTCTTTTCCTTTATCCTTATAAGGACATTTTGCAGCATAATGACCTACTCTTCCACAAGTAAAGCATTTGAAACGTAGCTTACCTCTGAATCTTCCAGAACCCCTTTGAAGATTTCTGACAAAATTTGATTCTTCTTCCTCTTCTTCTGGAACATGGCTTGCTTCATAGTAATCTTCTTTGCCTGATGCCTTAAAAGCAGCTTCCCTTCTGTCTGATGGACCTCCCTTTCTCATTTCATAAGCAGTTAGAATTCCATGTAGCTGAGACATAGTGAGAACACGGAGATTTTCCTTTTCTTCTATTGCAGATACTTTAGATTCAAACTTGGGGGATAATGATCTTAGAATCTTTTGAACTACTATAGTCTCTTTTATTTCTTCACCCAAATTTTTCATACAATTAACAATCTCATCTACCCGAAGAAAATAATTAGCCACACTTTCATCATTATACATCTTGAGAGTCTCATATTGAATCCTGAGAGTTTGAAGTTTAGCTTGTTTTACCTGTTCATCTCCTTCATAGCTAGTGATCATTTTGTCCCATATCTCTTTTGCTGATTTGAAGTGCATGACCTTCATGAATTCTGTTTGGGATATACTTCCTAATAGAGTACTGACTGCTTTTGCATTTGTTTCATACTGCTTTTTCTCAGCTAGATCTGTAGGAGTAGCTGAAGGAAAAGCATAGCCTGTTTCTACAATGTTCCAAACTTCTGTACCAAGAGATTGAAGATATGCAGTAACTCTTACCTTCCAATAATTGAAATTTGTCCCATCAAAAATAGGTGGCCTGATTGATGCTTCTTTCTCGTAGTTGCTCATGATGAACGATCTACCTTCAAGCGATCAAGCTTCTCTGAAGGACCTGCTCTGATACCAATTGTTGAAAATAATACTGAGAGGGGGGGTGAATCAGTATTATCAAGCAATTTAATTAATCTTCCTTATTTGATCTTTGAATTATTTTTGCATGTCAGTACCATAAAATAATGAGCATGAAAAACAGATAATCACACCAAAGAACACAAGATGTAAGGTGGAAACCCAATGTGGGTGAAAACCACCTGCTGCAATATGTCTCTATCTTCTTTCAATTTAGAAACTTCTTTTACAATGATTTTGTACTGGTGCAGTCCTTTACCAGTACGCAGGCTGCAACCTGCAGAGAGCTACAACTCTCTCTCTTTTTCGTTTTCCAGTCTACTCCTGGAAGGGAGCTACAACCCCCTACTTCTTTTCATAAAGCATCAGTTGATCAACAAGTACATAACAGATATAGACCACTACAGATATCAGATCAGCAATAACAGAAACAACCCAGAACACCTTATCAACAGAAAAATTCAATCAACAGAACATCTTAAAACAAAGACGCAGTTTTTCTTTCTGTGGCCTGCGACCAGACGCCGTTAACTTTCTGCTACTCTGCGTCCACACGCAGATATCCTTCTGCTCCGCTGCGTGCCCACGCACTGTTCCTGTGACTGCTCTGCGTTCTGTTGCTTCAGGGACGCACCCAAAGATACTATCGCGCCGCGTCTTTCCCTACAGAGACGCACCTGAAAACATTATCACGCCGCGTCCTTCTGCTTCAGAGATGCACCTGAACCTTGATCGCCCTGCGTCCCCACGCAGGTCTCTCTCTACTGTACTGCGTCTCGGCGCACTCACCCTTTACAGTATCAGCGTCCCGGCGCACTTTCCCTTCACTGAACCTGCGACCCTTCAGATGTAAATAATATGAAGACTTCAGAACAGACCCAAACAGTCAGATCTACAGATCTGATCATGCGCCATAGAGATCACAGTCCATTAAAAGATTCGCCCTCTTAGATCTGGACTAGATCTCACCAAATAAGATATTCAACCCAAGACTCTTGCCCAATCCAAATGAACACCTTTGCTTTATATAGGCAAGCTCCTCCCCAAAACATGGAACAATACCACGAGCCGACACCATAGAAACACAAAACCGCCGGCTAGATACCACACAAGAAACCCCCACGTGCTTTTCTCTGCCTTGAAATGTGTGCACTGGGTAGACGCACCCCCTGAACGGCTGGCCGACGTCCCTGGACACGGGTTCTGCATGGTATACCTGCGGGGACGCACTTTCTGAACCGATAGTCTGCGTCCTTCTTAATTTTTAACAAACTGAGAGCCTTATCACTGGAGTTGCCATCAAGTACAACATCTGTAACATACATTCATACCAGAAAACATAATGCCAACACTTGATGGCAACCCAAAATCTTCAAAGTCATTCTCCCCCTTTGACATCAAGGGCAAAGGGTTGTGCTCCCCCTGAGTACATGCTGAAGTTTTTGCCCTCCTGTGCTGACCATGCTCCCCTTGACAAGATCTGCAAAAGATGTTCTTCAAGAAGAACCATGACTTATACATTATAAGAGACCTTCCTATCACCAAAAGACTCAATACATACATCCATCACCCAACCAAGTGGGGATACATCAAAAAATTATATATGACAACCAAGTTCATTACATGTTCATCCTAGGCATAGTGGGGAAATCAAGATAGGCCATTACATGACCTTGACACCATAAAAGAGATACCACAAGAGAGATACATGACATAGAGATGAAATATCTAGAACAAGACTTATGAAAGTCACAAATAACTGATAGCAGCAGCATCTGTCAATCACAATTCAGATCAGAACCAAGATTTCCTTCTATTCTCCTTTTGCCTCTGTTCCACCTAAAACCAACAACAACTGTGAACTAGAACCAAAAGCTTCTAAGATAATGCCAACAATGCATTATTAGAAGATTATCTGCTCCCCCCTGAACCTATACCAGATGGTCTCTGTCAGACCCATATCAGACTCTCTTCAACCAGAGTCTGTCCTTGCTGATTTTCTTCAGAACTCCATATACGCGACTGCACCTGCATAAATTGGCGTATGTACGAGGATCTTCCTCATTCAACTCGCGTACACCCATTTTTCTCTGAAACAGACACGATTTAACAACAATATGATGCATCAACTACTCCCAGCTTCTGTCTGAGGTATTCAAATGTCTCCGTGGGCAGTGGTTTGGTGAGAATATTAGCAACTTGTTCCTTAGAAGGAACATACTCCAATTTGACTTTTTGTTCCAACACTTGTTCCCAGAGAAAGTGTTACTTGATCGATATGTGCTAGGTCTTTGAATGCATGACTGGGTTCTTTGAAATGCTGATTTCACTTGCATTATCACATAAGATGGAGATAGGTGGTGTACAAGTGATTTGAAAATCCTGCAAGGTCTGCATCATCCAAAGAAGTTGTGCAGCAAGATGCAACATCCACATATTCCACTTCAGCTATAGATAAAGCAATCGAACTTTGTTTCTTGCTGAATCAAGATACTAATCTGGAACCCATAAAGAATGCACCACCACTTGTGCTTTTCCTGTCATCCACGCTTTCGGCCCAATCTGCATCTGTGTAAGCATGAAGTGTGAGATCTCTATCTCTAGGATACCATAAGCCATAGTTTTGAGTTCCTTGAAGGTACTTGAAGATTCTCTTGACTGCCTGAAGATGAGTTTCCTTTGGATTTGCCTAAAATCTTCCAACTATTCCCACTGCATGCATGATGTCTGGTCGGGTACCTGTCAAATAAAGTAGACTTCCAATCATAGATCTGTAGGTTGGTTGATGCACTACTGCTGATTCATCATTTGCATTGAGGCTGCATCCTGTGACCATGGGGGTACATACTGGTTTTGCATCATCCATGCCATATTTCTTCAAAATCTGCTTGAGATACTTAGTTTGAGACAAGAAGATACTGCCTTCATTTTGTTGGATTTGCAAACCAAGAAAATATGTCAGTTCTCCAAGCAAAGACATTTCGAATTCTTTCTGCATCACCAAGGCAAAACTTTGACTCATAGCTTCTTCATTGCTGCCAAAGATAATATCATCTACATACACAACAAGTATTAGCAATTTGTCATTTTCAATTTTTATGTAAAGATTGCTATCTGTTGATCCCTTTGAAAAACCTTGTTGATGAAGATATTTGTCCAAATGGTAGTACCAAGCCCTTGGAGCTTGTTTAAGACCATAGAGAGCCTTTTTTAGTCTACATACAAGATTTGGATCATTCCCAAGGATGAAACCATCTGGTTGCTCAATGTACACTTCTTCTTCTAAGTCCCCATTCAGAATAGCTGATTTCACGTCCATTTGAAAAACTTTGAACTTCTGAAAGCTCTTGAGAGCAAGGAACATTCGGATGGCCTCAAGTCTAGCAATGAGAGAAAAATTTTCTTCAAAGTCTATTCCTTCTTGTTGAGCATACCCTTTACACACAAGTCTAGCCTTGTTTCTAATTACTTCCCCATTTTCATTCAACTTATTTTTGAAGATCCATTTTGTCCCTATGACATTCTTATCTTTTGGTCTAGGAACCAACTCCCAAGTGTTGTTCTTTTCGATCTACTCAAGTTCTTCATCCATCGCCTTGACCCAGCATTCATCTTTGCATGCCTCTCTTACATTTTTTGGTTTAGTGGAGGAGAGCAATGCCAAATAGCTTGAGGCTTCTGCAATTGTTCTTCTTGTTTGTACACCTGCTTCTTTCTGTCCGAAAATCTGAGATTTTGGATGATTCTTCTGAACATAGCTAGATGGAGTCTTCTCTTCTATCCTTATTTGTTCCTAAGGTGCCTCTTTAGGTTCTTCTTCATCATCTGCCTGATTTGGAGATTAGTCTTCATCTTCTTTGATATTTTCATGATTTACTTGCCTAGGGATGTATCCTTTTTCATCAACCACTACATCAATGTTGTCAACAATTCTTCCAAGTATTTTATTGTAACACTTATTGCTTTGATGTGGGGAGAATAACCAAGGAGAATCCCTTCATCTGCTCTAGGTTCAAGTTTGCCAAGCTATTCATCAGTATTCTTAATATAGCATTTGCTCCCAAAAATTTTGAAATGCTTTACCGAAGGAGTGTCACCATACCAGAGCTCATGAGGAGTTTGAGTGTTGTTCACTCGGACATTTGTTTTGTTGAGAATAACAACCGCAGCAAATGCAGCTTCACCCGAGAAGGTTGCGGGAGTCCCAGACTCATCAAGCATAGCACGAGCCATTTGTTGGACCGTTCTGTTTATCCTTTCCACCACTCCATTTTACTGAGGAGTCCTAGCTGTAGAGAATTCCCTTCTTATTCCATTTTCTTCACAGAAATCGAAAATTTCATTTCAGGTAAACTCCCCACCCCTGTTAGACCTAAGGCACTTAATTTTGTGATCTGATTCATTTTCAGCCAAGGCTTTGAAAGATTTAAATTTTTCGAATGCTTCATCCTTGTGTTTCATAAGTCCCAACCAAACCATCCTGGAGAAGTCGTAAATGAATAATATAAAGTATTCTTCTCCTTGAGGTTACCTTGTCCTAAATGGACCACATACATCTGTATGGACTAGTTCAAGAGGCCTGCTGGCTGATCCTTCCTTCTCAGGGAAGTTAGTTCTGGTTTGCTTACCAAACTGACATGATTTGCATATGGTGTTGTCTAGAATTTTTATATCTGGAAGACCACGAACCGCCTGGTATTTGCATGCTTTCCTTATTTGTGAAAAGCTTAGATGCCCCAACCTCCAGTGCCATAACCAATGTTCATCATCCTTGCTCAAATAGCATTGTTGTTGTCCTTCTTCAAATATGTATAGATTATTTGGAGTTCTTCTACCTTTGATCACTATTTTTCCTGTATCAAGATCACGAACACTACATCCATTTGATTGAAATATTACCTCTGTTCCTTGATCACACATCTGATTGACACTTAGTAGATTATGCTTCAAGCCATCAACATACAAAACATTTCTAGCTTTGACCTTTTCTTTTAACTGAGCAGTGCCTTTTCCTCTTATGGCTGCAAGGGTATCATTTCCAAAAGAAACTTTCTTTCCCTTTTCTAAAGCAGTATATGATTCAAGTTTTTCTTTATCACCTGTCATATGCTTCGAACATCTGCTGTCGATGTACCATAGATTTTATTGTCCTTCTACATAAAAAGCTATCCCACATCTTTCTGTTTTTGGTTCCTTTATTCTCCATGTTCTGGTGCTTGAGGCTTGTTCCTTTGTCTGCCGAAACCTGCTCCTGCATTCAGAATCTTCATGACCGAAGTTATTACAAATAGAACATTCAATTTCATTTTCAACGGCCGAAAAGTTGTTATAGGTCCTTTTCGTAATCCTAGTCATACTTCTTTGTTTTTGAGCTTCTCTAGTCATGATTGTCTTATAAGCAACACATTGAGCTGCTTTGTGACCAATGTTATGGCAAGAGAAACACTGGCCATTGAAGAAACTTCTGCGATTATCAAGTCTACCAGCGAAATGATTGTAATTTCTATTGTCATCCATTCTTGAAGCAAATTGATAAGTTTTTACCTGTGGCCGGTTGTAGATTTTGTTCACCCTTAAGATGGATTGCCCATGGTTTACCTGGTAGTCTTTGTTTGTTCTTGATGTAATTCATCCCTGCTTTACCTGGTGATCTCCATTGGGCTTTTGCTTATTCCTCCTTGCTGCATCAAGATAACTCCTTGAGGTGGATGCTTGAGATGTTTCTCCATTATGACCCAGACCTATCTTGATTAGTGGAGAACGATGTACATTGATAATCTCATCCAGAGTTTCAGATCCTTTAACAAATTTAAGATTAAGAGCCTTTGTTTTCTCAATTTCTTTTCTAAGGCCAACAATTTCACATTCTAACTTCTCAAGAGATTTTTCTTTTTCATCAAGTTGGAATTGCAGAGTATCAATGATCATATTTTTTTCTTCTAAACATATTTTGAGTCGAGAAATCTCTTCATAAAAACCATCTATATCTATAGCATCCATGTAATCATCATCTTCAAAGGCCATTAAAAGTTTATAATCATTACCTCGTTCATCTTCGTTACTATTTGATAGGCCATCACTGTCTTCATGAGTGTAGTAACTTTTCTTAGTTGCATTCTGTTTCTTGTTCCATCTAACAGGTTCCTTCCCTTTGTCAATCTTATCCTTGTGAGGACATTTGGCAACATAGTGACCGACTCTTCCACAAGCAAAGCATTTGAAAGGTAACTTACCTCGGAACTGTCCAGTACCCCGTTGAAGATTTCTGACAAAATTTGATTCTTCTTCTTCTTCCGACACGTGTCTAACTCATAGTACTCTCCTTTACCTGAAGCCTTGAAGGAAACTTCTCTCCTGTCTGATGGACCTCCTTTCCTCATTTCATAAGCAGTTATAATTCCATGCAGCTGTGACATTTTAAGGCTTTGTAGATTCTCTTTTTCTTCTATTGCAGAAACTTTAGATTCAAACCTATGGGACAAAGATCTTAGAACTTTTTCAACCAAAACAACCTTTTTATTTCTTCACCCAAATTTTCCAGACAATTAATAATCTCATCTACAGGAAGAAAATAGTTAGCCACACTTTCATCATTATACATCCTGATATTTTCATACTGAATCCTAAGGGTTTGAAGTTTTGCTCATTTTACCTGATCATCTCCTTCATAGCTCAGAACAATCTTGTCCCATATCTCTTTTGCAGATTTAAACTGCATTACCTTAACAAATTTTGATTGAGATAGGCATCCTAATAGAGTATTGACCGCCTTTGCATTTGTTTCATATTTCTTTTTCTCAGCCGAATCTGTAGGAGTTGCTGATGGAAAAGTATACCCTGTATCTATGATATCCCAGACTTCTGTACCAAGAGATTGAAGATAGGCAGTAACTCTTACCTTCCAATAAACGAAGTTTGTCTCATCAAAAATCGGTGGCCTGATTGATGCTTCCCTCTCGTAGTTGCTCATGATGAACGATCTTCCTTCAAGCGATCAAGCTTCTTCTGAAGGACCTGCTCTGATACCAATTGTTGGAAATAATACTGAGAGGGGGGGGTGAATCAGTATTATCAAGTCAAATATTCCCTTTTTCAAATTCAGATGATATATGCTACTTCAACTAATTAAACCCTCGTATATACGCATCTTCGTCTAGATGAACCTGCATATATGTCTTTTCCTTCATTCTGAAAGCCTGAACTGAGATCTGTTAGCAAAGAGAGTTGACATCAAGGACAACACCTCTGCCATAGCTCCAATCCTGTGCCATAATGCCAACAGTCTTCCTTCAAGGTGAGGGAAAATACACCTCTGAGATGCTCATGGTAACCTACTTCCTGCACTCTTTAACAAAACCCTAAACAATTGACATCTTCAAAGAATTTCATGACAAATGGGGAGGAGGTTATTCATTGCAATTAGAGGAATCAAACCTCAGTATGTTCTCCCCCTCAGTATCTTTAGACCAAAAGAATTGATGCTATTATAGCTAGCTACCTTTGGCCTAGGCCTAAATCCACAAATAAGATACTTTTGGTCTATTTAGAGGTGCTTGCGAGACATGATAATGATTGAGGGTGGGGTGTAAATGACACATAATGTTTTAGTAAGTATTTAATTGTCAAGAAATTATGGAAAACTTTCCAGGGCAAAGGTATTTGGTAATAGGTTATTAAAGAGAAATATCTAAAAAATAGACAACTTAAGGAATGGATTAAAGAGACGGCTCTGAAGAAGAAGGTGGCATCTTATATATGGAGAAGCATGATGAGAAACAAATATTGGCTACTACAAAATCTGAGATGGGAGGTTGGAGGGGGGAGTAGGATAGCAATAGGACTAGATGATATCAAAGGAGTGGAGGGAATACATACTCTTTCTATTCAAATCCTTGAGCATTTACATAAGAAAAGGCTTTACTTTATGAACTAAATCTCTTATGATTGAGGATCTTCTTCTGTTACAAGTTATTGGCTCAATGCATTTCAACTTTGATTTCCAGAGGATCTACTTGTGGAATGGGCACATTTCACAACATAGTTAATTCTAACAGGTTTAGAACTAAGTGAGAAGAAAGAAAAGCTAAAATGGGAAGGTGTTATGTATAATGAATAGATCTTGGTTAAAGAGATTTATAAACATATTTCTCATGGACGTGGCTTGAATGATAATGCTTTTTGGTTTCATAACATGTAGATATGGGATACACCTCTCAAATTAAAATGTTTTATGTGGCTGGTGGTCCAAAATAATATTTTAACTTGGGATAATATCCATAAAAGGGGCTTTCAAGATCTTGGAAGATGCTCTTTATGCAAAGAAGATTTAGAAGACATGGAAAAGCTATTTCTAACATGTTCTTTTGGGATCTCAGTATGGAGTGGGGTTCTTCAAAAACTTAAAATACATGTAATCTAGAACATGGTTTCCATTTAGAGATGTCTCACTCAATGGTTTGAAGGTTTCAAGACATATCGTTCCTTGCCTTTCTATATTTTGTGGGGCATATGGAGAAGTAGAAATGAGAAGATTTTTGAACAAACGGAACCAAGTACTAGAGACGCCTATTTAAATATCTTTGCATTTTTACAAAGATATAGCTAATGAAGGAGGAACAACCTAGAAGACATTTTCGACTCATGGAGCTATGGTCATACTTTATTGGCTTCGGCATACACTCTGGTTGAATCAACCAAGGAAATTGGATGCTTGTACACATCATTCATCTTCACTCGCTCCTCAACTTTCATAGGATATGTTTGATCCCCTGAAGGTAGTACTCTGTGAGACTACACAACTCTGTGATGAGATTCGTCAAAAGTGATGTTGTAGATCTCTCCTTTCGATTGACCACCAAGGATCTCAGTGCCTCCTTGGTCAATCAAGACTTGCTCATCATCTAGATGCATTGAATTGGGTGATTCAACCTATTTGTGGTGAGGCATGAGGTTGGTGTCCTATTCCAACTCCTATTTCTCCATGTCTGCATCCAATTGTTGAAGTGCTTGTTCTATCTCATGAGTGATGTCTCGCTCCTATGATGGTTCACCCTGTTCTCCTGATGCTAGCTATTCAAATGAATCAACTACTTGTACGGGAGTTGCTTCATCTTTCTGCACATGTTGCACCCCATGTTGTATCTGTTGATATTGTTCTTCCCTCTGTTGTTTGCGTAGCTCTTGTTCTTTTTAGAGTTTCTCCCTTAGCTCATGCAACTCCTCCTCTACTTCATCCATTCTCTTCTTATCCCTCTGCCTTCACGCGATTCGCTTGTCGCAGTGCTACCTCTTTTCCTGAATAACCATAGTTTCTTGTTCTACAAGTGAATCTCCTCGAAACTTACAACTTTTCTCCTCCTCCATGTGATCGAAAATCTTCTTCTTCCCTTTGTCGCACATAAGTATGCTTGGCTCTAGTGCCTCTGCTACTGCTGCTACTATTGTTGCTACTGCTGCTATTACTGCTGCTACTATTGGTGCTTTTCATGATGCTACTTCATGTTTCTTCACGAACCACTCCACCAAGAATCTGACCTATTAATTGGGTTTGGAGGTATTTTAGAAATACCTCCATGAGTCCTCCTCTACCCATTGAAATGCCCCATGGATCTAGTTGAACTGAACTCTCATGCAATAATCCTTCACAATGAAATGTGGGTCATACAGATTGAAGCTTTGGAGGTAGAACGAGTACTTCTTCATCTATTATGCTTCGACATCTACTTGCTTGATACTCCGGATCTCATATAACCCAATCCACAATCGAAAAGCGGGCCAAGGTACCTTCTTCTTTAGTTTCAATGTAGCTATCAATCCTACTGAGATGTGATATGATACTTCTTGCATGAAAAGTATGTCCAAGGAAAACTTGGGCAGAACATGCAGAGGCTTCTCCGCACTGAACATTCGGATGAAAGTGTCAGATGATGAGGCATACCAATCTGCATTGCCTAACAATGCCTCAATTTATTCCTTTGACATGCAGGGTGGATCCTGTTTGAATATCATCTTGTACACTGGGGTGAAAAATGGTCAGACAACCGTGTTATTATTCCTCTAAATTTGCATTCGGACAACAACTTGAAATATGTCTTCACAATAGTCCCCGTTGTTGACCATGCCCACTCCAAGCCCGAGAACTCATGTCAGGCACAGAGTGCATCTAGGATGTAGGCGGACATGTAAATCTCTTCATGCATATCTTTAGGTGACTATCGAGCCTTTGTGACTTTCTCCTTTAGCTGATGACGTATTATGCTAGAAAAGTTACATGGTTTTCCTTCTCTAGCCCTCATAGATAGCCTTACATTTTTTGTGACTTGGGAACCCAACCAAGTCATTGAAAAAATAGTGTTGTGCCTAGACCAAATTATCCCTTTGTCTGAAACTGCTTTTTCCATCCTCTTATCACAATCATAGGCTTTCCTCATACAAGTCCTAATATAAAATTCTCCTAACACACTTCATCCATGGGACTCCTAGAATTCACTGACACTTCCTAGCATATTCTATTATTCATTAATTTCCATGCACTTTGACCAAGTTCTCCCCTTTGATTCCGTGACACTCCCAAACACTCCTCGAGATGCATTGACACTATCTGTCATATGTCAGCACGCCTTTCCATTCCTTGGCAAGCCATGGCAGTCCTTAATTATCATGCCATCATAACTACCCATATTTTCTTTTAGACTTAGGAACCCAACCAAGTCTTTCCTCGACTACAACAACTTTACCAAGTTACATTTACTACAACTAGAATATGCCTTGTTCCCCTAATGGCCTATAACTCATCTTAGGCTTCTCATGTCCAATCTTAACTCATCCCACTTAACAAGTTACCAAGTCAAGGATCACATCCGACTGTGGCCATAAAACAACTAAGCAACATAGTTTACATCTTCACATGCCATAACATCTGGCATGTATAACAATCCATTGGCACTACATGGCATACATTATCATCCCCTGCATTCCTTGGCATGATTTGTCACTCCCTAACAGACCCTACCACTCCCTAACATGCCTTGACACTCTAGCATGCCTTGGAACTTCCTAGCATATAACCTTGTCACTCCCTCCTTAACACAATTGGAACTTGTTGACACTCCCTATCACACACTCTTATCCATTCATTTCCATGCATTTTGAACTAGTTTTCCCTTGTGTTCGTGTGGCACTCCCTGACATACATTGGCACACCCTAGGACTTGGAACATCTTGGCATGTCACCCTATCACTCTAGCATTCATTGGAACTACCTAGCATAACTTGTCACTCCGTCGTTAGCACACCTAGAATTCACTGGCAATCCCTATCACATACTCTTATTCATTCATTTCCATGCATTTGAAACTAGTGGTCCCTTGTTTTTCCCTGACACTCCATAACTCTCCCTGGCATGCATTGGCACACCTTAGCACATAGCACATCTTGCCATGTTTCCCTGGCCTCTAGAATACCTTAGCACTTCCTAGCATACCTTGTCACTCCCTCCTTAGCACACCTTGAAATCACTGGCACTTCCTGTCACAAACTCTTAATTGTTCTTTGAATGCATTATTTTCACCTAGTGCTCCCTTGTGTTTCCCTAATGCTCCCTACCACTTCCTAGCACTATTTGGCACAACTTGACACCTAGCACATATTGGCTGCATGTCGCTATGGCATGCTAGAATGATTTAGCACTTCCTAGCATACCATGTCACTCCCCTCTTACCACACCTGGAACTCATTAACACTCCCTGTCACACACTCTTATTCATTCATTTCCATGCAGTTTGATGTAGTTCTCCCTTGTGTTTCCCTAGAACTTGCTAACACTCAGCACACATTGGCACACCTAACTACAATGAGTTTCACTAACAATCAATCCAAAAACCCTTCTAGAGTTTAGCTAGTTACTTGTTCTTCACTAAGATATTAGGGCTAAGTTTATTGTATAGTGTTCACTGTGAAAATATTACTAGGTGTTTTTATCGCATTAGTTGGAAGGTGGCTAAGCCGCAAGAATGACGGTAAGGTTCTTGAATCTTGGACTATAAAACTAACCAACAAATATATGACTATAAGATCTTTAGGAAATTGTCGTTCTCTAAAGCGATTCATGGTAGTGATTTTCCCATTGCACTAGACTCGAGAACTCGATTGTTAATTAGATGTAGAGAAGTGGTAGTTTGATGTAGTAAATGTCAAATGTACAATTCAACAACATGATGGAGGCTTGCCTCTGACATCAGAATTCAATTTTTTATCTTCGTGGTGCAAGCCCCATGATGTCCAAGTGTGACACCCTCCTTGCAACAACACCATTCAAGTAGTTACCTAGTGACCTCCTTGCCTTTGATTGCTCTCTCCTCATCTTGTTCACTCTTAGTTCCTTCTCACTTACTCTCCTCTCATTGTGCTCTTTTTCTTCTTATTCTCCTTATCCCAATATCTCTTCTCTTTCTACTTCTCACTCCATCCTTCTGGTTAGTTAGGGCTTGGCTAACTAGGATTTCCCTTTCCTGCCATTTTTCCTCCCATTTTCTCCCCATCTGTCATTTTCCCTCTTCCTAGGTTTGTTCTAGAATCGACAAGGTGTGAGAGAGGAGAAAAATCCATTCATGTGTGCTAATAGGTTGCAAAATATCTCCCCGCCCTCATTGACTACATCAAGACCTATAAGTATTATTCCTGTGAGCGTCTGTGAGTCTCTTCTTAGGTCTTGGGTCAAATTATTTTTCTCTTTCAACTATATGAGTCGATCTATATGCTCTTTAACCCCTCCATTGATAGAGTTCCTTATACTTGTATCATGCCCCTGGTATAAAGACATATGTATAGGTTATTATGGTATATGTTAAACTTTCGTTATTACGCTCACTTTGAAGTCATAGAGGTTCCATCTAACTCCCCCTAGTTAATACAAGGTTCATTGAGTTATAAAAATGTGCCTTCAATAATTATAAGTGGTTACCCTAAGGAAGGACCATTGGTTGAATCCTCACCAATGGAGATTGGGTTGATGATTAGGGTTTTGATTCAGTTAGACACTATTCACTATTATATTTGTGGTCGTAGAATAATTATGATCTTCCCCATGTACACAAGGATAACTGAGAAGTGTTTCCCATAATCATGTAAGTGGAACATCAACATGTACATCAAGCTAACCATAAAATATTTATCATATTTACACAATGCAAGGTGATAGGAAAATATTTACAATATATATGTGAATGTACTAAGGTCAGGACCATTAGCATCATATCTACATACTTACCACAAGACGAGGGTCATTACAACCCCTTAAAAATAGCCATAAGGCATTCCTCTTTTGCATTTCCTTGACCACAAGCGTTTAATTGAAAAACACATAGTTCCTTTAAAGATTTTAAGGTTGAGGCAACCACTTCAAGCGCTTGAACTTAAAGATAATCAAATATTTGCAATTTGTTACAATAATAAGTCCATTATGCACACTCCTCATTTTAGAGTTGGGTAGAGAGAGAATACTTGATTGATGCCAAACTTGTAGATGAAAAACTTTTCCTACTCATTTGCCAGACTCTCCACCTCTAGTTGACACCACTAACATAACCAAAAGTCCAAGATACCCATAAGATGTGCCCTACACCCAAGGGCTTAGACTACACCTCCAGAAAATGTACCTTCAACTTTAGATGTCCCAAAACAATAATATCCTAACCCAATATAGCCTATTTGTTAGATTTTTGTAACTTTCTCCTCAACTAATACTTGTTTTTAACTATTTAATCCACTTACCATATACTCTCTCGTGTTTGCACCCACCTAGTATACAAGAGCACTTATGTTTTTAATACAAACAAGTTAAGAGGCCATGTTTTTTTCTTACACTTTAATTTTTTCAATACAACCAAGTTAAGAGAATGTGTTTCCTTTTCAAATTCCAAAAGTATAACATGTCTATCTCTATAAACTAACAACAAAATCATTGCATAAAAAAGGTAAGCTTTAAACTAAATTAAAATTAGAATATTATTATTATGATAAATACACCAAATATGGAAAAAATGTTTTCAAACACAACCATAAAAAAAAGTGTTATCTTGTCAAATACAACTACAAACTTATTAAACCATCCTAGATCCACCTTAACCCAGATCTATCAAGTGCCGAGGGGGATCCAATCTCTCGATGTGAAAACCTCTTTTTTGGTGCATGATAGATCCATGTTAAGATGGATCTAGGCTGGTTATATAATACTATATAATATATATATTTGTATCTATGTGTCTCTTTATTATTCCCTCTCTCTATCTCACCCCCCAAACATACACACTCTCTCTCCATATCTATCACTTTCTCCCTCCTTCTTCCTCTCGGCCTCTCTCTGTTCCCTCTATCTCTCCTCTCTCCATTGCTCCCTTGTCACTCCCTCTCTCTCTCTACCTTTCTCCCTCTATGTCTTTCTTCTTCCTTCCCTCTCTCTCCCCCTCCAACTTCATATCTCTCTCCTCTCTCTTAGTCCTCTCTCTCCCTTTCTCTCTCACCTCCCTCTGTCCCCCCCCATCACTCCTCTCTCTCTCTCCCCCCTCCATCTCTGTGCCTCCCCCTCTCTCTCTTTCCCTTCTCTCCCTATCTTTATCCCCACCTATTCTCTCTCTTCCCTCCTCTCTTCTTTCCCTCTCTCTCTCCTCCTCTATCTCCCTATGCCTTAGTTCCTTCCTTTCTCTCTTTCCCCCTCCAACTCCATATCTCTCTCCCCCCCTCTCTTCTTCTCTCTCTCCCCCTCCAACTCCATATCTCTCCCCCCCCTCTCATCTCTCTATCCCCTCTCTCTCTTCCTACCTCCTTCTTTCTGTCTCCCCCCATCACTCCCCCTCTCTCTCTCTCTCTCTCTCTCTCTCTCTCTCTCTCTCCACCCTCCATCTTTGTCACTATCTCCCTCCCCCTTTCTTTGCTTCACTTTGCTTGATATCATCACTTGGATCCTCAATTAAGATAGATCTATGTTGGTTCCTACTAATATTTGTATTAGATAAAATTCACATCTTTAAATATAAAAGTATTCTCATTTTTTATTTTATTAAAACCTTAATTTAATTTATATGGGGGAATAATTTTAGTAGTCATGAGGATAGAGGGTTTATATATATTTCAAAACTAATTATAGGCCTTTTCCTAATAGCTTCAAATAAAAAATGTTATAAAATCAAATTAAATTAAAATATTTTTATTGTGAAATAAGTTATGGTTTTTGGGCATGTGGTATTGATAGGCCATGGTATTGGCCCATGGTGTTGTAACAAAGCCTATTTACAAGTTAATAATATCCATGGTAAAGTGGGGGTGAATATCTATGGTGAAGAATCTTTTCATATTGCTATAAAATATTTAGATTGTGAAATAAGATATGATTTTTTTGGCATGTGGTATTGATAAGCCATGGTATTAGCCCATGCTATTGTAATAAATCCTATTCACAAGTTCATAATATCAATGACAAAGTGGGGGTGAATATCCATGATTAAGAATCCTCTCATATTCTTATAAAATATTTTGATTTTGAAATAAGTTATGTTTTTTGGGCATGTGGTATTGATAAGCCATGGTATATGCCCATGGTATTGTAACAAAGTCTATTTACAAGTTAATAATATCCATGGTAAAGTGAGAATGAGTATCCATAGTTAAGAATATTTTCATATTGTTATAAAATATTTTGATTGTGAAATAATTTATGTTCATAGAGCATGTGGTATTTATAAGCCATAGTATTGGCCCATGGTATTATAACAAAGCCAAATTTTTACAAGTTAATAATATCCACTGTAAAGTGGGGGGTGAATATCCATGGTTAAGAATCTTGTCATATTGTTATAAAATATTTTGGTCGTGAAATAATTTATGGTTTTTGGGCTTGAGGTATTCATAAGCCATGGTATTGGCTCATGGTATTGTAACAAAACCTATTCACAAGTTAATAACAAAATCAAAATATAACAAATTGAATTTTATTATTTTTATTATTAATTGAGCCAACATTTAGATTTTTGCACTCATCCTCATACTTTTGACTTTTATTATTATTATTACTATTATTATTTAACTAAGCCCATATTTAGAATTGTTTACATACTTACATTACACCTACACATCTACTCTATAATCTATAAATATTGTATTTATTGTTTTTTAGGGAGGAAAATTTTAACATTTTTGAAAAAATTCATCCTTAATTTTGATGTAACAAAGCCCTCCAAATCCAATCTTCATTTAAGTTCTAAAACAAGTAGGATATTTTCACTTTTCATAGGGTGAGGGAAAACGAGTAGCACATTTTCACTTTTCACAGGGCAGTAGGGAAAACAAGATTAAAACAAGTAGTATATTTTCACTTTTCATAGGGTAGAGGGAAAACGAGTAGCACATTTTCACTTTTCACAAGGCGGGAAGGAAAAGGAGATTGAAGAGAGTTGTGAATTAAGGATTTACCAGTAGAAAACTGATATAGAACCCTACCATTGGATCTTTAGTCCATTAATGGCACCCAGGTATGTTTCATTTCTAACCCCGCTGCATTTCTACCACACTTTTAGCCTTCTTCCACACAGGGAGGAGTACCCACACCTCAGATCTCTGGTTCAAAATTCACTATTTTTGTACCTTTGCTTTTAAGTTTATGCTTTAATCTCTGTGCCTAACATTACTATTTGTGGGGATGGCATTGGCATTTGATGGATTTGGGAGGCCATTTATCATAATAAAGAAGCAGAGGCAAAAGACCCAAATGAGAGGCTTATATGTTCAAAATGTGTAACATTGTGGTCACCAGGGATGTTATGAGAATACTGCACACCTCACTAGACTCCAATGGAATAAAAATGTCGCTCTAGAATCCCTGGGGTGATGTCATCATCAGTAAGCTCCTATTCCTTTTATTCATTCTCTATTTCTGGATTAGTGAAACCACCCTTCAACCTGATACCATATAATACCTTGTGTTGTTTTGATAACTAAATCCTTCCCATGATCACCACTTCTACCAATCATCATTACCCTATGTATGTCGGGGTTAATCTGGCATTTCCAGCCTTTTCAAGATTCAATTTCTCATAATTAATGCATGACCATTGAAGAATGTTGATATAGGGGCATGTAGTTGATCATGAACTCCCTCACATATCTTCAAAAATGTCTTGTTTGCTACTCTTTAGGATTGCAAAGAAAACTGTGAAATTGTGAGCAGTTATGGCACCTATTCAGATAGAGCCTTGGTCCATAAAGGAGTTGGAATAGAGAGTCACATATAGGGTCAATTTATCTTTCTTCAAGGAATCATGATTTATCCCCTTCCTACTTAAATTTCACGGTTATGACTCAGCTATCATGCTTGAATTCGCTCACACTTTCAATGGAAGCAAAACTAGAGTAGGGTCCTTTGAGTTTGAGGTGACTGAACAATCCATTTCATAAGCTATGGGGTTGGCAGCTATAGGAGAGAACTGGTTTAAAATAAAAATCTCGAGGAAGGAGCATGGCGCCATTTTGTGATCAACAAGAATAAAAATGTGGACAGGAAGGTTGGTTTGCAAAGGAATGCAATGGTCAGAAAATGGAAACATATATTGTACATCTTGCAGAAATTCCTCACCTGCGAGGGGAGGCATTCATTAACTCTGTTGTACCATATTCGATTTCTACTTCATTTCGAATCGGGTAAGACGATAAAATTCCCCTATTTCTTGGTGAAAATCTTAGAGAAGATGTCAAAATGCATTTAGAAGAGTCGAGAAATTCAAATCAAGAGTAAACTGTGTCATTACTGTTTAATTGCAATTGTAATTAAAAAGGTGTTAGAGGGAAAGGAGACAACTTGGGAAGAGTTTCTAAAATCATTTCAAAGAGAGGGTATAGTGAAGAAGTCGAGCAGGAATGGAAAAGTTACTAAGGGGAAGCTTGAATGAAAGGGGAAGTCATTAACTCCACATACTAGTAAGGCCTCGAAGACTAAAATAAAGAAAACCCAGTCCAAGAAGTCGGTGCTTGAGAAAGAGAAGGAACGTATAACTGAAACCCCTGGCCCTTTAAGGAGACTAACCAGGAGCTCTGTGAAGAAAAGAATCACATCCTTAATAGGAGGCCACGCTGTATCAACTTCTCCAATAAACATCGATGATTCAGAGGAGTATCCCCCCTTTGCAGATAACCCCAGTCTAACTCACCAATTAGAGATACTCTCTCTCTCCTAGCAGATGCTGCAGTCCATTCTTTGTTTAGTATAGGTTGTGTGGAAGAGGAAGATAACACTCCTTTAGCAACCTTAATTAAGAAAGTAAAGAAAAGAAAATTATCTCATATACATAGTGCAAGTGCAAGAAAGGAGCCAGTAGTGGATCAAGCTAAGGGTAGTATTCCACAGAGTCTTGAAACATAATGTGAGGTTGCCCTCGATGACACTGGTACTTGTCATGATTCAGTTGCTGAAGAGATTCCAGTACAAGAAGAACCAAATAAGTAATACCATGCTTTCTATATGCACAACCAGGCCAAAGAATTGAAACAGAAAATTTATAGACTTGAAGTGTTGAACCAGGTTATGAAAAATTAGAACACAACAGTGCAAAGCAAGAATACTGAATTAATGGAAGAGGGCAAGAGAGAAAGCGGCAAGACAAGGTATGGAAATTTCGAGCATCTAAGTGCTACATTTGCATTAGGAAAGTGATGAAACAACTTAATAAGGCTTGCCATGCAAAGTAAAGGACCGTGAAGACATGGATTAATATTCAAAGTCAGGATTAAAGGGAGCCATCCATGCTAGTTTGTTTTGCAGAAGGTAAGGTTGTGTGAGGACACACAACGAAATGGGGATGGGAGGATGTTGGTCATAAAAATTTCCTTATTTCTAACCTTCCTTTTACATAGACACACTACCTAATCCCTTTGTCTTACCCTTGGAACCCATTTATTCCTGAACTCCTTCTAACCCTTGCACTCATTCCAACACTACATAGTGCAAGTGCAGGAAAGGAGCCAGTAGTGGATCAAGCTGAGGGTACTATTCCTTAGAGTCTTGAAACATAATGTGAGGTTGCACTTAATGACACTGGTACTTGTCATGAGTCAGTTGCTGAAGGGAATCCGATACAAGAAGAACCCAATAAGTAATACCATGCTTTATATATGCACAACCAGGTCGAAGAATTGAAACAGAAAATTTATAGACTTGAAGTGCTGAACCAGGTTATGAAAAATTAGAACACAATGGTGCAAAGCAGGAATATTGAATTAATGGAAGAGGTGCGAGAGAGGAAGCGGCAAGACAAGGTATGGAAATTTCAAGCATCTAAGTGCTGCATTGGCCTTAGGAAAGCGATGAAACAACTTAATAAGGATCGCCATGCAAAGTAAACGACCTTGAAGACATGGATTAATATTCAAATTCAGGATTAAAGGGAGCCGTCCATGCTGGTTTTGTTTTGCAGAAGGTAAGGTTGTGTGAGGACACACAACGAAATGGGGATGGGAGGATGTTGGTCATAAAAATTTCCTTATTTCTAACCTTCATTTTACACAGACACACTACCTAATCCCTTTGTTTTACCCTTGGAACCCATTTATTCCTGAACTTCTTCTAACCCTTGCACTCATTCCAGCTCTACCTTCATGATTTTCATTATTAAGGGTTATATGAGCTTAATTACTAATTAAAAAGATTAAATAGTCTATTTTCCTTTGCAAATTACATGTTTTCCTTCCTAAAGCATTTCGATAGAGTGAAAGTATTAATCGATGTGTAAGATGGGGTAGGAGCAGGATTATTCTTGTACTGTTTACATTCTTGTACTCATGGTAGCTAGTAGCATCAACACGATTTACCGCCAATGGCTAATCTAGTTTGGAAATCTGCGTACATTGCTCCCCAAAAACAACATTCTGTTGGGCTTGGAGAGCGATGAAAATACAGGATATGGAGGCCAGTGTTTCGACTGAATACCCCTGATTTAGTCTTTCTATCAAACAGTTGAAAGCCAAGATTATACTTTTGTTTTGATTTCTATTATGGCCATGAGCTGAATGATATGTATTTAATAGGGGTTTCTAGTAGAACTAGGTAGCGGTATGGAGGTGAAATTTTGACTTATACTGTAAATTTTTGTATTGCCATACTTCTAGGTCGGATCTGGATATCCACGATGTACGTTTGCAGTTACTAAGTTAATACAAGGAGCTATGCCACTTATTCATTTCTTGTTTCAGTATTTTATGTGATGTGTTATTTGAGCAATTGATTTTCCAGATCTGCTAACAGGGAAATGAGTTGGTTGGCTAGGGATAGACAACCCAACTCGTTCTCCCTCTTTCATAAGGTGTGTTAGATATATTTTCGTATGCAAGGTTTGAGCAAGAATTATTTAATTTCTTTTATGTAGCTAAGAGATCTTCGCTTCCTTCATAAATTGTGTGACTTGGACCTGAGGTGTGAAGGTGTGGGTGTGTTCATTTACTAAATATTGAATATAATTTATTTCCTTTGATGAGTAGTTTCCTTTCTGCAAAAAGCGTGTTTCAATTTTCTTGCACCAGTGTGCTTCATTTCGGCAAGTGAGGGTTGCTTCTGACAGTGTGTTTATTTCTACAAGTGGATTTATTTTCCTTATGTAAATGTGTTTCATTCCTTAGTGTTGTCACCTTTTCAAAAGGGAATCCTAGCTGCACAAAGAGGACAAAAGAACACAAAGGAGGTTGTTGTGCCTTGTAAATTAGAGATTAGAAGGGGGAAGAATAGGTCCAGTTTAAATTGTTTGGAGAAATTTCCATATTCTCTAAAAATCATTTCTTTCACAAACCCCATTTTGCCTTTCTCTTTTAAATTCTAGCCATAGTGACCCATTTCTAACTCTAGTCGTAATCCATTCTATATCCAACTCTTGCCATGCTTTCCACTCCCCTTTGAAATTTTTTAAAATATTTGGAGATCATGCCAAAACCATTTTTAAGCAATGGGACCACAAACCATAGTCGCTATCGGCCCTTTCTGTTTTTGTGATATATATCCGCCCAACACCACTCTTTCTCGTCGATTGTGATAATCCTTTCTCCCCCGATTGCGATATCACAATTGGGGGTTGCACACTTCAAATTCCTTCCTCTGGCGATATCCATTCCAGCTTGTGATTGCGATATGCAAGAACCCTCCTCCACCGATATCACATATTGTAATGTTTCCCCGCCGATTTCCATATCACTCGTGACCATTCCCTCTCGCCGATTGCGATAATTCCCCCTCGATTGTGATACCACAATCGGGGATCGCACACTTCAAATTCCTTCCTTTGTCGATGTCTCTTACAGCTTGCGATTGCGATATCCTAAGTGGGCCCAATTCCGCATATCGGTGATCACAATTGTTAAGGGGAGGCACTCCCATCCCATAAGGACCTTCAATGAAAAACCATGACACGATAGCTCTGCGATGAAGTAACACAATGATTTAAAGGTGTGGTGGGACAATAGCTAAGGCATTTAAGGAAAAACAGGGATGCATTCAAAATCGGCATGGGTTGACCCAGAAAGGCCCCTTGTGACACGAAATCAGTGTTGACAAATACAAAATAAATGAAGACATGGAAGGTCAGGAGGACTTGATGATCCAGTGTAGTGCTCCACACAGAGGGAAGATGAAGTACTACCCAGACGACCTTTGTTTATGTACCTTTGCATTAAATTGATAGTTGACCACTCCAAGTTTTGAAGAACGAACGGTCCGAGTCACAAAGGTAGAAGCCATGGGAAACATCTGAGTGACACAGGTAACCAGACCGTGGGAAAGAAATAACCTGAAGAAAAGGTGATCATAGGGATGGGCATGGAGATATTTTGTTGGCATGTTCATCAAATAGATTGAATTGTTTTGTTTTCCAGTGATGTGACCATTTATGGAAGAAATTAATTTTTGTAGTCATTTTTGGGCCAAAAAGCCATCTCAGGCCGAGACAGCTAGTCGATTTGACAGTTGAGGCTCAACTGAGATATTTTGTTGTAATCATTGTTCAATGCTCCCCACTGTAGATAAATAGGGTGAAGAAACACTTCACAAAGGTTTAGAATCCTAAAGAAATAGCTACATGTTATTTTCAGAATGTATGACTTGATGATATGCATCTTTCGAAATATTAAGCAAATGGTGGTGATTCCTCCTTTGAGTACTAGATCATGTTATCCCTCTGTTGAATTCCACTATGTTCATGTTTCCTCTCTGAATTCATGTAATCGTAGTTGCTAGAAATGTTTCATACCTTCTTACAAATTCATTTGTATTGACTCGTTAATGCATGTTCCTGTATGGATTGTTAAGATTATAGCTTTAAAATTGCACTCTATGAATCATCGTACCCAATCTCTCTTTCATCCATTATGTCTGCCTGTATCTCAAATAAGTGTAGAAATTCTTGATGCTTCAATCTCTATGTGATAAGTGTAGAATTCTTAATGCTTCAAGCTCTATGGGATGAGTTACCCCTTCTCCTTATCTTCTCTCATTGTTTTGTCAAAGCTTATTAAACACTAGGTCCTTGAACTACTCCGCCTCCACTATTTTATGCATATATGTCCATGAGTTGTATATGTGAAGAAGTAATAGAGATACATGGCTTATGCTTTTAGATTAATGAACTAACCCATGCTATATATCTATCTATCTATCTATCTATCTATCTATCTATATATATATATATATATATATATATATATAGAGAGAGAGAGAGAGAGAGAGAGAGAGAGAGAGAGAGAGAGAGAGAGAGAGAGAGAGAGAGAGATATGATGTCTCTTGTTTCCCAAGAATTATATGAGACACACAGAATCTAGATATGCCCAGGCACTGGTTCTGTAAGTAATCTGAGATTGTCTCTGGGAGTGACAACAATTTCTGGCGCCATTGCCGGGGAACGTATTGAACGATTTTTCCCCTGGGATACGAAAAGATAAGAACTCTTTATGTAGGTGAGAAAATATGTATTGATTACATCCTCGTCACCTTGGCGACTCCACAAATCCCATTATCATTTATCATCCTCGCTTTTAGAAAGCCTCACACTCACTCAGACACCTCTCAGCAGAAAAATCCATTTGTATCTGACCCAGAGAAATTAATTTTCAGGAGACTTTGGAAGGAGAAAACTCCTACCAGCTATGTTATTGTATCACCCTTCTTTGAAGCTTCCTCATATAGCTCACAACCCACTATCATTCATAGTGGGAATGGGGTGCAGGCCACCCCCGATAGACCCGCCACCCATTGTGAAACCACCACCCGTATCTGAAGGCGAGACGATTATATGTTAATGTCATCATTAATAAACCAAGACAATGACTTAAAATATGGGAGACTAGCAAGTATTGAACCCGCGCTGGCCACGTTGGCCAGCTCGCCACCATGCAGCGTCCCCATTTAACACAAATACAACAAATGTTAAACTGTGTACCATATATATAACAATGATTACAACAAAAAAACTGCGTGCATTTTTTGAGAGGTCGGGTTTTGATCCCTCGACCTCCATACCTCTAGAAATCTTCCTTAAGCAACATGCCATGAGAGTGCTCTTGTTAAATCTGTCACCCATTTTGTATAAGACCCTCACACAGTCATTTGCATGGAGGGGGGAACTGAGAACGAAACGAAGGGAGAGCATGATAGAACTAAGGGTGCGGGAAGGAGAACAGAGTTTCATGCAGTGGAACCATCCCTAGGGGAACCATGATTTGCATTGCTGAGGCGGAACTATGCCGACATGATTTTCAAGACAATTCTTGCAGAGAATTTTAAGATGCCAAAAAGATTCCCTGGGAGGTAAAATTTCATTTGATCAAAATGTAATCAAGTTTATATTCATTTTTCTCAGATTTTTGCAGGGAACACAATGGAAAAGTCAAATTCACCTTTTGAGCTATAGATTTTTAGATTCCCAATAGAGGAGAATCTTCAAGAATCTTGAGGGAATCTTCTAGATTCCTTGGAGGATGAAATTTCCCAGATCTAGAATGCAACCAACTTTATACTTATTCTACTCAGAATTTCACAAGGATCTCAATGGTGAGATCAGTTTTCTGATTTGAGTTGCAGATCTCCAATCAGCTCAAAGGAGGGAATCTTTGGAGAAAAATGGGGGAATCTAAAAGATTCCTGCAGGCCCAAATTTTGTCAGTGTCAGAATTCGACAAATGGATAGTTTATTTTACACCTCTCAATGACAAAAATTCAATTTTGTAGTTATTTTTTGTAGTTGTTCCTTTTATTTTTCAGCCATTTTCTAGATTGGAGTGACGGTGTCAAATTTCAAAGCATGGACAGTCAATTCTATGCCATTCAATGCCATAATTTCGATGGTGCATTCAAATCTAGCAGCTAAGTATTCTATTCTTCAGTTAGCATCAGAGTTGAGGTATTTGACGTGTTGTTTTCATGTACTTCTTTGATCATTTGTTATGAGATGTACTATGTTGTATCGGTTCCTGCTTGATGTATGATGTGAAATCTTTGTGTCTATTTCATGTGAGATGTATTCATCGTGGTTTTCTATTTATGTTTTGATTGAGATCCCTTTGTTGTCATGATGGCAGGATACTTGTTGTCACAATGGGTGTTTTGGTTGAGATCCCTTTGATGCCATGATGGTGGGATACTCATTGTCACCATGTGTAAGATTACGCCATGCTGATAGGAGGTCTATTGTGAGTGATAGTTCCTATAGTGGAACGTCTCGTGGAGAGACTTTGCAACTCATTTAGAGGGAATATGTTCTTGTATGACAGAAAAATAGTCCATGTACATCTTCACCATTTCCAGCACTGAATGAAGTGTCCAACACCATCTTGACACCAGGCCAAAGACATAGTCCACACTGGACGAACTCCGTTATCAATGTCTCATGTCTATGATTTGTTGATGTTCATTATGTTTCCATTTGCTTAAGCATGCATACATGTTCATTTATGATCTTATAAAATGCAATTCTAACTACATCATAGAAGTAAAAGATCGTGGTTAAATCCAGAGGTTGAGTCAACTCAGATCAAGTTTGGTATCAGAGTTGTCTTTGTGTGGATGTGAATCGCGAGTGTGAACAATGGAATGTGTAGTAATGTAGGATGACAAAGAGATGTATGAGACCATGCTCAGAGTGTCCAAAAAAATGGACATAATGTATGAAGCTCTACAAGAAGAGACAAAGGAAAAGAAATGATTGCAGCTTCAGTTGCGAACCATGAAAGAGGCCTTGGAAGAACTGATGCACAACAAACAGAGTCTTCAAGCAGATTTTGTTGAATTGAAGATGCTTCTACAAGAAGAGAAAGAGGAGAAACAGAAGTTTCTACGACAGTTGCAAGTTAAGGATGAGGCCTTGGGAAAGCTGCATCATCACCCATGTGAGGTAAAAAGTAATTCTCTGACATTGTGTCGGTTTCCTTATGATGATTTCGTTGTTTCTGAAAATCATACCATAGGAATTGGATCCAAACTGCTGAACAGAATGGGGTATGAAGGAAAAATCTTGGTCATTGATGGCCAAGGAATTGTCAACCCCATCAAAGTAGAGAAATTACCCCATCAGGCAGGACTTGGGTATGTCAAGAAGGAAGTTGGGGAATGCGCCAAGATAGCCAGCGAACCACCAATAACTGATGATGAGAAGCCCTCATCATTTCCTTCCAACTCGAGAGTGGAGGTAAAATATGTTGATTTCCCTTCAATTTCATCTTCACATAGTATAATTTTTGTTGGAAATGTGGAGATACCAATTACAGGGACAAACCTGAAGCTCCTTACCAGGACGAGGTACAAGGAAGAAGAAAGTCTTAGTGTTAATAACCAAGGCATAACTCAGCCATTGGAGGTCATGAAAAGACCTTAATTTTCAGGCTTGAGATACACCGAAGGAGAATGATCAAGGGTGTTAGATGCTTTCGAGACATTTTTTGAAATCGTTGAGGAAAGAGTGATGGGAGAACATCACTATCATCCCATGGCAGTGCCCATTACAGGGAAAGAGCTGAGACTAGCTCTCATCACCATAATTTCACTAGAGACAACAAGGAAAGGTATAACAAGTTTCAATATTCGAATGCTCATTTCGATTACAATCATGTTGTTAACGATGGACATAAATCATGGAATCGAAAAAGATGTATTTTTTGTGGTTTACATAACCATGTATTTGATGCGTGCTGGAAAAGAATAGGAACACAAAAAAGGATGAGGCATGAAAGACCCTCTCAACGGAAGGCAAATAAGAAGGTAAAGAAGATCTGGAGGAAGAAGACCTATTGTAGCCATTGCAACAAAAGTGGTCATCAAAGAGCCACGTGTTGGAGGCTCCATCCAGAGTAGTGCCTTAAAGACAAAGCATTGTGCATGAACCAATTGAAAAAGTGGTTCGACGAGAAAAACCACCACAAGGGGATGACCCATTCATAAGTGAAAACTGGTTTCTAGATATGTTAGCTTGTCATGGTCATGTTTTTGTAAATCATTTGTTTCAATTTAAAATGTAAAAGCGATGGTTTGTTTTCCATCACTTGTTAACCAACAATGATATCTTGGCCTTTTTTTCATAGCTGGGGTATTATTTCCATTTTGATGTAAACTTGACCATAGAGTGTGTGTTATAAACTCATGGCAAGTATGGGATACTTCGGTCATTAGTTGGTCGTGTAAATTAAGCATGTAATTTGCAGAATTGTATTATAGGTTTCCAAGGGATGTAGGTGTCGGCTCATTGCTTATGGCTCCGAAGGACAAAGGTGAAGTAGAAGGAAGGGTGACTTTTCAGACACTTCTTTTTCATGCTTTTGTAGGAACAAAAGCTCCTCAGTGGGGGGAATTGATCCAATTGGATCCAAATACATGCAGGAGTCCCAAAGGTCTAAAAAAGGGTCAAAATTAAAAGTGGTTAAACTCCCTCAAACTCAGCACCTGATCGAAGTGCTCGTTGTCTTGATTCCAATGGTGCAAACAACACTCAAATCCGAGCTTGTATGGAGGAGATAGAGCCAGTCAAAGCTGTGGTCAAAGTTGTGCAGTGGGCTAGATTTAAGTTTCCTACAAGTTCATTATCAACCAGAATGGAAACTTAGCTCCCGAGAGTGGGTAAAATTGTGTCCTTTTTAAATTGCCCAATATCCCTTATTTTCAAAAAAAATTAAAATAACCAATGGTTTATATGAAAACAAAAAAATATATTAAAATAGGTGGCAAGCCATAAACCCCACCACCTCCATGGGACCCCATATCATATTATAAAATAAGAATTAAAAAAATAGTGGGTGATGGGTTGTCACCCCCCACCTCGGAGCTGTTGTCAAGAATGGAACAGTGGGAATAGGGTGCGAGCCACCCCTAGCGGACCCGCCACCCACGGTGGAACTACCACGCATATCTGAAGGCCAAACAATTATATGTTAATGCCACTGTTAATAAACCAAGAAAATGGCATGATATATAGGAGGCCGGTGGGTATCGAACCCGCGCCAGCCACGTGAGCCGACCCGCCACAATGTCACACCCCCATTTAACACAAATACAACAAACATTAAGCCATGTACCATATGTATAACAACGGTTACAACAAACAAACCGCGTGCATTATTTGAGAGGTCGGGATTTGATCCCCTAACTTCCATGCCTCCAACAATCCACCTTAACCAATGCGCCATGAGGGCACTCTTGTTAAGTTCGTCGCCCATTTGTATAAGACCCTCACACAGTCATTTGCACAGAGGGGGGACCGAGAACGGAACGGAGGGAGAGCACGATGAAACAAAGGGCGCAGGAAGGAGAATGGAGTTCCATGCAGTGGAACCATGCCCAGGGTAACCATTATTGCTGTGCTGAGGTGGAACTATGATGACATGCTTTTCGAGACAATTCTTACATAGAATTTTAAGATGCTAAAAAGATTCCCTGGGAGGTAAAACTTAATTTGATTAGAAGGTAATCAATTTTACAATCATTTTTCTCAAATT
This sequence comes from Pinus tabuliformis, assembly GCA_031772625.1. NCBI lineage: Eukaryota > Viridiplantae > Streptophyta > Pinopsida > Pinales > Pinaceae > Pinus > Pinus tabuliformis. The sequence continues at coordinate 745,140,232 of CM062807.1, read as the reverse complement.
TTAATAGGGAATTCAGTGGCAAGGTCAAATTCTTCTTTTGAGCAGCGGATTTGCAGATTCCTAGCAGAGGAGAATCTTTGAGAATCTTGAGGGAATCTTCCAGATTCCTTAGAGGCTGAGATTTCCCAGATCCAAAATGAAACCAACTTTATACTCATTCTTCTTGGAATTTTACAAGGATCTCAATGGCGAGATTAGTTTTTTGATTTGAGTTACAGATCTTCAGTCAACCCAGAGGAGGGAATCTTTGGAGAATCACAAGGGAATCTAAAAGATTCCTATAGACCCAGATTTTGTCAGTGTCAGAATTCGACAAATGAATAGTCGATTTTACACCTATCGACAACAAAAATTGAGTGGTGCAATTAGTTTTTGTAGTTGATCTTTCTATTTTCTAGCCATTTTCCAAATTGGAGTGACGGTGTCAGATTTCAAAGCATTAACAGACATCTTTATGCCATTCGACACCATGATTTTGATGGTGCATTCAGATCCAGCATCTGAGTATTCTATTCTTTAGTCAACATCAGAGTTGAGGTATATGAATTGTTTCTGTCATGTACTTCTTTGATCATTTGCTCTAAGATGTACTATGTTGTATTGATTCCTGCTTAATGTATGATGCATAATCTTTGTGTCTATTTCATGTGAGATGTATTCATCATGGATTGTTATGTATGTTTTGATTCAGATCCCTTTGTTTCCATGATGGAGGGATAGTCATTGTCACCATGGGTGTTTTGGTTGAGATCTCTTTGATTCCATGATGGCGGGATACTCATTGTCACCATGTGTAAGATTATGTCATGTTGATAGGAGGTCTATTGTGAGTGATAGTTCCTGTAGCGGAACGTCTCGTGGAGAGACTTTGCCACTCATGTAGAGGGCACATGTCCTTGTATGAAAGAAAACATAGTACATGTACATCTTCACCATTTCCATCACGGAATGAAGAAGCCAACACCATCTTGACACTGGGCCCGGAGATGTAGTCCATACTTGATGAACTTCGTTATCAATGTCTCATGTCTATGATTTGTTGATCGTCATGATGTTTCCATTTTCTTAAGCATGCATACATGTTCATTTATGCTCTTATAAAAAGCAATTCTAACTACATCACATAAGTAAAATATCTTGGTTAAATCTAGAATTTTAGTCAACTTAGATCAGTGGGGATGGTGAAAATACTACACAAAGACACATTGAAACCCTCTGTGATTTTACTAAGAATCTAAATGTAGAACAACTAGATGTGGTCCTAAGACTCTTTGTACAATCCCTTGATGGAGAAGTCAGAAAATGGTTTAAATCCCTACCTGATGCCTCCATCACTGCTTGGGAGGAACTCGAAAACTCTTTCACACAAAAGTGGGGTGAAAAGAGAAATCATGAATATGTCGTCACAGAGTTCAATGCTATAAGGAAGAAGCCAGAAGAGAATATTTCATAATTCATAAAAAGGTTCAATAAGCAGTATAATAACTTGCCTAGTGAGATAGAGCCTCCTCCAAGTGCTTCTTGTGTAGTTTTCGTGGGAGCCTTTGAATTTGACTTTGTTTTTACGCTAAGAGAAAGGAAGCCTTGCACTTTGGATCAACTCCTAGTTCATGCTCTTCAGGTAGAAGCAAATTTCACCTTGGTAGGGAAGTCAAGAGGTAAGGATGAATCTAGGAAAAAGAGAAGGGGAAAAGAGGAAACATCTTCCTATGGTTAAACTAAAGACTCACCTGATCTAAAGTGGGAAGAAATGGATAAACTCATCAACAATTTATCGCAGAAGGTGGTGAAGCTTGAGCTAGAGAACAAGAGTCTCTCAAAATTGAATGCTCAACGTAACAACTGAGGTCATAACCCATGGTACATAAGGCCACCATTGCAGATACTTCCAAGAGAAAGAAAGGACCAACTTGATCAGATCCCTCATCCTCTATATTTAGAAGAGGATCCCGATCAACAATTATCGGATACACATGAGATGCAGGGAAACTTGTATTCCTCTTTCTCTCAAGAAGAACATGAAAATATGGCTCACTAGGAGATACGTCATGATAGAGAAGCATCAACAAATGAGGAGGATATTGGTGATTATTGTAAGCAATTTGCAGATTTCATGCAAGCACAAGGTATGATCTAAGATCTTCAAGAAAGAGGTCAAGGGAACTGAAAAACAAAAGGGAATTACTCCCTAAGATATTCCCTCAGTGGTAGACAAAGGGAAAGGTAAGTTGAATTCTGACTCTTCCAAGGTAAAACTCTCCTCAAATAAAGAATGCAATAGCTCGAAGGAACACATAGAAAAGAAGGCACCCATTCTGATAAAAACCACCAATGATAAGGAAGGAGAAGCATATTTAGGAGGTGTAGAAAATGTCCAACCTACATTCAATCTTCAAAAGGAACTCGAAAAGGTAAAGATTCATGTTCCTCTTCCTAAACTTCTAAAGTAGCCCACTTATAAATCTCAAGTCTCTCAGTTCATGGTTCCATCCACCTCAGCACCGACCCATGAGTGTTTAAACCTTAAAGAAGAAAGACCAATGGTTGTTTTTGTGCCTCATGTTGAAGAACTTGATCCTTCCATTGCACCCTTCTATGTGACCCTGGTAATTCATGACCTCTTATTGCATAAATGTATGTTGGACTCCAGAGCCTCCCATAAACTCATGCCCTTAGCCATGATGGAACAACTTGGCTTGCAGATCACCAGGCCTTACAAGGACCTATATGCCTTTAACCCTAAGAGAGTTAAATGCTTGGGAATGATAAAATATCTGGTAGTAAACCTGGCCCAAATCCCTGTGAAGAGCATAGTGATAGACATCATAGTGGAAAATATTCCCCCTCGATTCGACATGCTCCTATCCAGGTCTTGGGGTTCCAAGTTGGGCGACTCTATCAAATTATATCTAACTTATGCCATTATTCCCACTTTTGGAGGCGAAGAAAGGAGGTTGTACAGAGAGTCCAGATTTGTAAAAAATGTGACCCCAGCTGAAGGTGTTAAAAACACCCTAGTATATGGAAAAGAAAGTGACCCCAACTACCTGTTCCTAGAAGAAGATGAGACCATATTAGAAGAAACACCAGTACACCTAATAATATAGTCAGAACACCAACACACAGATGAAAACAAAATATTGAAATTATACTTTCACGAAGTGAATTAAAAACAGGGAAATGGATCAGGAGTATTGTTGGTATCTCTTGAGGGAAGTCAGATACCCCTCTCATTCAAGCCGGAGTTTGAGGCAACCAACAACGTGGCAGAGTATGAATAATTTCTCCTTGGGCTAAAAACAACAAGGAATACGAATATTGAATGCTTGACTGTGTATGGAGACTCCGAGCTGATTGTAAAGTAGATCAGAAATGGGTTCCAGGCTAAACACCCCAGATTGAGGTCTTACCGAAATGAAGTTTTGGATTCAATTGATAACTCCTTCTTGGCCTTTAATATCCAATATTTTCTTAGAGAAGGAAACATAATGGTTGATTCCTTTGTTGTGGCAACAAGCAATTCCAAACCCCCTCAAAATCCACTTCTCAGGTACGAAGTGGAGGTCAGATGCATCCCTCTATACCTAATAATCTAGAGCACTGACATGTATTCGAGGATGATTAGCAGATCAAACAATTTATAGAAGTAGTGGGGGAGTTCACTAACTCAACCATTGATCAAATAGAGGAAAAAGAGGCAGATCAAGAACCCACTTTGTGGGAAGACGTAGTGGCTAGACATAGAATTCTACAACTAAAAGGGAATACTATTCCCCATGGGCTAGGCCCACTCGAAAGATTATTTAACAAGGATGACATAACCTCCAAACCAATGGCTCCGGAGACGGACAAAAAAGCAGAATATTGAAATATCGGCTTAGAGGATGAACCCCAGAGGGTTAGGCTATCAAAAGTAATCCCCTTGTAATATAAACAAAGTTATTTAAATCTCTTCAAAATCTACAAGAATGTTTTTTCTTCGTCTTATGAGGATTTAAAAGAATTTGATACTAACATCATACATCATAAGATTCCTTTAAAGAGTGGAATAAAACCATGCAAGGAGAAGCTTAGACAGATTAATCCACTATTACTCCCATCCATTGTAAATTTCTATAGGCTAAAAACATAGTGCCTTTAAGGTACTCAGAGTGGGTGGCCAACTTGGTCCAATTCAAAAAAAGGAATGGAGAAATAAGGCTATGTGTATATTTTCGAAACCTTAACAGGGCATTGTTGAAAGACAAATACCCACTACCTAAGATGGATTACATATTCTAGAAGGTGGTTAGGTTATTCAAAATGTCCATGATGGATAGGTTCTCTGGTTACAACCAAGTGGCAGTCCACCCTAATGATCAGAAGAAGATTGCTTTCAACACCCCGTGGGGAACATTCATGTATGCTTGCATGTCTTTCAGTCTTATTAATATGGGGGCCACGTTTTAGAGAGCTATGGATGTAGCCTTTGTAGGGGAGAAAGAATAATTCATAGTGGTATATTTGGATGATATCATAGTCTTCTCAAAGACCGATGAATAACACATCCTTCACTTGAGGCTCACCTTTGAGAAATGCAGGAGGTATGGTATTTCCTTGAATCCCAAGAAATCTCAGTTTTCCCTTAGTGAGGGGAAGATACTAGAACACATAGTAGTGCAAGAAGGAGTGAAAATCGATCCTAAGTGACTCAAAGCTAACAATCATATCCCCCTACCACGAAATAAGAAAAAGGTTAAAGCCTTTTTGGGGAGAATCAATTTCTTGAGGAGGTTCATACCCAACTATGCAGAAATAGTAAATGGTATTATAGATATGATAAAAAAAGGAAAATGAAGTCAAGTGGAGCCCTGGCCCCCGAGATTCTTTCACTAGAATTAAAGAAGCTTTAGCTGAAACCCTGGTACTAGTTAGCCATGACTACTCAATGCCTTTCTATATCTTTTCTTTTTCTTCTCCACACATTATTGCCACAGTTGTGCTATAGAAGGATAGTGATGGTTATGACCAACCCATCTTCTTCTTCAACCATATTTTGAGGATGCTAAGCTGAAATATAACATCCTGGATAAACAAGCCTACGCACTAGTCAAGGTTTTGAATGAATTTCGAATGTATGTCTTACAATCAGAAATCATAGCATTTGTCCCAACGACAGTGGTGAAGGACATCCTTGTGCAAGGAGATAGTGAAGGAAAAATGGGTAGGTCGGTAGCAAAGATAAAAGAATATGAGTTAGACATAAAGCCCACTAATCTCATAAAAGGCTAGGGGTTGGCCAAGATTTTATCAGAATCTAATTACCAAGATTTTGGGATAAAGCTAATAACAAAGGAAGGAAGACCATAGGTTCAATAGAACAGGGTAAAAAAATCAGAGCAAAAGATATATTCTAAACATGAGGGATCACCTTGGTATAAGGCTGTCATCCATTATCTCTTATTCCTGAGGTGCTCACTAGGGATGGATAAATCCAAATACAGAACTCTAAGATTGCAAGCTCAAAAAATATATCATATCTAATGGTCAACTCTACTGGAAGGACCCGGTGGGAGTTTTACTATTATTCTTGGTAGAAGGAAAAACTCATAAAGTGATTGAGGAATTCCATGGAGGAGTTTATGGAGGTCATTACAGCTGGAAGAGAATGGCTCACAAAATCCTCAAGGTGGGATTCTACTGGCCTACACTTTTTGGAAATGTTCATTCTTAGGTCAAATCGTGTCAGAGGTACCAAGTCTTTGCTGAGAGACAAAAAAGTTCTCCTCTCCCCCTCATTCCATTGCATGTGGAATAACTATTCAGACAGTGGGGACTAGACTTCATATGATAAATTAACCCACCTTCCAATGGCCAACACAAGTGGATATTAACAACCATGGATTATTTCACCAAGTGGGTAGAGGTCATCCCAGCAAGAAACACTACATACTCAGTGGTAACCAATTTTATGCAGGAGAACATATTATCTTTCTTTGGTTGTCCTATCAAAATTATCACTAACAATGCTCAAGTTTATAAATCTGCAAAAATTACCAACTTCTGCCAAAAATTCAATATCATCATTGGACACTCCACTACTTATTATCCTCAAGGTAATGGTCTAGCTGAGTCCTAAAACAAAATCATGGTGAGAGTGCTAAAAAATACCATCACCGAGAATCAAAGGAACTGGGACTCCCACTTAATGTTTTCCCTCTGGGCTAACTGAGTAACTCCTAAACAGTCCACTAAAAAATCTCCTTTTGAGTTAGTGTATGGTAAGGCTAAAATCTTCCCAATCCAAGTAGCAATGCTAGTGGTGAAGTTACTACAAGAAGTTGAGGAAGAGCCAAGTGCCTTGACACAAACGATAAATCAACTGGTCGAACTTCTAGAAAACAGAGAACAGGTGGGGGCTAAATTTTTAAATTACCAACAGAATATGAAATCCCTGTTTGACAAGAAGGCCAAGGATCGACCTCTTCAACCAAGATATTTAGTTCTTTGAAGGGATGTCAGATAGGAGGAAAAGGGAAAACATGGAAAATTCGATCCACTCTGGTTCGGCCCTTTCAAAGTTTCAAAAGAGAGAGGATATAACACGTACCTGCTTGAAAATATGGACAGGGAATTATTGGAATTGCCAGTAAATGGTCAGTTCCTCAAACTCTATTTCCAAAATGCGAGGTACCTGTCTGGCACTCATTGTAAATATCGGTGTGTGTATTGTAATTATTATATTAAATTTTGAGTTTCTATTGAAAATTCCACTTTCATAAAATTATCATTTTTTTAGAAAAGACTATATGCCCAAAGGAGAAGTTCACAGTCTATAGGTTCTCGACGCATTGCAATCCAATGCCCCGTCCCCAATTGGAGCTAATGTTGTCACCTTCTGAAAAGGGAGTCCTAGTTGCAAAAAGAGGACAAAATAATAGAGAGGAGTTTGTTGTGACTCACAAATTGGAGCTTAAAAGGGGGAAGAACATGTCTAGTTTAAATCATTTTGGAGAAATTTCCATATTCTCAAAAAACCATTTCTTTCACAAGCCCCATTTTTCCTTTGTCTTTTAAACTCCAACCGTAGTTACCCATTTTTAACTCTAGTTGTAATCCCTTGTATACCCAAATTTAGCCATGTTTTAAAATACCACCCGACACCACTCCTTCTCGCCTAATGCAATAATCCTTTCTCCCCCGATACACTTCAAATTCCTTCCTCTGCCAATATTGCATATCACAATGTTTCTCCACCGATTTCCATATCTGCCTGTCACCATTCTTGCTCACCTATTATGATAATTCCCCCCCCCCCCCCCCCCAATTGCGATATCACAATCGGGGATCACACACTTCAAAGCCCTTCCTCCGTCGATGTCTTTTCCAACTTGCAATTGTGATATCCTGGGTGAGCCCAATCCTGCATATCAGTGATCATAATTGTTAACGGAAGGCACTCCCATCTCGTAAGGAACTTTAATGAAAAACCTCAATGTGATAGCTCTGTAATGAAGTAACATAAAGCTTTAAAGGCGTGGTGGGTCGGCAGCTTAGGCATTTAAGGAAGAATAGGTGAAGCATTCAAAACCAGCATGGGTTGAACCAGAAAGGCCCCTTGTGACCCAAAACTAGGGTCGACGAATACAAAATAAATGAAGACATGGAAGGTCAGGAGGATTTGATGATCCAACATGGTGCTCCATGCAGAGGGAAGATGAAGTACCACCCAGGTGACCTCTGTTTTTGTACCTTGGCATTAAACTGATAGTTGACCACTCCTTGTTTCGAAGAATGAACGGTCTGAGCAGTAAAGGTAGAAGTGATGGGAATTGGCTGAGTGATACAGGTAACCAGACCATGGGCAAGCAAAAACTTGAAGCGAAGGAAATCACAGGGATGGGCATGGAGATATTTTGTTGGCATGTTCATCCAATCAATTGGATTGTTTTGTTTTCTTGTGATGTGTCACCATTTATGGAAGAAATTAATTTTTGTAGTCATTTTTGGGCCATAGAGCCAGCCTAGGATGAGTCAGCTAGTCGATTTGACAAATTAGACTTGGCTGAGATATTTTGTTGTAATAATTTTTCAATGCTCCCCTCTCTAGATAAATAAGGGGAAGCAACACTTCACAAAGGTTCATAATCCTAAAGAGAGAACTACATGTTATTTTCAGACTGTATGACTTTATGATATGAATCTTTCAAAATCTTAAGGAAATGGTGGTGATTCCTCCTTTGAGTACTACAGTATGTTATCCCTCTCTTAAATTCCATTATGTTCATGTTTCCTGTTGTACCTTAATAAACCAATTTCCTGGCTATAGAGAAATTGTTCTTAAGACATTGCTAAATATTATTTATTGTCACTTATTGTTTGTTGTGTTCTCAAATGAAGGACCTGGAAAACTTGGTCTTTTAACCCTTAATACATGTATGACAGGAACATCTCAGAATGCCATTTGTTGCTAGATATAGATGATAAATGAAGAAATATTGAAGGAAAAGTTAAAGATAATATGCTGATCTTTCATAGAAACTATTATCCGTCACTTACAAGAATTATGAAAATGAGAACTGAATCATAGACAATATGTTGCTTAACATAGAAACTACTATCTGTGACCCTTGGAGAAGTTAAAGATAATATGATAGTCTTTCACAAAAACTATTATCTGTAACTTAGAAATGAAGGTGGAAACTTCAAGTATAGGAGTGCTCTTTTAAGGAATTTTAACTTTACCTACATAAGCAAATAAAGACTTGCAGGTTCATTACTATGCTTCAAAGAAGAAAACATAACATGACACATGATAGAGAAGGTTACAAAATTATACCCAACAACTCATGGAAACTTCTGATTCTTTCATTAATCAATGATGATATCGGGAATACAGTTGCCTAGTCTCTGGGTTCTCCAAAATTCCCACCATCAACCCTTTACAATTCCCTTTCGGGCTTTTATCTCTTCTATCAAATCCGTTTTGGAACTAATTTCTTGGAACAGCTAATAAACTGCTTTATAGTAGTTATAAAACTATTTTCTCTTTGAAGTTATTAGAATTTATTATATATACAATATTAAGTCTCATAAAATATATAAACTATGCCAGAAGCTTTGAAAGAGGTCCATATATATATGTCGGGAATGATCTGATTGGCAAGAACACCAGATAACCCGACCAATCACCTTTTCTTCGGTTTCGACTTCAACACGAATTTTCCCTTTATTCAGCAGAATTAATGCAAACCTTTGGTAATTGCAGAACTTAAAATGAATTAAATCTATTGCATAAACTATCAGATCCGCCCATTCTCCTTTTAAATATGCCTTAATACCTTTATGGACTTGCTATACATAGATCTACATTTAATAATTCATCGAGTCCGAAACCCATCGCAATCGCAATTGGTGCTTTCAATTGGGGTATTAACCCAAAACCTTAACAAACTGCGATTAGTGGACCCGTCGGAAATAGAAAACATGGTATATATAGTATCGGGTCTGGAACTCCAATTGCAAATTGCAATCGGCGCTATGAGCCAACACATATACATAAGGTACTTTACGGACCCGCCAAACTTTATAAAACATGATAAATATGTTTTCGAGTCCTGACCGCAATCACAAATCGCAATCGACATAGCCATATACACATATATAAAGTGTTATGCGATGATCGCGAACTCGCCAGGGCTTTTAAATATAATATATATTTTTTGAGGTCCGATTTATAACTTGTTCAGCGCTTATTTCTATTATAATCCTTTATAATGGAAATACATATAAAATGCATAACCATACCTTTTTCCACCTTTTCCAAAGCCTTTGCACAGTTTCCAAGATACGCCTTTATCGCAATCAGCGATCGGTGATTCCTATGGTAATAATATAATTGCTCGCCTCATCTTTACGATTGTGATTTAATCGCATTTCTAACATATATATATATATATATATATATATATATATATATATTGGTTATGGCTCCATAAAACATTTATAAGATAATTTAACTTGATCACATGGGCCAATTCTTTTACACTTGTTTCTTTTGTGTTTTGATTCTGATATGCAATTTATTACATCTCCCTCTTGCCTTATATTTTTAAAGATATTTTCAAGTTATTTTTGAATTAAACATAAACATTAAAGGCAATAAAAAATACATGTTACAACATCTGGCTCCACCTGGGGATAGTGCTTTTGCCACAGAAGCACTAAGAACTGTAGATTAGTGCCTTATTCATTGGGCATGGAGTCATATATTGCTTCGCCAGACTTAACTGTGTGGAAATTTACACAGTGATCCCACACTGATATCTACAGTGATGAGATGCTTGCACTTTGATAGAAAAAATTGAGAATTGTAGATCAATAGCCTTAGTTGGGCATGGAGTCCAAAACTGTGAAAACCCTGAAATTTGACAAACTGGAACCTGACAATCTTGAAGTCTGAAGCTTCTACAAACTAGTTTCCAACTGGGAAAGTCACCCTTATTCATCAACTAATGATTAAACTGAAGAAATACAACTAGAAACCAAATTCTCAACATATGAGCTTATTTATGTATAAGTTCCTACATATGTACATGATTGATCTCCATCAGGTGAAGTCAATCTTCCAATGGTACCAGGTTATCATTTGATTGCTTAATCTAGAACCATTCTGCCAGTGAATCTTGAAAATGCAATTCATCCTGAACAAAAAATAAATTATGCATAAAAGCAGCTCACAACAAAAATTAAGAGTATATCCACAAAATGATATATGTAGACTGTTGATAAATTCCTCCATGTAATCTGCCACGGGATCTTCAAAAGTATGAGAAAAAAATATGTTCTTGATCAGCTCCAAAAAAGAAATTCTCTATGTATGAAGGTTCCTGCTCAATTGAAACTTCTATTGGGATAATATGTTCAACAGAACAATCAGCAATATCCTTAAGAAAATGATCTATGTCACTTTCATGTCTCCACTTTTCATCTCTAAGCTTTGATTGAAAATAATTTGTAATCCTAACCTCAGGAATAAAAAGGAATTTTTTCACATTACTATATGGCATACGATCAACTTCAAATACATTGTTTACCTTTGGTCCATGGGCATCATTGTGTTCTTCAATGCAATGATACAAAACCTCTTTATCAGCTTCCTTTTTACATAAGATAGCCTCTTTTTCTATGATAGATGACTCAATATATTGATGTCCAACATATTCCACTTGTTGGTTTCTTCCTGTATGTTCAACACCTAATTGATGAAATTGAAGAGCTTCGTCCTGTTCCCCATTTAAACCATTTTGATTATAGATAGGAGGATCATCAAAATCAACAAAATAGGAACTTTGGGGATTTATTTGCAACTTAGTTATTTCTTCCTCTTCTCGACTGCTGAGCAGAAATTCTTGATGCATGTTCAAATTTTCCTCCATCTGAATACTCTCTTGATTTCCTTTATTCACTTGTTTTGAAGGCTGAGATTCTTGTGGAGTCACCTTTGGTGAGGAAGTTGAAACTTGCTGCTCACTTTTATTTTCTTGACTTCTTGATCTTTTCCTCAATCTCAAGTCACATTTCTTATGTAGTTCAGCCTGCATGAAATTAGAGAATTGTTTCTAGTATTCATCAATTTTATTTTCATCATGAATGGCAACTATTTCATCATATTCATACTCTTCTCCTTCGATACCAAGTTCATATTCATCTACTGCATATAACGTAGATCTCTGAGAATTCTTATTTTCTAACTCTAACTTATTCAACTTATCTGACAAAGTTTTAATTATATTACACATATCCTCCAATGTTTGAATTTGAGAGGATTCCATCTTTTCCTTTCCCTTGTCTTGGATACACTGGGTCTCTTGTGCTTTTCCTGCAACCACTAGATTTGCTTGGAACAGAGTCAACCAATTCTTTGCTTGGGATATTATTGGAGAGAAATTTTCTATAAAATTCTCCACAACATTTTGAAAAAATGATAGTTCCTCGTTTTCAAAGACTTGCTCATAGTTAATCTAGCTATAACTTCTCTGAATGCTTGATATATTATCAACAAGATCATTAGTTTCATCAACAATATTATCTTGAGCCTTTAAAGTTTCTTTAGCATCATAATATTCACAACAACCTTCAAAAAGAAACTTGTGTGGATAATAATTTTTACAAGAAGAATTGAATATTGAATGGAAATCTTTCAAAGATGAAATTCTTGCAAAAGGTAGAGGCCTAAACCAAACCCTAGCTTCTAAGTCCAAAGAAAACAAAAACAAATTCATCTTCACATCTTCATGAATAATGCCCCGCTGCTCTATGCATTCATGAAACTCTTGGAGATGCTGAGTTGGATCTTCATATTCCATTCTACTGAATTTTGGAAGATACTCATCCCATGCAGAAAATGAAGGCATATCATGAGTATAGCCAGTGATCCCAGTAAAATCAAATGGATCAACTTTATGGACTAAGAATGTAGGGAGAGCCATTACATCCCAGAAAAGAAAACTTCAAAGTACAGTGGAGTCGCCAATCAATTTTGTAAGTGAAAATCACAGGTGTGAATGTACAACCAACTGCTAAAACTTGTCATTCTCAAGAATCAGCTTCAAACTTAATAAACCCAAGGAAAAGTGCTCTTATTCAATTGCTTCTATTCAAAACAGCCAAACATTTCCTCCTCACTGAACAAGCAGAGGAAAATATTGAAAACCTAGGAAAAAATGTTCTTGTCTTCTCTCCTCGGAGCGGCGCCAATTAATGTTGTACCTTAAGAACCAATTTCCTGGCTGTAGAGAAATTTTGCTTAAGACATTAATAAATATTATTTACTGTCACTTATTGTTTGTTGTGTTCTCAAATGAAGGACCTGGAAAACTTGGTCTTTTAACCCTTAATACATGTATGAACGAAACATCTCAGAATTCCATTTGTTGCTAGATATAAATGATAAATGAAGAAAGCTTGAAGGAAAAGTTAAAGATAATATGCTGATATTTCACAAAAACTATTATCCATCACTTAGAAGAATTATGAAAATGAGAAATTAATCATAGACAATATGCTGCTTAACACAGAAACTACTATCTGTGACCTTGGAGAAGTTAAAGATAATATGTTGGTCTTTCACAAAAACTATTATCTATAACTTAGAAAGGAAGGTGGAAACTTCAAGTATAGGAGCGCTCTTTTAAGGAATTTTAACTTTATCTGCATAAGAAAATAAATACCTGCAGCTCCATTACTATGCTTGAAAGAAGAAAACATAACATGACAGAGAAGGTTACAAAATTATTCCCAACAACTCATGGAAACTTCTATTTCTTTCATTATTCAACAATGATATCAGGAATACAATGGCCTAGTCTCCGGGTTCTCCAAAATTCCAACCACCAACCCTTTACAATTCCCTTTTCAGGCTTTTATCTCTTCTATCAAATCAGTTTTGGAACTGATTTCTTGGAACAACTAATAAACTGCTTTATAGCAGTTATAAAACTATTTTCTCTTTGAAATTATTCAACTTTATTATATATACAATATTAAGACTCAGAAAATATATAAACTGCGCCAAAAGCTTTGAAAGAGGTCCATATATATATGTTAGGAATGATCTGATTGGTGAGAACACCAAATAACCCGACCAATCACCTTTTCTTCGGATTCGGCTTCAACACTAATTTTCCCTTTATTCAGTGGAATTAATGCAAACCTTTGGTAATTGCAAAACTTAAAATGAATTAAATTTGTTGTATAAACTATCGGATCCACCCATTCACCTTTTAAATATGACTTAATACCTTTATGGACTTGATTATACATAGATCTGTATTTAATAATTCATTGGGTTCGAAACCCATCGCAATTGCAATTGGCGCTTTCAATTGGGGTATTAACCCAAAACCTTAACAAACTGTGATTAGCGGACCCACCGGAAATATAAAACATGGTATATATAATATCGGGTTTGGAACCCCAATCGCAAATCGTAATCGGCGCTATGAGCCAACACATATACATAAGGCGCTTTACGGACCCTTTGAACTTTATAAAACACGATAAATATGTTTTCAAATCCGGCCCGCAACTGTAAATCACAATCAGCATAGTCATATACACATATATAAAGTATTATGCGATGATTGCAGACCTGCCAGGCTTTTAAATATAATATATATATTTCAGGTCTAGTTTATAACTTGTTCAACACTTATTTCTATTATAATCCTTTATAATAGGAATACATATAAAATGCATAACCATATCTTTTTCCACCATTTCTAAAGCCTTTGCACAGTTTTCAAGATACGCCTTTATCGTAATCAACGATCAGTGATTCCTGTGGTAATAATATAACTGCCTGCTGCATCTTTGCGATTGCGATTTAATCGCATTGCTAACATATATATATATATATATATATTGGTTATGACTCCATAAACCATTTATAATATAATTTAACTTGATCACATGGGCCAATTCTTTTATGCTTGTTTCTTTTGTGTTTGGATTCTGATATGCAACTTATTACATCTCCCTCTTGCCTTATCTTTTTAAAGATATTTTCAAGTGATTTTTGAATGAAACATGAACATTAAAGGCAACAAAAAATACATGTTACAACATTTCCTATCTAAATTCATGTAATCGTAGCAGTTAGAAATGTTTAATACTTTCTTACATATTCATTTGTATTGGCTGGTTAATGCATGTGTCTATATGGATTGTTGAGATTATATCTTTAACATTGTGGTCTATGAATCATCACACCCAATCTATATTTCCTCCATTATGTCTACCTGTATCTCAAACAAGTGTAGAAATTCTTGATGCTTCAAGCTGTATGTGATAAGTGTAGAATTCTTGACACTTCAAGCTCTATGTGATGAGTTACTCCTTCGCCTTATCTTCTCTCATTGCTATGTCAAAGCTTATTAAAATGCAGGTCCTTGAACTACCGGCCTCCACTATTTTATGTGTATATTTCCATGAGTTCTATATGTAAACAAGTACCAGAAATACATGGCTTATGCCTTTAGATGAATGGGGAAACCCATTATGTTAATATATATGTGTGTGCGTGTGTGTTTGTGTGTGTTGTCTCCATTTTCTCGAGAATCATATGAGACGCACAAAATTTAGATGTGCCCAGGCACTGGTCTTGCCAGCAATCTGAGTCTGTCTCTGGTAGTGACAATACTTGGTATGCAAATGTGTTTTATGAAAGCTCTTTTTCTTTAACTTAGGGTTGATTTACATGCATTTTCCTAAGCGTTAATGAAATTTCGTCTATATAATGAGGATCTATATTTATTCTTAATCTCTTCTGTGAATAGTTCAGTTAAAGACTGGAATTTGGTGAAGGGACTTTTGAACTAAAACATTTATACAGTAAAATGCAAATCTGGTTAATTTCATGACAGACATCTAGGAAAGAAGAGTGCTATGTATTTAGAGTGGATGATCATTTTCACATGAAGAAGTTTCTGTTGCAGTGGAGATTTCCTTTGTCTTTCAAAGTAACTTTCACTTTCGAATGAATGATTAGATAAGGATTTTTTATTATTATATGCAATTATTTCTCTTCTCTGGTTTGCCTTGCAAGTTAATTTCTAGTTAGCACACTTTACATTTCATGCAAGTGGTTTGGGAACTTAATACAGGAATACTGATTTCTTAGTACAGGAATCTCTGTTTTGGTACAGGAAGCGATACCCTGGTACAAGAATCCAAAATTATTGTATGAAAGACAAAATACTTAGTGCAGGAAGGAAACATACTTCCAGTATAGGAACATCATTTTAGTACAGGAATATCGTTCTAGTGTAGGACCTATGTTCTAGTACATGAACATTGTTGCGGTGTAGGAAGGATGATTTAGACGAGGAAGTAAAACCTGTAACAAAGACAAATGCACCTCACAGCCTAATTATTTCTCTTTCTTATGACTGCACTGATATTTAGTCTCAGATTTCTGATTTTCTTTCTTTCATTAATCAGGATTATTTATGACTAATTTGAAGTTCCTTTCATTGAATTTTTTCAACATACTTTCCTTTTGATTCTGGTACTAGAATTATTTTAGTATTATTTGCTTTGTAATTCTTTGATTCTGCAAATGTAATTAGGGAAGTTAGGAACAGATTTGGTGAAAATTTATACCATTAATCTTGGCATTTCTTGTGCTACTCCTCTAAGCTTACATAACCCTAGGTTGACAATTATGTGTTGAAGGAGATTGCTGAACGGCGACTCCTGCACCCAACACATAATATAACTTATTACACTATGAAATATATAGAAAATTTTTGCATGAATATACTTTTTCAAGTCCTTAATCTATATTTTTATTCATGTCTCCCTTGGGAGTCAAGATCTGATCCACTTGTCATCACAAGGCCACATGTCATTCTACTATTAGCTATAATTTTTCTCTACCCACCATATTTCATTTGATTTTTATATCATATAACAACATATATTCACCTCCTAATCATGTAATCAATATTGCAATTATTTTAACGCTTGTCCCTGGTTAATGATTAGGTTCTAATGCAGAGATAGGGAAAAGGGAAATTATGGAAACAAAGTTAAAGGCTTCATGTTTTGTACTTCAAAATGTAGAATAATGGAGGTGTCATATGTAAAATAGATGGATGTAGAGGTTTTTGGGATATAATGCATAAAGTTTCAATGAAAATTGATGTGGAGAGCATAAAGAGTGGAGTGTGTGAATGTGTGGAGAAAATTGGTGTAGGGGGATTTGAATGTTGAAGTAGATATGAAAATAAATGGAGTATGGAGGTAGAGAGTTGCAAACAAGGTAATATAGAAGTGAGATTTACACTTGAAATAAAAAAGAGAAACAAATTCTGATATGCACTCCACATATAAAAGAGAAACAAATTCTAAGATGAAAAGTTGAAGCCAAGACATATAAGAAAGAGAAAAAAAATAACCGATTGATAAATTTTACCTAATCTCCCAAAATTTTGATTATATAAGTTTTATACTCTAGAAATTGGCTCCATATAATGACAGCATATACCCATTGGTTCATGATAACCTCAAATTTCTATAAAGGAGATTACTAACTACAAATTCATCATATGCATATGCTCATTTCTTATAGCTTATGGTTGTAACTAGATAATATTAACATATATCTTTAGCTTTATTGAGTTCCATCACCCATGATGTTAACTTATAAAACAAATCATATCCTATAAGAGAATTAACGGGTGGACTCAAATTTGAACCTTGTAATACTAACATCCACTTGATGTAGAAGTACTTGAACTAAGAATATAATAACATGATATGACCATGGCTTATAGACAACTACTGATTTTTACTCTCATTAGTAATTACAATGTGCTAATGTGCCCATTATAAATTATCATAAAATTAAAGGGAATTCAAAGACTGGAAACTTATGGGAAAGTAAAATCCCTAAATACAATATTTTTAAATATTCAACACAATTCATCTGAAAACATTTATCATTATCCTAAGGAAAAACCCAAGATTCCAAGGTGAAACTTCTTGTATAGCAAGGAAAATATATTTTGGAAACAAAATATATAATTCCTTTGTGTTTGATGTGTTTTATTTCAAACCAAAATGATGTTAGTTTAATTTAGTTCCAAATGCATGATGTCTTATCCATCATTCTTCTTCTGGTCAATGGGGTTGAACCCTCATCTACTGTAGTTATGAAAAAGGGTGTTGTAACCAATTGCTTCAACCAATGTGCACTTTTTCTAATTCATTTTTAGATCCTGAATAGGATAAAACCATATCTCTTGATGCTCATGCAATTCTTGATGAAATAATCATATCCAATATGGTCTAACCTTAACACCATAGTTTTCATTTTCACTTTCATTTATTAATAATTATTGAAGGGCACAAATTATCTACTATTACAAAAGTATTTATGTAGCATGGAAATATTGGATATAGGGTTAAGCTCATGTGATGAGCAATGCTTTAATATTTGATACTCTTCTTCATGTCCCTCTTGATGCACACCTCTAAACAAATAGGCATATGTACTCTCCTCTTCTTAGTTATGATTTGTGTGGTCGATGTCCTCTTAAGGAATCAATAAATTATGTTGTCTCCTTTAGGACTTCTCATACCTCTGGATATAAATTCCGTTTATGGTATCAATACTGCATGATTATTTATTGTCAATAAATTGAAACAAACTTGCACCCATTAGTTACTTCATTATTTGCATGATTGTTGTGCTAATCATCTCTTTGAGAAGATCCTCCATATTTTATGCAATGTTGGACTATTCAATATACATATAATAGGATTTATATATATTTCTTTCAATTTTTCAAGCTATGGTAGATTTCATAGATGCTCAATCTAGATTATTGTAATCATTTGGATCATATATGACTATGTCAAGATGATTCATTCATGAATTATGATTTAAAGAAAGAATTAAAATGAGAAAGGAGTTGGAGCCTTACTCAACCATTATATTTTCCTTTGATTAGTATGTAACAAAATGTTATGTTTCCATATTTGTAATATTCCTACTTAGAAATTTACCAAATGACCACAATTTTTTTTTAGTTTTAATGTATATTCTTAGAGAGAGATCTCATCAAACACATTGAGAGTACATTATTTTAGGTGTTGTTTTTGTTCCTTAATTTCAATAAAATGCACAATGGACAATATATGCTATGAAAACACTCCATACAAACAATAATTGAAAGTAAAAAGTGCTCAAGAGTTCATATAAGAGAATATTTAAGACTGATATTAAAGTTAATGATATTGAAAACGAAACATGAACAAGCTGATAATTAAATTGGACACGAACACATATAGTGAGTATAAGGATAAAGAACCTGGAGCATTCCCCTACAATTTTTCTTGAATATCAATCTTCCCAATACAAGAAATTGGCCCACTTCCAATTATATATCAGTCCCTCTTTTAGTAGTGCTTTTCCTCCAGTACAACTAGAGCATATATTAGTAAATCAACAACTCATTCCCTTTGAGGGAGATTGAATGTCAGTGTGCCAACATACATAGGAATTGAGTATATGTTGTCCCTATTCAACAAGAATATAGCCACGTCAGCCTAAAGCTGAAATTAACTACCAACAATGGAATAATCCCTCTCATTCACACAAAAATGTTGATATTAGTCTCTTGTTATAAACGGAAAACCAACAAGGTCTGAGAGGGAATGTGGTCCCCACAAAGAAGTAAAATTGACCCTTTTTGCAATAGAAATTGACCCAAACATCAGAGATATGCTCAACACCCTTTATGGAAGGAGCTTAACCTCCTTAAAGAAAAAATATCTAGCATTAATAAATAAATAAAAACATTGAGTAACTCATCCTTTTGAGATCAGTAATTCAGTCTTTTATAAATCAACTCCCATATATATATATATATATATATATATATATATAGATATATATATATATATATATATGTGTGTGTGTGTGTGTGTGTGTGTGTGTGTGTGAGGCCCCTATACTCCTAGTGTAACCCCTTATTGTTATTAGTACAACCCCATTATTATATTGTTGTGCCCATGTAGTCCCCATATTGTTACTATTGTGCCCCATAGAAGCCCACTATTGTTATTATTGTGCCCTTACATTATTATTGTTATGTCGGCTCTGATTATATTATGACCCCTTAGACTCCTATATATATAAAGGAGGTCTTGTCATTTGTATCATCCAAGAATTGTTCATTTGTGTAATGTAAAGGAGGTTGCCCCCTCGAAGAGGCTGAATTCTAAGGCGTTGATCTATCTTTTCTATCTTTTTGTGAGCTGGTTTCATAACATTTGGTATCAGAGCTTTGGATTCTAGGGTTTCGCTGCTCTAAAAAGGTCATCATGGAATTTTAACTATAACATTTTTTCTACAATGTTTCAGAAGCGAAAAATAAAAACCCATTTGAGACGAAATCTTACTGAACCTCGGGTCCAAATTTCAGAGCTTTTCGTGCTATATTTGCGGAGATATGATCTGAGGAAGTTAGTCTTTTTGCAAACTCTTGAATTACATTCCAAATAGGTGACTTGGGGAAAATTGTCATAACTTTCTCTCTGAGCATCAGATTCAAAATTTGTAAGAAGGTATAGAAGGATGCCAAACTGTAGTTTCTTGTATATATTTTTCAGAGCCAAAGGCTGAAACAGTGACACGTGGCACTTCATATAAGTTCGCTCTTATGGAAAGGTCTATAATCAGGTCATCTTGGGAGATTATGCATAACTCTTCCTTGGAGAATCCAATTTGGATCATACTAGTGGCATTGGAAAGAGGACACAGAGGGCTACTACAGTCACAATTTCAGAACTGGATGATCCGAAATTGTAGAGATACATCAGATTCAATATCAAGCTTCTACAAAGTGAAAAAAGGTGTGTAGTTTTTTTTAATTTTTTGCATAAGCTTGGTTTGAAAATTTAGTTTGAAGGAATTCAAAGGGCATAGTAAAGCATTATTATCAGTAATTGATGCCCCGAGGAAAGAAAATGCAAACACCTAGTAAGCAACCTGAAAGCTCTAGCATGACTCACGAAGAAGAGGAAGAAAAGCAACATGATATATCAAAATTACGAGACCAAGTGCAACAAGTGTCACTTGCACAAAAAGCAACAGAATCTAAGATGGATGGTTTATGGAAAGATGTAGAAGCTAATATGGATGGTTTAAAGAAAGGTGTAGAAGCTAAGATGGATTTTTTAAAGAAAGGTGTAGAAGCTAAGATGGATGGCATGGAAGCTAAGATGAATGGCATGGACGCTAAAATTGATGGCTTGGATGATATGATGGAAGAATTGAAGATAAATATGAATAAGTTGCTACAAGAAATGGTCACTAATGGTGAAAGGGTAGTAAGGGAAACTCATGATGAGAACCAAAGAAATGTTAATCGTGATTCCATAGACTCTAATGTTGGATCGAAGACCCACCATATTCCAAAAATCGATATGGGGAAGTTTGATGGCAAGGATCCTGCAACATGGATATTACAAATGGAGCAATTTTTCGATCTCAATAATGTGCAAAACACAAAAAAGGTACGTATTGCAACTTTATATTTGGAACCAAATCAATTTTTATGGTATCAATGGCTTTTCTCTCGTAAACAAATTATCACTTGGGCAATTTTTACGAAAGAATTGACAGCACATTATGAGGATACAAAAAGCAACACTTTTTTTAGCCAATTGATAAGTCTCAAACAAAAGGGTTCAATAATGGAGCACATTGAGGACTTTCAAAAATTGAATATAAGGGTAAATGATATTCTAGAGAACCAAAGGATTGATGTCTGCATAGGTAATTTAAAGGATAATATTCGACATGAGCTTCGTCTTTGGGAACCTGATTCATTGGAGAAGGCATTCAAGTGGGCAAGAAAAATTGGAAGTGAAATTATGGAAACAAGGAATCCAACCACTCACGACTATAATTATGGAAGTGTTTCTTCTCCTAGCCTTCCACAACCTACAAGGGTGACACCACAACAATTGGAAGAAAAAAGAGAAAAAGGGTTTTGTTACAATTGTGATAGCAAATGCACTAAAGGTCATAAGTATGTTGAGAAGAAATTATTTTACATATATTATGAAGAGGAGGAAGAAAAGGATCAAGAAACATTAAAAGAAGAGTGTATACACTAGGAACCAACCCCAGAGAAAGAAGAAATGAATCTGACCATATCTTGTAAAGCATTGGAAAGAATTACCACTCCTCAAACTCTCAAGATAGAAGGACATATCAAGAAGAAAAAGGTTCAAGAAGTGAAAGATCACATCGAGAAAGAAGAAATGAATCCAACCATATCTTGTAATGCATTGGCCGGAATTACCACTCCTCAAATTATCAAGATAGAAGGAGATATCAAGAAGAAAAATGTTCAAGAAGTGAAAGATCACATCGAGCATCCAGAAATGAATCTGACGATATCTTGTAAAGCATTGGAAGAAATTACCACTCCTCAAACTCTAAAGATAGAAGGACATATCAAGAAGAAAAAGGTTCAAGTAGTGAAAGATCACATCGAGCATCAACAACAAGTTCTCCAACTTTTAAAGGATAATGCCACTTTGGTGCAGAATCGAATGAAACAACAGGTAGATCAACATTGCAGTGAAAAATGTTTTGATGTAGGTGATCGGGTATTTTTATAGCTACATCTCAAGCAAGATATTTATGAGAAGGAAATGTTGGCAATACTAAATGCACTTAAGAAATGGTGACCTTGCCTAATGGGAAGACACTTCAAGGTAAAAATGGATCATGATAGTCTTAAATACTTTTTAGAACAAATATTATCTATAGAAGAACAGAAAAAATGGGTCACAAATATGTTGGGTTATGATTTTGACATCATCTATAGAAAAGGGAAGCAAAATTTTGTTGCAGATGCACTCTCAAGAAAGGATGAGGTTGTGGAAGCATTGTTTTGTGCTATTTCTATTATCCAACCAGATTGGATAAACGAAGTAAGAGATGAATGGAAGAAGGATGAAGTAGTGTGGCCACTCATTCAAAATTTGCAAAAGATCCCAATTCAAACAATATTGCCAGAACTTGAAGAGGAAGGAAAAATCATATTGGAACCTGGAGCAGTCACGGAAACAAGAACTCAGTAGCTACGAAATCGATCAATTTCAGAGTATCTCATCAAGTGGAAGAACTTACCTGCTGAAGATTCCACATGGGAGGACAAGAATTTTATACAAAAGCATCAAGAACTACTCAAGCGTTGAGGACAACACTTTTTGAAGGAGAGGGGCATGTTAGGCCCCTATACTGCTAGTGTAACCCCTTATTGTTATTAGTACAACCCCATTATTATATTGTTGTGCCCATGTAGTCCCCATATTGTTACTATTGTGCCCTATAGAAGCCCACTATTGTTATTATTGTGTCCTTACATTATTATTGTTATGTCGGCTCTGATTATATTATGACCCCTTAGACTCCTATATATAGAAAGGAGGTCTTGTCATTTGTATCATCCAAGAATTGTTCATTTTTGTAATGTAAAGGAGGTTGCCCCCTCAAAGAGGTTGAATTCTAAGGCGTTGATCTATCTTTTCTATCTTTTTGTGAGCTGGTTTCATAACAATATATATATATATATATATATATATATATATATATATATATATATATATAATATTCTATTCTTCAATCAATACTCCATTCTTGGCACAATAAAATGCAACTCGTCTTGGGCTCTTTTGGTCTAAATGTGAAAGCATGACTTCCTCCTTCAATTTGACAACTTGGCCTCTAATGGTGTAGAAAGTAACTCGACCTCTAATATAATTATTTGTCCATTTGATTTTGACGGGTTTTGACCTAGGTCTGGTAGAGAATGCATCCCTTCAATTTTATACAACTCGTCCTTGAAATGGCTCCAAGAATTGACCACACAATTCCGTGGTACTCAACCCTCCTGATGGAAAATAAACTCAACCACTTGTGGATTTGTGTACCCCTACAAACAACTTGTTTCAATGCATAAAATAAGCAGAAATGGAAGATCGAAATTTATCTTCCCCAAGAGATAAATAGTGTGGCACTCAAAGTCCACCGAAAGTAGCTTAGAGTTTCACTTGAAACTCTTAATTTTAGAACACACTTGAGTTTCCTTTTGTTGGGCAGCAGATCCCCCCATAGCATGTTTTTGGGGCTTGAAGCCCGAATTTTGGTCAAGTGTAAAGTAAAGACCTCGTGAAATGCAAGCGCGGAGCACGAGAGTCTAGGGTTTTCCACCCTAAAATAAGGTAATTTAATGTATGGTATGTCAGCCTACCCATGGCCCGCGAACCATGGGATTGTATAAATAGAGCGAGGCTCTAAGTGTAAAGTAAGTCTTAGTTTTGACAAGTAACACATAGATGCGAAGGCATGGTTGGAAGATAGAAGTGAATCTGAAGTGTATTGGGTCGTAGTAGTAGGTAGAGGCTCTGTAGCTAAGTGTGCAGAGGCCTAGTAGAGTCCGTAGCTAAACTTGAGTATTAATAAAGAGAAGATTGATTCAGAATATTGTGCATCTACTTATAGATCTATATTTCTATGTTCTGGTTATTTTTTATGCATTTATATTGTCAAGTAAGCGCACTAATCTGAAATTTGAACAAGTAATAAGAATACTAGGATGGCATAAACTAAGTTAAGCACTAATATTATACTAAGGATTGGATCAAATCGGAATAATACGAAGGTGCGCGCGGGTTGTGAAGAACAGAAAGCTGCGCGGAGTAGTGCAGTGCGTAGATTGGGATCACGAACTTCCAGAATGCTCATCAAGACATCCCTAGGATGTGGAAAACTGGTTCCAGCACCCTCCCATACTACTTTGGGTAAGACCTCAGTCCGCACTCCACAGACTGTTGCCGAAAGGGCCAGTAGTACCAGGATTTTCTTGGCTAAACTCACTGTTGAACCTGTGTCAGGCCCCACGTAGCGAACAAATGGTTACGTTGCCAGGACCAGGATCTTCCTAAGGGATGTATGATGTCGTGCCACTAGAACCCAACAAAGAAGGAAATTGAAGAGTGTTTGGACAAGAAGATTCACGAGTTTGTGACACAGGAAAACAGAACTCCATAGGTATTCGAAAAAAGGTGGCTGGATCGCTATGTGTATATGGAAATCCACGAGATCTTCTTTGCATCCTTTCCTTCTGATTTGTATGAGTGGATCACGAGGTTAGCTGATAGCCAGGGAAGGTGTAATCTCGACCAATCGATAGTGTGGACTCTGGAATTAGTGCATAGACTAGAGGCATCAGCAGATAAGATCCCACGAGTTGTGGACCATTGGCTCAACCGGATAATAGGGGGATTTATCACTGAGTTTGTGATAGACATGATTGTGAGCTACAACAAAGCAGAACAATGTTTTCTCAAGGGACCATGAGGTAAGTACATTAAATCTTTGAATACCAGGATTAAGATGTTGTTATGTGAAAAATGGGTTATGCGAATACATTAATGTTTAGAATGACGCGGAGCAGAAAGATATATAGAGGTAGCAATGGTTTAGGAAACAGTCCCTTAATTTCACCTTCACGAGAGAGCAAGGAAGAGCTCACTTGGGTCTCTCCGAGAAGTGCGGTCAATTTGATAAGTCAGCGCATTCCGAAATTACCACCTCCACTTACGCCACCACCTGCTTCACCTCCTTCACCTCCATCTCCACCCACTCCACCTCCACCAAACCCGCAGTTCAGCATGGCGAGTGCAATCAAGCTACCTGTATTCAGAGGAGTAGGGAATGAGGATCTGGACCAGTTTTGGTTCATGGTAAGAGCAGTGTGGGAAGCGCAAGGGGTCACAGACGACAACATTAAGAAGGCTACATTGGTGAGCGCACTGTAGGATCGCGCGTTGACATGGTATATCAAGCACTCTAATGATCACCCAAATGCAGGAATAGCAGAGATCCAGAATGCACTGAACAAAGAATTTAGCTGGCCAAAATTAGAGACACAGTCAATCATCAGATTCAAAGAGATCGCGATGCTTCCAAGCGAGACCCCCTGGGATCTGGATTAGCGATTGAATAGTATGAACCGCGAGGCTAATATGACACTCATGGATGCACAACATCGCACCTAGTTTGTGGCATCTCTAACACCACACTTGAGGATGGCGCTGTCGCAATAGAAACATTCTACCTAGGCCGAAGCATTGGAAATGGCAATGAGGTTGCATGAGACATCGATACAAGATTTGGGGCTGGGAGTTCAACAAATCCACGTGCAACTATAGAATCTCTGCCTAGAAATGCAGACATGAGGCAGGATAGGGCACCGCAGCCGGAGGCGCGCGAGGAAGTGTGGTGCATAAAATGTAAAGGCCAGTGCCATGACAAGGACCACTGTCCGGCATTCGCGAACTACTTGGTAGGAGGGGGGCCAATGCCGTTGAGACCAGAGGCATAGGCAGGACCGAGTACGAAACCCACGTTATGGTGCACGATTTGTGAGATAGGAGGAAAATACATGACGGATAATTGTCACTTGTTGCAAAAGTATACATAGACTCCCCAACAGTTGTTTTGTAATTTCTGCAGGTTAGTAGGCCACGATGAGTGTACTTGTCATATCTATGAGCTAATGATGGATCGAACCCCCACATATAGGATGCAGAAAGAAACGTGAACTCTCAACCTAGCTGCAGGGATGGCGTGTGCTGGATTTTAGGGGTGAGGTCGAGGACGAAGAGGAATTGGGCTAGGAAGGGGCCACGTACAGTTAATTTGTTACAATTGCTGAGGACTATGGAACTACGCCCATGATTGTACCAACCCAATGAGAATATCATGTTCATACTATGCTTAGTTTGGTCATGGAGCATTAGATTGTCCCATGTTGATCACACAAATGCACGAGAAAGGGGTACTCTAGCCTCCTTTGACTCAAAATATCCAAATGATGAGATCTGAACCATGCGAAGAAGACCTAAATGTGAATATGGTGCTCAGAAGTGGTGTGACCACAGGGGAGGATAAGGGGAAGTAGCCTTAGGGAGATACATGGGTTCGTAAGGCTCCTACAAAGGAACCTAAGTTTGACTTAGAATGCATAAAGGAGATGTTCATGGAAGCTAAGAAGAGCTTCACGGGGGCCTCCAATTCAGGTAGTAAGGATCAACCAGAGCTAGGGATGGATCCTTCTATGCTTACTACCTTTTTGGAGACATGCATGAAACTGTTGCGTGAAAATAAGGCAGTTAAGGAACTACAGGAGTTGATCACCAGGTGCACAGGGTCAAGGGAGCCACGCGTAGTCCGGAAACTGGGAAAGCATGCATTACGCACCAGGAGGGAAATGAGATTGATGGCGTAGATTGGCGAGTACAAGATGGATTAGGTAATCCTAGACCTAGGTTCGGATGTGAATGTGTTACCAAAGAAGACATGGGAACGCATGGGCAGGCCCGTGCTATAATGGTCCCCTATTCAATTACGAATGGCAAACCAACAAAATATTTTTCCCATGGGGAGTTTTCAAGGGGTAACAGTTGATATCGAAGGCACGAGCACACAGATGGACTTTGAAGTAATAGATATTGTCGATGATAGCAATCCATATCCCGCGTTGCTAGTAATAGACTGGGCCATTGATATGAATGGAGTCACCAACTTGAAGAAGCGGAAGATGATATTCAAGAAAAAGTCCCTTCGCGTAGTAGTTCTGCTAGATCCAGCCAAGGGAGCACGCTACATCGAACCAGTGCGTGACGATGAGCTGGATTGTATTTACCAAATAATAGCACAAGACCAGGATTGGGTGAACCTGACTGCAGATGGGAGAATCTCATGGGAGCATGACAGCTCCTGTAAGTTGGATTCGGATAAAGAAGTAGAACACTAGTAGAACTAGTTGCACGAAGTGACAGCGCTGAATTGCAACATGATGATTAGATCATTGCATTATGTGAGGACAGAGGAAAGGGAACTGCCAACATATGATGGAGTAATAGCGGCGGATGAATTCCTGGGAAAATTTGAAGGTGCAGTACCGGAATAGCAGTGGTACGGTGCATTGGAATGGGTGCTACATGCAACACTCCCACGATGGTGGGGTACACATCAGAAGACCATTGGAAACTGGTGCGAATGTAGAAGACAGATGTGCTTACGGTTTAGAATTCCCCAACATCGAATGAGAGCCGAGCAACGAGGACGAATCAACTTGTGCACCCACCCGTGTCAATGGGTGTAGACATGTGCTATGCAGGCACCTCCCAAACTAAGGATCACAAATCAGAACCATACGTGGCAGCAGGAAAAGCGACGGACACCACAAATATTCCACGTCGGAGCATTCAAAAAGCTATGTGGAATCATGAACATAGTGTACCAGGCGGAATGAACTGATTGGGACCTGCGCATAACAACAGTTTGATGGGCCTATCGGGCCATGCACAAGAACCTGAGTGTGGGAATGATTCCGAGGACGACGATCAAAGTCGAGGCCGTAGCTTTGGGAAAGAATCCTCATGCAATAACTCCCATAATTGGGAAAACATGCGAGGACCAAAGCAAAGAGATTATGCAGTTGCGCGAGGACAAACATATGCAGATTCAAGAAGCCATTCGGCGAGGGAACCTTGAGCTTTGCAAACTCGAAGAAGATCGAGTAAGACTGAAGTAGTAAAGCATGTTAATGGATGCAGATATCATAAAACTGGAAACCAAAATTGTGCAAGCATTACGTGTTGACAGAAGGACAGGACAACGTATGGGCAGCCACACCACCGCACTAGAAGATTGTTGCCGAGAATTTATGGCTCTACTACCATGGCTGTGACTGCACCTTATCAAACAAAGTAATGAGGAAAGTGCATCGTATAAGGAAGAATGCGAGGTTCTGATTGGCACGAGGGTAACTAAGGAAGGCCCGCAGACTGGGTTGAAAGGTGACTTGAAGCCTCGCACTAGTGGTGCAACCACCTAACTATCCACAGGATTCACAATCTCAGCGCTCCAAGCAGTTGAAAGAGAGTGTAAGACTATAAAAGAGTCTGTATGGGAGTTGTGCGACATGGAAGCTGCACGTAGGATTGGTATGACGCACGGGTCGCTTCCATGCACAAGGGGCTACGCTGTCACATGGGTAGGCTGGAAAGTGACCGTTTGTGTCACTATTCATGGCAAGATGTCCAATTTAAGGCAATGAGGAGTGGACAACGGGCAATTAAGACACAAAGTCAAGACTAGATTTGGGACTATCTGCCGCCAATCTCACATTAATGAGTCGAATATGGGGGGAGCAGTCGAATTTGAATTCAAAAGGGCCTATAAATCACACGTGGCTCTCCACCGAACAACCCTTGGCATTTTGAGAATTCAGTTGTTGCGCTATCAATTGGGTATGAACCTGATGGATTTGGAGGCTGTGAGAGCAAGTCCATGGTTTGAAACATTGCTGAAGGAGACACAAGATTCCCTGATCAAAATGATTTCAACAACCAAGGGAGCCACATAGAGCTCTACGCTGCCAGTAGGGGATGCACCGGGAATTCCTAAATCACCCCGGAGGCTGAAGCCCAAAAAAGATCCACAAGCAGCAGGACCGGTACGTATGTCTCCACAAAATCAGTAGTTCGGTCAACTATCTATGGAAGATAAGGTCAAGACGGTTAATATTGAGATAGATTATGAGGAGGAGGATCTTCAGGCCTTTGTAGAAGAAATTGAACCAGATGAAGAAGTGGAGGAAGACATTCAGCCAGTGCGCGCTGCAGCAGAACTACCAAATATGTCCCACCATGGAAAGGGAAGGCAAAAGTACCCAAGGACATGGATATTGTTAAGAGTGCACTCAAAACCCCACTCCTCGTAGATGGAATTCTATTTGAGGGTTGAGTCCTGGGCCATGTACCCACGATGAAATTTGAAGATTGGGACCCCATGAACAACGAAAATTTCACACATCTGGAGACTAGCCAACTTATGAAACAAAGCAAGCAGGGGGTAGTTATAGCGTTGTAGCCACGGAAATGGCTGCACGGGGTCGAGGAGTTTGAGCTACTCCACCTACTATGCATTTCGCGCTTTCACCGGGCACCAATCACGATATTCGTCATTAGCCAATAGCTATTCCTAGTGCATGAGGAGTGCTTGTGGCTGGAGGAGTTGATTGCCATTACGATGGAGCTTATACATAGGATTTCAAACCTTCCCTGTACAAGAAAGGACCACACAAAAATAGTTGGCCAAAGCAGAGTCTTGGCGCTCACAGAAGCCATGAAGAATAAATATAGGTTAGAGAAGAAGCAGAGGGGCTATGTGATTACTAGAATTCAAGACAAAGGGGTGCGTGTGGCCACTCAGCTACTGGTAGGAAAAGTGATGAGAAAATGTTGTGGAAACGAGGTACTAGCAACGGTCATCACACTGGCTGAACAATGCGTCGAGGTGGTACAGTTAAACTAGGCGCAGTTCCTCTGCAAGGAGTTCCTGACGAACTGCAAGGAGGCTCAGGAGCAGGGTAAGACCTTCCACTACACGTGGTTTATCTTATCCATCTTGTTGGTTGCAGGGGAATTGCTAGAGGACAGTCAGTTTCCTCCCTTGGACTAGGACTTGCCAGAGGCAGCGAAATATGCATCACTCTGGGCGACAAGGCATGCCACGCGCATCCGTGAGATCAAGATCTTCTGGATACTCATGGAGGCGAGCGTACGGATGTGGATCCACAAACGGCCACGCCTATCCCCCATGGTATACAACAGTCTACAGAGCTTTGCAGACTTTAAGGAGGATATGCACAATGTGTATATCAAGGCGCAAAAGGATCTAGAGCAGAACTAGACCAAACTCTCGTTCATCGAAATTGATGACGCTATTTTCGTGGTGCTCGGCTCATGGCCACTCGAATGGCGCGCCCTGGATTTGGCAGCATGTAATGAGGTAGCGATACAAATATAGAAGGATGTCCCCAAGCTACTGGTACAATAGAAGTGGAATGAGCAGCTCGCCGAGGAGGTAAGGGCTTTCTGCAAGGTAGCGAAGGTCGCCGTAGAGAAGACCAAGGCCGCCGAAAAAGCAGCAGCAGTAGGGGCCACCACGACGCAAGAGGAAAGAAGCCCAGACATGACCACAAGACATGGGACAGATGATACGGTGGAAGGCATGGACCCAGGCACCACCTCTACACAATTGAAATGGCCATGCGGGATAGAACAAATAGGGCCATGAAAGAAGACCAAGGCTTCCAAATTGGATGGGGAGCCTATTACACTAACAGAGGGTGATCTATACAACATCGGTGACACAGTTCGTGAGGTCACCAGGGAGGCGCTCCAAGAAGCAATAATGGAGTAGCAGAATGTGTTGGGGGCACTCAGGGCACAACTGCAGGGACTTCAGGTGCAACTACCACAAGAAGGAACGGTAGCCATCTACGGATCCACGGGAGCATCG
Organism: Pinus tabuliformis; assembly: GCA_031772625.1. Taxonomy (NCBI): domain Eukaryota; kingdom Viridiplantae; phylum Streptophyta; class Pinopsida; order Pinales; family Pinaceae; genus Pinus; species Pinus tabuliformis. Next base: position 745,109,286 of record CM062807.1, on the reverse strand, counting down.
ACAATAGAGCAATTGTTGCAGGCCAAAATGGCCAACACCGTCACGATGCCGGAAGGAGCACTGACAGCAGACATCATGGAGGATAGAGCCGCAGTAGGATAGATTAAGGGACTCAGCCTAAACTTGGCTACCCTTCCACGGGATATTTTATACCAGCTACAAGACGGAGTGATGGCAAAACTCTGCAGTAGGGAGGGACGTGTAGTGCAAATGCTAAGCAAACAATGAATCAAATTTGAAAAGCTTAGCGTACAATGTGATGAAGTGGTGGCTCAGAAGTAGCAGTTGGAGTAAATCATTGAGGAAGCATGTCACCACCTCCTAGAACTGGAAATTGCGACAAATCTACCAGTAGGAATGTGGATCCACAAATTTGCCAGTGGATTCCATGAGGTGAAGGAGGAAGCTACGAGGATCCATCTGGACCTCAACCTGAAAATTGTTGAACTACAATTAAAGGTGTAGCCCTCCACACCCCCAGAAGTTCGAGATATCTGAAAAGGATTGGAAGAAATTGAACAAGTAGTGCAAAGTTGCACCACATTGTTGGAAGAATCCTTTAGGGTCCTCACAACCTTACAGGAGGACCCTACCATACAGCAGTTCGAAACAGAGGTGCGGGAGCTTCAAATGCAATATGACAGTGTGCATGGGATGGCGTAGATAGTGGTCCTAACTCAGTGGCTCGTGAGACTACATCAGGAAAAGGCATTGAAGGAGTAAGTGGCGTAGCACAACAAAAAGAGGCAATACTTAAAGAATGCATCTAGCCTTGGATTGATGAGGCCTTCCTCATCATGGCCGACATCGAAGGAAAACTCACACAAATGAAAGCGATGCATGACCTGAGATAGGGATTTGACCTTGACAATGAGCATTCGACCGAGCAAGCAGAACGGATCCAATGGATGGCAGAGCAGTGCGCTACAGATCCTCGCACAGCACAGGCACAGTTGGATGGACTTCGCGCCAATATCGCCGCACCAACAAAGTGACTCGGGACGAGTCGCGATGATTGTGTTGGGGGCATGTTGGGTAGAAAATCCCCCCATAGCATGTTTTTGGGGCTTGAAGCCCAAATTTTGGTCATGTGTAATGTAAAGAACCCGCGAAATGCAGGCACGGAGCGCGAGAGTCTAGGGTTGTCCACCCTAAAATAATTTAATTTAATGTATGGTATGTCGGCCTACCCATGGTCCGTGGACCATGGGATTGTATAAATAGATCGAGGCTCTAAGTGTAGAGTCATTCTTAGTTTTGACAAGTAACACATAGATGCAAAGGCATGGTTAGAAGATAGAAGTGAATCTGAAGTGTATTGGGTTGTAGTAGTAGGTAGAGGCTCTGCAGCTGAGTGCATAGAGGCCTAGTAGAGTCCGCAGCTGAGTGCACAGAACCCTGCAACTAAGTGCGCAGGGTGGAGTTGGGTTTGTAATTGAACTTGAGTATTAATAAAGAGAAGATTGATTCAGAATATTGTGCATCTGCTTGTAGATCTGTATTTCTATGTTTTGGTTATTTTTTATGCATTTATATTGTCAAGTACGCGCACTAATCTGAAAGTTGAACAAGTAATAAGAATACTAGGATCTAACAAACTAAGTAAAGCACTAATATTATAGTAGGGATCGGATCGGATCAGAATAATACAAAGGTACACATGCATTGTGAAGAAAAGAAAGCTACGCGGTGCAGTGCAGCACACAGATTAGGATCACAAACTTCCAGAACCCTGATCAAGACATCCCTAGGCTGCAGAAATGTAGTTCCAACACCCTCCCATACTACTTCGGGTGAGACCTCAGTCCGCGCTTCGTGGACTGTTGCTGAAAGGGCCAGTAGTATAGGGATTTGCTTGGCTAAACTCACTGCTGAACCTGGGTCAGGTGCCACGTAGCCAACACCTTTCAATGTTAATGAAATAGATGGGAAAAGAATACCTAAAAAATTGATTCTCTCCTCCTTTTATATTTTCTACATCCTTCTAGACCCTTTTTTAATATTATTTTATTGGTGGGTGTCATTTTCCACTTAGTAAATTTTTCTACCATTTTAATAAAATAATAAATTTCCTCCCTTTGCCAATAAAATAATGCTTTTACTCTTTCTCCATTAAAATATTATTTTTCCACCATTCTCCAATATAATATTATTTTCCCTCCATTCTCTAATAAAATAATGTTTGTTTCCATTCTCCAATAAAATATTAATTTTCCGCACTTTTCTAATAAAAAATAATATTATCCCCATTTCACCAAATTGGGCAAAACCCCTTAGCAATTTTTTCACTCACAAAATTGGGAATAATACAATCCCCTGCACCAAAAATTGCTTGTCCTCAAAATATATCACCATATGTTGTTGGTCCACAAGTTGGCCTAGCTAATGCTAGGGTCCCAAATGTGCCATTGAATGACTCATTGTTGTTCCACTATCACATGAACAATATTATGACACCATGGTCCCAAACCATCATGATCCATGTGAAGTACCCTTTGCTCAACTAGCTATACAACAATACATAATTGTCGGGACCCCCTTTCATATCGCTAGTAAGTAGAGAATCTTGGTAATGTAAAATCCTAATCAAATCCCCGAGAGGCTACCCGTACTTTGTAATTGATCTCATGCACTTCAAGAGTAATCCTAAAGATACATCCCAACACCTATGGAGATGAATCCTCACCTACATGTGCTCCCCCTAATCTCCTCCTTCTAGAAATCTTAGAATATTGTTGAAGTCCCCCATGTCATTAGTGAATCATTAAAACCAAATGGACGACCAGAATGATCTCCCCTTGTAGAGACTAGCTCATCCCTAAGGGCAGTTGAACTGCTAATTTGGGTGATGCTAATATCCCATGCTAGTCTCAAAAGGATGCCACCATGTTGATGTTCTTCCAATTTGACTATGAATGACTTCCCATTGTGTGCATATTGTATCCTCCTCTCTTGTAACCTGATGGTGAAATATCTATAAAGGCCAAATACATCCTTCCTAGGAATCTCCATGATTTCAAATCCTACCCAAGTAGTAATAGGGAAATACTACCTCCCCATAAGATGAAGGCCTCTGTGAACCCCCGTGTGTCAACCCAAGAGTGAAATAGGGCACCCGCTGTGATGATTATGCTCATCATGAGATAGAGAGATTTATCAACCAACCGAAGACTTGGATCCCAAATCCATATCTACTACTGTAAAACTTTGACAACTGTTGGAATCCCTTTGTGCCTTATCATTGGTCCCTATAGATAATTAAAATATAAATTCCATTTATCATGAATCCATCTCGTGCATGCAAAACTTCCCATGCTTTCCATACCACATAGTCATATTTTTAATCCTCTCTCCTGATGGCACACCCTAATATTGTTTAGAGTCTAAACATCCTCTTGTAAGAAAATTCCATCATGTGCTAGATATGGTCTTGTAACACCTCAAAATTCCCTTCCCAAAATGTGTCGTGCATCTCCCTAAGTGTGGGCTCAAGGGTGGAACATACACTACCTCTGTAGTAGATCAGGCCATCCCGAAGCTTGCATCTTCCAACTCTCACCCTGACCATATGCCATAGCCAAGAACTCCCTCTCCTGGTGCATTAAGCTTCATCCAAGTTTCTCAGGTGAACCTCCAGTGTCCTTCTATTCATGCTAAGAGTGTCAAGGTATAGAAACCAAACCCTCTGTAACTATAAGAAATATAATTGAGAAAAGAGTGTGTGAGTCCCAAGGGGTATGACCAAGAGATGATCATATATGTGCTCCTTGCCCTTGGGTAAGCCAAATGCAATGGCGTTCCGGACACCCCCATCAAGAGATGTATTTGGAGGCAATGCTCCAACATTCTGCTGCATAACATCATACACTATTACACACATTCACGTACCCTTGCACTCCTTTGCATAGCACTAAAATTTGTGGCCAATCTCTGTGCATGACTAGATACCACCACCTACTTCCATACCACCCTATATCATCTGGTATCCCACATGTGCTAATGCATCCACGACTCTGCTAATAAACCCACCATGATGTGAGTTACATTTCCTCATATGTCGAGGTAGACCTAGGTAGCCTAACTACTCACATGCTAATAGGAATACCACTTTTTGTGTCGATCCCTAGTAGCTCTTGTGTTGAATACATCAATGTAATGGCATCACCTCCATATAATGACCTATGTGGTAGCTTGTTGATGCCACCACCTCCTACAAGATCCTGCCAAATTATGTTAATCACCATGTGACCCCTCACACTACCAACATTCCAAGACATCTCATGAAGTCTACCTGCTCCCCTATCAATCTAGTCGGTGACTAGTGCTGCTCAAGAGTGTTAGGGTCCTATAATTTATACGATCTCAAGGTATTGAGTATTTTATCTCAGGAATCTTATATTGTAAATACTTGTCAATCTGCCAATGATTTTAAAATGAAAAGAGGGTATAAATAAAAAAAGACGAGAAACTAGCCCCAAGAGTTAGCTCAATCGGTCAAATCAGTGCCTCGCCAATCGGGAGGTCATAGGGTCAATTCCCGAAATCTCTTGGGGTCAGGTCAGTAAATAGGCTGAGGGGTGTGATCCCCTTCGTGTGGGATCCACCCTAGTGTTGCCCTGTGGACGTAGCGGCTACCCAGTGACCATGGGTATTCGTGAACCACACATGAAAAAAAAAGAAAAAAAAAAGAGGAGAAACAAAAATATTGAAAAAGAAGAAAAGATTGAACCCCGCCAAAAGAAAGAAATAATACTGAAAGTGCTGCAAGTTTAAATGCCACTACTGATAGATGGTTTTATTTTTCATTGGTAAATAAAGGTTGTGTGCAACTTGTTTAAAATGCCACAATCACTACCTATTTGTTTAATCATACAATGTAATCATGGTTAAACATGTTTAAATTTCTGTAAATTAGGTTAGAGAATAAAGATTTTCCAAACAGTCTAATCTTGGTAAATCAGTAGTTATGTAGAAAATGACATTGATTCATCTGTTTAATATGAATCAATATGAGAAATAAGGGATATGTTAGATAGTTTTAATTTTTTATAAAAGAAAATAATGTGGGTTTGCTAGTCTAAGTTCACCCTTTAGAAAAAAATAAAATGTTAGTTTAGTTATGGGTAGGTAAGTTAGATGGTTTGATAAATATATGCCTAGGCCCATTTTAACCTAAGCTTTAATGTCATTCAGAAAAGGAAAACAGGCGCAATGGGATAAAGTTCTTTTACATGTTTTACTTCTAAAATTTATCCTAAGTCCAAAAGGAAAAATGCGAAAGGCACATGGGGACAAAGTTTCTCTATCATATATAGTTAAAGAAAAGTGTGGTTAGAAGAATCAGGATCTGCTCCCACTCACGATCCATGGCCCACATCTTTCTTTGGGCCTCCCTCTCCATCCTGCCTTTACCGTCGGGTGGGGGGGAGGGGGGTCCAAAAAGGTTGTTTCCCCATCAGTCCCCATCCCCTAGGTGGCAGCATCTCGCAATTTAGCACCCCTCTTCGCCGAAACCACTTACCACTCTCTACCCCCTCCTAGAACCACTTTCCCCTCACCCACTTTACTACATCACCACCACGACTCCTCCGACACTCACCTCCCGCCACATTGCCTAGCCGTTGCCCACTTAAATTCATTCCCGGTAAAACAATCGTTTAGCATTCAATTCAATTCTTGGGTAGCTATTCAAATGTAACGGTCCCGAGCCATTTCCAACGGGACTTTCACAACATTGTTTAAAAGCTTTTGAAACTGATGGTTTCCTCCCTTTTCACTACTTATCATCTGTAAATTGATAGATACAACAACCATTCCCAGAGCATTTCCTCGACTAGGACAATATCGAAACTGACAGTTCTTTTGTCTCTTTCCCCGGACAATTATTTACCCCAAATGCTTCCTGGTAAGATCTTGTGTCATTTCTCTTATCTTTCATATTGATATAGTCATGCCTCCCAAAAGCAAAACCCAAGATAATCCTGTTAATCCATTAATCCCTCCCTCTGCAGATTTAGATCACATCCCTTTAGCTGATATGGATTCTCGGATTAGTGAAACCCAAGGTGATTATGACTTTTTGGATGTATACTATTGGTTGGAACACAAACATGAAGATAAAACTAATGAAATTGGGCTCTGGGCATCCAACGTTCCACATTACATCTTCTGCTTGACCTTCCAAGCCCCTGAGTTTAGTAGAAAATGTTAGGCATGTTATGTCCCTGCTCAAGGAGCTATCATGGCCCCATCATGCGACATTCTCTTTACCATAACTTCCTAGTTCATATACCAAATAATGCTAGCCCCCCTATGGAAAATAGTGCTCATTTCTCTTTAGAAGCCCTCACCCAGCTTTATCAAAATCTAGATTTCGCTACTAGAACCAAAATCTTTAAGATCTTCTTGCCTACGAATGCCCAGTTACCCAAGAAGAATCCTCCATATTCTTCCTCCATCTTCCCTGAATAAGCCAAGAAAATTGTATCCATAATTTCCTATATTTTGGGTTATTATTCTAGTCAGTGGGTAGTTGAGCCCATTTTAGGATTGCTCTCCATACTTTCCATAGACAGTAAACCATCAATTGTATTCAATTTCAGTCAATTCTTGGCTAACAACCTTCATGAGAAATTTCTAAAATTTCCCACAGAGAAAGTATTTAATTACACTTCTATTTTAATCTATATGTTCCTTTACTATCAGGTAGATAAGTTCAATTTTGCAATGCAGAAGCTTGATGATGCAGGAAACCAACAACCAGTGATTTTTTAGACCTCATTGGTCATGAAAGAATAGCAGGAATTTTCTTACAAGCAGTTTATTGAGGAATTTGTTCACCCAGCCATGAACATTCTGAACAACTCAATAAAACCTAGGATTAGTGAAGATATTAAAATAATTCTACATTTGTCAGATCAAGCCAAGACTGGAGATTGGTATTTATACCAAAACTACACATAAACCAGATTTTATGGATGCGAATTGGCTAAGAAGAAATCACATTTATGCATAAAGACATAGGTGGGCCCATTTGCATGTAATACCATGACAACAGGTGAATAAGTAGACAAGATGCTTAAAGACATAAAGTTCAAATTAAGTTTTACATGGTCTTATGACCCTTGCGGTATAATTTCAAAGCTCATAGTAGAAAATAAAAGTACTCCCTACATCCATACTTCAATGCCTGAAATAGAGCAGTATGCAAATCAATTGGAATGGACAGAAAACACCTTGCAGGAAGCTGAAGAACAACTCTTTTCTACTTCCAGTTTCTAGACTCCCACTCCTTAGGAGAAATTAAGTAAAATACAAAGAGAGGAGGGATATTCTTCAACAACAAGAGGTGAGGCAAAAGAATTCAGGATCAGCTACAGAAAAAGACCAAAATTGACTCCTAGGACAAATGTAGAAAAAGAGACGAAAGAGCAGGCAGCCATCATAATCACAGATTCACCACCTACAACTAGCAAATTTGTAACATCCTCTACTACACCTTCATCCTCACAGGGTCAAAAGAAAACAGAGTTGGATTCCTAAAATGTCCAAGAAGAGAAAGAAAATACAGTTTTTGATAGCTACTGAGAAATTAAGATTAGGAATGAGATTCTAAAAAACAATACTTATAATCAATTTTGGAAGCAGACCTCCAGCTCAGAGAGTAGATTGTTATCATTGTTTCACACAGAGCATGGAAAAATGTAGATGGCCTTCCTTGAGGCTCAAATTCCACAGCCAAAAAAGGCAGCAGACTACAAGAGCACTACCTTTGAGTTCAGCACCAAAGACATTCATACCATTGATCAAATGGAGATGCATAAGAGAACTGGTGAAATGATATCTTCTACATTGACTAATACTACTATATCATTTTCCAAGTTGCAGGTTTCATTTGCCAATGTTCAGTCACAGTTAAAAATGGAGAAGGTATCCTCCTCTGCAAAGGATAATAGGATCAAGTCATTGGAGGACTTAGTGGTAAAGATAGGATATGATACTAAAGATGCCAATGCTACAAAGGAGATTATCAAGAAGAAGAATTTGGACATTGTAGCATTGAGAAAATAGCTTAAGTTGCTAGCCACAAAGGACCCCTTGACCAAGGAAATTGAAGAAAATGAGACACAAAAGGCTGACATGATGAAGTTGATTATAGAGTAGAATATACAGATTAGACAGATGGAGACAGAGATGGAGAGGATGATAAAGGAGAAAGAAGAGAGTCAGAAGATCGCCATTGTCCCCCTGGATGCCATACCCATTTCTCAGCTTCCAGCAACAGGAACAACCACTATAGCCACTTCTTCCACTCATACTGCAAGTGCTGAATGGGTGACTAAGACACTAGAGAACATGTCAATCCAGTCAAAAGAGATCAAGACTTTCCAGTATCAACTCAAATCTTTAGAAGTAAAAAAGGCCGAAGATGAATCCTCTCATGTTACTGAAATGCAAAAATCACAAAGACTATTGTAGAAGTTGCAGAAGGTAGAAATGGATACCTCAATTGGTAAGAGCTTGGCCCAAGCCATGGAAACCATTGGATGAATATTCTATATTCTATGAATGAGATTTGGCCATCTATCCAAATAATCTTTGAGAATAAGGAACTGATAGAAAAATCTACAAAAGCCATTATGCAGGGAAGGGAGAAGCTTGGAGAGATGCCCACAAAAGCCTCTAACATTATCAGATTCTTGAATTCTAAGTCCAAATATGAACTTGAAGAATTAGGAATCAGTGACAGAACTGCCACTATTTTAGAAGTCAAGAAAGTTTTGACTAAGAGGAACCTTATTGATCAGTTGGAAGAAAGATGTGAAACATTGGAGCTGCAAGTAAACATGTTTTCTAATAGAATTGAAGCATTGATCTAGAAAGGACTGCCCAACATTTATGTAATAAATGATAAATTGATCACTTAGGAAGACTATGTCCTAAAAATGAAATAAATGGCCAAAATCAGTATCAAGTTCAGTGGGATAAAGAGTAGTATGACAACAATGGAATTTTTAGAAACCATGTCAAATGATTTCTACATATAGAATGAGGTAAAACGCATTTTTACCATGAAATAAAATTTTTCCAAATACACAGAGGTCGATGAAATTTACCGGAGAGTGATTAAATTGACCATACCAGATAAAAAAATATGAGAAGAGCTTTGTGATTTACTAGATTGAAGAGTAATTCGGATGCAATAAGACACTGGCCAGAACATTAGCCAACACGAGAGTCAGCACATCAACGCAAGACAATTTCAGGTTGACTCAATAACCAAATCCACCAAAATAGAGCCACCTTTCCTTTCAGTTGTCTACGTGTAACAGCCCTGGTAAAAATCCCATGTAAAAATATATAAATACCACGGATGATGGGACATGTATTTCAAGATGAATGGTGGGAAGGACATCCTAGTGGGTGTTCATTTGGTTGTTTATGGTTAAGGAAATTGGCAAAGAGTATGGCTAAGGCAATAAAGAGGCAAAAAGGTATTTTTGCACATTTATTTATGAAAATAATGGAAATTAGGAGAAAAGGAAGGTAAAGGTCACAGGTTGCATGTGAGGAGGAAATTGAAGGAAAATAATGGAAAATGAAGAAAATAGAGGCCTCATTAATAAAAAGGCTTCTAAGGATCAATGGTGAAGGCTTGGTCAATTTAGCTTTGGAGCTCTCTCATTATTCTCTCTCTCGCTCTCTCTCTCTCTCTCTCATACTCTTAGAGACTTAGAGTTTTCTTGGAACGCTCTTGGAGGGTGTGGCATACTTGGATTCTTGGAGCAATAAGGCAAAGGAAGAATAGGAAAGCGTAAGAAGGCATCAACATCAACAACTACATCAGATTTTCTTGCAGGTATCGAGTTGCATGTATGACTTATTCAGTAGTTTTGGAATGCATGGCACATGCATGTGGTTTCTTGGTTGTGATCTATCATTGGCATGGAGGATTTCCTGGATCGATAGTGGATTGCCTAGCCTTGCCATTTCCTACGTAGATATGGTGATTGTGGGTTTACTTTCATTGTTTTGTTTTTTGTTGGTTCTCATGTTTCCTTAGCTTGGGTTGACTTATTAGTCCTGGAAGCCCTAGTTGAATAAATGCTCTGTAAGCCCTGTAATAGCTTGGGTTGAGTTACTAGTCCTGGAAGGCTTGGTTGGAAAAACACTCTCGAAGCCCTATATAAGTTGTGGGTTGAGTTACTAAGTTCTGGATGCCTTGGTTGGAAAAATTCTCTGGAAGCCTCGTATAAGTCGTGGGTTGAGTTACTAGTCCTGGAAGGCTTGGTTGGAAAATGTAGGTTTTAACCTTGTACAGAAATTACCTACGTACGAATTCTAAAACACAAAAAATAAACAATGCGAGAGCATAACACATAAAACACGTTTACACAAAGATTTTCCCCTGGATCCCAAAACTGGGACTACCAGCTTGATTTTTCATTACGTTCCTTTCAATGTTACAATACATATTTATACATGCCAAAGCATACAAGACCATGGACCGAAAACCATTGTGTCCAAAACTATGGACCAAAAACCATTGCATCTAAAACCATGTGTGAAAAATCATGCACAAAACCATAGGTAGGTCTGCCCAACCTAACATAGGGTCCAAAACCAAAATTTTCCAGGACGCTACCCTTGACCCCATAAAGTGGGGTTACTTACACCCCTCAAACCCCCTGTGACTCGCCCTGCTATGCAATCAACACAATGAAGGGGTGACTCTGCCCCCATTCTAACCCCCTAGTTAACTACGTGGGCTAGTCGTGGAAAGAATATAAGACAACCCAAAATTCTCCCACTTGTTGTTTTCTTTCCATAGGGGGCCACAAGAGAGCTTAGTCATTTATCCAGCCTTGCAACGCCCATTGTTTCTCTACACCAAGAAAACTTCTCAGAGCTCACAGATTTTGTCAATGCATCTGCAGTATTCTTCAAAGTGTCCACCTTTACCAGCAACATCTTTTTTTCTTCTATCATAGCCCTCACAAAGTGATATTGAACATCAATGTGCTTTGTCTTTGAATGGTAAGCAGGGTTCTTTGCCAAGAAAATTTCACTTTGGCTGTCACAGTTTTTATCTTTATAGCTCCCTGCACTAACCCCATACTTGAACATAATCTTTGTAACCAAACTACTTCTTTGCTTGCATGAGTGGCTGCCATGTATTCTGCCTCTATAGTTGATAGTGCCACTATAGATTGTTTCTTACTCATCCAACTGACTGCACCTCCAAATAGGTTAAACACATATCCACTTGTAGATCTTCTCTGATCTAGATCTTCAGCTGAGTCTGCATCAAAAAAACCATGAATATCCAACACTCTATCCTATCTTGGTCTTCCTTGGTAGCACAAACCATAATCACTAGTGCCACACAAATACATGAAAACCTGCTTAACTAATGTCCAGTACTCCTTCCCTGGTTTTGACATGAACGTGCTCAATACTCCCACTACATGTGCAATATCTGGTTTAGTACAGACCATCGCATACATCAGGCTACCGAATGCACTTGCATATGGAAAACGGGACATTTCCTCTTCCTCTTCTTGTGTCTTGGGACACTGTTCAACAAATAACTTTACACCTGCAGGAATAGGAACCTTCACCAGTTTACTATCCTTCGTAATAAACCTCTGCAACATTGTCTCAACATACTTCCTCTAGTTTAACTAGAGCTTCCTCTTTGTCCGATCTCTTTCAATTTCCATGCCCAAAATATAGTTTGCAACACCAAGATCTTTCATGTCAATTTTGGAGGACAAATGGGTCTTCAAATCTTAGATAATTTCTTTCTCATTTCCAACCAGCAACATATCATCCACATATAAGACCAGATAAATAACACGGTCACCAATTAATTTAAAATACACACAGTGATCTGCTTTGCTTCTGGTGAAGCCAAGTCCCCGTATAAATGAATCAAATTTCTGATACCACATCCTTGGTGACTATTTTAACCCATACAAAGACTTCTTTAACTTGCATACCAGTTCTTTCTTACCCTTCACCGCAAAGCCTTCAGGTTGCTTCATGTAGATCTCCTCTTCCAGATCCCTGTGAAGAAATTTTGTCTTCACATCCATCTGTTCTACCTCAAAATCAAAAGCAACAACAAGAGATAAAAGTAATATAATAGAAGTTACCTTGGCAACAAGAGAAAAAATATCAGCAAAATCAATTCCTGACACCTAGGAATAACCTTTTGCTACCAATCAAGCTTTGTATTTCTCCACCTTTCCTTCTGCATTTGTCTTCTTCTTGAAAACCCATTTTTTTCCAATGGGTTTCTTTCCAGCCGACAAATCCACTAGATCCCAAGCCTCATTTTTGTGCAAAGATGCCATTTCATCAACCATGGCCTCTTTCCAAAGTTTTCCATCCTCTGAATCTACTGCTTCCTTCACAGTTATAGGATCATCATCAGTAATAGATAAAGCAAAATTTGAACAAAAAGTAGATGGACTATACCTTTCTGGCTGCCTTCTTTCTCGAACTGATCTTCTCACACCCGGAGTTTGTGGATCTTCATCTTATGATTCCTCCTCTACTGTAGAGTCTGATTCTTCCTCCTTTAGCTCAAACTCTATCTTCTCAGGTTCCTTCGGTTCGACTTCATGTTTAATAACATCTTTCACCTCTCTGAACACCACATCTCGGCTGTACACAACCTTCCTTGTTACTAGGTTCCAAAGATTATAACCCTTTAAACCATCCTTATACCCAATAAAGATGCACTTTTCGGATTTACTATCCAACTTGGTTCTTTTCTCCTTTGGAACATGTACATATGTATCACATCCAAATACACTCAAATGTGAAAGGGAGGGTTTCTTACCAGCCCATACCTCTTGTGGAGTCTTATCCTCCTGTTGATGCCTCGAAAACCGCTGTATGAACATCAGGAAAACCACCTGGTCCGGACCTTAAAGCAGCTCCTTTTCCGTTTGGTGTGGTGGCTCCAACTGGATATAATGGGAGCAGTTTCCCAATGATTTATAAGTGGGATGGACAAGTGATCGATTTTTAAATATCTAATGAGAATGATGGATGATCTATTCTAAAATTCAACAATATAAAAGTAACTAATCTATCCCAGGAAATCTTTCTTCTAGTGCAATTTTTTATGGTTCTTATTGACAAGTAGGCATATAGATGACTCTACTCATAAATAAAAATATTCATTCATATGATAGTTACTTCGTTCAAGTAGTTGAAAAAATTAATAATTAAAACATTATCACACTAATATTTATATATTACTAACACACATATATATGAAAGATAACAACTCTTAGACATTCAGTAGTGATTAGTCAAAGAATTGTTGTAAGAGCATATACATATATGAATAATAGAAAAATAAATAAATGTTGATTCACATAAAAGCATGAAAAAAGACACAGATAGTAGTATCGTATGCATTTGAGTCTCCTCTGATATGAATTGCATTCAGATCTTGCCATTTAACTTTGGAATACCTTCACAAGAAGCAATAGTGCATATCACATAAAAGCATTCTTCATCAAAACTTAGAATTCAGGTCCAGTTTTTGCAAAAATAAATATATCGGAAGCATAGTAGTGCAACTTCCGATCCAAGTCTTAATACAAAAATTTGAGGACCCTTTCTAAAAACATGAAAGTGTCTATAAATACTACTTAAACTAACAAACTATGAAATAAATATACTATGCGCTAGTATAACCAAATCACAAAAATGTGAAGATCTTCTTGAAATAGGCATGCTGTAGTGAGTCAAAAATGGTTCACTGTATTGGCTGATAATCTTGTGATTGGAGCTGACAAATGGCGAGCATTGGCTGAAGTTATGGTGGATGACTCATGCGTGAGTGTAACTAAGCAGTGTATGTGGCATCATCAAGTTCGGGAATCATATGGCCAATTGCATCAGTGAGGCATTTCATCGCTGTCTGCTGACTATATGGTTTGACAAGGAAAAACCAAAAGTTTTTCCACGTTAAACTTTGAATACCTGCGATCAATCTTTTCCTCTGCTCTAGCTCCTGTTTCCACATCTATTCTAATGCTTTTACTGGTGGAAGTTTCCCTGGAGAACACTCTATTATTAAATTTGATAAATAAAAACTGTTATTAATTAATTCAACCAGGTTGTTTGTTGTCGATTTTCATCTTGATGTTGCTCTTTCAGCCTTCATTAGCTGAAATTTCCATTTAGTAAATAGAATTTCTTTATGCGATTCTATAATTTTTGGTAGATTAGCAACTTTTCCCTCTTTAGATTCTTTCCAGGAGAGAAAATTTGTTAATCTTTCATCCACTTTTTCCAAGTCTAGTCTTGCATTTACTAATTTGTCAACCATGGATGATGAAATTTCACATAGAGGAAGAACCAGTGAGATATTATGACATAATAGGCTCAACTGACTAGACAATGCCCTGGTAATTTGTAGAGCCTCCGATCTGAATTCTCCCACTTGGGGATATTCCTTGAATCTTTCTATCTGAACTGTTAGTTGAGCGATTTGTTCTTCCTTCGATTTATTCAGCTATTCATTTAATAACTGCAACTTACTCAATGCTTGGGATAACTCCTGTTGCTTATGAATTGCTTGATCATCAATCCTCTGCTTTTCTTTGAGCAATTTCTCATTCAACTAATCATTTAGCTGCTTCTGGACTGCTAATTATTGTTCCAACTGTTCTATATTCTGTTGTTTCTCCCGTGCCTATGCTTCTAGCAAAGTGATTGTTTGGTCCTTTTATTTTAGCAAATTATTGACCTTCGATGCTTTATCCATTGTGGCCACTTTGTATGCTCCAACATACTGAGAAAGTTTGGTGAGGTCTTCGGAAAGATTAACTTCCTCTCTCCATATCACATTCGTTATCTCCATTTGTGAAGTCGAAAGAGGAGAGTGATCAATTTTCCTCTTTTTCCTTTATCTTTTCATTACAGCCCTATGCTTAGGGCTATAGAAGACATCTAATGGTGGCATCTCTTCTATGTGTAAAACAATTTCATCGGGCTCAGGATTTTTAGGGATTATTTCTAAATCCTTACGAATCATGGGTGGGCCGCTTATTCCTTCAGTCGAGATTGTGTTGATTACTGATTTTTGACCAGTGGTCACCTCAGGTGTGCTGAATCCTTGAATGCTCTCAATATTACTAATGATGGAATCAAATTGTTGCCATTCCTTGATTAGTTTAGGATCAACATAAATGCTTGAATCAAGGGGCCCGCTACTTGTTTCTTGTCTCTACCCCTATTCTGGCAACTTTTCCTTTTCGAGAACCTTCTCCACTACAGGAGTATTATCGACAGCGTTTTGTTCACTTTGACTCTGTGGCTGAACTGTTGGGGTTGTAGCTAATAGATGCAAAGGTAGATTTTGCAACCTCTGGGCTCTGAGCCTATCAAATTTTTCTAACCCCTCTTCTCCATATTTGATATGAGCCAATCCTTTAACCCGATAGAATATTTCAGTTGAAGCAAACAAATCATCAAAGTCATTGGCTTCATAATCAAATCTGGTAAGTTTAGCTTGAGAGGTAACGTTATAGGCAACCTTCTTTGGGTCAAATTACCTATTCGGAATGGTGGCAAGATTTAGCATCTGAATCTTCTTTGCCTCTTTCTTTGCATGTTTATAATCATGTAAGGTAAAAATGCCACACCGTAGGGGGAATGTAGGCCACATATGTTTCTTGGAATCCCTCAAGGTTTTTGACGTTCCTTTAATTGTTATCTGATATGCCGACTCTCGGGCTAACAGTTTATCAAGAACATATAGAGGAAGAACATGGGGTTTGGTCAGACTACCAAAAAGCCTTACATAAGTGAGTTTCTCCTTTTCGAACCAGCTACCCAATGCTGTTAGGTCAATTGCTGCTTCCTAAGATATCCTAAGGGCAGGCTTATTGAAGATAGAATAATATACAAGTAGGACAAAACCATTGCAAATTCTGTACAAGTGATTCTTATAGTGGGCCTTCCACAACTGTTTGTGATAGATATGAATAGGATTAGGATCTTTGGGAGTCCACTTCCATCTGAGTACAGGGTATTTAGAATTAAAACAAATAATATCAAGAATATATGCACTGCAATAAAAAGGAGGAATGATTGGGGAAGTTGTATATGCTTTCCTTCTGTATTCTAGTATCTCAGTGGCTATTCTATCAAATAGAATATTTTCCCAATCCATAACATAACCATTAATTGCAGCTTCCATTAACGGGACCATATCTATAGTAAATTTTGTAGAATCATGTTGTCCCCACAATCTACACAACATAGCACCAGCGTAGCAATAAGGAGAAGCTAATGAATCAATAGAATACTTAGCTGATGACTCGTGCTTATGTTTCTCTCGTAAATACCTCCAGTGTCTGATCGGGTTCAACTACAAGTCATTTTCTTTTGCAAATGCTTCCAGGAATGCCTTGTTGTATGCTTCTCCGGTGGAGGTAGATGGTACATTTTCCTGATATCTTCAGTTTTAAATGACCCGAATGTTTTTCCATTAGCCATGGAAAATGTTCTATCTAAAGTTGGGATTTTCTCGACGACCCATCTAACCACATTAGTGTATGGAAAAATTTTGGCCCGCGCTACTATCTTGTGAATGTATGAATAGGCCAATTCTTTGAGAGTTCCTTCTAACTTGCTGGTGCAATCGGTTGTGGTTTCCTCTTCCAATTCTTCAGGCTCCTCTGCCTCTATAAAATTGTAGATGCTTTCCTAGCTCACATTTCCCAGACCGAGACATGTTGTATCTGATATTATTCCCTTCCTGCTCGGTTCTGGGTCTTTAGCTAAAGGAGTTGCCCTGGCCCTCTTAGATTTCTTCCCCATCTTCTCCAGATTCATGAGTTCAAAGAAACTCTGCACAGATAATTACAATCCGTAACACAGGGATATTGCCGCTAAAAGCCAATATGAAAATGAACAGAATTAAGGAAATTAACATATGATAAGTCAGATGTAGTTAAGAACCACCACAACTGAAATCTTTGAAGGATTTACTCTGAACTGTGAAATTAATAGCCGTTCAAGGCGCCAATCGTAATGAATAAATATCATAAATACCTATCTCATCGATCATATATTGCATGATTATATCAAGCGTGTCTTTGGATTTTATCGATTGACGATCGACGATAAATCACAAATCGCAATTGGGAGTTTCAAAAGGGCGAGGCTTCACCACCTGATACAAATATCTCTGATTGTGATAAGGTGATATTATAATAGGGTGGAATATGTTTTCATTGAATTAGTTTTATTTATTAATTTTTAAAATACTTATACATGCAAACCATGTCGCAAATGTTTTCTCCTTGAGATGTGTGCCTTATTTATTGATCGCAATTGGAGGTTCAGCTTGTGTTTTAGCTCTTTGTCATACAACACCTTCGATTGCCGATTGTGATTACCTTTATCAGATCAGAGGATTTGATGAGGACCTTTTTCAATGTATCCCTTTTTCATTGTGATACGCGATCTCCGATCACTTTATCACAATGTAGAATTATTTATAATATTTTTCAAAGGAACACTTTATACTTTATTCAAAAGGATTTACAAAATGAATTACTTACATCAGGCCTTTTGTTAAAGTTTTTTTTTTATAATGAGGATAATACCAGTTTTATTTATGAAATCACAAATCTTACTAAGTTTATTTAAAAAGGTACCCATTTCTTATTAAAAATTTTGTGTAAAAGTTTTTTAGAAATGGGGGTTGTTGTACAGCACAACACCTCCAACGCTGATGAAGGTGATCTATTCACCAAGTAACATGTTGTCTCCACCGCCTCTGCCTAGAATTCTTGTCCTAACCCGGCACCACTGAGCATGCTTCTTGCCCTTTCCATCAATGTCTTGTTCATTCTTTTTGCAACTCCATTTTGCTAAGGTATATATGGAGTAGTCTTCTTCCATGGTATACCACATTTCTTATTGAATTCTTCAAATTCCTTACTACAAAAATCTCCACTGTTATCTGTCCTTAGCACCTTTATCATCTTCTCTGTCTGGTTTTCCACCAGAGCCTTAAATTCTTTAAACCTGTCAAAGACTTTAGATTTTTTCTTAAGGAAATATATCCATGTATTCCACGAGAAGTCATCTATAAATGATACATAGTACACAGACTTACCCAGTGATGGAACCTTCACAGGTCCAAACACATCATTGTGCACAAGCTCTAATATCTGTTTTGCCCTCTTACCACCAGAGAGGAAACTCACCCGATTCTTCTTCCCATATACACAATTTTCACAAAAATCAAAATCCAAAGAACTATTACTCATACCTTCTACCATACCTTTACCATGAAGTATTAGAAGGCCCTTCTCTCCAATATGCCCAAGCATTTGATGCCTCAGCATGGTCTTCTCTCTAGAGACCACTAGATTTTCTGCTCCACTTTCAGGAACCATGGAACTGTTGCACCCATCAACAACAATGCTACCTTGCAGCTTATACAGAGTTCCAATCCAAACTCTCCACATCAATACCAGTGCTCCCCAAACCATCTTGCAGGTATCCTTCTCGAACACAGTTTTTACACCTACATCATCTAGCTTGCTTACAAAAATCAGATTTCTCGCCAATGCAGGAATATGCAGAACACCCGGAAGTGTTCTAACCCTTCCATCTTGCAACTTCAACTTTACTTTTCCGCGACAAATGATTCTGGCCTTCCTATCATCCCCTAAGAATACATCACCACCATCATATTTCTCATACTTGCAGAACCACTCTGTATGGGGAGTGAAGTGAAAGGATGCAGCTGAGTGAATCAACCATCCCTCATGATCTACATGTGTACTTGAAGAAGCCAAGTACACATCCCCACCTTCATTGGAGGTGGTTTTCACCTCTGTAGAAGTAGCATCATCAGATCCCTTTCCTTTTTTAGGAGCTTTAGATTTACAGTCCCTTTTCTAGTGCCCTTCCTTTCCACATTTCTAGCATACCACCTTTATAGGTTTTCCTGGAGATTTATATCTCCCTCTAGATTTAGATCTCCCACTCGATGACTTATTTTTGTTTCTGTTATGGGACCGTCCTTGTACAGACAAGGCATCACCATTCTGGCTCTCCATATTTTTCCATCTCATCTCCTCCGTCATCAAGGATGAGACTATTTCATCAAACTACAAGGAAGTTGCATTGCTACCTATTGCAATAACTAGACTATCCCACGAATCTAGTAGAGTACACAACAAACGAATGCACTTATCTTCATCTAAAATTTTAATATCAACAGATAATAACTGACTTACCATAGTATTAAATGCATTCAGATTCTCTATCATCGAGTCTCCATCTTTCATCCTCAGGTTATACAACTTTTTCTGAAGGAACAGTTTATTCACCATAAACTTATATTGGTACAAAGTCACTAACTTGTCCCACAAAGCCTTCGTTGTAGCTTCCCCTGATACATTCATCAATATTTAATCTGAGACACAATTGTATTGTGCTCTTTACCTTCCAATCCAACTTCTTCCATTCTTCATCGGACACTGCCGTTGGTTTAGTACCCAGATCTACCGTGATCCACTGATCTTTGTCCACCAAGAGGTCCTCCATCTTGAGTTTCCACAACTCAAAACTTTGACCATTAAATTTCTCGATCTCTATCTTTTCACTGCTCGCCATCTTCTTTCACCACCATAATCAATCCCGGAGATCTCCCATTGAACAGGGTCTACCATAGGCCCGAGTGAAACCCCTTAGCAACAAAGGTGTCCCCTTGAAGCCAAAACTTGCTCTGATACCAAATGTAGGTTTTAACCCCATACAGAAATTACCTGCATACGAATTCTAAAACATAGAAAATAAACAATTGCGAGAGCATAACACATAGAACACATATACACAGAGATTTTCCCTTGGATCCCAAAACGGAGACTACCAACTTGATTTTTCATTATGTTCCTTTCAATGTTATAATACATATTTATAGAAGCATCCAATACCATGGACCAAATGCTTATGGACCGAAAACCATTGTGTCCAAAACCATGGACCGAAAACCATCACGTCCAAAATCATGTGCGAAAAATCATGCACAAAACCATAGGTAGGTCTGCCCAACCTAGCATAGGGTCCAAAAACAAAATTTTACAGGGCGCTACCCCTGACCCCATAGAGTGGGCTTACCTTCACCCCTCAAACCCCCTATGACTCCCCCCGTTACGCAATCAGCGCAATGAAGGGGGGGCTCCGCCCCCCTTTTAACCCCTCGGTTAACTACGTGGGCTAGTCGTGGAAAGAATATAACACAACCAAACAGAAAAATGCTCTGGAAGCCCTATATAGGTTGTGGGTTGAGTTACTAGTTCAGAAGCCTTGGCTGGACAAACGCTCTGGAAGCCTTGTATAAGTTGTGGGTTGAGTTACTAGTTCTGGAAGCCTTTATTGGACAAACACTCTAGAAGCCATGGAAAGCTTGGATGGAGACCAATCTGATGATGGTTTTTGGTGATGTCTAACCGTGAGGTGGAATGACTATTTGATGGGTTGAGGTGGGTGGCCTCTGGAAGCATTGGATGAGTTTTGATTGATGTGTTCTATGAGATCCCACATTCATGCTTGGAATATGGCATGGGGTTGAATGGCTGAAGAGAGATTTCGCTCAACCATTCTATGGTCGAGTGGAACATGGTAGTCCTATCGTTGGTTGGTTCATTTTATTCATTAAGGAGAAATCCATTCCCTTGATTTTCATGTGTAAATGTACTGATGTATTTATGGATTTGATGGCTAATATGTTTATTGTATTTATGTTGCTATTATGATGGTTATATGCACATTTCATGATAGTAGTTGTGTATGGATCTTAGCATGCTTTTACTTGTATATGAATGGATAATGTGTTTATGAGTTAATGTAGGATAATACAACAAGTGGCATGAGGGAGCAATGGTTCATAGCGATTCTCAGATAAGTATGAGATCCCTACACTTAATTATGTTATTTACACGTGTAGGTTACATGTTGATAATATGTTTGACGAATTGTCTATCATGTCTAGTAGGTGTCTCATGATGATCTTGTTCATATTATTGCTTTTACATCATTGTTTCGTTGCATCCTTACTAATTCTAAGTGATCATTGCATTCTGGGCAATCTCCTGAGCTTTGGGCTGAAAAAGGTGGCTCAAATCCTGGAATGCTAGCATTAATGCTGATATTAACTCATCTGGGCAGTGTTTGGGAAGCATTATAAAGCACCTGGGTAGTGTCTGGGGAGCATTAGTCCTGAAACTAACTCACTTGGGCAGTGTCTAGGGAGTGTTACCCTGCCCTTAAGTCTCTCAAACAACAGTGGGACCCAGGGATAGGTAGTCTGAGTGGATGACTTGTCTCCTAAAGGTTATTTGGATGATGTTGGATGACTTTATGTGATGTTCCGTCGATTCCATTTCCTTAAATTCACCAAGGAGGTTGAATCTTATCATAGTGGCCTCTCATCGCATGTTTACCCTGGCTAGCTGGTTTCTTGGGTAGATGTGGGAGGAGGGTCTTATAGAGTGGTATCAGAGCGTGGTTGCAATCTCGTTGGGTTATGTGTTGATCATGCATTCATGTCGTCTTCATGCGTGTCTCTTTTGTTGTAGTCCATGTGCTTGTTTCCCTAGCCTGGTTTTGATCATGGTTGTAGTAATGTAGCCATGTGAAGGTTGAAGGCGTTGTCATAGAGTATTTTGTCATGTGTGTATGATTGATTATGCATTGTTATGCATATCAGTGTTCACATGTTATCAAGTGCACGTGATGTGGTTGTTGTTGTCATGCATGAGGTCATGGCTTGTGTGGTTGATATTGTCATGCATTGATGACTATACTCTAGCTATAATGATGTGTATATGGTTTGGTACTCATTTGTTATATGTGTATATGTAGTTGTTATGCATGTATGGTATTGGTTATGATTATGCATGTATAGTAGGTCAAACATGCCTTGTGAAGTCATTGTATGCAATTTAATTCATCATGATGCTATTGGTTGTTATGATGCTAATGTTTTGGCTAAGATATAGCAGGAGATGCAGATCATCATAATGAGGTTGCAGCATTGGACTTTTGGGTAAGATCATATCGCCATACAAGTATTGTATGTTTGACATCTAGGTATATTAGTTAATGAATTGTTATATGATTAGGGTTATTTCATTGAGATCTGGATGTTTTAATTTGGATTGGTGATATGTGTGATGGTTATGCTCATTGCATTGAAGATATTGATGTTATATGTATTGTGTTAACCTGGTTTGATCTATGCAGATGGTTATGGTTGTGATATTCAGGTATGGGTCAACATATTTTTGATATGGTGTCGTACTAATCTAGACTGATTGTACATATGTGATTGTTATGCATGAACGACAAATTCTTATGAACTTATGATGTGAACATGTTAGTTAGTTACTGCTATGGATATCATGATTTATGTTTAAATTGATATGTTGTGAAGTTGTATCGTGCTAACCTAGATTGATTGTGTAGACAAGATAGCCTCCCCTGAGGTACACTAAGGTATGAGGTTTCTTATGTAGTATACTTGGTGCTTCATTCTTGATTATGACGTCTATTTGGTGTTTGAGTGTTTGGTGCCTAGTTGATTTATTTAACATGGTATGTTTGCAAGTGGTTGAATGATTGATGAATTGCTTAATATGAGTATGTGTTCAAATGATTTTCTTTTAAGATGATTGTACTAACATGTATGTGTTGAGATAGCTGATATGTACTTGAATGTAGTTGATAGTTGTAGCATTATGTCTAATGACTATGGATTATGACATGATTGTTTGTAAAAGTTGATTTCAAATTGATAAATATGATTGTCTTGATATTTGGAACATGTGGTTGACATGTGTGAGTAGTTGCAGGAAACATGTCAGTATTAGCCTAACAAGGTAATAGTTGATGTGTCTATATAAATAACAGTTGGGTGGTGTGACAACATATAGTAAGCCTCGATTCCAACAATGTAAAAAGGTAAAAGAAAGGAATTGGGAAATAATTCCTTTGGCTATGTTTGGAAACCCTAATTTTGAACGAATGAGTACTTTGCACACATGAAGTCTTCTTAACCTTGATTTTGTTTGACATTATGTGGATATGTGCTATATTAATGAACATGCACTTGACAGGTATATTAGCTAGTATTTAGCTACAGGTGGATTTTTCATAGGATTGGAGTCCCTTGAGAGATGGTGTGGATGTGTTCAATTGCAAGCAATATGCTTGGCACAACAAGATAAGTTAACTAGTGTATTATTATGTTATATATGCACTTACAATTATGTTTTTATAGAAATATGATGTAGGGGATTGCATGGAAAAGGAAATTTCCATGAAATCTTGAAGAAGACTCAGGTTGAGTTTTCCTTGGGAACCATGGGGACTGAGTCAGGGTGTTTATTGTTAGTCTTGTGCTTTTGGTATTTTGCGATTGTTGCACTTGATTTTCAATTTTGATTGTATCTGGTGCATAGCTATGCCACTTTGTTTGCAAAGTCATGTTGTTATTGGTTTTTATGGTATTCTTCTTGTTTGTTTCTTTTCTTGCCTTTTATGTTTTGAGTCTTGGGAATTGGTTGGGAAAGAGGAAGAGTTAATGTAGCTTGAGGAGAGATATGTGGTACTCGATAGGTGATGTATGACTCAGATGAAGCTCTGTCCATGAGTAAGTGCAGCAAAAGGTAAGACTATGACTGTCAGTTGGACTGGTTGGGTCCATTGTGGTAAATGGATGGTAGCAGTATAGTCATGAGAAAGGTAACAAGAAAAGGTAAAGTAAATGGATTTGAGGTGTCATATGCCTTGGCTATGTTGGGAACTATTGTTCTCAATGTTGCGCATGTGTTGCATGAATAAAGGAATTTCTCTTAACCTAGACCTTATGTTATCTGGCAATTTTGTTATGATCATGATTATGTTGATGTTTATATATGTATATATGTATGTATGTATATATGTCATTGTTTGACAGGATGATGATTTTTTAATCTAATGATTATATATGTATGTATGGATATATGTTGTTGTTTGATAGGGTTGTTAGGATCATTCTTGTGGCGGAATGATTTCTTATGCAGGTGAATGGCATGAAGAGATTCCTGGTTCATGAGAAATCAATTGGGAAGAGTAGTCACCACAAATGTACAAGTTTAGTATCATGTGGATATGATTTAGTATTGTATACTTGTGTTATGCCTATGTTTATGTTATGACAGGTAATGTTGAAGGATACATGAACAAAGTGAAAGTAGTGTGGTTTGCGATATACTAGGGTAAGCATGGATAAGACATAGGAAGCAAGGTTTCTTGGTAAGGACAATATGGTTTTGGATGTGTGGTACTACTCTTGTGCATATACTGTATATGTTGTACATGTTTCATATATGATGTGTGCACATGCGGCGTTGTGTATATATAGTGTGTGTAGATGTTGTTTATGTATTGTTATGTACAAGATGGTACAGATAGTGTTGTATGAATGTTACATCTTCAATAATCGGTATAAATGGTGCTATGTACATGTTGGATATGTGGTATTGTGTACATATTGTACTGTGTGCATGATGGATATGTGGTGTTGTGTGCATATGGTGCTATGCACATGTTGGATATGTAGTGCTGTGTACAGATGATGCTATGTATGTGTTGGATATGCATTACTATGTACAAGTGGTGTTGCGTGCATGTGGTACATTGGTACTATGTACATATGGTGTGGTGTGCACGATTATACAAGAGGTGTCGTGTGCGTGTGGTGCTGTGTACATGCGGTGTCGCATACATGTCATGCGTGTGGTACTGTGTACATGTGTTATTGTGTACGCATTGTATAGTGGTGTAGTGCACATGTGGCATAGTGTACACATTATGTAGGTGGTGCCATGTAAATGTGATGTTGTGCACACGTTGTGTAGGTGGTGCAGTGTACCGGTGGTACTATGTGCATGTTGTACATATGATACTGGTGTACATCTGCTATTGTGTGCATGTCATCCATGCTGTGTTATGGGCATACGGTATTATGTATGTGCATCATGTGGTCGTGGCATTGCAGTGTGTGTACTCATTGTGTTGTACTCTGTGTAGGTACATGTATTGGGTGGTATTGCACATCGGGTATAGATGGATGCATTGTATTTTACATTGGCAGTAGGTGTATGTGTTGTACATCAGGTGTAGATGCATGTATTGCATGGTATTGTGTGTCAGGTGTGGTTGTATGTGTGTGATGCACACTATGTCTCTATGCACATGGTTGAGGAAAAGGCACTAGGTGTAGCAACCGATTCAGAGTGCGTACGGAATAAAGATGAAGGTAGAAGCTAAGGATTGATGAAAGGATAAGTATCAACATTTTATTTTAGTTTTATTATGCATGTGATTTACGACTATGGTATATGATGATTATATGTGATCTATGGTTTTGGTTTATGATGGTTACATGTGATTTATGATTTGATCTATGATGGTTGTGTTTGAGCTAACCTAATGAGATATATTTATATATGTTGATTTGGTGAAATATGCTAGTTTGACTTGTGGTGATAGGAAGCGAACAAGATTGAAAATGTACCTTATTGACGAGCTACCAATGAGGTATGATGTGAATTTATTTAAATTTATTTTGAATCTAACGGAATTTATGTGCTTGGTATAGGAATGCATGAAATGCTCAATTGGGTGATTGAAATCGACTACAAGAATTAATAGCAACAACAAAGGAATTGAAACAGGCAATAGTATAATGGTAAAACACTTTAGGAATAGGGCCATTGTGGGACATTGGTACCCAATAGTGTCTACTAATTGCCATGAGCATGCTATGACCGGTATGATGTGTTGAGGCAAGTATATTCCTTGATTTTTGTATATTTCGATGCGAGGAAGCCTTGGTAAGGGATGGATAGCCCAGGATGGGGGTGCCAACAGAACTTGGAAGATGAGTGACTGCACGAAAGGCGTGACCAGATTCCCTAGGGACTGTGTAGCAGAGAAGGGAAGGTCAAGGATGGATTTGTTTTGGTCATTAACATTGCCAAATGGACTCAGATGCACATTGGGAGTTCCCCTGGAACAATGAGCCTATAACTATTCATTGAGAGGACAAGTGGCGTGGGATTATAGTGCTAGACATTGGATGTAGATTTGAATTTGCAGTGGATTTTGAACTTCCTAGGAAGGAGTTGGATCCTTGTATTACTTTGAGGGAGCCCCTTGATTCCCTTATTGCTAATGCAGACATGATATTATTTTATTTTCTAGTTGAGAAAATGTGCATATATGTATATGTATATGTATATGTGGTTATTGTAAATACCGTAATGAGCTATATTATAAATCTCTAGTATCTGATATGTGGTCAAGTTGTCATGATGTTTTTATTTTGAGTAGGTCTTTCATTGTAAATACTGCAACAAGCTATGTTATAAAGCTCCATGGGAAGTATGTTTTGTTTTTAGCATTCATGTTGGTTATAGGTGTCATTGAACACCGAGAATGGTGTTCACCCAAAGGGGAGGGTTTTGTAACAACCTTGGTGAAAATCCCATGTAAAAATATATAAATACCACAGATGATCGGACACGTATTCCAAGATGAATGGTGGGAAGGACATCCTAGTGGGTGTTCATTTGGTTGTTTATGATTAAGGAAATTGGCAAAGGCTATGGCTAAGGCAATAAAGAGGCAAAAATGTATTTTGGCACATTTATTTATGAAAATAATGGAAATTAGGAGAAAAGAAAGGTATAAGGTCATAGGTTGCATGTGAGGAGGAAATTGAAGGAAGATAATCGAAAATGAAGCAAATAGAGGCCTCATTAATAAAAAAGCTTCTAAGGATCAATGGTGAAGGCTTGGTCAGTTTAGCTTTGGAGCTCTCTCATTATTCTCTCCCTCTCTCTCATACTCTTGGACACTTAGATTTTTCTTGGAACACTCTTGGAGAGTGTGGCATACTTGGATTCTTGGAGCAATAAGGCAAAAGAAGAATAGGAAAGCGCAAGAAGACATCGACATCAACAACTACATCAGATTTGCTTGCAGGTATCGAGTTGCATGTATTATTTATTCATTAGTTTTGGCATGCATGGCACATGCATGTGGTTTCTTGGTTGTGATCTATCATTGGCATGGAAGATTTCATGGATCGATAGTGGATTTCCTGGCCTTGCCATTTCCTGGATAGCCATGGTGATTGTGGGTTTACTTTCATTGCTTTGTTTTTTTTTGGTTCTCATGTTTCCTTAGCTTGGGTTGAGTTAATAGTCTTGGAAGCCCTGGTTGAACAAACGCTCTAGAAGCCATGTAATAGCTTGGGTTGAGTTACTAGTCCTGGAAGCCTTGGTTGAAGAAACGCTCTAGAAGCCCCGTAACAGCTTGGGTTGAGTTACTAGTCCTAGAAGCCCTGGTTGGACAGATGCTCTCGAAGCCCTTGGTGGGTTGAGTTACTAGTCCTGGAAGGCTTGGTTGTAAAAACACTCTTGAAGCCCTATATAAGTTGTGGGTTGAGTTACTAAGTTCTGGATGCCTTGGTTGGAAAAATGCTCTGGAAGCCTTGTATAAGTCGTGGGTTGAGTTACTAGTTGTGCAAGCCTTGGTTGGAATCATTGTTTGATGGGTTGAGGTGGGTGGCCTCTGGAAGCCATGGATGAGTTTTGATTGATGTTTTCTATGAGATCCCACATTCATGCTTAGAATATGGCACGAGGGTGAATGGATGAAGAGAGATTTGGCTCAGCCATTCTACGGTCGGGTGGAATGTGGTAGTCCCATCTCCGGTTGGTTCATTTTATTCATAAAGGAGAAATCCATTCCCTTGATTTTCATGTGTAAAGGTATTGATGTATTTATGGATTTGATGGCTAATATGCTTATTGTATTTCTGTTCCTATTATGTTAGTTATATGCACATTTCATGACAGTAGTTGTGTATGTCTCTTAGCATGTTTTTTCTTGTATATGAATCGATAATGTGTTTATGAGTTAATGGAGGATAATACAACAAATGGCATGAGGGAACAATGGTTCATAGAAATTCTCAGATAAGTATGAGATCCCTACACTTAATTATGTTATTTACACCTGTAAGTTACACGTTGATGATATGTTTTGATGAAATGCCTGTCATGTCTAGTAGGTGTCTGGTGATGATCTTGTTCATATTATTGCTTTTGCATCATTGTTTCCTTGCATCCTTACTAATTCTAAGTGATAATTCCATTCTGCGCAGTGTCCCAGGCTCTGGGCCGAAAAAGGTGGCTCAAATCCTAAAATGATAGCATTAATGTTGAGACTAACTCACCTGGGCAATGTATGGGAAACATTATAAAGCACTTGGGTAGTGTTTGGGGAGCCTTAGTCCTGAAACTAGCTCGCCTAGGCAGTGTCTAGGGAGCGTTACCCTACCCTTAAGTCTCTCAAACAACAGTGGGACCCAGGGATAGGCAGTCTGAGTGGCTGACTTGTCTCTTGAAGGTTATTTGGATGATGTTGGATGACTGTATGTGATGTTCCGTTGATTCCATTTCCTTAAATTCACTAAGGAGGTTGAATCTTATCATAGTGACCTCTCATTGCATGTTTACCCTGGCTGGTTGGTTGCTTGGGTAGATGTGGGAGGAGGGTGTTACACTACGTGGCTTATTTTTCTGCCAAAGATAAATCGTATTGTTTGTAAATAGGCTAATAATACACTGTCGGTTTTTACAAAAATTTTGTAATTATTTTGTATAAATACTTCACTGTTTGAAGTATTGAGGATTAATTTATGAATATAATTTTTTTTGCATATTGTAATTTTCAAAATACTCGAGCATTACTAATACAGGTTCCTTTCACAGGATTCATGTGGTGTACCAAATGGTGATGTGTTTCTTCTATTTATTTGTTTAAGCATTGTTTTTCTCTCTCTGTTATTCTAAAATACTCAATTATTTAACAGAAACTGTGATGAATAGGATTTTTTATTTAGAGCACCCTATTTTGGTTGTTAATAATTTTCATGTTTTCCACTGAAGTCAAATTAAGGAATTCTTAATTGATCCTTAATTTCTACCGAACCTTACACTTCTGCGATTTCACAAACCATTTAATTTCTGAAAAGATCCAAATAGTGCAACCTAGCTTGCCCTATGGAAACTCCTCTAGAAATTTGATGCCAAATCCAGTTTAATCTATAGACTCGATAACCCAATGGAATTATAACACTTAAATCAACCAAAAAATCAAACAAACCAACAGTACAATCATAACTAGCCTAAAATTCACATAAAACATAGCTAAATTTTATAGAGAGATCCCTCTCTAAAGCTGGTAAGGCTAGATCCCAGCTTCCAAAGTGGTTTTGATGCTGTCCTATGTGTTTACTCCCTCAACCTCAAAAATACAGAACGACGACAAGGACTTTGATGGAAGTTTGAGAGTGTGTGTGCACTCAGTCACCAGATCCACCACACAACCACAAACATTCCTAACTAACTCCATGTTGTGGTGGGGAATCCCACCTCAATCCTAGCAACAGTTTAGCTCCTGAGCTCCTTTGGTAACCCTTGGCCCTTACCGAGATATGCCTCTAGACATGCATATATACCGAGACCTATCCTACTATTGGATCAGGTGCACAGAAAAAATAATTTAACACACAGCAGAAAAATAAATAAGCACATAAGACACAGCTTTTAACGTGGTTCACCCAACCAATCTAGGCTACGTCCACCAAACATAGGCATCAGGAATATATTAATCAAATTAGGAGATTACATCATGAAATCCTCACACTCTCTTAGCAAATCATCTGAATGACTGCCTGTTATATAGCATAGAGAATCTAACAGCCTCATAACTCCCTCACATCAAATATAGGAGGCATTAACTCCCTCCCAACAACCTGGAGCTAATCTAGGAACTGAATCCCTATTGTTGTCATCCTTCAGAGATTGTTGCCTATTTGACTAAAACAGAAAATCTCAACAATCTCCACCTTGACAAAAATTTGCCTGATGCCCTGTTATTATTATTTTATCTTTTCTGCAAGCCAAGAGAAGCCAAACACCAGCGTAGATTCTCCAAAAAAACTGATTTCGTGAACATGTCTGCACAGTTCTACTTTGTATGCACCATTTCAAGAGAAACTCCCCTTTCAGTGATAACCTATCTTACAAAATGATATTTGATTGGAATATGCTTTGACTTACTATGATAGGCCGGATTCTTAGCCAAATGTATTGCACTTTGACTGTCACAAAGTAACCTGATGTTATCCTGTAACCTACCAAACTCACCAAGCAAACCTTTCAACCAAACTGCCTCTTTGCAAGCATGAGAAGCAGCAATGTATTCTGGTTCAGTAGTGGACAAAGCAACAATATTCTGTAGCTTTGACATCCAGCTCATAGCTCCACCTGCAAGAGTAAAGACGTACCCTGAAGTTGACCTTCTCTTATCCAAATCACCTGCAAAATTGGAATCAACATATCCGCAAACAAATTCACTACTCTTATTGTAAGAAATACAATAACTACTTGTGCCTCTCAAGTACCGAAGCACCCATTTTACTGCTGACCAGTGCTCTTTACCCGGATTTTCCATGTACCTGCTGACAACCCCAACTGCATGAGAAATATCTGGTCGCGTACACACCATCGCATACATCAAACATCCTACTACATTGGCATAAGGAATTCGAGACATATAATCCTTTTCTTCATCTGTATTAGGACATAAACTCGAAGAAAGCTTAAAATGGGAAGCTAAAGGGATCGACACAGGCTTCACATTGTTCATACCAAACCTCAAAAGTATTTTCTCAACATACTTCTGTTGTGATAGCCACAGCTTACCATTACTCCTGTCTCTGAAAATCTCCATGCCCAAAATCTGTCTTGCCGCTCCTAGATCTTTCCTATCAAACGTCCTTGCCATCTGAGTCTTCAACCTGTTGATTTCTTCGATGCTTTTGCTTGCTAAAAGCATATCATCAACATATAACACTAAGATAATGAACATGCCATTATTTAACTGCTTAAAATAAACACAATGATCATATTCACTTCTTACATATTTCTGACTCAACATGAAAGAATCAAACTTCTTATACCACTGCCGAGGTAACTGCTTCAGGCCATATAATGACTTCTTGAGCCTGCAGACAAATTTCGCATTGCGATGCTGAACAAACCCTTCCGGTTGTTCCATATATATTTCCTCATCTAAATCACCATGTAGAAATGCAGTCTTAACATCTAACTGCTGCAACTCCAAATCAAACAAAGCCACTAATGCTAACACAACTCTAATTGAAACAATTTTAACCACTGGTGAAAATATCTCATGAAAGTCTATGCCAGCTTTCTGAGAAAACCCTTTTGCAACCAGTCGAGCTTTGTACCTGTCTTCCGTATCATTCACACCCCGTTTCAGCTTGAAGACCCATTTGCATCCCACAGTTTTCCTGCCTTTGGGAAGTTCAACCAGATCCCACGTACCATTCTTACCTAAGGCCATCATTTCTTCCTTCATGGCTGCTTTCCATTTGTCACTATTTGAACCTTCTACAGCTTCCTGATAACACAAAGGTTCATCATCATTAGCGATCAAAGCAACTGAAGTAACATGATCATCATACCTTCTCGGACGGCGTTTGATCCTTGTAGACCTCCTTAAGAATGTTTCTGGTGCTTCCACAATTGGCTGTCTATCAACTGTAGGAATTTCTTCATGATCGCCATCTGAGACCTGTTCATGTCCTCCATCTGAACCCTGTTCATAATCTGATTCTGAAACCTGTTCATGACTAGAATCTGAACTATGGTCGTTATGACTATCATTAGAAATGTTGTCAAACTGAATATGCTGGAAATCAGATACATCATCCTGTTTCAATCTTCTATCTACATCTAACTGTACAAGAGAGGATTCATTAAACTTTACATCTCTGTTGATGATGATTTTGCAGGTAGTAGGATCCCACAATCTATATCCCTTTGTTCCATCACCATACCCAACAAAGACATACCTTTTCGATTTCGGATCTAATTTAGTTCGTTGATGTTTAGGCACTAGAGCATATGCATCACAACCAAACACTCTGAGTTTAGAATAATCACAAGGGTGTCCTATCCATACCTCTTGCGGAACCTTGCAGTCTATTGCCGTTGATGGAGATCTGTTTATCACATAACAAGTTGTTGCCACCGCTTCCATCCACAACTCCTTCGGCAACCCGGCGTTACTCAGCATACACCTTTCTCTCTCTAGAAGAGTCCTGTTCATGCGTTCAGCAACTCCATTCTGCTGAGGAGTATAAACCGTGGTCTTATGCCTCTCGATCCCTGCATCCTTGCAATAGCTGTCAAACTCCTTGGAGGAAAACTCACCACCATTGTCAGTTCTTAAACATTTTATAGTTCTACCAGTGTTGTTTTCTACCAATGCTCTAAACTGCTTGAAAACTGTAAAAACATCAGACTTCTTTTTCAACATGTAGACCCAAACTTTCCGAGAATAGTCATCAATGAATGATACAAAATAAGACGAACCACCATATGAAGCTGTAGGAGCTGGACCCCACACATCTGAATGGATATAATCAAGTATGCCTTTACTAGTATGTTTGCATGTTTTAAACTTTTGTTTACTTTGTTTACCAAATAGACAATGTTTACAGAAATCCAATTTTCCAGATCTTAGATTAGGAAGTAACTTTCTGTCAGCCAAAATTTTCAATCCTCTTTCACTCATATGCCCCAATCTTTGATGCCATAAGTGAATGGAACTACTGTCATGTTCAGACACAGACACATGATCTGACCCAGTTCTACCTTCTAACTGAAATAGATTTCCTACTTTCTTTGCCTTCATCACTAGTAAAATACCTTTATAGATTTTCATAACTCCACCTTGAATTACAGTTTTATATCCATTTGAATCAAGTGCTCCTAATGAAATCAAATTTTTCCTTAAATCTGGTACATGCCTCACATCAGTTAATATTTTGGTTGTGCCATCAAACATTTGTAGTTGTATGCTTCCAATCCCAACAATATTACATGTTACATCATTACCCATGTACACAACACCATCATCAATTGATCTATATGTTTTAAACCAATCTCTATGTATACACATGTGGTTAGATGCCCTGGAATCTAACAACCAATGTTGATCATGTTTTGAAACATTAACTGACAATACTTCATCACTCATACCTGAACCAGATACTGAACCTGTATCAGTGGTGTTGGCTTCCTTCTTTTCTGTCGAAGAGCCTTCTTTAGCAGCCTGCTTTCGCTTCCAGCAATCCTTTTTTAGATGTCCAGCCTTGCCACAATGCCAGCACTTCACCTTGGGCTTCTTTCCTTTGGATTTTGAACGAGAGTCGCTATGCTTTCCCCCGGAGTGTCTCTCTCGTGAGCGACCTCTGGCCATCATTACCTCTGATGTAGAGGTGTCTGCATTCGACCTCTTCCTTGTCTCCTCAGCCAACAAGGCTCCAACAACATCGTCAAATTCAAGGATTTCTGATGTACTAAAGCTTATGGAAGTAACAAAGTGATCCCAGGATTCGGGCAATGAACATAATAAAGTTATCGCCTTATCCTCTGAATCAAATTTCACATATAGACTGTTTAATTGCACCAACAAGGTATTAAAAACATTCAGGTGATCAGCAATTGAGGTACCTTCTTTCATCCGCAAACTGTAAAGCTGCCGTTTCAGGAGAATCCGATTTGTCAAAGATTTCGTCATATAGAGCTTCTCAAGCTTCGTCCACAGGCCTGCGGTGGTTTTCTCTGACACAATGTTGAACAGAACATCGTCCGCCAGACATAACCGAATTGCGCTCAGAGCTCTATCGTCCATCTCATCCCATTCATCCTCCGTCATGGAAGCAGGTCTTTTGTTTTATCCCAACAGTGCTTTTGCCACACCTTGTTGAACCAGCAGATCGTGCATCTTCACCTTCCAGATCTCAAAATTATTCTTGCCATTAAACTTCTCAATTTCAAAACGGGCACTTTGAGTTTTCGCCATTTTGTATCAAAAAAGCACAATAATCTCCAATATCAACGTTTTAAATACCATCAATTAAAAAACAATTGCCTATGCCTTTAAAACAAAAAATATCTTCCCTTCACAAAAAAAAAATTCTGCCTATGTCTTTCTGCCTTTGCCTTTAAAACTTTTCATTTGTTGGGCAAGTTATAGTTATTTCAGATCACCGCCAAAATATTGAGAAAATACGTTTGAGAAAATACTTCACCTCTCACAAATCTCATATGAATGTCATAAGATGCAATGAATATGACATGCCCCTTTTTAAATAACTTAATTCATTTTTTCAAACTAATAAAATGCACTTCTCATTAAAAACATCGCATTTTATATAAGACATCTCCCAATCTCTTAACATTAATACATCAGACAAATTCTAGTTCTCTTTCCACACATTCATACAAAATCGCTCTAAAAATTGGTATGTGCCAACAAGAAGCTGGAAAATGTCACGCGAGCGTTTTTGCATTTATTTATCAAATCATAACTGAGCGTGCAGTTGTATCAATAGTCGATATCTCAGATTGAGATTGAGAACGAAGATGAATCTATAAGTCTGAAAATTCCTTTAATTCATTGCCTTGGCTGTTTGGAACTCGTTTCTGAATATCTACATGTATTTAGACTGAGAATAGTTGTCTTTTTTTAATAACCCAATGCATATCTGTTTTCTTTTGTTAAAAAACAAAACCAGCTCCACGCATGTGATATAATAATGAACATACCAGGTTAACAACGCACCATGGCTCAGCGCGCACACGCAGTAACAGGTATTACAGCTCCGCGCACCAACAGTTTAAAAAACCGGCTCCACGCAGCCTTTCTTGAGGTCTCTTCCGCGCAGCAGTAACAGATACGCACCCGCTCCAGCTCCAACACACACGCGGCTTCTTCCCTCAGCGCAACAGCACGCTTGAACCTCTGCTGCAGTCTCACAACACTAGCCACTCCAGCAATATACAGCTCCTTCAGTGCTCCAGCACAGCCAGCGCTCCAGGAAGAACCTCCAACATGCTCTGATACCAATTGTTGGATCAGGTGCACAGCAAAAATAATTTAACACACAGCAGAAAAATAAATAAGCACATAAGACACAGCTTTTAACGTGGTTCACCCAACCAATCTGGGCTACGTCCACCAAACATAGGCATCAAGAATATATTAATTAAATTAGGAGATTACATCATGAAATCCTCACACTCTCTTAGCAAATCATCCGAATGACTGCCTGTTATATAGCATAGAGAATCTAACAGCCTCATATCTCCCTCACATCAAATATAGGAGGCATTAACTCCCTCCCAACAACCTGGAGCTAATCTAGGAACTGAATCCCTATTGTTGTCATCCTTCAGAGATTTTTGCCTATTTGACTAAAACAGAAAATCTCAACACCTACTCCATCGAATACCAACTCAATACCTCTCACCATCCTATCTAATAGGAGGGATCAAATGCACAACCTCCTATGTATTGAACAAGCCCTCCATGTTGATGTTGTGTCAGACTCATCTCATGTCCCTCACTCTTGCAGACTTGGTTATCCCCTATGGTATATCTAGATAACTCCACCTCTCTCTGTCCAATGCATTGAAATGGGCTAATAATACTAAAATCCCCATTAATGTGCCTCTACAGTGAACTATGCTAAATTCCCAACATGTGCTCTCTTTGTTTCCCCTCAGCAATGGCTAGCTCAAATATGGCTATGCATCCTCCTCCATCATGGGCTTAACATGATCCTCCAATTATTCCGGCATAGAAACCCATCATGCAAAATATCCTCACCATTCAACCATAGGTGGTTGCCATCTAGAAACTTTGTCATGGCTCACAATGCTTCTGTTCCTAGTGGAACCTCATCAATGGATAGCCCTATGGGTGTGTGCTCCACTTTCTCTGCCACTCTCTCAACTCAATACATCAATGTGCTCTTCAGTAGTGGTGACTCTGGAGTCACACTAGGCTGATTTATGTCCTCCTCACCACCACCGATGTTTTTTACATAATGCTCAACCTCCTCCTCAAGCTCGCCCTCAGGAAGCACCTCCATGTAGTGGGCCTTGCCATTAGTGTACATGTGCCATGGGGTCCATAGCTCCTAACATGTGAAACCAATTTTTCTCCTCCAGAGGTCCCTCCTCGTCTCATCATCTAACTGTCCCCATCCTGTCCACTCCTTTTGAGGAGTTATGTTGTCCTTCCAATCTAATCTCTTTGTGAGCCTCTGTGTGAACTCTGTGTATGACATGATGTCTGCATGAACCAAAGTGATCAACCCACGATACCACCATTCTTGGTCATCTCCATCCAAATGAAAAGTGGGATACCTAATGGTGCCCACCTCTCTCATGGGGTTTAGCCAGATGTATGTGTCTCATTTCTGCACCCACTCTCTAATAGAGCTCCTAGTTGAACTGTCAAAGTCGGTGAGAATTAATTTTCCCGTCGTTTTCCGTAGCCCAACTTTGGCTGATCTCCCCTATGTGATGTAAATGACTTCACCCTCATGGAATGTGCATCTCTTGGGTCTCTGTCATAGAAATGAGGATGGATTTGGTTTATCCTCTCACCGCTAGTCAACTATACCAACATTTTTATCATTTTCTCATTATTTCAGAAGATATCATCCATGATTCCCTATGCACTCCTCCTCCCTTGAGTCACTGGAATCTCCATTGTCTTACTAGTCATAGTGCATTCATTCCCAACCCTTCTATGATCTTACATGATTCCTCACGTCTGACCAATATCATGGTTTGATACCACTGTAATATTCCTACTTAGAAATTTCCTAAATAACCACAAATTCTTTTGAATTTTAATGTATATTCTCAAAGAGATCTCATCAAACACGTCTGCTGTAGGTGTAGTTTTTGTTCAATAATTTCAATAAAATGCATAATGGACAATATACACTATGCCAACACTCCACCCAAACACTACCTGCAAGTAAAAAGCACTCAAAAGTTCATATAAGAGAATATTCAACACTGATATTAAAGTTAATGATAGTGAAAATGGAACATGAACAAGTTCATAATTAAATTAGCCACGAACATATATATAGTGAGTACATGGATAAAGAAACTAAAGCATTCTTCTAGAATTTGTCTTGAATATTAGTCTTCCCATTACAAGCAATTGGCCCACATGCAATTATATATCAGTGCCTCGTTTAGCACTGCATTTCCAATACTATCACCAAAGCAAATATTAGCAAATACCAACTTATTCCCTTTGAGGAAGACTGAATGTTGGTGTCCCAACACGCACAAGAATGGAGTATATGTTATCCCTATTCAAAAGGCTACAGCCACGTCTATCCAAAGATGTCATTAACCCCAGTAATGGAAAAGGCCCTCTCAGTCACACAAAAATGTTGATATCAGTCCCTTGTTATAAACGCACAAACAACAAGGTATGAGGGGGAATGAGCCCCCTGTAGAGAAGTAATCCTGGCCCTTTTTGAAACCAAAAATTGACCCCTGACAGATCAGAGATACGCTCAACACCCGTTATGGTAGGAACGCAACCTCCGCCTTAATACATAGAAATTTCACTGAGTGAACTCGTCCTTTTGAGATCAGTAATTCGGTATTCTATAAATCAACTCCCACTTCTAAATGAAAATATATATATATCAACTAGGCTTCTTCAGCCAATAGGCCCCTCTTGGCACAATAAAATGCAAATCGTCCTGGGCACTTGTGCTCTGAATGTGTAAACACGACTTCCTTCTTTAATTGGTCAACTCGGCCTCTAATGGTGTAGAAAGTAACTCAACCTCTAATGGTGTAGAAAGTAACTCAACCTCTAATAGATATGTTCGTCCTCTTGATTTTGAATGATTTCGACTTGGGCTTGGCAGAGAATGCGTCCGTTCAATTTTATACAACGCGTCCTTGTAATGGCTCCAAGAATTGACTACACAATTGGGTTTGGCAGAGAATGCGTCTGTTCAATTTTATACAACTCGTCCTTGAAATGCCTCCAAGAATTGACTACACAATTCTATGGTACTCGGCCCTTCTGATGGAAAATAAACTCGACCACTTGTGGATTTGTGTAGCCTTGCAAACAATTCGTTTCAATGCTTGCAATAAGCACAAATAGAAACACAGTGATGTGTGGCTTACCGGAAAACTGACTTACTTTGGAAGCTGGGTGAAGTTCATGAGACTATAGTTCAAATTTCACTGAGTATAGTGTCTTGCTATAATCTCGGCTCAAAGAGTAGACTCCCCTTATCGGTGAGAGTCTAGACTCTTGCTAAATCGAACAATTTGGTATATCTGGTTGGCAGGTTGTTGCACAAATGGAAAACAAGGGCGGCACCAGAAGTCCACCACAAAAATTGGAAAATCAGGGAAGCACTAGAAGTTCACCACAGAAATTAGTTTAAAGTTTCGCTTTCTTAAGTCTAGAACTTGCTTGAGTTTCCTTTCAATGTCAATGAAATAGATAGGAATATAATACTCAAGAAATGAGTCTTTCCTTTTCTTATATTTTCTCTCTATCCTTCTAGACTCCATTTTTAATATTATATTATTGGTGGAGGCTATTTTCCACTTGGTAATTTTTGCTACCATTTTAATAAAATAATAATTTGTCTCCCTTTTGCCAATAAAAATAATGTTTTGTCACCATTCTCCAATAAAATACTATTTTACCTGGTTTTCCAATACACTTATTTTCAGCCATTCTCTTATAAAATAATATTTGCTTTCATTTTCCATTAAAATATTATTTTTCTGCACTTTCTACCAAATTTAAATAAAAACCCTGCACTCCATAACAACTTGTATTATTATTGTTGATAAACTCTTACTCCATAACAACTTGTATTGAGTGGAGTTCTTGGTTTTCTTTATTATTAAGATTAAATAGTTGAGAGATTGCATATAAGGATTCCATAGATTGGGATTCCTTTGGATGTAGTATTCACAAGAGAGAAAATATACTTGAACTTCTTGGGATTTAAGTAGAACTAGATACCCATCAAATTTATCCATTTAGGGCTTATTCTAGTTCATTTTTACTCCATAACCAAGTAATGTGATTTTAATCATAGCAAATTCAACCTTCACAATTATATTATATTCTTTCAATTTCATTGATATTATTAAACACTACATTATTTTTCTTAATTAAATTTAAATTTTAAATGTAATATTCATAAGAGAACTTATGTACTTGAACTTGTGAAGTTTATCTAGAGCTAAATGCCTCATCAAATTTACCCATCTTCACTTGGACCTAATTCTATAACCGAAATGATTGACTTGAATCATGATCACAATTTTTATTATATTCTTCTAGTTTCATTAATCTTATTAAACACTATATTATTTAAGTCTAATCAAATTTGACTTTAAAAAAAACAAAGAACCAGCTTAAAGTGAGTTATTATATTCTTCTAGTTTCATTAATCTTATTAAACACCATATTATTTAAGTCTAATCAAATTTGAATTAAAAAAACAAAGAACGAGCTTAAAGTGAGAGCAAAGATGATGCAGTGACAATGGGTAGCCTCCTAAATGACATACGACCTTTCCTAACTAGTGTAAGGAGATGATTTTTTGTAGAGAAATTTTGATAAATAATAATCTCCGGGCAAAAAAATGTTTATTAAATTAACTTGAAAATAATTTGATAAACTAAATTATAAATTTTTTAATACAAATGATAATAAAGTTGAAAAGGCAACATTTATTTTAATATATGCTGCCCTTAATAATAGAGGGAAAAATGTTACGCATTTTATAATTCCATTACTCTATAACCCTATTATTAATCTAAAGTAAAAATATATTCATATTGAAAGCGGCTATTCAGATATAAAAATAAAATTCCCAAGAAATATTTGATCTCATTCCTTTTTAAATGTGATAAAGACCATGATATTGTGAAAGAACCAGAAATAATATGATCATTTATGTTAATTAATTTATATTGATCTTATAATTATATAATCAAAATATTTATCATTTTGAATTAAATTAATCGCTATTCAAATTATAAAAATAATAAAATTGTATTGATTTATTTATTAATAAGAGAATATCATTGATTCTTATCACCTATTATCGTAATATGTTGTTGAATCGGAGGTGATTAAGCATAAAATATGGAATTTCACAAGTATAATGAAATGAATCATATATCTACCCACTGAGTAATAAATAAAATGTCAATTTAACATATAAAATTAATTACAAAGATGTTAAATTCATTTTTATATGTCAATTTAACCTATAAAATTAATTACAAAGATGTTAAATTTATTTTTAAAAATGAGTGTAAATCAATTCATGTGTATTTAGTTTATGAGCTAGTTTGAGATATTAATTTAAGTTTAAAATATAATATAGTAAATATGTATTTGAATTTATATATATATATTATTACGATAGTTATATAAATTCATAAATATCATTTACATCAATTCATACTAATAATCAAAACATTTATTTCATTGTATACGTGAAATTGTTAAAATTAAAAAAATTAAAAAATTAATCATTAATAATAATAAAAAATAATATATAAATTAATCATATATAAATTTAAAATATATACAACAAGATTTTTAATTGTAGAGATTCATTATTAGTATATCATGGAAATTATTAATTTATAAATAGACTTTGTTACAATATCATGGGTCAATGTCATGGATTATCAATAACACACGCCTAAAAAATCATAACTTTTTGTACATGCCACTTATCCATATGCATTAAATAGCATAAATCCATCTTAACTACAGATCAAGTGAATATTATCGAGATTAGATGGCATATGCATTGAGTCATTTTATCAGTGCACATTAAACTAATTTTTTTGTCATTAATATATTTTTAAGTATTCATCAATATTAATTCATATTAAAATATTTTATTCATAATCTACATTAGATATTTATTCTATAGAATATTAAAATATTTTCTATTATATATGCAGTTGATATCAAGTGTTAAAAATCTTACTCAATTTTTTATTTACTTTTTAGTTCTAATTACTTTACATGAAAGTATATTAGGCCATAGGGACAACTAATTAGATATGCATATCATATTTTTTTTCTTTTTTATTATAGAAAACATACTTGCACATCTCCTTCACACTAGGTTGTAGAATGAACCAGTGGCCTCAATTATTAACCACCATAAATCCATCTTAACCACGGATCTAACATGAGCCGAAAGACATCAAATTTCTTCAAGTGAAAACTTATTTTAGAATACAGAAAACAATGTGTATTTTTTTATTGTTTAAATAATATTTTTGAATGTTATATAGATTACATAACCTGTGCATTGAAGCAATTAAACTTATTTTTTTGTTATTAATATATTTTTAAGTATAAGTAAATATTAATTCATCTTAAAATACTTTCTTTTAACATCTTTTTTCTTTATTTTTTTTCCTTTTTTATTATAGCTCACATTTCTTTTCTATTTATAGAATATTTTATTTTTATTTTAAGAGGTACAAACATACTTACACATCTCTTTCACACTGGGTTGTAAAAAGAATGAGCCTCTGAGCTCAATAAATATAATTAAAAACAAAAAAACAAACAACTACTTTGAAAATAAATCTCAACCTTTGATTTGTATATATTATTAGGAATATTCTAAAATATTCTTTGAATATTGAATCAAATAATAATTATTAATAATTCAATTAAAATTCTAATTTTTTTTATTTCCAAATAAACATAAATTAGAAAATATGAAAGACAACATTTAGGAATGAACCACATAGCTCACAGATGAGACAAGGTGCACCTCAAGGCTGCCACAAAACACTGTTATACATTCATTAATTAATCAAACAAGATTACACATAGTTATGTGATTACAATTTCGTTAGGGAGGTAAAACAAGCTCCTAAAAAATAGGATTTGACAACTAAATAAAAGTGCAATCTAAACCACTCACAACCACTTTCTCAATTATTTACAAGTGTCCACCTTAATGGAGAAAGGATTAGTTTCCACACCTAGTATCTCCCTAAAAAATAAAAAGTTCATCTTTCCAAGAGGTTTAGTGAAAATATTAGCAACATTTTCACAAGTATCGGAATATTCAAGAAAAAATATTTAGATTGTATCTTCTCTCTAATAAAATGAAACTGAGCATCAACATGCTTTATTCTTTCATGATAAACTGGATTCTTTTCCAACTTGATTCAGTTCGCATTGTCCCACTTGATCATTGTAGCCTCTTTTTGTTCTTCCAAAAATCTTGAAGAAATCTCCTCAGCCAAACAACTTCACAAGTTTCTACACACAATGCTTTATACTCTGCCTTAGTGGATGACAAAGATATAGTAGGCTTCTTCTTGCTACTCCATGAAACAATCTTGGATCCAATACTAAAAGCATAACCTGTAGTAGATCTCCTATCATCTTGATTACCAACCCAATATGAATTTGAGTAACCTCTGAGCTCAACATCAAATGAATCAATATACTTTAGACCAAAATCAATTGTTCCTTTAAGATATTTGAGCACTCCTTTGGCTACTTTCCAATGGCTTTCTAGAGGTATCGACATAAACTGACTTAACAAACTAACAAAGTGTGTTAAATTAGGCTTGATTGTAGTAAGATAATTCAAGCTTCCCACTAGTGTTTTATACACTATACCACCAGCCTCCTTTGAGTCATCATCAAAATAAAATTTCGCATTCTATTGCATTGGAACAAAGGAAACTTTACACTCATCCATTTTAAATTTCTTAAGTAATTATGTGACATACTTACCCTGGGAAACAAAATTCTGACCAACATTTCTCCACACTTCAAGACCTAAACAATGATGTAACTCACCAATACATTTCATCTCAAATACTTGTGACATCTACATCTTAGTTTCATCAATTAATTTAATTGAATTTCATGTAATAACTAAATCACCTACATACAAGCAAATCAATATAATATGCCCCTTTACATCAAAT
This sequence comes from Pinus tabuliformis, assembly GCA_031772625.1. Taxonomy (NCBI): domain Eukaryota; kingdom Viridiplantae; phylum Streptophyta; class Pinopsida; order Pinales; family Pinaceae; genus Pinus; species Pinus tabuliformis. The sequence continues at coordinate 745,066,213 of CM062807.1, read as the reverse complement.
TGGATCAGTTTGACTCCTCATAAAACCTTGTTGAAGAAATAAGGAATCTATCTTTCCATACCATGACCTCGGTGTCTGCTTCAGCTCATACAAAGCTTTTTTTAATCTAAAAACTAGATTTTCTTGACCCCTTTTCACAAAACCTTTAGGTTATGTCAAATACACCTCCTCCTTTAAATCATCATTCAAAAACACAGATTTTACATCTATTTGGTGCAAATTCGAATGGTACTTTGTAGCTAATGAAATTAGCAATCTAATAGTGTTTAATGTAGCTACAGGTGCAAATTTTTCTGCATAATCAATGCCTTGTTTTGTTGAGTACCCCTTTTCCACCAATCTGGTTTTTTATTTATAAATAGTAGCATATTCTTTAAATTTGGCTTCGTACAACCATTTACATCCTATTGGCTCTTTATCTTTAGGTAATCCAATCAATTCCGAGGTTTTGTTTTTAATTATAGAATCATATTCTTCCTTCATATCTTTTAATCATTCTTCATGTTCATTAGCTTCATTAAAACTCATGGGTTTTATGACATTCAAAATACTACTCATCAAGGCATAATCTTTATACCTTTCAGGTAGGAAAATCTTACGAGTAGATATCCTTGGGACTTTGTTGTCTCCATCTCTATTCTCTAAATGTCCTTCTCCATCTTTGGGTGAATTCTCACTGCTCGATGTATCCATATCACTGAATTCTTCTTCTTCATATTTCTTTTGATCACTATCTTCTGCTTTTTCTATAGTGTCTTCAACTTTAGGAAATATGTGCCACCTTTCATAGCTGCTATCCTAGTTGCCTTCATCTGCGCGTTCATGGGAAATTACATCTCTACTAACAAATAATTTGTGATAATGGATCAAACATTTTATATACTTTAAATTCTAAACAGTATCCTAAAAAAATACATTTGATAGCTTTAGCATCAAGTTTCTTTCTGTTCTCTTTCATAATATATGCAAAGGCCTTACACCCAAATACCCTGAACTGATGAATTATTGGTTTAACACCTAACAAGGCTTCAAATATGGTCTTGAGATAAATATACCCTGTTGCAATTCTATTCTTTAAATAAAAAATAGTACTAATAGCCTCTGCCCAAAAAGAATTCGAGAGATTCTTACCTTTGATCATACTCCATGCACACTCCACCAACACTGTATTTTTCCTTTCTGCAACTCCATTCTATTGTGGAGTGTAGGGTACTATAAATTATTGCATTATTCCACGATCCTTGTAGTGCTTGATGAAGTTCCCCAACCTATACTCTCCCCCATGATTTGAATTGAGGATTTTTATGAACTTCTGTATCTTCTTCTCTACCATGTTTTTGAATTCTGTAAAATATTCAAAGACATCAATTTTTATTCTAATGAAGTACACCCAAGTGTACCTTATGAAGTCATCAATAAACAATAGAAAATAATAAGCACCTCCTAAATATCTAGTCTACATTGGCCACAAACATAAGAATGCACAAGTTCTAATACATCTCTTCTTGCCCTATCAGAAGTAGAGGGGAATTCATTTTTATGTATTTTTCATATTGCATAGCCTTCACAAGAAGCATACTCATTCTTTAACATAGGGAGTCCTTCAACCATTATTTGTTTCTCAAATAATAATAAATCATGATAATTGATATGACCATACCTCTAGTGCCAAAGCCTTTCTATTAACATGGTTGTAGAAGTTAGTGCTTCATGAGTTTTTCTTGTGACATCAAGCTTGCACAGTCCTTGAACCTTGACTCCTAAAGCATCAAGTTTGCAGTGATTAAGCAAGTCCTTTACTATGCAATATGTTTTGAAGAATTCAACCTTCAGATTATGATCTCTGATTGTGGACACAAAGATCAGATTTTTCTTGATCCAAGGAACATACATAACATTATGAATGCATCTGACACTGCCATTTGGTAGAGTAACTGGAATATATCCATATACCTTGATTTGATGTGCACGATCATCTCCAAGATAAATGTTGAAACCATTGCTTATTTCCTTCAAATTCTCATACCAATCCTTATTGCATGTCATATGGATTGAAGCTCCAGAATCCACAAACTATGCTTCAATGTCATTGGTTTTAGCAAACAATGTAGCAATAGACACAAACAACTTAAGATCGTTAGGATCAGAATTCAAGGCTTCTCCTACAAAGTATCTTGAATGTCTTCTGTGTTTATGCCTCACTTCATCACTTTTCTTCTTGTAACAATCTTTGGAAAGATGCCCACTTCTAAAATAGTAGAAACATTTAATCTGAGAATCATTTCTAGCAGGGGACATACCTTGATTTGGCTTTCGAGATGGAATTCTCTAAAATGGATTTCCACCTCTACTTCCTTCATGTTTTCCTTTGAAGAATTTCTTATTTGCTACAAGTGCTAAGTCTAGATTCTCAAGCTTCAAATTCCTGCATCTCTCTTCTTCCTACATCAGTATACTTGTCAATTCCTCAAAAGTAGGAGCTTGCTCCTTTCTTGCAAGACCTGTACATCTGAGAGTCCTCTGACATTCCTTTTAAAGTGATTGTCACAAGATGAGTACTAGGTATTGGTTCTCCTATGTTTCCTAGCTTATCTTTCAAATCTTTGATTCTTGAAATAAAAGCACTCATTGATTCATTTTCTTCCATTTTAACATAAAGGAGCTTACTTTTGAGGAAGATGACATGATTTGTATTTTGGGTCTTATACACGACCTTAAGTTTAGTCGATGTTTTAATAGAAGTTTTACAATCACGAATATGAGGAATTATATTAGCTTTCAGAGACATCCTTAATAATACCTTTTGTTTTTTCTCTCGCTTCTCCCAATATTGAATCGATGCAGTTGTCATGCCTCAAGAAACACTTGGTTTTGCTTCTTCTCCTTTTGTGATTGTCCAAATGCCATAACCCTATATCATAGTCTGTAACTTGAATTTCCAATTAACATAATTGGATCTGTACAATTTATTGGCCTCATTGAGGTAGATCTCTACAAGAGGATTAGTCATCTTGAAAAAAAGTCCCAATTTCCAACAGTGCACACCATGAGTAGCTCGACAAATCCCTTTCTCAAAACTGTCATGATCGATAAAGCCATGGCTCCAACAACAGTCACTCTACTCAAATTAAATCTAAAGAAAGGCTTAGCAATTTCAAATAAGAAAAAAATGAAGCTTAACCAGTTTTTAATTCCACACAAATAGATCTACTCACACTTACCACATACACATTGCCAAGGAGCAACACACTTTTTCTTAATAGAAGTTGCACAAATATGCCCACTTTTCCTTAAGAGAATCTTTGCAAATATGGTTTCTCTTCCTTAATAAAAGTTGCGCAATCCTCCAAATCTCCACACTGCATAGTTGACTTGCAAAGGTCCACTATAGTATCCAACACAACTATTATTCACTTGGCAGGTCCCAACTCGGTTCACTATTGTTGCCACTACTCCTTTGATAGTATGCAGAGGACTTCACTCCTGATTGTCTTCATGCCGAAGCCAATAGATCCAATACATATACGGGAAAAAGGGCATAGATCGACTAATTTCTCAATGCACAGGTTAGCAGTTCTTGGCTCTTCAAGCATGCCAACAAATCTTCACACCAACGCTCACTAAAAGAGGAGGCTCCAAGCTCACCACAACCTCCCTCACCCCACCAGTCTCACACACGAGAGGCTTTGATACCAAATTAAAAAAATTATGGAAGACAAAATTTAGGAATGAACCACATAAATCACATGTGAGGCCTGTTGCACCTATTAGTTTCTAAGCAAGGCTACTATACATTCATTAATTAATCAAACAAAATTACACATATTTACATGATTACTTTATAGAAATCAAACAAATTCTTAAGAAGAAATGTAACACCTAAATAAAAACACAATCTAAATCACTCTGAGCAACTTTTTCCATTATCTTCAAATCAGAAGTACAAAAATGTACCACCGAAACTTACACATCCATGGTTTGCTTTTCTTTACTTAGATGCCAAAGATACGTACATATCCATTGTTTTCTTTTGTTTATTTAGATATCAAATATATCCCATTATAGACATTGAAGCATCTATCTCAACAAATTTTGTCTCATCCACCAAAGTGTACGCTGTACACATATGAATATAAACTCACTAACTGGTGGAGAGACATGGACATAGTGCCAAACTCGCAGTGGCAATCACTTCTGTTTTATTGATCCCTTCTGTAACAAACACATAAATTAAACTCACTCAGTGGTGGATGGATAGACATGGAGATAGTGCCAAACTCACGGTGGCAATCACTTCTGTTTTATTGATACCATGAAAATGGATTGAAGAACGACAGGTGTATATATTGTACACAATTATTAAAGAATCCACTAAATCATGTCCTCCACCAGGCCCGTTTTGTGTTTTATTCAGAACTCATTACCTCAACCAAGTTTAATGTATGTATATAACCTTTAACCTATCATTTCATTAAAAGAATTTAATGGCCCATCTATTAAATTTGTGATATATATATATGACATTTTCTAAGCTAAAATTGAAAACCTTTGACATCTCCTCTTATTAAAAGAATTTAGATAAACGTAGATTTGTCATTCAGGTAAATGATTATGTGGAGCCATGATCTAACTGGTGTTGCGCAGTTATTTAATGTGGGACAAGACATGTTATCATCAATGCTCACCATTCACTGTTACTAAAGTTCACCATATGCTAAAGTTCTTATGTGCTAACATTTAAATTTCAAATTATAATTTAAATTTCTATGGATTTGATATGTAATCATAGATCAGTTGAATGTTAATCTTTTTTTATCAAATACAATATCTGAACTCTAAATAATAATTAATTAACTATGATAAACCTACGCTTTAGTATCCCAATTCTTAAATAAAACTTCCTATTGACATAAACAAAAAAAATAGATCAAAGTACAGTAAATCAAAGAATGGCTATGCAACACATGTTATGCGCCAATAGATGCCATCATCCCTATAAGGAAAATTATAAGAATGCCAAGGATCATATCATCAAATCTTAGGTTGAATATCTCAGATCATCAAAGCTTAGGTTGACTATATTATTTGTTATGTAGGAGTTTGGCCATAGTCGTCTTCTTTTTTTATCATTCATGATAACTAAGTAAGAACTTAACTCACATTTGCATATCAATATTATGGGCATGTGTACATATTCAATTAGATTATAAGCTTTATGAAGGGAAGAATCGGAAGAATGTTACATATTAGGTTTTTTATAATATTTTTTTTATATTATATGTATAATGGTAAGGAAGATAAATTTTTCATAAGATATTATAATAAAGAGAAATAATAAAAATATATAAGTTATAATTTATTATTAAAAATAATTAGGAGTTACAGGGACACTAATTTTCTATTTAAAAAAAAAAAAAGGTTCGCTTATTTCTATTTTTTCTAACAATTTGCATATTAAGAATTAGTAAAATTCGCCAAAGTTTTTAAATTTTAAAAGATAAAATTTTATCCTTAAATTTTTCCTTCTATTCATTTTATTTGTGTTTTTTTTTGTTTTTTAATCTTTTCAATTTCTTTTTATTGTTTTTTATAGATGCAAAATAAAACACTAAAAATTTGAAAATTTATAATGGCAATAATAATTATTTTTTATTTTTACATTATAATTTATTTATAAATATTGAAAAGACTCATCCATACTTTTGCAGCATATATTTGAAACTCAATAAGTGAATACAAATTCCCATCCAAAATTTTGAATATATGTTAAAGTCTCTTATCAATAATAATAATAATAATAATAATAATAATAATAATAATAATTTCTAACTATGTTTTAAACATTAAAAAAATAATAATAAAAAAGAGTAGAGTGTGTATTTAAAAAATATCATTATCCTTCAGATTATATTTATAAGAAAATAAAAATTCATCTCTCCAATATTCTTAACCATAATTCATATTTTTTTTATTTTTTTAAAGTCAGCTTTTGATATTAACAAAATGAAAATATAGTACAAAACTTCTGCTTCAGCAGACTACGGGCCGCTAAACAGCAGGCCTTACCACAGGAGACCAAAAGAGAACAGAGTAACTGAAAACTAGAGAAGACAGAGTAACAGAAAACTGAAAGCCAGCACACCACGCAGGGTGACAGAGGACTAGAACTAACAAAAGGACATAAACAGAGGAAACCTGGACATTGAACATATCAACCCGCTGAGAAGAGGGAAGCGAGGATAGCAAGCTGTGAAACAAAAGAGAAGTCCGTCGAGGACGAGGAGTCTGAGAGACTTCAGAATCAGATACGTTTAAACATCTCCAGGACTGGTGCAGACCTTGACATGTTGACCTGTCCTGGCTTGGGAGGATTGCCCTGCTGATCTCCAGTCGGATCTCCCTTCTGCATGTCTGAAGGCTTGCTGTCTTGACCAATGACTTGTCGTAAAAGTTTAATCAGGACCGTGAGTTTCTTGTCAATCGTGTCGACCTGTTGGTGCAATGCACTCAGCTTGAATTCACTGCTTTCCACGACCGCCATATGATCATGCGTCATGGCTTCTGTGAACTGCTGAAGCTTTCACAGCTGCTCCGCGTGTTCACCCTGAATATCCATTGCTTTCGCAAGAAGGGTCTTCATACGCCAGCTCTCAGCTTGAGTTCTGACAAATTGAGTAGCGCGAGTGCTGAGTGTTCCAGGGTCCTGGATCCAATCTACTTCTTTCCCAATTTGCTGGTCTGAAAGCTTGTTTTCCTCTTCTTGGACTATGGCTTCTAAGTCGATAATCTTACACTTGTTCCTTTGCGAGGTTCGCGTCTCATACATCTCTCTCGCTTGCCGAAGGTCGTTGTTGGCAGACTTATTGCGGCTGCCCTCCCCTGCCATTGTATTTCTAACTCTCCTAGATTTTTCCTGAGCTCTGTCTGCAGATTGAGGAGGTTTTGTCTTGCTACACGCTAAAACAATGTTTTTCCTTTGGCCTTTGATAGTGGTTAAATAACGAATTCCGGGGAGATTACCGGTGTGTGATCGCTTATCTCTGTGCAACTTGCACGTCAGATCACCATAATTGCTACGTGATGGAATTTTGGTTGGGTTTTGGAATAATTGTATCCCCTTACGGTCACGGCTCCCTGCTTGCTCCATATTTTACCAAGTGTCCCTCTTCCTTATTATGTTTCGGTGGCTCATATCACCACAGATCATGAAACTGCAAAAATCTTTGTCACCTGCTTCTGTCATAGTTGCCCTCATCCCGCTTGTCCTTCGAGGTCTGCTGGAAATTAATGGAGCGTGTCTAGTCAGCCTGTCTAATCAATTATGGCGCTGAGTTATTCGACCCTCCGGTTGGACTCCTCTGCCGTCACCATATCTAACCCGGAGAGTTGCATGCACTTTTCTCTTAACTGTGGGTTGTCAATATGCTGCCAACAGCTGTCCCACATTGTGTTGGGGTGTTCAATCCCATGATTTTCCAGGTGGTCAGCAACTGAATTTGCATTTTGCCTTACCGCCTGAAAGATGAGGCCTTTCATTTCTCCTAACAGTTTGGCAATATTGTCTGTGACCTTGGACAGTCGCCAATGTTTTGTGACCTTGTTGGCTGGCGTTCCCCCGTAGATTTTCCTGGCCGCTGTTATGGCTACCTCTGAATCTCCTTCAACCACTGTGTTGCTTGTTTGGTTCATTTTGAGAATCCTTAGTCCTTTTTCCATGGCTGCAAATTCCATTTCATTATTGGTGCCTTCCCCTAGAGCTTTACTGTAAATGTGAAGAATTTCCCCTTCATGATTCCGGATGATTCCTCCAATGTCTGTCGGGCCAGGATTGCCTCTCGAGGCACCGTCAAAATTTAGTTTTAGAAACCCTTCCGGCGGACGACTCCAGCCCTTTGGCACAGTGTTTAGTTTTTTCTGGTGCTCTGTGGATCCCATGTTTTGTTCATTGATCAGGTTGAAGGCGTTCAAAATTCTCTGGTCCTCGGCCGAAGCTTGGTTGTCAGGATCGGCTCTGAATTTTACCAAGATTAATTGACGAATATTTTGGGTTAAGGTAATTTGTGAGTGCTCTATATTTCTGTGCTCATTTTGAAAAATTCTTCTATTTCTTTCTTTCCATATGGTCCAAGTTATGAAGCCTGGTAGGAATTTCCATATACTGTTGATTCTTAAGTTGTCAGAGTACTCGCTTGGCCAATTCATAATAGTATTTTGAATGGAGTCCCTATCTCTGTTAGTTTTTTTGCATTATAGTTTCCATCCCTCGCCAAAGGTGATTAGCCCATTCACAGGTGTTGAATAAATGGTTCATAGTTTCTTCAGCTTGATTGCACAGAGGGCATTTGGAAGGGCCCTTGAAACCTTTTTTGTGCAGGTTCTCCCAGGTGAGATTTTTTTGCCGCATTAGGAGCCAGAGAAAGGTTTTTATTTTAGGCCAAAACATGGGATCCCAGACCTTGTTACTCCATTGCATAACCTCTACCTGCTCTGAATGTTCTAGCTGCTCTCTGGCCTCTTTGAGAGTGAAATTACCACTCCCTTTCATACCCCATCTTAGCATGTCGCTTTCTGTGGTCTTTCTGATTTTTCTTTTGTTTAGATGGTTTAGTAGATCCCTTGTATTATTGTTTTCCTCAATTGGGTTTTCAGTGTCATGGAGTGACCATTCTCTCCATTCCTGGTCGCTGCTGCTATGACTCCAGTAGTGGTGGACGGTGAACTTTCCCCTGTTCTGGCATTCTCTTTTAAAATCTTCGAGCTCTGGTTTTTCCAGCTTTGGGAGTTGCTGCCAAGCATCTTCCCAGAAGAGGGCGGTTTCCCCATTGCGGATTTCCCAGAAACTATGGTCCTAAACTAAGTTGCGATTCCTTCTAGTTAAATTCCATATTGGAGAACCCTCAGGCACTTCCTGTAACCTTATTAAGTCCTGTTCATTACAGTCGAGAGTGTATTTCTCCTTCTAGTGTCTGGCCCAGGGCAAATTGGTTTCCTTCAGCCAATGCCACCACAGCTTGGCTCCGCATGTCATATTGATGGTGTAGGGATCTACTAAATTTAAGCCCCGTGCTGCTTTTGATTTGCATAATTTGTTCCAGACCACCAGTACCCATTTCTTTTTCTCAGCATTGCCACTCCACAGAAAGGATATTTGAATAGCTCTAATTTTCTGGAGGACTCCACTAGGAGCCGGCATGATGGAAAGCAGATACTGCGGAATGGCTTGCAGTATTGCTTTAGTGAGGATCAATCTTCCAGCAAAATTAAGAGCCCTATGAGTCCAATGCTTACATCTTTTCTCCATTTTCGCTAAGATTTTTTCCCAATGAATTTTTTGCTAAGGTTTAGTCGTGAGCGGGGCTCCCAGATACTTAGAGGGTAGACTGCCTTTTCAAAAGCCGAGAATGTTGGATAGATGCTTCTGAATGGCTAGATGAGTATTAAAGAAGAGAATAGTATATTTAGCATGATTAATCTCCATACCTGAAGCTTTGTTGAAGAGGTTTAGAATGTTCTTGAAAGCCCTGGCTTCTTTCACAGTTGGAGTGCCATGCAGCATTGTGTCATCTACAAACTGTTGGTGCGTTGTTGCAGGTATGGAGGGAAGAGGATGTAAGCCTTTGATTTTTCCTTCCTCTCTTGTTTTGTGAATAAGCCTGCTAAGCCCTTCCATAAGGATCACAAAAAGGAATGGGGAGAGAGGGTCTCCTTGCCTGATGCCTCGGGAGGGGGAGAAAGGTTCAGACGGGGAGCCATTGACCAAGATGGAAAAATTGGTGGATTTAATCAGAGCAAGGATCCATTTGGTCCATTATTTATCAAAGCCAAAAGCATTCAGAATGGCTTCCAGATAATTCCAGTTTACTTTGTCGAAAGCTTTGGAGAGATCTAGCTGCATCAGCATGCCTGGTAATTTCCTTGTCTGAAGGGTATGAACCATCTCCTGAGCTAAAAGGATGTTGTCTAAAATTTGTCTGCCCTCCACGTAGCCTAACTGCTCTTCCGAGATTAAGTCAGGAAGAATAGGCTTAAGTCTATTGGCTATAACTTTAGATATGATTTTATATATCACATTACATAAAGCTATAGGTCTAAATTTTTCTGGGGAGTTGGCTTCTTCTTCCTTAGGAATTAGAGCTAGGAAGGTGGAGTTCAGGGATTTGAGAATGGAACCGGAGCGTCTGGAGTCTTCGACAACTTCCCATACCTCTGTTTTAATAGTAGGCCAGCATGCTTTGTAGAAATTTATTGTAAAACCGTCAGGCCCAGGTGCCTTATCATTCGGCATACTTTTGACAGCGTCTTCCACCTCCTCCATCGAAACCTCTCTTAGCAGAGCTGAGTTTTTCTCAGAAGTTATGATGTGGGGTATAGCTTGGGTCAGTTTCTCTATGGCCTCTGATCTTTCTTCCTGCGTTTCCTGAGCTATATGCTTGAAGTGCCTAGTGAGCAAAGTTGATATTTCCTTGTGATTTTGAAGAGTTTCCCCTGCTTCATTATTGAGCTGAAGAATTTTATTTGCCCCCTTGTAGTCCAACGTGGATCTATGGAAAAACTTGGTATTTTGTTCTCCCTCCTTTAGCCATTGGATCCTTGATTTTTGTTTCCAAAGTGTCTCTTCCTGCTGACAACGGAGTTGCCATTGTTGCATCAATGCCTTCTCCTGTTCCCTTGAGTCTTCACTGCAGTTCCTCAAAGCCCATTCTTTATGAATTTGATTTAACTTGCCTTCTATGATGGTTTTTTCCTGGAAGATGTTCCCAAATTCAGCTGCATTCCAATCTTTAATTCTGTTTTTGATGTGTTTTAATTTGCTTTGGAGCTTGAACATTCTGGTTCCTTTGATATCCAATGGTTCACACCACCATTTCTTCAGCAAATATACAAAGTTGGGGTGAGTTAACCAGAAATTTTCGAATCTGAAGGGCTTGTTTTTAGGGGTCCCTAGGAAGGTTGTCTCCTGATCTGATCCTCCACTGGGAAGAATGTCAGAATCCACTATTATTCCTTCGAGTAAAATGCTTTCCGAGATCAGAAATCTATCTAGACGAGAGGCAATCAGCTTCTGTCCTCCTCTCCTGTTGTTCCAAGTGAAGGAACCATTTTTGGGAAGGATGTCTACTAGTTTGGCAGATTCAATGAATTCAGCAAATAGTTTTGTATCTTTATTGAGCCTTTTGATTCCTCCTTTCTTCTCCAGGAGAGAGGTTATCATGTTAAAATCCCCTCCCATGATTATCTTTGAGGTGGGGTGTCTAAGCTTTAAACTCATGAGAGAATTAAGAAAATAAAATTTATCTTCTAATCTTTGCGGTCCATAAACATTTATGCATAAGTAAGTTTCAGAATTACCTATCATTTGAACTTCTGTGGCGACAAACGATCATGTAGCTTCCATTGAGAGGATGCCTACTAAGCTGGTGTCCCAAAGAGTAACTATGCCTCCTTCCCATCCCTGACTGGCTACGTCTATAAATTCTATAGGTTTACCCAGCCTTTTGTTGATGTTCTCCATTTGATTAATGGCACATTTGGTTTCCTTTATGAACATAATATCTAGCTTTTCTTTTTGGAACTTTCTCTTAAGAAGTCTTTATTTGGCTTGGCTATTGAGCCCTCTTGCATTCCATGAAATGATTTTCATTTATAAGTAGATATATTATTGGTAAGATGGGAAGGCATTTAGGGCCTTCATTTTGCCTGAATTTAACATTAGAATCCCCAAGTCATGCAATACCTCCCCATTTGTTCTTCAGCCTCTTCTCTTTCTTTGCCTCAGACCTGTTGGATTAAGAGAGATTCTCTTTGAATGATTTCCTGTGCCTTTTGCTATTCCTAATCTCCTGTTTTGCCTGTCTAGTTTCGCCTTTTGTCTTGCGATGAAGAGATCACTGATCTTCCTTATTTCTTCTTCCGGAATATTTTCGAGTCCTTGAGTTCTGCAATTTTTTTCCATATCTGGGAGGTTCACCCCTTCCTTTTCTAGAACTTCATTGAGCTCCATCTCGTCACTACCCCCATCGTTGGTTAGCATATCAGTATCTTCATTGCGCTCGTCTTCTAACTCTTGCATTTGGACTTCTGTTCTGATTATATTTTCCTCCCCGTCCTTTGTTTTGTGTCCTTTCTTGTCTTTTGGTTCTTCATTAAGTTTCGTTTCCTTGTTCGTTCCTTTTGAATCTGTATCGGTTTCCAGAATGCTGAAGGTGTTGTTGGTGATGCCTGGGACTGCCTCTGCTCTGTACATTCTTTTTCTGTTAGCTCTTTGTCTTGTTTTTGGCTTTGTGAAGGCTTCTTTGCTCTTTGCTGCTTGCTCTAGTTTGTGCTCTTCCCCTGTTCTGTTTAAAGGGCATTCTCTGACAAGGTGTCTATGTTCATGGCACCTTCTACATCGGAAGGGGATTTGCTCATAATCGATGGCTTGATAATAGTCCTCATCTCTGAATTCCAGCCATAGGCCTTCATGCAGGGCTCCTGAGACATCCATCTCCACACAGATTCTTGCACAGGAAGTGTATCTTCGTTGCATCGTTGCTTCTGAAGCTTTAATGAAGGTTCCGAGACAGTCTCCTATTTGCTTAAGCGTCGCTAGTCCCCAATAGTCTATTGGAAGGGAGAATAGGTGGATCCACACAGGAACCTGTGTGAAGGTTTCTTTTTCGGGCACAAAGTTTGCTTTCCAGGGTCTCATATAGAGTCCTGCTGAGGCAAAGAAGTATGGACCTCCATCAAAGACCCTATCCTTGTCCTCTATGTTCATAAAAACAACAGTAAAAAAACCTTTTGCCCTAAGGTGTAGCTTAACATCACCTTTAGGTTTCCAATGTTGCTTGATCCATTAATAGAGCGCTCGTTCCGTTGGCCATAGTCCCATGAACTTGCATATTATTGCATGTTTCGTCATGTGGTCTCTATAAGCTTGAATGTTCGGATCTGAGAAGACCACTTTGAGGGTTTCGATTTTTTCGGTTTGCATGCTCCTTGCATTGCTTTGTTGGAGTTGGGGTTTGGGGCCTTTGCTTTCTCCTCTTCCTCTCGAGGGTGCTTCTCTGCTCCATGTTCCTCTTCGCCCTCTATTTGGATAATTATTGGTACTGTGTCTCTTTGGCTTGCATCTGCCCTTTTGTCGTTATTCTCCTGCCCATTGTTTACTTTTTCTTTCATTTTTGGGTTGTTTCTTGTTTCTTTTTGCAACTGTTGTGTCCTTTCTTTGCTGGGTCCGATGTTTTCCTTACGCTCTCCATAACTAGTGATTTTAAATCCTTCCTGCACTTTCTGTTTCTGCATTACGACTTGCTTGAAGGATGGGCTCCCAGTGGACCCCCCGTTTACCATTTGTCGGGTCAGTCCTCGACCTTTGTAAAGTAGATCTGCTATTCTGTCTCTATGTGCTTCCAGAACTGTTGCTGAGCCTGCAGGATTGCACCACTAAACCCTAGACCTCAAACTTAATAGAATATTGACTTACAACCATAATTCATATTCTAAATTAATATCTCATTTATTTATAAAAAAACTTTACCCATACTCATTTTTTAACTACCCATTATTATCAACCTTGATAATTCAACTCATATTTGCACCATTTTATCTACGCAACAACATCATTTTTTGTAGACATAAACTCTTACTCACTTATACATTAGACCCTATAAAGGTAAAAGATTGGGTTACATACTTTTAGATGCATAATGGTAAAGATTCTCCTCACATTAACCTAAATTCTTTTATAGGATATTACAACGTTTCATTAGGATATTACAACGTTTAAGGGAAATAAAAAAACATACCAGGTAAGTTTCATTACTACAATATAATCACTTTGGGTTTTTATCTCATTCTCTTTAGTTTTTTTATTTTATTGTGATATAAAGATGCAAAATAAAAGGCCATAGGAATTTCAACACTTGTGATGATAATAATCACCTTTTGTTGACTTTACATTAGAATCCATTTATAAATTATTGAAGAAACCATATTTTAACTTTACAAGTTATAATTGAAATGGAAGGATTCAGTAATAAACTTTTTTCTTATAATCAAACACATTTTGCAACACCACAATATATCTATCAAGTAATAACAATAATTTGTCTAACATCCCCAAAATCCATGCATGAAGAGTTCAGATCATTCGAAGTCAAAAACGTCCTCTAAGCTGTTAGAAAACTGTGAAAGTGGCCTTTTTCATCCCCGAAAAAAATAAAATCCCTTTTCCAATTATATTGGTGGCATTCCAAAAAAAACTCAAGAAAGTGACTATATAGAAAATGTCGCCATCCTAGAAAGGGAGTAATAAGAAGGTGAGGGATCGCTTTTACATATTCATAGCCATAAATCATCTAAGTTTCATATCCTTTTTTAAGGACTTTAGCCATGGCTCCTTTCTGCATTCATGATGACTATCCTTAACAACTTAACCCACATTTGCAATATTTTATCTTCACAACAATAATATCACTTATGGACATCCACACATAAGCACTTACATATTAGGATTTATGAAGTGGAGAGGGATTCCATAACATATTTTAATATTCAAAATGGTGGGGATTGCTCCAATTTAGGTAGCATTCTACATGTCAGCCAAAATACTTTATAACAATATATTACAACAAATGTAAATAATTAAGATAAAGTGAATTCACTATCATGGTAGGACTAACTTGTATTTTTTTTCTTATCTTTTTTCTTCCATAATTTTGGTTTAAAGATGAAAAATAGGATCTTAAAGGAATATGAAAAATTATGATGATAATAATGATTAATTGTTGATTTTAGACAAGAATTTATCTATAAATTATTGACGGGTTCATTTATTAACTTTGCATCTAATATTTGAATCTCAAGGAGTCATTAAAAATATTTTATCTTATAAAATTATTTTTAATACCACTATATATAAATGAAGTAATAACAATAATCAATATAACTTCCAAGAAAGTCATGCATTAACTATTGAGATAATTGGAACCCAAAAATTCCCATCCAAAATATTAACAAACATTGAAAATAGTCTTTTATCCAAAAAAATAAAAATTCCCTTTTTTGAATTTGGTATTGATTAGATTCAATACAAAAGCAAAAACAAATACTCAAGACAGTAGCTATGTAATATATCTCATACTCCTTAGAGTGGGTGTTATATAAAGGTGAAGGATCATCTCTTGGGTATTGTTCACCATAACTCATCAAAGTATAGGTTGGATATCTCATATACCTATGCAATAATTTGGCCATGGTCATTTTTTTCATTCATGGTAAATAGCCCCAAGAACTAACCCCACCTTTGTAAGATTTTGTATGCATAAGTACAATATTTGTTATGGAAATGAATGCAATAGCACATTTTCCCTTCTATTTCCACATGTTACCACTCCTTTTTCACCTTCTTATAACCATAACCATCCCCATTTTGACTTAGATATCACTCAAGTATAATATGCTTTGTCTAATTGGAATTTTAATGAATTATGTAATACTTTTTCTAGAAATCGTGTCTTTCATGTCGAACCTAACAATGAAGCTACCAAATATTAGATGCATATCACAGAATTCAAGGAAACAATATTTGTTTGGAAGAGATAGATTGTTACAAATCCATGAGTATCACCACTTGCGAGGAATCCACAAGTGTTTGTTGTTGCATAACCAATGTTATTAATCCTAGTCACCAAATATGCCATTTGTCATTTGTTTTGAGTTCCCAAAAGTAGTGTTGATATTACTAGTTTCTACTATATGGGATTCAAGTATTTTTCTACAAGGTTATGATGATGGATGTGTGTATGATTCTAGCTACATATGTGGATCATATTTAAGAGAATTTATTCTTTGGTATAGTATGGTAACTAATCTAGTTGCATAGTTACTCTAGATACTTTATTTTCTTATTAGAGCAATTATTTTTAAAATATATGTTCTATTTTGTTCAATGGCCTGTAGAAAATCTTGTAGATTCATAAGCTAATGCAATTTTCTAAAGCAAGAGACAACAATATAATTCTATTCTTTACAACGGAAGCCCATAAACATCGAGAAAACGATAATCAATAGAGGAAGAGAATCAAAGGTATGTAACATAATAAATATCCGGGGAAAGCCACAGCTCAAAACCCCACTATCTGTTTTGTATTAATCCAGAAAATCAAGATAAAATTGCAATGCTTGTTCTCTCTAGAACAATCCCAGTACTCAACAAATTCAATCTTCAACTCATAAGAAAGCTCAAGGCAAAAGCTTAGTCAATTCATAAGCTCTCCATGTCTCCATTCCAATGTGTAATTCCTATGAAGGATAACTTGTATTTAAAGGGAAATAAAGCCTCTAAAAATAGCACAATCCCTCAAGGATCAGTTCCTGAATGCATGCACTATCAGTGCAACTCAGAAAAATCTAAAACAATTAGTACGCTGTCCCTACACTCTAGTCTCAACTCGGTCATTCTCAGAATCGACATGCATGAGTTTATGATGAGTAAATATTCAGTTAACTACAGTAGCACTGGTGGAGTACATTAGTGTCACCACTGTGTTAACTCACTATTAGTTCTCTCAATTAGTTTAAGAACTAATTTAACTAAACTGACTCATGAAACTGAGTCTTCTATTTTACAACTCACAATTAACTCACACTAGACTCCTACAAAGTAGGGAGAACATATACATGACTTCCAAAAGACTTCCAACTCAAATTTCCTAAGTTAAGTAAGTTTAATAAACCTAATTTAACTGTTGGCTTGATGGGGCCTGACCCAGGTTTGGAGTTAATTAGCCAAACAAATCCCAGTACTACTGGCCCTTTCTGCAATAGCCCGTGGAGTGTGGACTGAGGTCTCACCCGAAGTAGTATGGGGGGATGATGGAACCAAGTTTCTAAACCCTTGAGATGTCTGAGGGGTAAATTTAGTCCAACTGTGAATACCTTTGTGCAGGTCACTTCACACACTTTCTTGACCTGCGAGGCCTTCGCACCTTGTTATACTTGACTTCAGGCAGCCCTAACCAGGGCTAAGGAGCTTTGTGCTGCTAAAGCAGCGATCTATGCTATTTCCCCAAGTCACACCATGAATCTTACTTATTTTCTTATAATGGTTAGTTATCTTCGTGTAAACAGATACCTTATATTATATTCACCTATTCAACACATTCATCTAAGTTCGCATAGTAAATAAACAATAAACTTGCAATTCATACCCAATATGCTTTAATGAATAAAACAAGAAAAGATACATAGAAATATTGTAAAAATTCTCTTTATTAATGCTTCAATCAGTTACAGACTCAACCTGCCCTGTGCACTCAGCTGTAGGGGTCTGCGCACTCAATGACAGACTACTAGGCCTCTACGCACTTAGTTGTAGAGCCTTCTCCTACTCTACGACCCAAAGACATGACTCTACACTTTAGACTCAGTTATTCCTTATTAGGTCTTCCATGGATTAATTGATCCTCTTTACACTTAGAGCCTGGCTCTATTTATACAATCCCATGGTCCACGGACTATGGGTAAAATTGTCAAGCTGACATTATATTTACAATAGTAAGGGCAGACAACCCTATGACTCAATTACAACTTCGCGTTTCGTGCCCACAAATCATAGAGTCTTTACATTAGACTTAGTCAAAACTTGGGCTTTAAGCCCCAAAACTTTCCTTGGGGGGATCCCACGCCCAACAGGCCCCCAACACAAACATCATGACTTGCCATTGAGTCACTCTGTCGGTGCGGAGATCTTCGCGCGGAGACTTGCCAACTTTGCTCGAACTACTGCAAGGTCAGTAGTGCACTGAGTGGTTGCCTGCTGTATCTCTTGTACGAGTTGTTCAGAGACCGTGGTGTCAGAACTGTTCACTTGTAACTGCTCTTACGTCCCCTGCATCTGTTTATAGTCTCGCGCCTTCTTTCAGCTCCCTAGAGCATGATGGCTATGCTTTTGTCGGCTAGTCAGATTGTTGGGCCACCCGTGTATGGCTTCAATCGACTGCCATTTAATTTGCCTGGGAAAGGTTCTCCATTTAACTTTACTAGCTGCACCGTGCCTATGTCTGTGACCTCCTTAACAACATATGGTCCCAGCCAATGCATTTTGAACTTTCCCAGGAATTTATCAAACTTCCTATCATATAGTAACACCAAATCGTTTACCTTGAAGGTGCACAACTTAATATGTTGATCATGCTAGGTCTTTTCATGCTGCTTTTGTACCTGCGAATTAAATCCAGCTAAAAATCATTCCTCTTCAAGTTCCTCCAACTGCGCGAGCCTCTCCTCTAGGGCTCTGCCATCCATCATACCTGTGACCGTTGTTATGCGTAGACTAGGCATAATATACTCCTTTGGCATTACAGCTTCCACTCCATAGACCAACCGGAAAGGTGTCTGTCCCATCAGTTTCTTACATGTTGTCATATAAGCCCATAATACTACAAGTATGCGCAGGTCCCAATCACTTCGCTGTGCATAATATACCATGTTCAGTGCTTTGCGCACTTCATTAAAGGCTTCTGCATGGGTAACCTTTTGCATACTCGTTCCTTCCACATTCTTTCGCCCCAACTGGAAGGATTGTTTGTGTAATTGCCTCGCTGAAGAATATTTACTGACCATATTCCCCAATGTGAAGTCAATGTGAATCCGCACAGGTTGTTTAGTATATGCCTGTACCCACCTGGATAGATGCACGTGCGGACCATCCCGTACATTTTATTTATCTGTTAGTTGCATCTAAGGCTTCCCAAAACGCATGCGCATCATTTTCCTACATTTGCACCAGTCCTCAAAGCTTCTTTGTTGTGTACCCCACCACCTCGCGGGCGTAGCATGTAGTACCCATTTCAAAGCCTCAAATTGTTGTTGTTATGGCACCTCCCTTTCAAATCTGTTCAAGAAAGCATCTACCTCACTTAACCCATCATAAGTAGGTAGATCCCTCATTTTTGTTGATACACAACACAATGATCTTGTCATCATGTTACAGTTCAGCATGGTCACCTCGTGCAACTGGTTCTGCCATCGCTCTATCTCCTCATCAAAATCCGATGTACAGGAGATTTTGCGCTCCCATGAGATTCCTCCATCCACAGTGGGATTTACCCAGTCTTGCTCTCATGCGGTTATCTTGTAGATGTAGTCCAAATCGTCATCACTTTCATAGTCATGCACTGGCTATGTGTAGCGCGATCCCTCTGTAGGGTCTAAAGGTATGACTATGCGTAGAGACTTTTTCTCAAAAATCATCTTACACTTCTTTAGATTTATCACCCCATTCATGTTAGTGGCCTAATTGATTCCTAAGAGTGTGGGATGGGGATTGTTGTCATCAACAATCTCTATCACTTCAAAGTCTACTAGCATGCTTGCCCCTTCAATATCCACAGTGATTCCTTGCAATCTCCCCATGGGTATTATCTTTTTCTAGTTCACCATTCGCAGCTGGATAGGAGACCATTGCAGCATAGGTCCTCCCATGCACTCCCATGTCTACTTCGGCAGAACGTCCGCATCCGACCCTAGGTCCAAAATTACTTGGTCCATTTCATATTCTCCAATCTGCACTGTCAACCTCATTTCTCTTCTTGTCCTTGTCACATGCATTCCAATCTTCCGGACTATGTGCGGTTCTCCTGGTACGGTCCCAATGCATCTGTTAATGAGTTCCTACAATCCCTTTACATCCTTATTGTTGTGCAATACCTTCATCCATGTTTCTAGGAACGTTGTAAGCATAGATGGGTGGACCATTTCTAGCTCCAATCTATCTTTGCTTCTCGAAGTGGGCGCATCAGTGAAGCCCTTCCTAGCTTCCATGAAGGTTTCCTTAGCATGCTCCAAATCAAAATCTAGTTCTTTTGTCAGAGCCTTGGGAACCCAAGTACTATCTTCAGGTTGTTTGCCTTTATCATCTCCTATCGTAATTCCACTTCGGAGTAAAATGTTCATATTAGGGTCTTCTTCACATGGCTCAGACCTCATCATGTGCAGGTTCTGAGTCAGGGGAGGTTGGAGCGCTCCCTTATTGCGCAACCTAGCTATCAATGTGGGACAATCCTCCATCTCATGATCAAACAAGGTACAATACAGACATGTTGGATGTGTTGGATTCGTATAATCATGGGCATAATGTCCTGCCCCCCTGTAATTGTAACATATCAACTGTTCGTGACCTCTTCCAGGTCCTCCTCCAGCTCGACCTCATCTGCACCCATAAAATCTAGTTTGCGCCACTCTTGTGTTCTGGTCAAGGGGCCACATTTCTACTTGAACTCTATAGGTGGGAGTCTTATCCATCATCATCTCATAGCTTCTACAGGTATGTTCATCATGTCCCACTGATCTATAGAAACTACAGAATAACTTTTGTGAATTCTGTGTGTACTTCTACAACAGATGACAATTGTCTGTAACATGCTTTCCTCCTATTTGACAAATTGTGCACCATAAAGTAGGCACTGTGCTAGGTCCTGCTTGTGCCTTCGGTCTTAATGGCATCACCCCTCCTCCCGCGAGGTAATTCATGAACACCGGACAGTGGTCCTTGTCATGTCCCTAACCCTTTCATTTTACGCACCATACCTCTTCGCACACTTCCAGGCAAGCTGTCTTGTCCTATTTCAGACTCTACATCTCAAGGCATAAGTTTTTCAACTACGTGTGGATCTGTGAAACTCCCAGATTAGGATCCTGTATTGGGGTCTCATGCAGCCTCGTCGCGATCTCTAAGGCCTCTGCCTTGGTTGGTAACCTCTATTGCGATAGGGAGTTCCTTAAATGTGGCATTAGCGATGCCACAAACCATTCATGGTGCTGTCCATCCATCAAAGTCATATTAGCTTCATGAATTGTGCACTTCAGTATCTGATCCAACTCCCAAGGAGTCTCTCCTGATAGCATTATGATCTCTTTGAATCCAATTATCGACTGTGCCTCTGAAATTGGCTTACTAAATTCTCTTTTTAGCACAATTTAGATATCTGCGATCCTTGCATTCAGATTGTCATTAGAATGCTTACTATACCAGGTCAGCACACGAACCTGCAGAGCGTTGACCAATGTGGCTTTCTTTATGTTATCATTTGGAACTCCCTGTGCTTCCCATACAACCCTTATCATGAACCAAAACTGGTCTGGATCTTCATTTCCTACTCCCTCAAAGACCGACAACTTTATTGCGCTTACCATATTGACTCGCGGTGGTGGCGGAGGTGGTACGGGTGAAGATGGAGGTGAAGGCAATGAAGCTAGTTGTGGCATGGGTAGGGGTGTTATGTGCAGAATCCTCTGCCTTATCAAATTGATCGAACTCCTTTGTTAGACCTTCACAAGCTCTTCCTTGTCCCTTCGTGGAGGTGAAATAAAGGGGCTATTCTCGAGTCCCTTACTTCCTTCGTTTCTATAGGTTTTTCTACTTCGCGTAGCTCTGAGCATCAAGGTAATTGCATAATCCTCTTTTCACACAATAACATTTTAATCCAAGTATTCAGAGATTTTACGTACTTATGTCACAGTCCTTTGGGAAAGCATTGCTCTACCTTGCTATAGTTGACTGAAGTATCTACGCGAACTTAGTAATGAATCCTCCTATAATCGGATCGAGCCAGTGATCCATAGGGTGTGCGATATTATCCTTCGATACTTCCAATCTGCGTACCAACTCTGGGGTCCACACAATTGGATTGTCGAGTTTCCACCTTCCTTGGCTATCAGCTAGCTTCGCGATCCACTCGTACAGATCAGTAGGGAAATATGCGAAGAAAATGACGTGGATATCCATGTACAGGTACTAGTCTAACCAGTTTTCCTTTGATAGCCGTGAATTCTTGTTCTCCTGTGCTACGAACTCGTGAATTATCTTGTCCAACCAACCTTCAATTTCTTTATTAGTTGGATTCCAATGATACAACATCAGACATCTCTATGCAGATTCTAGTCCCAGCAATGAAACCATTTGTTGGCTTTATGGGGCCTGACCAAGGTTTGAAGTTAATTAGCCAAACAAATCCCTATACTACTGGCCCTTTTGGCAATAGCCCACAAAGCGCAGATTGAGGTCTCACCCAAAGCAATATGGGGGGATGGTAGAACCAAGTTTCCATGCCCTTGAGATGTCTGAGGGGTCGATTTAGTTCAACTATGAATACCTTCGTGCAGGTCACTTCGCGCACTTTCCTGACCTGCGAGGCCTTCATGCCCTGTTATACTCGAATTTGCGTAGTTCATAAATGTGATTCCGACGGTTATTCCTCTGCCTTAATTGCCTACTGCTAGCTTCGTAGTGCTTTAAATGGGTAATTATTTCATAAATAGTACTTGTAACGGTCGCTTTCCATCTTTCCTTCGCGGCAACAAATCCCCAGGGATGTAGATTCTGTTTTTGTATGTATGTGATGGTTCTATCACACGACTTCACAGCAACCTGGTTTATTATCCTGTGCCCTCTTCCAACTGCATGGGGTGCTGGGGCTGGGTCTCCGATGGATATTCAGGTGGGCGAACCCCTAGTATGGGTCTTCTGTTTCCTGACTAGCCCAGGTCACAAGCACCCTATATGTTCCCTCGATCCTACTACTGAATTATGGTGCATGCATCACTGTTCTTTTGGTTGCAATTACGACGACTCTAGTGGGGTCAGTGCTCATAACAGGGTAGGCAAGCCAGCCACATCGATTTCCTTTGGTAATTCCTTTCTGTAATCCAGATAGGCAATTTCTAACTACAATTTCACAATTTCTTTTTCTAGCTTCCTGTTTTGTGTGCGGAGTCAGGCCCCAATTTCTTCTAACTTATGAAGTCATATTTTCCCATGCAGAATGGTTGTCCAACGCCGTTGAACTTTGTCTTGGACGTCATCACCGGTGGAGTGGGCCGCACCAGCAATGGTTAGTCGGGCTATAGAGAGATGATTCCTCCCGACATTGTGACCATGTGTCTCACGCATTTGTATCTTTCGTTCTACCACTTTATGCCATTGTGGTTGCCGCACACATCCTCTAATCCGAACTTGAAACCGTCGTCTATATCCCAACTTCTACGGCTCACCTCTAGGTGCACACAACTTTTCTTTCAGTACACTGGGTTGCTCCCGTATTACACATAATATACCGGGAGGGCCGAGCTATGCTTCGATGGTCATGCCATCCTCCTTTGGTCAGGCTCTTTCTTTTGTTGCTACGCATCGTACCGATCAAGTCACCATATTGCGGTTGAGTGTCGTAACTACCTGTAATCGATTCTGCCATCACTTTGCCTCTTCCTCTGGATCCATAGTACAAATACTATCCCGTTCCCACGAGGTTGTTTTATTATCGATAGACTGCATTTTATCTGAGCCTTGCGTTGTGATCTGATAAATGCAATCCAGTTCTTCATCACTTCCTTCATTGCGTATAGGTTTAGTATAGCGTTCCCCTTCCACCGGACCCAATAGAACTACTACCTGTAGTGACTTCTTTTCGAATGTCATCTTGCATCTTTTCAAGTTAATGATCCCTTTCATGTTTGTGGCCCAATCAATTCTGAGCAGTGCAGGGTAAGGATTGTTGTCATCCACAATCTCTATGACCTCAAAATTAGCCTGGGTACCCACACCATCGATATCTACCATCAATCCTTGCAATCGTCCCATTGGTAAGATCTTATGTTGGTTGGTCATTCGTAATTGAATCGGGGACCATTGCAGTGCAGGCTTGCCCATACGCTCCCAGGTTTGTTTAGGTAATACGTTTGCATCTGAACCTAAATCCAGGATAACTTGATCCATTTCATAGTCACCAATTTGTGTTGTCAATATCATCTCTCATCTGGTGCGCATAGCATGTCTTCCTATCTTTCGGACAACCTAGAGTTCACTGGATCCAGTGTACCTAGTGATCAGCCCTTGCAATCCTTGCACGACATTATGATCACGTAGCAACTTCATGCAAGTTTCAAGAAAGGTAGTGATCATGAAGGAGTCCACTCCTAACTCTATTCAATTCCTCCTACCTGGTGTAGATGCCTCCACGAAGCCCTGTTGAGCTTCTCTTGCACCTATCTTCCCTTGTTCCAACCCAGTGTTATGTTCATGCATAGGTGTGTTGCACCTTTTCCCGCCTTCATTTCCTCCTACTGTTGCACCGCTTCTTAGTACCATATTTATACTAAGGTCCTCTTCGCGAGGTTTTGCGCGCATCATCTAGATATTCTGGGTTGGTGGAGGTTGGAGTACTCCTTTTTCGCTTAATTGGGCAATTAAGGTTGGATAATGCACTAATTCGTGGTCAAACTGCTCACAGTAGGGACATGAGATCCTAGTTGGGTTAGTGTAGTCACGAGCATAATGTCCCTGTCCACCATAATTATAAAAAATTAACTGTCCTCGGCCCCATCCCAGCCCCCATCCTCTTCCCTGGCCACATCCTTGGAATCCTCCCCGCACTTCAGTCTGCATCCGGTAGGTTGGGGTTCTCTCTAGCATTAAGTCATAACTTCGACATGTTCATTCATCGTGTCCCACTAATCGACAAAAGTTGCAATACAACTGTTGTGAGGTCTGGGTGTACTTCTGTAATAGTTGGCAGTTATCTATCACATGCTTCCCTCCCTCTTAGCAAATCATGCACCAAAGCACCTGCGTCGTACTTTGTCCTACTTGTACTTCTACTTTTAACAACATCAAACCTCCTCTTGCCAGATAGTTCAAGAAAACCGGACAATGGTCCTTGTCGTGCATTTGGCTCTTACATTTAATACAGCCTACCTCCAGGCATACCTTTGGTCAGGACATTCTTCCTTGCTTCAAACTCTGCACTTCCAGGCTCAAGTTTTGGAGTTGCACGTGGATTTGCTGAACTCCTAACCATGGGTCTGGTATTGGGGTCACGTGTAACCTCATTGCTATTTCCAGTGCCTTAGCTTGGATTGAGATCTTATGTTGTGACAAAGCCATCCTCAGATGGGGCATCAAGGATGCCGCAAACCATGTGCAATGCTACCCATCTATCAAAGTCATGTTAGCTTTGCGGATAGTACTCTTTAATCTTTGGTCCAGATCCCACGGAGTTTCACCAGGAAACATTGTTATCTTCTTGAACCAGTGACCAACTAGGTTTCGGACTTTGGTCGGCCAAACTCTTTATTAAGCGCATCCTGGATCGTCACTATTCCCTCATTCGGATGGTCGGATGAGTACTTTATGTACCATGTCAGCACGCGGTCCTGTAGGGCACTGACTAGCATGGCCTTTTTAATGTTTTCATCAGTTATACCTTGTGTGTCCCATATAGGTTTTATCACAAACTAGAACTGACTTGGCTCTTCGTTCCCTACACCCTGAAATGTCAGTAACTTGACTGCGGTCGCCATCCTAGATTTTAGTGGTGGAGGGGGTGGCGAGGGTGTTGGTGTAGACAGAGGTGGTACCAGTGGGAAGCGTTCTTTAATTAATCGGACTGCACTCCATGGCGAGAACCTAGCGAGATCCTCCTCACTTTCCCACGAGATAGAAATCAATGGGCTATTTTCTACTTCTCTTGTTCTTCGATAACCCTTTCCACTCCGCATTACTCCAGACATTAATATACCCGCAAAATCTGTTTTTCGCACCACAACATCTTAATCCAAGTATTCAATGATATGATGTACCTACCCCACGGTCCTTGGAGAAATTGCCTTTCTGCTTCGTTGTAACTTACAATTGTATCTATTGTGAATTCAATGATAAATCCCCCTATGATCCAATCTAACCAGTGGTCTATCGTGCACGCAAGTCTATCTTCGGTGGCTTCTAGCCTTCACACCAGTTCCAGAGTCCACACTATCGGCTAGTCCAATTTGCACCTCCCCATGCTTTCAGCTAACTTCGCGATCCACTCGTACAATTCTATCAGGAATGTTACGAAGAAGATATCATGTATATCCATGAATATATAGCGATCCAACCACTGTTCCTCTGATATCCGCGAGCTCCTGTTCTCCTGAACGATGAACTCATGAAGCTTTAGATCCCACCAATCTTCAAGTTCTTTCTTCGTAGGATTCCAGTGTTCCCACATTAGATGCCCCTTACACAGATCTCGATCCCAGCGACAAAACCATGTGTTGGATTATATGGGCCTGACCCAGGTTCGGAAGAGTTATTTAGCCCAAAAAATCCTGTAGCTACCAGCCCTTTTGGCAACAGCCCGCGGAGCGAGAACTGAGGTCTCACCCAAGGTAGCAGGGGAGGGTGCTGGAACCAGGTTTCCGCACCCTAGGAATGTCTAGGTGTGCTCTGGAGGTTTCGCGCACTAGTTTATAGCTCCGCATTGTTTGGTCTTCACACAGATCCAGCTTGATTATCTCTTTCTTATTAGTGCACTTTCTTATTAGGTGAAGTAGTTACCAATTACTAAGGTCTTTAAGCAAACATTTAACCAACATAACTGATTCCTGCATTAAAATGAACCCAGATTTACATTCATTTAAACCATAAGCAGATTAAATCAAACAAATATTATGACAGCTCAGAAGAAACATAGAATTTCAGAAGAAACTTATCTTTATTTCCACTTTATCTTTAATACATCCAGATCTGCCCTGCACACTCAGCTGCAAGGGTCCGCACACACAGTTGCGGACTTTCCAGGCCTCTGTGCCCACAACTTCAGAGCCTCTACCTACTACCCTTATCCCTCGACTCAGACTTAGAGACACTTTCAATCTCTCTTCTTCAAGTACCCATTACATTTCATGCTATCAAAAGTTTACTCTCTCTACCCATATAGCCTCGCTCTATTTATACCCTCCCTTGCCCCACGACCCCTTCCATAGGCTGACTCTATTTACATTTATTTACATTGCTTTCGGGCGGACTACCATTTGACTCAAACTATTACAATTCATGCTCCATGCGTTCAGCGATGTATTTACCCTAACTTTACCCAAAATGTCCGACTTTGTGCCCCCTAGCTGTTGCGCAGGGCTTCTGCTACCGAACACCAAGACACTATGCCCACAATTGCACTAATCCAACGCGTCCATCGTGCAAGTATTGCACATTGTTTGATCATGGAATGAAAGATTGTGCTAAACTGATAACTAGAATCCATGACAAAGGGGTGCTATCACTGACTCAGAGCCTGCAGATGGTGATGTTTGAGCCACGTGAGGAAGATCCAAGTGTAAATATAGTGCTTAGAAATGGAATCACAACAACAGATCACAAGGGGAAACAACCAAAAGATAGTACATGAGTTCGCAAAGCTCTGGTGAAGGAAGTTGAGTTCGATTTGGAGCGCGCACACGAAACCTTCATGGAAGCTAAGAAGAGCTTCGATGAGGGTTCCACCTCAGGAAGCAAGGATAAGCCTGAGTAGGAGATGGACCCCTCTATTCTCACAACTTTCCTGGAGACCTATATGAAGTTATTGCACGATAGTAAGGCTGTAAAAGTGTTACAAGAGTTCATCAATAGATGCACTAGAACCGCACCAGGTGAGCCGCGCGTAGTACGAAAGATTGGCAAGCATAAAACAATGATGGGACGTGAGATGAGACTGACCGTGCAGATAGGGAAGTATGAAATGGATCAGGTTATTTTGGACCTGGGTTCAGACGCGAACATCTTGCCGAAGCAGACTTGGGAATGAATGGGGAGACCTGCGCTGCAATGATCTCTGATTCAACTAAGGATGAAGAATCAACAGAAGATCATCCCCATGGGGTGACTGCAGGGTGTGACTGTGGATATTGAGGGAGTGAGCACATTGGCTGATTTTGAAATAATAGAGATATTAGATGATAGCAATCCTATCCTGCACTCCTGGGAATTGACTGGCTACTAATATGAACAGGGTAATCAATCTTAAAAAGCGAAAATTCATCTTTGAGAAGAAATCGTTGCGTGTAATAGTACCCCTCGATTCTGTTGAAGGATCGTGCTATACTAAACTAGTCCGCGATTATGAGAGTGACGATGTGCTAGAATGTATCTATAAGATAACAGTGCGAGACCAAGACTAGGTGAATCCCACTGTGGATGGATGGATTACATGGGATCGCAAGAGTTCTTGCACTTCGAACTCCGATGAAGAAATAGAATGGTGGAAAAATCGGTTACATGAATTAACTACGCTGAATTGCAACATGATGACCTGATCACTGCACTGTGTGTCATTAGTGGTAAGAAATCTACCTACTTATGATGGTCTGAATGAGGTAGATATATTTCTGGATGCATTTGAAAAAGGAGGTACCAGAAAAGAAGCGCTTCCAGGCGTTGGACTGGGTACTAGGCGCTACGCCCGCTAGATGGTTGGGTACGCATAAAGGAAGCTTTGATGATTGGCGCGAATGTAGTAGGATGATGAGAACATGATTTGGGAAGCCTGCGATATGACTAACACACAAGTATGATGGACAAGATGATCCATGTGCGCATTTAGCCAAATGGACCCAGGCTTATGGAAAAAAGCCTCAACCTGAGTGGGTGCACTTGTTCTGTCATACCTTTGATGTGGTCCCGATGAATTGGTATGTAGAAACAGAGCTCTGCCATGGGACAGGTGAATGGGATATCCTGCGTGAAGGATTCATGATGACATTCAATTTGAGGATGGATTTGACAGTATTGATGAAGCGTTAAAAGAGGTGAAAGCAGTGATCTTTAGGATACCACAGGATCCTTTAGACCTGATTCAGCCTCAATGGGCTCATCAGCTGAGTCGCACGCTAGGATGTTATAATGTAACTACTGAAGAAGACGATGAGGATCCGTGGAAGATTAACATTCCAAAAATAGAGGGTCACCGTGCGGTTCAAGGACCGTAGATTGAGAACCCTGATATAATCGCGTCATTAAGAACGAAACAAGTAAACATTGGTATTGAGGCAGAACCCAAATTCAAGAAGATTGGAGATTACCAGGATGATGTGATAGTGGATAAGGTCATTGAATTACTCCACGAATACCAGGATTTATTCCCTACCAAGTTTACAGACTTGAAAGGGATAATCAGGGACCTAGGTATGATGAAGATTACATTGAAACCCGACGTGAAGCTGGTTAAGCAAAAACCTTACTATCTCAATCCGAAATATAAGGAAAAGGTCCACTTAGAGCTAGACAAGATGCTCACAGTAGGCGTCATTGAGCCTGTGGAAGAATCTGACTTGGTAAGTCCAATGGTAGTACAGGAAAAGAAGCAAAAGGATGAAATAAGGATATGCATGGATCTCAGGACGCTGAAGGACACTTTTGTACATGATCCTTTCCCAACTCCATTCACTGATGAAGTGTTGGAAAATGTAGGTGGCCAGGAAGCATATGGGTACCACCAAATAAAAATCGCACTAGAGGATAGGAGCAAGAAAACCTTCGTTATGGAGTGGGGTTGTTTTCAGTACACTTTAATACCATTTGGTTTGAAGAATGTGCCTGCGATCTTCTCACACATAGTTGTCGTTGCGTTCAAGGAATTTATTCTCCTGGAGGTATATTTTGATGACTGGACTATATTTGGGCTGGTTAAATTCCATGTATTGAGCTTGCGTCTAATGTTGGATACTTGTCGGAGATACCGGATCACGCTCAATCTCAAAAATTTTCTGTTTTGTGTTCCTTTTGGGAACTTGTTGGGGAATGTGGTTTTCAGACAGGGATGGATGGTAGACCTCGTGAAGATCACGGTGATACTAAAGATAGAAGCACCAAGGAGTGTGAAGCAGCTATGCACTACCCTGGGACATATAGGATATTACAGAAAGTTTATAAAAGGCTATGCCTAGATCACCGTGCCTATGTAGAAACTGCTGAAGAAGGATGTCACATTTTGTTGGGACGATGACTGCAAGAAGAGCTTAGATATATTGAAAGAAAGGATGGTCATCGCGCCGATTCTAGTCTTCCCAAACTAGAAGAAAGAGTTTCATGTGCATGTCAACGCATCCTGTATAGACTTGGGAGAAGTACTAACACAAGCTGGCAGAGAAGGCGTGGACCATCGTATCGAATTCGCTAGTCAAAGATTATCCAAAGTAGAAAATAATTATTCCGCCACTGAGCGCGAAGGGCTAGCTATGGTGTATGTGCTCCAAAAGTATAGGCACTACTTACTAGGAGGCCATTTGAAGATGTATACGGATCACTCCACATTGAAGTACCTCATCAATAAGCCTATATTGGGGGGGAGAATCTACAGGTGGCTCTTACTATTCCAGGAGTATGATTTTGAAGTGGTTGTGAAGCCTAGATGATTGAACGCGGGACCAGACCATCTATCGCACATCGAAACAGGGGAAGAACCTACTAACTTGTAAGAAGGATTGCTTTATGTGCAACTATTCACAGTGCGTGTCGCAGATGGTCATTTTGAGGATATAATACACTTCCTAACAGCAGGAACTGAAGCATAAGGATACACTGTCCAACAAAAGAAGGAATTAGTGGTGTGTGGTGCAAATTTGTCTGTCATTGTTGGGCATCTGTACAAGATGGGGACTCATGAGATATTGTGACGATATGTACTTGAGTTCAAAATAAGCAACATCCTTGCAGACACTCATGGGGGCACCGCGGGAGGCCATTATGCAGGATTCTGGTGGCCAACCCTGCATCAAGACTCAAAAGCATATTGCAAGGTGTGCGATGTGTGTCAAAGGACTGGCAGGTCATCACGGAGGGATGAGATGCCTTTGAATCCACAAATGACATTGAAACCCTTTGAGAAGTGGGCAATAAATTTTGTGGGACCTATTCAGCCATAAGGAAATACGGGAGCAAAGTATATTATCGCCACGACAGAGTATTTGACTCGTTGGGTAAAGGCACAGCCTATGAAGGATTTCGCAAGTGTGACCACTACAGAGCTCCTCTTTGAGCATGTACTGAACTGATTTGGCTATCCAAAGATCTTCATGATTGATCACGGTATGCACTTCTTGAATGAGACGATCAGCACGCTGACGGAGGAATTTCAGGTATACCACCAGAAGAGTATGCCTTATCACCTGCAAGCTAATGGGACTGTGGAAGCGTTCAAAAAAGTGCTCGAAAATGTGCTAACCAAGGTTTGTAATGCTCAGTGAAGTGATTGGGATCTACAAATACCTGCAGTACTATGGGCTTATCGAACGACATGCAAAAAGTTGATTGGACAAACCCCTTTCCGGCTTGTCTATGGTGTTGAAGTGGTAATGCCTATGGAATACATCGTGCCTAGTCTACACATAACAGCACTAACAGGTATAACAGATCACAGAGTCCAAGAGGAGAGGCTCACACAGCTAGATGAATTGGAGGAAGAAATATTTTTGGCTGGATTCCACCAACAGGTCCAAAAGCAGTGTGAAAAGGAATGGCATGATCGACACATCAAGCTGCACACATTTAAGGTAAATGACCTAGTTTTGCTCTATGATAGTAAGTTTGATAAATTTCCAGGGAAATTTAGGATGCACTAGTTAGGGCCTTGTGTTATTAAGGAGATTACTGACAGAGGAGTGGTACAGTTGGTCAAATTGAATGGCGAACCCTTCCCAGGAAAGGTGAATGGAAGTCACTTGAAGCCATACACCGGTAGTCCAGCCATGTGACTAAATGAAGGTAGCATAGTCTTAGTGCTCTAGCCAGTTGAAAGGAGGCGTAGGACTATAAATTACACTGCCTGAGTTGGGGAGCTATGAAATTAGAGGATTGGGCAAAGCAAGTGTCACAAGGTTCGTGACAATGTGAAAGGAGCTGCGCTACTTAGGGGGAAATCGTGAAGGTCGACCGGAAAGTGACCGTTAAAGTCACTATTCATGATTTGATGGTAGAAATGCAGCCAAATGGAGCCGGTGACTGGCATTTAAGATGGAATTTATGGTGCAAATCCTTGAAGATCTGCTGCCAATCCATCATTAATGAACCAATTTTGGGGGAACTTGGCATTTTGAGAATTGGGTTGTTGCGCTCTCAGGTGCACATGAACTAGTAGCAAGTCCGGCGTTTGAACAATTGTCAAAAGAGACATAGGAAATAGTGAATAGCGTCATGTCGACACGTGTAGAAGCTATGAACACTGAATAAGTGGCAGCTGAGGAGAATGTGCAGGAAATCAATATGGAGGCTGAAGTAGTTGCTCCGGAAGTGGCTGAAGCATTGGTAGATGTCCTTAAATCACTGAGAACATTGAGACCGAAGCCAACCCCAACCAAGGAAACCATGAAGGACAAGAAGGGCAAGCAACCTACCATACCGGTGTGCGTGTCACCAAGGAGAAACCAACCAAAGCCCAATGCATAGGAGAAGGGCAAGGCCATAAACCTAGAGGTAGAGGAAGAGGACATTGAAGACATCCCGATGGATGATGGGGATGTCGGAGTTGAAGTAGAGGAGTTTGAGACCCAAGGTGCAGACCCTATCAGGATCTTGATGGAAATGAATATCAAGATGGCCATCAATCACAAGCCATGATTGTCACTCACGGTATACACTAACCTACAGACCTATGCCGAGTTCAAAGCTGAGTTCCATCACGTATCTATTGGGGCGCGAAAGGACCCTCTGCAGAAGTGGTACGAATTGGCGTACCTGGCCATAGATGACACCATTGATGTAGTGCTTGATAAATGGCCAGCGGAGTGGTGCACCTCCATGGACTTGCCGGTGGGTGGAAGCAAGTCTGCTACATAGAAGAAGAAAGAGGAGGCCAAGTTGAAGATGGCACAACTGGTCGAAAAGAGGAAAAATGATGCTACTAAGAAGGCCCAAGCAGAACAAACAAGAAAAGAGGCAGGAAAACAGACAAGTGGAACAGAGCAGGGCTCTGACAAAAGCGCCCGGTCACCTTCGTCTGAGACTGAAGAGGGCGACAAAAAGCATCACGACATGGACCCTCAGGAGACATCCGTCGCATTAAGTGCACGAGAGAGTTGGAGAAGGGAGGGTCCAGAAAGAAATCCAAAGTGACCAAGACCTCCCTGGATCCTATCACATTGACGGAGGGCGACTTATATGACATTAGTGACACAGTCCAGGATGTCACCGCGGAGGCCTTGTAGCAATTTGAAAAGTAGCAATAGATCATACTAGGGGCTATCCAGACTGGGTTGCAAGAGTTGCAGACCCACACATTGCAAGCTAGTACGGTGTCTACCAGCTTCACTATTGGCACGTTAGAGGTTGCCAATATTCTACGCACAATGGCTTCGAGTGCACTAGTGCTGCCGGATGGAGCACTCACAACAGAAAATGAGGCTGACAGGCCCATTTTCAGTGCCTTGAAGGGAGTTGGGTTGAACCTCGTAGCGCTTCCACGTGAAGCACTCCACCTCTTGCAGGATAGAGTAATCGCAGAGTTGAGGGCCCGTGAGCACTGTGCCCTCCAGGTGATCAGTGAACAAAGGATAAACAACAAACAAATGTCCCTACAGAGAAATGATGCCATCACCGTTGAGGTCGAGGTGACCAACTAGAGAAAGAAGATCATGGAGGTCGTGGAGGAGGCATTCAGAATGGTCCCAGACTTGGCCACTCCGAAGGAGGAGCCAGTTGAGGTTTGCATCCGCAAATTTGCCACAGGGGTGCACGACACTCGGACGGAGATGGCGTGGGTTCAGTTGGAGTTGAACCTACAGATTACAGAGCTCTAGTTGAGGGCCTAGCCTTCAACACCACCAAATGTAAAGGAATAGTAGACGGTCGCTGTCACAGAAGCAGTCACGGTAATGGAGAGTGCAGTAGCAGATGGAACACAATTGTTTGAGGTCTTGACCAGCTTGCAGGAGGACCCAAACATCTAGAGGCTAGAGACAGAAGCAAGTAAACTCCAACAGCACTATGACAAAGCTAAGGGCACAGCGCGAACCGTCTTGCTGACACAGAGGCTAGCCAAGCTGCAAGAAGCCAAGAAGTTGAAGGAATAGGTGGACATGTCGCTGCAAAAGGAAGCAATGCTGAAGGAGCGACTAAAGCCCTAGCTGGAGGAAGCTTACATAGTCACAGGAAACATCGAAGGCAAGCTTGTGACTCTCCAAGCAACGCAGCAAAAGCTTTAGGCTAACAGCGTAGGAGCAGTAATCGAGAAGACATTTGAGGATGCGAAGTAGGTAACAGCTCAATGCATGGTCGAAGTTGCAGTCATCCGGGTCAAGCTGGATGGGCTTCGTGCAAAGATCTTTGTGCCTGTTGAGTGACTCGAGGGCAAGTCACGATGTTTGTGTTGGGGGCCTGTTGGGAGCGGGATCTCCTAAGGGTTGTTTTGAGGCTAAAAGCCCATGTTTAAGTCAATTTTTGTAATACAATTGTAAAGACTCCACATTTTGTGGTCGCGGAGCGCGAAGGTGTTATGTGTCCAAAAGGCTAGTCCATCCTTAGTTTCGTAAAGTAAAGTTGGCTGTAAGAGACCTACCCATGGTCTGCAGACCATGGGATTGTATCAAAAGAGCTAAGCTCTAAGTAGTTTAAAAAAGAGGAGACAATGGCAGATCATGTAATAGAGTAATAGCTCTGAAGTAAGAAGTCTAAGTTTCGGGTTGTAGTGTAGGTAGAGGCTCTGCAACTGAGTGCGCAGAGGCCTAGGGTGGAATTACACAACTGAGTGTGCGGACCCCTGTAGTTGTGTGCGTAGGGTAGATAGAGTCTGTAATCACTTAAAGATATCAATAAAGAGAAGTATTCTACAAATTCAATGTCTTTGTTCCAATTAATGCATCTTGTCATATTATCTATGAATTTCCTTTATAATGCTTATGTGATGCGCAAATGTGTATAATTATGTTGGATAACTGAATGCAAGGAAGAATATCTGTTTACGTGGTGCTAACTGTGATTCTCTAATAAGATAGGTAAGACACTTAGACTAGTTTGGGAATCTACACGATACGCTACACTAGCAGCGCGAAAGTACCTCAATTGTGGGTTAGGGTTGTGCAAAGGTCGTTTGTACCATTTCGCAGAGGTGGTGAAGGCCAGAGTATAGGGCTAGTCTGGTAGGCCTTAGAACTGAGTGACCTACATGGAAGCAGGAATAGAAGGAATAAAACGATGTCACGACCATCTCAGGGTGCGGAAACTTGGTTCCAGCACCCCTCGATACTGCTTCGAGTGAGACTTCGGTCCGTGCTCCGCGCGCTGATGCTGAAAGGGCCAGTAGTGTAGGGATTTGTTTGGCTAATTAACACTAAACCTGGGTCCAGCCCCAACAAGCCAACAGTGGCATACTTGGATTCTTGGAGCAATAAGGCAAAGGAAGAATAAAAAGGTGCAAGAAGGCATCGACATCAAAAACTACATCATATTTTCTTATAGGTATTGAGTTTCATGTATGGTTTATTAACTAGTTTTGGCATGCATGGCACATGCATGTGGTTTCTTGGTTGTGATCTATCATTGGCATGGAGGATTGCCTGGATCGATAGTGGATTGCCTAGCCTTGCCATTTCCTAGATAGCCATGGTGATTGTGGGTTTACTTTCATTGCTTTGTTTTTTGTTGGTTCTCATGTTTCCTTAGCTTGGTTTGAGTTATTAGTCTTGCAAGCCCTGGTTGAACAAACACTCTAGAAGCCCTGTAATAGATTGGGTTGAGTTACTAGTCCTGGAAGCCCTGGTTGAACAAACGCTCTGGAAGCCCTGTAATAGCTTGGGTTGAGTTACTAGTCCTGGAAGCCTTGGTTGGAAAAACGCTCTGGAATCCCTTTGTGGGTTGAGTTACTTGTCCTGGAAGACTTGGTTGGAAAAGCACTCTGGAAGCCCTATATAAGTTGTGGGTTCAGTTACTAGTCCTGAAAGCCTTGGTTGGACAAACGCTCTGGAAGCCTTGTATAAGTTGTGGGTTGAGTTACTAGTTCTGGAAGCCTTGGTTGGGAAAACACTCTGGAAGCCCTGGAATGCTTGGATGGAGACCAATCTGATGATGGTTTTTGGTGATGTATGACCATGAGGTGGAATCAATGTTTGATGGGTTGAGGTGGCCGGCCTCTAGAAGCCTAAGATGAGTTTTGATTGATGTGTTCTATGAGATCCCATATTAATGCTTGGAATATGGCATGGGGGTGAATGTTTGAAGAGAGACTTGGCTCAACCATTCTACGGTCGGGTGGGATGTGGTAGTCCCATCTCCGGTTGGTTCATTTTATTTATTAATGAGAAATCCATTCCCTTTATTTTCATGTGTAAAGGTACTGATGTATTTATGGATTTGATGGTTAATATGTTTATTGTATTTTTGTTCCTATTATGTTGGTTATATGCACATTTCATGCCAGTAGCTGTGTATGGATCTTAGCATGTTTTTACTTGTATATGAATGGATAATGTGTTTATGAGTTAATCGAGGATAATACAAAAAATGCTATGAGGGAACAATGGTTCATAGCTATTCTCAGATAAGTATGAGATCCCTACACTTAATTATGTTATTTACACCTGTAGGTTACATGTTGATGATATGTTTGGCGAAATCTCTGTCATGTCTAGTAGGTGTCTAGTGATGATCTTGTTCATATTATTGCTTTTGCATCATTGTTTCCTTGCATCCTTACTAATTCTATGTGATCATTCCATTCTGGGCAGTGTCCCAGGCTCTGGGCCGAAAAAGGTGGCTCAAATCCCAAAATTCTAGCATTAATGCTGAGACTAACTCGCCTGGATAGTGTCTGGGAAGCATTATAAAGCACCTAGGCAGTGTCTGGGGAGCGTTAGTCCTGAAAATAACTCGCCTGGGCAGTTTCTAGGGAGCGTTACCCTGCCCTTAAGTCTCTCAAACAACAGTGGGACACAGGGATAGGTAGTCTGAGTGGATGACTTGTCTCCTGAAGGTTATTTGGATGATGTTGGATGACTGTATGTGATGCTCCGTCGATTCCAATTCCCTGAATTTTCCAAGGAGGTTGAATCTTATCATAGTGGCGTCTCATTACATGTTTACCCTGGCTGGTCGGTTGCTTGGGTAGATGTGGGAGGAGGGTGTTACACTATGTGGCCTATTTTTCTACTAAAGATAAATCGTATTGTTTGTAATTAGGCTAATAATACATTGTCAATTTTGACAACATTTTTGTAATTATTTTGTATAAATACTTCACTGTTTGAAGTATGAAGGGTTAATTTCTGAATATAATTTCTTCAGCATCTTGTAATTTTCAAAATAATGGAGCATCAATAATATAGGGACCTTTCACAAGATTCATATGGTGTACCAAATGGTGATGTGTTTCTTCTGTTTATTTGTTTAAGCATTGTTTTTCTCTCTCTGCTATTCTGAAAAACTCAATTATTTAACACAGACTGTGATGAATAGGATTTTTTATTTAGAGCACCCTATTCTGGTTGTTAATAATTTTCATGTTTTCCACTGAAGTCAAATTAAGGAATTCGTAACTGCTCCTTAATTTCTACTGAACCATACGCTTTTGCTTTTTTACAATCCATTTAATTTCTGAAAAGATATAAATAGTGCAACCTAGCTTGCCCTGTGGAAACTCCTCTAAAAATTTGATGCCAAATCGAGTTTAATATATAGACTCCATAGCCCAATGGAATTATAACACTTAAATCAACCAAAAAATCAAACAAAACGATAGTGCAATCATAAATAGCCTAAAATTCACATAAAACATAGCTAAATTTTACAGAGAGATCCCTCTCTGAAGCTGGCAAGGCTAGATCCCAGCTTCCAAAGTGGTTTTGATGTTGTCCTATGTGTTTACTCCCTCAACCTAAGAAATACAGAATGACAACAAGGAATTTGATGGAAGTTTGAGAGTGTGTGTGCACTCAGTCACCAGATCCACCACACAGCCACCAACATTCCTAACTGAGTCCATGATATGATGGGGAATCCCACCTCGATCCTAGCAACAGTTTAGCTCCTGAGCTCCTCTGATAACCCCTGGCCCTTACTGAGATATGCCTCTAACCATGCATATATACCGAGACCTATCCTACTCCATCGAATACCAACTCAATACCTCTCACCATCATATCTAATTGGAGGGATCGAATGCACAATCTCCTATGTACAGAACAAGACCTCCATGTTGATGTTGTGTCAGACTCATCTCATGTCACTCACTCTTGCGGACTTGGTCATCCCCTCTGGTATATCTAGATAACTCCACCTCTCTCTTTCTAGTGCATAGAAGTGGGCTAATAACACTAAAATCCCCATTAATGTGCCTCTAAAGTGAACTATGCTAAATTCCCAACATGTTCTCTCTTCATTGCCCCTCATCAATGGCTAGCTCAAATATATTTATGCATCCTCCTCCATCATGGGCTTAACATGATCCTCCAATTGTTCCTGCATAGAAATACATCATGCAAAACATCCTCACCATTCAACCATAGGTGGTTGCCATCTAGAAACTTTGTCATGCTCATGATGCTTCTGCGTTTAGTGGCACCTCGTCAATGGATAGCCCTATGGGTGTGTGCTCCACTCTTTCTGCCACTCTCTCAACTCATGACGTCAATGTGTTATTCAGTAGTGGTGACTCTGGAGTCACACTAGGCTAATTTATGTCCTCCTCACCACCATCGGTGTTTTCTGCCTCATGCTCAACCTCCTCCTCAGGCTCCCCCTCAGGAAGCACCTCCATGTAGTGGGCCTTGCCATTAGTGTACATGTGACTTGGGGTCCATAGCTCCTGACATGTGAAACCAACTTTTCTCCTCCAGCTGTCCCTCCTGGTCTCATCATCTAACTGTCCCCATCATGTCCACTCCTTTTGAGGAGGTATGGTGTCCTTCCAGTCTAATCTCTTTGTGAGCCTTTATGTGAACTCTGTGTATGACATGATGTCTGGATGAACCAAAGTGATCAGCCCATGATACCACCATTCTCAGGCTTCTCCATCCAAATGAAAAGTGGCATACCTAATGGCATCCACCTCTCTCATGGGATTTAGCCAGATGTATGTGTCTCGTTTCTGCACCCACTCTCTAACAAAGCTCCTAGTTGAACCATCGAAGTTGGTGAGAGTTAATTTTCCCGTCGTTTTCCATAGCCCAGCTTTGGATGATCTCCCCTATGTGATGTGAATGACTTCACCCTCATGGAATGTGCATCTCTTGGGTCTCTGTCATAGAAATGAGGATGGCTTTGGTTTATCCTCTCACCACTAGTCAACTATGCCAACATTTTTATCATTTCCTCATTATTTCAGAAGATATCATCCATGATTCCCTATGCACTCCTTCTCCCTTGAGTCACTAAAATGTCCATTGTCTTACTAGTCATAGTGCATTCATTCCCAACCCTTCTATGATCTTACAGGATTCCTCACATCTGACCAATATCATGATCTGATACCACTGTAATATTCCTACTTAGAAATTTCCTAAATAACCACAAATTCTTTTGAGTTTTAATGTATATTCCCAGAGAGATCTCATCAAAGATGTCGAGAGTACACTGCTGTAGGTGTAGCTTTTGTTCATTATTTTCAATAAAATGCACAATGGACAATATAAGCTATACAAACACTCCACCCAAACATTACTTGCAAGTAAAAAGCACTCAAAAGTTCATATAAGAAAATATTCAGCATTGATATTAAAGTTAATGATAATGAAAATTTAACATGAACAAGTTGATAATTAAATTAGCCATGAACATATATAGTGAGTACATGGATAAACAAACTAAAGCATTCTTTTCAATATTAGTCTTCCCCATACAAGCAATTGGCCACATGCAATTATATTTCAGTCCCTCGTTTAGCAGTGCATTTCCAATAGCATGACCAAAGCAAATATTAGCAAATCAACAACTCATTCCCTTTGAGGAAGACTGAATGTTGGTGTCCCAACATGCACAAGAATGGAGTATATGTTATCCCTATTCAAAAAGCCTACAACCACGTCTATCCAAAGATGGCATTAACCCCAGCAATGGAATAGGCCCTCTCAGTCACACAAAAATGTTGATATTAATCCCTTGTTATAAACGCACAAACAACAAGGTATGAGGGGAAGTAATCTTGGCCCTTTTTGAAACCAAAAATTGATCCCTGACAGATCAGAGATACGCTCAAACACCCTTTATGGTAGGAACGCAACCTCCGCCTTAATACATAGAAATTTCACTGAGTGAACTCGTCCTTTTGAGATCAGTAATTTGGTATTCTATAAATCAACTCCTACTTCTAAATGAAATTATATATATATATATATATATATATATATATATATATATATATATATATATATATATATATATATATATATATATATATATATATATATATATATATATATATATATCAACTAGGCTTCTTCAACCAATAGGCCCCTCTTGGCACAATAAAATGCAAATCGTCCTGGGCACTTGTGCTCTGAATGTGTAAACACGACTTCCTCCTTTAATTTGTCAAGTCGGCCTCCAATGGTGCAGAAAGTAACTCAACCTCTAATAGATATGTTCGTCCTCTTGATTTTGAATGATTTCGACTTGGGCTTGGCAGAGAATGCGTCCGTTCAATTTTATACAACTCGTCCTTGTAATGGCTCCAAGAATTGACTACACAATTGGGTTTGGCAGAGAATGCGTCTGTTCAATTTTATACAACTCGTCCTTTAAATGCCTCCAAGAATTGACTACACAATTCTATGGTACTCGGCCCTTCTGATGGAAAATAAACTCGACCACTTGTGGATTTGTGTAGCCTTACAAACAATTCGTTTCAATGCTAGCAATAAGCACAAATAGAAACACAGTGATGTGTGGCTTACCGGAAAAGTGACTTACTGTGGAAGCTGGTTGAAGTTCACAAGACCGCAGTTCAAATTTCACTGAGTATAGTGTCTTGCTATGATCTCGACTCGAGGAGTAGACTCCCCTTATCGGTGAGAGTCTAGACTCTTGCTAAATCGAACAATTTGGTATATCTGGTTGACAGGTTGTTGCACAAATGGAAAATGAGGGCGGCACCAGAAGTCCACCACAAAAATTGGAAAACCAGGGCGGCGCTAGAAGTCCACCACAGAAATTAGTTTAAAGTTTGGCTTTCTTAAGTCTAGAACTTGCTTGAGTTTCCTTTCAATGTCAATGAAATAGATAGGAATATAATAAGCAAGAAAAGAGTCTCTCCTCTTCTTATATTTTCTCTCTATCCTTCTAGACTCCATTTTTTATATTATATTGTTGGTGGAGGCTATTTTCCACTTAGTGATTTTTGCTACCATTTTAATAAAATAATAATTTGTCTCCCTTTGCCAATAAAAATAACGTTTTGTCACCATTCTCCAACAAAATATTATTTTGCCTCATTTTCCAATACACTTATTTTCAGCCATTCTCTTATAAAATAATATTTTCTTTCATTTTCCATTAAAATATTATTTTTCTGCACTTTTCTAATAAAAAATAATATTTTCCTCCTTTTCACCAAATTTGGACAAAAACCCTGCACTCACAAAATTGGGAATATTATTGTTGATAAACTCTTACTCTATAACAACTTGTATTGAGCGGAGTTCTTGGTTTTCCTTATTATTAGGATTAAATAGTTGAGAGATTGCATATAAGGATTCCATAGATTGGGATTCCTCTGGATGTAGTATTCACAAGAGAGCAAATATACTTGAACTCGTGGGATTTAAGTAGAACTAGATACCCATCAAATTTATCCATCTTCACTTGGGGTTTATTCTCGTTCATTTTTACTCCATAACCAAGTGATTGATTTCAATCATGGTAAATTCAACCTTCACAATTATATTATATTCTTTCAATTTCATTGATATTTTTTTCAGGACGAAAAAGCATAATTG
The DNA here is from genome assembly GCA_031772625.1 of Pinus tabuliformis. Classification (NCBI taxonomy): domain Eukaryota; kingdom Viridiplantae; phylum Streptophyta; class Pinopsida; order Pinales; family Pinaceae; genus Pinus; species Pinus tabuliformis. The sequence goes on along the minus strand of CM062807.1, from coordinate 745,024,504 downwards.
TATTTATATAAGAGATATAAACATAGCATATATGGACAATGACATGAGAATATATATGTCTCATATAGATCTATCTAAGAAAAATCAAGGAGAGATCTTGCCGCAAAACCAACACAAAAGAGCCATACAATCAGCCATCATCAAAGTCTTCCAGAGAAAACCATACTGACAACCATCATCAAAATCTTCAAAAGATATAGGAGCCTGGAGAATCCTGCGGCCACTGAAACGAAGAAACAACATCATATAGGAAACGATGAACAACATCATATAGGAACCTAAGACCAGCATCATCTGGAGAGACAACAGAACTGATAGGAAAAAAAGACCAAAAGGGAAATGGGAAGACCAGAATAGATGCAAAAGAAGAGTTAAAAGTCGGGAGGAAAAAAATCCTGTATGGAGAAGATTTTCCCTTCATGAGCAACCTGCAAAAACCATAAACCTGGAACCGCCTGAAGGCCCTTTTTTGATAAAACATCTGCCTGCTGATTGAGTGCCCTGTTGATGTGATGAATAGAGACTCCCTCTGATCTATTCCACAAGAATTTGATCTTGTCTAACCACCCTACAAGCTGAGGCTTGAGAATGTTATTCTTACCAAGAACATAATCCACCATAACCTTCGAATCTCCAAAAATGGAGACATCCTGAAGATTAAGAAAGAGACAGAAGTTTAGAAGGCCAGCAAGGGCCATCACCTCGGCTTTACTGTTGGAGCCCCTCCCCCCATTCCAGTGAATGAGAAAATGACTATTTTCATTTGCCCAGATGAGAACCCCACAGCCACAAGACCCATTCTGTTCAGCTCCATCGAAAAAAGCCCTTGGCATAGATGAAAGCTTCTGTGGGAGCTCATTACAATTCTGATTCAACTGCTTGGTAGGTCTCTGCGGGATTGTTTCATAGATAGAAATAATGATGGAGAAAATTTCTAGAAAAGGGGATGAATTGTCATTGAAAATAAAACTGTTGCGCCACTTCCAGATACTCCAAAAAGTGATAATGAAAACTGATCTCCATGACTCCTTTTGATTACTGCACCATAGAAACGCTTCCATAATAGAAGCATGGGACATATGCTGGATTCCATAGCAGTCCTCCAATGATTTCCAAAGTTGCTGAGATTTCTTGCAATTTAGAAAAAGGTGATAGTTGTTTTCCTCTGCTGACCTGCAGATAGGACAAAAGCCAGGACCCTGCCATCCTCGCTTCCTTAAGTTTTCCCAAGAAAGATTTCTATTGTGGAAAGACAACCATGAGAATAATATCATTTTTGTAGGGCAGCCAGATTTCCAAAAGATGGGTGGGAATGAAGGGCTGAGCTGAGACTGCTTTAGGCCACTCAAATCTTGGTAAACATCTTTTACATGAATGGAGGACATCCCTTTCGAGTTTCTCCACATGAGGCAGTCCTGTTCCGCCGAGCGAAAAATGCCACAATTTCTGAGTCGAGTTCTGATATGGTCCCATTGAAGAGCAATATCAACTGGCATCCCCAGACTTCCTGCTTCCTTCCAGAGAGGGATCGGACCCTGCCAACCTGCGATTAGGCTATCCCAATAAAAAAAACCTTTCCTGTGAAGAAAATTCAATAAAGGATCAGGTACATCGATCACCTCAGTGCCACTCATAAATTGATCTCTCCCAATGAGGATCCTTTTGCCGGATTGGAATCGCCAGATTAAATTTTTCAGGAAATAGCTTTCGATCTTTCGGAGGCTTAACCATATTGGAGAGCCTATTGAAGATCCAATCCTTTCTTTTCTGAACCAGAATGATAGGTCCTTCATGCCCAAGTATTTCTTTTGTATTATGTTGCTCCAAGGACCATCTTCATAAATCCCTCTCCACAGGGTTTTACAAAGCAGTGCCTTTCCGAAATTCCTCAAGTCTAAAAGACCCCAGCCTCCCCTGCTCTTCGGCATAGAGATATTGGACAATTTTGAGAGGTGATATTTCTTTTTTCCCGCTTGTCCACCCCAAATAAAATTTGCAGAAAGCTTATTCATTGACTGTATTATGCTTGCTGGAAGGAAATATAAATGAGCCCAATAAACTGCAAGTTGGTTTAACACCGATTGAGCGAGGATCACTCTTCCTGCTAGAGTAAGACATCTATACTCCCAAGCCGATATCCTCTTGTAGTATCTATCTGTGATCCACTGCCAGTCCGCCTTTGTGTAACCAGATGCTTTTAACTGAAAGCCCAAATATTTAATTCCGAGACTGATAGTTTGTGCCTTAATTCCAAAGAGAGCCGATAACCAATCAACCTCATCCTGGCAGATATCATTGTGATAGATGACTGACTTAGCATTGTTTATCTAAAGACCTGTTGCCCTTTGAAAAATTTTAAGAATTTCATAGAAACATAACCATGTGAGTCTGCACAGAATTCCAAACATTATAATATCATCAACAAATAGATTATGAGAGATCGAAATGCTCCTGCAAATTTTTAGCGGATGACACCTATTTTCCTTTATGGCCTTGTTGATATGGAGACTGAGAGAATTCATCGCCAGTATGAATAAGAGCGGGGATAAGGGACAGCCTTGACGAAGTCCTCTGGAGGCAAGGAAAAAGGAAGATGGGATCCCGTTTATGATCACCACATAATTCACCTTCTCTATGCATGCCATGATCCAGTTTGTCATGCTAGCTCTTAAGCCAACCTTTGCAAGTAAACACCTTATGAATCCCTAGTCGAGGCAGTCGTATGCCTTGCGAAGGTCGATCTTGAGAATGATTGCATCCCTTTTTTTGGAGTGAATAGCAAAAAGACCTTCCTGTGTACTTGCCACCGCGTCCAGAATGTTTCTCCCTTGTAAAAAACCGTGTTGATCTTTAGTTAAGAATTTGGACAGAGTTGCTTTAATTCTTTCTGCAATAACTTTTGCAATAATTTTGTAAGAAATATTACACAGAGAGATCGGTCGGAAGTCCATGAATGACTCCGCCTTTTCTTTCTTCGGAATGAGCGCTATATTAGTGGAAGCGGTCTTCTGGTTGATACTGCCCGAAATCCTGGAACCTTCTATCATTCTTAACAGATCAGCTTTGATGAGGTCGAAGAAGTGAATGAAGAACTCTATTGTCCAGCCATCCGGCCCTGGACATTTATCTCTTTTAAAAGATTTCATAGTTCTTAGCAATTCCTCCTCAGAGACTGGCTGAAAGATTTTATCATTTGTATCCTCATCGAACATCTGAGGAAACACTTCAATGCCCCATAGAATGTCCTGGAACCTGCATTCTTCAGATCTTTGGTACTGTTTTTCAAAAAAATTTACTGCCTCATTTGATATTTCCTGTTGAGAATATAGGAAACCGCCTCTTCCATCTCTTATCTTCCATATGGAATTCTTTTCACGCCTAGCATTTGCAAAATTATGGAAAAATTTTGTGTTCTTATCCCCTTCTTTTAACCATATCGCCCTACTTTTCAACCTCCAAAAAGATTCCTCTTGTTCTAAGATTTTTATTTTCTTCTTTTGTAACTCCTTTATGAGACACCTCATTTTGAAGGATAGATGATGAGCAGCCATCGCTTCCGAAGCACTGTCCAATGCCTTCTGAATTTTCCTGAGGTCTTTTCTGTTGGATTGCCTTTTCTCATATTGCCACTCTTTTACCACCTTACGCATATGAGCCATTTTGTCTCTGAATGTCATCAAAAGCGAAGAAGGATTAGAGGATGCCATCTCATTCCATGTTTTTTTTATAAGGTCATTAAAAGCCGGATCCTCCAGGAATGATCTGTTGAATTTGAATGAATATCCTTTTCTGAAACCCTTTTCCTTCCAGCCTAATAAGATCGGTCTATGATCTGAAATGAAGACATTCTCAATTGATGAGAATGGCATGCCCATACTGTCAATCAAACTAGCATGGAGAATAAACCTATCCAGTCTCTTTGCAATATAAGCTTTCTCGATTCTGCCATTTTCCCATGTCGGGAGCATTTGGGGAGGGAGAATGTCGACAAAATTCCTCCTCAGCAGTTCATTTTTAATTCTTTCAGCAAGAGGGTCCTTCTTCTTGTTGCTGCCCCAGATCTCGTCCATATTTAAAGTGACATTTAAATCCCCTGCAATCAATAAATTTTCAACATCAAGAATTTCAGAGTCAAAGAGATTCTCCCAGAATAGCAGTCTATTCTTGTAGGGAGCATATACATTCAAGATATTTATTGGAAATTTATGTCCTCTCATTTGCGCCGAGATCAGGATCCCTGCCAAACAACTATATGTTTTTGCCTTGATCCAGATTGGATCCCATAAGACCACTAACCCCCCCGAAAGGCCGATAGCTTCCAGAGCAGAGATGTGCCAGGAAGGAAACATCTTCCTGAAGTAAGAGATTGCAACAGAAGAGGCATGCATAGTTTCCTGTACTAAAATAATTTTGGGGCTTGCTGAGTAAAAGAGGTTCTTTAAGGCCAAAAACTTTGGACCTGCCCCCAGACCCCTTATGTTCATGGAAATAATGAAATTCATTTTGGAGACTTTCCGGCCATGCTTGCTCTAAGAGGCCTATCTTCTGTCATGTCAATGATGGGAACATCTATGAGAGATAAATTATGGACTCCTCTGCCCGCGCCATCTCCTCTCCCCCTGAAATGCCTGCTTCCCCCTTTTGTTTTTCTCCTCACCGTGATATTACTAGCGGACTTTGGACTAATTTGAGGGGGATTTTGGACTGCAGGTTTATGAATTGTGAGCGCCCTGAGCTGTAAAGATTTTTTGCTTAATAAGAAATCCAAGTCACTGCCTATTGAATTTGTGGGCGAGGATGTAGGAGAGTTAGCTGGGGTAGCAGTTATCAAAATCTCTTTTCCTCTTTCAAGTGAAGAACTGATTTTATTTGGCGATGGTGTTGAGGAGTAGATGGTTTGGATTTCCTTACTGAGATTTTTAAAGGGGTGCAGAGTTGGAAGAGGATTTGGAACCTCGTGATCCGAGGCTGGCTCCAGAGGGGGCATGGATGGAGATATGGGTGGAATAGGAACCTCGCGGTCCGAGGCAGGCTCCAGAGGGGGCATAGAGGGGGATATAGGCTCCACGGGGATAGGAGTATCAAGCGGCTGTGGAGAATGTTGATGGTCTTCAGAAAAAAAATTCCGCTGTACTTCTGACCCTAAGGGAGACTGACTCTTTGAGGATGTGGATCGCACCGGATCCTGGCATGATGATTTTACTTTGAAGGGCTTTGCTGCAAAACGATGATAACCATGATGCTTTCGGTTATTAATAAGGCGTCTTGAACAGTTCTTTATTAAATGCCCAGTGCAGTGACATGCTGAGCATCTAAAGGGAACCCCCAGAAGTCAAGCCTTTGCCAGATTTTTAATTCCCTCCAGTGAATGTCAATATGGTCCGGGAATCCTCCTCTGAAAGCTTTGTCTATCAAAATCCACGCTACTCGTTTGTCTTTCTCTCCTAAAACCCATGGATCCACGTAAACGCATCTTCCAATGGCGTTCCCGATTTCAGCTAAAGTTTCCTTTGACCATAACTCTAATGGCAGACCGGGAAGTTTGACCCAAATCAAATTGTTAGATGGAATATTCTTTAATGGATTATAGCCCATATACCATCTATGCAATGCCAGAAAACTTCTTTTATAAACCCACTGTTGTTTCAAAATGATTTCCAGGTCACTGGAACTAAGAAAATGAAAGCAGTACCATTCTTTTAGTAATCTAGCGACAATTGGAACATATCCAATTAACGGCTTCCATTGCTGCTCGAGCCAGCACCTCATCTTTGAGTCATCCAATTCCAGGAAATGCCATCTCCCGACCAGGGCATTAGCTTGGAGACTTTCTATGCATTCTGCCAGATGAATACTATCTATTTTAATAGCTGCGGGAGGGGGGATAGTCTTTACAGGTTTTTGGTTTTTCTGAGGAAATCCTTCCTGCCAGGCCTTCTGTATGTGATCTTTTTCAGATTGACTGATAGTGCGCAAAGGTTTTTCTTTTGATCGGACAAAACCTTCCACCTCATTCTGTGGGACCGAGGGGTGAATCAGCATTTCCTCCAAAGTGGACTGCCATTCACTTGACAGCTTGGCATTTTCGTGTACAGATTCTGCCTAGATGGCCGCTTGTATCATAGCCTCCAAGTCAGATGTGTCAGTCATTCTTAAATTGGCCACCTAACTCTGAGCTCATAGGGATCATAAAAATCCAGGAAAGATATGAGTCAGGCACTACGGTCAAAAGAAACAGATGGTTTCTGAACAAGATGCCCGGAGAAGGAAGGTTTAAAATTCAATTTTCCTGACCACAGTACCATCAGGGGAAGCCTCGGGAAGGAGTTTACCCTTATTCCAAGAGGAAAGGTATTAATTATGAGACCATCTGTCCATCTGCCTTTAAATGGGATGACTATATCATTAGCTGGATTCTGACAAACACACAGAAATTTGAAAAAATGACGGCTTTGCTTAATTCGGAAGTCTTGTTCCCATCCCAAAGGTAACTTAAATATCTAGGGAATTACCTTACTTGACTCTGCCCGAGAATGTCTTGGCCAGAGATAGAAATTAAGGCTTGTACTTTTGATTAAAATCCGGCTCCCGGGAGAGAAAACCGGCCCGGAAAAACTAGGAGGGTTCAGGAAGGTGGCAACAATGAGCCAAGAGTTCCAGAGATCAAGAGACTTCACCAGGCTAAACCTTCATGACGATTCCTCAGGACAAACTATACAACAGCAGAAAAACTGACAGACACACCACCAAGGGCCTAGCTTAAATCGGAAATCCGAGCATGGCTTGGAAATGACAATATATTTCTAAATCTTGAGAAACGATATCCATGACCAGCTTAAAAACGATTCCGCAGACATGTGAAAAAACACAAGAATTCTACAGAAATCCTTGAAGATATAACGAAGACATCTATGCTTATATCAATATAACTTCCAGATCATTCCATCCTTTCTTCTTTTATCAAAACTAGAAACAACTTCGTGCTATCATAGAATTGCAATGTCTAATTAAAATTCAAACGTCTTGAAACTGCTTGAACCTTTCCTTTTAACAGACATCCTTTTATCAAAACAAACACACATAAAATTTTAGGCCGAAAGATACTGACCTGGAGACGCAGGCGAGCTGAGGGCAGAGTGCAAGAGCGAAAAGCGAATTCGAGTCACGGTCAAAGAAGAAACGAAGCCCAGAGCATAGAAAAGAAGAACCAAAGTGGTCCTCTTCTGCAGAAGATAGAGCCCTCAACGCAGAGCAATCGTAGAGATTCAGGGCGTGGAAAAGCTTACCAGTATGCCAGCCAGTGTAATATGAAGCAAGATTATGAGCCGACAGGAGTCATGGTTAACGTTAGACGGAGGCCAAGTGTCATGAATAAGCTAGTGCAACGGGTCCTGGCTTGGAATCAGGGAGAAGCAAGCGTAGCAGCAAGGAGCCAACATGCATTGGCTGCTGTTACACCTGTGCCAAGCTTATAGGTCCTACCTCCCTCGCGTTCTCTGGTTGGGCGCCTTTTCCTGCACTCCTCCACTCAGCTGTCGCACTCCCTATTCAACACCTACTTTGTATATCTTCAATTTCATTGATATTATTAAACACTACATTATTTTTCTTAATTAAATTTAAATTTTAGATGTAATATTCATAAGAGAACATATGTACTTGAACTTATGAGGTTTATCTAGAACTAAATGCCTCATCAAATTTACCCATCTTCACTTAGACCTAATTCCATAACCGAAATGATTGACTTGAATCATGATAAATTCAACCTTCACAATTTTTATTATATTCTTCTAATTTCATTAATCTTATTAAACACCATATTATTTAAGTCTAATCAAATTTGACTTTAAAAAACAAAAAACCAGCTTAAAGTGAGTTAGTGTATTCTTCTAGTTTCATTAATCTTATTAAACACCATATTATTTAAGTCTAATCAAATTTGAATTAAAAAACAAAGAACGAGCTTAAAGTGAGAGCAAAGATGATGCGGTGACAATGGGTAGCCTCCTAAATGACATACGACCTTTCCTAACTAGTGTAAGGAGATGATTTTTTGTAGAGAAATTTTGGTAAATAATAATCTCCATGCAAAAAATGTTTATTAAATTAACTTGAAAATAATTTGATAAGCCAAATTATAAAAATTTTAATACAAATGATAATAAAGTTGAAAAGGCAACATTTATTTTAATATATGCTTCCCTTAAAAATAGAAGGAAAAATGTTTACGCATTTTATAATTCCATTACTCTATAACCGTATTATTAATCTAAAGTAAAAATATATTCATATATTCATATTGAAAGCGAATATTCAAATATACAAATAAAATTCCCAAGAAATATTTGATTTCATTCCTTTTTATCTGTGATAAAGACCATGATATTGTGAAAGAACCAGAAATAATATGATCATTTATGTTAATTAATTTATATTGATCTTATAATTATATAATCAAAATATTTATCATTTTGAATTAAATTAATCGCTATTCAAATTATAAAAATAATAAAATTGTATTGATTTATTTATCAATAAGAATATATTATTGATTCTTATCACCTATTATCTTAATATGTTGTTGAATGGGAGGTTATTGATTCTTATCACCTATTATCTTAATATGTTGTTGAATTGGAGGTGATTAAGCATAAAATATGGAATTTCACAAGTATAATGAAATGAATCATATATCTACCCACTGAATAATAAATAAAATGTCAATTTAACATATAAAATTAATTACAAAGATGTTAAATTTATTTTAAAAAATGAGTGTAAATCAATTGATGTGTATTTAGTTTATGAGTTAGTTTGAAATATTAAATTTAAGTTTAAAATATAATATAGTAAATATGTATTAGTTATTCAAATATATAATATGAATTTATATATATTATATATTATTACGATAGTTATATAAATTCATAAATATCATTTACATCAATTCATACTAATAATCAAAACATTTATTTCATTGTATATATGAAATTGTTAAAATTAAAAAAATTAAAAAATTAAAAAATTAATAATAATAAAAAATAATATATAAATTAATTATATATAAATTTAAAATATCTATAACAAGATTTTTAATTATAGAGATTCATCATTAGTATATTATAGAAATTATTAATTTGTAGATAGACTTTGTTATAATATTATGGGTTAATGTCATGGATTATCAATAACACATGCCTAAAAAATCATAACTCTTTGTATATTTTTTTCAGTGGGGGAGAGGATCCTCGCTGAAGAAACATAATACATCTTATATCGCCGAAGCGAGCAGATTCATCATACAACATCGCCGAAGTGAGCAGAATATGTCACCATACGTCATCATCAAGCAGAATACGTCATTATCCATCTCACATCGTCATAAAACATCTTATATCGTCGAACTGAGCAGATTCATCATACAACATTGCCGAAGCGAGCAGAATATGTCACCATACGTCATCATCAAGCAGAATATGTCATCATCCATCGCATAACGTCATCATCAACGAGCAGAATACATCATCATGAACATCGAAATGCTGCAGCAGCTAACGCGCATCGCGCAGGATTCGAACGTGGTTGGGGGGTGCGAAAGCCAACCGCCCCAACCACCACATCATGCACACCGGGTGCAATAACTCTTTGTATATGCCACTTATCCATATGCATTAACTAACATAAATCCATCTTAACCACAAATCTAAGTGAATATTATAGAGATTAGATGGCATGTGCATTGAGTCATTTTATCAGTGCACATTAAACTAATTTTTTTGTTATTAATATATTTTTAAGTTTTCATCAATATTAATTCATATGAAAATATTTTATTCATAATTTACATTAGATATTTATTCTATAGAATATTAAAATATTTTCTGTTATATATGCAGTGGATATCAAGTGTTAAAAATCTTACTCAATTTTTTTATTTATTTTTTGGTTCTAATTACTTTACGTGAAATGATATTAAGCCATAGGGACAACTAATTAAATATGCATATCATATTTTTTTTCTTTTTTTATTATAGTAAACATACTTGCACATCTCATTCACACTAGGTTGTAGAATGAACCGGTAGGCTCAATTATTAACCACCATAAATCCATCTTACCCACGGATCTAACATGACCCAAAAGACATCAAATTTCTTCAAGTGAAAACTTATTTTAGAATACAAAAAACAATGTGTATTTTTTATTGTTTAAATAATATTTTTGAATGTTATATAGATTACATAACCTGTGCATTGAACCAATTAAACTTATTTTTTTGTTATTAATATATTTTTAAGTATAAGTAAATATTAATTCATATTAAAATATTTTCTTTTAACATCTTTTTTCTTTATTTTTTTTCCTCTTTTATTATAGCTCACATTTCTTTTCTATTTATAGAATATTTTATTTTAATTTTAAGAGGTACAAGCATACTTACACATCTCTTTCACACTGGGTTGTAAAAAGAATGAGCCTCTGAGCTCAATAAATATAATTAAAAAAGAAAAAAACAAACAACTATTTTGAAAATAAATCTCAACTTTTGATTTGTATATATTATTAGGAATATTCTAAAATATTCTTTGAATATTGAATCAAATAATAATTATTAATAATTCAATTAAAATTATAATTTTTTATTATTATCAAATAAACATAAATTAGAAAATATGAAAGACAACATTTAGGAATGAACCACACAGCTCACAGATGAGACAAGGTGCACCTCGAGGCTACCACACAACACTGTTATACATTCATTAATTAATCAATCAAGATTACACATAGTTATGTGATTACAATTTCGTTAGGGAGATAAAACAAGCTCCTAAAAAATAGGATCTAACAACTAAATAAAAGCACAATCTAAACCACTCACAACCACTTTCTCAATTATTTTCAAGTGTCCACCTTAATGGAGAAAGGATTACTTTCCACACCTAGTATCTCCCTAAATAATAAAAAGTTCATCTTTCCAAGAGGTTTAGTGAAAATATTAGCAACATTTTCACAAGTATCGCAATATTCAAGAGAAAAATATTTAGATTGTATCTTCTCTCTAATAAAATGAAACTTAGCATCAACATGCTTTATTCTTGCATGATAAACTGGATTATTGTCCAACTTGATTGAGTTCGTGTTGTCACATTTGATCATTGTAGCCTCTTTTTGTTCTCCAAAAAATCTTGAAGAACTCTCCTCAACCAAACAACTTCACAAGTTTCTACACACAATGCTTTATACTCTGCCTTGGTGGATGACAAAGATATAGTAGGCTTCTTCTTGCTACTCCATGAAACAATCTTGGATCCAATACTAAAAGCATAACCTGTAGTAGATCTCCTATCATCTTGATTACCAACCCAATATGAATTTGAGTAACCTTTGAGCTCAACATTAAATGAATCAATATACTTTAGACCAAAATAAGTTGTTCCTTTAAGATATTTAAGCACTCCTTTCGCTACTTTCCAATGGCTTTCTAGAGGTCTCGACATAAACTGACTTAACAAACTAACAAAGTGTGTTAAATTAGGCTTGATCGTAGTAAGATAATTCAAGCTTCCCACTAGTTTTTTATACAATATACCATGAACCTCCTTTGAGTCATCATCAAAATAAAATTTCGCATTCTATTGCATTGGAACAAAGGAAACTTTACACTGATCCATTTTAAACTTCTTAAGAAATTATGTGACATACTTACCCTGGGAAACAAAATTCTGACCAACATTTCTCCACACTTCAACACCTAAACAGTGATGTGACTCACCAATACATTTAATCTCAAATACTTGTGACGTCTACATCTTAATTTCATCAATTAATTTAATTGAATTTCATGTAATAATTAAATCACCTACATACAAGCAAATCAATACAATATGCCCCTTTGCATCAAATTGGATCAGTTTGACTCCTCAAAAAACCTTGTTGAATAAAGAAGGAATCTATCTTTCCATACCATGATCTTGGTGTCTGGTTCAGCTCATACAAAGCTTTTTTTAATCTAAAAACTAGATGTTCTTGACCCCTTTTCACAAACCCTTCAGGTTATGTCAAATACACCTCCTCCTTTAAATCATCATTCAAAAACACATATTTTACATCTAGTTGGTGCAAATTCGAATGGTACTTTGTGGCTAATGCAATTAACAATCTAATAGTGTTTAATGTAGGTACAAGTGCGATTTTTTTCTACATAATCAATGCCTTCTTTTGTTTAGTACCCCTTTTCCACCAATCTGGTTTTTTATTTATAAATCCTGGCATCTTCTTTAAATTTGGCTTCATACAACCATTTACATCCTATCGGCTCTTTATCTTTAGGTAATCCAATCAATTCCGAGGTTTTGTTTCTAATTATAGAATCATATTCTTCCTTCATATGTTTTAATCATTCTTCATGTTCATTAACTTCATTAAAACTCATGGGTTTTATGACATTTAAAATACTACTCATCAAGGCATAATCTTTATATCTTTCAGGTAGGAAAATCTTACGAGTAGATTTGAGGAAGGTGAAATGTCTTGGGTTAATCAAAGACTTAGCCATCACCCTAACTCAGCTACCCATGAAAAGCATGATGATGGATATTGTGGTAGCAGATGTTCCCGCTAAGTTTAGTATGCTACTTTCCAGAGGGTGGATTAAGAGGTTGGGTAGGACATTGCAAAATGACTTGTCTTATGCCACCATCCCAGTTTTTGGAGGAGAAAACAGAAGACTATACAGGGAAGCCAAGCTGGCCTATATCATCAGTGATGAGAAGAATTCCACTAATCATCCCATTTACACGGTGGACACTGATTTTGGAGCATGTATTCTCCAAATTGAAGAATGTCAGAGGGCCTTGGTGCAGCTCAAGAAACCAGTATGCCAGGCCATGGAAGAGGAAGGGACACAGTCTTGAGATATGTTCTTTGATGGAGCCTGTTCAAACAAAATTGCAGGAACATGAATGGTGCCGGTGTCTCCAAAACAGGAAAGATCACAACTATCTTTTAAGCTGACTTTTCAAGTCACCAACAATACAACAGAGTATGAGGCTCTGATATTGGGCTTAAACGTTGCCAAAGACATGGGAATCAAAGACATAAGGGTGTTTGGAGATGTTGATCTCATCATTCAACAAGTGAACAAAACGTTCTGAACAAGGCACCTAAGGCTGAAAGCGTAAAGACATGAGGTATGGAGACTCAAAGATCTTTTGATAGCTTTTGTATCTCATATATTCCTAAAGTAAAAAATCAGCTTGTTGATTCCCTTGTTGTGTCTGATAGCATGTTCATCCAAACCATGGCCCCTAGATTGGCTTATGAAGTCCAGATAAAATATAGACCATCCTTGCCTGATAATTTCCAGCACTGGAAAGTCTTTGAGGATGATGATGAAGTAAATAGGTTTCTGCAAGTCATTGATGAATTCTCTGAAATGCAAATTGATTAAGAGAATGAAACCTTTGAGGAATGTCCCCAGCCCCAGCTAAGGAACAGAATTGGCCAAGGCAGTATTGTACAGTTTCCTAGCAATCATATACCTAAAGGGATAGTGCCTCTGGAGAAGTTGTTTGACCATAATGATGTGCCTCATAAGATTGCCCAAAAAGAAAATCCATTTGCAGTCCATAGGCATAACATAGGGAGTCCAGATCATCCAAAGTATATAAATCTGTCCACCCATTTGTCTGCTGCCCAATGTTATGAGTACTACACCTTAACGAAGAAATTTGTTGATGTCTCTGCCTGGGAATACAGTGACCTTAGAACTTATGACAAAAATATCATTCAGCATAAGAGCCCATTGGAGAAAGACACCATTCCATTCAAGCAAAAGCTGAGACCAATTAATCCTTTACTCCTCCCTCTGATTGAAAAAGAAATCAAGAAATTGTTGGTTGCCAAAATCATAGTTCGTCTGAGATATTCAAGTGGGTAGCCAATTTGGTAGAGGTGATGAAGAAAAGTGGAGAAATCAGGCTGTGTGTTGATTTCAGGAACTTGAACAAATGCTCTGAGAAAGACAACTATCCCCTGCCCAAAATAGAACATTTGCTACAAAAAGTCTCAGGAGCTAAAGTTATGTCTTTCTTGGATGGATTTTCAGGGTATAACCAAGTTGTTGTACATCTAGATGACCAAGAAAATACTGCTTTCACCACTCCTTGGGGCACTTTTATGTACTCCAAGATGTCTTTTGCACTGATGAATGTTGGGGCCATCTTTCAGAGAGCCATGTATATAGCGTTTATAAGAGAGAATGATAAGTTTGTCCTTGTCTACCTGGATGATATAACAATATACTCCAGTAGCCATTAAGATCATTTGCAGCATTTGAAGAAAGTGTTTCTAAAGTGCAGAAGGTTTGGGATATCAGTGAATCCTAGGAAGTCACAATTTGCTTTAGAAGGCAAGCTTCTAGGACACAATGTTTCTGCTACAGGTGCCAAGATTGACCCAGAGAGAGTGAAAGTGATACAGACCTTGTTTGTCCCAAGATCAAAAAAGGACATTCAATCCTTTCTGGGAAAAATAAATTTTGTAAGGAGTTTTATTCCTAGTTTTGCAGAATTGGTAAAACACGTCACCTCTATGCTGAAAAAGGGATCAGCGATCAAATGGACTGATGCAGCAAGAAGATCTTTTGAAGCCATCGAAAGAGCTATTATGGAAGCTCCCACTTTGATCAGCCCAGACTATAGCAAGGAGTTCCATATCTTCTCCTTTCCGTCCGGTGACACCCTTGCAGCAATCTTATTGCAGAAAGATGATGAGGATTCAGAGCATCCAGTGGAATTTTTCAACAAAAACTTAAGGGATGCTGAATTAAGGTATGATATTATTGAAAAGAAAGCTTAAGCACTTATCAAATCTTTAAAATCTTTCCGAATCTACATTATGCACTCCAAGGTAATTGCATATGTGCCCTCTGCTTTAGTAAAGGATGTCCTGATGTAGCCAGATGTTGATGGAAGAAGGGCTAAATGGATTGCAAAGCTTATTGAATTCAACATAGAACTAAAGCCCACCAAGCTTGTTAAGGGTCAAGGCCTTGCCAAGCTGATGGCTGAAGAAAGTTGTAGGACGTTGGACATGAATTGGATAAGCACAAACTCATATGACAGACAAACAGGGGGAGAAACAGTTGAACGAGGGAAAAACCAGTCTTTGGTTGAAAATCTGGCCTCTTGTGAATGGTATGACAAAATAGCTCACTTTCTGTTGAAACTAGAAGTCCCTTCAGGTCTTAGCTCGAGCCAAGCTAGGACCATTAAGCTAAAGGAAGCCAAGTATTGTATTCATGAAAGCTTGCTTTATTGGAGGGACCCATCAGGAATCCTCTTAAGATGTCTGGACAAAGAACAATCTGGGGAGGTCATGCATCAGTTTCATTCCAGCATTTGTGGAGGACATCACTATTGGAAAACCACAGCCCACAAGATCCTCAGAGCTGGGTATTATTGGCCCACTCTATTTTCTAATGTCTTTTCATTTGTAAAATCTTGTGACAGGTGCCAGAGGTTTGAAGGAAAACAACAGTTGAAATCCTTACCCTTGAAGCCAATACATGCCAATGGCCCTTTCCAATAGTGGGGCTTGGATTTCATAGGGGAAATTAATCCACATTCTAGTGGCCAGCAAAGATGGATCTTAGTAGCCACTGATTACTTCACTAAATGGATTGAGGCCATCCCTACTAGGAAAGTTGAACAACATGTTGTCATGAAGTTCTTGACAGAAAAAATTTTCCCCAGGTTTGGATGTCCACACAAATTGGTTATAGACAATGCAGCAGCCTTTAGGGAAAAAGAGTTGGTGGACATGTGTGACTCAGTGGGCATTAAGCTAGTGCATTCCACCTCATATTACCCTCAAGGAAATGGTCTGGCAGAATCATCCAATAAGAGCCTAATAAGGATAATCAAAAAGTTGTTGGAAGACAACAAAAGGAACTGGGATTCGAAATTGAAGTTTGCATTGTGGGCTGACAGGGTGACCACCAAGAAATCCACCAGGAATTCTTCGTTCAAGCTGGTATATGGCACTGAGGCTGTATTCCCAATCTAGTTGACCCTCCCTATTGCCAAGCTCTTGTAGGAAGAACAGAATGGGGAAAATGACATGGCAAAGAGGATTAGTGACTTGGCTGAAGTGCATCAAATCAGAGATCAATTGATTGAAAAGTCTGCAGCACATCAAAAGAGAATCAAGGAAGCCTTTGACAGAAAGGCAAAGATGGACAATTTTCAAATTGGAGACTTGGTTCTTAAATGAGATGCATTGAAAGAAAAGAAAGGCAATCATGGAAAACTCGATGCTTTGTGGACTGGACCTTTTGTCATTTCTCAGGTCCAGAGGAACAACAATTTCATGCTGCAAATTATGGAAGGAGAAACAGTTTTTGATGGCCTAGTTAATGGGCAGTTTTTGAAGTTTTATGTTGTTTAAGACCTTTAGGCCCCAACATTGTAAAATATGTCTTTTACAATTTTTAGGTGTAGGATTAATTAGACTCCATGCCCAATGGAATACTAGGAAATCTTACTAATCTTGTTTCTATATGAAAGGCAGTGGTCTACGGTTCTTAAAACATCTCAAGGAGGATTTCAACCCCAGAAGGAACCAGTGTTAGCTCTGCTATGCAGCACTGACTTTCTAATGACAGAGAGAAGCTTGGTTTGTTTGATTGTGTCCCAAAAGGGGCTTACATTGGTCACTTTTCCCTTTCTTCCCTCACCCCTCTTACCTCTAACCTTTTCCATTTCCTAAAAAAACTTCCAAATCCGACAAAATTCCCTTTGGCTTCAGCCCTAAGCACAAAGCTAAACTACCCATAAAACCTTATCCATATACCTTGCGTGCTCGTAACCCATTGCGCCGCATCCCCACCATTGATCAACCCCCGCCAATCCAACGGCTCACATCGCATCCGAGAAAGGTGACCTGATTGACCACTTTCCATCGTCAGATCATCTCCACCGAGATCTGACGGCCTTTTCACATATCACACTGACAACTAGATCAAATGATAGCGCGCGATGAAGGAAATTTTTCTCTCTCATCCGCAACTACATGTCGTTCGTTGTGTGGAATCACGCTGCCCCGAGCAATTACCACTTAGCACCCGAAAGCGGTGCGATGAAAACCGTTACCGTCCAATTAAACCACCCTCACCCGTTAATGCCCGTGCAACTCCATCACCTGATGATCGTCTGATCTATCCACTGAAGATCCAACGGCCTTGACGCACCTTGCTCCCACTTCAGTTGATAGCCTTCACTGAGCCATCTCCACCATTCATCTCCTTGATCCAACGGTCATCTCCCTTGCTCATCCCAACTATCCACCTAGCCATGCACCCTACATCCTATGTCCATTCGGTTGCCCAAGGAAGGAGATGACCAACTCTACTTGATTGATAATAGTCGGATCCCCAACAACCACATTAAATAGAAAGCATGGCCAAAAGGAGAAAAGGACATGGCACGGCTTTGTAGCAAAATTTATCAGTCATGGACTTCACTGCAGTGAGCATTCCAATCGCTTAAAGGATAGCACAGCAGTGGTACAGATCAGATCTACACAGTGAAGCAAGCAACCTCGTTCAGAGACTCCATCAGGCAATTAAACGCATTTTGTGGTCAATTAAGACCCCTCCATACCTAAATGGCTAGGTGCCATTGTAATGTAAGCTTATAAATACCCAGAAGAAAGATGTAATCAGGGTTGGCATTGGATGTAAGGTTCAACTTCTGGAGACTGTAGACACTTTGTCGCTTGCAGCGTCTCATCTTCATTTTTAGCAATACAAGCTTCTTTTGCTATTAATTGCTCACTGTCCATTTTCTTCTGTTCTAATCTTGTGCCTGATGTGTGGTGTTCTTGATCTCTTAATGTTTAACACTAGATAACTGTCATCTTATCTCTGTGTTAGAATGTTGAATGCATCATTGAATAGGTTACTCAGGTTTCTTTCTATCTAATGTAGGAGAGTTGTCATCCTGTCTTTGCATTAATAGATTAGATTTGCAGGTTTCTGTACTAGTTGCAGCGGGGCATCACATGGTCTTGTGTATATGCTGGTGTGGTTAGTATTCTCCATATTCATATAATATCTAAACTATGAGCATTGGTGGTCTAAATCCTTGTAGTCTGAGGGTGTTCATGCATGTCTAGACTGAAACAGGGTAGAAGTGGTTATCTAGCTTGAACCAAACCATCATTCCTTCCATTAAACCTCACAACAATAGTTGAATTTATATGTTACCAGGCATCTCCGAGCTACAACCTAGGAGAGTTTCTTAGAATCATAACACCTCCCTTTTCCAATAAAATAAAGCTTTTACTCTATTCTCCATTAAAATATTATTTTTCCACCATTCTCCAATATAATATTATTTTCCCTCCATTCTCTAATAAAATAATATTTGTTTCCATTCTCCAATAAAATATTATTTTTTCACACTTTTCTGATAAAAAATAATATTTTCCCCATTTCACCAAAATTGGGCAAAACCCCTTAGCAATTTTTGGACTCACAAAATTGGGAATAATACAGTGCACTACACCAAAAATTGTTTGTCCTCAAAATATATCACCATATGTTGTTGCTCCACAAGTTGGCCTAGCTAATGCTAGGGTTCGAAATGTGCCACTAAACGACTCCTCATTGTTGTTCCACTATCACATGAACAATATTATGACACCATGGTCCCAAACCATCATGATCCATGTGAAGTACCCTTCGCTCAACTAGTTATACAACAATACATAATTGTCAAGACCCCCTTTCATATCGCTAGTAAGTAGAGAACCTTGGTAATGGAAAATCCTAATCAAATCCCCGAGAGGCTGCCCTACTTTGTGATCGATCTCGTGTACTTCAAGAGTACTCCTAAAGATACATCCCAACACCTATGGAGATGAATCCTCACCTGCATGTGCTCCCCTTAATCTCCTCCTTCTGGACATATTACAATATTGGTGAAGTCCCCCATGTCATTAGTGAATCACTAAAACCAAATGGGAGACCAGAATGATCTCCCCTTCTAGAGACTAGCTCATCATTAAGGGCAGTTGAACTACCAAGTTGTGTTATGCTAATATCCCATGCTAGTCTCAAAAGGATGCCACCATACTGATGTTGTGCCACTCTGGCTAGAATGACTTCCAATCGTGTGCATATTGAATCCTTCTCTCTCGTAACCTGATGGTGAAATATATATAAAGGCCAAATACATCCTTCCTAGGAATCTCCATGATTTCAAATCCTACGCATACAAATTTGACCCCAAACCTAAGTAGTAATAGGGAAATCCTACCTCCCCATAAGATGAAGGCTTCTGTGAACCCCCATGTGTCAACCCAAGATTGAAATAGGTCACCCTCTATGATGATTATGCGCATCATGAGATAGAGAGATTTATCAACCAATCGAAGACTTGGATCCCAAAGCCATATATGCTACTGTATGCCTTTAACAACTGTTGGAATCCCTTTGTGCCTTATCATTGGTCCCTGTCAATAATTAAAATATAAAGTCCATTTATCATGAATCCATCTGGTGCATGAAAAACTACCCCATGATTTCCATACCACACAGTGAGATTTTCTATCCTCTCTCCTGATGGCACACCCTAATATTGTCTAGAGTCTAAACATCATGTTGTAAGAAAATTCCATCATGTGCTATATATGCTCTTGTAACACCTCAAAATTCCTCGCCCAAAATTTGTTATGCATGTCCCTAAGTGTGGGCTCAAGGGTGGAACATACGCTACCTCTGTAGTAGATCAGGCCATCCCCAAGCATGTATCTTCCAACTCTCACCCTTACCATATGCCATAGCTAGGAAGTCTCTCTCCTGGTGCATTAAGCTCCATCCAACTTTCTCAGGTGAACCTCATGTGTCCTTCTATTCATGCTAAGAGTGTCAAGGTATAGAAACCAAACCCTCTGTAACTATAAGAAATATACTTGAGAAAAGAGTGTGTGAGTCCCAAGGGGTATGACTAGGAGATGATCATATGTGTGCTCCTTGACCTTAGGTACAGCAAATGAAATGGCATTCCTGACGCCCCCATCAAGAGATATCTTTGGAGGCAATGCTCCAACATTCTGTTGCATAACATCATACACTATTACACACAGACACGTACACTTGCACTCCTTTGCATAACACTAAACTTCGTGGCCAATATATGTGCATGACTAGATACCAACGCCTACTTCCATACCACCCTATATCATATGGTATCCCACATGTGCCAATGCATCCATGAATTTGATAATAAACCCACCATGATGTGAGTTACATTTTCTCCTATGTCGAGGTACACCTACGCAACCTAACTACTCATATACTAATATGAATACCACTTTTTGTGTCGATCCCTGGTAGCTCTTGTGCAGAATACATCAATGTGAGGGCATCACCTCCATATAATTCCCTGTGTGGTAGCCTGTCGATGCCACCACCTCCTACAAGATCCTGCCAAAGTATGTTAATCATCATGTGACCCCCCACACAACCAACATGCCAAGATATCTCACGAAGTCTACCTGCTCCCCTCTCAATCCAACCAGTGACTAGTGCTGCTTAGGAGTGTTAAGGTCCTATAATTTATAGGATCTCAAGGTATTGAGTATTTTATCTCAGGAATCTTATATTGTAAATACTTGTCAATCAGCTAATGATTTTAAAATAAAGAAAAATAGAATAAAAAATGAAAAGAGGGTATAAACAAAAAACAGGAGAAACAAAAATATTGAGAAAGAAGAAAAGATTGAACCCTTCCAAAAGAAAGAAATAATACTGAAGTTGTTGCAAGTCTAAACGCCACTACTGATAGATGGTTTTCTTTATCATTTTAAAATAAAGGTTGTGTGCAACTTGTCTAAAAACATATCTCTATTAAAAACTATTTAAACCCTCATTAGAGCTCTTCTTCTTTCTTCATTCAAGTTTGTCCTGATGATGAATCCCGATTGGGATTCGAAACGTTGATAAAAGAAATGGTTAATACTGTGGGTTCTCCGGCTGCTAATTCAAAAGATATAAAGCACAGAGGTCTTAAATCCAGAATGTAATCATGGTTTAACATGTTTAAATTTCTGTAAATTAGGTTAGAGAATAAAGATTTGCCAAACACTCTAATCTTGGTAAATTAGTAGTTATGTAGAAAATGACATTGATTCATCTATTCAATCTGAATCAATAGGAGAAATAAGGGATAGGTTAGATAGTTTTCATTTTTTATAAAAGAAAATAATGTGGGTTTTCTAGTCTAAGTGCACCCTTTAGAAAAAAATAAAATGTTAGTTTAATTATGGGTAGGTAAGTTAGAGGGTTTGATAAATATATGCCTAGGCCCATTTTAACCTAAGTTTTAATGTCATTCAAAAAAGGCAAATGGGTGCAATGGGATAAAGTGCTTTTACATGTTTTACTTCTAAACTTTATCCTAAGTCCAAAAGGAAAAACATGAAAGGCACATGGGGACAAAGTTTCTCTGTCATATATGGTTAAAGAACAACGCTGTTAGAAGCATCGGGATCTGCTCCCACTCATGATCCATGACCCACATCTTTCTTCGCCCCCCCCCCCCCCCCCCCATCCTGCCTTTACCGTTGAGGGGGGGGGGGGGTGTGGGGGTCCAAAAAGGTTGTTTCCCCATCGGGCCCCATCCCCTAGGTGGCAACTTCTCCCAATTTCACAACCCCCCTCGCCAAAACCACTTACCACTCTCTACCCCCTCTGAAAACCATCGTCCCCTAGCCCACTTTACTACGTCATCACCATGACTCCTCCGACACTCACCTCTCGCCACGTTGCCTAACCGTTGTCCACTTAAATGTATTCCCAACAAAACAATCGTTTAACATTCAATTCAATTCCCGGGAAACCGTTCAAACTTAACGGTCCCATGCCATTTCCAATGGAACTTTCACAACACTGTTTAAAAGCTTTTGAAACTGATGATTTCCTCCCTTTTCACTACTTATCCTCTGTAAATTGATAGACACAATGACCATTCCCAGAGCATTTCCTTGACTAGGATGAGATTGAAACTGACAGTTCTTCTGTCTCTTTCCCCTGACAATTCGTTACCCCAACTACTTCCCGGTAAGATATTGTGTCATTTCTCTTATCTTTCAGATTGATATAGTCATGCCTCCCAAAAGAAAAACCCAAGATAAGCATGTTAATCCATTAATCCCTCCCTCTGTAGATTTAGATCACATCCCTTTAGCATATAGGGATTCTCGGATTAGTGAAACCCAAGGTGACTATGACTTTTTGGAGTTATACTGCTGGTTGAAAGACAAACATGTAGATAAAATTGATAAAATTGGGATCTGGGAGTCCAATCTTCCATGTTACATCTTCCCCTTGACTTTCCAAGCCCCTGAGTTTACCAGAAAATGTCAGGCATGTTATGTCCCTCATCAAAAAGCTATCATGGTCCCATCATGCGACATCCTCTTTACCATAATTACCCAATCCATAGAAAAAATAATGCTAGCCCCCTCTGTGGAAAATAGTGCTCCTTTCTCCTTAGAAGCCCTCACCCAGCTTTATCAGAAGCTAGATTTCACTACCAGAGCCAAAATCTTTAAGATCTTCTTGCCTGAGAATGCCTAGTTATCCAAGAAGAATCCTCCATATCCTTCCTCCATCTTCCCTGATCAAGCCAAGCAAATTGTATCTATAATTTCCTATATTTTGGGTTATTATTTTGATCAGTGGGTAGATGAGCCCATTTTAGGATTCCTCTCCATATTTTCCATAGACAGTAAACCATCAATTGTATTCAATTTCAGTCAATTCTTGGCTAACAACATTCATGAGAAATTTCTAAAATTTCCCATAGAGAAGGTGTTTAATTACACTTCTATTTTAATCCATATGTTCCTTTACTATCAGGCAGATAAGTTTAATTTTAAAATGCATAAGCTTGATGATGTAGGAAATCAATAGCCAATGATTTTTTGGACCTCATTGGTCATGAAAGAATAGCAGGAATTTTCTTACAAGCAGTTTATTGAGCAATTTGTTCACCCAGCCATGAACATTCTGAACAACTCAATACAACCCAGGATTAGTGAAGATATTAAAAGAATTCCAGATCAAGCCAAGACTTGAGATTGGTATTTATAACAAAACTACACAGAAATCATAGTTTTTGGATGCGAATTGGCTAAGAAGAAATCACATTTCCACATAAAGACACAGGAGGGCCCATTTGTATGTAATACCAGGACAACGGGTGAATAAGCAGATAAGATGCTTAAAGACATGAAGTTTAGCTTAAGTTTTACATGGTCTTATGACCCTTGTGGTATAATTTCAAAGCTCAGAGTAGAAAATAAAAGTACTCCCTACATCCATACTTCAATGCCTGAAATAGAGTAGTATGCAAATCAGTTGGAATGGACAGAAAACACCTTGCAGGAAGATGAATAACAACTCTTTTCTAATTTCAATTTGCAGAATCCCACTCCTTAGGAGAAATCAAGTAAAACACAAGGAGAGGAGGGATCTTCATCAACAACAAGAGGTGGGCAAAAGAATTCAGGATCGGCTATAGGAAAAGACCAAAATTGACTCCTAGGACAAATGTAGAAAAAGAGACAGAAGAGCAGGCAACCATCATAACGACAGATTCACCACCTGCAATCAGCACATTTGTAACATCCTCTACTACACCTTCATCCTCACAGGGTCAAAAGGAAACAGAGTTGGATTCCCATAGTTTCCAAGGAGAGAAAGAAAAGACAGTTTTTGATAGGTACAAAGAAATTAAGCTTAGGAATGAGATTCTAAAAAACAATACATATAATTAGTTTTCGAAGCATACCTCCACCTCACAGAGTAGATTGTTATCATTTTTTGACATAGACGATGGAAAAATGCAGATGGTCTTCCTTGAGGCCCCAATTCCACAGCCAAAAAAAGCAGCAGACTACAAGAGCACTACCTTTGAGTTTAGCACCAAAAAAATTCATCCCATTGATCAAATGGAGATGCATAAGAAAACTGGTGAAATGATATATTCTACATTGACTAATACTACTATATCATTGTCGAAGTTGCAGGTTTCATTTGCCAATGTTCAGTCATAGTTAAAAATGGAGAAGGTATCCTCCTTGGAAAAGGATAATAGGATCAAGTCTTTGGAGGACTTGGTGGTAAAGATAGGATATGATCCTAAAGATGTCAATGTTGCAGAGGATATTATCAAGAAGAAGAATTTGGACATTTTAGCATTGAGAAACAATCTTAAGCTGTCAGCCACAGAGGACCCCTTGACCAAGGACATTGAAGAAAATGAGGCACAAAAGACTAACATGGTGAAGTTGATTATAGAGCAAAACATACAGATTAGATAGATGGAGACAAAGATGGAGAGGATGATAAAGGAGAAAGAAGAGAGGCAAAAGATGGCCATTGTCCCCTTGGATGCCATACCCATTTCTCAGCTTTCAGCAACAGGAACAACCACTATAGCCACTTCTTCCACTCATATTGCAAGTGTTGAACAGGTGACTAAGACACTGGAGAACGTGTCAATCCAATCAAAAGAGATCAAGACTTTGCAGTATTAGCTCAAAGCTTTAGAAGTACAAAAGGCCAAAGATGAAGCTTCTCGTGTTACTGAAATGTAGAAATCACAAAGACTATTGGAGAAGTTGCAGAAGGTAGAAAGGGATACCTCAATTGGTTAGACCTTGGCCCAAGCCAAGGAAACCATTTGGATGAATATTCTAGATTCTATGAATGAGATTTGGCCATCTATCCAAATAATCTTTGAGCATAAGGAACTGATAGAAAAATCTACAAAAACCATTGTGCAGGGAAGGGAGAAGCTTGGAGAGATGCCCACAAAAGCCTCTAACATTATCATATTCCTGAATTCTAAGTCCAAATATGAACTTGAAGAATTAGGAATCAGTGACAGAACTGCCACTATTTTTGAAGTCAAGAAGGTTTTGACTGAGAGGAACCTTATTGATCAGTTGGAAGAACGATGTGAAACATTGGAGCTACAAGTAAACATGTTTTCTAACAGAATTGAAGCATTGATCTAGAAAGGACTGCCCAACATTTATGTAATAAATGATAAATTGATCACTCAGGAAGACTATGTCTTGAAGATGAAAGAAATGGCCAAAAGTAGTATCAAGTTCAGTGGGATAAAGGGAAGTATGACAACAAGGGAATTTTTAGAAACCATGTCAAATGATTTCTACATACAGAATGAGGTAAAACATGTTTTTACTGTGAAACCAACTTTTTCCAAATACACAGAGGTCAATGAAATTTATCGGAGGGTGATTAAATTGACCATACCAGATGAAAAGAGATGGGAAGAGCTTTGTGATTTACTAGATTGAAGAGTAATTCGGATGCAGTAAGACACCGGCCAGCACATCAGCCAGCATGACAGTCAGCACATCAACGCAGCACAGTTTCAAGTTGACTCAGCAACCAAATCCACCAAAACAGAGCCACCTTTCCTTCTAGCTGTCTATATGGCCTATTTTTTTGCCAAAGATAAATCTTATTGTTTGTAATTAGGCTAATAATACACTATCGGTTTTGACAACATTTTTGTAATTATTTTGTATAAATACTTCACCGTTTGAAGTATTAAGGGTTAATTTCTGAATGTAATTTCTTTTGCATATTGTAATTTTCAAAATACTGGAGCATTAATAATATAGGGACCTTTCACAGGATTCATGTGGTGTACCAAATGGTGATGTGCTTCTTCTGTTTATTTGTTTAACCATTGTTTTTCTCTCTATGTTATTCTAAAAAAACTCAATTATTTAACAGAGACTGTGATGAATAGGATTTGTTATTTAGAGCACCCAATTCTGGCTGTTAATAATTTTCATGTTTTCCACTAAAGTCAAATTAAGGAATTTTTAATTTCTCCTTAATTTCTACTAAACCTTACACTTTTGCTATTTCAAAATCCATTTAATTTCTGAAAATATCCAAATAGTGCAACCTAGCTTGCCTTTTGAAAACTCCTCTAAAAATTTGATGCCAAATCCATTTTAATCTATAGATTCCATAGCCCAATGGAATTATAACACTTAAATCAACCAAAAAAACAAACAAAACAACAGTACAATCATAACTAGCCTAAAATTCACATAAACATGCAAAATTTAGCTATGTTTACTCCCTCAACCTCAAAAATACAGAACGACAACAAGGACTTTGATGGAAGTTTGATAGTGTATCTGCACTCAGTCACTGGATCCACCACACAACCACCAACATTCCTAACTTAATCCATGATGTGATGGGGAATCCCACCTCGATCCTAGCAACAGTTTAGCTCCTGAGCTCCTCTGGTAACCCATGTCCCTTACTAAGATATGCCTCTAACCATGCATATATACTGAGACCTATCCTACTCCATCGAATACAAACTAAATACCTCTCACCATCCTATCTAATAGGAGGGATCGAATGCACAATCTCCTATGTACAGAACAAGCCCTCCATGTTGATGTTGTGTCAGACTCAGCTCATGTCACTCACTCTTGCGGACTTGGTCATCCCCTATGGTATATCTAGATAACTCCACCTCTCTCTGTCCAATCCATAGAAGTGGGCTAATAATACTGAAATCCCCATTAATGTGCCTCTAAAGTGAACTATGCTAAATTGCCAACATGTGCTCTCTTTGTTGCCCCTCATCAATGGCTAGCTCAAATATGGCTATGCATCCTCCTCCATCATGGGCTTAACATGATCCTCCAATTGTTCTTGCATAGAAACCCATCATGAAAAACATCCTCACCATTCAACCATAGGTGGTTGCCGTCTAGAAACATTGTCATGGCTCACGATGCTTTTGCACCTAGTGGCACCTCATCAATGGATAGCCCTATGGGTGTGTGCTCCACTCTCTCTATCACTCTCTCAACTCATGACATCAATGTGCTCTTCAGTAGTGGTGACTCTGGAGTCACACTAGGCTAATTTATGTCCTCGTCACCACCACCGATGTTTTCTACCTCACGCTCAACCTCCTCCTCAGGCTCACCCTCAGGAAGCACCTCCATGTAGTGGGCCTTGCCATTAGTGTACATGTGCCCTCGGGTCCATAGCTCCTAACATGTGAAACCAATTTTTCTCCTCCAGATGTCCCTCCTTGTCTCATCATCTAACTGTCCCCATCCTGTCCACTCCTTTTGAGGAGGTATGGTGTCGTTCCAGTCTAAACTCTTTGTGAGCCTTTGTGTGAACTTTGTGTATGACATGATGTCTGCATGAACCAAAGTGATCAGCCCACGATACCACCATTCTTGGGCATCTCCATCCAAATGAAAAGTGGCATACCTAATGGCATCCACCTCTCTCATGGGATTTAGCCATATGTATGTGTCTCGTTTTTGCACCCACTCTC
The DNA here is from genome assembly GCA_031772625.1 of Pinus tabuliformis. Lineage (NCBI taxonomy): Eukaryota > Viridiplantae > Streptophyta > Pinopsida > Pinales > Pinaceae > Pinus > Pinus tabuliformis. The sequence continues at coordinate 744,997,064 of CM062807.1, read as the reverse complement.
TAACAAAGCTCCTAGTTGAACCATCAAAGTTGGTGAGAGTTAATTTTCCTGTCGTTTTCCATAGCCCAACTTTGGCTGATCTCCCCTATGTGATGTGAATGACTTCACCCTCATGCAATGTGCATCTCTTGGGTCTCTGTCATAGAAATGAGAATGGATTTGGTTTATCCTCTTACCACTAGTCAACTATGCCAACATTTTTATCATTTCCTCATTATTTCAGAAGATATCATCCATGATTCCCTGTGCACTCCTTCTCCCTTGAGTCACTAGAATGTCCATTGTCTTACTAGTCATAGTGCATTCATTCCCAAGCCTTCTATGATCTTACAGGATTCCTCACATCTAACCAATATCATGATCTGATACCACTGTAATATTCCTACTTAGAAATTTCCCAAATAACCACAAATTCTTTTGAGTTTTAATGTATATTCTCAAAGAGATCTCATCAAACACGTCGAGAGTACATTGCTGTAGGTGTAGTTTTTGTTCATTAATTTCAATAAAATGCACAATGGACAATATACGCTATGCAAACACTCCACCCAAACACTACTTACAAGTAAAAAGCACTCAAAAGTTCATATAAGAAAATATTCAGCATTGATATTAAAGTTAATGATAACGAAAATTTAACATGAACAAGTTGATAATTAAATTAGCCACGAACATATATAGTGAGTACATGGATAAACAAACTAAAGCATTCTTCTAGAATTTGTCTTCAATATTACTCTTCCCCCTACAAGCAATTGGCCCACATGCAATTATATTTCAGTCCCTCGTTTAGCAGTGCATTTCCAATAGTATGACCAAAGCAAATATTAGCAAATCAACAACTCATTCCCTTTGAGGAAGACTGAATGTTGGTGTCCCAACACGCACAAGAATGGAGTATATGTTATCCCTATTCAACAAGACTACAGCCACATCTATCCAAAGATGTCATTAACCCCAGCAATGGAATAGGCCCTCTCAGTCACACAAAAATGTTGATATCAGTCCCTTGTTATAAACGCACAAACAAGAAGGTATGAGGGGGAATGCGCCCCCCGTAGAGAAGTAATCCTGGCCCTTTTTGAAACCAAAAGTTGACCCCTGACAGATCAGAGATACGCTCAACACCCTTTATGGTAGGAACGCAACCACCGCCTTAATACATAGAAATTTCACTGAGTGAACTCGTCCTTTTGAGATCAGTAATTCGGTATTCTATAAATCAACTCCCACTTCCACTTCTAAATGAAATTATATATATATATATATATATATGTATATATCAACTAGGCTTCTTCAACCAATAGGCCCCTCTTGGCACAATTAAATGCAAATCGTCGTGGGCACTTGTGCTCTGAATGTGTAAACACGACTTCCTCCTTTAATTTGTCAAGTCAGCCTCCAATGGTGCAGAAAGTAACTCAACCTCTAATAGATATGTTCGTCCTCTTGATTTTGAATGATTTCGACTTGGGCTTGGAAGAGAATGCGTCCGTTCAATTTTATACAACTCGTCCTTGTAATGGCTCCAAGAATTGACTACACAATTGGGTTTGGCAGAGAATGCGTCTGTTCAATTTTATACAACTCGTCCTTTAAATGCCTCCAAGAATTGACTACACAATTCTTTTGATGGAAAATAAACTCGACCACTTGTGGATTTGTGTAGCCTTACAAACAATTCGTTTCAATGCTTGCAATAAGCACAAATAGAAACACAGTGATGTGTGGTTTACCCGAAAGGTGACTTACTTTGGAAGCTGGGTGAAGTTCACAACACCGCAGTTCAAATTTTACTGAGTATAGTGTCTTGCTATGATCTCGGCTCAAGGAGTAGACTGCCCTTGGGTGAAGTTCACAACACCGCAGTTCAAATTTTACTGAGTATAGTGTCTTGCTATGATCTCGGCTCAAGGAGTAGACTGCCCTTATCGGTGAGAGTCTAGACTCTTGCTAAATCGAACAATTTGGTATATCTGGTTGGCAGGTTATTGCACAAATGGAAAACGAGGGCGGCACCAGAAGTCCACCACAAAAATTGGAAAAGAGGGCGGCACTAAAAGTCCACCACAGAAATTAGTTTAAAGTTTCGCTTTCTTAAGTCTAGAACTTGCTTGCACATGACGTGCATGATGTAATGGCTGAGGCGGATGGCTTTCACACCCCCCACCCAAGTTCGAATCCTGCGAGGTTGTAAAATTGGAGAATGAGAGGGTCCTACCGAAACTTACAAAAAAAAAAAAAGTCTAGAACTTGCTTGGGTTTCCTTTCAATGTCAATGAAATAGATAGGAATATAATACACAAGAAATGAGTCTCTCCTCTTCTTATATTTTCTCTCTATGCTTCTAGACTCCATTTTTAATATTATATTGTTGGTGGAGGCTATTTTCCACTTAGTGATTTTTGCTACCATTTTAATAAAATAATAATTTGTCTCCCTTTGCCAATAAAAATAATGTTTTGTCACCATTCTCCGACAAAATATTATTTTGCCTTGTTTTCCAATACACTTATTTTCAGCCATTTTCTTATAAAATAATATTTGCTTTCATTTTCCATTAAAATATTATTTTTCTGCACTTTTCTAATAAAAAATAATATTTGCCCCCTTTTCACCAAATTTGGACAAAAACCCTACACTCACAAAATTGGGAATATTATTGTTGATAAACTCTTACTCTATAACAACTTGTATTGAGTGGAGTTCTTGGTTTTCCTTATTATTAGGATTAAATAGTTGAGAGATTGCATATAAGGATTCCATAGATTGGGATTCCTCTGGATGTAGTATTCACAAGAGAGCAAATATACTTGAACTCGTGGAATTTAAGTAGAACTAGATACCCATCAAATTTATCCATCTTCACTTGGGGCTTATTCTCGTTCATTTTTACTCCATAACCAAGTGATTGATTTCAATCCTGACAAATTCAACCTTCACAATTATATTATATTCTTGCAATTTCATTGATATTATTAAACACTACATTATTTATTAATTAAATTTAAATTTTAGATGTAATATTCATAAGAGAACATATGTAGTGGAACTTGTGAGGTTTATCTAGAACTAAATGCCTCATCAAATTTACCCATGTTCAATTAGACCTAATTTCATAACCTAAATGATTGACTTGAATCATGATAAATTCAACCTTCACAATTTTTATTATATTCTTCTAGTTTCATTAATCTTATTAAACACCATATTATTTAAGTCTAATCAAATTTGACTTTAAAAAACAAAGAACTAGCTTAAAGTGAGTTATTATATTCTTCTAATTTCATTAATCTTATTAAACACCATATTATTTAAGTCTAATCAAATTTGAATTAAAAAAACAAAGAACGAGCTTAAAGTGAGAGCAAAGATGATGTGGTGACAATGGGTAGCCTCCTCAATGACATACTATCTTTGCTAACTAGTGTAAGGAGATGATTTTTTGTAGAGAAATTTTGGTAAATAATAATCTCCATGCAAAAAATGTTTATTAAATTAACTTGAAAATAATTTGATAAGCTAAATTATAAAAATTTTAATACAAATCATATTAAAGTTGAAAAGGCAACAATTATTTTAATATAATATATGCTGCCCTTAATAATAGAAGGAAAAATTCCATTACTCTATAACCCTATTATTAATCTAAAGTAGAAATATATTCATATATTCATATTGAAAGAGGCTATTCAAATATAAAAATAAAATTCCCAAGAAATATTTGATCTCATTCTTTTTAACTGTGATAAAGACCATGATATTGTGAAAGAACCAGAAATAACATGATCATTTATGTTAATTAATTTATATTGATCTTATAATTATATAATTAGAATATTTATCATTTTGAATTAAATTAATCGCTATTCAAATTATAAAAATAATAAAATTGTATTGATTTATTTATCAATAGGAATATATTATTGATTCTTATCACCTATTATCTTAATATGTTGTTGAATTGGAGGTGATTAATCATAAAATATGGAATTTCACGAGTATAATGAAATGAATCATATATCTACCCACTGAATAATAAATAAAATGTCAATTTAACATATAAAATTAATTACAAAGATGTTAAATTTATTTTTAAAAATGAGTGTAAATCAATTCATGTGTATTTAGTTTATGAGTTAGTTTGAAATTTTAAATTTAAGTTTAAAATATAATATAGTAAATATGTATTAGTTATTCAAATATATAATATGAATTTATATATATTATATATTATTACGATAGTTATATAAATTCATAAATATCATTTACATCCATTGATACTAATAATCAAAACATTTATTTTATTGTATATGTGAAATTGTTAAAATTAAAAAAAATAATCATTAATATTAATAAAAAATAATATATAAATTAATCATATATAAATTTAAAATATATATAGCAAGACTTTTAATTATAGAGATTCATCATTAATATATTATGGAAAATATTAATTTATAAATAGACTTTGTTACAATATGATGGGCCAATGTCATGGATTATCAATAACACACGCCTAAAAAATCATAAGTTTTTGTACATGCCACATATCCATATGCATTAAATAACATAAATCCATTTTAACCACAGATCTAAATGAATATTATAGAGATTATATAGCATGTGCATTGAGTCATTTTATCAGTGCACATTAAACTAATTTTTTTGTTGTTAATATATTTTTAAGTATTCATCAATATTAATTCATATTAAAATATTTTATTCATAATCTACATTAGATATTTATTCTATAGAATATTAAAATATTTTCTATTATATATGCAGTTGATATCAAGTGTTAAAAATTTTACTCAATTTTTTTATTTATTTTTTAGTTCTAATTACTTTACATGAAATTATATTAGGCCATAGGGACAACTAATTAAATACGCATATCATATTTTTTTTCTTTTTTATTATAGCAAACATACTTGCACATCTCCTTCACACTAGGTTGTAGAATGAACCCCTCGGCTCAATTATTAACCACCATAAATCCATCTTAACCACGGATCTAACATGAGTCAGAAGACATCAAGTTTCTTCAAGGGAAAACTTATTTTAGAATACAAAAAACAATGTGTATTTTTTTATTGTTTAAATAATATTTTTGAATGTTATATAGATTACATAACATGTGCATTGAACCAATTAAACTTATTTTTTTGTTATTAATATGTTTTTAAGTATAAGTAAATATTAATTCATATTAAAATATTTTCTTTTAACATCTTTTTTCTTTACTTTTTTCCTTTTTTATTATAGCTCACATTTCTTTTCTATTTATAGAATATTTTACTTTTATTTTAAGAGGTACAACCATACTTACACATCTCTTTCACATTGGGTTGTAAAAAGAATGAGCCTCTGAGCTCAATAAATATAATTAAAAAGGAAAAAACAAACAACTACTTTGAAAATAAATCTCAACCTTTGATTTGTATATATTATTAGGAATGTTCTAAAATATTCATTGAATATTAAATCAAATAAAAATTATTAATAATTCAATTAAAATTCTATTTTTTTTTATTTCCAAATAAACATAAATTAGAAAATATGAAAGGCAACATTTAGGAATGAACCACACAGCTCACAGAGGAGACAAGCTGTGCCTCAAGGCTGCCACACAACGCTGTTGTACATTCATTAATTAATCAAACAAGATTACACATAGTTATGTGATTACATTTTTGTTAGGGAGAAAACAATCTCCTAAAAAATAGGATCTAACAACTAAATAAAAGCACAATCTAAACCACTCACAACCACTTTCTTAATTATTTACAAGTGTCCACCTTAATGGAGAAAGGATTAGTTTCCACACCTAGTATCTCCCTAAACAATAAAAAGTTCATCTTTCAAAGAGGTTTAGCGAAAATATTAACAACATTTTCACAAGTATCACAATATTCAAGAAAAAAATATTTAGATTGTATCTTCTTTCTAATAAAATGAAACTGAGCATCAACATGTTTTATTCTTGCATGATAAACTGGATTATTCTCCAACTTGATTGAGTTTGCGTTGTCACATTTGATCATTGTAGCCTCTTTTTGTTCTTCCAAAAATATTGAAGAACTCTCCTCAGCCAAACAACTTCACAAGTTGCTCCACACAATGCTTTATACTTTGCCTCGGTGGATGAAAAAGATATAGTAGGCTTCTTCTTGCTACTCCATGAAACAATCTTGGATCCAATACTAAAAGCATAACCTATAGTAGATCTCCTATCATCCCGATTATCAACCCAATATGAATTTGAGTAACCTCTAAGCTCAACATCAAATGAATCAATATACTTTAGACCAAAATCAATTGTTCCTTTAAGATATTTGAGCACCCCTTTCGCTGCTTTCCAATGGCTTTCTAGAGGTCTCGACATAAACTGACTTAACAAACTAACAAAGTGTGTTAAATTAGGCTTGATTGTAGTAAGATAATTCAAGCTTCCCACTAGTTTTTTATACACTATACCACCAACCTCCTTTGAGTCATCATCAAAATAAAATTTCGCATTCTATTGCATTGGAACAAAGGAAACTTTACACTGATCTATTTTAAACTTCTTAAGAAATTATGTGACATACTTACCCTGGAAAACAAAATTTTGACCAACATTTCTCCACACTTCAAGACCTAAATAGTGATGTAACTCACCAATACATTTCATCTCAAATACTTGTGACATCTACATCTTAATTTCATCAATCAATTTAATTGAATTTCATGTAATAATTAAATCACCTACATACAAGAAAATCAATACAATATGCCCCTTTGCATCAAATTGGATCAGTTTGACTCCTCATAAAACCTTGTTGAAGAAAGAAGGAATCTATCTTTCCATACCATGACCTCGGTGTCTGCTTCAGCTCATTCAAAGCTTTCTTTAATCTGAAAACTAGATGTTCTTGACCCCTTTTCACAAACCCTTCAGGTTATGTCAAATACACCTCCTCCTTGAAATCATCATTCAAAAACATAGATTTTACATCTAGTTGGTGCAAATTCGAATGGTACTTGTAGCTAATGCAATTAACAATCTAATAGTGTTTAATGTAGCTACAGGTGCAAATTTTTCTGCATAATCAATGCCTTCTTTTGTTGAGTTCCTCTTTTTCACCAATCTGGTTTTTTATTTATAAATCCTAGAATCTTATTTAAATTTGGCTCTGTACAACCATTTACATCCTATGGGCTCTTTATACTTAGGTAATCCAATCAATTCTGAGGTTTTTCTTTTAATTATAGAATCATATTCTTCCTTCATATGTTTCAATCATTCTTCATGTTCATTAGCATTTAGCTTCACTAAAACTCATGGGTTTTATGACATTTAAAATACTACTCATTAAGGCATAATCTTGATACCTTTCAGGTAGGCAAATCTTACGAGTAGATATCCTTGGGACTTTGTTGTTTCCATATCTATTCTCTAAATTTCCTTCTCCATCTTTGGGTGAATTCTCATTGCTCGATGTATCCATATCACTGAATTCTTCTTCTTTATACTTCTTTCGAACACTATCTTCCGCTTTTTCTATAGTGTCTACAACTTTAGGAAATGTGTGCCACCTTTCATAGTTGCTATCCTAGTTGCCTTCATCTGCGCGCTCATGGGAAATTACATCTCTACTAACAAATAATTTGTGATAATGGATCAAACATTTTATATACTTTAAATTCTAAAGAGTATCCTACAAAAATACATTTGATAGCTTTAGCATCAAGTTTCTTTCTATCCTCTTTCATAATATATGCAAAGGCATTACATTGAAATACCCTCAACTGATGAACTATTGGTTAAAAACCTAACAAGGCTTCAAATATGGTCTTGAGATCAAGATACCTTGTTGGAATTCTATTCTTTAAATAAACAATAGTACTAATGTCTTCTACCCAAAAAGCATTCGAGAGATTCTTACCTTTGGTCATACTCCATGCACACTCCACCAACGCTGTATTTTTCTTTTCTACAACTCCATTCTATTGTGGAGTGTAGGGTACTATAAATTATTGCATTATTCCATGATCCTTGCAGTGCTTGATGAAGTTCCCCAACCTATACTCTCCCCCTTGAATTGAATAGAGGATTTTTATGAACTTCTATATCTTCTTCTCTACCATGTTTTTGAATTCTATAAAATATTAAAAAAACATCACTTTTTATTCTAACGAAGTACACCCAAGTTTACCTTATGAAATCATCAATAAACAACAGAAAATAATAAGCACCACCTAAATATCTAGTCTACATTGGCCACAAACATAAGAATGCACAAGTTCTAATACATCTCTTATTGTCCTATCAGAAGTAGAGGGGAATTCAACTTTATGTATTTTTCGTATTGCATAGCCTTCACAAGAAGCATACTCATTCTTTAACATAGGGAGTCCTTCAACCATTCATAAATCATGATAATTGATATGACCATACCTCTAGTGCCAAAGCCTTTCTATTAACATGGTTGTAGAAGCTAGTGCTTGTTGAGTTTTGCTTATGACATCAAGCTTGTACAGTCCTTGAACCTTGACTCCTGAAGCAATAGGTTTGCAGTGATCAAGCAAGTCCTTTACCATGCAATGTGTTTTGAATAATTCAACCTTTAGATTATGATCTTTGATTGTGGACACAAAGATTAGATTTTTCTTGATCCAAGGAACATACATAACATTATGAATGCATCTAACATTGCCATTTGGTAGAGTCACTAGAATATCTCCATATCCCTTGACTTGATGTGCATGATCATCTCCAAGATAAATGTTGAAAACCATTGCTTATTTCCTTGAAATTCTCATACCAATCCTTATTGCATGCCATATGGATTGAAGCTCCAGAATCCACAAACTATGCATCAACGTCATTGGTTTTAGCAAACAATGTAGTAATAGACACAAACAACTTAAGATCATTAGGATCAGAATTCAAGGCTTCTCTTGCAAAGTGTCTTGAATGTCTTCTATGTTTATGCCTCACTTCATCACTTTTCTTCTTGTAACAATCTCTGGAAAGATGCCCACTTCTACAATAGTAAAAACATTTCATTTGAGAATCATTTCTAGCAGGGGACATACCTTAATTTGGCTTTGGAGATGGAATTATCTAAAATGGACTTCCACCTTTACTTCCTTCTCCATGTTTTCCTTTGAAGAATTTCTTCTTTGCCACAAGTGCTAAGTCTAGATTCCGAGGCTTCAAATTCCTACATCTCTCTTCTTCCTACATCAATATACTTGTTAATTCCTCAAAAGTGGAGCTTGCTCCTTTCTTGCAAGACCTGTAATAAACATTTGAGAGTCCTCTAACATTCCATTTAAAGTGATTGTCACAAGATGAGTACTAGGTATTGGTTCTCCTATGTTTCCTAACTTATCTTTCAAATCTTTGGTTCTTGAAATAAAAGCACTCATTGATTCATTTTCTTCCATTTTAACATAAAGGAGCTTACTTTTGAGGAAGATGGCATGACTTGTATTTTGGGTCTTATACACGACCTTAAGTGTAGTCAATGTTTCAATAGAAGTTTTACAATCATGAATATGAGGAATTATATTATCTTTCAGAGACATCCTTAATAATACCTTTTATTTTTTCTCTCACTTCTCCCAATCTTGAATCGATGCAGTTGTCATGCCTCAAGAAACACTTGGTTTTGCTTCTTCTCCTTTTGTGATTATCCAAATGCCATAACCCTATATCATAGTCTATAACTTGAATTTCCAATTAACATAATTAGATCCGTACAATTTATTGGCCTCATTGAGGTAGATCTCTACAAGAGGATCAGTCATCTTGAAAAAAAATCCCAATTTCCAACAATGTGCACCATGAGTAGCTCGACAAATCCCTTTCTCAAAACTGTCACGATCGACAGAGCCACGGCTCCAACAATAGTCACTCCACTCAAATTAAGTCTAAATAAATGCTTAGCAACTTCAAATGAGAAAAAAATGAAGCTTAACCAATTTTTAAATTCCACAAAAATAGATCTGCTCACACTTACCACATACACATTGCCAAGGAGCAACACACTTTTCCTTAATAGAAGCTGCACAAATATGCCCACTTTTCCTTAAGAAAATTTGTGAAAATATGGTTTCTTTTCCTTAATAAAAGTTGCACAATCCTCCAAATCTACACTCTGTATAGTTGACTTGCAAAGGTCCACTATAGTATCCAACACAACTATTATTCACTTGACAGGTCCCAACTCGGTTCACTACTATTGCAACTGCTCCTTTCACAGTATGAAGAGGACTTCACTCCTGATTGTCTTCATGCCGAAGCCAATAGATCCAATAGATATACGAGAAAAAGGGCATAGATCGACTAATTTCTCAATGCACAGGTTGGCAGTTCTTGGCTCTTCAAGCATGCCAACAAATATTCACACCAATGTTCACTAAAAGAGGAGGTTCCAAGCTCACCACAAGCTCCCTCACCCCACCAGTCTCACACACCAGAGGTTTTGATACCAAATTAAAAAAATTATGAAAGACGAAATTTAGGAATGAACCACATAAGTCACATGTGAGGCGTGTTGCACTTAGAAGTTTCTAAGCAAGGTTGCTATACATTCATTAATTAATCAAACAAAATTACACATATTTATATGATTACTTTAGAGAAATCAAACCAATTCTTAAAAAGAAATATAACACCTAAATAAAAACACAATCTAAATCACTCTGAGTAACTTTTTCCATTATTTTCCATTATCTCGAAATCATAAGTACAAAAATGTACCAACGAAACTTACACATCCATTGTTTGCTTTTCTTTATTTAGATGCCAAAGATACTTGCACATCCCTTGTTTTGGTTTCTTTATTTAGATATCAAAGATATCCCATTATAGACATTGAAGCATCTATCTCAACAAATTTTGTCTCATCCACCAAAGTGTACGCTGTACACATATGAATATAAACTCACTCACTGGTGAAGAGACATGGAGATAGTGCCAAACTCGCAGTGGAAATCACTTCTGTTTTATTGATCCCTTCTGTAACAAACACATAAATTAAACTCACTCAGTGGTGGATGGATAGACATGGAGATAGTGCCAAACTCACGGTGGCAATCACTTCTGTTTTATTGATACCATGAAAATGGATTGAAGAACGACAGGTGTATATATTGTACACAATTATAAAAGAATCCACTAAATCATGTCTTCCACCAGGCCCGTTCTGTGTTTCATTCAGAACTCATTACCTCAACCAAGCTTAATGTATGTATATAACATTTAACATATCATTTCATTAAAAGAATTTAATGGCCCATATAATTTAAATTTCTATGGATATGTAATCATAGATCAGTTGAATGTTAATCTTTTTTATCAAATACAATATCTGAACTCTAAATAATAATTAATTAACTATGATAAACCTACGCTTTAGTATCCCAATTCTTAAATAAAACTTCCTATTGACATAAACAAAAAAAATAGATGCCAAAGATCATATCATCAAATCATCAAAGTTTAGGTTGAATATCTCAGATCATCAAAGTTTAGGTTGAATATGTTATGTGTTAGGTAGGAATTTGGCCATAGTCGTCTTCTTTTTTTATCATTCATGATAACTAAGTAAGAACTTAACTCACATTTGCATAACAATGTCATGGGATTATAAGCTTTATGAAGGCAAGAATGTTACATATTATGTTTTTTATAATATTTTTTTATATTACATGGTAAGGAAGTTAAATTTTTTACAAGATATTATAATAAAGGGAATAATAAAAAATATAATCACCCCTCACTCACTTGCTAATACAGAAACTTACCCACTTAGTGATTATTGAAATGGAATGATTGAGACATACATGCCACTTCCCATCGAGACGCTCACCCATCATCACTCAACACCCTCAATCAATCAGTCATAGCAAGGAAGACCAAGAAAGGGAGCTATCTTCATTGGTTCTGTCATTAATGGATGGAAGGAAAGCGAAGTTGTACTTCCATTCATAGAGTTACCCACTAACTATGACTAGCAGAAAATAGATTGATTATAAGTGGGAATAATAAAAAATATAATTATAATTTATTATAAAAGAAAATTTTAGGAGTTACAGGTAGGTTAATTTTTCATTTTTTTTTTCCAAAAAAAAGTTCGCCAATTTCTTTTTTTTAACAATTTGCATATTAGGGATTAGTAAGATTCGCCAAAGTTTTTAAATTTAAAAGATAAAATTTTATCCTTAAATTTTTCCACTATTCCTTTTATTTGTGTTTTTGTTTGTTTTTTAATCTTTTCAATTTTGTTTTATTGTTATTTATAGATGCAAAATAAAACACTAAAAATTTGAAAATTTATAATGGCAATAATGATTATTTTTTATTTTTATATCATAATTTATTTATAAATATTGAAAAGACTAATCCATACTTTTGCAACATATATTTGAAACTCAATAAGTGAATAAAAATTCCCATCCAAAATTTTGAATTTATCTTAAGTTAACAACAACAACAACAACAACAAAAAATTATGTTCTAAACTTAAAAAAACAATAAAAAAGAATAAAATGTATATTTAAAAAATGTCATTATCCTTTAAATTATAATTATAAAAAAATAAAATATCATCTCTCCAATATTCTTAAGCTCATAGTCTAAATTAATATCTCATTTATCTATAAAAAGCTTTAACCATACTCATTTTTTAACTAACCATTATTATAAACCTTGATAATGAGTATTTAACTCATATTTGCACCATTATATCTACGCAACAACAACATTTCTGGTAGACATAAACTCTTACTCACTTATACATTAGACCCTATAAAGGTAAAAGATTGGGTGACATACTTTTAGATGCATAATGGTAAGGAGTCTCTATCACATTGACCTAATTTTTTTTTATAGGATATTACAACGTTTAAGGGAAATAAAAAAACATACGAGATAAGTTTCATTACTACAATATAATCACTTTGGGTTTTTTTCTCATTCTCTTTATTTTTTTATTTTATTTTATTGTGATATAAAGATGCAAAATAAAAGGCCATAGGAATTTCAACACTTGTGATGATAATAATCACTTTTTGTTGACTTTACATTAGAATCCATTTATAAATTATTGAAGAAACCATCTTTTAACTTTACAAGTTATAACTGAAACGGAAGGACTAGTAATAAACTTTTTCCTTATAATCAAAGACATTTTTCAACACCACAATACATCTATCAAGTAATAATAATAATCTGTGTAACATCCCCAAAATCCATCCATGAAGAGTTCAGATCATTCGAAATAAAAAATGCCCTCTAAACTGATGGAAAACTGTGAAAGTGGCCTTTTTCATCCCCAGAAAAAACAAAATCTCTTTTCCAATTATATTGATGGCATTCCCAAAAAAATACTCAAGAAAGTGAATATATAGAAAATGTCGCCATCCTAGAAGGGGAGTAATAAGAAGGTGAGGGATCACTTTTACATATCCATGGCCATAAATCATCGAAGTTTAGGTTCACTATTTCATATCCTTTTTTAGGACTTTAGCCATGGCTCCTTTTGTTGGGTCCCGATAATACTAGTGATTACCCCATTACTATTGTAATTATACCCCTTATTTATATTGTTGTGCCCCTATTACCCCCATGTTGTTATTTCTGTGCCCCATAGAATCCCTCTATTGTTATTTTTGTGGCTTTATATTATTATTGTTAGGTCGGCTGGATTATATTGTGACTCCTTAGACTCCTATATATAGAAAGGAGGTTTTGTCATTTGAATCATCCAAAAATTGTTCATTTATGTAATGTAAAGGAGGTTGCCCCCTCGAAGAGGCTGAATTATAAGGCATTGATCTATCTTTTCTATCTTTTCTTGAGCTGGTTTCATAACATTTTGTATCAGAGCTTTGGATTCTAAGGTTTTGCTGCTCCAAACAGGTCATCGTGGCATTTTCGCTATAACGTTTTTTCTATGACGTTTCAAAAGTCTAAAAAAAAAACCCATTTGAGAAGAAATCGCATTGAACCTTGGGTCCGAATTTCAGAGCTTTTTGCGTGATATTTGCGGAGATATGATCTGAGGAATTTGGTCTTTTTGCAGACTCCTAAATTACATTCAAAACATGTGACCTGGGGAAAATCGTCATAACTTTCTCTCTGGGGATCGGATTGAAATTTCGTAAGAAGTTACAGAAAGAGGACGGACTGTAGTTTCTTGTGTGCATGTTTTAGATCCAAAGGTTGAAACAATGACTTGTGGCACGTCGTACAAGTTCGCTCTACTGAACTAGTCTAGAAGCAAGTCACTGTGGGAGATTTCACATAACTCTTCCTTGGAGAATCCAATTTGGGTCAGACTTGTGGCATTGGAAAGAGGACGCAGAAGGCTACTACAGATCACAATTTCAAAACTGGATGATCCGAAATTACAGAGATACATCAGATTCAATATCAGGCTTCTATAAAGTGGAAAAAGGTGTGTAGGTATTTTTTAAATTTTTGCGTAAGCTTGGTTTAACGGAATTCAAAGGGGATAGTAAAGAATTATTATCGGTAACTGATGCCCCAAGGAAAGAAAATGCAAACACCTAGTAAGGAACCTGAAAGCTCTAGCATGACTCATGAAGAAGAGGAAGAAATGCTACATGATATATCAAAATTACAAGAACAAGTGCAACAAATGTCACACTCACAAAAGCTAACATAAGCTAAGATAAATGGCGTGGAATCTAAGATAAATGGCGTGGAATCTAAGATAAAGGGCATGGAAGCTAAGATGGATGATTCGAAGACAGATTTGAAGAGAGACATGGTAGATTTGAAGATAGACATGGCAGATTTGAAGACAGATTTGACAAATTTTCTACAAGAAATACTTACTAATGGTGAAAAGGTTGTAAAGGAAACTCATGATGTGAACAAAAGTAATGTTAATCATGATTCCATAGACTCTAATGTTGGATCGAAGACCCACCATATTCCAAAAATCGATATGAGGAAGTTTGATGGCAAGGATCCCGCCACATGGATATTACAGATGGAGCAGTTCTTCGATCTCAATAATGTGCAAAACACAAAAGGTACGTATGGCAACTGTATATTTGGAACCAAATCAGTTTGTATGGTATCAATGGCTTTTCTCTCGTAAAAAATTTATCACTTGGGCAATTTTTACGGAAGAATTGATAGCACATTATGAAGATACAAAAAGCAACACTTTTTTTAGCCAATTGATAAGTCTCAAACAAAAGGGTTCAGTAATGGAGCACATTGAGGAGTTCCAAAAATTGAACATAAGGGTAAAAGATATTCCAGAGGGGCATAGGATTGATGTGTTCATAGGGTCTTTAAAGGATAATATCCAACATGATGTTCGCCTTTGGGAACCTGATTCATTAGAGAAGGCATTCAGGTTAGCAAGAAAAATGGAAAGCAAAATTATGGCAACCAGGAAGCATACCACTCACAACTATAAAGATGGAAGTGTTGTTGCCCCTAGTCTTCCACAACCTATAAGGTTGACACCACAACAATTGGAAGAAAAAAGAGCAAAAGGGCTTTGTTACAGTTGTGATAGCAAATACACTAAAGGTCATAAGTGTGCTGAGAAGAAATTATTCTACATAGATTGTGAAGAGGAAGAAGAAAAGGAGCAAGAAAGGTCAAAAGAAGAAGATATACTCCAGGAACAAAGCCTAGATGAAGAACAAATAAATCCGACCATATCTTGTAATGCATTGGCGGGAATTACCACTCCTCAAACCATCAAGATAGAAGGACAAATCAAGAAGAAAAAGGTAATAGTGTTGATTGATTCAGGAAGCACCCACAATTTTATTCATTGTAGGGTAGCAAAAGAATTGAATTGCTTCCTATATCCAGCACCAGAGTGTCAAGTGATGATTGCAAATGGAGGAACAATAAATTGCTCTGGAAAGTGCCATAATATCAAGCTATCCATGGGAGAATATGTATTGACTAGCCCAATGCTTTCCATTCCAATGGGAGGTGCTGATGTTGTACTAGGAGTCCAATGGCTACAATCCTTGGGTACAATAGCTTTTAATTTTCAAGAACTTTTCATCAAATTTTCTACGGAAGGAAAGGAAGTTGAATTAAGGGGTATTGCAGGGAAACCAGGAAAGATAATCAGCTCTAATGGTATGACAAAGCTTCTAAAAAAGGAGCAAAGAGGTGTAATTGCACAATTATGTTCGCTAGATGTTTCCACATTGGAATCATCTATTTCTCCAGATCTCCAAAAAGTCCTGGACAATCATTCCAAGGTATTTGAGACTCCCAAAGGTCTCCCACCTATGCGTGATCATGATCATGCTATTCATCTGATTCCAGGAAGTGTTCCTCCAAACATCAGGCCGTACAGATATCCCTATGTCCAAAAAAGTGAAATTGAACGTATGGTTGCAGAAATGCTAGAGGCTGGTATAATTCAACCAAGTCAAAGTTCTTTCTCTGCTCCAGTAGTATTGGTGCACAAGAAGGATGGATCATGGCGCATGTGTCCGGATTATAGGGAGCTCAACAAGCTCACTATTAAAGATAAGTTCCCCATTCCTGTCATTGATGAATTACTGGATGAATTGCATGGATCAATTTACTTCACCAAGTTGGATCTTCGTTCGGGATATCATCAAATCAGAATGAAGATTGAAGACATTCTGAAAACGGCATTTAGAACTCATGAGGGTCATTATGAATTTTTGGTCATGCCTTTTGGCCTTACCAATGCACCTTCAACATTTCAAGGTTTGATGAATTCAATTTTCAAACCATTCCTTAGAAAATTTGTGTTAGTATTTTTTGATGATATACTAATCTACAACAAGTCTTGGAAGGATCATGTTGAACATGTTGACAAGGTGCTACAACTATTGGAGGAGAAACAATTATATGCAAAAAGATCCAAATGTTTCTTTGGAGTCCAGGAGGTGGAATATTTGGGTCATATTGTATCTCATGAAGGAGTTAAGGTAGACCCTAGCAAAATTAAAGCCATTAAGGAATGGAAAATCCCCACATCCATAAAGCATCTGCGAGGATTTCTTGGGTTGACAGGGTATTATCGCAAGTTTGTTAAGAATTATGGGAGAATAGCAGCACCTCTAACAACATTATTGAAGAAAGATGCATTTTCATGGACTCCGGAAGCAACAAAGGCCTTTGAACATCTTAAAGAGGCAATGTGCCAAGCACCGGTCTTAGCTACACCGGACTTCACAAAAACCTTTATTGTGGAATGTGATGCTTCAGGAAATGGAATTGGTGTTGTTCTAATGCAAGATGAAAGACCCATTGCTTTTGAAAGTCGTCCAATCAAGGGAAAGTTTTTAAGCAAAGCTATTTATGAGAAGGAAATGTTGGCAATACTCCATGCACTTAAGAAATGGCGACCCTACCTAATGGGAAGACACTTCAAGGTAAAAACGGATCATGATAGCCTTAAATACTTTTTAGAACAAAGATTATCCTCTGAAGAGCAACAAAAGTGGGTCACAAAGATGTTGGGTTATGACTTTGAAATCATCTACAAAAAAGGGAAGCAAAATGTGGTGGCAGATGCACTCTCAAGAAAGGATGAGGATGTGGAAGCATTGTTGTGCGCCATTTCTATTATCCAACCAGATTGGATAAACGAAGCAAGGGAGGAATGGAAGAATGATGAAGAAGTGTGGGCACTTATTCGAAAGCTACAACAAGATTCCAGTACGTCTGATACATTTAGCTGGCAAAATGATTCGTTATGGTACAAAGATCGCTTATACCTCTGTAAGAATTCCCAGCTAAAACAAAAGATTCTTATGGAATTGCACACTTCTCCCTTAGGAGGGCACTCAGGATTTTTAAAAACTTACCACAGGGTTAAGAAGGAATTTTTTTGGGATGGCCTTAAATCAGATATTCAAAAGTTTGTGGCGGAATGTTTGGTTTGCCAACAAAATAAAGTTGAAACAATTAAGACACCGGGTCTATTACAACCTTTATCCATTCCAAGCCAACGTTGGGAGGAGGTTTCAATGGATTTTATCACAGGTTTACCCAAGTCTGAGGGAAAGAGTGTCATCATGGTGGTAGTTGACAGACTTACCAAGTATGCACACTTTTGTGCATTATCACATCCATTTAAAGCCAGTACAGTTTCTACTGCATTTATGGAAACAATTCAAAAGCTACATGGAAACCCAAAGATTATTGTAAGTGACAGAGATCCCATTTTCACTGGAAATTTTTGGACAGAATTATTTTCTTGTCTTGGTACTCAGTTAGCTCATAGCTCATCTTATCATCCTCAATCTGATGGGCAAACTGAGATAGTAAACAAATGTTTGGAAGGATATCTTCGTTGCTTTGTATCTGATAAACAGACACAATGGGTCAAATGGTTGCCTCTGGCTGAATGGTGGTATAACACTTCCTTCCATACAGCAACAAAAATGACCCCATTTATGGCACTTTATGGGTATCAACCACCATCCATCACATCATATTTAAGAGAAAATTCTAAGGTTCAGGCAGTGGAACATCACATCGAACATCAACAACAAGTCCTCCAACTCTTAAAGGATAACCTCGTGTTGGCACAAAATAGAATGAAACAACAGGCAGATCAACATCGCAGTGAAAGAAGTTTTGATGTAGGTGATTGGGTATTCCTACGGCTACAACCATATAAGAAAATGTCCCTAAAGCAAGCTAAGAAGGATAATAAATTATCACCAAAGTATTATGGTCCGTACAAGGTGTTGCAAAAGATTGGTACTATGGCATACAAATTGGAGCTTCCTGCAGCTTCTCGATTGCACCCAGTTTTCCATGTTTCATGTTTAAAGAAGGTTATAGGCGACAAGCTCCCAGTTCAAACAATATTGCCAGAACTTGACGAGGAAGGAAAAATTATATTGGAACCGGAAGCAGTCACAGAAACAAGAACTCGACAGCTACGAAATCGATCAATTTCAGAGTATCTTATCAAGTGGAAGAACTTATCCGCTGAAGATTCCACATGGGAGGATGAGAATTTTATGCAGAAGTATCCAAAACTACTCAAGCATTGAGGACAACACTTTTTTGAAGGAGAGGGGCATGTTGGGTCCCTATAATACTAGTGATTACCCCATTACTATTGTAGTTATACCCCTTATTTATATTGTTGTGCCCCTATTACCCCCATGTTGTTATTTCTGTGCCCCATAGAATCCCTCATTGTTATTTTTGTGGCTTTATATTATTATTGTTAGGTCGGCTGGATTATATTGTGACTCCTTAGACTCCTATATATAGAAAGGAGGTTTTGTCATTTGAATCATCCAAGAATTGTTCATTTATGTAATGTAAAGGAGGTTGCCCCCTCGAAGAGGTTGAATTCTAAGGCGTTGATCTATCTTTTCTATCTTTTCTTGAGCTAGTTTCATAACACCTTTCTTCATTCATGATGACTATCCTTAACCACTTAACCCACATTTGCAATATTTTATATTCACAACAATAATATCACTTATGGACATCCACACATAAGCACTTACATATTAGGATTTATGAAGTGGAGAGGAATTCCATGGCATATTTTAATATTCAAAATGGTGGGGATTGCTCCAATTTAGGTTTCTACATATTATCCAAAATACTTTATAGCAATATATTACAACAAAGGGAAATAATTAAAATACAAGATAAAATTCACTATTATGGTAGGACTAACTTTATTTTTTTTCTTATTCTTTTTCTTTCATAATTTTGGTTTAAAGATGAAAAATAGGATTTTAAAGGAATATGAAAAATTATGGTGATAATAATGATTGATTGTTGATTTTAGACAAAAATCTATCTATAAATTATTGACGGGTTCATTTATTAACTTTGCATCTAATATTTGAATCTCAATGAGTCAGCGAAAATATTTTATCTTATAAAAATGACTTTTAATACCACAACATATCAATGAAGTAATAACAATAATGAATATAACTTCCAAAAAAGTCCTGCATTAACTGTTGATATCATTGGAACCCAAAAATTCCCATCCAAAATATTAACAAACATTGAAGATGGTCTTTTATCCAAAAAAATAAAAATTCCGTTTTTCGAATTTGGTATTGATTAGATGCAATACAAAAGCAAAAACAAATACTCAAGAGAGTGGCTAAGTAATATATCTCATAATCCTTAGAGTGGGACTTATATAAAGGTGAAGGATCATCTCTTGGGTATTGTTCACCATAACTCATCAAAGTATAGGTTGGATATCTCATATACCTATGCAATAATTTGCCCATGGTCATTTTTTTCATTCGTGGTAAATAGCCCCAAGAACTAACCCCACCTTTGTAAGATTTTGTATGCATAACTACAATATTTGTTATGGAAATGAATGCAATAGCACATTTTCCCTTCTATTTCCACATGTTACCATTCCTTTTTCACCTTCTTATAACCATAACCATACCCATTTTGACTTAGATCTCACTCAAGTATAATTTGCTTTGTCTAATTGGAATTTTAATGAATTATGTAATACTTTTTCTAGAAATCATATCTTTCATGTCTAACCTAACAATGAAGCTACTACATATTAGATGCATATCACAAAAGTCAAGGAAACAATATTCATGTGGAAGAGATAGATTGTTACAAATCCATGAGTATCACCACTTGCGAGGATCCACAAGTGTTTGTTGTTGCATAACCAATGTTATTAATCCTAGTCACCAAATATGCCATTTATCATTTGCTTTAAGTTCCCAAAAGTAGTGTTGATATTACTAGTTTCTACTATATGGGATTCAAGTATTTTTCTAGAAGGTTATGATGACGAGTGTGTGTATGATTCTAGCTACATATGTGGAGCATCTTTAAGAGAATTTATTCTTTGGTATAGTATGGTAACTAATCTAGTTGCATAGTTATTCTAGATACTTTATTTTCTTATTAGAGAAATTATTTTTAAAATAGATGTTCTATTTTGTTCAATGGCGTATAGAAAATCTTGTAGATTCACAAGCTAATGCAATTTGCTAGAGCAAGAGACAACAATCTACTTCTACTCTTTACAATGGAAGCCCATAAACATCGAGCCAACGATAATCAATAGAAGAAGAGAATCAAAGGCACATAACATAATAAATATTGGGGGAAAGCCACAACTCAAAACCCCATAATCTGTTTTGCATTAATCCAGAAAATCAAGATAAAATTACAATGCTTGTTCACTCTAGAACAATCTCAGGACTCAACAAATTCAATCAACAACTCATAAGAAAGCTCAAGCCCAAATCTTAGCCAATTCATGAGCTCTCCATGTCTCTATTCCAATGTGTAATTCCTAGGAAGGATAACTTGTATTTAAAGGGAAATAAAGCCTCTAAAAATAACACAATCCCTCAAGGATTAGTTCCTGAATGCATGCACTATCAGTGCAACTCAGAAAAATCTAAAACAATTAGTACATTGTCTCTGCACTCTAGTCTCAACTCGGTCTTTCTCAGGATCGACATGCATGAGTTTATGATGAGTAAATATTTAGTTAACTAGAGTAGTGTAGGTTTTAACCCCGTACAAAAATTACCTTCATATGAATGCTAAAACCCATAAAATAAACAATGTGAGAGCATAACACATAAAACACATATACACAGAGATTTTCCCCTGGATCCCAAAACCGAGACTACCAGTTTGATTTTTCATTATGTTCCTTTCAATGTTACAATACATATTTATACATGTTGAAGCATCCAATACCATGGACCAAAAACCATCGCGTCCAAAACCATGGACCGAAAACCATTGCATCCAAAAACATGTGCAAAAATCATGCACAAAACCATAGGTGGGTCCACTCAACCTAACATAGGTTTCAAAACTAAAATTTTCTGGGGTGTTGCCCCAGACCCCATAGAGTGGGGTTACCTGCACCCCTCAAACCCCCTGTGACCCCCCCGCTACGCAATTGGCGCAATGAAGGGGGGCTCCGTCCCCCCTCTAACCCCTTGGTTAACTACGTGGGCTAGTCGTGGAAAGAATATAACACAACTCAACATTCTCCCGCTTCTTGTTTTCTTTCCATAGGGGGCCACAAGAGAGCTTAGTCATTTATCTAGCCCTGCAATGCCCATTGTTTCTCTACACCAATAGAACTTCTCAGAGCTCACAAATTTTTTCAATGCATCTGCAATATTCTTCAAAGTGTCCACTTTACCAACAACACCTTTTTGTTTTCTATCATATCGCTCACAAAGTGATAATGAACATCAATGTGCTTTGTCTTTGAATGATATGCAAGGTTCTATGCCAAGAAAATTGCACTTTGGCTGTCACAGTCTTTTATTAGAGCTCTCTGTACTAACCCCATACTTGAACACAATCTCTGCAACCAAACCGCTTCCTTACTTACATGAGTGGTTGCCATGTATTCTGCCTTTGTAGTTAATAGTGCCACTACAGATTGTTTCTTACTCATCCAATTGACTGCACCTCAAAATAGGTTAAAAACATACCCACTTGTAAATATTCTTTGATCTAGATCTCCAGCCCAGTCTGTACAAACAAAGCCATGAATATCCAACACTCTGCCCAATCTTGGTCTTCCTTGGTAGAACAAACCATAATCACTAGTGCCACGCAATACCTAAAAACTCGCTTCACTGCTATCTAGTGCTCCTTCCTTGGTTTTGACATAAACCTACTCAATTCTCCCACTGCATGTGAAATGTCTAGTCTAGTACAGATCATCGCATACATCACGCTACCAACTGCACTTGCATATGGAACATGGGAGATGTCCTCTTCCTCTTCTTATGTCTTGGAACACTGTTTAGCAGATAAATTTACACCTATAGGAATAGGAACCTTCACTGGTTTATTATCCTGCATATTAAACCTCTATAATATTGTCTCGACATACTTCCTCTGGTTTAACCAGAGCTTCCTCTTTGTCTGATCTCTTTTAATTCCATGCCCAAAATATAGTTTGCAGCACCAAGATCTTTCATGTCAAATTTGGAGGACAAATGGGTCTTCAAATCCTCGATAATTTCTTTGTCATTTCCAACCAGCAACATATCATTCACATACAAGACCAAATAAATAACACGGTCACCAATTAATTTGAAATACACACAGTGATCTACTTTGCTTCTGGTGAAGCCAAGTTCCCATATAAATGTATCAAATTTCTAATACCACATCCTTGGTGATTGTTTTAACCCATATAGAGACTTATTTAACTTGCATACCAGTTCTTTCTTACCCTTCACTGAAAAGCCTTCAGGTTGCTTCATGTAGATTTCCTCTTCTAGATCCCCGTGAAGAAATGTTGTCTTCACATCCATATGTTCTACCTCAAAATCAAAAGCAGTAGACACTGATAAACGTAATCTAATGGAAGCTACCTTGGCAACAGGAGGAAAAATGTCACCAAAATCAATTCCTGACACCTAGAAATAACCTTTTTCTACCAACCAAGCCTTGTATTTCTCCACCTTTCCTTCTGCATTTGTTTTGTTCTTGAAAACCCATTTGCTGCCAATGGGTTTCCTTCTAGCCGGCAACTACACCAGATCCCAAGCCTCATTTTTGTGCAAAGATTCCATTTCATCAACCATGGCCTCTTTCCAGAGTTTTCCATCCTCTGAATCTACTGCTTCCTTCACAGTCATGGGATCATCATCAGTAATAGATAAAGCAAAATTTGAACAGAAAGCAGATGGACTATACCTTTTTGGTTGCCTTTTTTCTCGAATTGATCTTCTTACACCCAGAGTTTGTGGCTCTTCATCTTCTGATTCCTCCTCTACTGTAGAGTCTGATTCTTCCTCCTTTAGCTCAAACTCTATCTTCTCAAGTTCCTTTGGTTGCACTTCATGTTTAATAAAATCTTTCACATCTCTGAACATCACATCATAGCTGTACAAAACCTTGCTTGTTGTGGGGTTCCAAAGCTTATAACCCTTTAAACCATTCTTATACCCAATAAAGATGCACTTTTCAGATTTACTATCCAACTTGGTTCGTTTCTCCTTTGGAACATGTACATATGCATCACATCCAAATACCCTTAGATGTGAAATAGAGGGTTTCTTACCAGTCCATACCTCTTGTGGAGTCTTATCCTCCAATGCTGATGGAGGTGATCTGTTGACCAGGTAAAATGTTGTCTTGACAGCCTCTGCCCAAAATTCCTATCCTAATCCGACACCACTGAGCATGCTTCTTGCCCTTTCCATCAGCGCCTTGTTTAGTCTTTCTGCAAAATCCATTTTGCTGAGGTGTATATGGAGTAGTCTTCTGCCATGCTATACCACACTTCTTATAGAATTCTTCAAATTCCTTACTGCAAAACTCTCCACCGTTATCTGTTCTCAGCACCTTTATCTTCTTCTCTATTTGGTTTTCCACTAGAGCCTTAAATTCTTTAAACTTGCCAAAGACTTCAGATTTTTTCTTAAGGAAATATATCCATGTATTCCTTGAGAAGTCATTTATAAATGATACATAGTACATAGAATTACCGAGTGATGGAACCTTCAGAGGTCCAAACAAATCATTGTACACAAGCTGTAATATCTGTTTCGCCCTCTTATCGCCAGAGCGGAAACTCACCCGATTCTGCTTCACATATATACAATTTTCACAGAAATCAAAATATAGAGAGCTATTACTCATACATTCTACCATACCTTTACCATGAAGTATTCAAAGGCCCTTCTCTCCAATATGTCCAAGCCTTTGATGCCACAACATGGTCTTTTCTCCAGAGACCACTAGATTTTTTGCTCGACTTTTAGGAACCACAGAACTGTTGCACCCATCAACAACAGTGCTACCTTGCAGCTTGTATAGAGTTCCAGTTTGAACTCCCTACATCAATACTAGTGCTCCCCGAACCATCTTGTAGGTATCCTTCTCGAACACTATTTTTACACCTGCATCATACAGCTTGCTTATGGAAATAAGATTTTTGGCCAATGCAAGAATATGTAGAACACCCGGAAGTGTTCTAACCCTTCCACCTTGCAACTTCAACTTTACTTTTCTGTGACCAATGATTCTAACCTTCCTATCATCCCCTAAGAAGGCATCACCACCATCGTATTTATCATACTTGCAGAACCACTCTCTATGGGGAGTGAAGTGCAAGGATGCACTTGAGTCAATCAACCATGCCTCATGATCTACATGTGTACTTGAAGAAGCCAAGTACACATCCCCACCTTCATCTAAGGTGGTTTTCGCCTCTGCAAAAGGAGCATCATCAGATCCCTTTCCTTTGTTAGGAGCTTTAGATTTACGGTCCCTTTTGTAGTGCCCTTCCTTTTCGTATTTCCAGCACACCACCTTTACATGTTTTCCTGGAGATTTAGATCTCCCTCTAGATTTAGATCTCCCACTCGATGACTTAATTTTGTTTCTGTTCTGGGACCGTCCTCATACAGACAAGGCATCACCATTCTGGCTCTCCACATTTTTCCATCTCATATCCTCCGTCAACAAGGATGAGACTATTTCATCAAACTACAAGGCAGTTGCATTGCTACCTATTGCAATAACCAGACTATCCCATGAATTTGGTAGAGAACACAACAAACTAATGCACTTGTCTTCATCTATAATTCAAATATCAACAGACGCTAACTGACTTACCACAATATTAAATGCGTTCATATGCTCTGTCATTGAGTCTCCATCTTTCATCGTCAGGTTATACAGCTTTTCCCGTAGGAACAGTTTATTCACAAGAGACTTAGATTGGTACAAAGTCCCTAAGTTGTTCCACAAAGCCTTCACTGTAGCTTCTCTTGATACATTCAACAATACTGAATCTGAGACACACAATCATATTATGTTATTTGCCTTCTGATCCAACTTCTTCCATTCTTCATCAGACACTCTCATTTGTTTCGTACCCAGATCTACCATGATCCATTGATCTTTATCCACCAACAAATCCTCCATCTTGAGTTTCCACAACTCAAAACTATGACCATTAAATTTCTGGATCTCTATCTTTCCATTGCTCACCATCTTCTTTCACCACCAGAATCAATCTCATAGATCTCCCACTAAACAGGGTCTACCATAGGCCCAAGTGGAACCCCTCAGCAACAAAGGCATCCCCTTGAAGCCAAAACAACTCTGATACCAAATGTAGGTTTTAACCCTGTACATAAATTACCTACATACGAATTCTAAAACACATAAAATAAAAAATGTGAGAGCATAACACATAAAACACATATACACAGAGATTTCCTCTGGATCCCAAAACTGGGACTACCAGCTTGATTTTTCAATATGTTCCTTTCAATGTAACAATACATATTTATACATGTCTAAGCATCCAATACCATGGACTGAAAACCATCGTGTACAAAACCATGGACCGAAAACCATCGCATCCAAAAACATGTGCGAAAATCATTCACAAAACCATAGGTGGGTTTGCCCAACCTAACATAGGTTCCAAAACCAAAATTTTCTGGGGCGCTGCCCCAAACCCCATAGAGTGGGGTTACTTGCAACCCTCAAACCCCCTGTGAACCCCCTGCTACGCAATCGGCGCAATGAAGGGGGGGATCTGCCACCCCTCTAATCCCTCAGTTAACTACGTGGGCTAGTCGTGGAAAGAATATAACATAACCCAACAAGTAGCACTGGTGGAGTTCATTAGTGTCACTACAGTGTTAACTCACTATAAGTTCTCTCAATGAGTTTAAGAACTAATTTAACTAAAATGACTCATGAAATTGAGTCTTCTATTTTACAACTCATAATTAACTCACACTGGACTCCTACAAAGTAGGGAAAACATATACATGACTTCCAAAAGACTTCCAACTCAAATTTCCTAAGTTAAGTAAGTTTAATAAACTTAATTTAACTGTTGGATTGATGGAGCCTGACCCAGGT
Source organism: Pinus tabuliformis (assembly GCA_031772625.1). Classification (NCBI taxonomy): domain Eukaryota; kingdom Viridiplantae; phylum Streptophyta; class Pinopsida; order Pinales; family Pinaceae; genus Pinus; species Pinus tabuliformis. Next base: position 744,970,165 of record CM062807.1, on the reverse strand, counting down.
TTGGAGTTAATTAGCCAAACAAATCCCTGTACTTCTGGCCCTTTTAGCAATAGCCCACGGAGCATGAACTGAGGTCTCACTCGAAGTAGTTGGGGGGATGCTGGAACCAAGTTTTTTCACCCTTGAGATGTCTGAGGGTCGATTTATTCCAACTATGAATACCTTCATGCAGGTCACTTCACACACTTTCTTGACCTGCAAGGCCTTTGTGCCATATTATACTCGACTTCACGTAGCCCTAACCAGAGTTGAGGAGCTTCGTGCTACTAAAGCAACGATCTGCGCTATTTCCCCAAGTCACACCGTGAATCTTACTTATTTTCTTATAACGGTTAGTTATGTTCGCGTAAACATATACCTTATATTATATTCACTTATTCAACACATTCATGTAAAACAATGTAAACTTTGAAAAGGGAACTATAAACTCAAAATGGGAACTTTGGCAAAAAAAGCTTGAAAAAACATCAAAAAAAGTGCTAAAAATGAAAAGTGTGTATACTGGAATGATGATTTTATTTTTTGGGGTCAATTTTGAACATGTTTTAAAAATGGCAGTGACTATGAAATTTACTACGAAATTTTCATGCAAAATATAGCTTCAAAACGAAAAAGTGATGATACTAGAACAATGATTTTTTTTTTTTAGGGTCAATTTTCAAACTTTTTAAAAAATGCTAGTAAAACCAAATTTTTATGTGCCAAACAAAGTTGTTTATGAGGAAAAAAACACATTAATTTTTTTGGTAGAATATCATTTTTCTTTCCTAAGTATAAATTCAACATGTTCTCAACCATAACATGCTAGATACAAAAGAAATTGAAATTTTTTCAACTATAAAATTAAAAAACCATGACATGATGATCTGGAATGAACTTCAAAAATTGCAAACCTGATGACGGTGCCCATTCTGCAGTGGTTGAATACTTCTTGCCCCATATTAGTATTTTACCATCAATTTTTTTGATACAAAATTGATGTTGGAAACTAATGTCATTAAGCTTTTCAATGCATTTCCCCTCACCATATGATCCCAGAATAAACCTTCGCATGTCAACAGTTTCTTCCAAAACATCAAAAGTAGGCTCTGGCATGTATGATTTCTTAATATATTCAATTAGTGATGGCAAGCTCCTAACTTCCTTCCTCCTCAATGCGACTGAAAAACAATTGAAAATCTGATCAATATGGTCATGAGTGTGCCCAACAAGAAGGAAACCACCATTTACCTTTTGAAAAATTCTCAATTCAAAAAGCATGTTTAGATATCCAAAAACAACCTGATTTTTGTTTTCACGGCAAGTGTTGTGACCCAATTGTAGATACAATACTTCAGGAAGATTACCAGACCAATGAGAAATCACATCGTGAATTATGGTTATGGTCAGCTTTGCATCATTATGAATATTTGGAGCTGTGAAGTACATCCTTGGCAACATTTTCCCATTGAAGACCATATAACCAACCAAGTGAAATTGAATAAAATTTTCCTCCTGTAAATTTTTGGGTGTGCAAACAAAATGTGGTAAAAGTGTTTTCTTCTGGTCCATACCATCAATTATCAAACCCACACCCACCCTCTCACACCTGCCATACCATGGTAAAGGTGGCCGCACTGAGCTTGAGATGCGTCTTCCTCCAATTTAAAATCGAATTTGCCTTGCGATTAGATTCGGCCCACAATTAGAGCATTTACCTCAAGATTAGATTCATGCATTACTGCAAATTTTCATCGAACGAGACAATTTGGTGGCTCCATATTGTCTGATGAGCTAACACCAACATAAATATATTGGGAGGCAGCCACATGGCTCAGCTGCCCTAAAAATGAGTGAGAAGGAAGGTTAGCTTATTGTGGGCTCTGGCAGCCCACTTATGGATATAGATTTTGATCTGCCAACCAGTACAAACACTCTTAGTGACAAACAGCTATTAATTACCAGTTCGCTTATGAATATATATTTTGATCTATATGCATAGTTCGATATACAGGTATTAGTCTCTGAGGAGGAAGAGGAACTCCTGTTTTGGGATTTCTCCGCTTAATATTGTATTGGATGCCCAATAAGCATTTTTTGGGGCGATTCATAGCAGATGGGGTGATTCTGAGAATCGTCAGGTGGCGGGGCGATTCTCATAATCGCCTCGCCACTCGGCAATTCTCGTAATTGCCCCATGTGCGCATGACGTAGCGGCTTTTTCTCTGAAAGGGAACTCTGTTATTCTCATAATTCCCCATTTTGTATTAAATGTACATACAATTGCTTTCAGCAATTGTTGGATTATGATGAGACAAACAGAAATATTTTAATTCAGGCGAAATGATTCAAAATTTGAACATTTCAATCTGGAAATTTCATGTTTAATGACTCGTTATTTGCACAATTACTTCACTCCAAAAGATCTCACTGTCTCTACAAACATTTCACTATGATTTATGTGTGCAGAAGTAGCTTTAGGCTGTAGGTGGAGCTTAAAAATCTAGAAAATTGTCGACAATTTGAAAACTAATTGGGGGTTTTTGAATGTGTAACAGGTGTTGTAACATCCATGGATGATTTCCTCGATAATTTTTTTCCACATTTCTACCGACGAAAGCAGCATCACCTGCGTGAAACAGACTACTGCAAATCATAGTTACCAAGTTCAAATTTGAATTCAGATTCGATACGATAAAAATTCGAATGAAAATTTTCTAATTCGGAAAAAATTCGATAGTATACATCATAAAAATTTGAATATATATACTTTATTTTTTGTAATAATAAGATATTTCCACTATTGTTTTCTAATTCATCTTAGATTTTAAATAATTTTGAACAATACTAGATTATCTAACCACTTTTAAGATACAATTAAAAATAAAATACCCATACTTCCTCTTCCCAATAAGAACTTAAATCCAAAATGTCTAATAGATAAATGCATATTTGGAAAATCACTATTCTAAACTTATTTATTTAAAATCTTTCAAAATATAAATATATTTAGAAAATAAATAGTAACCAAGTTTACGTTTTTTTTCTTATTTTTCCAACACTACAAAAATAGATTGAAATTGACAAGAAAAACTTTTCCAATTTACACATTTTTTCCATTTCCATTTTTTTTAAATAAACATAGTTATGTATTCAAACTTTAGACCTTAACATTATATGTATATGTCCAAGAATCTTGAGCAAAGCCATCCTAACATCTAGAAACTAACACTAACTCCTGACTCCTTAAAAAGCACTAACGTTTTGGAAGCCAGTTCTCCTCACAATGAAGTATTGCTTTCTTCGAGAAGGCTCCAATGAATAAAACCGCAAATGAACCAACTCGAATTTCCTCGAATAATTCACTCTCTGAATCGAACTAACGAATTTCCAAATTTTTTCCCCCGATTTGGACATATTTGGTAACTATGGTATACATTATATATTCTCATATTTAGTGCAACTTCACGTTTTTGGAGTTGTTTTGTTGACCTTATAACTTTGATATATATCGTACGGTGGTATATACATTACAATGCATTGATAGGGTTGTCTGTGGAAGCAACTTTCAAGAACGCTTTTGAATTTGTGCGAGAATCAAAACATACTATGGGCAATACAATTGTGGAAACAACATTTATATTCATTCAACATATTAGCATTATATAAAGTGGTAGTGATGATATCTGGACGACATTGATATTATTTTATTGCTTACACTCTGTGCATTCTCTATTGTAACATTTCTAATACATCACACCATTTTTCATTCATCGCATGAGGGTGTTGGCACTCATTTCCACATTCGATTCCAACAACTGAACACGAAACATAATTATCGACGTTGTTTATTCTCTCCATGGATTTGGAGGCCTGAAGAAATAGGAAAAATGATGGTTAGTATCAATTGCACATGTCGTGATGCTAAAATTTCCAAAGACTATGGATATTTTTCTCAGGCATCCTCAAACGGAGAATATAATCATTATGTTAATTTTTCCCACATCCTAGGAATTTCTTTTGCCCTGATTCAGTCCTAAAATGGTCCTTACATGGTCATTTATTGCTATTCTACCAACAAACAAAGCCACTTGAGCTCGTTCACCCATCTGATCCCTAGCATCATATTTAAATAATCTTTCAATTGCATCAAAGTCTATAAGGCATTCAGGTGTTTCAACGGTAATGCATTTGAATATAACGCTAATAGTCTCATCGTTATATTGTTCGAAAGAATGACAATTTCCCTTTCGAATTATGGTCAGAAAAGCAGTGTTATATATCCATTCGGCATGAATTCTTTGTTGGTGCCTTTAACTTCCCCAATTTTCTTTTACATTGTGAAGAAGAATGTGTTTGGGGCGTCATGGAGGCAACAGAACTCTCTAGTCCTTTCGATACTTGTCATTTTTATATGCAGTGTTGGTGGTTGATAGTATAAATATGACAACCAGCTACTCACTCTGTTCACTTCGTCTCTTTATCTTGCAGGCCTGGTTGCCACATTCGGGGCCTCGCATGTAACGCGAAGAAAGGGGTGAAGAGTAAGCATAATTGTCGGAGGCCTTAGTTTCCTCCCAGGAGTGATCTTGAATGTTGGAGCTGCAAATCTCACCATGCTTATAGTCGGCCGCATTCTTCTCGGCATCGGCGTTGGATTCAGTAATCAGGTAAGTGATCTTCGGGTTGTGAAAATAGTGCTCAAATCAAACCCTATTTTTTTCTTGTGGGGCATTTCTATTTGCATCAAACCCTAATAAATATCTTATTTTCATGCATTGTTGCAAATTTTACCTCACGAAGAGGAACTCCTGTTCTCGGATTTCTCCGTTTAATATCGTATTGGATGCCCAATAAGCATTGTTAGGGGTGATTCATAGCAGATGGGGCATTTCTGAGAATTGCCGGGTGGTGGGGTGATTCTCAGAATCGACCCACCAGTGGTGGGGCGATGGCGGAGCGATTCTGAGAATCACCCCTCCACCCGTTGATTCTTAGAATCACCCCATGTGCGCATGACGTAGCAGCTTTTCCTCTGAAAAGTCGACAAGAAATAAACCATGTCTTAGATCTTATTACAAATGTGTTATGGCGCCCAGCTGCCCAGTTAAAAAAGAGGTTTGATCTCGGCATTTTTCATAAAGCAATCTGCTCCAAATACTTTCGTTGGCTATGAAATACATGCAGCAAGCCTGCCTGCTAATACAAATATGTTAAAATGATGGCATATTATATGCAGGTTCAGAGATGCACCCAAGACCCCACAATTATAATAACAACCTACGAAGACAAACACACTCATTCTCTGAGTCCTCTGGCTATTGCTGCTATGCACCCTAGGAGATGAATACAGAAAATTTTGTAACAGGAAACCAGTTTATACCCTGCATTGCCAAAATATCAACTTCAAGCCCATTCCCCACAATCACTCTCGATCTCACAGATAACTGGTTCAATCCGGAAATATAGGTGCAGCATACACAGTTAGGTGCAGGCAGATTCCAACACTTGCCTACAACGCCTAACGATATCAGTCAAGAATTGGATAAGAATTAATCAGTTCACTCAGTAATGACGGATTTTGTGGCATCTATGAAGGCAGATCCCAACTTCACTGCAGCCTTGGCTGTAGCCATTGCTGGCTCTATGCTCAGTTTGTGTTCTCCGATCCAAGCGATGCACGATTTCCGTCATGGCACACCATGCGGTGATGGTTCAAGTGAGGAAGCATTCATATAAATATATATGAAGAATTCGTATGTCAATAGCATTCTCATTGCCCTCAAATCCTTTACTTGTATTGTGTAAAAAGATTTTTTTGATTCATGAGAACACTACGGATTGGTGTACTCATGCATAAAAGTTATAGAGCCAATTTTCAATTTTTAAGGTAACACAGCAATTGAGATGTAATTGGGTTAAATCCAGAGTTTAGTATCTAGAAAGATAAATACAAAAAATATTAACTTAGATGTTTAGTTGTTTTTAAAGTTGAGATGAAATTGGATTAAATCTAGAGTTAAGCATTGAGAGTTAAGCTGCTACATCATGCACACATGAGGCGATTCTGAGAATCGCCGGGTGGAGGGGTGATTCTTAGAATCACCCCACCACTGCCCCACCACAGTTGGCGGGGCGATTTTGAGAATCACCCCTCCACCTGGCGATTCTCAGAATTGCCCCATGTGCGCATGACATAGAAGCTTTTGCTCTGAAAGGGAACTCTACTATTCTCAATTTTCCCCATTTGATTCAGTACCTGCCTTCACCTCCTACCTCTTCACCCAAAGACATTAAAGCTACTGCAGCAGCAACAACAACAAAAATTAGTTTACTTTTTCTGTAGAGGGAGCTGCGGGATGACATTTCTTTTTATTGTATGGAGTTGACAATTTTGCTATGAGATGGGTTCCCACGTGAAAAGATTGAAATGCATCTGCAAATTTCTTCATGGAAACGTATCAGTATTCTTGGCTCATGTTACACCAATACCGTTCTTGGTGTTTAAGCGAAGTTACCTATCTACCCAAAAGAAAAAAGTTGAGCAGATTTTATCAGTTGCAGCTCAAGTGTTTTATGAATATCCTACACAGACATGGACTTCTAAACAAATAACTTCACGGTAATTCATTTGTGGATGTACACATTAATACAAAATGAATGTACTGGAATTCAATTAGACCTCATTTGGGGGTAATTATCATCATATAATTTAAAATTTACATCATTTATGAGCATAACAGATAACCATGTCCAATTCCGTTTTCTTAAATTTGAATAGATAAAGCAATCCCTTTTCCAATTAAAAAACTGTTATGGTATATTTTACATGCAGAGATCTACATTATGTCCTCAAAAGTTGTGTGGTCAATGAAATTAGCTTTGAAATCCCACAAACCAAGGATGTGAATGAGACAAACAAAATTGTATTCACCTCACCAGTGCGACAGGTAATCCAAGAAATTAAGATGCAACCATTAAACAATAACTCCAATAAACTGAAAATGGGGTTGCTAACTGATTTGAGTTTTTACCTTTGGCAGAATAATACATGCCCACTTTGAAGAGTCTTCCTGATTGGAGATAATGTTGGAATATTCATGTCAAGTAAGCTTGCATATTTTTTTTCCAAGTAACCTGCTTCGTGTTGTTCTTTTAATTCCAAGACACAAAAATTCAGGAAAGAATGACACCAGTACAAAAAAATGATAAAATTCGCCATTTAGTTCAGCAAAGAGAATTAAGGTATGCAATTACGTATCAGATTAGATGCTACAGACCAATTGCTTTTTATCACACGAGCCATAACATATTCTAGATCTGCAGAACCAAGCATAATTCTGTCCAACATTCATGAATTAGAAAATATTCCGATGAACATCACATAAAATATTTTTTGAAAATATTATTGAATTGAAAAAGGAGTCACGGAGCTAATTATTAGTACAGTTATGTCCAAAAATCCAAAGATCTAGATGAGACCATAGGCCTTAAATGCCCTCTGCTAAATACTACCTCAATTATTTATAAATTGTTGGGCTGTAGGCCACATCAATATATGGGTCGACATAAGATGTCTGATGCCATTCATCCCTTCAAGCCAACCATCTTACATCCATACAAGAATAGATGAGTATGTTCAGTTTAGTGTTTTGGAGGCCTCCTCTCAATTCCACAATGCCTTGTGAGTTGCTTCTTCCCTATGTGATGACGACAGACAAATTTTAGATCCCTCTTATCAGAATACAATGATGTGAAGGATGCCTATGGAGAAACAAATAGAGCGAGAACTGTCATATATTGAAAATGTCCAATAGAGAAATTCAACTACCAGCAAAAGGCAAAATTTTGGAGAGAATCCGTTTCAGACATTAATCTTCTTCTGATGCAGTCTCAAAATCTAAGAGTGGTAAAAGTGTGCAGACGCCAAGCAAGTGCCCATTAAGGCATACAAAATACTCAATCTGGTCTTGATAAGATCACAATATTCTGTGCACACTTTTAGGGATCATTTTGGCTTGAAGCATGCTCCATACCTTGGCACGACAATATGGGCAAACTTCTTTTGGATGTAATTCTACATATTTTTCAATCAGCATTTTCCTTACTTTTGATTTCCCAAAAGCTTAAAATACTCCTCAAAATAATCCCAAGTCACCATCCTCTCCTTGGTCTAGATGCTCACAAGGATCTGTCGCATACAAAGTATCGCTTCTACACTGTGGTACAAGAAAACTCCTACCATATGTCTATGAAAATCTTGTTCTATATACAAAGTGTCCTGTTATAGGCTTCAACTAGAAATTGCTACTATCAGAGCATCCTGAACAATAGATCATAAGCTTTTTGAGATCACTCCGATTCCCATCAATGGTGCCATGACTACCTCCATCAAGGAGATCAGCTACCATTTTTAGTGCCCGAGACTTACAAAAATCCTTCCAGAGAACCCGTTTGGTTATGTTTTCAAACCATTTGCAAACATAAGCTATAGAAAAAAGGGACCATAGGGTTCCAATTAAGAGATTTAAATACAAGAAGCAACATTGTTTTGCTAAGGTGGCCATTGGCAGTGCAAATACAAGAGCCTGAGTGTATGAAATGAAATCTCTTTACCGTCATTGTTTAGGATATGTCCCTGCTAGCAATTAACTATCTAGACACCAAAGTGGAGCCGTAATGATTATCTCAAAATGTGTGAAATAAAAAATGGTGAAAAGTAAGTACTCTGGATAACAGCTTAGCTATTGATGTGTTGCACTTCCAAAATAATCCAATTCTGTGTCTATCTAAAGTTTTAGACACCCCTTCAATCGGTTAATAGTTCCAAACGAGCATCTCATTGGCTCATCTTCAAATTATTTACAAAGAGACTGTTTGCTAGAAAGCATGACACTGAACTTATGAACCTTGCATTTGGACATCATAGGAGTAGAAAAGCGATGAACCCTTATTCCATACAAATGATTTAGCTCAGCTAGAAACCTGAAACATGAACATCAATTGGTATATAAATCAATACAACTGATGGCCACAGATTTCAGTTTGTATTTCCTTCAAATACAAAAGTTTAGTTTCCTTTTTATGCTATATTTATATCTTCAGATACAAACTACCACAAATTGAAAGAACCCGCATGAAAAGTGTAGCACATGCTACTACTCTATATTTTATGCTATATGGTAATGGAAACAAAATTGAAAAGAAACACTAGAACAACCCAAATCCACTTAAAAATTCTTTTGTTGGAATTTGAATTGTAAGTACCCTAGTTTCAGATAGAAATATGAAGGCTATAGACCACTTTTAGGTAAACAATGTTTTCCAACTAGATGATGAGACGCATTGTCACTATTTTGGGCCATACCCTTTTAGAAACAACAACCCAAACTAAATGATTAGTTATAAAGAATTAGAAATTTCACAAATATAGTAAACCAATATTAAGTGTGATTTATGGCCTTAAATGAGTTTTGGAGGGTAAACTTTGAAATTCCATAGAACCGAAATTAGAGGTCAATAGAGTGTGTGAGGTCCAATTATTGGATAGAGTTCTTGAGAAAATGCTCCTATAACATTAGAGTTAAACATGAGGCATCTTAGGTCAAGTGCCTAATGGTTAAGAGCATGTGTTTCCTCCTAAGAGGTCATAGGTTCAAAAACCAGAAGGGGTTAGAGTAGGTATGCCTTTGTAGACAATAATCAAATCATTGTGTCGAGGTGGGTCTCTTGTCCCACAAGCAAGGGGGTTTCATACACCAATTTGGTGTTTGGCTTGGCTATGACCTTAAAATTGGATAATAATAATAATTAGGATATAAATTGGTAGCAATTCATAATCTATAAGGGTGAAAGCATGGAGCTGGGTTACACTTTTTGGCAAGAGATGGCATGTTTGGGTGGAAAAAATGATTGCTCAATTGAGCCCTTTTTAAGTGCTCGATCGAGCCATTTGAGCACTTAAACAATGTAACCCAATGTTATTTAGGAGCTCGATTTAGTCATGTCTTTGCAGCAGTCAAATGAAGGAGATTGGGTTTTGGATCTATTTTCTAGCTTAGGTAAGTTTTATTATATGGAATTGAATTTCAATATGTTATTTATTAATTTATATGTCATTGTACTAATTTACTTCATTATTTCTTTTGTGCTTGATAATTAGGTACAACACTAGCATGTTGCCTTCAAAAAGGAAGAAATTGCATTGCAATTGAAAAAGATCCAATACAGTGCAATTTCATTCAAAGAGTTCATGTTCTTTAATTTCTTCTAGATGCAATGCAAGAAATTGGGTTGAAGAAAGGGGACTTTAGTGAATCACGTGTGGAAAAAAAGGCAAAGGAACCCCAACCACCATTACATGGAATGTTTGGAAAGACATACATTGGGAGATTCACTGTTATGAAACCAGCTCAAGAAAAGATAGAAAAGATAGATCAACGCCTTAGAATTCAGCCTTTCGAGGGGGAAACCTCCTTTACATTACATAAATGAACAATTCTTGGATGATACAAATGACAAAACCTCCTTTCTATATATAGGAGTCTAAGGAGTCACAATATAATCCAGCCGACCTAACAATAATAATATAAAGCCACAAAAATAACAATAGAGGGATTCTATGGGGCACAGAAATAACAATATGGGGGTAATAGGGGCACAACAATATAAATAAGGGGTATAACTACAATAGTAATGGGGTAATCACTAGTATTATAGGGACCCAACATGCCCCTCTCCTTCAAAAAAGTGTTGTCCTCAACGCTTGAGTAGTTCTGGATACTTCTGCATAAAATTCTCATCCTCCCATGTGGAATCTTCAGCGGATAAGTTCTTCCACTTGATAAGATACTCTGAAATTGATCGATTTCGTAGCTGTCGAGTTCTTGTTTCTGTGACTGCTTCCGGTTCCAATATAATTTTTCCTTCCTTGTCAAGTTCTGGCAATATTGTTTGAATTGGGAGCTTGTCACCTATAACCTTCTTTAAACATGAAACATGGAAAACTGGGTGCAATCGAGAAGCTGCAGGAAGCTCCAATTTGTATGCCATAGTACCAATCTTTTGCAACACCTTGTACGGACCATAATACTTTGGTGATAATTTATTATCCTTCTTAGCTTGCTTTAGGGACATTTGCTTATATGGTTGTAGCCGTAGGAATACCCAATCACCTACATCAAAACTTCTTTCACTGCGATGTTGATCTGCCTGTTGTTTCATTCTATTTTGTGCCAACACGAGGTTATCCTTTAAGAGTTGGAGGACTTGTTGTTGATGTTCGATGTGATGTTCCACTGCCTGAACCTTAGAATTTTCTCTTAAATATGATGTGATGGATGGTGGTTGATACCCATAAAGTGCCATAAATGGGGTCATTTTTGTTGCTGTATGGAAGGAAGTGTTATACCACCATTCAGCCAGAGGCAACCATTTGACCCATTGTGTCTGTTTATCAGATACAAAGCAACGAAGATATCCTTCCAAACATTTGTTTACTATCTCAGTTTGCCCATCAGATTGAGGATGATAAGATGAGCTATGAGCTAACTGAGTACCAAGACAAGAAAATAATTCTGTCCAAAAATTTCCAGTGAAAATGGGATCTCTGTCACTTACAATAATCTTTGGGTTTCCATGTAGCTTTTGAACTGTTTCCATAAATGCAGTAGAAACTGTACTGGCTTTAAATGGATGTGATAATGCACAAAAGTGTGCATACTTGGTAAGTCTGTCAACTACCACCATGATGACACTCTTTCCCTCAGACTTGGGTAAACCTGTGATAAAATCCATTGAAACCTCCTCCCAACGTTGGCTTGGAATGGATAAAGGTTGTAATAGACCCGGTGTCTTAATTGTTTCAACTTTATTTTGCTGGCAAACCAAACATTCCGCCACAAACTTTTGAATATCTGATTTAAGGCCATCCCAAAAAAATTCCTTCTTAACCCTGTGGTAAGTTTTTAAAAATCCTGAGTGCCCTCCTAAGGGAGAAGTGTGCAATTCCATAAGAATCTTTTGTTTTAGCTGGGAATTCTTACAGAGGTATAAGCGATCTTTGTACCATAACGAATCATTTTGCCAGCTAAATGTATCAGAAGTACTGGAATCTTGTTGTAGCTTTCGAATAAGTGCCCACACTTCTTCGTCATTCTTCCATTCCTCCCTTGCTTCGTTTATCCAATCTGGTTGGATAATAGAAATGGCACACAACAATGCTTCCACATCCTCATCCTTTCTTGAGAGTGCATCTGCCACCACATTTTGCTTCCCTTTTTTGTAGATGATTTCAAAGTCATAACCCAACATCTTTGTGACCCACTTTTGTTGCTCTTCAGAGGATAATCTTTGTTCTAAAAAGTATTTAAGGCTATCATGATCCGTTTTTACCTTGAAGTGTCTTCCCATTAGGTAGGGTCGCCATTTCTTAAGTGCATGGAGTATTGCCAACATTTCCTTCTCATAAATAGCTTTGCTTAAAAACTTTCCCTTGATTGGACGACTTTCAAAAGCAATGGGTCTTTCATCTTGCATTAGAACAGCACCAATTCCATTTCCTGAAGCATCACATTCCACAATAAAGGTTTTTGTGAAGTCCGTGTAGCTAAGACCGGTGCTTGGCACATTGCCTCTTTAAGATGTTCAAAGGCCTTTGTTGCTTCCGGAGTCCATGAAAATGAATCTTTCTTCAATAATGTTGTTAGAGGTGCTGCTATTCTCCCATAATTCTTAACAAACTTGCGATAATACCCTGTCAACCCAAGAAATCCTCGCAGATGCTTTATGGATGTGGGGATTTTCCATTCCTTAATGGCTTTAATTTTGCTAGGGTCTACCTTAACTCCTTCATGAGATACAATATGACCCAAATATTCCACCTCCTGGACTCCAAAGAAACATTTGGATCTTTTTGCATATAATTGTTTCTCCTCCAATAGTTGTAGCACCCTGTCAACATGTTCAACATGATCCTTCCAAGACTTGCTGTAGATTAGTATATCATCAAAAAATACTAACACAAATTTTCTAAGGAATGGTTTGAAAATTGAATTCATCAAACCTTGAAATGTTGAAGGTGCATTGGTAAGGCCAAAAGGCATGACCAAAAATTCATAATGACCCTCATGAGTTCTAAATGCCGTTTTCGGAATGTCTTCAATCTTCATTCTGATTTGATGATATCCCGAACGAAGATCCAACTTGGTGAAGTAAATTGATCCATGCAATTCATCCAGTAATTCATCAATAACAGGAATGGGGAACTTATCTTTAATAGTGAGCTTGTTGAGCTCCCTATAATCCGGACACATGCGCCATGATCCATCCTTCTTGTGCACCAATACTACTGGAGCTGAGAAAGAACTTTGACTCGGTTGAATTATACCAGCCTCTAGCATTTCTGCAACCATACGTTCAATTTCACTTTTTTGGACATAGGGATATCTGTACGGCCTGATGTTTGGAGGAACACTTCCTGGAATCAGATGAATAGCATGATCATGATCACGCATAGGTGGGAGACCTTTGGGAGTCTCAAATACCTTGGAATGATTGTCCAGGACTTTTTGGAGATCTGGAGAAATAGATGATTCCAATGTGGAAACATCTAGCGAACATAATTGTGCAATTACACCTCTTTGCTCCTTTTTTAGAAGCTTTGTCATGCCATTAGAGCTGATTATCTTTCCTGGTTTCCCTGCAATACCCCTTAATTCAACTTCCTTTCCTTCCATAGAAAATTTGATGAAAAGTTCTTGAAAATTAAAAGCTATTGTACCCAAGGATTGTAGCCATTGGACTCCTAGTACAACATCAGCACCTCCCATTGGAATGGAAAGCATTGGGCTAGTCAATACATATTCTCCCATGGATAGCTTGATATTATGGCACTTTCCAGAGCAATTTATTGTTCCTCCATTTGCAATCATCACTTGACACTCTGGTGCTGGATATAGGAAGCAATTCAATTCTTTTGCTACCCTACAATGAATAAAATTGTGGGTGCTTCCTGAATCAATCAACACTATTACCTTTTTCTTCTTGATTTGTCCTTCTATCTTGATGGTTTGAGGAGTGGTAATTCCCGCCAATGCATTACAAGATATGGTCGGATTTATTTTTCTTCATCTAGGCTTTGTTCCTGGAGTATATCTTCTTCTTTTGACCTTTCTTGCTCCTTTTCTTCTTCCTCTTCACAATCTATGTAGAATAATTTCTTCTCAGCACACTTATGACCTTTAGTGTATTTGCTATCACAACTGTAACAAAGCCCTTTTGCTCTTTTTTCTTCCAATTGTTGTGGTGTCAACCTTATAGGTTGTGGAAGACTAGGGGCAACAACACTTCCGTCTTTATAGTTGTGAGTGGTATGCTTCCTGGTTGCCATAATTTTGCTTTCCATTTTTCTTGCTAACCTGAATGCCTTCTCTAATGAATCAGGTTCCCAAAGGCGAACATCATGTTGGATATTATCCTTTAAAGACCCTATGAACACATCAATCCTATGCTCCTCTGGAATATCTTTTACCCTTATGTTCAATTTTTGGAACTCCTCAATGTGCTCCATTATTGAACCCTTTTGTTTGAGACTTATCAATTGGCTAAAAAAAGTGTTGCTTTTTGTATCTTCATAATGTGCTATCAATTCTTCCGTAAAAATTGCCCAAGTGATAAATTGTTTACGAGAGCAAAGCCATTGATACCATACAAACTGATTTGGTTCCAAATATACAGTTGCCATACGTACCTTTTGTGTGTTTTGCACATTATTGAGATCGAAGAATTGCTCCATCTGTAATATCCATGTGGCGGGATCCTTGCCATCAAACTTCCTCATATCGATTTTTGGAATATGGTGATTCTTCGATCCAACATTAGTGTCTATGGAATCATGATTAACATTTCTTTTGTTCTCATCATGAGTTTCCTTTACTACCTTTTCACCATTAGTGACCCTTTCTTGTAGCAACTTCTTCAATTCTTCCATGTCTGTCTTCAAATCTATCTTCAAATTTTCCATCGAATCCTCCATATTAGCTTCCATGCCATTTATCTTAGATTCCACGCCATTTATCTTAGATTCCACGCCACTTATCTTAGCTTCTGTTAGCTTTTGTGAGCGTGACATTTGTTGCACTTGTTCTTGTAATTTTGATATATCATGTAGCATTTCTTCCTCTTCTTCATGAGTCATGCTAGAGCTTTCAGGTTCCTTACTAGGTGTTTGCATTTTCTTTCCTCGGGGCATCAGTTACCGATAATAATGCTTTACTATGCCCTTTGAATTCCGTTAAACCAAGCTTACACAAAAATTTTAAAAAAACTACACACCTTTTTTCACTTTATAGAAGCCTGATATTGAATCTGATGTATCTCTGTAATTTCAGATCATCCAGTTCTGAAATTGCTACCTGTAGTAGCCTTCTGCGTCCTCTTTCCAATGCCACAAGTCTGAGCCAAATTGGATTCTCCAAGGAAGAGTTATGTGAAATCTCCCACAGTGACTTGCTTTTAGACTGGTTCAGTAGAGCGAACTTGTATGACGTGCCACGAGTCACTGTTTCAACCTTTGAATCTGAAACACACATACAAGAAACTACAGTCCGTCCTTTTTCTGTACCTTCTTACGAAATTTCAATCCGATCCCCAGAGAGAAAGTTATGACGATTTTCCCCAGGTCACCTGTTTTGAATGTAATTCAGGAGTCTGCAAAAAAACCAACTTCCTCAGATCATATCTCCGCAAATATCGCGTGAAAAGCTCTGAAATTCGAACCCAAGGTTCAGCGTGATTTCTTCTCAAATGGGTTTTTTTTGCGACTTCTGAAACGTCACAGAAAAAAGTTATAGCGAAAATTCCACGATGACCTGTTTGGAGCAGCGAAACCCTAGAATCCAAAGCTCTGATACCAAATGTTATGAAACCAGCTCAAGAAAAGATAGAAAAGATAGATCAACGCCTTAGAATTCAGCCTCTTCGAGGGGAAACCTCCTTTACATTACATAAATGAACAATTCTTGGATGATACAAATGACAAAACCTCCTTTCTATATATAGGAGTCTAAGGAGTCACAATATAATCCAGCCGACCTAACAATAATAATATAAAGCCACAAAAATAACAATAGAGGGATTCTATGGGGCACAGAAATAACAATATGGAGGTAATAGGGGCACAACAATATAAATAAGGGGTATAACTACAATAGTAATGGGGTAATCACTAGTATTATAGGGACCCAACATTCACACACATCAAAGATCCATTAGAAGAGGAAAATAAGCAAAAGGAAGCAGAAAATATTGTGGAAGAAGACAATGATGAAACTCTAGAGGACGAAGAGTTTGGATTACGTGACATTGTTGATTAAATTTAAGTTATGCTTGGAAATCAAGCTTTGCAATGTTTTGACTTTGACATTTTATGAGAAGAATAAACACTCAATTAAGGTTGTTATGCGTTCAATATTTGTAATATGTGATTTTCACATTAATTTTTAAGTTAATCATTATTTTTTTTTTAAAAAGTGATTACTATTATTTTTTTGACATGAAATTCATAAAAAAACTATTATTTAACCATTTATAGTTAAAATTTTTGTATAAAAATTGTGATTTTGACATGTCAATTCTAGGAAAAAATTATCAAAACGTGTAGTTGTTTAGTTATATTTATGTTAAAAATGGTTATTTTTATGTCCATTGTTAAAAAATATTGTTTTTTAGAAACAATTATTTCATGTGGATTGAAAAATTAATTAAGGATGTATAAATATGTAGAATATCGAAAATTCAAAATATGGACTTTCTAATTTAAAAATGAAAAACAATAAAAACCTTACTACAAAAAAAGTAAAATTAAAATAAAAAACAAGAAAATATGAAGAAAACGACCATTTCAAAAATTATTAAATTTACAAAATAATTATTTACAATTAATACATTAGAAAATTTAAAGTCAAAAAATAGGTCTTTTAAAAAAAGGGTCTGATGCAAAATACCCACTTTTTAAAATCAGCATGAAAATCACTACCATTCTAAAACGTAATGTACATAAAAAAAATTAAAGTGCCAAAAACTATGCTCTAAAAAAAACATGTGTTCTGCATCACTCCTTTTCAAAATCAAGTCACTTTTTTGCTATCCCTATGAAACGGGTAATAGTATCAGTTCCTCTTTCAAAGTTTACATAGATGTAAGTTCATGTAGAAAATAAACAATAAACTTGCAATTCATACCCAATATACTTCAATGCATAAAACAAAAAAAGATACATAGAAATATTGTAAAACTTCTCTTTATTAATGCTTCAATCGGTTACAGACTCAACCTACCCTGCGCACTCAGCTGCAAGGGTTTGTGCACTCAATGACATACTACTAGGCCTTTGCGCATTCAGTTGTAGAGCCTTCTCCTAGTCTACGACCTAAAGAAACAACTCTACACTTTAGACTCAATGCTTCTTTATTAGGTCTTCCATGGATTAATTGATCCTCTTTACACTTAGAGCCTCACTCTATTTATACAATCCCATGGTCCATGGACTATGGGTAAAATTGTCAAGCCGACATTATATTTACAACAGTAAGGGTGGACAACCCTATGACTCAATTACAACTTTGCGCTTCGCGCCCACAAATCGTGGAGTCTTTACATCGGACTTAGTAAAAACTTGGGCTTCAAGCTCCACACCCAATAGGCCCCCAGCACAAACATCATGACTCGCCCTCAAGTCACTTTGTCGGTGCGGAGATCTTCTCATGGAGACCTGCCAACTCTGCTCTGATTGCTGCAAGGTTGGTAGCGCACTGAACGGTTTCTTGTTGTATCTCTTATACATGTTCTTCAGAGACCGCAGTGTTGGAACTGCTCCCCTGTATCTACTCTTGCATCCCATGCATCTATTTATAGTCCCGCGCCTTCTTTCAGCTCCCTGGAGCACGACAACTATGCTTCTATCGGCTAGTCATATAGTCGGGCCACCCGTGTATGGCTTCAATCAACTACCATTTACCTTGCCTGGGAAAGGTTATCCATTTAACTTGACCAGCTGCACCATGCCTACGTTTGTGACCTCCTTAACAACATATGGTCCCAGCCAATGCATTCTGAACTTTTCCAGGAATTTATCAAACTTAATATCATATAGTAACACCAAATCGTTTACCTTGAAGGTGCACAACTTAATATGTCGACTGTGTCAGGCATTTTCACGCCGCTTTTGTACCTGGTAATGGAATCTAGCCAAAAACCATTCCTCTTCAAGTTCCTCCAACTACACAAGCCTCTCCTCTAGGGCTCCGTGGTTCGTCATACCTATGAGGGCTGTTATGCATAGACTAGGCACAATATACTCCATTGGCATTACGGCTTCCACTCGATAGACCAACCGGAAAGGTGTCTGTCCCATCAGTTTCTTGCACGTTGTCGTATAAGCCCATAATACTGCAGGTACGCGCAGGTTCCAATCACTTCGCTGCGCATTATATACCATGTTCAGTGCTTTGCACACTTCATTAAAGGCTTCTGCATGGATAACCTTCTGTATACTCATTCCTTCCACATTTTGTCACCCCAACTGGAGGAACCGTTTGTGCAATTGCCTCACCAACACATGCTTATTGATCATGTTCCCCAATGTGAAGTCCATGTGAATCCACGTAGGTTGTTTAGCATATGCCTATACACACCTGGACAGATGCGCTCGTGGACCATCCTGTACATTGTATTTATCTGTTAGTCACATCTAAGGCTTCCAAAAATGCATGCGCATCATTCTCCTGCATTCGCGCTAGTCCTCAAAGTTTCCTTGGTGCGTACCCCACCACCTCGTGGGCGTAGCGCGTAGTACCCATTTCAAAGCCTCAAAACGTTGCTGTTCCGGCACCTTGCTTTCAAATTTGTTCAAGAAAGCATATACCTCACTTAACCCATCATAAGTAGGAAGATCCCTCACTTTCGTCGATACACAATGTAACAATCTTCATATTACAGTTCGGTGTGGTCACCTCGTGCAACTAGTTTTGCCATTGCTTTATCTCGTCATCAGATTCTAATGTATAGTAGCTTTCGCACTCCCACGAGATTTGTCCATCTGCGGTGGGATTTTCCTAGTCTTGCTCTTGTGCGGTTATCTTGTAGATGCAGTCCAAATCATCATCGCTTTCATAGTCATGCAATGGCTCTGTGTAGCGTGATCCTTCTGCAGGGTCTAAAGGTACGACTACGCGCAAAGACTTTTTCTCAAAAATCATCTTGTGCTTCTTTAGATTTATCACCCTGTTCATGTTAGTGGCCTAATCAATTCCTAAGAGTGCGGGATAGGGATTGTTGTCATCAACAATCTCTATCACTTCAAAGTCTGTTAGCATGCTTACCCCTCCAATATCCACGGTGATTCCTTGCAATCTCCCCATGGGTATTATCTTTTGTTGGTTCACCATTCGCAGCTAGATAGGAGACCATTGCAGCGTAGGCCTTCCCATGCACTCCCATGTCTGATTTGGTAGAACATTTATGTCCAACCTAGGTCTAGAATTACTTGGTCCATTTCATATTCTCCAATCTGTGCAGTCAACCTCATTTCTCTTCCCATCCTTGTCGCATGCTTTCCAATCTTCCAGACTAAATGCGGTTCTCCTGGCACGGTCTCAGCGCATCTATTAATAAGTTCCTGCAATCTCTTTACATCCTTACTGTCACGCAGTAGCTTCATGCATGTTTCTAGGAACGTCATAAGCATAGATGGGTCCATTTCCGGCTCTGATCTACCTTTGTTTCTTGAAGTGGGGGCATCAGTGAAGCACTTCATAGCTTGCATGAAGGTTTCCTTAGCGTGCTACAAATCAAACTTTGGTTCTTTCGTTGGAGCCTTGCGAACCCAAGTATTATCTTCAGGTTGTTTGCCTTTATCATCTCCTGTCGTAATTCCACTTCGGAGCACAATGTTCACATTGGGGTCTTCCTCGCACGGCTAAGACCTCATCATGTGCAAGTTCTGAGTCGAGGGAGGTTGGAGTTCTCCCTTGTTGCGCATCCTAGCTATCAATGTGGAACAATCCTCCGTCTCATGACAAGCAAGGTACAATACAAACATGATGGATGTGTTGGATTCGTACAATCACAGGCATAATGTCCTGGCCCCCCACAATTGTAACATATCAACTGTCTGTGACCTCTTCCAGGTCCTCCTCCACCTCGACCTTTTCCACACCCCTGAAATCTGATTCGTGCCACTCCTGCGTTTTGGTCAAGGGGTCGCGTTTCGACCTGAACTCTATAGGTGGGATTCCTATCGATCATCAGCTCATAGCTTCTACAGGTACACTCATCATGTCCCACTAATCTACAGAAATTACATAACAATTGTTGTGAATTTTGCGTGTACTTCTGCAATAAATGGAAATTGTTTGTAACATGATTTCCTCCTATTTGACAAATCACGCACCACAAAGTAGGCACAGCGCTAGGTACTTCTTGTGCCTCCAGTATTAACGGCATCACCCCTCCTCCCACGAGGTAATTCACGAACACTGGGTAATGGTCCTTGTCATGTCCCTGACCCTTGCATTTTACGCACCATACTTCTTTGTGCACTTCTGGGCGAGCTGTCTTGTCCTGTTTCACACTCTGCATCTCAAGGCATAAGTTTTTCAACTACATGTGGATCTACTGAACTCCTAGGATAAGATCCTGTATTGGGGTCTCATGCAGCCTCATCGTGATCTCCAAGGCCTTTACTTAGATTCGTAACCTCTATTGCGACAACATTTTCCTTAAATGTGGCATTAGCGATGCCACAAACCATTTGCAGTGTTGTCCATCTGTCAAAGTCATATTAGCTTCAAAAATTGTGCACTTTAGTATCTAATCCAACTCCCAAGGAGTCTCTCCTGGTAGCATTGTGAGCTCTTTGAATCTAATTATCAAATGTGCCTCTGACTTCGGCCTGCTAAGTTCTCTATTCACCGCAATTTGGATATCCGTGATCCCTGCATTCAGATTGTCATTAGAATTCTTACTATACTAGGTCAGCACGTGTTCCTGCAGAGCACTGACCAACATGGATTTCTTTATGTTATCAACTGTAAATCCCTGTGCTTCCCATACAGCCCTTATCATGAACCAAAACTGGTCCGGATCTTCATTTCCTACTCCCTTGAACACCGGCAACTTTATTGCGCTTGCCATATTGACTCCTGGTGGTGGTGGGGGTGGTATGGGTGAAGATGGGGGTGAAGGTGGTGAAGCTAGTGGTAGCATTGGCAGGGGTGGTATGCGCGGAACCCTCTACCTTATCAAATTGATTGCACTCCTCAGTGAGACCTTCATAAGATCTTCCTTGTCCCTTCATGGAGGTGAAATCAAGGGGCTATTCTTAGGTCCCTTACTTCCTTCGTTTCTGTAGGTTTTTCCACTTCGCGTAGCTCCAGACATCAAGGTAATTGCATAATCCTCTTTTCACACAATAACATTTTAATCCAAGTATTCAGAGATTTTACGTACTTACCTCATGGTCCTTGGAGAAAGCGTCACTCTACCTCGCTATAGCTGACTCGAGTATTTACGCAAACTCAGTGATGAATCCTCCTATAATATGATTAAGCTAGTGATCAACAGCATGCACGATATTATCCTCCGATACTTCCAATTTACGTACCAACTCTGGGGTCCACACAATAGGATTGTCGAGTTTCCACCTTCCTTGGCTATCTGCTAGCTTCGTAATCCACTCGTACAACTCAATAGGGAAAGATGAGAGGAAAATTTTGTGGATCTCTGTGTACAGGTAGTAGTCTAACCACTTTTCCTTTGATAGCTGTAGATTCTTGTTCTGCTGCGCCGCGAACTCATGAATTCTCTTGTCCAACCAACCTTCAATTTCTTTCTTAGTTGGATTCCAATGACACAACATCAAACATCTCTATGCAGATTCTGATCCTGGCAACAGAACCATTTATTGGCTTGATGGGGCCTGACCAAGGTTTGATGTTAATTAGCCAAATAAATCCCTATACTACTGGCCCTTTCAGCAACAGCCCGTAGAGCGCAGACTGAGGTCTCACCCGAAGCAGTATGGGGGGATATTGGAACCAAGTTTCCACACCCTTGAGATGTTTGAGGGGTCGATTTAGTCCAACTGTGAATACCTTTGTGCAGGTCACTTCGTGCACTTTCCTAACCTGCGAGGCATTCGCTCCCTATTATACTCGACTTTGTGTAGCCCTAACCAGGGATGAGGAGGTTCGCGCTACCAAAGTATCGATTTGCGCTATTTCCCTAGGTCACATTGTGGATCTTACTTATTTTCTTATAACAGTTAGTTATTTGCGCGTAAACAGATACCTTATATTATATTCACTTATTTAGCACATTCATGTAAGTTTGCACAACAAATAAACAGTAAACTTGCAATTCATACCCAATATAATTCAATGCATAAAACAGGGAAAGATACATAGAAATATTGCAAAACTTCTCTTTATTAATGCTTTAATCGGTTACAGACTCAACCTGGCTACGCACTCAACTGCAGGGGTCCACGCACTTAGTGGCAAACTACTATACCTCTGCGCACTTAGTTGCAGAGCCTTCTCCTACTATATGAACCTGTTGAAGCCCCGAAAATCGGGTCGACAACAAGGGGGATACCCACCAGGTCCGGACCTTGGTTGGCAGCTCCTTATCCGTTTGGTATAGCGGGTCCGACTGGGGATAATGGGACCAGTTTCCTAATCTAAGGGGTGTGTGTGTGTGTGTAGAGTTGGGTGATGCTGATCTAGGAGTATTTTAAGCTAATTTAATTCAAACTTCTAAACTAACTCTATGCTATTGTAATCTAATAAGAAACAACACATCTAATCTACGCTAACCCGGGGTGTATTTCTTCTATTATGCGATCTAAAGAGATTTCGAACAATAACTGGTAATAAATATCATTCAGCTATCATAAGAATAGAAATCAATTAAGATAAACCACTTTGCATAAAAAGTTAAGCAAAACAGTTGTGAACAACATACCGCATAATAATTTATTCATATATCAAGCACAAATAAATGACTCCGCCGTACAGAAGTGCCAAATGGTAACCCACACATTCATGCATTAACATATAAACAACTAAAAACTGCACATCACTTTAAGAATATAAGCAGAAATTGGTCAAGAGATAAAAGTACCATTTATGACTGGTTCCACTCATAAGCTTCAAGCAATAACGATTTATCTCTACTTGTTCTAACATCTACTAAGAGTACAAAAGTGCAACATCAGTAGCAGACATTAAATGCAAACATTGATAAATCTCGATCCATCCATTCATCAAAAACACCCTCCGAGGGTGCAAAAGTGCATGTTCTGAGGACAAGTTTTTTGACAAATTTCCGGACCCTTCTCCAAATGCCTGAGAAGGGTTTAAATACTACTAACTAATTAATCTTAATTACATAAATTTAGGACATGGTTTCAAATGACCGCCCTTATACTAAAGAAAATTTATTTCTAAAAATTGAATCTAATTTCTAACCGTTTCTGTATTTGCTCCTTAGTGATGTAAGCAATGCAACATTCACCTGGGAAGAGTCGGCTGGTTGTCTTCTCCTTTCGTTTGAGCTATGAAAATAGAAATAACAAGAGCTGGCACTGTTTTCTGACAAACTAGAAGATATTTTCGAAAATCTTCCTCTAGCTTGGTGTATTCACTGTGTGTATACTTGGTATAACCCAAATTCCTTTCAAACTGATTGTGTTGTTGCTATTTCGGTTTCCGGCCGTGCGAATGACTGAATAAGTTAGGGACTTTGCTCTCTGAACAATTTTCTGTATTGAAAATTGCATCCGTTCTTTGTTCCAGGCTTTTCTGGAGCGTCTTCCCTCTTTAGCATTTTTCTTTTTGGTTTACCCAGTCTGAGCTTCAAGATCTTTTGTAAACATGCTGCTTTTGTGCGCCTTTGACTCTGAGTCTTGGATAGTCTATTTCCATCAGTATCTGTTGAGTGATACTATGGAATCCGTGGTCCTGCTGCATGCGGCATCCGTTTGCGAAGGCATCTCTTCTCTGTTCTCCGAGTATTGACGCTTTCCCCTTTTCCTTAGATGTTTCCTCCACATTGATTTATATTAGTTGCTGCCTTACAGTTTACGCAAAGGAAAAGAGTAATGACGAAAAGATTGACATGAAAGCTTTAAGTTCTAATGAATGCATAATCATGACACTCATAATGACTTGACTCTTCGAAAAACACAACAAAACCCTTCTTGGATACTTTGGCATACAATCATTAATTTCTCTTAAGGCGCGCGCCCAATTTTGGTCTACAGACAGCTTTCCTTGAACACTATGTTGAGGAAATTTTGCGATGAGTGATTTCTGCGATTCGCATCGCAGTATCGAGGATTGCGATGTCAAGATGTGTCATTGCAGGAATTGATGGTCGCATTCATCGCAGATCACAAATCGCAGATCGCAAGATCGCAGATCGTGCTTAATCATCCAATCACTGTGTGCTGCTTATGCGATGTTGCGATATGCAACATCGCATATCGACCATCGGCGATTCCTTAATTTTTCATTTAAGAGCGCTTCTCAATATATGCGATGCAATGAATTTCGCGTTGCTTCTTCGCAGCTTATTTATGCGCATAGGAAAACGCTTCACTCTCTCTTTGCGATGCGATACAGCTTTAGCGAGTTAAAATACAAAAATTTTGATAAAAAAAATTTTGGATTTTTTGTTAAGGGTCCCCATTTGCTTGGTGTTATTGCTAATACCAAACAAAGAGGGGGGTTGTTGGTGACCACAACAATGGCGATTCACTATGAAGAACCAGTTATCTCTGCTTTTCTATTGAATTTCCACTTCCGAAGCAGAAAATTTTTCATATGTCTAAATTTTGTTATGGACAGATAGAGTACATTACTCCTTATCCTATCAATGATACTTTGTCTCAACCTTTTCATATTCCAATTGTTTGTTTCCTCAGGCTTAGTTCTTGTATTCACACCAGACATTACTCGGTCTTTTTTAAAGATAAAATAAGGTCTTCTCTGCATGCTGGCTTTTAAAATATGCTCATTTGTCGTAGGTAGATCCTCTACTGCCCGCAAGCGTCCATAGCCTTGACAGGGTTACCTGTTATCCAGCAATGATCCTTTATCCTGCTTGAGGTTATTTACAACATTTCAGAGAAAAACCCTTTTTGACACTTATTCCTTTTTTATTCTCTGAAGAACAATGCCCTGGTTTGGTGGCCAAATTATGACACAGTCATTCACTCGATTTACACTTTTGTTGAACAAGCTGCCTCGTGATGAGACCCCTTGTCTTTTGATTGCAACAATCTTGAGTCATTTCCCTGTTTTGGTAGACAGTATTGGCAAAGTCAGCAAGTTATAATATCTGTGATCATGATAAGCCGGCTCGTGATGAGACCTCTTATTCTTTGAGATATAGTGTTTTCTCGGATTGTTCCTCTGAATGCTGCGATTTCCTTTAGCAGGGAGGAAGTCATTGTTTTTCCTTAAGAAAGCTCTGGACGAAAATAATAGAGTTTGAAAATAGCAGCTTTACAGAGAATATTTATTTTATTATTGATACCTTTCATTGTGCTGATATAAAACAATTTCTTACCAAAGGTTGCTTTCATCAAAGTTTTTGAAGTTGAAACTAGCATCATGTCTAGGCTAAAGTTAACTCTACCTGTCAATAATAAAAATTAGATTTTTCGAAAAATTTTGCTACTTGTACAAGCGAAAATCTCAAAATCCGATAGAGAATTGGTGTCTTTTTCATGAACCCTTTTAGTGACCATCTACAACTGGTTTTATTTATAAGAAAGAGAAAAACAAATAAAAACTAAAACTATCCTACAAAAATAGAAGAGTGATCTTCTATGGAAAATACATTTTAAGAATCTGTCCATTAACAGGCAAAGAATCTCTTCTACCTGCCAAATCCTGCAACACAAACGTCGATGGGCCTATGACTTCTACAATCTGAAAAGGACCAAGCCACAGCTTCTGAAATTTCGTATGTTTGCCCTTTTCTTCATGAGCCTTATCCCATTTCAAAACTAAATCTCCCATCTGAAAGTTTTTTCTAGTCATTATGCTTGAGTCAAAAGAGGATTTTATCAGCGCTTGATGATGGGCATGGGTTTTCTTAGCTTCTTCTCGTTGTTCTTCTAATTTTATTATTTCCATTTGCCTTAGTTGTATGGAAGAGGTAGATACCTCATCGATGTGTTGTACTAAAGACAAAGAGGGAATGACTAAGTGAGTTGGAAGAACCACTTCTTTCCCATAAACTAAATTAAAGGGAGAAGTGCCGATTGAAGCTTTCTTCATTATTCTATCTGCCCATAAAGCATTTACCAACGCTTTGTGCCAATTCTTTTGCTTTTGGTCAACTGTTCTTTTAATAATCCTGATTAGGTTTTTGTTTGTTGATTCAGCCAATCCATTACCTTGCGGATAGTAGTTGGCCGAATACTTCAGTTTGAACCCTCTTTTAAGTGCAAAATCAGTCATTGTATTTCCAGAAAAGTATGAAGCATTATCAAACATTAAGGCCTTTGGCAATCCAAACCTAGTGATTATAAATTGATCTATGAATTCAATAATGTTTTTAGAATTAGCTGTCTTGAGAGGAACTGCTTCTACCCATTTAGTAAAATAATCTGTTGCCGTGAGGATGTACCTATGCTGCTTAGAAGAGTGGGGAACGATCTCACCTATTATGTCCAAGCCCCACTGACTGAATGGTTGCTTGATGTTAACCGGCTGTAGTGGCATGAACGATTTCTTTTGTTTCCCTGCAGCAGTCTGGCAGACTTGGCATTTCCTCACGTAACTGTGTGAGTCTTTGAACAGCGTGGGCCAATAATATCCTGCACGTAAGATTTTATGTGCAGTAGCGTCTCCAGCATAGTGTCCGCCTGCTGGTCCATCGTGGAGTTCCTGCAAAACCTTTTCGGCTTCAGTTTTCTCAAGACACCTAAGAAGCACAGAATCATAATTCCTTTTAAACAGAACATCATTTATGAGCTGGTATTGTTTAGCTTTCAATCTTAGAGCTCTTTTCTTGGTGTGATCCAGGTGTGATGGAGCATACCCGTTGTTAAGATAATAAATGGTGTCAGCATATAATGATTCTGTGTCGTTTAGGCTTACCTCATACGTATGTACCTCTTCATATGAGTTCTCAGTAATTTGCGATGCTCCAGCCAACATCTTGCAGAAGCCTTGACCTCTTACAATGTTTGCTGGTTTGATCTCAAGATCGTATTCTTGTAAAGCGATGATCCAATTTGCTCTTTTTTCGCCCACATCCTTCTGTATCAGAAGGTTTCTTACCGCTGGAAATGGTACTATGACTTTGGTATGGGCTTTAAGTAAGAAAGGTCTGAAATACTTGATCGCTTTGAAAACAGCATATGCCTGTTTCTCCACGTCTGAATAGTTGAGTTCAGCACCTTGTAAGTTCGAGCTATCGATTGGAGCTTCCGCCTTCTCTTGATTTGCTTGAGTTAGAATCGCGTCATAAGATTTCTCTGAGGCAAATTTGTATAAGATAAAAGATTCTGAAAAATTCGGGGTCGCTAAAGATGGAGCGTTAATGATAGCTTGTTTGATCAAGTTGAATGCTTCATGCTCATCTTGACCCCATTTAAAATTTGAATTCTTTTTAATCATATTTTGCAAAGGAGAAACAATACGTGAGAAGTCTGGGACAAATCTCTTCACAAAATTGATTTGACCAAGGAAAGATTGCATGGCTTTTTTGTCATGAGGCATGGATATTTCGGAAATTTCTTTGATTCTGTCAGGTTCAATGTGAATACCAGATTTTGACAGTATGAATCCTAGCAGTTTTCCTTCACTTAATGCGAAAATAGATTTCTTTGATTTAAGTGAAATCCCATACCTTAAACATCGTTGAAAGATTTGTTTCAAGTCTTTGAGATGGTCGCTTCACTTCTTGGAGTATACTGTTATATCATCCAGGTAAATCACTATAGATTTATTGATGTCCATGGCTCTCTGAAAGGTAGCGCCGGCATTGATCAGACCAAATGGCATCTTCCGATATGCGTATGTGCCCCATTTAGTTCGGAATGTGGTTTTTAACTGATCATCGGGATGTACCAGCACTTGATTGTATCCTGAAAATCCATCCAAAAAAGACATTAATTCTGAGCCTGCTACTGCCTGTAATATCTGCTCCATAGGTGGGAGGGGAAAATTGTCTTTTTGACAGGTTTTGTTGCGATTCCGGAAATCGATACAGATTCTAATATCTCTGTTTTTCTTTCTAACGGGTACCATATTGGATACCCATTTGGAATGTCTGACGGGGAAAATTATTCTGGCTCTCAACAACTTATTTAGCTCAGTTTTTATCTGATTTTCTAAATTGGGGTGGATTTTTCTGAGTTTCTGCTGGACAGGTTTTTCATTGTCAATCATAGGGATAGTGTGTTGAATGATAGAAGTGTCGTATGTCTTCAGCTCATCGTAATTCTAGGCAAAAACATTTTTGTATTGCCTCAAAAGATGGATATACGCTATTTTTTCTTCAGGGGCTAGGCCGTGGCCTAGATTAATGTTTTGTGGTTTCTCATCGGTTCCTAGGTTTACTAATTCGTAGTTTAGAGTCGAACTGTAGAGTTTAGAATTGGTAGACCTTTTAAACCGAATTTTCAAATCATATAAGTCTTCTAACTTAACCACCGATTTAGGTATAGCATTATCAGTGCTATTTTGTTGTATTTGGTGATCATGATGGTCTTCGTCAATTATTTGATTTGAGTAGGATCCTTCAGAAGTGAGGAAATTTACAATGTCAGGATCGCCATTGAATACTCTCCAGTTTGTAACGTTGTCAGGGATGGATGGTCTAAAGATTAATTCTATTGAGAATCTATCTGGACTATCTTCGGAGGGAATAAGTCTAGAGGCTACATTAGCTAACAGGTCTGTGCTGGTATTTTGAAGTCTTGGGATTGACGAAATATTGAATGCTATGAAATGTGCAGTCAGATCTTGTACTAAAGATTGATAATGTTTCAAATGACCTGATAGGCAATGTATGGTGTTACGTACCTGTTTGACGACAATCTCAGAGTCTCCGAAGACTTGAAGGTACTTAACGTTCAACCCGATTGCTTTGTATAGGCCTTGCACCAAGGCCTCGTATTCCGCTGTATTGTTTGTGCAATCGAATTCAAGTATGCACGTAAGCATGGTCTTATTTCCATCTGGGCTAATCAGAACGCATCCTGCTCCTGCTCCCTCGTTAGATTTAGAGCCATGAAAATCTAATTTCCAAAACAAAGATGTATTTAAAGGGTTATCTAAAAAATTAACACACTTTGAATTATCAGTTTGGGAAAAATTTTCGACTTGGGACAAAACTGAATTTTCTAAGTAAGGTGAGATATGAGCATTGAAATTACCGAGGAAAGAATCTACCGAGTAATTGCCTATGATACTGTTGTTGTATGCTATTGCTTCATTTTCTCCCTCCAATTCCGTCACTATGTACTTCTGGTGTAACTCTCGTTCAACCTTTGTTTAATTCGATTTACCATTGTAGGGTAACCACATGTGCGACCAGTCGGTTGAGAAGTATCCATGGAGTTTTTCGGACCAATCCCTGCTAAGAATTAAACCATAGAATTCAGGGATATCAGCTACTAGAATGTCAATAACCTGAAATACCTTCGGGTTAGACGACAATCTTATGGTTACTTGATTAAGTTCACCAATCACCTCGACTTGAGATCGATCAAGCTGAACTATGCACACCGCGGATTTTTGTGGTTGAACATTCAACTTGGCACATATTGATCTGGGTAAAATATTCGTTGAAGCACCAGAATCTACCAAACAATTGTGCACGTTTTTATTGAAAATTTCATAAGTGAGAAGAAAAGGGGGAGTGTGAGACCTTGATCTTCCTCCAATCAAGGCGATGCCATTTGGGTCAATCTTATTGATCGTGTTGGTTGGAGGTCTTCCCATGTTGTGGGAAGCTATACCTATAGGTAAAGATGTAGTAGGCACGGCATGTAATTCTTTCATCATTATCTTTTGTTGATGTTTCAATTTGCTCAACTCGTAAAGAGTGATATTAGCCCTAGTCTTTTTCATGTCATCGATAATGTTGTACTCCATTTCATCTGACACAATGAGTGTTCTTGATGGAGGTGTTTGATCTGATTGGACTGGGCTATATTTAGTCGCTTTAGCGGTTGTTTTCTTTGTTGCGACTTTATGTTTTGCTGCAGGGCTTGCGCCCTTCTGCTTAGGGGTAGTTTGGGGAGGATCAAGTTGGTTTTTGCTTCGTGTGCTAACCGGAAATGCTTCTTGATCTTCTTCTTGTGGGAGGATGAAATCCCACATTCCTTGTAGTTCCACAACTTCTTCATCATCGGTCTGCCCTTCAGTGGTATTCTCTTCTTCTTCCTCTTCTTCGGATTCGACGTTTGAGATAGCGTTGGGTGGTTTCACATCCATTGAAGGATTTCTTTTAAAAGCTCTGTAGGGATTTTTTGAAGAAGTTTCTGCTACTTGTTTTTTTATGTCAATCATCTCATTGGACATGGTTTTTAACACTTTTTGTAATCCTTCCAAATCGAAAGGATCTTTCGTTTGTTTCTTCTTGGGGTCTTCCTTGTAGGAGACTTTCTTAGATTTGCGTTCCTCTATCGCAGATCTTTTTTCCAGGACTACTTCGCGTTTCTCTACTGCTATCGCCTCTGTCAAGTTTTCAACTAAGGTTGTCTTATTTTCCCTATCGACGAAGATCACCAAGTTTGATGGTAAGGCTGTAATATACCATTCACATCTAACTTCTTCGCTGGGCTGGGAAGCAGCGGGAATTTTGTTGAGGATTTTATTGAACCATAAATTAAAATCTTTGATGGGTTCTCTAGCCTCGACTTTAAGATTGGATAGGTCATTGATCAATGTCGTCGTTGATTTGTCATCCCCAAACTTGGTAAGGAATTGACTTTGAAAAATGTCCCAACTTGTGATAGACCCAGAAGGTAATGAAAAGTACCATGACCCGGCTATCCCTTGCATTGTGTAGGGAAAAATCCAGATGACAGCATCCTCGTTGGTAACTCCGTTGAGATTAACAGAAAGCATGAAATTATTGATATGCTCTTAAGTTAGAATGCTTGTTTCTGGATTGAATTTGGGTAGCCATTTCTTAGGATGGGCCAGTATTGGGCTCAGGGGTGGAGGCATTAAAACCGCCCCAGGATTGTTCCATGGAGACTGGGCCATCGTTGAGCTGCTAGTGAATGAAAGTGCAGAGGATGATCCTTGATGCTGGGAAGATGAAGATATTATGATCTTTGATGATTGAAGAGGAGGGGCTGTGGAAGATGGATGAGTGGTTTGGAATGAAGACGTGGGTGGTTGACTTCGCGGTGAGGGAGTTGAAATGGACGACGTGGATGAAAGAGTCTCACTGTCAGACTCTGGTGGTGTTTTCCTTGCTCTTTTCCTGGTGGGGAGAGGGAATTCAGTTGGCTAGATGCCAAATTTTTCGCTCTTTAATCTAGTCAGGGGATGAGCAGGATTGTACTGCGAAGTCACGCTGCTTTGAGATTTATCAGACCTCTGAGTAAAAATAGAGAATCCCTGGAGTTTACGAATCAGAGTTTGAATTTCAGGGGGTTCAATGATAAATTGGTCTGAAATATTAGGGTATGTAGCAGCGGTTGATACTCGAGCGACTTCTGACTCTGGATTTAAACGTACTGGGGAAGTCGGGGGAGTTGATGAGGGCGATTTACTCTCAGAATGGTATTTAGATTTTGATTTAGGTGCCATTCATAGTTCGGGCCCTCCTTCTAGCGCCAAATATGTTGAAGCCCCGAAAATCAGGTCGACAACAAGGGGGATACCCACCCTGTCTGGACCTTGGTTGGCAGCTCCTTATCCGTTTGGTATAGCGGGTCCGACTGGGGATAATGGGACCAGTTTCCCAATCTAAGGGGTGTGTGTGTGTGTAGAGTTGGATGATGCTGATCTAGGAGTATTTTAAGCTAATTTAATTCAAACTTCTAAACTAACTCTATGCTATTGTAATCTAATAAGAAACAACACATCTAATCTACGCTAACCCGGGGTGTATTTCTTCTATTATGCGATCTAAAGAGATTTCAAACAATAACTGGTAATAAAGATCATTCAGCTATCATAAGAATAGAAATCAATTAAGATAAACCACTTTGCATAAAAAGTTAAGCAAAACAGTTGTGAACAGCATACCACATAATAAGTTATTCATATGTCAAGCACAAATAAATGACTCCACCGTACAGAAGTGCCAAATGGTAACCCACACATTCATGCATTAACATATAAACAACTGAAAACTGCATATCACTTTAAGAATATAAGAAGAAATTGGTCAAGAGATAAAAGTACCATTTATGACTGGTTCCACTCATAAGCTTCAAGCAATAACGATTTATCTCTACTTGTTCTAACATCTACTAAGAGTACAAAAGTGCAACATCAGTAGCAGACATTAAATGCAAACATTGATAAATCTCGATCCATCCATTCATCAAAAACCCCCTCCGAGGGTGCAAAAGTGCATGTTCTGAGGACAAGTTTTTTGACAAATTTCCGGACCCTTCTCCAAATGCCTGAGAAGGGTTTAAATACTACTAACTAATTAATCTTAATTACATAAATTTAGGACACGGTTTCAAATGACCGCCCTTCTACTAAAGCAAATTTATTTCTAAAAATTGAATCTAATTTCTAACCGTTTCTGTATTTGCTCCTTAGTGCTGTAAGCAATGCAACATTCGCCTGGGAAGAGTCGGCTGGTTGTCTTCTCCTTTCGTTTGAGCTATGAAAATAGAAATAACAAGAGCTGGCACCGTTTTCTGACAAACTAGAAGATATTTTCAAAATCTTCCTCTGGCTTGGTGTATTCACTGTGTGTATACTTGGTATAACCCAAATTTCTTTCAAACTGATTGTGTTGTTGCTATTTCGGTTTCCGGCCGTGCGAATGACTGAATAAGTTAGGGACTTTGCTCTCTGAACAATTTTCTGTATTGAAAATTGCTTCCGTTCTTTGTTCCAAGCTTTTCTGGAGCGTCTTCCCTCTTTAGCGTTTTTCTTTTTGCTTTACCCAGTCTGAGCTTCAGGATCTTTTGTAAACATGCTGCTTTTGTGCGCCTTTGACTCTGAGTCTTGGATAGTCTATTTCCATCAGTATCTGTTGAGTGATACTCTGGAATCCGCGGTCCTGCTGCATGCGGCATCCATTTGCGAAGGCATCTCTTCTCTGTTCTCTGAGTATTGACGCTTTCCCCTTTTCCTTAGATGTTTCCTGCACATTGATTTATATTAGTTGTTGCCTTACAGTTTACGCAAAGGAAAAGAGTAATGATGAAAAGATTGACATGAAAGCTTTAAGTTCTAATGAATGCATAATCATGACACTCATAATGACTTGACTCTTCGAAAAACACAACACAATCCTTCTTGGATACTTTGGCGTACAATCATTAATTTCTCTTAAGGCGCGCCCAATTTTGGTCTACATACAGCTTTCCTTGAACACTATGTCGAGGAAATTTTGCGATGAGTGATTTCTGCGATTCGCATCGCAGTATCGAGGATTGCGATGTCAAGATGTGTCATCGCAGGAATTGATGGTCGCATTCATCGCAGATCGCAAATCGCAGATCGCGCTTAATCATCCAATCACTGTGTGCTGCTTATGCGATGTTGCGATATGCGACGTCGCATATCGGCCGTCGGCGATTCCTTAATTTTTCATTTAAGAGCGCTTCTCAATATATGCGATGCGATGAATTTCGCGTCGCTTCTTCGCAGCTTATTTATGCGCATAGGAAAACGCTTCACTCTCTCTTCGCGATGCGATACAACTTTAGGGAGTTAAAATACAAAAATTTTGATAATTTTTTTTTTGGATTTTTTGTTAAGGGTCCCCATTTGCTTGGTGTTATTGCTAATACCAAACAAAGAGGGGGTTGTTGGTGACCACAACAATGGCGATTCACTGTGAAGAACCAGTTATCTCTGCTTTTCTATTGAATTTCCACTTCCGAAGCAGAAAATTTTTCATATGTCTAAATTTTGTTATGGACAGATAGAGTACATTACTCCTTATCCTATCAATGATACTTTGTCTCAACCTTTTCATATTCCAATTGTTTGTTTCCTTAGGCTTAGTTCTTGTATTCACACCAGACATTACTCGGTCTTTTTTAAAGATAAAATAAGGTCTTCTCTGCATGCTGGCTTTTAAAATATGCTCATTTGTCGTAGGTAGAGCCTCTACTGCTCGCAAGCGTCCATAGCCTCGACAGGGTTACCTGTTATCCAGCAATGATCCTTTATCCTGCTTGAGGTTATTTACAACATTTCAGAGAAAAACCCTTTTTGACACTTTTTCCTTTTTTATTCTCTAAAGAACAATGTCTTGGTTTGGTGGCCAAATTATGACACAGTCATTCACTTGATTTACACTTTTGCTGAACAAGCTGGCTCGTGATGAGACCCCTTGTCTTTTGATTGCAACAATCTTGAGTCGTTGCCCTGTTTTGGTAGACAGTATTGGCAAAGTCAGCAAGTTATAATATATGTGATCATGATAAGCCGGCTCGTGATGAGACCTCTTATTCTTTGAGATATAGTGTTTTCTCGGATTGTTCCTCTGAATGCTGCGATTTCCTTTAGCAGGGAGGAAGTCATTGTTTTTCCTTAAGAAAGCTCTGGACGACAATAATAGAGTTTGAAAATAGCAGCTTTACAGAGAATATTTATTTTATTATTGATACCTTTCATTGTGCTGATATAAAACAATTTCTTACCAAAGGTTGCTTTCATCAAAGTTTTTGAAGTTGAAACTAGCATCATGTCTAGGCTAAAGTTAACTCTACCTGTCAATAATAAAAATTAGATTTTTCGAAAAATTTTGCTACTTGTACAAGCGAAAAGCTCAAAATCTGATAGAGAATTGGTGTCTTTTTCATGAACCCTTTTAGTGACCATCTACAACTGGTTTTATTTATAAGAAAGAGAAAAACAAATAAAAACTAAAACTATCCTACAAAAATAGAAGAGTGATCTTCTATGGAAAATACATTTTAAGAATCTGTCCATTAACAGGCAAAGAATCTCTTCTACCTGCGAAATCCTGCAACACAAACATCGATGGGCCTATGACTTCTACAATCTGAAAAGGACCAAGCCACAGCTTCTGAAATTTCGTATGTTTGCCCTTTTCTTCATGAGCCTTATCCCATTTCAAAACTAAATCTCCCATCTGAAAGTTTTTTCTGGTCATTATGCTTGAGTCAAAAGAGGATTTTATCAGCGCTTGATGATGGGCATGGGTTTTCTTAGCTTGTTCTCGTTGTTCTTCTAATTTTATTATTTCCATTTGTCTTAGTTGTATGGAGGAGGTAGATACCTCATCGATGTGTTGTACTAAAGACAAAGAGGGAATGACTAAGTGAGTTGGAAGAACCACTTCTTTCCCATAAACTAAATTAAAGGGAGAAGTGCCGATTGAAGCTTTCTTCATTATTCTATCTGCCCATAAAGCATTTACCAACACTTTGTGCCAATTCTTTTGGTTTTGGTCGACTGTTCTTTTAATAATCCTGATCAGTTTTTGTTTGTTGATTCAGCCAATCCATTACCTTGCGGATAGTAGTTGGCCGAATATTTCAGTTTGAACCCTCTTTTAAGTGCAAACTCAGTCATTGTATTTCCAGAAAAGTATGAAGCATTATCAAACATTAAGGCCGTTGGCAATCCAAACCTAGTGATTATAAATTGATCTATGAATTCAATAATGTTTTCAGAATTAGCTGTCTTGAGAGGAACTGCTTCTACCCATTTAGTAAAATAATCTGTTGCCGTGAGGATGTACCTATGCTGCTTAGAAGAGTGAGGAACGATCTCACCTATTATGTCCAAGCCCCACTGACTGAATGGTTGCTCGATGTTAACCGGCTGTAGTGGCATGGACGATTTCTTTTGTTTCCCTGCAGCAGTCTGGCAGACTTGGCATTTCCTCACGTAACTGTGTGAGTCTTTGAACAGCGTGGGCCAATAATATCCTGCACGTAAGATTTTATGTGCAGTAGCGTCTCCAGCATAGTGTCCGCCTGCTGGTCCATCGTGGAGTTCCTGCAAAACCTTTTCGGCTTCAGTTTTCTCAAGACACCTAAGAAGCACAGAATCATAATTCCTTTTAAACAGAACATCATTTATGAGCTGGTATTGTTTAGCTTTCAATCTCAGAGCTCTTTTCTTGGTGTGATCCAGGTGTGATGGAGCATACCCGTTCTTAAGATAATAAATGGTGTCAGCATATAATGATTCTGTGTCGTTTAGGCTTACCTCATACGTATGTACCTCTTCAGATGAGTTCTCAGGAATTTGCGATGCTCCAGCCAACATCTTGCAGAAGCCTTGACCTCTTACAATGTTTGCTGGTTTGATCTCAAGATCGTATTCTTGTAAAGCGGTGATCCAATTTGCTCTTTTTTTGCCCACATCCTTCTGTATCAGAAGGTTTCTTACCGCTGGAAACGGTACTATGACTTTGGTATGGGCTTTAAGTAAGAAAGGTCTGAAATACTTGATCGCTTTGAAAACAACATATGCCTGTTTCTCCACGTCTGAATAGTTGAGTTCAGCACCTTGTAAGTTCGAGCTAAAAAATGCGATTGGAGCTTCCACCTTCTCTTGATTTGCTTGAGTTAGAATCGCGGCATAAGATTTCTCTGAGGCAAATGTGTATAAGATAAAAGATTCTGAAAAATTCGGGGTCGCTAAAGATGGAGCGTTAATGATAGCTTGTTTGATCAAGTTGAATGCTTCATGCTCATCTTGACCCCATTTAAAATTTGAATTCTTTTTAATCATATTTTGCAAAGGAGAAACAATACGTGAGAAGTCTGGGACAAATCTCTTCACAAAATTGATTTGACCAAGGAAAGATTGCATGGCTTTTTTGTCATGAGGCATGGATATTTTGGAAATTTCTTTGATTCTGTCAGGTTCAATGTGAATACCAGATTTTGACAGTATGAATCCTAGCAGTTTTCCTTCACTTAATGTGAAAATAGATTTCTTTGGGTTAAGTGAAATCCCATACCTTAAACATCATTGAAAGATTTGTTTCAAGTCTTTGAGATGGTCGCTTCGCTTCTTGGAGTATATTGTTATATCATCCAGGTAAATCACTACAGATTTATTGACTAAACCTTTAAATGCGATGTCCATGGCTCTCTGAAAGGTAGCGCCGGCATTGATCAGACCAAATGGCATCTTCCGATATGCGTATGTGCCCCATTTAGTTCAGAATGTGGTTTTTATCTGATCATCGGGATGTACCAGCACTTGATTGTATCCTGAAAATCCATCCAAAAAAGACATTAATTCTGAGCCTGCTACTGCCTGTAATATCTGCTCCATAGGTGGGAGGGGAAAATTGTCTTTTTGACAGGCTTTGTTGAGATTCCGGAAATCGATACAGATTCTAATATCTCTGTTTTTCTTTCTAACGGGTACCATATTGGATACCCATTTGGAATGTCTGACGGGGAAAATTATTCTGGCTCTCAACAACTTATTTAGCTCAGTTTTTATCTGATTTTCTAAATTGGGGTGGATTTTTCTGAGTTTCTGCTGGACAGGTTTTTCATTGTCAATCATAGGGATAGTGTGTTGAATGATAGAAGTGTCGTATGTCTTCAGCTCATCGTAATTCCAGGCAAAAACATTTTTGTATTGCCTCAAAAGACGGATATACGCTAATTTTTCTTTAGGGGCTAGGCCGTGGCCTAGATTAACGTTTTGTGGTTTCTCATCGGTTCCTAGGTTTACTAATT
The DNA here is from genome assembly GCA_031772625.1 of Pinus tabuliformis. Taxonomy (NCBI): domain Eukaryota; kingdom Viridiplantae; phylum Streptophyta; class Pinopsida; order Pinales; family Pinaceae; genus Pinus; species Pinus tabuliformis. Next base: position 744,932,268 of record CM062807.1, on the reverse strand, counting down.
CATAGTTCAGAGTCGAACTGTAGAGTTTAGAATTGGTAGACCTTTTAAACCGAATTTTCAAATCATATAAGTCTTCTAACTTAACCACCGATTTAGGTATAGCATTATCAGTGCTATTTTGTTGTATTTGGTGATCATGATGGTCTTCGTCAATTATTTGATTTGAGTAGGATCCTTCAGAAGTGAGGAAATTTACAATGTCAGGATCGTCATTGAATACTCTCCAGTTTGTAATGTTGTCAGGGATGGATGGTCTAAAGATTAATTCTATTGATAATCTATCTGGACTATCTTCGGAGGGAATAAGTCTAGAGGCTACGTTAGCTAACAGGTCTGTGCTCGTATTTTGAAGTCTTGGGATTGACGAAATATTGAATGCTATGAAATGTGCAGTCAGATCTTGTACTAAAGATTGATAGTGTTTCAAATGACCTGATAGGCAATGTATGGTGTTACGTACCTGTTTGACGACGATCTCAGAGTCTCCGAAGACTTGAAGGTACTTAATGTTCAACTCGATTTCTTTGTATAGGCCTTGCACCAAGGCCTCGTATTCCGCTGTATTGTTTGTGCAATCGAATTCAAGTTTGCACGTAAGCATGGTCTTATTTCCATATGGGTTAATCAGAACGCATCCTGCTCCTGCTCCCCCGTTAGATTTAGAGCCATCAAAATATAATTTCCAAAACAAAGATGTATTTACCGGGTTATCTAAAAAATTAACACACTTTGAATTATCAGTTTGGGAAAAATTTTCGACTTGGGACAAAACTGAATTTTCTAAGGTGAGATATGAGCATTGAAATTGCCGAGGAAAGAATCTACCGAGTAATTGCCTATGATACTGTTGTTGTATGCTATTGCTTCATTTTCTCCCTCCAATTCCGTCACTATGTACTTCTGGTGTAACTCTCATTCAACCTTTGTTTGATTCGGTTTACCATTGTAGGGTAACCACATGTGCGACCAGTCGGTTGAGAAGTATCCTTGGAGTTTTTCGGACCAATCCCTGCTAAGAATTAAACCATAGAATTCAGGGATATCAGCTACTAGAATGTCAATAACCTGACATACCTTCGGGTTAGACGACAATCTTATGGTTACTTGATTAAGTTCACCAATCACCTCGACTTGAGATCGATCAAGCTGAACTATGCGCACCGCGGATTTTTGTGTTTGAACATTCAACTTGGCACATATTGATCTGGGTAAAATATTCGTTGAAGCACCAGAATCTACCAAACAATTGTGCACGTTTTTATTGAAAATTTCATAAGTGATAAGAAAAGGGGGAGTGTGAGACCTTGATCTTCCTCCAATCAAAGCGATGTCATTTGGGTCAATCTTATTAATCGTGTTGGTTGGAGGCCTTCCCATGTTGTGGGAAGCTACAGCTATAGGTAAAGATGCAGTAGGCACGGCATGTAATTCTTTCATCATTATCTTCTGTTGATGTTTCAATTTGCTCAACTCGTAAAGAGTGATATTAGCCCTAGTCTTTTTCATGTCATCGATAATGTTGTACTCCATTTCATCCGACACAATGAGTGTTCTTGATGGAGGTGTTTGATCTGATTGGACTGGGCTTTATTGAGTCTCTTTAACAGTTGTTTTCTTTGTTGCGACTTTATGTTTTGCTGCAGGGCTTGCGCCCTTCTGCTTAGGGGTAGTCTGGGGAGGATCAAGTTGGTTTTTGCTTCGTGTGCTAACCGGAAATGCTTCTTGATCTTCTTCTTGTGGGAGGATGAAATCCCACATTCCTTGTATTTCCACAACTTCTTCGTCATCGGTCTGCCCTTCAGTGGTATTCTCTTCTTCTTCCTCTTCTTCGGATTCGACATTTGAGATAGCGTTGGGTGGTTTCACATCCATTGAAGGATTTCTTTTAAAAGCTCTGTAGGGCTTTTTTGAAGAATTTTCTGCTACTTGTTTTTTTATGTCAATCATCTCATTGGACATGGTTTTTAACACTTTTTGTAATCCTTCCAAATCGAAAGGATCTTTCGTTTGTTTCTTTTTGGGGTCTTCCTTGTAGGAGACTTTCTTAGATTTGTGTTCCTCTATCGCAGATCTTTTTTCCAGGGCTACTACGCATTTCTCTACTGCTATCGCCTTTGTCAAGTTTTCAACTAAGGTTGCGTTATTTTCCCTATCGACGAAGATCGCCAAGTTTGATGGTAATGCTGTAATATACCATTCACATCTCACTTCTTCGCTGGGCTGGGAAGCAACGGGAATTTTGTTGAGGATTTTATTGAACCGTAAATTAAAATCTTTGATGGGTTCTCTAGCCTCGGCTTTAAGATTGGATAGGTCATTGATCAATGTCGCCGTTGATCTGTCATCCCCAAACTTGGTAAGGAATTGACTATGAAAAATGTCCCAACTTGTGATAGACCCAGAAGGTAATGAAAAGTACCATGACCCGGCTGTCCCTTGCATTGTATAGGGAAAAATCCGGGCGACAGCGTCCTCGTTGGTAACTCCGTTGAGATTAACAGAAAGCATGAAATTATTGATATGCTCTTCAGTTAGCATGCTTGTTTCTGGATTAAATTTGGGTAGCCATTTCTCAGGATGGACCGGTATTGGGCTGAGGGGTGGAGGCATTGAAACCGCCCCAGGATTGTTCCATGGAGACTGGGCCATCGTTGAGCTGCTAGTGAATGAAAGTGCAGAGGATGATCCCTGATGCTGGGAAGATGAAGATATTATGATCTTTGATGATTGAAGAGGAGGGGCTGTGGAAGATGGATGAGTGGTTTGAAGTGAAGACGTGGTTGGTTGACTTCACGGTGAAGGAGTTGAAATGGACGACGTGGATGAAAGAGTCTCACTGTCAGACTCTGGTGGTGTTTTCCTTGCTCTTTTCCTGGTGGGGAGAGGGAATTCAGTTGGCTGGATGCCAAATTTTTCGCTCTTTAATCTGGTCAGGGGATGAGCAGGATTGTACTGCGAAGTCACGCTGCTTTGAGATTTATCAGACCTCTGAGTAAAAATAGAGAATCCCTGGAGTTTACGAATCAGAGTTTGAATTTCAGGGGGTTCAATGATAAATTGGTCTGAAATATTAGGGTATGTAGCAGCGGTTGATACTCGAGCGACTTCTGACTCTGGATTTAAACGTACTGGGGAAGTTGGGGGAGTTGATGAGGGCGATTTACTCTCAGAATGGTATTTAGATTTTGATTTAGGTGCCATTCATAGTTCGGGCCCTGCTTCTAGCGCCAAATATGTTGAAGCCCCGAAAATCAGGTCGACAACAAGGGGGATACCCACCTTGTCCGGACCTTGGTTGGCAGCTCCTTATCCGTTTGGTATAGCGGGTCCGACTGGGGATAATGGGACCAGTTTCCTAATCTAAGGGGTGTGTGTGTGTGTAGAGTTGGATGATGCTAATCTAGGAGTATTTTAAGCTAATTTAATTCAAACTTCTAAACTAACTCTATGCTATTGTAATCTAATAAGAAACAACACATCTAATCTACGCTAACCCGGGGTGTATTTCTTCTATTATGCGATCTAAAGAGATTTCGAACAATAACTGGTAATAAAGATCATTCAGCTATCATAAGAATAGAAATCAATTAAGATAAACCACTTTGCATAAAAAGTTAAGCAAAACAGTTGTGAACAGCATACCGCATAATAAGTTATTCATATATCAAGCACAAATAAATGACTCCACCGTACAGAAGTGCCAAATGGTAACCCACACATTCATGCATTAACATATAAACAACTGAAAACTGCATATCACTTTAAGAATATAAGCAGAAATTGGTCAAGAGATAAAAGTACCATTTATGACTGGTTCCACTCATAAGCTTCAAGCAATAACGATTTATCTCTACTTGTTCTAACATCTACTAAGAGTACAAAAGTGCAACATCAGTAGCAGACATTAAATGCAAACATTGATAAATCTCAATCCATCCATTCATCAAAAACCCCCTCTGAGGGTGCAAAAGTGCATGTTCTGCGGACAAGTTTTTTGACAAATTTTCGGACCCTTCTCCAAATGCCTGAGAAGGGTTTAAATACTACTAACTAATTAATCTTAATTACATAAATTTAGGACACGGTTTCAAATGACCGCCCCTCTACTAAAGCAAATTTATTTCTAAAAATTGAATCTAATTTCTAACCGATTCTGTATTTGCTCCTTAGTGCTGTAAGCAATGCAACATTCGCTTGGGAAGAGTCGGCTGGTTGTCTTCTCCTTTCGTTTGAGCTATGAAAATAGAAATAACAAGAGATGGCACCGTTTTCTGACAAACTAGAAGATATTTTCGAAAATCTTCCTCTGGCTTCGTGTATTCACTGTGTGTATACTTGGTATAACCCAAATTCCTTTCAAACTAATTGTGTTGTTGCTATTTCGGTTTCCGGCCGTGCGAATGATTGAATAAGTTAGGGACTTTGCTCTCTGAACAATTTTCTGTATTGAAAATTGCTTCCGTTCTTTATTCCAAGCTTTTCTGGAGCGTCTTCCCTCTTTAGCGTTTTTCTTTTTGCTTTACCTAGTCTGAGCTTCAGGATCTTTTGTAAACATGCTGCTTTTGTGCGCCTTTGACTCTGAGTCTTGGATAGTCTATTTCCATGAGTATCTGTTGAGTGATACTCTAAAATCCGTGGTCTTGCTGCATGCGGCATCCGTTTGCGAAGGCATCTCTTCTCTGTTCTCCGAGTATTGACGCTTTCCCCTTTTCCTTAGATGTTTCCTGCACATTGATTTATATTAGTTGCTGCCTTATAGTTTACGCAAAGGAAAAGAGTAATGACGAAAAGATTGACATGAAAGCTTTAAGTTCTAATGAATGCATAATCATGACACTCATAATGACTTGACTCTTCGAAAAACACAACACAATCCTTCTTGGATACTTTGGCGTACAATCATTAATTTCTCTTAAGGCACGCGCCCAATTTTGGTCTACAGACAGCTTTCCTTGAACACTATGTCGAGGAAATTTTGCGATGAGTGATTTCTGCGATTCGCATCGCAGTATCAAGGATTGCAATGTCAAGATGTGTCATCGCAGGAATTGATGGTCGCATTCATCGCAGATCGCAAATCGCAGATCGCGCTTAATCATCCAATCACTGTGTGCTGCTTATGCGATGTTGCGATATGCGACGTCGCATATCGGCCGTCGGTGATTCCTTAATTTTTCATTTAAGAGCGCTTCTCAATATATGCGATGCGATGAATTTCGCGTCGCTTCTTCGCAGCTTATTATGCACATAGGAAAACGCTTCACTCTCTCTTTGCGATGCGATATAGCTTTAGGGAGTTAAAATACAAAAATTTTGATAAAAAAATTTTTGGATTTTTTTTTAAGGGTCCCCATTTGCTTGGTGTTATTGCTAATACCAAACAAAGAGGGGGGTTGTTGGTGACCACAACAGAACCAAAGACACGGCTCTACACTTTAGACTCAATGCTTCCTTATTAGATCTTCCATGGATTGATTGATCCCCTTTACACTTAGAGCCTCGCTCTATTTATACAATCCCATGGTCCGCGGACCATGGGTAAAACTCTCAAGCCGACATTATATTTACAACAGTAAGGGCGGACAACCCTATGACTCAATTACAACTTCGTGCTCCATGCCCATAAATCGTGAAGTCTTTGCATCAGACTTAGTCAAAACTTGGGCTTTAAGCCCCAAAACTTGCCTTGGGGGGATACCACCCCCAACATTAACTATTTTAAGTTGCTATGAGAATAGAATTTGAATTTAATTCATAGTTTAATTCAAGGACAAATTAAACTAGAGTTTCTTGTTTCCATTTCTCAATGCTCCCTCTCAACAAGAAAGGGATTATCAACTACCCCGATCTTGTCTCTGTGAAACTCAAATTTACATCTTGGTAATGCCTTTCTCAAGATGTCAACATCTTTCTCCTCCATGGGAATGTAATCTAGCAACAGGATCCACCTCAATACACAATCTCTAAGATGATGATACCAGATATCAATATGCTTGGACCGACCATGAAATATTGGATTTTAGAGTTTGATACAGCTCTGATTGTCACAATAAATAATTATAGAATTCATCTGATGACTTAACAAACCAACCGATATCTTCCTCATCTAGATAGCATCACATGATGACTTAATTGTAGCCACGTACTCTTCCTCTACCGAAATGAGTGCAACCGATCTTTGTTTCCTAATGTACCAAGAAACTATTGCTGACCCAATACTGAAGATCCCTCCTGATGTGCACTTCCTGTCGAATGGAATCCCTACCCAATCTACATCGGTGAAGCCTTGAAGCTTCACTCCCTTTGATCATGTGTACCATAACCCAAATTGAGTAGTGCCTCTGAGGTATCTCAATACATGTTTTTTCTCCTTCCAATACAGCTTGGTAGGCCTAACCATCGCTTGACTAAGTTTGTTAACTGCATAACACATAACTATAAACAATAGCTTCCACTACTTCCCCTAAAGTAGAATCCTCCCTTCTCCAGTTACCAGTTAGAGGAGTCTCCATGGGTTTACTTCTCTCTATGTGGAATCTCTTGAGTATCTTGTTGAAATACTTTCCCTAAGATAAAAACAACTCTCGTCTCCCTGCCATACCTCCATGCGAAGAAAGTAATGCATGAGTCCCATGTCCTTCATCTCAAACTCTCTTGCAAGCTCCTCCTTGAAATATTTTATCAGTTTCTCATCACTTATCATTATGAGATCATCTACATAAAGTATAATGATCAAAAACTTACCTTCCACCACTATGTGATACAAGTTTGCATCTGCTTCACTCTTCGTGAAGCCTAACCCAATGAAGTAGCTATCTATCTTGTTGTACCAAGCATAGGGTGCTTGCTTTAGCCCATACAACACTCTATTGAGTTGGTAAATGATATAAAATGGATCTTAGACCTCTAAGTCTTCAAATATCAGAAACAGAGAACGTAGGGAAAAACACGAAGAAATGGCGGAAATCCAAGAGAAGCGGGAAATGCGGTATTGATGAATAAGAGCCATTAGATCTGCCAGATCAATGGTTGGGATGGAATCGGTGATATCGCATCAGAGGTGTCCAGTGGAATGTATCGGAGGCAACCCATTGGGAAATGCAATCAGCCAACTAGCGACTTAACGTGAGCCGTTGGATCGAGTGCATAGATCCAATGGTGGAGATCACATAATCACATCGCAATGTTACCAAAGGAAAAACTTACCCACAGGCCCAAAGCCTATGCAATATGCCATTTTCACTTTATCAAATCACAAATAATCAAAGAGGGGGACTTTACACAAGTGCAAAGGATTTCAACGGACTCGAAGGAATTATGAACCAAAACAGCAGAAATTTGAATTCTGTGGTAAATGGTATTTCAGACAGGCTTCAAGAGGTAACAGGTATTGGATAGGCTTCGCTCGATTCCATACATTGGCTGACACGTAGCACGACGTAGGAGAGAGGAAACCTCTTTTTTGGGCGGTTAATTCCCGTGCAAGTGGGCTGCCCAAAATAGTTGTCAACCGTTGGATTAACAGAGCGTAGATCAACGATCAAAGGGGGTGTTGGTGGATGAGGCATGGCAGCTGTCCAATTCATTTGTTTTGGGATTAGCACCAAGGAAAGGTTGGATAGTCAGGACCACCCATGCCTGTCGGTCCTTTTGTTTAAACTGTTTCTAATATAAACAAATCAGTTTCCACGCTTTAAGCGTTTTGTAACAAAAACGTGTTATAAAACACGATGAACGTATAAAAGTTAAAGGGAGAAGGGGAACAGAGAGGTTGATAGAGCCCGAGAGCTAGAGAGCTAGAGGGAGTTGACAGTACAGAGGTGGTGAAAGCAAAGCAGAGGAGAACCAGAAGGGTTTGGAGAACCATCCAAGGGGTCCGGTGGTCGTGTAACGCTATGTAATTACCGCTGACTATTGTGTTGAGACACAGTGTTTGAGCTCACAATTGTAATCTCTCTTTTGAAGACATAATATAGAGGTAACACTGAAAGCTTGGACCAAGAGACGTAGCCAGGAAGTTTGGTGAACTCCTTTATCATTTGTTTGTGTTGATATGTGTTTATTAATGTCTTTTAATTGTTGATTATCTATATTATTCACAATCTTATCAATCCATTGCACTAACTAATATAGGCATTTCCTGCACATAAGTCTGTAATACCTTAGTTTCTATTTAAGATCGCATTTCAGATCAAGTGGTATCAGAGCTTAAGGTTTTTGTTAAGGTTAGACAAGCTTGTGTAGGAATTTGAATGCTAACTAGACTAAAGCTTCGAAGAGGAGAAGGAGTAATTGTTGAGGCTAATCTAGAGACCATAAGAGTCTTTTCTCAAAGAAGAATGGCAGAAGAAGCTCCATTAGGATCAGACAGTTTTATGACCATAAGAGCTATGGTGGAAGAGATGTATCTAGAGTTCAAGAAGGGTCAAGGTGAAAGCCCTTCAACACCTAAACTAGACAAAGGAGCATAGGAACCTTTTCTATTTGCACCTCCAGAAGACAAAGGAAAAGGAGGAATGCCTCGTCCACCATCTCCTCCATCATCATCATCATCCTTAGAGTCATCCTCTTCGCATAAAACTAGTTGTTCAAAGAAGAAGAAGAAAACTTCTTTAATCAAATTAGATGTAAAGTTTGATTTGCCAATTTATGATGGAGAACTTAATGCATAGAAGCTAGATAATTGGATCCGTACAATTTATTGGCCTCATTGAGGTAGATCTCTACAAGAGTATTAGTCATCTTGAAAAAAAGTCCCAATTTCCAACAGTGCGCACCATGAGTAGCCTGACAAATCCCTTTCTCAAAACTATCACGATCGACAGAGCCATAGCTCCAACAACAGTCACTCCACTCAAATTAAATCTAAAGAAAGGCTTAGAGGAAAATGAAGCTTAACCAATTTTTAATTCCACACAAATAGATCTGCTTACAGTTACCACATACACATTGCCAAGGAGCAACACACTTTTCCTTAATAGAAGCTACACAAATATGCCCACTTTTCCTTAAGAGAATCTATGCAAATATGGTTTCTTTTCCTTAATAAAAGTTGCACAATCCTCCAAATCTACAAACTTTATAGTTGACTTGCAATGGTCCACTATAGTATCCAACACAACTATTATTCACTTGACAGGTCCCAACTCGGTTCACTACTGTTGCAACTGCTCCTTTGATAGTATGAAGAGGACTTCACTCTTGATTGTCTTCATGCCGAAGCCAATAGATCCAATAGATATACAGGAAAAAGGGCATAAATCGACTACTTTCTCAACGCACAGGTTGGCAGTTCTTGGCTCTTCAAGCATGCCAACAAATCTTCACATCAACGCTCACTAAAAGAGGAGGCTCCAAGCTCACCACAACCTCCCTCACTCCACCAGTCTCACACACCATAGACTTTGATACCAAATTAAAAAAATTATGGAAGACGAAATTTAAGAATGAACCACATAAGTCACAAGTAAGGCCTATTGCACCTAGAAGTTTCTAAGCAAAGCTGCTATACATTTATTAATTAATCAAACAAAATTACACATATTTATATGATTACTTTAGAGAAATCAAACAAATTCTTAAAAAGAAATGTAACAGCTAAATAAAAACACAATCTAAATCACTCTAGCAACTTTTTCCATTATTTTCCATTATCTCCAAATCATAAGTACAAAAATGTACCAACGAAACTTACACATCCATTGTTTGCTTTTCTTTATTTAGATGCCAAAGATACGTACACATCCATTGTTTTCCTTTCTTTATTTAGATATCAAAGATATCCCATTATAGACATTGAAGCATCTATCTCAACAAATTTTGTCTCATCGACCAAAGTGTACGCTGTACACATATGAATATAAACTCACTCACTGGTGGAGAGACATGGAGATAGTGCCAAACTCGCAGTGGCAATCACTTCTGTTTTATTGATCCCTTCTGTAACAAACACATAAATTAAACTCACTCAGTGGTGGATGGATAGACATGGAGATAGTGCCAAACTCACGGTGGCAATCACTTCTGTTTTATTGATTCCATGAAAATGGATTGAAGAACGACAGGTGTATATATTGTACACAATTATAAAAGAATCCACTAAATCATGTCTTCTACCAGGCCCGTTCTGCGTTTTATTCAGAACTCATTACCTCAACCAAGTTTAATGTATGTATTTAACATTTAACATATCATTTCATTAAAAGAATTTATAAGCTAAAATTGAAAACCTTTAACATCTCTTCTTATTAACAGAATTTAGATGAACGTAGATTTGTCATTCGGGTAAATGATTATGTGGAGCCATGATCTAACTGGTGATCAATGCTCACCATTCACTGTATAGTAACGGTTCACCAAATGCTAACCTGATTTGATCACGGTGTGTTGTATATCACTTATTATAACAATTAAATTTCAAATAGTAATAGAAAAGATTATAATTTAAACTTCTATGGATTTGATATGTAGTCATAGATCAGTTGAATGCTAATCTTTTTATTAAATACAATATCTGAATTCTAAATAATAATTAATTAACTATGATAAACCTACGCTTTAGTATCCCAATTCTTAAATAAAACTTCCTATTGACATAAACAAAAAAAATAGATCAAAGTACAGTAAATCAAAGAATGGCTATGCAACACATGTTATGCGCCAATAGATGCCATCATCCCTATAAGGAAAATTATAAGAATGCCAAGGATCGTATCATCAAATCTTAGGTTGAATATCTCAGATCATCAAAGTTTAGGTTGAATATATTATGTGTTATGTAGGAGTTTGGCCATAGTCGTCTTCTTTTTTTATCATTCATGATAACTAAGTAAGAACTTAACTTAACTCACATTTGCATATCAATATTATGGGCATCTGTACATATTCAATTAGATTATAAGCTTTATGAAGGGAAGAATGGGAAGAATGTTACATATTAGGTTTTTCATAATATTTTTTTTTTTTATATTATATGTATAATGGTAAGGAAGATAATTTTTTCATAAGATATTATAATAAAGAGAAATAATAAAAAAATATAAGTTATAATTTATTATAAATAAAAAAATAAAAACTTAGGAGTTACAGGTACCCTAATTTTCTATTTTGTTTCCCAAAAAAAAGTTCGCTTATTTTTATTTTTTCTAACAATTTGCATATTAGGAATTAGTAAGATTCGCCAAAATTTTTAAATTTTAAAAGATAAAATTTTATCTTTAAATTTTTTTCCTCCTATTCATTTTATTTATGTTTTTTTTGTTTTTTAATCTTTTCAATTTTGTTTTATTGTTATTTATAAATGCAAAATAAAACACTAAAAATTTGAAAATTTATAATGGCAATAATGATTATTTTTTATTTTTACATTATAATTTATTTATAAATATTGAAAAGACTAATCCTTACTTTTGCAGCGTATATTTGAAACACAATAAGTGAATACAAATTCCCATCCAAAATTTTGATTTTATCTTAAGGCCTCTTTGTCAATAATAATAATAATAATAATAATAATAATAATAATAATTTGTAATTATGTTTTAAACATTAAAAAAAAACCAATAAAAAAAAGTAGAGTGTGTATTTAAAAAATAACATTATCCTTAAAATTATAATTATAAGAAAGTAAAAAGTCATCTCTACAATATTCTTAACCATAATTCATATTCTAAATTAATATCTCATTTATTTATTAAAAAACTTTAACCATACTCATTTTTTAACTACCCATTATTATCAATCTTGATAATTCAACTCATATTTGCACCATTTTATCTACCCAATCTTGATAATTCAACTCATATTTGGACCATTTTATCTACCCAACAACAACATTTCTTGTAGACATAAACCCTTACTCACTTATACATTAGACCCTATAAAGGTAAAAGATTGGGTGACATACTTTTAGATGCATAATGGTAAGGAGTCTCCTCACATTAACCTAATTTTTTTTTATAGGATATTACAACGTTTCATTAGGATATTACAACGTTTAAGGGAAATAAAAAAACATACCAGATAAGTTTCATTATTGCAATATAATCACTTTGGTTTTTTTTTTCATTCTCTTTATTTTTTTTATTTTATTGTGATATAAAGATGCAAAATAAAAAGTCATAGGAATTTCAACACTTGTGATGATAATAATCAGCTTTTGTTGATTTTACATTAGAATCCATCTATAAATTATTGAAGAAACCATCTTTTGACTTTACAAGTTATAATTGAAACGGAAGGATTCAGTAATAGACCTTTTTCTTATAATCAAATACATTTTTCAACACCACAATATATCTATCAAGTAATAACAATAATCTGTCTAACATCCGCAAAATCCATGCATGAAGAGTTCAGATCATTCGAAGTCAAAAACGTCCTCTAAACAGTTAGAAAACTGTGAAAGTGGCCTTTTTCATCGCCCGAAAAAAATAAAATTCCTTTTCCAATTATATTGGTGGCATTCCAAAAAAAACTCAAGAAAGTGACTATATAGAAAATGTCGCCATCCTAGAAAGGGAGTAATAAGAAGGTGAGGGATCGCTTTTACATATTCATGGCCATAAATCATCTAAGTTTAGGTTCACTATTTCATATTCCTTTTTAGGACTTTAGCCATGGCTCCTTTCTTCATTCATGGTGACTATCCTTAACAACTTAACCCACATTTGCAATATTTTATCTTCAGAACAATAATATCACTTATGGACATCCACACATAAGCACTTACATATTAGGATTTATGAAGTGGAGAGGGATTCCCTAACATATTTTAATATTCAAAATGGTGGGGGATTGCTCAATTTTGGTAGAATTCTACATGTTAGCCAAAATACTTTATAACAATATATTACAACAAAGGTAGATAAAACAATTAAAATATAAGATAAAGTTCACTATTATGGTACGACTAACTTGTATTTTTTTTCTTATCTTTTTTCTTTCATAATTTTGGTTTAAAGATGAAAAAATAGGATCTTAAAGGAATATGAAAAATTACGATGATAATAATGTTTGATTGCTGATTTTAAACAAGAATTTATTTATAAATTATTGACGGGTTCATTTATTAACTTTGCATCTAATATTTGAATCTCAAGGAGGTAGTAAAAATATTTTATCTTATAAAATGATTTTTAATACCACAATATATAAATGAAGTAGTAAAAATAATCAATATAACTACCAAGAAATTCATGCATTAACTATTGAGATCATTGGAACCCAAAAATTCCCATCCAAAATATTAACAAACATTGAAAATGGTCTTTTATCTAGAAAAATAAAAATTCCCTTTTTTGAATTTGCTATTGATTAGATTCAATACAAAAGCAAAAACAATTACTCAAGACAGTAGCTATGTAATATATCTCATAATCCTTAGAGTGGGTGTTATAAAAGGTGAAGGATCATCTCTTGGGTATTGTTCACCATAACTCATTAAGGTATAGGTTGGATATCTCATATACCTATGCAATAATTTGGCCATGACCATTTTTTTCATTCATGGTAAATAGCCCCAAGAACTAACCCCACCTTTGTAAGATTTTGTATGCATAACTACAGTATTTGTTATGGAAATGAATGCAATAGCACATTTTCCCTTCTATTTCCACATGTTACTATTCCTTTTTCACCTTCTTATAACCATAACCATACCCGTTTTGACTTAGATCTCACTCAAGTATAGTTTGCTTTGTCTAATTGGAATTTTAATGAATTATGTAATACTTTTTCTAGAAATCGTGTCTTTCATGTCTAACCTAACAATGAAGCTACTATATATTAGATGCATATCACAAAAGTCAAGGAAACAATACTTGTGTGGAAGAGATAGATTGTTACAAATCCATGAGTATCACCACTTGCAAGGAATCCACAAGTGTTTGTTGTTGCATAACCAATGTTATTAATCATAGTCACCAAATATGCCATTTGTCATTTGTTTTGAGTTCCCAAAAGCAGTGTTGATATTACTAGTTTCTACTATATGGGATTCAGGTATTTTTCTACAAGGTTATGATGACAGATGTGTGTATGATTCTAGCTACATATGTGGAGCATCTTTAAGAGAATTTATTCTTTGGTATAGTATGGTAACTAATCTAGTTGCTTAGTTACTCTAGATACTTTATTTTCTTATTAGAGAAACTATTTTTAAAATAGATGTTCTATTTTCTTCAATGGCATGTAGAAAATATTGTAGATTCATAAGCTAATGCAATTTTCTAAAGCAAGAGACAACAATCTACTTCTACTCTTTACAACGGAAGCCCATAAACATCGAGCAAATGATAATCAATAGAGGAAGAGAATCAAAGGCACGTAACCTAATAAATATGCGGGGAAAGCCATAGCTCAAAACCCCACTATCCGTTTTGTATTAATCTAGAAAATCAAGATAAAATTACAATGCCTGTTCTCTCTAGAACAATCCCAGGACTCAACAAATTCAATCTCCAACTCATAAGAAATCTCAAGGCCAAAGCTTAGCCAATTCATAAGCTCTCCATGTCTCTATTCCAATGTGTAATTCCTATGAAGGATAACTTGTATTTAAAGGGAAATAAAGCCTCTAAAAATAGCACAATCCCTCAAGGATCAGTTCCTAAATGCATGCACTATCAGTGCAACTCAGAAAAATCTAAAACAATTATTACACTATCCCTACACTCTAGTCTCAACTCGGTCTTTCTCAGAATCGACATGCATGAGTTTATGATGAGTAAATATTTAGTTAACTAGAGTAGCACTGGTGGAGTACATTAGTGTCACCATTGTGTTAACTCACTATTGGTTCTCTCAATTAGTTTAAGAACTAATTTAACGAAACTGACTCATAAAACTGAGTCTTTTATTTTACAACTCACAATTAACTCACACTAGACTCCTACAAAGTACGGAGAACATATACATGACTTCCAAAAGGCTTCCAACTTGAATTTCCTAAGTTAAGTAAGTTTAATAAACTTAATTTAACTGTTGGCTTGATGGGGCCTGACCCAAGTTTGGACTTAATTACCCAAACAAATCCCTGTACTACTGGCCCTTTCTGCAACAACCCACGGAGCGCGGACTGAGGTCTCACTCGAAGTAGTATGGGGGGATGCTGGAACCAAGTTTTTGCACCTTTGAAATGTCTGAGGGGTCGATTTAGTCCAACTGTGAATACCTTCACGCAGGTCACTTCGCACACTTTCCTGACCTGCGAGGCCTTTCCGCCCTGTTATACTCGACTTCACGCAGCCCTAACTAGGGTTGAGGAGCTTCATGCTGCTAAAGCAATGATCTGCGCTATTTCCCCAAGTCACACCATGGATCTTACTTATTTTCTTATAACGGTTAGTTATCTTCACGTAAACAAATACCTTATATTATATTAACTTATTCAGCACATTCATCTAAGTTCACATAGCAAATAAACAATAAACTTGCAATTCATACCTAATATACTTCAATGCATCAAACAGGAAAAGATACACAGAAATATTGTAAAATTTCTCTTTATTAATGCTTCAATCGGTTACAGACTCAACCTCCCTTGCGCACTTAGTTGCAGGGATCCGCACACTCAACGACAGACTACTAGGCCTCTGCGCACTTAGCTGTAAAGCCTTCTCCTACTCTACGACCCAAAGACACGACTCTACACATTAGAATCAATTATTCCTTATTAGGTCTTCCATGGATTAATTGATCCTCGTTACACTTAGAGCCTCGCTCTATTTATACAATCCCATGGTCCACGGACTATGGGTAAAACTTTCAAGCCAACATTATATTTACAACAATAAGGGTGGACAACCCTATGACTCAATTACAACTTCACGCTCTGCGCCCACAAATCGCGGAGTCTTTACATCGGACTTAGTCAAAACATGGGATTTAAGCCCCAAAACTTGCCTTGGGTGGATCCCACGCCCAACAGGCCCCCAACACAAACATTGTGACTCACCATCGAGTCACTCTGTTGGTGCGGAGATCTTCGCGCAGAGACTTGCCAACTCTACTCGGACTGCCGCAAGGTCAGTAGCACACTGAGCGGTTGCCTTCTGTATCTCTTTTACGCATTTTTCAAAGATTGCAATGTCTGAACTGCTCCCCTATATCTGTTCTTGCATCCCCTGCATCTGTTTATAGTCTCGTGCCTTCTTTCAGCTCCCTAGAGTGCGATGACTATGCTTTCGTCGGCTAGTCAGATAGTCAGGCCACCCATATATGGCTTCAATCGACTGCCATTTACTTTCCCTGGGAAAGGTTCTCCATTTAACTTTACCAGCTGCACCGCACCTATGTCTGTGACCTCCTTAACAAAATATGGTCCCAGCTAATGCATTTTGAACTTTCCTAGGAATTTATCAAACTTACTATCATATAGTAACATCAAATCGTTTACCTTGAAGGTGCACAACTTAATATGTCGATCGTGCCAGGCCTTTTCACACTACGTTTTTACCTGCTAATGGAATCCAGCCAAAACTCATTCCTCTTCGAGTTCCTCCAACTATGCAAGCCTCTCCTCTAGGGTTCCACGGTCCATCATACCTGTGATCACTGTTATGCGTAGACTAGGCACGATATACTCCATTGGCATTACGACTTCCACTCCATAGACCAGTCGGAAATGTGTCTGTCCCATCAGTTTCTTGCATGTTGTCGTATAAGCCCATAATCATGTAGGTACGCGCAAGTCCCAATCACTTCGTTGTGCACTATATACCATGTTCAGTGCTCCTCACACTTCGTTAAAGGCTTCTACATGGGTAACCTTCTGCATACTCGTTCCTTCCACATTCTGTTGCCCCAACTTGAGGGACCATTTGTGCAATTGCCTCACCAACACATGTTTATTGACCGTGTTCCCCAATGTGAAGTCCATGTGAATCCGTGCAGGTTGTTTAGCATTGCCTGTACCCACCTAGATAGATGCATGCGTGGACCATCCCGTACATTATATTTATCTGTTAGTCGCATCTGAGGCTTCCCAAAACACATGTGAATCACTCTCCTGCATTCATGCTAGTCCTCAAAGCTTCCTTGGTGTGTACCCCATCACCTCGCAGGCATAGCGCGTAGTACCCATTTCAAAGCCTTGAAATGTTGTTGTTCTGGCACCTCCCTTTCAAATCTGTCTAAGAAAGCATCTACCTCACTTAATGCATCATAAGTAGGCAGATCCCTCACTTCTGTTGATACACAGCGCAATGATCTTGTCATCATATTATAGTTCAGCGTGGTCACCTTGTGCAACCGGTTCTGCCAGAACTCTATCTCCTCATCAGAATCCGTTGTACAGGAGCTTTCGTGCTCCCATGAGATTTGTCCATCCACGGTGGGATTTACCCAGTCTTTCTCTCATGCGGTTATCTTGTAGATGCAGTCCAAATTGTCATCACTTTCATAGTCGTGCACTGGCTTTTTGTAGTGCGATCCTTCTGTAGGGTCTAAAGGTACGACTATGCGTAGAGACTTTTTCTCAAAAATCATCTTGCGCTTCTTTAGATTTATCACCCCATTCATGTCAGTGGCCTAATCGATTCCTAAGAGCGTGGTATAAGGATTGTTGTCATCAACAATCTCTATCACTTCAAAGTATGCTAGCACGCTTGCCCCTTCAATATCCACGGTGATTCATTACAATCTCCCCATGGGTATTATCTTTTGCTAGTTTGCCATTTGCAGCTGGATAGGAAACCATTACAGCGCAAGCCTTCCCATGCACTCCCATGTGTGCTTTGGAAAAACGTCTGTGTCTGACCCTAGGTCCAGAATTACTTGGTCCATTTCATATTCTCCAATCTGCGCGGTCAACCTCATTTCGCTTCTTGTCCTTCTTGCATGCTTTCCAATCTTCCAGACTATGCGCGGTTCTCCTGGTGTGGTCCCAGCACATCTATTAATGAGTTCCTGCAATCCCTTTACATCCTTCATATCGCACAGTAGCTTCATGCATGTTTCTAGGAACATCGTAACCATAGATGGGTCCATTTCCAGCTCCGATCTATCTTTGCTTCTTGAAGTGGGGGCATGAGTGAAGCCCATCCTAGCTTCCATGAAGGTTTCCTTAGCACGCTCCAAATCAAACTCTAGTTCTTTTGTCAGAGCCTTGTGAACCCAACTACTATCTTCAGGTTGTTTGCCTTTATCATCTCTTGTCATAATTCCACTTTGGAGCACAATGTTCACATTGGGGTCTTCTTCGCGTGGCTTAGACCTCATCATGTGTAGGTTTTGAGTCAGGGGAGGTTGGAGCGCTCCCTTATTGCGCAGCTTAGTTATCAGTGTGGGACAATCCTCTGTCTCACGATAAAACAAGGTACAATACAGATATGATGGATGCGTTGGATTTGTACAATCATGGGCATAATGTCCCAGCCCCCCGCAATTGTAACATATCAACTGTTCATGACCTCTTCCAGGTCCTCCTCCACCTCGACCTCGTCCGCGCCCCTAAAATCTAGTTCGCGCCACTCCTGCGTTTTAGTCAGGGGGCCGCGTTTCGACCTGAACTCTGTAGGTGGGAGTCCTATCCATCATCATCTCATAGCTTCTACAGGTATGCTCATCATGTCCCACTGATCTACAGAAACTAGAGAACAACTTTTGTGAATTATGCATGTACTTCTGCAATAGATGACAATTGTCCGTAACATGCTTTCCTCCTATTTGAGAAATTGAGCATCACAAAGCAGGCACTGCGCTAGGTCCTGCTTATGCCTTCAGTCTTAACGACATCACCCCTCCTCCCGTGAGGTAGTTCGCGAACACCGGGAAGTGGTCCTTGTCATGTCCCTAACCCTTGCATTTTATGCACCATACTTCTTTGCGCACTTCCAGGCGAGCTGTCCTGTCCTATTTCAAACTCTGCATCTCAGGGCATAATTTTTTCAACTGCGTGTGGATCTGATGAACTCCCAGGATAGGATCATGTATTGGGGTCTCATGTAGCCTCATCACAATCTCTAAGGCCTCTCCCTAGGTTGGTAACCTTTGTTGTGACAACACGTTCCTTAAATGTGGCATTAGCGATGCCACAAACCATTTGCGATGTTGTCCATCCATCAAAGTCATATTAGCTTCATGAATTGTGCACTTCAGTCTCTGATCCAACTCCCAAGAAGTCTCTCCTGGTAGCATTGTGATCTCTTTGAATCCAATGATCAACTGTGCCTCTGACTTTGGCCTACTAAATTCTCTATTTAGCGCAACTTGGATATCTGCGATCCTTGCATTCATATTGTCATTAGAATGCTTACTATACCAGGTTAGCGTGTGATCCTGTAGAGTGCTGACCAATGTGGCTTTCTTTATGTTATCATCTGTAACTCCCCGTGCTTCCCATACAGTGCTTATCATGAACCAAAATTGGTCTAGATCTTCATTTCCTACTCCCTTGAAGACAGACAACTTTATCGCGCTTACCATATTGACTCGCGATGGTGGCGAAGGTGGTAAGGGTGAAGAAGGGGGTGAAGGCTATGAAGCTAGTGGTGGCGTGGGTAGGGGTGTTATGCATGGAATCCTCTGCCTTATCAAATTGATCACAATCCTCTGTGAGACCTTCGTAAGCTCTTCCTTGTCCCTTCGTGGAGGTAAAATCAAGGGGCTATTCTCGGGTCCCTTACTTCCTTCGTTTCTGTAGGCTTTTCCACTTCGCGTAGCTCTGAACATCAAGGTAATTGCATAATCCTTTTTTCACACAATAGCATTTTAATCCAAGTATTGAGAGATTTTACGTACTTAGCTTGCGAATTGATTAAAGTATCTATGCGAACTCAGTAATGAATCCTCCTATAATCCGATCAAGCCAGTGATCAATAGCCTGCGTGATATTATCCTTCGATACTTCCAATCTGTGTACCAACTCTGGGGTCCACACAATAGGATTTTCAAGTTTCCACCTTCCTTGGCTATCTTCTAGCTTCGCGATCCACTCGTACAGCTCAGTAGGGAAAGATGTGAAGAAAATTTCATGGATCTCTGTGTACAGGTAGTAGTCTAACCACTTTTCCTTTGATAGCCATAGATTCTTGTTCTCCTGTGCTATGAACTCGTGAATTCCCTTGTCCAACCAACCTTCAATTTTGAAGAGAGATTCCATACAGGCTGGTAGAGTATTTAATTAATGGAAAGACCTGTGAGCAATTTTGAAACCGACGTTTCGGACTAGCTAGGTGAGTCCATCATCAGGGTAATGAGATCTGCATTTTGAGAAGAGAGAGTCAAGAAAATGAGAACCTATTAATAGAAGGATGGATAGATAACCTAGGTTTGGAGAGGTCGGCTTGATTTTCATCAATTTATTAATAACTGGATTAAATAAATTTTAATTTTGTTTTAAAATTTAATTTCATTAATAAATTTAAGACTATATTAAAAGTAATTTTTTTTTTATTTAACTAGATTAATTAGACCTAAATTAAAAATAAAATTAATTTAAACTAAATTTAAAATAAAAACAATTTAATTGGTTAATTAATTAATTAAATTAATTTTTAAATCTAGTTTAATTAATAAATTTAAAACTATATTGATTAATCAATTAATTAATTAATTAATTAATTTTTAATTAAGCTTAATTAATAAATTTAAAACTTCTTCTTTTTTTCTCTCTCTATTTTTTTTTTTAAATTCACTTAAAGTAATTTGGCCTAATTTAAAAATAAAATTGGTTTAAACTAAAACGATTAAATAAATTTTAATTATGTTTTAAATTTTTACTTTAATTAATAAATTTAAAACTGTATTAAAAGTAAAATTTCTTAACTAGATTAGTTGGACCTAAATTAAAAATAAAATTAATTTAACCTAAATTTAAATTAAATCAATTTAATTAATTAATTAATTAAATTTATTTTAAATTTATTTAATTTTAAATTTAGTTTAATTAATAAATTTAAAACTTTTTATAAGATTAAATTAATTTGGCCTAAAATAAAATTAGTTTGAACTAAATTTGAAATAAAATCAATTTAATTAATTAATTAAATAAATTATTTTAAAGAAGTCAGTAGTCAACTTGGATTGTGCATTGCGCAAATATAGTAGCCACTCTTACCTCCAAGATAGCCTAGACTTCCTTTTGCACTGTTCTTGTAGCCAGTGACTCAGGCTCCCAAAAGAAATTGTGCAATCTTTGCCTATCATTCCCCAGGTATGTGTTAAGTCATTCCTCAAATTTTCTTTGGTTTTTGCTAATAGATTTCTTGCCATGCATGTTCCTTTGTCTCCAAATCTTTCAGGTGTTCATCTGCCTCTTAGCAATACAGGATTAATCGCCTCCAAGAGATTAGGATCAGAGGACACTAACAAAAGTGCAACTGGAGCAGCAATTGAGCAGGTGTCCTCATGTCTACCGACCTATGAAGATACCAAGTTGTTTCTAGACAAGGACATCAATTTGAAAATGGAAAGAGGTCAATGAAGCATTTGTAGGCACTTTTGCGGAAGACCTCGAAGACTGTCAAGTGTATGTGAACATTTCATTAGGATATTACAACGTTTAAGGGAAATAAAAAAACATGCTAGATAAGTTTCATTACTACAATATAATCACTTTGGGTTTTTTTCTCATTCTCTTTATTTTTTTTATTTTATTGTGATATAAATATGCAAAATAAAAGGTGATAGGAATTTCAACACTTGTTATGATAATAATCACCTTTTGTTGACTTTACATTAGAATCCATTTATAAATTCTTGAAGAAACCATCTTTTAACTTTACAAGTTATAATTGAAACGGAAGGATTCAGTAATAGACCTTTTTCTTATAATCAAATACATTTTTCAACACCACAATATATCTATCAAGTAATAACAATAATCTGTCTAACATCCCCAAAATCCATGCATGAAGAGTTCAGATCATTCGAAGTCAAAAACGTCCTCTAAATTGTTAGAAAACTGTGAAAGTGGCCTTTTTCATCCCCGAAAAAAATTAAAACCCTTTTCCAATTATATTGGTGGCATTCCAAAAAAAAAACTCAAGAAAGTGACTATATAGAAAATGTCACCATCCTAGAAATGGAGTAATAAGAAGGTGAGGGATAGCTTTTACATATTCATAGCCATAAATCATCTAAGTTGAGGTTCACTATTTCATATTCTTTCTTAGGACTTTAGCCATGGATCCTTTCTTCATTCATGATGACTATCCTTAACAACTTAACCCACATTTGCAATATTTTATCTTCAAAACAATAATATCACTTATGGACATCCACACATAAGCACTTACACATTAGGATTTATGAAGTGGAGAGGGATTCCATAACATATTTTAATATTCAAAATCGTGGGGGATTGATTGCTCCAATTTAGGTAGAATTCTACATGTTAGCAAAAATACTTTATAACAATATATTACAACAAATGTAGATAATTAGAATACAAGATAAAGTTCACTATCATGGTAGGACTAACTTGTATTTTTTTTCTTATCCTTTTTCTTCCATAATTTTGGTTTAAAGATGAAAAATAGGATCTTAAAGGAATATGAAAAATTATGATGATAATAATGATTGATTGTTGATTTTAGACAAGAATTTATCTATAAATTATTGACGGGTTCATTTATTAACTTTACATCTAATATTTGAATCTCAAGGAGGCAGTAAAAATATTTTATCTTATAAAATGATTTTTAATACAACTATATATAAATGAAGTAATAACAATAATCAATATAACTTCCAAGAAAGTCATGCATTAACTATTGAGATCATTGGAACCCAAAAATTCCCATCCAAAATATTAACAAACATTGAAAATAGTCTTTTATCCAAAAAAATAAAAATTCCCTTTTTTGAATTTCGTATTGATTAGATTCAATACAAAAGCAAAAACAAATACTCAAGAGAGTAGCTATGTAATATATCTCATAATCCTTAGAGTGGGTGTTATATAAAGGTGAAGGATCATCTCTTGGGTATTGTTCACCATAACTCATCAAAGTATAGGTTGGATATCTCATATACCTATGCAATAATTTGGCCATGGTCATTTTTTTCATTCATGGTAAATAGCCCCAAGAACTAACCCCACCTTTGTAAGATTTTGTATGCATAACTACAATATTTGTTATGGAAATGAATGCAATAGCACATTTTCCCTTCTATTTCCACATGTTACTATTCCTTTTTCACCTTCTTATAACCATAACCATCCCCATTTTGACTTAGATCTCACTCAAGTATAATATGCTTTGTCTAATTGGAATTTTTATGAATTATGTAATACTTTTTCTAGAAATCTTGTCTTTCATGTCTAACCTAACAATGAAGCTACCATATATTAGATGCATATCACAATATTCAAGGAAACAATATTTCTGTGGAAGAGATAGATTGTTACAAATCCATGAGTATCACCACTTGTGAGGAATCCACAAGTGTTTGTTGTTGCATAACCTATTATTAATCCTAGTCACCAAATATGCCATTTGTCATTTGTTTTAAGTTCCCAAAAGTAGTGTTGATATTACTAGTTTCTATTATATGGGATTCAAGTATTTTTCTACAAGGTTATGATGACGGATGTGTGTATGATTCTAGCTACATATGTGGAGCATCTTTAAGAGAATTTATTCTTTGCTATAGTATGGTAACTAATCTAGTTGCATAGTTACTCTAGATATTTTATTTTCTTATTAGAGCAATTATTTTTAAAATATATGTTCTATTTTGTTCAATGGCCTGTAGAAATCCTGTAGATTCATAAGCTAATGCAATTTTCTAAAGCAAGAGACAACAATCTAATTCTACTCTTTACAACGGAAGCCCATAAACATCAAGAAAACGATAATCAATAGAGGAAGAGAATCAAAGGCAAGTAACATAATAAATATCCGGGGAAAGCCACAGCTCAAAACCCCACTATCTATTTTGTATTAATCCAGAAAATCAAGATAAAATTACAATGCTTGTTCTCTCTAGAACAATCCCAGTACTCAACAAATTCAATCTCCAACTCATAAGAAAGCTCAAGGCCAAAGCTTAGCCAATTCATAAGCTTTCCATGTCTCCATTCCAATGTGTAATTCCTATGAAGGATAACTTGCATTTAAAGGGAAATAAAGCCTCTAAAAATAGCACAATCCCTCAACGATCAGTTTCTGATTGCATGCACTATCAGTGCAACTCAGAAAAATCTAAAACAATTAGTACACTGTCCCTACACTCTAGTCTCAACTCGGTCTTTCTCATAATCAACATGCATGAGTTTATGATGAGTAAATATTCAGTTAACTAGAGTAGCACTGGTGGAGTACATTAGTGTCACCACTGTGTTAACTCACTATTAGTTCTCTCAATTAGTTTAAGAACTAATTTAACTAAACTGACTCATGAAACTGAGTCTTCTATTTTACAACTCACAATTAACTCACACTGTACTCCTACAAAGTAGGGAGAACATATACATGACTTCCAAAAGACTTCCAACTCGAATTTCCTAAGTTAAGTAAGTTTAATAAATCTAATTTAACTGTTGGCTTGATGGGGCCTAACCCAGGTTTGGAGTTAATTAGCCAAACAAATCCCAGTACTACTGGCCCTTTCTGCAATAGCCCGCGAAGCGCGGACTGAGGTCTCACGCGAAGTAGTATGGGGGGATGCTGGAACCAATTTTCTGCACCCTTGAGATGTCTGAGGGGTCAATTTAGTCCAACTGTGAATACCTTCGTGCAGGTCACTTCGCACACTTTCTTGACCTTCGAGGCCTTCGCGCCCTATTATACTTGACTTCACGCAGTCCTAACCATGGCTGAGGAGCTTCATGCTGCTAAAGCAGTGATCTGCACTATTTCCCCATGTCACACCATGGATCTTACTTATTTTCTTATAACAGTTAGTTATCTTTGGGTAAACAGATACCTTATATATATTCACTTATTCAACACATTCATCTAAGTTCGCATAGTAAATAAACAATAAAATTGCAATTCATACCCAATATACTTCAATGCATAAAACAAGAAAAGATACACAGAAATATTGTAAAACTTCTCTTTATTAATGCTTCAATTAGTTACAGACTCAACCTACCCTATGCACTCAGCTGTAGGGGTCCGCGCACTCAATGACAAACTACTAGGCCTCTACGAACTCAGCTGTAGAGCCTTCTCCTACTCTACGACCCAAAGACATGACTCTACACTTTAGACTCAATTATTCCTTATTAGGTCTTCCATGGATTAATTGATCCTCTTTACACTTAGAGCCTGGCTCTATTTATAGAATCCCATGGTCCATGGACTATGGGTAAAACTGTCAAGCCAAAATTATATTTACAATAGTAAGGGTGGACAACCCTATGACTCAATTAAAACTTCATGCTCCGCGCCCACAAATCGTGGACTCTTTACATCGGACTTAGTCAAAACTTGGGTTTTAAGCCCCAAAACTTGCCTTGGCAGGATCCCATGCTCAACAGGCCCCCAACACAAACATCGTGACTTGCCATCGAGTCACTCTGTCGGTGCGGAGATCTTCGTGCAGAGACTTACCAACTTTGCTCAGATTGCTGCAAGGTCGGTAGCGCACTGAGCGGTTGCCTGCTTTATCTCTTGTATGAGTTGTTCGAAAACCGCGGTGTCGGAACTGCTCACCTATATCTGCTCTTGCGTCCCCTGCATATGTTTATAGTCCCCCACCTTCTTTCAGCTCCCTAGAGCATGACAACTATGCTTCTGTCAGCTAGTTAGATTATCGCGCCACCTGTGTATGGCTTCAATCGACTGCCATTTACTTTTCCTGGGAATGGTTCTCCATTTAACTTTACCAGCTGCATCGCGCCTATGTTTGTGACCTCGTTAACAACATATGGTCCCAGCCAATGCATTTTGAACTTTCCTAGGAATTTATCAAACTTACTATCATATAGTAACACCAAATCGTTTACCTTGAAGGTGCACAACTTAATATGTTGATCGTGCCAGGCTTTTCACGTTGCTTTTGTACCTGCTAATGAAATCTAGGCAAAAATCATTCCTCTTCTATTTCCTCCAACTGCGCGAGCCTCTCCTCTAGGGCTCTGTGGTCCGTCATACCTGTGAGCGTTGTTATGCGTAGACTAGGCATGATATACTCCTTTGGCATTATGGCTTCCACTCCATAGACTAGCCGGAAAAGTGTCTGTGCCATCAGTTTCTTACATGTTGTCGTATAAGCCCATAATACTGCAAGTACGCGCAGGTCCCAATCACTTCATTGTGCATTATATACCATGTTCAGTGATTCGTTGACTTCGTTAAAGGCTTCTGCATGAGTAACCTTCTGCATACTCATTCCTTCCACATTCTTTCACCCCAACTCGAGGGACCATTTATGTAATTGCCTCACCAACACATGTTTATTGACCATGTTCCCCAATGTGAAGTCCATGTGAATCTGCACAGGTTGTTTAGCATATGCCTATACCCACCTGGACATATGCACGCGCGTACCATCCTATACATTGTATTTATCTGTTAGTCGCATCTGAGGCTTCCCAAAATGCATGTGCATCATTCTCCTACATTCGCGCCAGTCCTCAAAGCTTCCTTGGTGTGTACCCCACCAGCTCGCAGGTGTAGCGTATAGTACCCGTTTCAAAGCCTTGAAATGTTATTGTTCTCGCACCTCCCTTTCAAATATGTTCAAGAAATCATCTACCTCACTTAACCCATCATAAGTAGGCAGATCCCTCACTTCTTTTGATACACAATGCAATGATCTTGTCATCATATTACAGTTCAGCATGGTCACCTCGTGCAACTGGTTCTGCCATTGCTCTATCTCCTCATCAGAATCCGATGTACAGGAGATTTTGCGCTCCCATGAGATTCGTCCATCCGTGGTGGGATTTACCCAGTCTTGCTCTCGTGCGGTTATCTTGTAGATGTAGTCCAAATCGTCATCGCTTTCATAGTCATGCACTGGCTCTGTGTAGTTTGATCCTTCTGTAGGGTCTAAAGGTACAACTACGCGTAGAGAGTTTTTCTCAAAAATCATCTTACGCTTCTTTAGATTTATCACCCCGTTCATGTTAGTGGCCTAATCAATTCCTAAGAGCATGGGATGGGGATTGTTGTCATCAACAATCTCTATCACTTCAAAGTCTACTAGCACGCTTTCCCGTTCAATATCCATGGTGATTCCCTGCAATCTCCCCATGGGTATTATCTTTTGCTAGTTCACCATTCGCAGTTGGACAGGAGACCATTGTGGCATAGGCCTTCCCATGCACTCCCATGTCTACTTCGGCAGAACGTCTGCGTCCGACCCTAGGTCCAAAATTACTTGGTCCATTTCATATTCTCCAATCTGCGTGGTCAAACTCATTTCTCTTCCCGTCTTCCAATCTTCCTGACTATGCGCAGTTCTCCTGGTGCGGTCCCAACACATCTATTAATGAGTTCCTACAATCCCTTTACATCCTTATTGTCACGCAGTAGCTTCATGCATGTTTCTAGGAACATCATAAGCATAGATGGGTCGATTTATGGCTCCGATCTATCTTTGCTTCTCGAAGTGGGGGCATCAGCGAAGCCCTTCCTAGCTTCCATGAAGGTTTCCATAGCATGCTCCAAATCAAACTCTAGTTCTTTTGTCGGAGCCTTGCGAATCCAAGTACTATCTTCAGGTTGTTTGCCTTTATCATCTCCTGTTGTAATTACACTTTAGAGCACAATGTTCACATTGGGTCTTCTTCGCATGGCTCAGACCTCATCATGTGCAGGTTCTGAGTCGGGGGAGGTTGGAGTGCTCCCTTTTTGCGCAGCCTAGCTATCAGTGTGGGACAATCCTCTGTCTCATAATCAAACAAGGTATAATACAGACATGTTGGATGCGTTGGATTCGTACAATTATGGGCATAATGCCCTACCCCCCCGCAATTGTAACATATCAACTATCTGTGACCTCTTCCAGGTCCTCCTCCACCTTGGCCTCGTCCGCGCCCCTAAAATCTAGTTTGCGCCACTCTTGCGTTCTAGTCAAGGGGCCACGTTTCTACTTGAACTCTGTAGGTGGGATTCCTATCCATCATCAGCTCATAGCTTCTACAAGTACGTTCATCATGTCCCACTGATCTACAGAAACTACAGAATAACTTTTGTGAGTTCTGCGCGTACTTCTGCAACAGATGACAATTGTCCGTAACATGCTTTCCTCTTATTTGACAAATCGCGCACCATAAAGCAGGCACTGTGCTAGGTCCTGCTTGTGCCTTCGGTCTTAACGACATCACCCCTCCTCCCGCGAGGTAATTCACAAACACCGGGTAGTGGTCCTTGTCATGTCCCTAACCCTTGCATTTTACACACCATACCTCTTCACACACTTTTGGGCGAGCTATCTTGTCCTATTTCAGACTCTGCATCTCAAGGCATAAGTTTTTCAACTGCGTGTGGATCTGCGAAACTCCTAGATTAGGATCCTGTATTGGGGCCTCATGCAGCCTCATCACGATCTCTAAGGCCTCTGCCTGGGTTGGTAACCTCTGTTGCGATAGGGCATTCTTTAAATGCGGCATTAGTGATGCCACAAACCATTCGCGGTGCTGTCCATCTGCCAAAGTCATATTAACTTCACGAATTATGCACTTCAATCTCTGATCCAACTCCCAAGGAGTCTCTCCTAGTAGCAATATGATCTCTTTGAATCCAATGATCAACTGTGCCTCTAACATTGGCCTACTAAATTCTCTGTTTAGTGCAATTTGGATATATGTGATCCTTGTATTCAGATTGTCATTAGAATGCTTATTGTACTAGGTCAGTGCGCGATCCTACAGAGCACTGACCAATGTGGCTTTCTTTATGTTATCATCTAGAACTCCTTGTGCTTCCCATACAGCCCTTATCATGAACCAAAACTGGTCTGGATCTTCATTTCCTACTCCCTTGAAGACCGACAACTTTATTGTGCTTGCCATATTGACTCGTGGTGGTGGCAGGGGTGGTATGGGTGAAGATGGGGGTGAAGGCGGTGAAGCTAGTTGTCGCATGGGTAGGTATGTTATGCGCGAAATCCTCTGCCTTATCAAATTGATCACACTCCTCTGTGAGACCTTCACGAGCTCTTCCTTGTCCCTTCGTGAAGGCGAAATCAAGGGGCTATTCTCGAGTCCCTTACTTCCTTCGTTTCTGTAGGTTTTTCCACTTCACGTAGCTCTGAACATCAAGGTAATTACATAATCCTCTTTTCACACAATAACATTTTAATCCAAGTATTCAGAGATTTTACGTACTTACATCGCGGTCCTTTGGGAAAGCGTCACTCTGCCTCGCTATAGCTGACTGAAGTATCTACGCAAACTCAGTAATGAATCCTCCTATAATCGGATCAAGCTAGTAATCAATAGGGTGCGTGATATTATCCTCAGATACTTCCAGTCTACGTACCAACTTTGGGGTCCACACAATAGGATTGTCGAGTTTCCACCTTCCTTGGCTATTTGGCTAGCTTTGCGATCCACTTGTACAACTCAGTAGGTAAATATGCGAAGAAAATTTCGTGGATATCTGTGTATAGGTAGCAGTTTAACAACTTTTCCTTTGATAGTTGTGGATTCTTGTTCTCTTGTGCTACGAACTCGTGAATTCTCTTGTCCAAGCAACCTTCAATTTCTTTCTTAGTTGGATTCCAATGATACAACATCAGACATCTCTATGTAGATTCCGGTCCTGGAAATGAAACCATTTGTTGCCTTGATGGGGCTTGACCAAGGTTCGAAGTGAATTAGCCAAACAAATCCCTATACTACTGGCCCTTTTGGCAATAGCCCACAAAGCGTAGATTGAGGTCTCACTCGAAGCAGTATGGGGGGATGCTGGAACCAAGTTTCCACGCCCTTGAGATGTCTAAGGGGTCGATTTAGTCCAACTATGAATACCTTTGTGCAGGTCACTTCATGCTCTTTCCTGACCTACGAGGCCTTCGTGCCCTGTTATACTCGAATTTGTGTAACCCTAGCTAGGGATGAGGAGCTTCGCACTACTAAAGCAGTGTTTTGCGCTATTTCCCCAAGTCACACCACAGATCTTACTTATTTTCTTATAACAGTTAGTTATCTTCGTGTAAATAGATACGTTATATTATATTCACTTATTTAGCACATTCATGTAAGTTCTCACAATAAATAAATAGTAAACTTGCAATTCATACCCAATATACTTCAATGCATAAAATAGGAAAACATACATAGAAATATTGTAAAACTTCTCTTTATTAATGCTTCAATCGGTTACAGACTCAACTTTCCCTACGCACTCAGCTGCAGGGGTCCGCGTACTCAGCGACAAACTACTAGACCTCTGCACACTCAGCTACAGAGCCTTCTCCTACTCTACGACCCAAAGACACGACTCTACACTTTAGACTCAATGCTTCCTTATTAGATCTTCCAAGTATTAATTGATCCTCTTTACACTTAGAGCCTGTCTCTATTTATACAATCCCATTCCCAAGCCGACATTATATTTACAATAGTAATGGCAGACAACCCTATGACTCAATTACAACTTTGCGCTCCACACCCACAAATCGTGGAGTCTTTGCATCGGACTTAGTCAAAACTTGGGCTTTAAGCCCCAAAACTTGCCTTGGCGGGATCCCACGCGCAACATTAACATTTTTAAGTTGCTATGAGAATGGAATTTGAATTTAATTCACAATTTAATTCGAGGACAAATTAAACTAGAATTTCTTGTTGCCATTTCTCAACACTCCCTCTCAACAAAAAAGGGATTATCAACTAACCCGATCTTGTCTCTGTGAAACTCAAATTTACATCTTGGCAATGCCTTTCTCAGGATGTTAGCATCATTCTCCTCCGTGGGAATGTAAGCTAACAAGAGGATCCACCACAATACACAATCTCTAAGATGATGATACCGGATATCAATATGCTTGGACTGATCATGAAAGACTGGATTTTCAGAGAGTTTGATACAACTCTGATTATCACAATAAATCACTGTTAGATCCATCTGCTGACCTAACAAACCAACCGGGATCTTCCTCATCCAGATAGCCTCACACGATGACTTAATTGCAGCCATGTACTCTTCCTCTGCCGAACTGAGTGCAACCGATCTCTATTTCCTAGTGTACCAAGAAATTGTCGCTGCCCCAATATTGAAGATTCCTCCTAATGTGCTCTTCCATGTCAGATGGAATCCCTGCCAAATATACATCGGTGAAGCCTTGAAGCTTCACTCCCTCTGATCATATGTACCATAACCCAAACTGAGTGGTGCCTCTGAGGTATCTCAATACATGCTTTGTCTCCTTCCAATACAGCTTGGTAGGCCTAACCATCGCTTGACTAAGTTGGTTAACTGCATAACACATAACTATAAACAATAGATTCCACTACTTCCCCTAAATTAACATCCTCCTTCCTCTAGTTACTAGCTAGAGGAGTCTTCATGGGTTTACTGCTCTCCATGTGGAATCTCCTGAGTATCTTGTTGACATACTTGCCCTGAGATAAAAACAACTCCCCATCTCCCTGCCATATCTCCATGCGAAGAAAGTAATGCATGAGTCCCATGTCCTTCATCTCAAATTCTCTTGCAATCTCCTCCTTGCAATATTGTATGAGTTTCTCATCACTTATCATTATGATATCATCTAGATAAAGTACAATGATCAACAACTTTCCTTCCACCACTATGTGATACAAGTTTGCATCCGCTTCACTCTTCGTGAAGCCTAACCCAGTGAAGTAGCTATCTATCCTATTGTACCAAGCACAGGGTGCTTGCTTCAGCCCATACAACACTCTCTTAAGTTGGTAAATGATTCAAAATGGATCTTAAAGCTCTAAGTCTTCAAATATCGGAAAGAGAGAACGTAGGTAAAAACACCAAGAAATGGCAGAAATCCAAGAGAAGCGGGAAATGAGGTATTGTTGAATTAGAGCTATTAGATCTGCCAGATCAACGGTCGGGATGGAATCGGCAATATCGCATCGGACGTGGCCAGCGGAACATCTCGGAGGCAACCCATTGGGAAATGCGATCAGCAAGCCAACGACTTAACATGAGCCATTGGATCGGGCACGCAGATCCAACGATGGAGATCACATAATCACATCGCAATGTTACCAAAAGCAGAACTTACCCGCATGCCCAAAGCCTATGTGATATACGATTTTTTCTTTATCTCATCGCAAATAATAAAAGAGGACTTTACACGGGCACAAAGGATTTCAACGAACCTGAAGGAATTATGAACCAAAAAGTAGAAATTTGAATTTTGTGGTAAATGGTATTTCGAACAGGCTTCAAGCAGTAAGCGGTATTGGATGGGCGCTGCCCGATTCCATACATTGGCTAACACGTAGCATGGCATAGGAGAGAGGAAACCACTTTTTCGGGTAGTTAATCCCCATGCAAGTGGGCCGCCCGAAATAGCTGTCAGCCATTGGATTAGCAAAGCATAAATCAACGGTCAAAGGGGGGTGTTCGAAGATGAGGCATGACAACCGTTCGATTCATCTATTTTGAGATTAGCACTGGGGAAAGGCCAAATGGTCGGGACCACCTGAACCCACTGGTCCTTTCGTTTAAACTATTTCTAATATAAACAAATCAGTTTCCACGCTTTAAGCATTTCGTAACAAAAAAGTGTTATAAAACACGATGAATGTAGGAACGTTAAAGGGAGAAGGGGAACAAAGAGGTTAACAGAGCCCAAGAGCCAAAGAGCCAGAGGGAGTTGACAGTATAGTGGTGGAAAAAGTAGAGCAGAGCAGAACTAGAAGGGTTTGGAGAACCATCGATGGGGTTTGGTGGTCGTGTAACTCTGTGTAATTGCCACTGATTGTTGTGTTGAGACTCAGTGTTTGAGCTCACAATTTTAATCTCTGTTTTGAAGACATAATATAGAGGTTGCACTGAAATCTTGGACCAGGAGATGCAGCCAAGAAGTCTGGTGAACTCCTTTATCATTTGGCTTTGTTCATATGTGTTTAATTATGTCTTTTAACTATTGATTGTCTATATTATTCGCAATCTTATCAATTCATTTCACTAAGTAATATAGGCATTTCTTGCACATAAGTCTGTAATACCTTGTTTCTTTTTAAGATCGCATTTCAAATCAGTACACATGCAACTCACAGTCCAAGGTTTCAAAACCTTCGGGCTACTCTATGTACACCTCTTCCTTAATCATGCCATTGAGGAAGGAAGTCTTCACATCCATTTGATGGATCTTACAACCGATATGTATTGATAGTGCCAAAATAGATCTGATTGATGAGTACCTTGCAACAGGAGAAAAGGTCTCATCATAGTCAATCCCCTCTACCTATGAAAAGATATGGGCCACAAATCTAGCCTTATGCTTCTCCACACTACCATTTGTAGCTTGCTTTACCTTGTAAAGCCCGTGGGAGCTCACAATTGACTTGTCCTCTAGTCTCAGGACCACATCCCAAACATAGTTTCAAACTATGGAGTCATACTCCTCCACCATCGCATCAATGCACTGCTTCCTAAAAGGAAGATGGCTCTATCAATACACATGCACCCATAAGTGCCATGTATCCAATGTACCTCTCTAGTGACCTCCTCTATCTGCACTAAGAAGAGGGTGTTCCCACATTCTCCCGTGCATCATCCAACAATCTGTCAGCCTCTCTAGTGCACCTTCTTCCCTCTCTGGAAGACTCTTCCCGAGTGGAAAACTCCACTCTCTGAACCTTTGCATGTGGATTCTCCAAATCAATCTGAGGCCCCTCAACTTTAGGACCTAGAATCTCCTCATCCGCATGTAGCTCACGCTCCATCTCAAGGGATACTCGCATGGCCTTCTCCTCATTGAAATTGATATCCCTACAAGCCACTATCATCCAATTGGTGGGCATGTACACTCGATAGTTGTGAGGTGTATCAGTGTGCCCCACAAAGATCCCCAACTATGTTCTTAGCGCAAGCTTCTTTCGTGCATCTTTGGTCACATTGCAATAAACTGATGACCCAAAAATCTTGAAGTGACCAACATCTGGCCTCTTACCGAAATAAGCCTCCTCTGGTGTCTTCATCTCAAGTATCCGTTGTTGGCTACAATTCTGAACATAAACCATTGTGTTTCATGCCTCAGCACACAAGTGTAGTGGTAGGCCCTGATCATGCAACATCACCCTTGCTGCCCGTACTATGCTCCTGTTCTTCCTCTCAACAACCCCATTCCATTGAGGGTTATGGGGTGCCATCAACTCTCATTTAATCCCTTCCGCTACATAAAATTTCTTAAACTCATTGGAGACATACTCACCACTGTTATCACTCCATATAGATTTAACCTTCTTGCCAAACTCTTTCTCTACCAATGCTTTGAACTCACAAAAATTTGGGAAAGTTTGATCCTTTTTCTGCATAAAAAATATCCAACATTTACGGGAATAGTCATCAACAAATATAACATAATACCTATGTTTTTCCATGGATGTTTTCGAGAATGGTCGACACACATATGAATGGAATCTCTCCAGAATATACTATGCTGGACTGTCTCTGTCTCCAAAGGAAGACTTGGTGTATTTTCCCAAAGTACAATCCTTACATGTATCAACTTTCTCAAGCATACCTTTCGGAAGGCCAGTAGAGATTTGCTGCAATATCTTCAAAGCCCCATGATCCAAGCGTCCCAATCTCTTGTGCCACAACTTGCTGACGTCTCAATTCAACATATTTTCCACTTTCGAACTCAAAGAAGCACAATCCTCTACCTCTATCTTATAGAGATTCTGAACTCGAATCCCTATCTTCTTTACTTGACGTGTGGCTATGTGTCGAAGGAATGCCTTTCCTTTCGAAAAGATCATATCATAGCCTCTATCCTCAAGCATGGAAAATTATACCAAGCTCTTTGTCAGTCAGGGTACATGCATAACATTATTCAAGGTGAGTGGAGTTGCATGCTCCCTCTTAGAAGTAATTGTGCCCACACCAGTAACACTATACTTACCATCATCACCCATCTTGATATGCATCTTGAGATCTTTCTCCTCTAGTTCACTGAATAACTCTTTGTCGCTAGTCATGAGAAATGAAGCTCCACTGTCTAAGTACCAGACACTTCTCATCATTGAAGACACCATTCATGCAATGAGGGAAAAGTACAATTTGAATTGTGAGGCGAAGGCCTCACCCTTCGCTCCTCTTGAGGAATTCTCCTTGGACTTCTTCAATGGACAATTTGTAGAAAAGTGACCCATGTTGTGCCAATGAAAGAATTTAACTTTCTTCATGTCCTTCTCCTTACCTCCATGATAAGAATCTGATTTGCAACGAGAGATTTTACCTTTCCCCTTCCTCACCTTAATCGCTAAGGCACAATTCTCTTCATCATCAATCTTTGATGAAGAGACATCCCTAGTGTTCCTCCTAATCTCATCCTGCATCAAATCCGACCATAGTCACTCCCAATCTGGCAACTTCTCCCGACCATTGACAAAGTCCTGAAAACTATGCCAACACTTTGGGAGTCCAATAAGAGCAAGGCTCACCATATCCTCAGCAACCGTGATTCCAACACTTAGAAGTTCATACAGACATTGAGTGAACTTGGTCAAGTAATTTGGAATCATCTCAACTTTCTCCATCTTGATTTTATGAAGTTTATCCTTTAGTGCCAACTTCCTTTGATCACCACTATTCCGATACAAGTCTGTCAATGTTTTCCACATAGCATGTGGGGTTTCCTTTCCATGGAGACTTGAGAAAATATGATCTCAATCTCCCTCAAGGATTATCCGCCTTGTCTTCACCACACACTTCTTCCACTCAGCCAAGTTTTGTGTATCAATAGCTGTTGGCTTAGGAATTGCTTGTTCAATAAATTCCTTCAATCCATTGTCCTCTAGCACAGGCTCCATCCCGTCCCTCCAGGCTATGAAGTTTGAGCTTCCTTCCAAGGCATACTCAAGCCTCAACCCATGGAACATCATCTACCAATCCTAAAGTATGTATTGCAAATTCAACTTTCACCTGTAACCTAGAAACTCAAAACATCAAAATCTCCTCTAGAGAGATGATTTTAAATTAACGATATCTCCCTCATCCGAACTCCGATTCAGATGATTTTTTTTGAATTTGGGTAACTTTTACAAAGGAATCCAGATCTGCATTTTTTTCTGAAAATTTTTCATAGAAATTTTCAGATCTTCTCTACAAACTGTCGGCCCAAAAAATAATCTTGCTCTGATACCATGTAGAGAATCTTGTAGATTCACAAAGCTAATACAATTTTCTAAATCAAGAGAGAACAATCTACTTCTACTCTTTATAGCGTAAGCCCATAAACATTGAGCAAACAATAATCAATAGAGGAAGAGAATCAAAGGCACATAACACAATAAATATCTAGGGGAAGCCACAACTTAAAACTCCACTATCATTTTTGTATTAATCTAGAAAATGAAGATGAAATTACAATGCTTTTTCTCTCTAGAACAATCCCAACACTTAGAAAATTCAATCTCAAACTCATAAGAAAGCTCAAGGCCAAAGCTTAGCCAATTCACAAGCTCTCCAAGTCTCTATTCCAATGTGTAATCCTATGAAGGATAGCTTGTATTTAAAAGGAAATGAAGCCTCTAATAATAGCACAATCCCTCAAGGATCAGTTCCTGAATGCATGCACTATCAGTGAAACTCAGAAAAATATAAAGCGATTGGTACATTGTCCTTTCACTCTAGTCTCAACTTGGTCTTTCTCAGAATTGACATGCATGCATTTTTGATGAGTAAATATTTAGTTAACTAGAGTAGAACTGGTGGAGTTATGTTGTAGCAGCTACAACCACCCTCCAAAATTTTTCCTTAGCTTCGTTTTGGAACCTCCCTACCAACCTTTCATAGCACCTTGTCTTGCTTCGTCAAGTACACACACTTCACTATTTTTCTTACACAAAGACAGCTTGTCAATCAAAGCTTGATGCATTCCCTCACAGTCTAATCACTCGGACTTGGTTGAGCTATAGGCTGAGCAACTCCCCTAAGAAATTGCGTAATTCTAGAGGGAAACCAACCTTCCCTCCAAAAATTGTGCAATTTTGTCTGGTAGCCTGCTGGGCTCCAGAATTATGCAATCCTTCTAGTCAAAATTCACCCAGAAAGATGTGCAATCCTTCCCTACAAGCCTACTCAACCAAGGAATTGCTCAATCCTCGGAAGCAGTTCGTTGCTTTGCCCAAAAATTGTGCAAATATCCTAGGTAGCTGGCCCAGCTCCCATCCATAGATGCACATTTTATCCTAGCAGTTGAGCAGCCTCATGCATGAGAAGTTGGGCTGACCAGTTCCACCTAGGACCAAGGAAACTTGACTTGCATGCATGGCTTGATTTTTCCTGGAATAACAAAAGGAAACATGCAAAAAGCATCCCATGATTTAGGGATCTACTTTTAGCAGCTGGAGTTTACGTGCAAATTCATTTTAGAAACTTTCCTACAAATGTTGCTTTTTCCTAGATTTGTTTCTTGCATCTCATGAGCTCAAAATTTTTTCTTCGATACATCAGAGCTCACTCTTTCACATCGATCTTGGAGCTCTCACATCCAAAAACACATCCAGGACACTTCGACACATCCAGCTCATCTATTCACTAGTAAGTGGTATCAACTTGTCTTTTCCAGCATTTCTATCGCTTTTTGTGTTTTCACTTATGTGAGTGTTGTTTGCTTGATTTCTTTGAACACTTGTTGTCATTTACATGCATACTAACTTGTACTAGCACCGTTTCAGTTTTCATTGCTATCTCATTGTTGTCGCATGCATGAAACTATTTTGCACAAATGTTTGCCAATTCAGTGACTCGCTTCACCCACGTGCATATTGATATTTTTACTGAAAATTTCATTCAATGTTTTCATGCACGATCAATCACTTCTTCTTTCACTTAGTGTCACCATTCATTCAATTTCAGATTTTCTTTCAGTTGCTCATCAGCAGGTCTGGGCAGCCTTGGCCCAGACTCTGCCTCACCCAGACATCATTGTGCAAACTGGAGAAGGAAGGATATGTCTTCCTCTCTAGAAATGCGCATTTCTACCCGGACACTATCCTTTACGACTAATTTTCACATTTATGAGGGACAGTGACTACTAGCCCAAGAAAATTGAGCAATGCAGTCCCTGAGCCTCCAGTCATTTCCAGTTGGAATTGTGCATTGCGTAATCAAATCAGTCAGTAGTCAACTTGGATTGCGCATTGCACAAATATAGTAGCCACTCTTACCTCCCAAATAGCCCAGACTACCTTTTGCATAGTTCTTGCAGCTAGTCACCCAGCCTCCTAGAAGAAATTGCACAATCTTTGCCTATCATTCCCTAGGTATGTGTTAAGTCTTTCCCTGAACTTGCTTTGGTTTTCACTAACAGATTTCTTGCCATGCATGTTCCTTTGTCTCCAGATATTTCAGGTGTTCATATGCCTCTTAGCAGTATAGGATCAATCACCTCCAAGAGAGCAAGATCAAAGGACACTGACAAAAGTGCAACTGGAGCAACAGTTGAGCAGGTGTCCTCATGTTTACCGACCTATGAAGATGCCAAGTTGTTTCTAGACAAGGACATTAGTTTGAAAATGGAAAGAGGTCAATGAAGCATTTGTAAGCACTTTTGCAGAAAACTTCGAAGACTGTCAGCTGTATATGAACATTCACAAGTCCGGCTTGTACTGAATTGCATGTAGATACCCCATGTTCCCATGTCTGGAGAAGATACATTGGATCGTCTTGCATACTGATCCTGAGATGATGACTTTGAGTAGTGTCAGCGGGACAAAGCTTGCCACCTTCTAGCACAAGATTATGATGAGATGTATCAGATGTCGAAGCCCGTGACTATCATGGAGACTCCTTTCAGCTTACCTAGTAGTAGTGCCAACTCCAGAGACATTCTGAAGAACTGGGTAAAGGAGCCAGCTAGATTCAGGATGACACCCAACTAGATCTATAAGACAAAGATATTATGGAAGGTGTATCAATACTTGGTCATATTTTCATGTCGACTATGTGGCCAAGAAAGCACGGAAACCTTCCCATAGAGTTGGGTGATCGCGCTAGACCAACTGGACAGAGAGGGTAAACCATGTAACTAGTCTGGCATGTTGGCTCATCAATTGAAGGAACAAGTAATGAAGGCTTAACAGTCACTTGGAGGTATGGAAGCAGATATCTACATGTTTTCCTACATCTTAGATGCAATCTATGCCCGACAGGAGTTCCCAGGCTTGGAGTGGGCATGGTCACCGGCGGAGACAAAAGTGAACACATATTGTACATTGTTTTCTGAATGCAGCTTTAGAGGAGTAATCACAAGGCTATGTGATCATTTTGTCACCCCAGTTTACAAGATGATATTCGAATAAGATCCACCCTACATGTCAAAGGAAGCAATGGAGGCACTGATAGACATTACTGATTGGTATGTGTCACCATTCGACACCTTCATATGAATGTTCAGCATGGAGAAGCCTCCACATGTTCTACCAAAGTTTGCCTTGGACATACTTGTCATGTAGGAAGTAGCATATCACATCTCGGCAGGATTGACAGCTAGACTGCACCGGAAGAAGAAGGCCCCTTGGTCCGCTCTTCCATTGCGGATTGGGTTATATGAGATCCAAAGTTTCAAGCAAGCGGATGTCAAAGCAAAACAAATGAAGAAGTATCCATTCGACCTCCGAAGTTACAACCCGTATGACCCACATTCTTTTGTGAAAGATCACTGTGCGAGACTACAACTCAACTAGATCCACACGGCATGTCATTGGGTGGAGGAGGACCCATGGAGATATTGTTACAACTCCTCCTGACTCAATGAACCTATCAGCTTTGTTGTGGAGTGGTTAGCGAAGCAACATGTTGCAACATCCCGGAGAGCACTAGCACCAGTAGCATTAGTAGCAGAGGCAAACATACCAATGCTCGACAAGGGCAAGAGGA
This sequence comes from Pinus tabuliformis, assembly GCA_031772625.1. NCBI lineage: Eukaryota > Viridiplantae > Streptophyta > Pinopsida > Pinales > Pinaceae > Pinus > Pinus tabuliformis. Next base: position 744,892,324 of record CM062807.1, on the reverse strand, counting down.
AGATTGTGATCACATGGAGAAAGAGCAAAGATGCAAGTTCTAAGCAGATCCACTTGTGGAGAAAGCAGCTATGGCTATAGAGGCGAAGAGGCAAAAGCACGACAAGCAAATTGCGCAAAGGCAGATGGATAAGAGAAGAATGGAAGAAGCAGAGAAGTAGTTGCATGAGTTGAAGGAGAAACTCTAGAAGGAACAAGAGTTGCACAAACATGAGAGGGAAGCACAACAACAATAGGTACAGCAAGGGGGAAACATGTGCAAACATATGAAACAACACTCATACAGGTAGTGGATTCGTCATAACATCTAGCATCAGGTAGATAGGGTGAACCATCATAGGAGTAGGACTTCGCTCATGAGATAGAGCAAGCACTTCAACAGTTGGATATGAAGATGTAGCAACGAGAATTGGAACAAGACACCGACCTTATGCCTCACCACCAATAGGTCGACTTACTTGCTTCACCACATCCAGATGATGAGCAAGTCTCAAGCAACCGAGGAAGCACTGAGATCCTCAGAGATCAGCCAGAAAGAGAGATGCACAACATCTCATTCGATGAGTCTAAACATAGAGCTATGCAATCTCGTAGAGTGTCGACTCCAGATGATCATACATATTCGGCACAAGTTGAGGAACGAATGATCATGTCTAACATGTGCAAACATCTAGCAGCCTTGGCCAATGTAACTAGAGTGTATGCTGAAGCCACTAGTTCAAGCATTTTCTTTCTGATAGCTAAAAATGAGCGAATGGCTAAAGAACTTCAGAGTTGGTGACAACCTCTACCTGAGCTGAACCGAAGAAGGAAATACTAGATGAAGTATTGTCCCTTGACACAGTTATGCGATCATTGTACTCCAAGTTTGGCACCATGCATAAAGCAGTCGTCCATCTCAATGGATGGTAGCAATGATGTGGTAGAAGAGCACGTATCTTAACGAACTTGCAACTTTTTGTTGATTACATGAAAAAATGGACAACGAGATACAAGGGAGCCCCACTTCACTTGCCTAAGATGATGAAGGCCATTATAGTCGAGTTGAAGGCATGTATTCAGAGTTAGATATGTAACTATGAAGAGTTCTCGTAGCTCATCACTAGTATACAGCCTTCCCATGCACATGTGTTCAAGAGTATGGATGTTGTTGTGCATGCACATGCGATCCCATCTATTGGGACTCTCACCTAGGTGAAGACAAAGGCACATGTCCGACTAGAGCTTGACTCGTACTTCGATGAGTTGATGTGCATTTCCACCAGCCCAGAGTTTCCCATTAGCGCAGACATCATGGACATGTATGTTGTTGGTCTGGCCACATTGAAGACAATGATGTGCATTCTTACAGATGAGTTGGAAAAAGGATCCCAAACAATATACTTGGATGCTATGGAGGCAAGAGTCAGGTTCCAGAAATATGTCACCTTAGAGCACACAGACACCATCATGGACTACCAATCTTGGCATCAGTATGTTACTATTGATTAGCGAGGATGTTGAGGAGCTAGACTTCCATGGTTTTCTAAGTCATAGCGATGTCTAGGATGGCTTTCTCAAGCCATTTCTCTCACATGGGTACATGTGCATTGTAATGTAATGTCTTCTCAAGTGTAAGTCAAGTTGTGATAGTTAGATGTAACAGTCATAGAGTAGATGAAGAGTCATGAGGGTAGTTGAATTGTCACAAAGGGGAATGTCAAGGGCCAACCCACGCTTTCCTATAAATAGTCCCTCATAACTCATGTAAAGGCTTTTGGTCAGCCAAGCTTCCAAAAAGACTATCTTGGAGATAGCTTGGAAAGTATTGTAATGAGCCTTGGCTTCTCTACTGTGCAGAGCTGGTACATCTCTTTGGAGGAGCAGGCGGTTGTGGTTGTAATGCTCCGCTATCAGAACTAGTGGTTGGAGATGGATGTATTGTATGACTGGAACTTACACTTCTTAATATAAAAAGAGCCAACACATTTCATGCATATTTTGTATTGTATTCTATATGATCTGGTTTTCTCTAAATGATATATGTATCTATTTACTTACGCATGCATGTATAGCTATATGTGTATGTATGTATGAATCTTTCTGAAATGTGTTGTTCATTTAACCATCACTTTGGATTGCTTGCTAACGTTTTTTCCTTGTTGTGATGTATATTTGCTCGTGTGTTCCCTTGTTAACTGCGTGCTATCACAGGTTTCCAAGGGGCACACTCATCTCAACCCCCATGTGTTAGAACCTCTCATGCACCTTCCTTTCTCGCTACAGCTGTCACACCCTTCCAACCAATATAGTTATCTTAATTTCCTCCGTGAAAAATCACGGTCAAGGCATTACCATACGACCCACTATTGGGACTCCTACACCAAACAGTCTGAGGTCTAATTGGGACTTCTTACAGGGAGATCCCATGACATGTTGGTGGGTCCAGCACTGTCAACATTTCTGGCGCTAGAAGGAGGGCTAGATGACAAGATGTGTCCTCTCATCCTATTTTGAACCTTTGTATATCTATCATCGATTCATGCACTCTTCTCCCTCCGCGATGTTTTTCGAATCATGAAGATGTCACCATCACGAGGGAGTTTTTCGATCACTTGTCCACTTACACATATGATGGTGAAGGCAAAGTGGCCTGACCTGAGTTCTTACATGACTTTCTTTCCATGCTTCATGAGGAAGATGGGTGTTCTGACGAATAGGCCAGTTTGTTTCTTGCATACACACTTCGCGAATCTCCACATCCGTGGCTGTGAAACCTAACGACTGACAACGTGCGCTCACTTGAGAACTTCTGTGATCTCATTTAAGAAACTTTCCATCATTTTGATCTAGACCATCTTGACCAAAAAATGTTACAACAATGGAATGCTCTGCATGAATTGACTATGGATATTTGGTAGCACTTCTATGACTTGCAATTTCAAGGTTTGGAGAGTGAGATGAAATTTTTATATCTTTGGGACCGATTCGAGTATTGTGTTAGGAAATATTCCCGTCCCAAGAAGAATTTTGAAATCAAGCCTTGCTCAACATTCTTCAACGATAGAGCTACCAATCCCAGACGAATACGGTCACTATCACTAGTGACTGTCCACCATCCCCTCATCAAACAACTCCACCACTACAGAGTGATGTTGAGGATCATGCTCACACACCTGTTCAGCTGTCACATCCTCCCAACATCACTTTGCCTAATTTTCACGCAGATTTGGTTGTGAGTCCATCGAGTTGTCACATGAATTTTATTCCACAACCTCCATCTTCGCACTTAGATGTTCCTTCGAATGATACTCTCTTATTTTCTTCCATTCCAAACTCTACACTTGTTGTGAATGAGGAACAAGCCACTAATGGAGTTGGTGTTTCACAACCAACAGGCGTTGTCATTCATTTTGAACATGAGTGGGAGTTTAAGTATCAACACTCGACAAAGGATGAATCCCTTCCGTTTGAGCCCCTTTCGTTCCTTCCTGTCATCTTTGGTGAACCTGCCATCCATGATTTCACATGTGTATCTTCATCCACAGATGCACCCATTGTTGATCACTTTCAGGGTACACCGGATGTCAGTCCATCATTCGACAATGGAGAGGATAAGTTATTCATTGAAATTCCATTTGATCTTTCATCTTCCTTTTGGAAACGCAGAGGATGAATTTGTTCACTTCTCAAGTACCCCTTTGTTTGATTCATCAGATAATGAGGATGACGATGAAAACATTATTTTTCTAATCGTGGTTGTCATGATCCATTTACTTCCATATCTGATCACGATCATGATTCTATTGTAGTTGATTTTTCGAAGCCACCGATTTATGATGATCTATCTAACAATGAAGTCAAAACACCAAAGACTGTCGAGGCACTTCAACCCGAGTTGATGGTTATGTCAGGCCCTTGTTGTCTGGAGGTCAGTTTCACTTCCGATCAGGAAATTGTTTGATCACCCAAGGCTCCTCCATTGAAGATCAATCTCACACATAGATTATGCTTCCTCCACTTGAACTACACGATCCTATCACTCATGCATTGGAGGAATTTTACATTGCAACCACACGTGCATGACACAATTTGTCTTTGTTTCTTTCATTTTCTTGCATGTCACGGTCAAGAGCGTGCTTATGCTTCAAAGATGCACGCAGTCTCGCACAGAACCATGGTAAGTCCATGGACTACTCTTCATACACTTGGACTCACTTATGTCCTGTAGGCACTTTGAAACACGAAGTGCAGTTATCTTCATTGTTATATCTTTCTCACTTGCTGGTTCACACAATTCTGGGCTCATTTCTGGGCTCCGCCAACTTGTTTCCTTCAAAGTCAATTAATTCATAAGCCCCCTTTTTCAAAATGCGCTTGACTATAAAGGGACCATATTGTAGGTTTTAACCCTATACAGATTACCTACATATGAATTCTAAAACACAGAAAATAAACAATGTGAGAGCATAACACATAAAACACATATACACACAGATTTTCCCCTGATCCCAAAACCTGGACTACTGGTTTGATTTTTCATTATATTCCTTTCAATGTTACAATACATATTTATACATGTCGAAGCATCCAATACCATGGATTGAAAACCATTGCATCCAAAACCATGGACCGAAAACCATCACGTTCAAAACCATGTGCGAAAAACATGCACAAAACCATAGGTAGGTCTGCTCAACCTAATATAGGGTCCAAAACCAAAATTTTCTAGGGCACTGCTGCAGAACCCATAGAGTGGGGTTACCTGCACCCCTCAAACCCCCTGTGACTCCCCTCGCTATGCAATTGGTGCAACGAAGGGGGGGCTCCACCCCCCTTCTAATCCCCTGGTTAACTACGTGGGCTAGTTGTGGAATGAATATAACACAACCCAACATTCTCCCACTCGTTGTTTTCTTTCCATATGGGACCACAAGAGAGCTTAGTCATTTATCTAGGCCTGCAACACCCAATGTTTCTCTACACCAAGATAACTTCTCAGAGCTCACTGATTTTGTCAATGCATATGCAGTATTCTTCAAAGTGTCAACCTTTACCAGCAACACCTTTTTGTCTTCTATCATATCCCTCACACAGTGATACTTAACATCAATGTGCTTTGTCTTTGAATGATATGAAGGGTTCCTTGCCAAGAAAATTGCACTTTAGCTGTCACACTCTATCCTTATAGCTCCCTATACTAACCCCATACTTGAACACAATCTCTGCAACCAAACTGATTCCTTGCTTGCATGTGTGGCTGCCATGTATTCTGCCTCTGTAGTTGATAATGCCACTATAGATTGTTTCTTACTCATCCAACTAACTGCACCTCCAAATAGGTTAAACACATACCCACCTGTAGATCTTCTCTGATCCAGATCTCCAACCCATTCTGCGTCAACAAAGCCACGAATATCCAACACTCTGTTCAATCCTGGTCTTCCTTGCTAGCAAAAACCATAGTCACTAGTGCCACACAAATATCTGAAAACCTGCTTCACTATTGTCTAGTGCTCCTTCCCTGGTTTTGACATGAACCTGTTCAATACTCCCACTGCATGTGCAATGTGTAGTCTAGTACAAACCATTGCATACATCGGGCTACCGACTGCACTTGCATATGGAACATGGGACATGTCGTCTTCCTCTTCTTGTGTCTTGGGACACTACTTAGTAGATAACTTTACACCTATAGGAATAGGAACCTTCACTGGTTTACTATCCTTCATATTAAATCTCTGGAATATTGTCTCAACATACTTCCTCTGGTTTAACTAGAGCTTCCTCTTTGTCCGATCTCTTTTAATTTCCATGCCCAAAATATAGTTTTCAGCACCAAGATCTTTCATGTCAAATTTGGAGGACAAATGGGTCTTCAAATCCTGGATAATTTCTTTGTCATTTCCAACTAGCAACATATCATCCACATACAAGACCAGATAAATAACACAGTCGCCAATTAATTTAAAATACACACAGTGATCTACTTTGCTTCTAGTAAAGCCAAGTCCCCGTATAAATGTATCAAATTTTTGATACCACATCCTTGGTGACTATTTTAACCCATACAGAGACTTCTTTAACTTGCATACCAGTTCTTTCTTACCCATCACCACAAAGTCTTCAGGTTGCTTCATGTAGATCTCCTCTTCCAGATCCCCATGAAGAAATGTTGTCTTCACATCCATCTGTTCTACCTCAAAATCAAAAGCAACATCAACAAATAAAAGTAATCTAATAGAAGTTACCTTGGAAACAGGAGAAAAAATATCACCAAAATCAATTCCCGGCACCTGGGAATAACCTTTTGCTACCAACCAAGCTTTGTATTTATCCACCTTTCCTTCTACATTTGTCTTCTTGTTGAACACCCATTTGCTGCCAATGGGTTTCCTTCTAGCCGACAACTCCACCAGATCCCAAGCCTCTTTTTTGTGCAAAGATTCCATTTCATCAACCATGGCCTCTTTCCAGAGTTTTCCATCCTCTAAATCTATTGCTTCCTTCATAGTTTTGGGATCATCATTAGTAATAGATAAAGAAAAATTTGAATAGAAAGCAGATAGACTATACCTTTCTGGTTGCCTTCTTTCTCAAACTGATCTTCTCACACTCAGAGTTTGTGGCTCTTCATCTTATGATTCCTCCTCTGCTATAGAGTCTGATTCTTCCTCCTTTAGCTCAAACTCTATCTTCTCAGGTTCCTTTGGTTGGACTTTATGTTTAATAACATCTTTCACCTCTCTGAACACCACTTCTCGGTTGTACACAACCTTCCTTGTTACTGGGTTCCACAAGCTTATAACCCTTTAAACCATCCTTATACCCAGTAAAGATGCACTTTTCAGATTTACTATCCAAATTGGTTTGTTTCTCCTTTGGAACATGTACATATGCATCACATCGAAATACCCTTAGATGTGAAAGAGAGGGTTTCTTACCAGTACAAACCTCTTGTGGATTCTTATCCTCCAACGCTGATGAAGGTGATCTGTTGACTAGGTAACATGTTGTCTCCACCGCCTCTGCCTAGAATTCCTTGTTGGCATTATGATGTATGTGTTGTACTTGATGAAAACACACTTGTAGCAGAACAACTCACTTGTATATGGTAACTAGATGAATCTACAGAAGAGATACCACGTGTGACAGAATGCATGACAGTAGAGTTTACAAATGTGATGAAATGCAGGGCAGCTTCATGGAATTAGTTCAGAAGGCAACTCACTTAGATGAAAGATCATAGTATAGCATGCAAATAGCAAAGATTGACAGATCATTATTCACAGAATGAAGAAGGAGAGGTATACGCAGGTTCAACATTGACCAAGATGCATATACATGCAGGTTCACTATATCCAAGATGCATATATGTACACACACACTTTAATAAAAGGAGAAGTGCGTATACCTTGGAAAGCTAAATTTTTGGTCCATGGTATTGGTCCAAGGTATCTGGTCCAAGGTATTGACCCTAGGTATTTGGTCCAAGGTATTGGTCCTAAGTGTTTTTGGTCCATGGTATTCAAAAGGGCCTAAAACTATAAAAGAAGGAGAAGATCATTAGGCCAAGGTGTGCAAGTATCGAATATCTGATGATGTGTGAGATCCAATATGCAGGTTATTGGCTTATGGTGTTGTGCTTGATATGAACCAAGGATGAACCTTAGCATTTGATGAAGGATAATATATAATGATGTATCAGGATCTTAAGGCTTGAAGTGAATTATCTTTATGTGGTTTGATCATGTATCTGAATAACTGGTGCACGTTGTAGTCTATAAATATGATGATCTAGGTATGACTGAAGTCTGGAATAGTTTTAATTTTTAAATCATCATTTATAGATCTATACGCAGGTTCACTTTAGAAAAGGAGAATATACACGTTGGCTCTACATATCAAAGCAGTGTATACATCATAAATTGGATTTACAGATCTGTACACTGGTTCGCTTTGAGGAAAGTGCATATGCACGCAGGTTCGACACATGGAAGTAATGTATACCTTACAAAATATGTTTTAGCTGCTTTTGTTTGCTGTTGTGGTGTTATGGGTTCTGGCTTGGGTTTTGGTTACTGTATTTTGATGACAGCATTCTGAATGATCAGATTGATGGGTTGTCAAGCTCATTAATTGATTCGGTTGTGGTTCGTTCAAAAGGAGATTGGTTGATGCAGATATATTTTATGATTGAATAGATCCAATCTGAAAATTTATGAAACATGGTCCCTGGTAGAAAAGATAAGGTTGTAGCGTTCTGTAGGCTAACACCTACGTACTAGTAAACATATCAGCTAGTACAATAGCTAGGGGGTTGTAGCTCTCTTCCAGTAGAAGCTGGAGAATGAGAGAAGGTTGTAGCCTTCTGCAGGTAGAAATCTACGTACTAGTATAAGAATGCACTAGTACAAAAATTATAAACAGAATTTTCTTATTATTAAAAGAAGACAGAGATGACAGCAGCAGGTGGGTTTTACCCACATTGGGTTTCCACCTTATATCTTGGTGTTCTTGTGTGTTGCTTACGTTTGATGCTTTATTTTTCTTTTACTACACTGTCTAATGAATTCCTGATATACTGATTAAAGTTAAATACATGACAATCTCTGCATATACGCTGGTTGCATTAAGTACAGTTGCGTATACACGCTAGTTCACTTAGCTGAAGTAGCGTAGACAAATCAGTTTTCGAAAATCAAATTATTGATCTGATAATACTGATTCACCCCTGCTCTCAGTATTATTTCCAACAATTGGTATTACAGTAGGTCCTTCAGAAGAAGCTTGATCTCTTGAAGAAAGATCCATCATCATGAGTAATGAAGAAAGTGGGGGATCCATCAGACCGCCAATCTTTGATCGGAGAAATTTTTTTTATTGGAAGGTAAGAACCACAACCTATCTTCAATCTCTTGGAACAGATGTCTGGGAAATCGTGGAAGGAGGATATACATTTCCATCAACAATTCCTATAGATACAGCAGGTAAAAACAAATATGAAACCAATGCCAAGGCTGTCAATACATTATTGGGAAGTCTATCATAATCAGAGTTTGTCAAAGTTATGTAGCTCAAATCAGTTAAAGAAATATGGGAAAAATCATTCTAAGCTACGAAGGAGACTCTCAGGTAAAACGTGCTAAACTGCAAACTCTCAGAATTCAATATGAAACTCTCAAGATGCACAATGATGAAAGTGTAGCTAGTTACTTCTTATGTGTAGATGAGGTTGTTAATTGCATGAAGAATCTGGGTGAAGAGATAAAGGAAGCTACCTTAGTTGAAAAAGTTTTAAGATCCTTATTTGATAAATTTGAATCAAAAGTATCTTCCATAGAAGAAAAGCAGGATCTACAGACTATTACTATGACACAGCTTCATGGAATCTTAACTGCCTTTGAGATGAGAAAAGGAGGTCTATCAGATATGAGAGAAGGCGCATTTAAAGCTTTAGCAAAATGAAAAGATGAACTCAATGAATCAGGACACATTTCAGAAGAAGAAGAGGAAGTAAACTTTATCAAGAAGCTTCAACAGGGTTCCGGAAGATTCAGAGGTAAAGTACATTTCAAATGTTTTGTTTGTGGTAGAGTCGGTCATTATGCTACCAAATGTCCTCATAAAGATAAAAATGATAAAGGAAAGGAATCTGCAAAATGGAATAGAAAACAAAGTGTAAGTAAAAGAGCTACTATACTCATGAAGATAGCGATGGTTTATCAAATAGTGATGAAGATGAAAATAGTAATGACTATAGACTTTTGATGGCTTATGAAGATGATGATTTCTTGGATGCTTTAGATGAAGATGACCTTTATGAAGAAATCTCTAAACCCAAAATTTGTTTAGAAGAAAAGAATATGATTATAGATACCCTGACATACCAACTTGCTGAAAGAGAAAAACACAATGAAAAACTAGAATTTGAAATTGTGGGTCCAAGAAAGGATCATGAGAAAACAAAATATTTCAATCTTAGATTTGCTAAAGGATCAGAAACCTTAATGGAAATTATCAAAGTGAAATGTTCTCCTCTGATAAAGGCAGGTCTTGGATATACTGAAGAAGCATCTCAATCATAGAAGCTGTCAACCTCCACTAAAAGCTATCTTGATGCAGCAAAGAGCAGTGGACAATTTGACAATCGTCAGCAAAGGAAGTAAGTGGATCACCAGGTAAATCAGGCTCAATTTACTTCAAGAATGAATAGAAGCCACAACCAACCTCCGGTAAATCGTACTCAATTTGCTTCAAAGATTAATATCAATAGAAACTACAATCACTAGGTCAGTAGATTCGATAATCGCAGGAACCTCTTTAATGGTCAATGTTTCTCATGTCATAATTTTGGACACAAAGCTACTCAATGTGTTGCTTACAAAACCATCATGACTAGAGAAGAATGAAATCAAAGGAATGTGACAGGGATCAAGAAAATTTCCTATAATAACTTTTCTCTTCTTGAATATGAAATAGAATGCTCAATCTGTAACAACTTTGGCCATGAAGAATTTGAATGCAAGAATAAATTTCAGCAAATTTCTCAAAAGGAGAAAACTCCATTAAAACCCAAAATATGGAGAAAGAAAGAACCGCAAACAAAAAGATGTGGTATAGCCTTGTCTGCAGAAGGACAAGAAAACTAGTGGTACATCGACAGTGGATGCTCAAAACACATGACAGGTGACAAAGAAAAACTACACTCATATAATGCCTTAGAAAGGAAAAGAGTGCCTCATTTGGAAATGACACTCCTGCTGTCATAAAAGGTAAAGGCTCACTTTTCGTGAAAGAAAAAGTTAAAGCTGGGAATGTTATGTATGTTGATGGCTTAAAGCATAACCTATTGAGTGTGAGTCAAATGTGTGATCAAGGAAATGAATTAGTGTTTCAATCAAATGGATGTGTTGTTCATGAGCTTGATACAGGAGAAACTGTGATCAAAGGTACAAGAACTCCAAACAACCTATACATACTCAAGGGAGGACAACAACCGTGCTATCTAAGCAAAAATATGAAAACAAGCTATGGCATAGAAGATTGGGACATCTAAGATTTTCTCAAATAAGAAAAGCATGCAGATTCTAGGTTGTTCGTGATCTTCTAGATATCAACATTCCTAAAAATACTATATGCAAATCATGTCAATTTAGTAAGAAAACCAAATCTCACTTCATCGAAAAGGAAGGGTCAACTAGTAAGCCTCTTGAACTTGTTCATACTAATTTATGTGGACCATCAAGGGAAAAGTCACCTTGTGGAGAAGAATAATTTATATTGTTCATTGATGATTTTCTAGAATGTGTTGGATAGGTCTTCTAAAGCATAAATATGAAGCATTTGAAAAGTTCAAAGCCTTCAAAGCTTTGGTTGAAATTGAATTAGATCGCAAAATCAAATGCCTCATATCTGATCAAGGAGGGGAATTTACCTTGGATGAATTCTTTGACTTTTGTGAACAACATGGAATAAAAAGGCAATTCTCCACCGCAAGGACTCCTCAGCAAAATGGAGTGGTAGAAAGGATGAACAGAACTATTCAACAAATGGCTCGTGCTATGCTAGATGAATTTGGAACTCCTGCAACATTCTAGGGTGAAGCTTTATTCGCTGCCATCACTATTCTCAACCTAGCAAATGTTCGGGTAAACAACACTCAAACTCTGCATGAACTTTGGTATGGTAAGAATCCTACTGTAAAATACTTCAAAGTTTTGGAAACAAATGATACATCAAAAGGACTGATGAAAAACTTGGTAAGTTTGAACCTAGAGCAGATGAAGGTATTCTTCTTAGCTACTCTTCCCGAAGTAAAGGATATAAATGTTATAATAAAAGACTTGGGAAAATTATTGAAAGTGTTAATGTTGTAGTTGATGAAGCATGCGAAAATCCAAAACAGATAAAGACTGAAGATTATGACAATGAAGAAGATGAGGATCGTTTTCCCATATCAAATCACACTGATTCTGAAGAAGAAACTAATGAAGCACCAGAAGAGGAGATAGCGATAGAAAAAAAGACTGCATCTAGGTATGTTCAGAAAAATCATCCAGAAACTCAAATTTTACGGGAAAAAGGGGCAAGTGTGCAGACAAGAAGAACTATTGCCGAAGCCTCAAGCTATCTAGCATTACTATCTTCCAATTAACCTCATAATGTAAATGAAGCAAGCAAAGATGAATGTTGGGTCAAGGCCATGAATGAAGAACTTGAGCAAATTGAAAAGAATAATACTTGGGAATTAGTTCCTAGACCTCATGATAAGAATATGATAGGAACCAAATGGATATTCAAAAACAAGTTGAATGAAAATGGAGAAGTTATTAGAAACAAGGCTAGACTTGTTTGCAAAGGATATGCTCAACAAGAAGGTATAGATTTTGAAGAAACTTTTGCACCTGTTTCTAGACCTGAAGCCATAAGAATGTTTCTTGCTCTTTCTAGATTTCATAAATTCAAAGTATACCAAATGGATGTAAAATCTATCTTTCTTAATGGAGACTTAGAAAAACAAGTCTATATTGAACAAACAGAAGGATTCATTCTTGGGAATGATGCAAAACTTGTATGCAAACTCAGTGTGATGCAGGAAAGTGTTCCCTCTACGGACAGAGGCAACCCCTCTAGCCCTAGAGTGGGTCTAGTCACAAACAAGGACAGATCAACAATAGCTTTCCTTAAACAGTCATAGTTGGAGGCCTACCTCAACCGGTGGTTGATGGAGTTCTGTTGCACTGCTCTAGCTTCTGCTTCCTCAATGAATGACCAATCTGAAACAATGCAAAGGAAATACAACAAAGCACGTAACCGGAAAACAACAATGATCTATTTACTCACAAAGTCAAGAAGTCATGAGCTATCAAGTAAATTATATACAAGACTTAGGAAAACATCATTGATTGTATTAATAATGAAATGAGAGCAAGCTTACAACCAAAGTCTTGACGTTGCAAGCCTTCTCAGAGGAATCCGGCCAACATGTTCTCAAGCATTCACTCTTTGAAGACGAATCTCCTAACATACAAAATTCTCCCTCACTCTTAATTTTTACACGAAGTTAAGGGCACTTCAAAAACTTCCACAAGCTATCAACAATCCCACACTTGTCACACTCACACCAACTATCTAGCAAACTCACAAACACTAACAGCACTACTCAATCCAAGAATTTACCAACTAGCCAACTAGCAGAGCATAGCAATGGTGAGAGTTTAAATAGGAGAAGGAGTCTCCATGAAAGGTGGAAGAGTGAACTTATCCCCAAGGAAGGTAGCACAAATGACGAAATTGCCATACCAGAGAAGGAAGGGCGACACAAACTATGCCAACAACCAGGTCTGGAGACATCCAGAAGGCTGAATGTTGGAATGAATTCGCCCAATCTGGATCATCACGAGTGTATAACAGATCCCTAGCGTTGACATCACTAGTGAGCAATGTAGCCGGTTAGATCATCGCTAAAGATAATAAATGTCCTTGCACTGGAGCATGAAATCGGTCCATTGTGGGAAACAGATGTACTTCCATGCTCGAAGTGCGACCAGATTATTTACAAGTGTTGTTCATCGCGTATATTAAGTCCAGAGTCGCGATGAGGTAGAAAACTTAGGAAAAGTGGGTCATTTGGCAACATCAGAGAGCATTTGTTCAGTATGAGCATGTTTGACTTAGACACATGACACAGTAGAAGGACTTGGGGGAAGGTAGTGACAAATTACTGTGTAACAGATGCCCCTAAAGTATGAAGCCCGAGAGAATGGGAAGGGTGAAATGCTTTATGAAACTGACTGAGCTGGAACACCATCTAGAAAAATCTTCAGGCGCAAGTACAACTGATATCATTGATAGTGAAATACATGTAGTCTAGGCATGGGTGCAGCCATCAAGGATAATTTGAGGGGCGAATGTTCGCCCTTTGGCGAAATTAAGGGGTTTTAAATTTTTAGTGGGCGAATATTTTGTATCATAGTACATTTTTACAAATCACCTCAAATAGCCCACCTTATTTTAAGGGAGAGGGTAAAAAAGGTAAATTTAGCCCTTGAAATTAGGACTTACAACCTTCCATTCGCCCATTCTCAAGAATAGGTTTTATTTAAGTGAATCCATTCGCCCATTTTCAAGAATAGGTTTTATTTAAGTGAATCCTATGGGCCAAATACCATATTTATAAAAGAGGTATGGTAAATTAATAAAAATATAAATAAATGAGAGGTATGGTAAATAAATAAATAAAAATTTATATTTACTCCATAAGTCACCTTATATACATGTAAGGGTGTAAACAAATAAAAATATAAGTAAAGTGGAGGTATGGTAAATAAATAAAATGTCTTTTTATACTTACTCAAAAGGTATGGTAAATAAATAAAAATATAAATAAACTAGACGTATCGTAAATAAATAAAACCTCTTTTTATATTTAGTCCATAACCCTCGTTCTATTTATGAAGGCTCAAGAAAGAGGTTTTATTTAAGTGAATCCTATGGGCCAAATACCATATTTGTAAAAGATGTATGGTAAATTAATAAAAATATAAATAAACGAGAGGTATGGTAAACAAACAAAACATTTTTTTATATTTACTCCATAAGTCACCTTATATTTACGAACACTCAAAAAATGGGTTATATTTAGGTGAAACCTAGGCCAAAATACTATGGGACAAATACCATGGACTAGATTGTTATTAATACCATGCAAAAAACCATTATTAACCTTTAGAATTAATAAAAATAAAAATGGCACATGGTATTGACCCATGGTATTCACCAAAATGGCACATGGTATTGACCCATGGTATTCACCAAAATGGCACATGGTATTGACCCATGGTATTCACCTGGAATGTAGCCTATTTAAATGGGGGAATTAAACCAGCATGTAGCCTATGCTAAGATTCACTAGGACTTTACAAAGTTTTATTATTTAGTGAAAGACTCGCCAAGATCTTACAAGATTTTATAATTGAGTAAAATATTCGCCATGCCTGGTGAGAGATTCGCCAAAAAATTATATATACATATTATATTATTGATAAAATCGCCTTCCATTTTTCCTATATACCATGGAGATTCGCCCATTTAGTATATTTATAAATTTAGGGGGGGTTCTTAAAATTTTCCCTGGCAGTCATCCAAAATACATATGAACTAGGTATGTGGTATGGACGCAACCATTGAGCTAATAAGACCATAATAGTGATAAAGGTATGGTTGCAACCATCCATGAAGACTCAGGTATGGTCGCAGCCATCCATCAATTAGTCATGTAATCATGAACCAATCCACGCAACCCGAACATGTGTAATCTGAGTTCGGGGTCTTGAACCCAACCGATCGTAGAACAAATTCTAACATGCGAAATAGATGTGCTGAGGTCGAGCATGATAGAAAATCGCTTGATTACCGGTCAATGATGAAAACTGTTAACAAGTGCGAGAGAAACCACCAATAATGCCAATGTTTCTCAAGGCACTGTCTAGCACAATCCACGAATATTGAAGAAGGAACTGAAGTCAAACACTCATGGAATCACCTAATCGACGACCAATGATGAAAGTCAACCATCAGGTGTGAAGAACTTGACATTGAGGCATGCAAGCTCTAAGGTGCCAAAGGGGATCTCTAGATCAATCTCCTGGATAATGAGCTGATGTCGATAGGAGACGACCCATCACAGGAGGGCCATAATGTTTCCCCCATCAATGACACAAGATAAGGAACAAGCGATAGATGGCGAAATAGAGTATCAGAGGAGGAGGCAAGGATGTAAACTACAGAAGGATTATACTCTTGAACATGTCGGTGACATGACTCCGGAGGGTGGCAACATTCAGGTACCAAGGGATCAGAGGCTCGATGGAGATGGTGTGAATCAGATGGAATGAGGCTAAATGGCAACCCAAACCCCCAGAAGGCCAAATGACAATGTATGGATGTCCCAACCCAACAAGAAGCAAAAGTGTCGATGTTCAAGATTGACTAGCTGTCAATGATGATTTCCAAATTTTCCCCCATCATTGCTGGTGAGTACCCCAATTATTTTTGAAAACAAGCTTGAAGGGGATGGCATATGCTTGTAATATAAGTTCAACTATCAGTCAAATCCAACCTAGTAATAATTTAACGAGCCCTAGGGAGGATAAGCTCGAGTCTCGTCATTGTGACGAGTCCAATGTCGTCAGGGTTTAATGTTATGGAACCAGCTCAAGAAAAGATAGATCAACACCTTAGAATTCAGCCTCTTCGAGGGGGAAACCTCCTTTACATTACATAAATGAAAAATTCTTCCATGATTCAAATGACAAAACCTCCATCCTATATATATGAGTCTAAGGAGTCTCGTCATGGTGACGAGTCCAATGTCGTCAGGGTTTAATGTTATGGAACCAGCTGAAGAAAAGATAGATCGACGCCATGGAATTCAGCCTCTTCGAGGGGGAAACCTCCTTTACATTACATAAATGAAAAATTCTTCGATGATTCAAATGACAAAACCTCCTTTCTATCTATAGGAGTCTAAGGAGTCAAAATACAACCCATCTAACCTAACAATAATAATATAAAGCACAATAATAACAATAGTGGGCTTCTATGTCGCATAATAGTAACAATATGGTCAGTACATGGGTACATCAATATAATAAGTGGGTTGTACTAATAACAATAAGGGGTTACACTAGTAGTATAGGGTCCTAACATGCCCCTCTCCTTCAAAAAGAGTTGTCCTCAACGCTTGAGTAGTTCTTGATGCTTCTGTATAAAATTCTTGTCCTCCCATGTGGAATCTTTAGCGGGTAAGTTCTTCCACTTGATGAGATACTCTAAAATTGATCAATTTTGTAGTTGTCGAGTTCTTATTTCTGTGACTGCTCCAGGTTCCAATATGATTTTTCCTTCCTCTTCAATTTCTGGAAATCTTGTTTGAATTGGGATCTTTTGCAACTTTTGAATAAGTGGCCATACTTCTTTGTCCTTCTTCCATTCATCCCTTGCTTTGTTTATCCAATCTGGTTGGATAATAGAAATATCACAAAACAATGCTTCCACATCCTCATCCTTGTAGAGTCTTCCCATTCAGTAAGGTCGCCATTTTTTAAGTGCATGTAGTATTGCCAACATTTCCTTATCATAAATAGCTTGCTTGAGATGTAGCCGTAAAAATACCCAATCACCTACATCAAAACATTTTTCACTACGATGTTGATCTACCTGTTGTTTGGCTTGATTTTGTGCCGAAGTGGCATTATCCTTTAAAAGTTGGAGAACTTGTTGTTGATGCTCGATGTGATCTTTCTCCGCTTGAACCTTTTTCTTCTTGATATGTCCTTCTATCTCTAGAGTTTGAGGAGTGGTAATTTCTTCCAATCCTTTACAAGATATGGTTGGATTCATTTCTTGATGCTCAATGTGATCTTTCACTTCTTGAACATTTTTCTTCTTGATATGTCCTTCTATCTTGATAGTTTGAGGAGTGGTAATTTCGACCAATGAATTACAAGATATGGTTGGATTCATTTCTTCTTTCTCAATGTGATCTTTCACTTCTTGCACCTTTTTCTTCTTGATATGTCCTTCTATCTTGAGAGTTTTAGGAGTGGTAATTCTTGCCAATGCTTTACAAGATATGGTCTGATTCATTTATTATTTCTCTGGGGTGGAGTCCTGGCGTATATCCTCTTCTTTTGATGTTTCTTGATCCTTTTCTTCCTCCTCTTCATATTCTATGTAAAATAATTTCTTCTCAGCACACTTATGACCTTTAGTGCATTTGCTATCACAATTGTAACAAAGCCCTTTTTCTCTTTTTTCTTCCAATTGTTGTGGTGTAACCCTTGTAGGTTGTGGAAGGCTGGGAGAAAAAAAACTTCCATCTTTATAGTTATGAGGGGTATGCTTCCTGGTTTCCATAATTTTTCTTTCCACTATGTCAAAAATCCCTTTTATTCTTTCCAATTGTTGTGGTGTTTCTCTAAAGAAGGTGTTGCTCTTTGTATCCTCATAATGTGCTATCATTTCCTCCGTGAAAATTGACCACATAACAAGTTGTTTACGAGAACAAAGCCATTCATACCATAAAAATTGATCTGGTTCTAAATATGAAGATGCAATACATACCTTTTGTAATAGTGGTACACCATGTAGATCAAAATATTGCTCCATATGAAGTATCCAATTTACCAGATCCTTGCCATCAAACTTCCTCATCTTGCTTTTTCTTGATTTTAGGAGCTCGATCTTGAAATGACTGTAACTTTATACTTTCAGATCTTAAAGTTATGAAATTGCAACATGTGGTAGCCCTTTGCATTTTCTTTCCAATGCAACCAGTCTGATCCATATTGGATTCTCCAAGGACGAGTTATGCCAAATCTCCCACAGTGACCTGATTATAGACTAGTTCAGTAGAGAGAACTTGTACGACATGCCAAGTGTCCCTGTTTCATCCTTTGGCTCTGAAAAATATATACAAGAAACTAAAGTCCATCCTCTTTCTATACCTTCTAACTAAATTTGAATCCTATTCTCAGAGAGAAAGTTATGACGATTTTCCCCAGGTCACCTGTTTGGAATGTAATTCAGGAGTCTGCAAAATGACTAACTTCCTCAGATCATATCTCCGCAAATATAGCACAAAAATCTCTGAAATTTGAACCTGAAATTTAGCACGATTTCTTCTCAAATGGGTTTCTCTTTTAGCTTCTGAAACATCGCAGAAAAAATTTATAGCGAAAATTCCACGATGACCTGTTTGGAGCAGCGAAACCCTAGAATCCAAAGCTCTAATACCAAATGTTATGGAACCAGCTTACAAAAAGATAGAAAAGATAGATCAATGCCTTAGAATTCAGCCTCTTTGAGGGAGAAACCTCCTTTACATTACATAAATGAACAATTCTTGGATGATACAAATGAAAATACCTCCTTTCTATATATAGGAGTCTAAGGGGTCATAATATAATCAGAGCCGAAATAACAATAATAATGTAACGACACAATAATAACAATAGTGGGCTTCTATGTGGCACAATAGTAACAATATGGTGGGTACATCAATATAATAAGTGGGTTGTACTAATAACAATAAGGGGTTACACTAGTAGTATAGGGGCCTAATATTTAATGAGTCCGACATAGGTAAAACTTAGAGTCTTTTTCATGTTTAGAGAGTTTGAAAAAGACACGGAAAAGAAAACTCCAGGGGGGGCCTTTTTTGTAGATTTGTGTCTCTCGAGTCTGAAAAAGTATAAAATGATACTCGAAAGAACCGCTTGACCATTACGATCAATGAGTACTTTTCGTGATTAGTGACCTCGACCTGAAAAGTAGAAAAGTAATCGAAATCACATCATTTCGTAACTAGTAACGAACTCGAAACGGCAAAGGCCCGACAATATTTTCGTGTTTACAAGGTCAGAAAAGAGTTTAAAGTTGACCGTCTCTTGTTTCTTTTAATGAGTCAAAAGGAATAACTTGGCTATCTTTTCATCTTTTAAGTCAGAAAAGAGCGTTAAAGAAGACTTTATGGACCAAGTGTACACGAAGCATGAGATAACTCCACTACCTGTAGCTCTGCACAAAACACGTCAAACGTAAACCCATTCGACATAAAATGATCAATATATGCGGAAACATAGTTAAAAAGCCAAATTTTTAACTAACCATGTGATAAAAATGAGAAAAAACCCACATTTTTAAAATATATATATTTTTTTAATTTTCAAAAATTACTATAAAAGGGGGGGTAATCCATTTATTTTTACCATTTGCACTGTTCATTTCACCTTGGAGCGTTTTGGAGCACCAACCTGAGCAAAGTTGGCGAGCTGATTTCGGCCTCATTCATCCATGGTTCATCCTGAAACTTCTACCAGGTAAGTAGACTTCTTCCTGTGCTTCATTTTAGTATCTTTTTAATGCATTTTAGCGTTAGACATGTAAGTTTAGACGGATTTTTGAGTCAGAGTCTGCCGCTCGGTCATTGCGGGTATGTCACTTAGGTCTGCGATGATCGAGCACGATTTACACGTAACATTTTTCGATCATCGCGAGAATATGATGTATTCTCGCGATGACCACGAGAAAAATGAATTGTCAACTTTGTGCCATCGCGACTGTTTTAAAAATAGTCGCGATGACGATGCAAAATTATTTTTTTGTGCAAATTATGGATTGAAATTTGTAAACGAAGTTCTAATTCATTTGTTCTTGTCATGCAGGGCATCATGGCATTTGTTTGGCAGGAATGAACGCATGATGATAATGATGTGGAAGCTTTTGCTGATGCTGGGTGCCAAAATGCTTTACGTGTGTGCGGGTTGCTAAAATTCTTCCTCACTCCGCACCTTCGAGCCCAACCTGATTTGCTAGAGCTATTGATTCATGCCTAGAATCCGACAGACGGAAAATTCATAATCTAAGGCCGAGACATTGAGTTCGATTCCACGGACGTATATTTCCTGACCGGGTTGTCCCGTCATGGTGAGAGGCCAATTATAGAGGGACAGCAACCTGGGGGCAAACCTCTAGAGATGCTGATGGCACGAGTGTGCCCACGAGCACGCAAAATGATAAGCGGGAAGGTGGAAATCCCAACGGTGGAAGACGTAGTTCTTCGTGCAGTGCTTTTTATGGTAACAAGGGCAGTGGGCTCCCAAGCCCAACATGAGGCATTGAAGACCCATCTCCAGTTGGCTCTCGAATGTCTCAATCTGACCATGCTCAACTGGGCGGAAACAATGACGACCAATATGAAGAGACAACTTACCAACTGTCGTCGAGGAGAGACGAAACAGTTTGGCTACGGGTCCATCTTGGTCCCACTCATGCTGGAGCAGGTGCCGATGCTGTAGTTTCAGGACATGGACTTGGATTTGCCTAGACCACGAGAAACCAGGATCACACGGTGGGCACACATTATGCCACGAGGAGGTGGTGGACGACTAGTGTCGTGGGGGACACTATTCCGTGAGTGGCTGGATCGCCAGACGATCTTCATCAAGGACTGGCCATATGCTGGCATGGAATTTCACGGAGACCCTAACATGCAGCTACCCACTGGCGAGCAGTGGGATGATGGTGGTAAGACACTTGATCACATTATTTTTGCATTTTATTTTTATGATGTTTTTTAGATTTTTTCATGTATATGTCCTAATGACGTACTCTATGGTATTTGTAGATGTGGGACCAGTGAGACCTGTAGGGCTGGCTCCAGAGGCACGGAGGGATCCACAGGGCATCGAAGCACTGGCCTTGGCTCCCCCAGCTAGTGATCCGGTGGAGACAGTGGCCCAAAATCTTGAGGGCCTGACGGCGGGGATCCCTGATTACATGGGGGTCGAGGAGGTCCCCATAGAGTTCCAGATACATACAGTAGGAGTGATACCCAGGGTGCACCGCCTGTTGAGGCGAGTGGCATGAGCGATGGTGTGCTATAGGGAGCATAACCCACTGCAGTAGATGCCTAGGTTTTATTTCCTGCTGATTTTTTTGAGAGACATGTGTCTCGGATGTACGGAGAACACAGACTCTATTTGGACATATACACTTATTTTTTGAGTGCCTCGGTGCACCACATGATATATATATATATATATATATATATATATATATATATATATATATATATATATATATATATATATATATATATATATATATATATATATATATACATATTCCTATGGTTCATT
Source organism: Pinus tabuliformis (assembly GCA_031772625.1). Lineage (NCBI taxonomy): Eukaryota > Viridiplantae > Streptophyta > Pinopsida > Pinales > Pinaceae > Pinus > Pinus tabuliformis. The sequence goes on along the minus strand of CM062807.1, from coordinate 744,870,639 downwards.
ATTGTGTTTTGAATGCTTCTATATGCTGTTTGATCACATGTTACGCAAATGTTTGTCTAATACATGGTTTGCTAATGCATCAGTTAAAGTGTTTAATCTTCTGGGAATGTACTGATATGTGATAAAATCAAAATTCCTTTCTAAAAATTTAACATGTAAATACAACCTTAAAATTCAATGGTCTCTGACGAAATAACACCCATTAAGCTGGTGGACAACAAGCTAAGAATCCAGATTCACAACCAATGTACGAATACCAAGGTTGATAGCCTTGGTCAGTAACTCAATAACAACACTATATTCAGTGGCATTGTTTGTGGTACAACCCAGACAAATACCTTGAAGGTCTACTAACTCACCTTGAGGATCGTAGATCACCAATGCCGCAGAAGAAATATTGCGGGTACTGCGGCAGGCACCATCAGTGAAACCAATGTAAGGTGTACCGGACATCTGCACAAGAAGAAAAAAACACAATAAGCGGCAATTATGCCTACACACCAAGCCAAACATGAAAACACACACACAACACACCTGCTGAAAACACACGTATGTACAAATTAGAGTGCATGGAGTTCACGCATAATATTTTTTTCAGGTAAAGCCCATTTCGGGGCTTATCTAGAGGGTTCCCTTCATAATCAGTCAGCTCATAGGCCCCTTTTTGTAAAACTCACTTTACAATATAAGGCCCGTGCCACATGGGCTCGAATTTGCCTACCCCCAGCTTATCATTTGCTTGATCATAGAGCAGGACTAAATCTCCTTCAATGAAAGAACAAGGATGGGCAGTATGACTGAAGTGAGTTTTCACTCTCTTCTTATGTGCTTCAATAGCTAAAGAGGCTAGTTGATGAGTCTCGTCCAGTCGCTCTAGGTAGAGAAGGTGTTCTTCTACCGAAGTAGTGTTGGGGAGTAATTCAACGACTAATTTTGAAGAAGAGATCTCACACTCAATTGGAAGGGTAACCTCCAGCCCATACACCAATTGGAATGGGGTGAATCTAGTGGCATCCTTCAAAAAATTTCGGTATGCCCATAAGGCTGAGAACAACATCAAGTGCTAGTTGGACTTGTGCATGCCAATGGTGCGTTGAAGCATCGTAACTAGAACCTTGTTGATGGCTTCTACTTGGCCATTGGCCTGAGGATAGTATGGTGTCAAGCTATCATGCCGCAAGCCTAGCTGGGTTGTTAACTCAGTCATCGTATGATTACAGAAATGCTTGCTATGATCAGTGACGATAGCCTGAGGGACTCCGAAACGTGAGATAACATGATTAAATAAAAATTGCGTCGTTGTGTGACCGTCTTCAGATAGTGTAGGCATCGCCTTGGCCCATTTTGTGAAATAATCAACGGCAACAATGATATACCCATGCCCCTCGGCCAAGCGAGGGTTACAGGTCATATAATCAATGCCCCATTTGGCAAAAGGGCCGATGGTAACGACAGGGTGTAATGGAGCAGGAGGCGTGCGCATCTTCCGTTGGTAGATTTGGCACTCATGACAAGAGCGGATGGCAAGAATGTAATCCTTGAAGATGGAGGGCCAAAAGTAACCAGCACGGAGGATCTTCTAAGCAGTAGCATACCCGGACATGTGACCACCACAGGCGCCAGAATGGCAGTCATTTAGAACTCGTTCGGCTTCCTTGAACGTTAAGCATCGGCGAAGAACACAGTCGGCACTGAGACGGTACAAGGTGTCCCCAATAATATGATAGGGCTGAGAATGATGGCGAATCCGTTGCCGAGCATCCTTGGACAAATCAGGATGAAAAGGGGATGTCTGAAGATAAACAATGATATCCACGTACCAAGGATCGAGGGTGCTAAATAAGAATAGAGTTTTTTCCAGAATATGGTCGTCTAACCGAGAGGGTGTGGTAAGAGATGGTAGAGAGCAAAGCAACTCATCAAAGATGAGTGATTTCTTAGACTTGGCAGTGGTTAATTCCAAGTCGAACTCTTGGAGGATGACAATCCACTTCGAGTACTTGCCCCCTAGTAACTGATGTGACAGGATGTACATCATTGGGTTATAATCAGAAACCACTGTCGTAGTGTGCAATAAGATATAGTGGTGGAAATGTTGGATGGCAAAAATGGTGGCCAAAACCAATTTCTCGACAAAGGCATATCGAGTTTTCGTATCTAGTAAATTTCGGCTGAGATAGTAAATGACATGCTCAGTGTCATCATCATCATCTTGAACTAGAACCATGCCAATAGTGGTATTGGCAGTGGCTAAATACAGAGTGTAGTCACGATGATAATCAGGAGGACACAACAACAGAGCAGAAACAAGGAGAACCTTGAGGCGCTCGAATGACTCTTGTGCAACGGCATCCCAAAGAAAAGGGGTATCCCGCTTTAATAACCACATATAGCCTTTGGCCACTTCAGCATAGTTCAGAATGAATCGTCGTAAAAAATTCGCTTTACCCTACAAACTCTACAACTGCTACAAAGAAGAAGGGGGAGGGAGATTCATGATGGCTTCGACTTTAAGGGGATCCAAACGGATACCCTCTCGGGAGACGATAAACCTGAGAAGTCTACCAGATTCAACGCAGAAGACACACTTATGTGGATTAAGCCGGATGCGGTAGTGTTGACAGTGGAGGAAAATTTCACGAAGGTGAGCTGGATGGTCCTCGTGCTTTGCTGAATGAGCGGGCAGATCATCCAGGTAAGGCTACACAATGTGTCGAATATCATGAAATGCATAAGACATTGCGCACTGGAAGGTGGCACTAGAATTTTTTAAACCGAAGGGGAGCTTTTTATAGGCAAAAGTTCCCCATGGATAGATAAAGGCAGTCTTGTGTTGATCTGCAGGCACAATATTAATCTGGTTATAACCAGAAAAACTGTCCATGAATGAGTACATTTCACTCCCGACACACTCATCAATGAGCTGGTCAATGAAGGGTGTAGGGTAGTTATCTTTGGGACAGCCCCGATTAATATCACAATAATCAACACATACCCTGATAGTACCCTGTCTTTTAATCACAGGGACAATATTAGAGACCCAATCTGTGAGTGGGATGAGGTAAATAAAACCAACCTTAAGAAGCTTTTCAACTTCCGCTTTAATAGCCGCAGCCTTTCAGGGGTGCACGGGGCGTAGACGCTGCTGAATAGGCTTAGCACCCGGATATGTAGGTATCTCATGCACCATGATGCTAGGATGGATGTCGGGCATCTCTTCATAAGACCAAGCAAACACATCACGGAATTCGTGAAAAAGATAAGTGTAAAGCTGAATCTCCTCTGGAGTACAAGTTACTGCAACATGGATGTACTCAACAATCCCTGGTTTAACAGAGATGTCAATTGGCTGAGTTTGCATGATGTTTCCCATGTTCCCTTCAGAAGACACTTGATGAAATTGAATGGGTGTCTGAAGGGGTTGCGATCGGAGATAAGGAGAAAACCGCTCGAGACAGGTAAGCATTTCTCGATGGGCAGGGAGAAGCGAGGAATGATGGTGATGATCAGACCAAGGGGGTTGCTCGAAAGACATGGTCTCAATAATTGTTTCATCAGAAGGAAAAATTTCCTTTAAAGGGTCTGGAGAAGCACCATCTCCAAGCCAAGGGGAATGAGAGTACAAGTCAAGAGCTCTTCTTGAAGGAGTAGATTCAGAGGGCGGAGCCGATGCAGAAACAATTTCGATGTAGTTGAGCTTGGTAGGACTCAACGACATATCATCACCCCAAGTTTCTATCTAATCAGCGGGGGGAAGAACCCAAGGATCAGAGTGACCAGAAATCATATTAATAGGAGAGACATTGGGAGGCGGGAGCGAAAAAACACCCATAAGGGCAGGATCTTTAAAGAGTCCAGCTCCCACACTCTCACATGGAACGGAGGTATGCTCCACAAAAGGTACGTTGCCATTGGAAGAGGAGGATGCGAAGAAAGACAGCTAGTCTACTGTGATGATCTTCCCCTGATGAGGGAAACAAATGACAGGAAATAGAGATGAAGCCACGGCTTGCATGGAATATGTCCAGCTTCGTCCCAAAAGGAAGTTGTAAGCTAGATTGGCATCAACGACTTCAACCTCCACTTCGACCGTCTTCCCTTCCAAAGTAATAGGCAAACGTTGGAGTATACCATAAGGACAAGACTCTCTCCCATCAAAGGCTTCCAAGGTCATAGGAGATTGGCTCAGAGTCGGAGAACCAATAGCCTTCCAACAAGCAACAGACATTATGCAAGTAGAAGCGCCTTCATCAATGACGGTACGATGAATCATTTTAGAATTGATGATGACCTGGATAAGGAAGGCAATTTGGTGAGGTAGTCTCGGTATATGACTGTCTAGGTCAAAAGTGATCAAATCCGAGTTGGTCGGGTCAATGCCACCGATAGCTGATAGCAAGGACTTCCTCTGAGAGGGGCAACTCTGAAGAACTTCTAAAGTGGACATAGCTGACAAAGCCTGGGCTAAGTCCTCAATGATGCTATAGTGCTGAGCAACACAAGCATCAGGGTTGTAAGAAGACTTCTGGAGTACACCTTTAAGAGGGCGTCGGTGGTCATTTTAGTGCTAGGTCTCTTGATATGGAGGGGACCAGAACTGGACAGAGGGGCGCTAGAGGGTACCTTAGGCTCTTTCCTAGCAGGCGAGGGATACTCTTTTGCCCAAGTACTAATGTGGACGAGAATCGTCCCTACCATAAACACTTGAGAACCAAAGGGAGAAGAGGATTGGGATGGATCAGCCACAATTTGCATTTGTTGTGAGGGAAAAGGTTCTTTGAGCATAGCAGGAGTTTTGGGGGCACCTTTCAACAAACGACTAACTTCATACCACCTTAGGCAGTCTTTGGTATAGTGATCCTTGTCACAAATAAGGCAAGGAGACTTAGGCTTGCGTTTGGCACCTTCCTCAGGTGGAGGTTTAAGGGAATCCTAGTTTGGTTGATCAGATTTATTCTTTCCTTTTCCCTTCTTTTTTCCTTTTGAGGCTTTGTCTGCCATGGTGGACTGGATGACGTTAACCTCGAAAGTATTACCGGAATTGGATACAGCCTGAGAAGTATTTTCATTCGGAGCATTTGAATTTTGCTTCCCATGGTTCGTGGAAGATTTCTTAGAGGACAGATTAACAGAACCAATGATGCCATCAATAGATGGTGTTGGCAGGGCTTTGGAAGTTCCGGGCCTCAGGGCATCAGGCAAATAATCATATAGTGTACCAGACTGGGAGTAAACCAAGTCAAGGTACTGAGCACGCACAATAGCCTGCTCTTCAGTTACACATGCCCCCATAGCAATGTCTCGCGCTATCGGACCGACAAATGAGGTCATGAACCAGTCGGTCAGAAGCTGATCAGGAATCCAAAACTTAATCAAACGGCGACGCCGTCTCCATTCATGGATATGATTGGAGATATGTGTATCCGTTGCTTGTTTTAAGAATGTCAGGAGATGTGTGCCCATCTCGTATCGAATTGGAAACTGAAAATGAGTTAAAAATGCCATAGCCAACGAGTTAAAGTCCTGAAAATATCTGCGAGCTAACTCAATATACCATTTAGCAGTAGAGCCAGTGAGGGTCTGTTGAAAAAGGCAGAGCTGGATTGAATCATCAAGCCGCGAATTTGATGAACACCATAGATGATAAGTCATAACGTGGGTTTGGGGATCTTCTCCAGCTTTACTGTCAAACTTGGGACAATCACCAGGAATCTTAGTTGGAACCGGTGGCCAATAGAGATTATGAATAATAGGATCATTTGTCAGTTTGGACACATTCGGTAACTCCAACGTTGCTAAAAAGGGTAATTGAGGGTTAAAGGACATCTGAGGCCATGGGTAGGAGGTAGTGCCAGAGTTCTAGCCAGCTACTTGTTGCCCCCATTGATTTTGTCTGGACGGATTTGGCCCAGAAGGGTTCTGTCCATAGGGATTTTGTCCATAGGGTTTATAGCTATAATTGGATGGCTGGCCCTAGATCTGCCCCCTAGCATTCCATTGATTACCAACTTCGCCCGTAGGAGCAACATACGGTTGCTGGTAATTCTGGTAAGGACTCACCTACAGTTGTTGATCATTTTGGTATGGGGCAAAATGGGTTTTCCCTTGGGATTGTTGGAAACCATAAGGCGGTTGGGCTCAATTGAGCCTGGGAGCCAGGCTGCATTTGATAAGCAGGTTGAAATTGGGATCCAACCTACATTTGAGGACCGATTGGGTCTGGAGCCCAAACTGGGACTGAAAACTAGGTGGAGCTTGAGAAGCAACGATCATTTGAGTTCCCGGTTGAGTAGGCCCAGATGGATGTCCTTGAGAGAACTGAGGCTGAGCCATCTGGCTAGCAGGTTGACCTTGTTGAGATTGAGGTTGACCCATTTTCCCAGAAGGTTGAGTTTGCTGGGTATTGGATTGTCCTTGCACAACTGAGGGTTGTCCTGATTGACCGGATGGCTGAGTGGACTGGACAGTTGGTTGGTCTGTTTGGATTTGAGGCTGACCAATTTGTCCAGATGGTTGACTAGACTGGACAGTGGGTTGGCCTTGTTGAACATAAGGCTGACTGACTTGCACAGAAGGGTAGCCTTGCTGGACACCAGGTTGGCCTTGTTGTATGTAAGGTTGTCTCAGATTACCAAAAGGTTTCCCGAAATAGGTAAAAGATGAACCACCAGAGGCCGAAGGTTGTCCCCGGAAGGGTTTTCCTTGTGGGCCTCCAGGTTGTCCTAGATAAGGTTGTCCGTAATACTATTGTCCATTGGAGGGCTATGCGTAAGACAGCCGACCTTGATAGGGTGGTCCTTGAAAATTGGTAGGGGGTACTTGGCCACCATGATAAGCGGTGGTACCTGTTGTGCTCTACAACAACCCCCCATTTCATATCATCTTTATTTATAAATATTAACGTATGAAATGGGTCCCTTTAAAGTTTAATTGGTATCAATACTTTTATTGTTCAAAAGAGGTCCGATAATCAAAGGAGTTCATTCTATAAAACCCTTTTCGAAAAAACCATTTAAAAATAAAAAAATAAGGCAAGTCTTTGTCATTGCGATAAAGCGATCGCAAGATCGCATATTGCAATGACATAAGAAATATAAATAAGTGGCACATTGATTACCCCCGATGCGATATCGCAATCGACGATCGGCAATACTCCATACACATCTTAAAAACGCACATAACATAAGCTCCGACGCGACGCGATATCAGCGATCGGATATCGGCAATACTTCGTATGCAGTCAAAGCATCTTAAGTCATTTACTCTGATCCGATGCAATTGCGCAATCAGCAGTTGGAAACATCCCATGCACATTAATAAGGCGCCCAGGTCTTACCCCCGATGCGATGCGATATCGGCGATCGGGGAATCGGCAATTCACTCTAAATGCACCTTGTTATATTTCTTCGCACCAATCCGATGCGACGTCGCAATCGGCGTTCGGGAAGATCCTATGCTTATGATTATATAATACCTATTCTCCTAAAGCGATGCGATATCGCTATCGGCGATCAGAATTTCAAATGGCATAGCTTGAAGATCTAAATTATTATTGATATCTGATCGATAGAGCACGGATCTCGAAAAAGCCGTTAAATGGAGGGATAAGGTGATGTATTCATATTTAAAGTTTTGCCCCTTTGATTAATGATCGCCTGCGTTCAACCGCCAAAATATCCATTGCACGCTTAAGGGAGTCATTCAGCCGGATAACGGTGTAATAAGCATTTAAGGAGTAGCAGGCCTTAAACTGCCATTTAATATATCTGTAATATCTTCTCATTGATTGGATCCGTAGCCATTTTTGAGAGTTAATCTCTCGGCACGCTTCGATTGATATATCTTTCCCACCATAGGTCCTCATTATTATATTTCTATGTTACGGTTTTTCTTGCCTTTGTGAAGGATTCATCTTCCAACAGAAACCTGAGCAAGATGGGAAAGAAATCTAAGAAGACCGCGGGTTCCTCTGCTACATCAGTTACAGGACAAACTGCCGCAGATAAAAAGAAGGGCTTAATATCAGATACTACATGCACGGGTCTTACCAGAGCTACATGGCAAGGCACGTATAATTTGATTGAAGCCGAACAACCAGAAAAGACAGTGACGGAAGCTACTGCGGATCCTACTCGTAAGTCTGATTGCACTCTCAAAGATTTAGCTGACTCTTTCCTTCACAGGATAGCGGCCAGAGAACAGATTCTCCCCTACACAGACGTCGTGCGATGGGCAATTGAGGAAATTCCAATCCTCGACAGAACTTTTAACACCAGAGATGGGAGGATTTTCGGATCATTCAAGCCAGATCATCTAAGGCAAATGTATCATTTTCCTGAGCCAGAGAAAGTGTATAACAAGACGTTCCTGGAGAAATTTGCAAGTGATATTGAAGTCGAATCCGAACCCATCCGGGATTGGAGACAGAATCCAGCCAAACACAAGCACGAGTCTTCCGGTAAGTACTCAGTCGATTCTTTGGCTTCTCCCTATTGTTATGCGGGGATAATGATGTGTAGGCTATGGGGATTACATGACTCTGCTAACTTTACCATAGAGATGGTTCCTCTAATGGAAGCAGCAGTAAACAACATAATTATGGACTGGGCCACTATTCTCTCTGATAAGCTAGCCGTAGCTGTTCGTGATTTTAGAGTTAATTCTGTTGTCACTGAAAGGAAAATTAGCCCATTTTATTACAATGCATATATTTTAGATACATTATGTTTCAATTCTGAGTTTCCCGTCCTCGGTTGGAGGTGGACTGCCCAAGACCCCTCACCCATTCATATATACCACCAGAAATTGTGGAAATCTTCTTACAAGCACCATTTGTACCAAGTCTGCAATGGCTTTATGGTTCCCATTCATTATTCTATTTTTGATAAGCCCATTCCCAGAATCTCCTATCTAGCTTCCTTTGATTTACCGGCGGTAGCGAGTTGGTTTGGAGAAGAGAGATTTACCTACATTAGGGTTTTCGGCAGCCAAGCCAATCCACATGTTCTTCCTCTGTATATTCCAGATAAACTGCTAGCAAGAGAAATCTCCTATCAAATTATGGCAGAGAGTACCACACAGACTCTCAAGAAAGAAAAGAAGAGGGGCTGGCCCTCTTTTCCCTTGAGAATTGGTGTCTATACTCTGCATGATCTCAAACATGCAGAAAAGGAAGCCACAAAGATTCAGTCCTTAACCCTGGCCACTATCCCAAATAGGCTATATGATCCAAAGAAAAATGCCTATACTGCATTGGAACATGCCAAATTAACAAAATTTGACCATCAAGAAGATTGGTTTGACGACCTATTCGTTTCAGTCGAAACAATAGGTCAAGCTAAAGAACTTGCTCGATTGAAATATGATGATGAACGGTTAACTGAGTTCAATAAACTTAGAGAGCAGAGGTTGCAAACTCTGCCTCTAGATTTATTGGCAACAACCCCAACGACGTCTTCAAGTGAGCCTAGTCGGCAACAGTGAAACCAGCCTCCTGTTATAACAAAAGATCAGAAGAAGCAACAGGAGGAAAGGCAGAAGAAGCAACAGGAGGAAAGGCAGAAGAAGCAACAGGCAGAAAGGCAGAGAAAAGAACATGCAGAAAAACAACAGAGAGCACAAAAAGAACAAGAAGAGAAAAAGAAGAAAGAGGTAGAGGAACAGCAGAAGAGGGAACAAGAGGAGAAACTAAAAAAAGAACTGGCAGATAGGCAGAAAAGGGAGCAAGAAGAAAAACAGAGGAGAGAGCAAGAGGAGCAGCAGAGGAAAGAGCAGGAAAAAGAGCGGAGCGAGTCCCAAGCCGAGAAGCAGAAACAAACCACTGATGTCAATGTGGACACTACCATAGACCCCAAACTATTTCAAGAATGGCAGCAATTTCATTCCATCATCAGTGGATTGGAATGTTCAAAATATGGGGATACTTCCAAGACAAATGATATGCAGGACATCACTTCTCCTCAGGTTCTAAGCGGAACCAGCGGTCCACCCATTTCTAAGGATGTTGAGGTAATTCCTAAAGACCCTTCCGATCAAATCGTTCTCCAGGTGGAAGATATTCCTCCCTTGGATGTTTTCTACAGCCCAAGGCATAGAGCAGTTGTAAAGCGATCAAGGAAAAGACGAAGGACTGATCAACCTTCAATCTTTCCAGAGAAAACAGTCACGGGTAATGTAGTATGGAAGGAGGAATTGGACCCCTCCGATGACCTAACAAAGCTGTCACAGTATGCAGGAGCTTACTCTGCAACGACTATCGACAAGGCATCGGAGGTAAGTCTTCTACTTAAGACTAAGGACCAAGAAATTTTTGCACTACAGGCAGAATTGACCGAGACAAAGCAGAAGGCAGCGCAAGCAGAGGAGCAGTTGCTGGTACAACAACAAATGAATGATCAATTAACCCAGCAATTGCAGGAAGAAAGGCAGAGGATCGACCAAAGCACGATCCAGAAACAAAAATAATTATCGGAGGCATTGGCACAGTTGAGGACAACAAATGAGCTGATGATGAAAACAAAGGACGAGAAAATAGCTCAATTATCATCACGGCTCGAAGTCATAAAGGGCACCCAAAAAGTGGAGGATTTCAGAGAGAGGCATCGCAAATAAACAGTGCGTTAATATCACAGATTAGGCTCCTATGTAATCAACTCACAGAGGCAGAACCATTATGCAAGCTAACTTCATCAGTATGTCAGCAGGTAGAGAAGGCCAGGAATGAGTTAGACCAAGCTGAAGAAACCATAATCGCATATCTTGATTGGCAAGATTCTGATGTGGGAAAAGCAGCGAATTTGCCTAGAATCCAAGAAACATACAAGGACATACTCTTTACAGAATGGCACACTCAAGTGATGAAAGCAGAAAGGGCAGCTTCAAGATGTAAATTAACTGCCAACAATATGATTGATCTGATCAACAACACCCTCTACTTGGCAAACATGATCTCCCAGTGTACACCTGGAAGCATAACAATAGCAAATATGATTGAGCAAACAAGTTATCCTAACTTAGAGGAGAAGGGGAGATTAATCGCTGGGGTTAACACTTTGACTTTCGATGCATATTGGGTCTTTCTGATCAAGCCACACACACAAAGGTCTGCCCTCAAGTGTTTAACTGATGCACTCGGGTGTATAATTCCCGATATTCAAGATGCCACATACGCTGCTCAGCTCAGTTCGCGCCTCAACAAACTGCCTGAAGTAGAGCCAATGTTAGCGATAAGTCAGCTCAGGTTTAAAGGCAAAGAACCTACCTGATGAATCATTGCCGCCGATTGCCAGATCGCTCCAGGAAATAGGATCAATATTTATTGATACCAATTATGTAGGATTTCTGTTTATTAGATATTTAGATTAGCTTAGTATTTATAGACCCTTTCATTGTTTTGGAAAGGGTCGTAAAATTTTGTAATAGACTTAAAGACTGAAGTTTGCACTACTGTGCTTCAGCCTATATTCTTTTATGAAACTCGATCAATCGTTCTTAATTTGACAAGGAAGTTTCTTTATGCAAATTGCGCACTACTGTCTTTTGTTGGGGATGTTTTCTGAGTTGAAGGAAGAACTGCGACATAGCGATTGATATATGGGAGTGCTAAGCAGCTTATATGGTACTTTTATCTGTGTCTGTATTCATTCCTTTTATATGAATTGTTGTGTAATTATTCTTGCTATTGTTGAATACATGTATGTGCTGTAACAGCAAATCTCTATCTCATGCCACTATTGGATGTTTTGCGATATGCCTTTTCCTTTAATCATGCATGTAACAATGATATAAATGAGAAAGTGTGGTAATTTCGCTGTTATCACTTTGCGTAACTATTTATGCACAACAGTCCTGAATGATTTAATATCTATGTTTTAGAGATGGAGTCATCTATATGCCTGTCTTAAAGCACAGATCATCAAACGCTACGCTTTAGAAATCAATAAGTCCCCGGGATAGATCATAGTTATTATATTTTGCTGATAGTTTTAGTTATTCGCTTATCGCTAGCATATTCTATAAGTCATTCATCCATCTCGTTTACCTATAATTTTTGGGAAACTGGTCCCATTATCCCCAGTCAGAGCCACTATTCCAAACGGAAAAGGTGCTGTATCAAGGTCCGGACCGGGTGGTTTCCCCAATGTTGTTGCAGCGATTTTCGAGGCATCAACATTTTTGGCGCTAGAAGGAGGGCCATCAACTGTGAATGGCACATAAGTCAAAACCTATAAGCCATTCTAAGAGTAATTCTCCCTCCGTATCCCCTCGATCTCCCCATTTACATACTGGTTCGCCGGTATCCAAACAAGGAGAAGGGGAATCAACTACCACTGCTCAAACCCACCATACTCCAGAACAATTGAGTCTTGAATCACCTGAAGTCCAATCTCTAATCCATAAACTTCAGAGCTTCTCGATTTCACCACAGAAATCTGAGGTATCACAAAGCAGTGCGACTTCGCAGTTCAATTTAACTCATCCTCTCACCAGACTTCAGAGCGAAAAACTCGGTATTGAACCCACTGAGTTCCCTTTACCCAAAAGGAAAAAGGTGAAGAAAATTACTGAAGGATCTGATAGTGAAGAGCTTTCATCCACGTCCTCCATTGCATCTTCCCCTCTGCAAAGTCAACCACCCACTTCCCCATTACATATTGTCGTTCACCAGGGATTAGAAGCCTCAACATCCCAACCTGTTCACTCCTCATCATTAATTCCTTCCCATACATCTGGAATTCCAACAGTAGTATCAACCACTGTTGCTATTATAATGGCAGACCCATGGACTAGGCCAGGTGCAGTCAACATGCCTGCACCATTGCATCCTCTACCAGATGCTCCTGAAAAATGGCTACCTAAATTTAACCCAGATGACGGGACCCAGGTTGAAGAACACATTAATAATTTTATATTAGCAGTTAACTTGAAAGGAGTGACAAAACAAGATGTTGTTGTAAGACTCTTCCCTTACAACTTGCAAGGATCAGCAGGATCCTGGTATTTTTCCTTACCCTCTGGTTCAATTACCAGTTGGAACACTTGCCAAGAGCAGTTTCTTACCAAATATGGAGATGATAGGTCCTTAGCTACTTTAATAAACCACCTCTCCAATCTGAGAATAGAGCATAGGGAACCAGTAAAGGAATTTAACGCTAGATTTAATAAACTCCTGAATAAAATCCCTACAGCTTCCAAACCAAGTGAACAAATTCGAAGCGAATGGTATATTACCGCCCTACCTGCCAACATAGCCATTTTTGTGGACAGGGCTGGGAAACCTACCTTAGCTGAAAACATGAGAGAAGCACTTGCTGTGGAAAAGTGCATCAATGCTCTAGAGAAGAAAGCTGCTTTGGAAGACAGAAAAGCCAAAAGAGTCTCATTTAAAGAGGATTCCAAGAAGAAAACCCCAAAGGACCCATACGACATGGAGGGTTTACAAAAGGTCCTGAAAACTTTGTCTAACGAAATGGTTGAAATAAAGAAACAGGTGGCCGAAACCTCAAACAAAAGACCATTTAGGACTTATAAGAAAACTGAAACAAAGCCACCTAATGTTATATCTAACGCAAACTCAGAGCAAGAAGAAGAGGAAGAGGAAACAACCTCACAAACTGATGATGAAGAAGAAGTAGCTGAATGCCACGGAATGTGGGATTTTATACTCCCCAACTCTGATACCGATAACGAAGAAGAAGCCTTCCCGGTTACTACAAGAAGTAAAAGTACTTCTGAACCTGCCCAGACAACTTCAAAGAAAAGGAGTGCAGGTGCTACCACAACAAAGGAAAAAGTTCCCCCAAAGAAATCGCCCGTAGTAGTTCCCCAAAACCAACCTTCAACTTTTAATTCTCCTTCAACATCCAAAACATTAGTGGTATCCGATTCAATGGAATATAACATTGTTGATGACATGAAGAAAACTAAAGCAAACATAACTATGTTTGAACTTAGTAAATTAAAGCATCAACAAAAATTACTTCTTAAAGAATTGAATGTTGTTCCCTCTACACCCCTTCCCAGTGCAAAAGCTGCTAATGATTTAGGCCAACCTCCTCCAGGTATGGTTGAAGCTACCGATTCAGTTCTAATTGGAGATAGATCGAATTCCCATACTCCACCCTTCCTGCTGACCTATGAGATTTATAACAGAAACCTGCACAACTGTTTAATTGACTCAGGGGCATCATCTAACATAATGCCAGTTTCAGTTTGCTCTAAACTGAACATTGAACCCCAGAAATCCGCTATTCATATTGTACAGTTGGACAGGACCAAAGTGCAGGTTGTGGGAGAAATTAATTCCGTAACTATCAGGTTGTCTGCCGATCCCAGAATTGTACAGAGAACTGACATCTTAATAGCTGACATACCTGAATTTTACGATTTAATTTTGAGTAGGGATTGGTCCGAAAAATTGCATGGGTATATTTCCACAGATTGGTCACATATGTGGCTTCCCTACAAGGGGAAGCCAAATCAAATAAGGATCGATCGAGAGAAGCACATGACCCACACAGTTACTGAATTTGAGCAAGAAAACCAACCTGTAGTGTTCAACAACAACATTTTGGGGAATTATTCGTCTGAGTCATTCTTTGGAAACTTTGTTGCCCAACCATCTCCTTTTTCAGTTAATCATTTTACATCTCAGATTGAAATTTTTTCACAAACTGATAAGTCTAGATGTTTTAATGATGCTGAGGAAAATGTAAATATCTTTGTTAATACTTCTTTATTTTGGTCTTTATATTTTGATGGCTCTAAGTCCAGCGAGTATTCAGGAGCATGTTGCATTTTGGTTAGTCCACAAGGAGAAAAGAAAATGCTGTCTTGTAGGTTAGAATTTGAATGCACTAACAACACAGCCGAATATGAAGCTTTAGTCCAGGGATTATATAAAGCAATCGGCCTTAAAGTGCAAAATCTAAAAGTATTCGACGATTCGGAAATTATTGTTAAACAGGTGAGGAATGCAATTCATTGTCTTTCAAATCACCTCAAGCATTATCAATCGCTAGTACAGGATCTTACCTCACACTTTTCAGCATTTAACATTTCCTCCATTCCTAGGTCGCAAAACTCGGCAGCCGACCTACTAGCCAATGTAGCTTCCAAGCTTCTACCTTCTGAAGACTACAGCCTTGATAGATTTTCCGTAGAATTGCTTTCTAGGCCTTCAATTCCCGACAATGTCACTAATTGGAGAGTATTTAACCATGATGAAGATATCTTGCAATTTCTAACTTCTGAAAAGTCCTATGACAATCAAATTATTGAGGAAAATGACCATGATCTACAGATGAAAGAAACGCCTCAGGAAAATTCAATTCCTAAACCAGTGGTGAAGCTTGAAGATCTTTATGATATCAAAGATAGGTTTAAACCTGAAATTAATGCAAAGCTTCAAAGTTCTACCCTTAGGTTTGAATTGATAAATCTAGGTACTGACCATGCTCCTCAAAACATTAATTTAGGACTAGGACTTTCCTTGGAAGAGAAGGAGGCATTCATCAAACTGTTAAGAAAAAACAAACAGGTCTTGGCTGGGAAGTATGATGATCTGAAGACATATGATACATCTATTATCTAGCATACCATTCCTATGCTTCCTGATCAGAAACCGATTCAGCAGAAGTTAAGAAAAATACATCCAAATTTAGAGAGCCAGATAAAGTCGGAACTTAACAAGCTCTTGAAAGCCAAGATCATTTTTCCTGTCCGACACTCAAACTGGGTCTCTAATATGGTGCCAGTCAGAAAGAAAAATGGTGACATTCGAATTTGTATTGATTTCAGGAACCTGAACAAAGCAAGCTTGAAGGATAACTTCCCATTACCTACTATGGAGCAAATACTCCAATCAGTAGCAGGCTCTGAATTGATGTCCTTTCTTGATGGATTCTCAGGATATAACCAAGTTCTGGTTCATCCTGATGACCAACTTAAAACCACATTCAGAACAAAATGGGGAACATATGCGTATCAGAAAATGCCTTTCGGACTTATAAATGCAGGAGCGACATTCCAGAGAGCTATGGATATAGCCTTTAGAGGGTTGATTAATCGAACAGTAGTCGTCTATCTGGACGATATTACTGTTTTTTCTAAGAAGAGGTATAATCATTTGCATGATTTAACTCAAATCTTTCAGCGATGCAAAAGATATGGTATTTCTCTGAACCCAAAAAAGTCTTTCTTTGCTCTTGATGAAGTTAAACTCTTAGGCTTTATTGTATCCAAAGATGGCATTTATATCGATCCTGATCGGATCAAGGAAATTTCTGAAATCCCTTTCCCACACAATAAAAAGTCGATGCAGTCATTTTTAGGCCAGATCAATTTTGTTAAACGATTTGTTCCAGATTTTTCTCAAATTATATTACCACTTCAGACAATGATCAAGAAGAATTCAGTCTTCAAGTGGGGATCAGCAGAAAAGCAAGCTTTTGATGTAATCAACCAATCAATAATTAATGCCCCAGCCTTGAATACTCCAAATTTTTCTAATCATTTTACATTGTATACCATTGCATCCGATGTATCTTATGCTGCAGTTCTCACGCAGCCAAATGCCCACAATTTGGAAGCACCCATATCTTTCTTCAGCTCAAATCTTCAGGGTGCTGAATTAAATTACTCCGATGTAGAAATGCAAGCCTTTGCTATATTTAAAGCGGTCAAACATTATAGACCCTTCCTTTTGAAAACCCATACAAAAGTAATAGTTCCTTTCCCGGCAGTTAGGCAACTATTAATCCAAAAAGAGCTGGGTGAAAAAAGGGCAAATTGGGTCACAGCTCTTCAAGAGTATGACTTAGAAATTAGGCCAGCAAAGATTGTTAGGGGCCAAGGTTTTTGTAGGATATTGGCAGGAGCATCCAACATTCCAGAATCAAGCGATACAGATCAAACTCAAGAAATTAATCAGATAAGTGTTACTGATTCTAGATCTCAATATGCAGATTTAATCTTTTATTTAGAGAATGGTTATGCACCTCCGAATTTGTGTTACAAAAACAAAAGGGCCATTAGGTTAAAAACAAAGAATTTTACAATCATTGATGACGTGCTTTTTTAGGAAGAATTATGATTCTATCTTGTTAAGATGCCTTGAGAAACCTGAAGCCCAAAAGGTTTTGCAGGAACTACATGATGGACCAGTAGGAGGACATTTCGGAGCTGACACAACAGCTCAAAAAATTATTCATGCTGGTTACTATTGGCCTACTCTGTTTAAAGATGCCCATGAGTATGTAAGGAAATGTCTCAATTGTCAAACTGCTAGCGGAAGACAACGTAAATCAGCTTTCCCTCTGCAACCAATCAACATTGAACAACCATTTGAGCAATGGGGATTGGACACCATTGGGGAGATTACTCCACCATCTTCCAAACAGCATAAGTATATCCTTACTGCTACCGATTATTTTACTAAGTGGGTTGAGGCAATCCCTTTAAAGACAGCAAATTCTGAAGCAATCATCGAATTCATAGACCAATTCATTATTACCAGGTTTGGTGTCCCAAATGCTCTTGTTTTTGATAATGCTTCCTATTTCTCAGGCAATGCTATGTTTGATTTTGCCATTAAAAGAGGATTTAAGTTAAAATATTCTACTAATTATTATCCCCAAGGTAATGGTTTAGCGGAGTCTACTAATAAGAATCTGATTAAAATCATCAAGCGAACTATCGAACAAAATCAGAGAAATTGGCACAAATCCTTAGTGTTTGCATTATGGACTGATAGGATAACACAGAAAGCTTCTATCGGAACTTCTCCATTTAATCTTGTATATGGAAAAGAAGCAATCCTACCCACAAATCTTGTTCTTCCTTCTTTAGCCCTAGTGCAGTTTATTGAGGAAACTCCTTCCTCTTCTATTTAGTTTAGACACGACCAGATTCTAAAATTAGAGGAGGAAAGAGAAAAATCCAAGGTTATCCATGCCAAACATCAGCAAGTCATCAAAGCAGCTTTTGATTCAGTCTCGTCCGGTTCAAAACAATTCCAAGTCGGTGATTTAGTTCTGAAATGGGACAAAGCCCATGAGGACAAGGGTAAACACTCCAAGTTCCAGAAGTTGTGGCTTGGACCATTTCAGATCTCTGAAAAGATAGGCCATTCAACCTTTATATTGCAAGATTTATCAGGTTTGAGAGATTCTCTCCCTGTTAATGGCCTTATCTTGAAGAAATTCTTTAACTGAGGAGGTAACCCCTTCTCCTTTCATTTCAGTAGGATTTTATAGTTTGTAGGATTTTTAGGAAATAAGGTTGTGAGATGTCTCCCATTGACCTTTTGCTGTGTTTGAAAAGTTGTCCCACAGAACTAGTATGAACATTTGCTTTTAAATAATAGAACTTTTAACCAAAAAGGATAATTTCTAGGAAATTAGATATCTTTGTATTCTGAAATCACAATTCAAGTTTTGTCAACTCCTCCCAAAGCATAGAAATATTGTAAATCATTTTCTGTTTTTAAATTGTTCTCCAAAGGTTATCCATACTAAGATAGAAGCTAATCCAATTTTAGCACCTTCAACTCTTGACCTGTCATCCATTCGTTCTTAAGGAGATGATTGTTCACCCCATTCACTAAAGTTTATGATTACTCAGAGTGTAATTCTAAAATATAAGATATTAAAGATAAGAGGTCTTATTACAAGCCTGCTTACCATGTTCATAGAGAAATAGTTTACCTGACATTACCAATACTGCAAACCAAAACAGGGTAATGGCTTGAAACTACAAGACAAGGGGTCTCATCACGAGCCAACTTGTTCAGTTAGACTACTATCAGTGAGTGGCATTGTCAATAGCTGGCCACCAAACCAGGACAATGGCTTTTTATCTTATCAACAACAGAAAAGGAAATGAAGTACAAAATATGAAAAAATATTTTGAATTCATTCTGTTAATCACACTCTTAATTGGATGGGACAATGGACAATCACATGGTTAAAAGGTATCCCTGTCGAAACTATAGATGTTTGCTGGCAGCAGAGGCTCTACCTATGACAGATGAGTTTACTATAAAGGCTGATTTGGAAAGGTATTCTATTTTATCATTATAAACCAATAAAGGCCTATTTTAAAGCTTAGAATGTTTTTATTTTCTTAAAAAAGAGGAAGTCAACAAAATAGTTTCATTTTTCTCAGAATACATAGAAATCTAGTTATATTAGAATTTTCCCCATTGATTGAAACTCTATTTTTGAAAAAGCTTAAATGTTTCTATTTTTGAAAGAGATAACTGGTTCTTCCAGCGAATCGCCAATTGTTGTGCTCTACAACAACCCCCCATTTCATATCATCTTTATTTATAAATATTAACGTATGAAATGGGTCCCTTTAAAGTTTAATTGGTATCAATACTTTTATTGTTCAAAATAGGTCCGATAATCAAAGGAGTTCATTCTATAAAACCCTTTTCGAAAAAACCATTTAAAAATAAAAAAATAAGGCAAATCTTTGTCATTGCGATAAAGCGATCGCAAGATTGCATATCGCAATGACATAAGAAATATGAATAAAGCGGCACATTGATTACCCCCGATGCGATATCGCAATCGGCGATTGGCAATACTCCATACACATCTTAAAAACGCACATAACATAAGCTCTGACGCGACGCGATATCGGCGATACTTCGTATGCGGTCAAAGCATCTTAAGTCATTTACTCCGATCCGATGCAATTGCGTAATCGGCAGTCGGCAACATCCCATGCACATTAATAAGGCACCCAGGTCTTACCCCCGATGCGATGCGATATCGGCGATCGGGGAATCGGCAATTCACTCTAAATGCACCTTGTTATATTTCTTCGCACCAATCTGATGCGACGTCGCAATCGGCGTTCGGGAGGATCCTATGCTTATGATTATATAATACCTATTATCCTAAAGCGATGCGATATCGCTATCGGCGATCGGAATTTCAAATGGCATAGCTTGAAGATCTAAAGTATTATTGATATCCGATCGATAGATCGCAGATCTCGAAAAAACCGTTAAATGGAGGGATAAGGTGATGTATTCATATTTAAAGTTTTTCCCCTTTTATTAACGATCACCTGCGTTCAACCGCCAAAATATCCATTGCACGCTTAAGGGAGTCATTCAGCCGGATAACGGTGTAGTAAGCATTTAAGGAGTAGCAGGCCTTAAACGACCATTTAATATATCTGTAATATCTTCTCATTGATTGGATCCGCAGCCATTTTTGAGAGTTAATCTCTCGGCACGCTTCGATTGATATATCTTTCCCACCATAGGTCCTCATTATTATATTTCTATGTTACAGTTTTTCTTGCCTTTGTGCAGGATTCATCTTCCAACAGAAGCCTGAGCAAGATGGGAAAGAAATCTAAGAAGACCGCGGGTTCCTCTGCTACATCAGTTACAGGACAAATTGCAGCAGATAAAAAGAAGGGCTTAATATCAGATACTACATGCACGGGTCTTACCAGAGCTACATGGCAAGGCACGTATAATTTGATTGAAGCCGAACAACCAAAAAAGACAGTGACGGAAGCTACTGCGGATCCTACTCGCAAGTCTGATTGCACTCTCAAAGATTTAGCCGACTCTTTCCTTCACAGGATAGTGGCCAGAGAACAGATTCTCCCCTACACAGACGTCGTGCGATGGGCAATTGAGGAAATTCCAATCCTCGACAGAACTTTTAACACCAGAGATGGGAGGATTTTCGGATCATTCAAGCCAGAGCATCTAAGACAAATGTATCATTTGCCTGAGCCAGAGAAAGTGTATAACAAGAAGTTCCTGGAGAAATTTGCAAGTGATAATGAAGTCGAATCCAAACCCATCCGGGATTGGAGACAGAATCCAGCCAAACACAAGCACGAGTCTTCCGGTAAGTACTTAGTCGATTCTTTGGCTTCTCCCTATTGTTATGCGGGGATAATGATGTGTAGGCCATAGGGATTACATGACTCTGCTAACTTTACCATAGAGATGGTTCCTCTAATGGAAGCAGCAGTAAACAACATAATTATGGACTGGGCCACTATTCTCTCTGATAAGCTAGCCGTAGTTGTTCGTGATTTTAGAGCTAATTCTGTTGTCACTGAAAGGAAAATTCCCCCGTTTTATTACAGTGCATATATTTTAGATACATTATGTTTCAATTCTGAGTTTCCTGTCCTCGGTTGGAGGTGGACTGCCCAAGACCCCTCACCCATTCATATATACCACCAGAAATTGTGGAAATCTTCTTACAAGCACCATTTGTACCAAGTCTGCAATGGCTTTATGGTTCCCATTCATTATTCTATTTTTGATAAGCCCATTCCCAGAATCTCCTATCTAGCTTCCTTTGATTTACCGGCGGTAGCGAGTTGGTTTGGATAAGAGAGATTTACCTACATTAGGTTTTTCGGCAGCCAAGCCAATCCGCATGTTCTTCCTCTGTATATTCCAGATAAGCTGCTAGCAAGAGAAATCTCCTATCAAATTATGGCAGAGAGTACCACACAGACTCTCAAGAAAGAAAAGAAGAGGGGCTGGCCCTCTTTTCCCTTGAGAATTGGTGTCTATACTCTGCATGATCTCAAACATGCAGAAAAGGAAGCCACAAAGATTCAGTCCTTAACCCTGGCCACTATCCCAAATAGGCTATATGATCCAAAGAAAAATGCCTATACTGCATTGGAATAGGCCAAATTAACAAAATTTGACCATCAAGAAGATTGGTTTGACGACCTATTCGTTTCAGTCGAAACAATAGGTCAAGCTAAAGAACTTGCTCGATTGAAATATGATGATGAACGGTTAACTGAGTTCAATAAACTTAGAGAGCAGAGGTTGCAAACTCTGCCTCTAGATTTACTAGCAACAACCCCAGCGACGTCTTCAAGCGAGCCTGGTCGGCAACAGTGAAACCAGCCTCCTGTTATAACAAAATATCAGAAGAAGCAACAGGAGGAAAGGCAGAAGAAGCAACAGGAGGAAAGGCAGAAGAAGCAACAGGCAGAAAGGCAGAGAAAAGAACAAGCAGAAAAACAACAGAGAGCACAAAAAGAACAAGAAGAGAAAAAGAAGAAAGAGGTAGAGGAACAACAGAAGAGGGAACAAGAGGAGAAACAGAAAAAAGAACTGGCAGATAGGCAGAAAAGGGAACAAGAAGAAAAACAGAGGAGAGAGCAAGAGGAGCAGCAGAGGAAAGAGCAGGAAAAAGAGCGGAGCGAGTCCCAAGCCGAGAAGCAGAAACAAACCACCGATGTCAATGTGGACACTACCATAGACCCCAAACTATTTCAAGAATGGCAGCAATTTCATTCCATCATCAGTGGATTGGAATGTTCAAAAGATGGGGACACTTCCAAGACAAATGATACGCAGGACATCACTTCTCCTCAGGTTCTAAGCAAAACCAGTGGTCCACCCATTTCTAAGGATGTTGAGGTAATTCCTAAAGACCCTTCTGATCAAATCGTTCTCCAGGTGGAAGATATTCCTCCCTTGGATGTTTTCTATAGCCCAAGGCATAGAGCAATTGTAAAGCGATCAAGGAAAAGATGAAGGACTGATCAACCTTCAATCTTTCCAGAGCAAACAGTCACGGGTAATGTAGTATGGAAGGAGGAATTGGACCCCTCTGATGACATAACAAAGCTGTCACAGTATGCAGGAGCTTACTCTGCAGCGACTATCGACAAGGCATCGGAGGTAAGTCTTCTACTAAAGACTAAGGACCAAGAAATTTTTGCACTACAGGTAGAATTGACCGAGACAAAGCAGAAGGCAGCGCAAGCAGAGGAGCAGTTGCTGGTACAACAGCAAATGAATGATCAATTAACCCAGTAATTGCAGGAAGAAAGGCAGAGGATCGACCAAAGCGCGATCCAGAAACAAAAAGAATTATCGGAGGCATTGGCACAGTTGAGGACAGCAAATGAGCTGATGATGAAAACAAAGGACGAGCAAATAGCTCAATTATCATCACGGCTCGAAGTCATAAAGGGCACCCAAAAAGTGGAGGATTTCAGAGCAGAGGCATCGCAAATAAACAGTGCGTTAATATCACAGATTAGGCTCCTATGTAATCAACTCACTGAGGCAGAACCATTATGCGAGCTAACTTCATCAGTATGTCAGCAGGTAGAGAAGGCCAGGAATGAGTTAGACCAAGCTGAAGAAACCATAATCGCATATCTTGATTGGCAAGATTTTGATGTGGGAAAAGCAGTGAATTTGCCTAGAATCCAAGAAACATACAAGGACATACTCTTTACAGAATGGCACACTCAAGTGATGAAAGCAGAAAGGGCGGCTTCAAGATGTAAATTAACTGCCAGCAATATGATTGATCTGATCAACAACACCCTCTACTTGGCAAACATGATCTCCCAGTGTACACCTGGAAGCATAACAACAACAAATATGATTGAGCAAACAAGTTATCCTGACTTAGAGGAGAAGGGGAGATTAATCGCTGGGGTTAACACTTTGACTTTCGATGCATATTGGGTCTTTCTGATCAAGCCACACACACAAAGGTCTGCCCTCAAGTGTTTAACTGATGCACTCGGGTGTATAATTCCCGATATTCAAGATGCCACATACGCTGCTCAGCTCAGTTCGCGCCTCAACAAACCGCCTGAAGTAGAGCCAATGTTAGCGATAAGTCAGCTCAGGTTTAAAGGCAAAGAACCTACCTGATGAATCATTGCCGCCGATTGCCAGATCGCTCCAGGAAATAGGATCAATATTTATTGATACCAATTATGTAGGATTTCTGTTTATTAGATATTTAGATTAGCTTAGTATTTATAGACCCTTTCATTGTTTTGGAAAGGCTTGTAAAATTTTGTAATAGACTTAAAGACTGAAGTTTGCACTACTGTGCTTCAGCCTATATTCTTTTATGAAACTCGACCAATCGTTCTTAATTTGACAAGGAAGTTTCTTTATGCAAATTGCGCACTACTGTCTTTTGTTGGGGATGTTTTCTGAGCCGAAGGAAGAACTACGACATAGCGATTGATATATGGGAGTGCTAAGCAGCTTATATGGTACTTTTATCTGTGTCTGTATTCATTCCTTTTATATGAATTGTTGTGTAATTATTCTTGCTATTGTTGAATACATGTATGTGCTGTAACAACAAATCTCTATCTCATGCCACTATTGGATGTTTTGCGATATGCCTTTTCCTTTAATCATGCATGTAACAATGATATAAATGATAAAGTGTGGTAATTTCGCTGTTATCGCTTTGCGTAACTATTTATGCACAACAGTCCTGAATGATTTAATATCTATGTTTTAGAGATGGAGTCATCTATATGCCTGTCTTAAAGCATGAATCATCAAACGCTATGCTTTAGAAATCAATAAGTCCCCGGGATAGATCATAGTTATTATATTTTGCTGATAGTTTTAGTTATTCGCTTATCGCCAGCATATTCTATAAGTCATTCATCCATCCCGTTTACCTATAATTTTTGGGAAACTGGTCCCATTATCCCCAGTCGGAGCCACTATTCCAAACGGAAAAGGAGTTGTATCAAGGTCCGGACCGGGTGGTTTCCCCAATGTTGTTGCAGCGATTTTCGAGGCATCAACAGTACCCCAAGCAACGGATAACGAAACCGAGACCTCAACCACAGGTTGAGATGGCAAAGGTTCGGGGTAATAAATATGAGCTCCTCAAGAATCATAATAATGAAACGGATCTTGGGGATCCAGATTCTGAATAGCTTGCAAATATTGATTGTATGCCCCCCTGCTAGAATGGAACCAGAAGAAGGTGGGGCATTTAGTGTAGGGTCAACAAATCTAGATGTAGATGTTGATGGACCACTATTCGCAGATTCGGACGAAGGTCCAACAATAGTGGTCACAACTGAGGATGCAGTGACGGCACTAACAACAGGGGCTGAAGAAGCCACACAAACAGTTGGAATAGTCGATACTGAGGTGACAGACACATTGTGAATTTGAGGGGTAAAAGGCTCCGAAGTCAGAGTGACGATACGAGACCACATGGAACTCGTAAGGGGCGTTCTAGAACCCATAGCATCCCTCAAAGCCTTATAGCGTAAAGGCAGTGTGACACCGAGAGGGGTGACACGAAAGGGTGAATTTTCCATTGGGATAGGAATCTCACTGCTCGTCATAAAGGATTCTTCATTTGTGACGGAGGATGTGTCATCCATGTCAGAAGAAGACATTGGGACCAAGATACTAGGAGAAGTAATGGGGATATCATCTTCGAAAGGCTCCCAAACGGGGTTCCAATGAATATCGTAAGACTCATCCTCTTGAGCATGAGAGTTAAGCGGTTGGATAGTTAGAATGACAGGGATAGTATCACTAACAATCGGTGCCTCAGGAGCAATAGAAGATGGAGACCCTTGGTCACTTGGAATGGGAGACGAGATCGGTGATTCCACCAGGATGATTCAATTCAAAAACCCTAGGAAAACTTAACAAGAAAGAACCCTACACAAGCTAAAATGAAAACAAGATCTAATAGGGTAAATGTGAACGTGGCCGAATAAATTTTAAGACACAGGAACAGAACTTGACCTTTTCATCTTTAAAGAATCGAGAAAAGGACGAAAATATGATTCTAGTTGCCTTCGAATATTTAATGAGCCTGAAGTGACAAGTTCTCAGATGGACCTTTTCTTTCAAGGAGTCCGAAAAGGAACGGAAGTGACTACTCTGGAGAACTAGGCAAAAGGTTTACCAAACAACTCGTAAAACTGCATATACACCTTGGCAGTCATATGAAAACTAAGGACTTTCTGTATGGCAGTCAATCTTCTTGAATGTTGTGTTCGTTGCATTACGGTTTGCAAGGTGGCAGACACAGCTTCCTAAGGATAAAGGATGAAACCTAGTGGGGTCTCCCAACATATACGCAATGGTACATGGGATCACAATTCCGTACTAGACCACTATTGAGTCACAGAAGGAGGAATCACCCAACCTTGAGTGCAAACAATAGTGACTAGGTTTAACGATGCTGGAGCACGTCTCTAGCCTAGACCTCTAAATAGTGTGCGTTATGTTCCAATGCGTTGTTAGGTTTATTCAGTTCATTTTAGAGTTGATCTTGAATTATGTTTCAGTTTTTAGGCCTTACCGTATGTATACAACAAATCCTAGGATGCAGCTAGAATGAGCGAAATATCCTTTTACTTCAATGAACACCTACCTACGGGAGGGTAGAGAGATCATTCCCAAACCAAGAAAACCAAGATAAACAAAGACAATCACTCAATGCATACAGACATCAATTCCTAAAGTGCATGGATACTACTAATGAGAGATTTAATCATTCGCTTTCTAATATGAAAACTTGAAATGAAAATTCACTTTCACTTTCATATACTAAATAAATGCAATCTTTTTTATTTTGATGTCTTTAAATCTAGAAGAAACAAATAAGCAAACAAGAAAGTGTGGAAAAAACTGGTTGATCCAAACAATTGTGATCTATGTTTGGTAGTGAAAAGAAATCGAATCAATACCAAGGATTGGTTCAATAACAGTCACTAAACAATCAACCAAAAATCAGAAATGGGGAAGGCTTAATCAAACCAACAAGAAAGCTACAAATGAACCTTGATCGAACCAACAAACAAGCCAACTGATTCAAGAAACTTGAAATAATGAACTAGGTCACACAGGCGAAAATGCAAGATTCATTCAACAAAGCTAATGAAAGAGTGCCTTAACCATAAACAGTGAAAAACAAGCTACTAAGCAAGCGAAAAAAGCAAGGGACCAGCAGGACTGATGGACTCAGGAGGCAGAATTGAAAAAAATCAATTCTACAGCAATCATCGTGGGATGTACACAAGCAACTAGCGCTGATAAAGAACTAACTGCAGCAACAGAGTGATGTCGTCGCGGAAGTACACGACTTTTCCACGATGGACAGATTTTCAGAGTCGTCGCGACTGTGTGACATTATTAAGCGACACACAGGATCTTATTATCTACGATGATGTTCAAAACAATGACAGGCATACAAAAACTCCCAAACCAGTCAATCCTTCAATCAAATAGAGGTATTTCCCATATCAACACAGGAAACTCAAAAGACTAATAGTTAATCCCCAAACTTCAAGAGAGACCAAATCATGATCAAAACAAGAGAAAACAAGAGAAAAGCATAGGCCAAACTCCCCAGTAGAGTCACCAATTTGTGATGCAGGAAAGTGTTGCCTCTGCAGACATAGGCAACCCCTCTAGCCCTAGAGTGGGTCTAGTCACAAACAAGGATAGATCAACAATAGCTTTCCTTAAACAATCATATTTGGAGGCCTACCTCAACCAGTGGTCGATGGAGTTTCGTTGCACTGCTCTACCTTCCACTTCCTCAATGAGTGACCAATCAAAAACAATGCAAAGGAAATACAACAAAGCATGTAACCGGAAAACAACAATGATCTATCAAGTAAATTACATACAAGACATAGGAAAACATCATTGATTGTATTAATAATGAAATGAGAGCAAGCTTACAACCAAAGTCTTGACGTCGCAAGCCTTCTCAGAGGAATCCGGCCAGCATGTTCTCAAGCATTCACTCTTTGAAGATGGATCTCCCAACATACAAAATTCTCTCTCACTCATAAGTTTTACACAAAGTTAAGGGCACTTCACAACCTTCCACAAGCTATCAACAATCCCACACTTGTCACACTCACACCAGCTATCTAGCAAACTCACAAACACTAACAGCACTGCTCAATCCAAGAATTTACCAACTAGCCAACTAGCAGAGCATAGCAATGGTGAGAGTTTAAATAGGAGAAGGAGTCTCCATGAAAGGTGGAAGAGTGAGCTTATCCCCAAGGAAGGTAGCACAAATGACAGAACTTCCATACCAGAGAAGGAAGGGCGACACAAACTATGCCAACAACCAGGTCTAGAGACATCCAGAAGGCCGACTATTGGAACAAATTCACCCAATCTGGATCATCACGAGTGTATAACAGATCCTTAGTGCTGACATCGCTAGTGAGCAATGTAGCCAGTCAGATCATCGCTAAAGATAATAAATGTCCCTGCATTGGAGCATGAAATCGGTCTGTCGCAGGAAACAGATGTACTTCTGCGCTGGAAGCGTGGTCGGACTATTTACAAGCGTTGTTCATCGCGTATATTAAGTCTAGAGTCGTGATGAGGCAGAAAACTTAGGAAAAGTGGGTCATTTGGCAACATTAGAGAGCATTTGTTCAGTATGAGCATGTTTGACTTGGACAGATGACACAGTAGAAGGACTGGGGTGAAGGCAGTGACAAATTACTGTGTAACACTCAGAAAGGCTCTCTATGGTCTAAAACAGGCTCCAAGGGTCTAGTATTACTGTCTTGACAAATATCTCCACCAATAGGGTTTTTCAAAGGGGTCAGAAGATAGCAATATATATGCAAAGAGGGACACTGATAAATTACTAATAATTGTTGTGTATGTTGATGATATCATTTTTGGTAGCAATGAAGAATCCATGAGTCAAAATTTTTGGTAGCAATGAAGAATCCATGAGTCAGAATTTTGCCTCAGTAATGTAGCAAAAATTTGAAATGTCCTTGCTTGGTTAGCTTACCTATTTTCTTGGTCTACAAGTTCAAAAAAATAAAGATGGCATTTTTCTCTCACAAACAGGTCCTGAAAAAGTACGGCATGGAAGATTATAAACTAGTATGTACCCTAATGGTAACAGGATGCAGTCTTAGCTCAAATGATGAATCAACAACAGTACATCAACCAACTTACAAATCCATGATTGGCAGTCTGCTTTATCTAACAGGTACCCGACCAGACATCATGCATGCAGTAGGAATAGTTGGAAGATTCCAAGAAAATCCTAAGGAAACACACCTTCGAGCAGTCAAAAGGATTTTCAAATATATTCAAGGAACACATAACTTTGGTTTATGGTATCCTAGAGATACCGATCTTACACTTTAAGCATATACAGATGCAGATTGGGCAGGAAGTGTTGATGACAGAAAAAGCACTAGTGGTGGTGCATTCTATATGGGTTCTAGGTTAGTGTGTTGGTTCAATAAGAAACAAAGTTCAATTGCATTATCTACAGCTGAATCAGAATACGTGGTTGCTGCATCTTGCTGCATACAACTACTTTGGATGATGCAAACCTTGCAAGACATTCAGATCACATGTACTCCACCTATCTCCATTCTATGTGATAATACAAGTGCCATCAGTATTTAAAAGAATCCATTCATGCACTCCAACACCAAGCACATACCCATCAAATATCATTTTCTACATGAAAAAGTGCTTGAAAAAAAGGTAAAATTGGAGTATGTTCCCTCCAAAGAACAAGTTGTCATTATATTCACTAAACCACTTCCCAGAGAGACATTTGAATATCTCATACAAAATCTGGGAGTAGTCGTTGCATCATCCTACTGTTAAATCCTATTTTCTTCAAAGAAAGGTGGTTATACGTGAGTTGTATAAAGCGTAGTCGTGTACATACGCGGGTTTCTATGGGCACAGTCGCGTATTTGTTGGTTTGAAGGAAAGTAGGGGCTTGCTATGGTTCTGTCAATTATCTGCTCTGTTTGATAATGATTTCACTCTATTGATAACATGTGGAAATATATTGGTCCTCATAAAGTTGTTGATAACTTGATGAATATCTTATTGATGATGATGTGTTGATATCTCTTACTGACATATGCAATGATCAAATCTGACAGTGAATGAGTGGAATATTTTGAGGGGGAGAACATGGTTGATGATAGTTTGAGAACTAATGATGGACATATACTAGTCTGGATGCTAATGGATAGATTCTGCTGATGGTGCAGATCATATGGTCGTTGCTGATGACTATCATGGTCTTGTTTTAAAAAATTTGGTCTCTATTTGTAAATTTCATGAAAAGACCTAATTTTTAACCCCACTATGCATGGGATGGATGATGTAATGTTTCTTTTTTTTATATATCCCCACTTGGTTGGGTGGACGAGTCAAATTTGGTATATCCCCACTTGGTTGGGAGATGGATGTATGTATGAGTCTTTGGTGATAGCAAGGTCATTTGTGATGTATGTATAGAGTCATATCTTCTTTTAGAACATATTTTTGTAGACCTTGCTTATGCTTAGGGGGAGCATGGACTCGATCATGGAAGCTCAATTAGCATGCTTCAGCATATCAGAGAATTCAACATGCACTCAGGGGGAGCATGACCCTTTGCCCTTGATGTTAAAGGGGGAGAGTGACTTAGTGAGGTTGTGACTTGGTGCGTTGTTGTTGCCATCAAGTCCAAAGGGGGATATTGTTGGCATTATGATGTATGTTTTGTACTTGATGACAACCCACTTGTAGCAGAACAACTCACTTGTATATGGTAACTAGATGAATCTACAAAAGAGATATCAGATGTGACAGAATGCATGACAATAATGTTTACAGATGTGATGAAATGCAGGGTAGCTTCAAGGAATTAGTTTAGAGGGCAACTCACTCAGATCAAAGATCACAATATAGTAGGTAAACAACAAAGAATGACAGATTAGTCTTCACAGAATGAAGAAACAGAGGTATATGCAGGTTCACCATTGACCAAGCTGCGTATACACACAGGTTCACTGTATACAAGTCGCGTATATGTACACACGCACTTTCACAAAAGGAAAAGAGCGTATACCTTGGAAAACTAAATTTTTGGTCTGAAGTATTTGGTCCATGGTATTTTTATCCATCGTATTGGTCAAAGGTATCTGATCTGAGGTATTTACCTTGTTAGTGTCAGTATCTTCATCCCTTCATCAGTGATCAAATTGCTCTTTTTACATGCATGTTAGGTGTCCCATCTGATCAGTTGCATTCCATTAGGTCATGGATCAACTGATGGTAGTGGTTTCATGTCAATTTCCCTCATGAAATTCATCTGCTGACCTGTTGTCACATTTTTTTGGGTCATTTACTGTCATCCAATTTCATTTCATTCATAAAAACTAGTTTTAGGGTTTTGTCTCACTAGGTCTAGGGTTTCTCATCATAGTCATCCAAAACTGAATAAAAGGTCAGCAGGCACATGAGGAAGATAAATAAACTCATAAAATCATAAATTTTAATTTTGTTAGGCTCCATAAATTTGTATCACCTCAAAACTCTATTTTGAAGTGAAAACAGGGTTTTTTTTTCCATTTCATGTACAAATTTCATGTAATTTCAATGTTTCTATATGTAATAAATTTAGCGGCTGCTCTTGGTCACCTTGCCAACTCTAGTCACTGCAAAAAACAAAAGCACCTATGCATCAGTGCATCAATTGATCAAGAAAAGTCAAACTTCAAATGAAAAACAGAATTTTTATAGAAAAGCGACTAATACTTTAGAAAAGTGGGTTTGGTAAATGGAAAAATTAAAGCCAAGGGGATATAAAGCTCATCTATGTGTTTGAAGTCTTCATTTTTTGCAAGTGAGTGAGCTAAAGGTAAAAAATCATGTTTTTGGGAGAAAGAGGTGAAACCGAGCAAAAAACCTGAAATTTCACCGGCGCTGCGCACCTGGGCTTTGGCGATTCGCACCTGGTGCAGGTTTTACACTAAAATCTGTTCGGGCGTTGTGCATACAAAGTGCATTGCACACTTGAGAGGCAGTGCTATACACCTGTATATTGAACTTCAAAACGATTTTCATCACCTTCCTTTGCTTCAAATTTCACAGTTGACCTCTCATCAAGTAAGTGAAGCTTCTTGTCTTGTCTAGCAAGGAGTTTCTCATCGGTTGTGGTGATTTGTATGTCTAAAAAACTAAAACCCTAGCTATCCTCCAAATTGTCTTGTAAATTTGCATAGGGTATTGTCTTTTGCTATTTTTATTCCCTTAGATTATCTTCCTACACACCATTCCCTTAAACTAAATTTCTCTAAATCCCTTTCCCTTTCCCTTTCCCAAAATCATTAACAATCACTTCCCAAACCCCATTCCCATTTACCAAACCCTAACCCTTTACTCTATTCCCAAACCCTAACTCCCATTTACTATTGCCTCACTACATCCATTCCGTTATCAAAATCCTCATCTACATTCATAATAATTAGTCATTCCCTCATTTCCCAAAAGAAAACAATAGTCACATCCTACATACATTATTCACCCTCATACTTTAAAAATCTCTTCATACTCATCAGTTTTCACTCCAAATTCATAAGCATGGAGACAGATTCAGACTATGGGAGGGAAGATGAAACTTTTAGTGATTCCTCCTGAGAAGCTCATGTGCCAAGAAAACCACATAAAGGAGGAAAATCATCCGGGAGGAGGCCACCACTCTCATAGAATTACTTGCTTGCCCTCTTGCTGTAACTTGTTTTCAACACTAGTCTTCTTATCAGTTTTGTGAAATGGTAGAGAGGGTGAAATATCATCATGAGCTTGCTCGGTTATTTGTTCTTCATCTTCACAATGGCCAAGTGAACCTTGCTAGTGTCTCTTTCACCTTGACACCTGAAACCATTGTAGCAGCAACGTGCATCCCTAATGTAGGTGAACAGTGGAAAAAGGGGCAGCTTGTGGGCAGAGAGCATTATGAGCCTTACATTAAGGCTTGTTATCACAAGCAAATAAACAGGGTTTTTCCTTTTAAATACTTGCAAAACACTTATACTCCACTCATGAAACTCATCATCAAGTATTTTACTTATGAAGGGAGGTTTTCCCGTCTATATGCATACCATGTCAGATTGTTGATGCATTTCACAAGAGTGAGGATTATGAACCTCCCATACTTTATATGTAGGAATATTGAGAAGATGTCTCTATATGTGCAAAGGAAACCTTTTCCTCAGCAATTCAACAACATTTACCATTTCTCACTGATTAAAATTGTTGTTTTGCATCAGCTAAGCTTGTTGAACATACCATGGGATACCTTCATTGCACATGAGATTTTCAAATGCCCTAAAGTGATTCCATCAGTGCTTCAAGAGGAAGGAGGGCCTTCAAAACAGCCAGATGTTCATGGGACTGAACTGCAGGTGTGCCGGTGTTTGTCACTTATGAGAAAGGCACCAGGAGACTTTTTTCTACTACCAAACGAGTACTATCTCCACCAGGGGTGGAAGGGGTCTCATTTTCTTCACCGGATCATAGGCAAATGCTATCTTCACTAGGGGTGAAAGGGAATTTTCCTTCTTCTTCAGCTAAGTGAGTACAAGGCAGAGACAAAGGAAAGCAACAGGTGCATGAAGAGGGCCCTACTGAAGGGCAAGACAGGGATTTTGTTTCGGTTGAGAAGGCAGACACTGATTTGAGCTCTCAAAGCTCACAACTCAAGGATATAATCATCAAAGAGAAGGAAGCTAAAATCCAAGCCTTATCACTTGACCTTGAGAGGGAAAAATGGATCATTAACTTTCTAGAGCAGGAGAACAAACAATTGGAGGACAAACAAACTATTATGGAGCTGCAAACAATTAGAGAAAATAGGCAAGTGGCAAAAAAGAAGAAAAATCAAGATGACATCTCTTGAGCAAGAAATTGAGGCTGACTGGGAATCATGGTTAGAGAGGGAAAACATTAATCTAGAGAGGTTTCTTTAGAAATCCAAAAAAGAGAAGAAAATGTTGTGCCATATGGCCTATCACTACTTAACCCGGAACAAAATTTGCAAAACAAGGGTCAAGAGGTTAAAAGCTAAGCTAAAAAGAGCTTTGAGAAGTAAGAAAGAGCATGATCAGCTCAAGATCTTGGCTAAAGCATCATTGGACGAGAAAAGCACCTAGAAAGGATCACTCATGCCA
Organism: Pinus tabuliformis; assembly: GCA_031772625.1. Lineage (NCBI taxonomy): Eukaryota > Viridiplantae > Streptophyta > Pinopsida > Pinales > Pinaceae > Pinus > Pinus tabuliformis. The sequence goes on along the minus strand of CM062807.1, from coordinate 744,836,856 downwards.
AATTTCAAGGAATTTGGAACATTTTTTGTCATTTTTGAAAATTTTAATGCAAAAAACAGGTTTTTTCAGCAGGTGCACAGCGCCACCGACTCTGCGCTTTTGTTGGGGGCATCCATTTGCAAAAAGATTTGTATTTTTGGAATCAGCATGAAAAAAATATGCATGCTTATGAATGGCTGAGATTTTTGGACAAGTTCTGGGTCTCCAAAGGGGCAAAAAACATTCAAAAAGTGCCCTCTCTGCCACTTTTTTGACACACACGAAGTAGTCTTGGGAGATTCCATTTTTGGAGGGGTAAATGAACTTCAAATGCAAAAATTAAAGTCGTTCCAGAAATTAGACTCACCAAGCTTTGCAACGAGCTATCCTGCACTTGATTTGGACTTTAGGAAGCCTTCCAAAAGTTTCCTTGAAAAAGAGCTACACATAGGATCAATGGCGCTGCGTATAGGAGAAATTTTGCCAGTTTTGCCTGTTTGTTCAGAATTTCGCCCAGTTTAGCTGTCAGTGGACTTTTTCTTCTATCTTTGGTAAATTAATGATGTAATATGATGTAAATATCATGAAAAATGACTTGAGGGGGTAGATACATCAGTTAGAATTGGTTTGAGGACGAATGAATCAGTTTCCATAATTTTAGAGGCAAGTTGTTCCACCGCCTATTTTGTAGTTCCTAGTTTAGATGTTGTTGAAATAGCTCCTTGACTCATGGATTCGACCCCTGATGGCTAGCATAGGTGGTTTGGTGCCTATATCTTGTACTTTCTTAGTCATTTGTCAAGGTTGGAATCTTGTGGCTACATTGAGCACTATTGTAAAATCACTTCTACAGTTTGGCAAGGAAATGAACCAGGGTTTTGCAGCATTTTGTGGGATTCTTGTGGTAATGTGTCTTGGCATTGTTTTTTTTTCCTCTGTGATTTAGTTCCTCTTATGTGTATATGTTCCAACATATTTTATTTCTTCATAACTAAATGAATCAAGAGAATTAGGTAGAATCCATTGATATTTCAGTGCTCTGCCTAGAGGATACATTTAGTTTTTAATGTTTTCTACTATTTGAAGAGGACTCATGAAACTTGCATGCCCTCTCCAAATCCTCACTAGTCTTTAGGTTCACCATCACATTCATTTCAAAGTGCTAAAACACTTTCCTACCTCGCCCCATAGAAAACTCTGCAAATCTGAGTTGATTTCCCGGACCCAAAGCTACCTTCCTCATCTGATCCAGCAACCAACCATTAAAATCAAACAAAATCCTCTGAGAAATTACACCTAGCCTAAAATAATCATTAACTTTCAGTCATCTCAAGCCTTAGTTTCCATATTATTTTTGAGATTGACAAGGAGAGAGCCCTCTCCCGACCTGGTAGGGCAAGCTACCAGGTTAAGCGTGGTTTGATGTTACCCTAGACCTGCCTTCCTTCAGCCTGAGGTAGATTTAGGCACTAACAAAACCTAGGTATTTGGTCTAAGGTATTGATCCTAAGTGGTTTTGGTCCATGGTATTAAGAAAGGCCTAAAACTATAAAAGAAGGAGAAGATCATTAGGCCAAGGGGTGCAAGTATCGAATATCTGATGAAGTGTGAGATCTAATATGCAGGTTATTGGCTTATGGTGTTGTGCTTGATCTTAACCAAGGATGAACCTTAGTGTTTGATGAAGGATAAGATTTAATGATGTATAAGGATCTTAAGGCTTGAAGTGAATTATCTTTATGTGGTTTGATCATGTATTTGAATAACTGGCGCATGTTGTAGTCTGTAAATATGATGATCTGGTATGACTGAAGTCTGGAATAGTTGTAATGTTTAAATCATCATTTATAGATTTGTACGCAGGTTCACTTTAGAAAAGGAGCATATACATGTTGGCTCTACATATCAAAGCAATATTTACATCATAAATTGGATTTGCAAATCTGTACGTTGGTTCGCTTTGAGGAAAGCGCATATGCACACAGGTTGGACACATGGAAGTAGCGTATACCTTATAAAATATGTTTTAGTTGCTTCTGTTTGCTATTGCAGTGTTTTAGGTTCTGGATTGGGTTCTGGTTACTGTATTCTAATGACAACATTCTGAATGATTAGATTGATGGGTTGTCAAAGTGATTTATTGATTCGGTTGTGGTTGGTTCAAAAGGAGATTGGTTGATGCAGATATATTTGATGATTGAATGGATCCAGTCTGAAAATTTATGAAATGTGGTCCCTAATAGAAAAGAGAAGGTTGTAGCCTTTTGTAAGCCATCATCTATGTACTAGTAAACATATCAGCTAGTACAAGAGCTAGGAGGTTGTAGCTCCCTTCCAGTAGAAGTTGGAGAACGAGAGAAGGTTGTAGCCTTCTGTAGGTAGAAGCCTGCGTACTAGTATAAGACTGCACCAGTACAAAAATTGTAAGCAGAATTTTCTTATTATTAAAAGAAGACAGAGATGACAGCAGCAGGTGGTTTTTACCAACATTGGGTTTCCACCTTATATCTTTGTGTTCTTGTGTGTTTCTTATGTGTGATGCTTTATTCTGCTTTTACTGCACTGTCTAATGAATTCCTGATATACTGATCAAAGTTCAATACATGATAATCTCTTCATATATGCTGATTGCATTAAGTATAGCTGCGTATACACGCTAGTTCACTAAGCTGAAGTAGCATATACAAATCAGTTTTTGAAAATCAAATTATTGATATGATAATATTGATTCACCCCCCCTCTCAGTATTATTTCCAACATTCCTATCCTAACCCGACACCACTGAGCATGCTTCTTTCCCTTTCCATCAATGTCTTGTTCATTCTTTATGCAACTCCATTTTGTTGAGGTGTATATGGAATAGTATTCTACTGTGCTATACCAAACTTCTTACAAAATTCTTCAAATTCCTTACTGCAAAACTCTCCATCGTTATCTGTCCTCGACACCTTTATCTTCTTCTCTATCTGGTTTTCCACTAGAGCCTTACATTCTTTAAACCTGTCAAAGACTTTATATTTCTTCTTAAGGAAATATATCCATGTATTCCTTGAGAAGTCATCTATAAATGATACATAGTACACACACTTACCCAGTGATGGAACCTTCATAGGTCCAAACACATCACTGTGCACAAGCTCTAATATTTGTTTCACCCTCTTACCACCAGAGGGGAAGCTCACCCGATTCTTCTTCCCATATACACAGTTTTCATAGAAATCAAAATCCAGAGAGCTATTACTCACACCTTCTACCATACATTTACCATGAAGTATTCGAAGGCCCTTCTCTCCAAAATTTCCAAGCCTTTGATGCCACAACATGGTCTTCTCTCCAAAGACCACTATATTTTCTGCTCCACTTTCAGGAACCATAGAACTGTTGCACCATCAACAACAGTGATACCTTGCAACTTGTACAGAGTTTCAATCCAAACGCCCCAAATCAATACTAGTGGTCCCCAAACCATCTTTTAGGTATCCTTCTTGAACACTATTTTTACACCTGCATCATCCAGCTTGCTTACAGAAATCAAATTTCTGGCCAATGCAGGAATATGTAGAACACCCAGAAGTGTTCTAACCCTTCCACCTTGCAACTTCAACTTCACTTTTCTGCGACCAACGATTCTAGCCTTCCTATCATCCCCTAAGAAGACATCATCACCATCATATTTCTCATACTTGCAGAACCACTCTCTATGGGGAGTGAATTGAAAGGATGCACCTAAGTTAATCAACCATGCCTCATGATCTACATGTGTACTTGAAGAAGCCAAGTACACATCCCCACGTTCATCTCAGGTGGTTTTCGCCTCTACAGAAGGAGCATCATCAGATCCCTTTACTTTGTCAAGAGATTTAGATTTACAGTCCCTTTTGTAGTGCCCTTCCTTTCTGCATTTCCAACACACCACCTATACAGGTTTTCCTGGAGATTTAGATCTCCCTCTAGATTTAGATATCCTACTCGATGACTTATTTTTGTTTCTGTTCTTGGACCATTCTCGTATTGATAAGGCATTACCATTCTGGCTCTCCATATTTTTCCGTCTCATCTCCTCTATCAGCAAGGATGAGACTATTTCATCAAACTGCAAGGTAGTTGCATTGCTACCTATTGTAAGAACCAGACTATCCCACGAATCTGGTAGAGAACACAACAAACTAGAGTACTTATCTTCATCTGAAATTTTGATATCAACATACTATAACTAGATTACCAAAGTATTAAATGCATTTAGATGCTCTGTCACCGAGTCTCCATCTTTCATCCTCAGGTTATACAACTTTTTCCGTAGGAACAGTTTATTCACTAGAGACTTAGATTGGTACAAAGTCCCTAACTTGTCCCACAAAGCCTTCGTTGTAGCTTTCCCTGATACATTCAACAATACTAAATTTGAGACACACAACCGTATTGTTCTCTTTGCCTTCCGATCCAAATTCTTCCATTCTTTATCAGACACTCCCTTTGGTTTAGTACCTGGATCTACCACGATCCACTGATATTTATCCACCAATAGATCCTCCATATTGAGGTTCCACAACTCAAAACTCTGACCATTAAATTTCTCGATCTCTATCTTTCCACTGCTTGCCATCTTCTTTCACAACCAAAATTGATCTTGCAGATCTCCCACTGAACAGGGTCTACCACAGGCCTAAGCGAAACCCCTCAGCACAAAAGGCGTCCCCTTGAAGCCAAAAAAAACTTTGATACCAAATGTAGGTTTTAACCCTGTACAGAAATTACCTGCATATGAATTCTAAAACACAGAAAATAAACAAAGTGAAAGCATAACACATAAAACACATATACAGAGGGATTTTCCCCTGGATCCCAAAACTGGGACTACCAGCTCGATTTTTCATTATATTCCTTTCAATGTTACAATACATATTTATACAAGCCGAAGCATCCAATACCATGGACTGAAAACCATTGCGTCCAAAACCATGGACTGATAACCATCTCGTCTACAACCATGTGCAAAAAACATGCATAAAACCATAGGTAGGTCCACCCAACCTAATATAGGGTCCAAAACCAAAATTTTCCCGGGCATTGCCCCGAACCGCATAGAGTGGGGTTACCTACACCCCATAAACCCCCTGTGACTCCCCACTCTACACAATTGACGCAATGAAGGGGGGGCTCAGCCCCCCTTCTAATCCCTCGATTAACTGCGTGGGCTAGTTGTGGAAGGAATATAACACAACCCAACACATATCACATAGATTTAAACTTGCTTGCCCCCAAGGCATCTTTGTCTTAATCATTGACCAGGACAAGGTCACCTTCAGAAAAACTCCGAGGGTGGAAAACTTTATCATATTGAGTTTTTACCCTCTTTTTATGGGCTTCGTTTATTATGGCGACATCTGTACACTGCTCGTGAATATGCTCCAAATGAACAAGGAGTTCCTTGAGACTAGAAGTCTCTGGAAGAGGTTCAACAACTAGCTTAAGAGAAGGAATTTCACATTCAATAGGAAAGATAGATTCCAACCTGTAAACTAGTTTAAAAGTAGTAAAACCAGTGCCAGTCTTAACTGACGTTTGGTATGCCCAAAGTGTTGGATACAAGATGATGTGCCAATTGGATCGAGATTTTTCAATTGTCCTTTGTAGGATGATTTTAAGGGACTTGGTACGGATTCAACCTACCCATTGGCTTGAGGATAATATGGAGATGAATGATCCTTCCAGAAACCCAACTTGAGAGCCAACTCAGACATCAGTTGATTTTGGAAATGACTGCCATGGTCAGTGACAATCTCTTTAGGGATACCAAATCATAAAATAACCTGATTGAAGAGAAACAAGGATGTTGTTTCACTATAATTCTTGAAATTAGGCATGGCCTCAGCCCACTTTGTAAAGTAGTCTACGACCACAATGATGTACTTGTGATTCCCTACCGAAGGTAGATTACAAGTAGTAAAATCAATGCCCCACTTTGTGAAAGGACCAATGGTGATAACAGGGAAAAGTGGAGCTGGATGCACACACATTTTCTGAGTATAGACTTGACAAGGATGGCATCTTTTGACCGCTTCAATACAATCTTTGAAAATTGAGGGCCAAAAGTAGCTTCCTCGCAAATTTTTTTGGGTTGTTGCAAGCCCCGATAGATGACCACCATAAGCTCCATTGTGGCAATCATTAAGCACTGACTCAGCTTCTTCCAAAGTCAAACAACGCCTAAGGATTGAATCAATCCCGTGACGATATAATGTTTCACCTATAATAACATAATTCTTAGCGAGGTAACACAACTTTCTACACTCATATTTGGAGAAATAAGGTGGAAACTTCGAAGTCTGGAGATATGTAATGATATCTCCATACCAAGGATCTTGTGAAGAAATGAGAAATAAATGTTCATCGGGAAAAATTTCCTCATGAATAATTGATCTCTCACAAGGCAGCTCTAATATCAACTTTGAAAATACTAAAGATTTCTTTGATTTAGCTTACATGAATTCGAGATCAAATTCTTGAAAAATGACAATCCATCTATTATATTTGTCTCCACTCACTTTCCTACTGAGGACAAACTAAAATGGATTGACCGCTATTAAGAGGAACATTTTTCAAAGCAGAATGTAATGTCGAAGCCACTGGACAACATGGACAGCTGCCAAAGCCAATTTCTCAATGGGAGAATAGCATAGTTCAGGGCCTACCAAGCCTCGACTTAGGTAGTAGATTACATGCTCACAGAAAGCATCATCTTCCTGAACCAGAACCATACCAATGGTTGATTCTGCTGTAGCAAGATACAAAAGGAAGTCTCTGCTATAATCGGGTGGACTCAATAATGGAGCACAAGTTAATGCTTTTTTCAAAGCATCAAAAGATCGTTGCACGAAATCATCCCATAAAAATGGAATTCCTTTCTTAAGTAAACACATAAATCCTTTTTTAATCTCGACATAATTTTCTATGAATCTCCTCAAGAAATTTTCCTTTCCTTGGAGACTTTGAAGTTGATGAATGGAAGACGGGGGAGGCAACTGAAGTATTGCCTCAACCTTGAAGGGATCAACATGAATCCCCTCTGTCGATACGATGAATCCTAACAACCGACCAGATGTGACAGTGAAAACACACTTATTTGGATTCAACTGGATTTTATAAAAATGACACCATTTAAAGATCAACTGAAGGTGTTTATGATGATCAATTATCTTTCGAGATCGAGTAGCTAAATCATCTAGATATGATTCGATAACATTTTTGATGTCATGAAAAGCATAAGACATAGCCCACTGAAAAGTGGCTCCAGCATTTTTAAGGCCAAAAGGCATATTTTTGTATGCAAATGTACCCCAAGGAAAAAGAAAGGTTTTCTTGTGCTAATCTTCTAGACGGATAGTAATTTGATTATAACCAAAGAATCCATCCATGAATGAAAAAATTTCATTACCCACACATTCATCAATAATTTGATCAATAAAGGGCGTGGGGTAATTTTCTTTCAAACAAGCCTTATTTAGGTCCCTAAATTCAATACATGCTCGGATCGTTCCTTGATTTTTATCTACAAGGACTGGATTAGAGACCCACTCAGTCAGAGGAACGAGGTATATAAAGCCTGCCTTAAGCAGCTTTGCAACTTTAGCTTTAATAACTATTTCTTTTCTAGGATTGACTAGTCAAAATTTTTGACGAATAGGTTTAGTGTTTTCATATGTCTTGATCTCATGCTAGACTGTAGATGGATCTATTGGAGGCATTTCCTCATAAGACCAAGAGAACACATCACGAAACTCTTTGAAGAGATCAATGTAAATTTAAATTTCTTTAGTGGAATAATCAGCTTCGATGAAGACATTTGTGATTATGTTAGGATTCCTAGAGATGTTCATAGGTATAGTTTGTGAGATAACAGACATGTTACCTTTGACAGAAAACTATGCTGGTGCTAAAGGATTTAAAACTGTATGAACATCACTAGTATATGGACTGGAGGAAATATGAACAATGATGTAAATCATCCCATGGTCTATAGACACCCATCATCGCTTCTAGAATTTCTTCCTTAGATGGTAAGACAGTATCTAAGAAATATTGAGCTAAAGTTGAATCGAGGGTTTGGGCCAGAGCCACATCTCCATCTAACTCCTCTGGTGAGAAAGGAGTAGGATGGGAGTCTACAGAGTTAACAATAGACTGATAAGAAATTTCTACTATAGACATAGGACATGCCATTCCACCTACCTACCCTCCATCTAATGTGGTGGTAGATGAGGGTAAAGGCCAAGGGTCCGAAAAATAATGAGTTCGAAAGAACTCTCTTCGAGAAGGTCCCCTAGAGGATGAAATAACATTGATTCTAGCTGAAGGAGCAGGGAGATAAAAAATACCCATTAAAGAAGAGTACATCCCAACTCCTAAATTCTCAATAGATTTTCTGGGATTGTCCACTAATGGAACAATAGAGTCATAGAATGCGTGAGAATCACCCGGAGAATAATCCATCTGATCAAATTTTACAATCCTTCCCTCATGAGGAAAACAAAGGATGTGAAATAATGATGAAACTATGGCATCCATGTCGTAAATCTAATTCCTTCCTAAGAGGATGTTGAAATCTAGGTTCGCATCGAAAATTTCTACCTCAATATTTACCACCTTTCCCCCAACACAAACGGGAAAGGCTAGAATAATCCTGTGTGACCTATGAGAATGTCCATCAAATTTTGTCAATAGAGTGGGTGAAGGAATAGCTTGAGGTGATCCAATGGCCTTCCAACATGACATGGACATCACACATGTGGAAGGTCCCTGATCTATAATAGTTCGAAATATGTTAGTGTTTTGATAGGTATACTTTATCTGGAAGGCTATATGATGGGGAAGTCTCTTTTTGACGTTTGACATATCAAAAGTGAGCAAAAGAGAATTTTTTGGATCTAATGCTCTAATTGCCGAGAGCAAAGCACTCCTCTGAGTAGGGAATGATTGGAGTACCTCTAATGCTAACATAGCACGAGGACTCTGAGCCAGATCTTCTACAATCAAGTAGTTCTTGGCTACCCTAGCATTAGGGTTAATGGTTGAGCACTTTGTGGAGCCTTTCAGCATCTGAGGTATAAACTCAACAGAGGGCTTCTCAATATGGAGTGGCTATGAGGCATCGGAAGTAGACTTAGCCTTAGATGGTTTTGATTCACCGTAGTCAAGTGATCGCGTAGTGACGTCAATATGTGATCTCATCATATAAACATTTGATGAATTGTCCCCTTCGTAGTTCCCCCCCCGCGGGGGTACTGGCATTAGAATTTGCGACTACAAGTAATTGCTGCCGTTGGGGAAAAGGGTTAGTGAGAACAACCTAGGAGATAGAAGACCCCTGCTGCACTAATAGGCATTGAGTGTCTTGGATCTTAGGGTAGAGATGAGTCAAATGATCCCCATTGCATAACTTGCATAGAAATTTTACATTTTTCTTGGACAATTTCTTACACTCTCCAACATCATTGTAAGGTTTGTTCGCATTGCCCTTCCCATCCCGGTTATTCTTCCTCCCTTGTCCTTTATTTTTTCCATCGGATTGTTGATTTCCTTTGGGGTTAGAAGTTTGGACGGCATTTATAAACATAGGTTGAGAAGGTGTAGATGTGGATGGTGATGCCTGCATAGAGGAAGCAATTTGTAAATACAATTGTTGCAATTGATTTAGCAGGTTAATCGTGTTTACATCAATTGATCCGACTAGCCCATCCGCATGGGGAACTGGATTCGGTTTGGCTATATCCACCTTGGTTCTAGAAGCATCAAGTAGAAATTTTTGAAGAACCCCAAACTGAGAATAGATTAGCTCTAACTGCTGGGCCCTGAAAATAGCCTGCTCTTCAGTGAAAACACCGGAGAGGGACAAGTCCTTAGAGATGTGAGGTTGTAATGATTTAAGAAACCATTTGAGAAGGAATTCTTGTGGGATATTGGCTTTGATGAGCCTCTTCCTTCTCCTCCATTCCTGAATATGATCGGAAATGTGAGTCGCCTGATCTTGTTGGAAATTAGTTAGAAGCTTAGTTCCGACATCATATCGGATAGGCAATTTAAAGTGGTTCAAAAATATAGGAGCCAAATCGCCGAAAGAAGTGAAGGTGCCTACTGGTAGCTCTATGTACCACTTAGCTGCATTTCCAGTTAGGCTACGTTGAAATAATATCAACTTGATTGAATCATCTATTAGGGAGTTGGATGAACACCATAAGTGGAAGGTGGTTACGTGGTCACCCGGATCTTTACCTGTCTTCCCCTCGAATTTTTTCATATCGGAGGGAAGTTTGGTTGGAACTCGAGGCCAAACCAGGTTATACCTAATCAGAACATTAGTTAATTTAGTGAGATCTGACATGTTTAACATTGCCAGAAAAGGGAGTAGTGGTGGGCCTTGAGGATTCCACCCGGTGTGGGCAGAACTCCCAACATTCTGAAAAGAATGACCTAGATTTGTGAAGGCACCAGGTTGCCTGAAGTAATTCATAGATCCAATTGAACCATAAGGAGTCCCTTGTGATCCAGTAAAATTTGGAGTTTGACCAACTCCTACCGAAAATCCTTTGTAACTAGTAAAGTTACCCCCTAAAGAAGTGTTAAAGGAGTAGAAAGCCCCTGATAAGGATTCCATGCGTTACCATAGGGAGAAAAATTTTGAAAATAATTGACAGAAGAATATGGCATATTACCCTCTTAGGCGAAATAAGATTGATTCCTGGCTCCTAACCCACTAACTGTAGGGTTTGCCCAACTTTGAAATGGATTATAACCTTGACCTAAAAAGGAAAAAGGCATGGATCCCACAGTTGGGTTGGAATGTGGTATATGATCACCCCTAAACAGGAAACCCTAAAAATAAGTTGATCCACTCGTGATGGATGTGGAGACAGCTGATGGAATACTCAATGGAACTAAAGGAATCATGCTGGTTGACATTCCAAAAGGGAAAAAACCAATGCTAGAGGCAACATCTTGAGAACTTCCACTCAATGATGGAATGGAAGTAGAACAAAATATAACAATGCTAGGAGTAACAGAAGGTATAGAAATTTTTCCTACTCCTTGTATAGATACAGGAGTCTACACACTGAGAGCCACAATAGACTCTGAAAGCTCTTCGATCTCGATTTTTGACTGAAAGTGGACTCGAGAAGGAACTGGAGTGTTCCTCTCTAACTCTCTACTTGTACTAGGTCTATCTTGTGAATCAATGACTCCAACCAGAGGATCAATCTCCGATGTGCCTACTGCCATTGGTTGAAAACCACTGGCAGTATTGCTCCTACACCTTCGAGGAGAAGGCTCAGGACTTGTAGGTGATGGCCCATGAAGTCTCCTAGACTAACAAGCTAGTCGATCAGCCACTTTGAATTATTTTTAAGAAATCTAATTAAGGACTCGAAAAAAATTGTAAATCTAGGCCAATTAGGAGCAAAGATAACTCTCTAAAAGTCCCTAAAGATACAAGCAATCAAATAGCTTTCAATTATTTCCACTCCAGGTGATTAGGATTGGACACCAAAATACAAGAAAGCCAAAATCAAGTTCCTTCTGAAAATAGACTAGGATAATTACACCCCAGGCCTACTAGCAAAGGTATCAGAGGTAGTTACGCTGACCTCTAGATAATAGCCTTTGCCGATGCAAGCACCCAAGCTTCACAATGGTACCCTCTAGAAGTATGGTTGAACGTGATGCAATGTCAGCCTCAGGTACCACATGATTCCCCTCTGCAGCCACTTATGTGATCCCTAAGAAAGGCAACTATGGATACCAACTAGTACCAAAAGCCGGGCGGAATAGTTGTGAGGTGGGATCCAACAAGTTGGAGAGGGGGTATCTCTCTTCCTTGTCTTCACTCTCTCTCATGCTTAACTCCTAGTCACAGAGCTTTCCTGATCTTTCTAATGATATTGTGTTTTGCTCTTTATTCAGCTTCTACATTTTGTAATTTGTGCGGTCTTGGAGAGTTAATTCTCCACTCACCTAATCCAAGGCCCTAATGAACCTAAACTTGTTGGTGTTTGTTTAATGACAACAATAAAAGTTCTAGTTCATTTTATTAATCGCTTGATTTTATATAGTTGTTCTTTAAGTCAGGGGGAATTACGAGAGTGAAACTGATGATGTTTTTATGACGCAAAAGAAATCAATAGAAAACTAACTATATGAATGCAGTCATTTTCTTCGATGAAGAGTGATCTCTACTTGGGTTCTATGAAAACTTATACATAAGCAAAATATTTTTCTTTTCTTTTCTGAAACAATCCACACACACCCAAAAACTAAAAAAAATTAAGAATGCCTTAAAATGCAAACTAACCTAATGCAAATTATAATGATGATGCAAGATCCTAAACAACACTCATAAGAAAATGAAATTCTTTATAGAGACAATAAGCCAACTTAAAATGAAGAGGGAAAAAATTTGAACACAAATTTCTCTTCAATGCAAGCAGAACAAATCACAAAAGATCTCAATTCACTTTTCAACACTAAAACAAAAGAAATCGAAAACCAAAAACTTGGAAAAAGAAAAACAAAAACAAAGTTTTTTTTTAGAGTTTTCTCTTAAAGGGAACAAAACAAGTTTTTGAGGTCACAAAATTACTACTAGAACTTGGAAGATCAATAAATAGGCACAAGGAATTTTTCAATCTCACAAGTTATAAACTAGAAAATGAATAACACTTGAATAAAAAAGACTACAAAATTGTACAAATTGACCCAAGTAGCAACAAAATATTTCAACAAACTGACAAAAATGTCAACAAAGAAATACTTTCAAACTTGTCAAAAAGGCTCTCAAATAGCAAGAAAAGAAACAAGGCCACCAAACAAGGGATTTGAAATCCGGGTTAGAAATGAAATTGAAAACAATTTTATATTCTAGAAGACCAAAACAACCAAGAACTTCAAAACGAAGCCTTGAACCGAAGATACAAAGTACAAACTTGCTTAAGAACCAATCCAAGGCCAAATATTTTCAGTGAGAAGGAGATTTTTGAAAAAGAAAGCTTGTAGGAAAAATGAATTCTCCAGATAGCAAATGACCATACAGAAGCATAAAACACCAGGCAGAAGACTGAACTGGGCAGAAAGATTTGAAAAAACAATCTAAAAAATTGCATATGCGACTGTGTAAAGACACATAAGCGTGCACATGCGTTTCTAATACAGGAAACTCACGTATACATGAGTCTACCTTAAAGAAACTTGCTTGTATACACTATTGTAATCAAAGAAAATAGCATATACAAAGCTTTATTAGGAAAAACAAAAATCAAGGTCTGATCAAGAAGATCAAATTCGATGCCTGGGATACTAATGGACCAAACAATACTATAAAAGCAAGCAATTAAGAAAGTGAACCTTCATTGAGAACAAACAACCCAAACCAGGAATAACAAGATTGTTATCCCCAGTGGAGTCACCAATTCTGTTATGGGTGAAACCACCCTAGGGCTTTCAGTCGAGAACCCCAACAGAGTAGAGGGAAAACCTCAACAAGAAATGATCAAACAATCATCAAAAATCCTTATTCTACTAAATTGTGTAGGAGTGTCCTTACCCAGATGTCCTTCATTTGGGTAGATCCTGCAGGATGCAAACCCTCAGCTTCTCCCGATGTTCTTGAAACCTGAAAATTATTCAAATGGAACATACATGACAATAGAAAAATAAAGCATATACATGATGTTAACTTTAAATCATATAAATGAATGACTAATTATACATCAATATAAGATTCTTAAATGAATTACAACATAATTTTGATGCATAAACACATTTCATATTGGAAATAGAATAACATTCCTTTTCTTGAAGTAAGCCATAAATAAGGTGGAGAAATACAACTTGAGTCCTTCTCTGGCTCCAAGTAGAATTGTCCTCCAGATTCGTCCTTTCTCGGTCTTCAGCAATCTTCCTCCATCACCAATACAAGGATATCTCAAGCAAGATGGGGGATATCTATAATCAAGGAAACAAGGGTTTCTTGAAGCTTTGGGGAGTGCAGGAGGCACAAGGATTCTTCAGACTTGATCAGGGATAATCTCACTATAGTATCAATATCCCATCCATTTTCTCTTAAGGCCTTCCCATGGAGGTTTATTTATACCTCTCCAAATTAGTTTTTTCAATTGGGAAATAGTTGGGCCACGAGCAATAGGAGGTGAGTAATAGGTAAAACCCGTGAACTTCACCCAAAATCAAGGAACTTTAATTTTTTGAAGTGTTTTAACATATGTACGCGGGTTGGATATATGCTGACCCGCATGTACACTCTTTTATCACGGGGAAAAGTAGCTTATAGGGAATAAAACACTATTTTTTAGATTTTGGACCAAGTTTGGAAGGAAGGGTTTCCCTAGGCCATAATTAGAGCGGTAGATCTACCAAGAGTGGTAAATGGTGCTATAATAATAATAGTTTATACTAGCACCGTTTCAGTTTTCGTTGCTATCTCACTGCTGTCGCATGCATGAAACTATATTGACCGAACGGTCACCGATTCGGCGATTAGCTTCACCCACATGCATGTTGATCCTTTTACTGAATCTTTCATTCACTTTTTTCATGCACGATCAATCACTTATACTTTCACTTAGTGTCTCCATGCATTCACTTTCATATTTCCTTTCAGTTTCCTGTCGGTGGGTCTAGGAAGCCTTGGCTGGGACTCTACCTCACCCAGATAGCATTGCGCAATCTGGAGAAGGAAGGCTCTGTCTTCCTCTCCATAAATGCACATTTATGCCCAAGAATTGTCTTCTAGGACTACTTTGCACATTTTTGAGGGACAATGACTATTGGCCCAGAAAATTGCATAATGGAGTCCCTGAGCCTGCAGTCATTGCCAGCTGGAATTATGCATTGTGCAATCCCAGTAGTCAGCTTGGATTGCGTAAATCTAGTAGCTAGTCTTGCCTCCCAGACAACCCAGACTACCTTTTGCGCTGTTCTAGCAGCCAATCACCCAGCCTCCCAGAAGAAATTGCACAATCTTTGCGTATATTCCCCAGGTATGTGTTAAGTCATTCCCCGAATTTTCTTTGGCTTTCGCTAACATCCCAACAGTCAAAAGTGAGCTTGGATTGCACAAATCTAGTAGCCAGTCTTACCTCCTAGACAACCCAAACTACCTTTGGCGCAGTTCTAGGAGCCAGTCACCCAGTCTCCCAAAAGAAACTGGGCAATCTTTGCTTATCATTCCCCAGGTATGTGTTAAGTCATTCCTCGAATTTTCTTTGTCTTTCACTGATAGATTTCTTGCCATGCATGATGCTTTGTCTCCAGTTCTTTCAGGTGTTCATCTGCTTCTTAGCAATACAGGATCAATGGCCTCCAAGGGAGCAGGATCAAAGGACTCTGACTAAAGTGCAACTGGAGTAGCAGTTGAGTAGGTGTCTGCATGTCTACCAATCTATGAAGATACCAAGTTGTTTCTAGACAAGGACATCAAGCTGAAACGACAAGAGGTCAACGACGCATTTGTAGGAACTTTTGCGAAAGACCTCGAAGATTGTCAGGTGTATGTGAGCATTCACAAGTCCAACTTGTACCGGATTACATGTAGGTACCCCGCGTTTCCATGTACAGATATGATACACTGGATCATCTCGCACACTGATCCCGAGACGATGACCTGAGCATTGTCAGTGAGATGAAGCTTGCCACCTTCTAGGCACAGGATTATGATGAGATGTATTAGATTTTGATGCCCATGAATATCATGGAGACTCATTTCAACATTTCCAGTAGCAATGCTAACTCCATTGACATTCTGAAGAATTGGGTAAAGGAGCCAGCTAGATTCAGGATGACAACCAACCAGATATATAAGGAGAAGATACTGCAGAAGGTGTGTCAATACTTGGTCATATTTGCATGTCGACTATGTGGCCAAGAAAGCACGGAAACCTTCCCACAGAGTTGGGTGATTGCGTTGGCCAACTGGCCAAAGAGAGTAAACCATGTAACTGGTCCAACATGTTGGCTTATTAGCTGAAGGAACAAGTAATGAAGGCTAAAAATTCACCCGAAGGTATGAAAGCAGAGATCTAAATGGACACTTACATCTTAGATGCAATATGTGCCCGATAGGAGTTCTTGGGCTTGGAATGGGCATGGTCATCGACGGAGACTACTGTGAACACATATTGTCAGTTGTTGTCTGAATGCAACTTCATAGGAGTAATCATGTGGCTGTGCGATCACTTTTTCACCCTAGTTTAGAAGATGATATTCAAAGAGGATCCACCCTACATGTCGAAGGAAGAAATGGAGGCACTGATAGACAATGTTGATTGGTATGTGTCACTGTCTGGCACCTTCATACAAATGTTTAGTGGGGAGAAGCCTCCACATGTTCTACTGAAGTTTTCCTTGGACATATTCGTCACGCAGGAAGTTACATATCACATATCGACAGGATTGAAAGCTAGACTGATATGGAAGAAGAAGGCCCCTTGGCCCGCTCTTCCGTTGCGGATTGGGTTATATGAGATTTGGATTTTCAAGAAAGCACATGTTGAAGCATAATAGATGAAGAAGTATCCATACGCCCTCCGAAGTTACAACTCGTATGACCAATATTTTGTTGTGAAAGATTACTGTGTGAGAGTGTAGTTCAACTAGATCCACGGGGCATGTCATTGGGTGGAGGAGGACCCATGGAGATATTGTTACAACTCCTCCAGACTCAATGAACCGGTTGACTTTGTTGTGGAGTGGTTAGTGAAGCAGCATCTCAGAGAGCACCATCACCAACAACAGTAGCAGTAGAGGCAAGCATACTAATGCGTGACAAGGGCAAGAGGAAAATTTCCGATTGCATGGAGGAAGAGCAAAGCTGCAAGTTCCAAGTAGATCCACTTATGGAGAAAGCAGCTATGGCTATAAATGTGAAGATGCAACAGTGCGACAAGATAATTGCACAAAGGAAAAGGGATAAGAGAAGAATGGAAGAAGCAGAGAAGGAGTTGCATGAATTAAAGGAAAAACTCTGGAAAGAACAAGAGTTGTGCAAACAGGAGAAGGAAGCATAGTAGAAACATGTGCAAACATATGAAATAGTGCTCGTATAGTGGTTGAAGGGAAAGTACCCCTAGGGTCCTTTGGGCTAAGACTCTACCAGACTGAAAATTTCTTATTCAAAGAAACACACACACAGCCATCATCTTTACTTTTAAGCAAATTCTAATGTTAAGGGTACATACCTAAGGTCCTACGTTCGAGAAGGCCTTTAGGGTCCAAACCCTTCTTGGAGTTCCCTTCTTCTTCCTTTGACCTGTAAAACAAACAAATCAAAGAACACAACAGTACATGGACCAATACTTATATATAAACCATCTTTATGCTATAAAGTTAGTTATAAAAATCTTTAAGTAACTACTTGCATAAGAATTCAAGACAAGAATCTCATAAGCATAAAGAAAGATTGTTTCGGGAACAAAGACGTGTTTCTTTATATATAAAGGCAAATAAAGTACATATAACAGAAAGATATCACCTGAAACACCTTCAGCAGGCTCCAAGCAAAGCTTCCTCCCGGATTCATTCCAGCCTCAAGCCTCCAACAAGAGCTCCTTCCAAGTCTTACTCAATGATGACATAAAGGATGAATGATCACCAATACACATGGAAACAAGGGTTTCCTATGCAAAATGGGGGAAGTGCAGAAAGCACCAAGGACTTCAGACCTGGTCTATGGGGAAAATCTCAGCATAATAATCTTGCTCTTCTTTTATCTCTCCCTTAGGCCTTCCCTTTGATGTCTTTTTATACCATCTCCAAAGTAGTTTTTTAGTTAGGAGTTGGTTGGGAACAGTTGGGCCACGGGCACTAACAGGTGATCAGCAGGTAAAACCCGCGATCTTCGCCCGAAAATAAGGAATTATATATTTTTTTAAGTGTTTTAATACACAGACCCGCGTGTACACGCGGGTTGGGTATACACAGACCCGCGTGTACACGCGTTTAACTCAGGGAAATGTCGCGTATAGGGAATAAAACACTGTTTTTTAAATTTTTGGACCAGGTCTGGAAGGAGGGGTTGCCCTAGGCCATGAGTGCAGCATCACAAACCATAAGAGTTAGATTTGGAGCTATAACATATAGGTAGTGGATTTATCAGAATAGCTAGCATCAGGCAGATAGGGTGAACCATCACATGAGTAGGACTTTGCTCATGAGATAGAGCAAGCACTTCAAAAATTGGATATTGATATGGAGAAACAGGAATTGGAACAGGACATCGACCTTATGCCTCACCACCAAGAGGTTGACTTACCTCCTTCACTGCATCTAGATGATGAGCAAGTATCAAATGACCAAGGAAGCACTAAGGTCCTTAGAGATTAGCTTAAAGGAGAAATGCACAACATCTCATTCGACGAGTCTCAACATAGATTTGTGAAGTCTCATAGATTTTCGACTCCGGATGATAATACATCTCCTGCGCAAGTTGAGGAATAAGTGATTGTGTTTGACGTGCGCAAACATCTAGCAGCCTTGGCCAATGTAACTAGAGTGTATGCCGAAGCCACTAATTCAAGTGTTCACTTTCTAATTGTTGAAAATGAGTGAATGGCTAAAGAACTTTAGATGGCCAAGCAAGGAGGAGAGTTGTTGACAACGTCTTCCGAAGCTGAACTAAAGAAGGAAATACTAGATGAAGTATTTTCACTTGACACAGTTATGCGACTGTTGTACTCCAAGTTTGGCACCGTGCACAAGGTGGTCGTCCATCTCAATGGATGGCAACAACGATGTGGTAGAAGAGAACGTACCTTAACGAAATTGCATGCTATTGTTGATTACATGCAAACAAAGATGATGAGATACAAGGGAGCCCCGCTTCACTTGCCTAAGATGATGAAGGCTAGTGTGGTCGAGCTGAAGGCATGTATTCAGAGTTAGATCCAGAACTATGAAGAGCTCCCACAACTCATCACTAGTATATAGGCTTCCCATGCACATGTGGTCAAGAGTATGGATGTTGTGCTGCGCACACATGTGATCCCATCTATTGGGACTCTCACCCAAGTAAAGACAAAGAGATAGGTCCAACTAGAGCTTGACTCGTACTTCGACAAGTTGATGCGCATTGCCACAAACCAGACTTTCCCATAAGTGCAGACATCATGCACAATTATGTTGCTGGTCTGGCCGCATTGAAGACAATAATGCACATGCTTATAGACGAGTTGGATAGAGGAGCCCGAGCAGTGTACCCGGATGTTATGGAGGAAAGATTTAGCTTCCAAAAAATGTCACCTTAGAGCACACAGACACCATCACAGACTACCGAACTTGGCATCAGTATGTTACTACTGATCAGTGCGAGGATGTTGAGGAGTTGGACTTCCATGGCTTTCTAAGTCATAGTGATGTCTAGCATGGCTTGCTCAAGCCATTTCTCTCACATGGGTACATGTTCATTGTAATGTAATGTCCTGTGAAGTGTAAGTCAAGTTGTGATAGTTGGATGTAACAATCATAGAGTAGATGAAGAGTCATGAAGGTAGTTGAACTATCAAAAAGGGGAATGTCAAGGGCCACCCCACCCTTTGCTATAAATATTACCTCATAAGGCTTTTGTTTAGCCAAGCTTCCGATAATACTATCTGGGAGAGAGCTTGGACAATAGTGTAATGAGCCTTGGCTTCTCCACTCCATAGAGCTAGTACATCTCTTTAGAGGAGAAGACGGTTGTGGCTATAACGTTTTGTTATCAGAACTAGTGGTTGGACATGGATGTATTGTGTGACTGGAACTTACAGTTCTTAATATAACAAGAGACAACATGTTTCATGCATATGTTGTATTGTAGTCTATGCTATCCTATTTACTCTAAATGATATATGTATTTGTTTACTTACGCATGCATCTATAGCTATCCATGTATGTATTTATGAATCTTTCTGAAATGTGTTGTTGGTTTAACCATCACTTTGGATTGCTTTCTAACTTGCCTTCCATGTTGCGATGTATCTTTTCTCGTGTGTTCCCTTCTTAAGTGCGTGTTATCACAGGTTTCCTAGGGGTGCACTCATCTCAACCCCTGTGTGTTAGAACCTCTCATGCACCTTCCTTGGCTCGCTGCAGCTGTTACACCCTTGCTACCAACAGAGTTATATTACTTGCCTCTGTGCAAAATCACAGTCAAGGAATTGCCATACGACCCACTACTGGGACTCCTACACCAAACGGTCTGAGGTCTAATTGGTACTTGTTACCAGGGAGATCCCCTGATATGTTGGCAGGTCTAACACTGTCAACAAGTTCATTAGTGTCACCACTGACTGTTAACTCACTATTAGTTCTCTCAATTAGTTTGAGAACTAATTTAACTGAACTGACTCATTAAACTAAGTCTTCTATTTTACAACTCACTATTAACTCACACTTAACTCCTACAAAGTAGGGAGAACATATACATGACTTCCAAAAGACTTCCAACTCGAATTTCCTAAGTTAAGTAAGTTTAATAAACTTAATTTAACTATTTTAAGTTGTTATGAGAATAGAATTTGAATTTAATTCACATTTTAATTCAAGGACAAATTAAACTGGAATTTCTTGTTGCCATTTCTCAACATGACCATAATAGACTTTAGCAGCAACGTGAAAATCATCAAAATTTTCAAGTGTTAAGCTCCCTAAACGAAATTTAATAATTTGTTAAGTAGTTGAGCTAGTAAAAACATATGCTTGGTTCTAAAATGAGGAGGGAAATAGTTAGAGATACAATTGAAATACTAGAGACAAAATGTTTTAATTTCCATTATTATTTGGAATACAAGCTTATTTTTTACAATTTGCGTATGACAAATTGATTGTTGAATAGATTAAGGATTCAAGTACTATAGAACTTGTTCAACACCCTACTCCATAGAGTAAGGTCTCACTATAGATGAAGTGAGTATTACTTTTCATTTAATATTTATATCTAAAATTTATATATTTGTTTTCTATTTCTAATTTCTTAAATGCTTACAAAAGACTAAATCACTTTCACAGTTTTGTTATAGTTTTATGTGTATTGCAACAAGTGTTAGTTTCATCATTCATGAGTTAATGGTTCAATTCTATAGATCCCATGCTAGTAATCTATTTGTGTAAAACATTGGTTGTGTTTTCTTTCTATTATTCATAATCCTTGTTTTTTAGTTAAGTAAAATTGGATTTATAAATACATGGTAATATCATGGTTAAAGTGTCCAACTAGCTAACTAATTCATAAGCCTTGCCTATACTTTGTATGATACAATACCATTTTTACAAGCCATAGGTTGACAAGCAAATGCACTTAAACTAGATTCCATACTAGGAATGAATAAGATATACAGTAGATGTCATTTGTGGCATTTTAGAGTCAAAATATTTGGGAATTTTAATTTGGTTGGAAGAGATAAAACATGGTATAGAGATTTACACTATAGGAATAGTCAACATCACTCTTTATAACATCTCATATAATGCTTTTTACATGTAGAAGAATATAGATGATGGAATATAACTATAAATCCAAGAGCATGAGCACATGGTGAAGTGAGAACCACCCACAGTACAAAATAATTTGTAGGTAGATGAGGATGAGTGAAATTTTTAGGAACAAGACCCCCTACTTAGTGAAGTTGTAGGAGGAATTTAACTCCTAAATTTGTACCTAAAATTTATTCTAAAATAAAGAAAAATAATCCTCCCTTTGAAGGAATATTATATACATAATAGCTAATAATTTAAAAGCCCCATTCATATTTTGATTATTAGCAGAATCCAGTTTATGAGTCGGTAGACTCTAAAGGATCAATATCATCTCAACAATCAAGATCATTAGAGAGACCACCTCTTGAGGATCCTTTGATCATTATTATGGAAAAGGAATAAGGATTTGGTTCAAACATAACATTTGGTTTCCCATGAAACAAACCTAGAGTAAAGGAAACCACTAAAAGTATTTATCCTTTAACTATTCCCAATTTTAATGGTTTATCCATTGAAGACCTAGATCCCTCACTTTTGAGTTTGAAATTCTTTAAAAAATATAGGATTATTGTTATGAAACCAGCTCACAAAAAGATAGAAAAGAGAGATCCACGCCTTAGAATTCAGCCTCTTCGAGGGGGCAACCTCCTTTACATTACATAAATGAACAATTCTTGGATGATACAAATGACAAAACCTCCTTTCTATATATAGGAGTCTAAGGAGTCACAATATAATCCAGCCGACCTAACAATAATAATATAAAGCCACAAAAATAACAATAGGGGATTCTATGGGGCACATAAATAACAATATGGGGGTAATAGGGGCACAACAATATAAATAAGGGGTATAACTACAATAGTAATGGGGTAATCACTAGTATTATAGGGACCCAACATGCCCCTCTCCTTCAAAAAAGTGTTGTCCTCAACGCTTGAGTAGTTCTGGATACTTCTGCATAAAATTCTCATCCTCCCATGTGGAATCTTCAGCGGATAAGTTCTTCCACTTGATAAGATACTCTGAAATTGATCGATTTCGTAGCTGTCGAGTTCTTGTTTCTGTGACTGCTTCCGGTTCCAATATAATTTTTCCTTCCTCGTCAAGTTCTGGCAATATTGTTTGAATTGGGAGCTTGTCACCTATAACCTTCTTTAAACATGAAACATGGAAAACTGGGTGCAATCGAGAAGCTGCAGGAAGCTCCAATTTGTATGCCATAGTACCAATCTTTTGCAACACCTTGTACGGACCATAATACTTTGGTGATAATTTATTATCCTTCTTAGCTTGCTTTAGGGACATTTGCTTATATGGTTGTAGCCGTAGGAATACCCAATCACCTACATCAAAACTTCTTTCACTGCGATGTTGATCTGCCTGTTGTTTCATTCTATTTTGTGCCAACACGAGGTTATCCTTTAAGAGTTGGAGGACTTGTTGTTGATGTTCGATGTGATGTTCCACTGCCTGAACCTTAGAATTTTCTCTTAAATATGATGTGATGGATGGTGGTTGATACCCATAAAGTGCCATAAATGGGGTCATTTTTGTTGCTGTATGGAAGGAAGTGTTATACCACCATTCAGCCAGAGGCAACCATTTGACCCATTGTGTCTGTTTATCAGATACAAAGCAACGAAGATATCCTTCCAAACATTTGTTTACTATCTCAGTTTGCCCATCAGATTGAGGATGATAAGATGAGCTATGAGCTAACTGAGTACCAAGACAAGAAAATAATTCTGTCCAAAAATTTCCAGTGAAAATGGGATCTCTGTCACTTACAATAATCTTTGGGTTTCCATGTAGCTTTTGAACTGTTTCCATAAATGCAGTAGAAACTGTACTGGCTTTAAATGGATGTGATAATGCACAAAAGTGTGCATACTTGGTAAGTCTGTCAACTACCACCATGATGACACTCTTTCCCTCAGACTTGGGTAAACCTGTGATAAAATCCATTGAAACCTCCTCCCAACGTTGGCTTGGAATGGATAAAGGTTGTAATAGACCCGGTGTCTTAATTGTTTCAACTTTATTTTGTTGGCAAACCAAACATTCCGCCACAAACTTTTGAATATCTGATTTAAGGCCATCCCAAAAAAATTCCTTCTTAACCCTGTGGTAAGTTTTTAAAAATCCTGAGTGCCCTCCTAAGGGAGAAGTGTGCAATTCCATAAGAATCTTTTGTTTTAGCTGGGAATTCTTACAGAGGTATAAGCGATCTTTGTACCATAACGAATCATTTTTCCAGCTAAATGTATCAGAAGTACTGGAATCTTGTTGTAGCTTTCGAATAAGTGCCCACACTTCTTCGTCATTCTTCCATTCCTCCCTTGCTTCGTTTATCCAATCTGGTTGGATAATAGAAATGGCACACAACAATGCTTCCACATCCTCATCCTTTCTTGAGAGTGCATCTGCCACCACATTTTGCTTCCCTTTTTTGTAGATGATTTCAAAGTCATAACCCAACATCTTTGTGACCCACTTTTGTTGCTCTTCAGAGGATAATCTTTGTTCTAAAAAGTATTTAAGGCTATCATGATCCGTTTTTACCTTGAAGTGTCTTCCCATTAGGTAGGGTCGCCATTTCTTAAGTGCATGGAGTATTGCCAACATTTCCTTCTCATAAATAGCTTTGCTTAAAAACTTTCCCTTGATTGGACGACTTTCAAAAGCAATGGGTCTTTCATCTTGCATTAGAACAGCACCAATTCCATTTCCTGAAGCATCACATTCCACAATAAAGGTTTTTGTGAAGTCCGGTGTAGCTAAGACCGGTGCTTGGCACATTGCCTCTTTAAGATGTTCAAAGGCCTTTGTTGCTTCCGGAGTCCATGAAAATGAATCTTTCTTCAATAATGTTGTTAGAGGTGCTGCTATTCTCCCATAATTCTTAACAAACTTGCGATAATACCCTGTCAACCCAAGAAATCCTCGCAGATGCTTTATGGATGTGGGGATTTTCCATTCCTTAATGGCTTTAATTTTGCTAGGGTCTACCTTAACTCCTTCATGAGATACAATATGACCCAAATATTCCACCTCCTGGACTCCAAAGAAACATTTGGATCTTTTTGCATATAATTGTTTCTCCTCCAATAGTTGTAGCACCCTGTCAACATGTTCAACATGATCCTTCCAAGACTTGCTGTAGATTAGTATATCATCAAAAAATACTAACACAAATTTTCTAAGGAATGGTTTGAAAATTGAATTCATCAAACCTTGAAATGTTGAAGGTGCATTGGTAAGGCCAAAAGGCATGACCAAAAATTCATAATGACCCTCATGAGTTCTAAATGCCGTTTTTGGAATGTCTTCAATCTTCATTCTGATTTGATGATATCCCGAACGAAGATCCAACTTGGTGAAGTAAATTGATCCATGCAATTCATCCAGTAATTCATCAATAACAGGAATGGGGAACTTATCTTTAATAGTGAGCTTGTTGAGCTCCCTATAATCTGGACACATGCGCCATGATCCATCCTTCTTGTGCACCAATACTACTGGAGCTGAGAAAGAACTTTGACTCGGTTGAATTATACCAGCCTCTAGCATTTCTGCAACCATACGTTCAATTTCACTTTTTTGGACATAGGGATATCTGTACGGCCTGATGTTTGGAGGAACACTTCCTGGAATCAGATGAATAGCATGATCATGATCACGCATAGGTGGGAGACCCTTGGGAGTCTCAAATACCTTGGAATGATTGTCCAAGACTTTTTGGAGATCTGGAGAAATAGATGATTCCAATGTGGAAACATCTAGCGAACATAATTGTGCAATTACACCTCTTTGCTCCTTTTTTAGAAGCTTTGTCATACCATTAGAGCTGATTATCTTTCCTGGTTTCCCTGCAATACCCCTTAATTCAACTTCCTTTCCTTCCGAAGAAAATTTGATGAAAAGTTCTTGAAAATTAAAAGCTATTGTACCCAAGGATTGTAGCCATTGGACTCCTAGTACAACATCAGCACCTCCCATTGGAATGGAAAGCATTGGGCTAGTCAATACATATTCTCCCATGGATAGCTTGATATTATGGCACTTTCCAGAGCAATTTATTGTTCCTCCATTTGCAATCATCACTTGACACTCTGGTGCTGGATATAGGAAGCAATTCAATTCTTTTGCTACCCTACAATGAATAAAATTGTGGGTGCTTCCTGAATCAATCAACACTATTACCTTTTTCTTCTTGATTTGTCCTTCTATCTTGATGGTTTGAGGAGTGGTAATTCCCGCCAATGCATTACAAGATATGGTCGGATTTATTTGTTCTTCATCTAGGCTTTGTTCCTGGAATATATCCTCTTCTTTTGACCTTTCTTGCTCCTTTTCTTCTTCCTCTTCACAATCTATGTAGAATAATTTCTTCTCAGCACACTTATGACCTTTTGTGTATTTGCTATCACAATTGTAACAAAGCCCTTTTGCTCTTTTTTCTTCCAATTGTTGTGGTGTCAACCTTGTAGGTTGTGGAAGACTATGGGCAACAACACTTCCATCTTTATAGTTGTGAGTGGTATGCTTCCTAGTTGCCATAATTTTGCTTTCCATTTTTCTTGCTAACCTGAATGCCTTCTCTAATGAATCAGGTTCCCAAAGGCGCACATCATGTTGGATATTATCCTTTAAAGACCCTATGAACACATCAATCCTATGCTCCTCTGGAATATCTTTTACCCTTATGTTCAATTTTTGGAACTCCTCAATGTGCTCCATTATTGAACCCTTTTGTTTGAGACTTATCAATTGGCTAAAAAAAGTGTTGCTTTTTGTATCCTCATAATGTGCTATCAATTCTTCCGTAAAAATTGCCCAAGTGATAAATTGTTTACGAGAACAAAGCCATTGATACCATACAAACTGATTTGGTTCCAAATATAAAGTTGCCATACGTACCTTTTGTGTGTTTTGCACATTATTGAGATCGAAGAATTGCTCCATCTGTAATATCCATGTGGCGGGATCCTTGCCATCAAACTTCCTCATATCGATTTTTGGAACATGGTGAGTCTTCGATCCAACATTAGAGTCTATGGAATCATGATTAACATTTCTTTTGTTCTCATCATGAGTTTCCTTTACTACCTTTTCACCATTAGTGACCCTTTCTTGTAGCAAGTTCTTCAATTCTTCCATGTCTGTCTTCAAATCTATCTTCAAATTTACCATCGAATCCTCCACCTTAGTTTCCATGCCCATTATCTTAGATTCCACACCATTTATCTTAGATTCCACGCCACTTATCTTAGCTTCTGTTAGCTTTTGTGAGCGTGACATTTGTTGCACTTGTTCTTGTAATTTTGATATATCATGTAGCATTTCTTCCTCTTCTTCATGAGTCATGCTAGAGCTTTCAGGTTCCTTACTAGGTGTTTGCATTTTCTTTCCTCAGGGCATCAGTTACCGATAATAATGCTTTACTATGCCCTTTGAATTTCGTTAAACCAAGCTTACATAAAAATTTAAAAAAAAACTACACACCTTTTTTCACTTTATAGAAGCCTGATATTGAATCTGATGTATCTCTGTAATTTCGTATCATCCAGTTCTAAAATTGCTACCTGTAGTAGCCTTCTATGTCCTCTTTCCAATGCCACAAGTCTGAGCCAAATTGGATTCTCCAAGGAAGAGTTATGTGAAATCTCCCACAGTGACTTGCTTTTAGACTGGTTCAGTAGAGCGAACTTGTACGACGTGCCACGAGTCACTGTTTCAACCTTTGAATCTGAAATACACACACAAAAAACTACAGTCTGTCCTCTTTCTGTACCTTTTTACGAAATTTCAATCCGATCCTCAGAGAGAGAGTTATGACGATTTTCCCCAGGTCACCTGTTTTGAATGTAATTCAGGAGTCTGCAGAAAGGCCAACTTCCTCAGATCATATCTCCAAAAATATCACACGAAAAGCTCTGAAATTAGGACCCAAGGTTTAGCGCCAATTCTTCTCAAATGGGTTTTTTTTGCGACTTCTGAAATATCACAGAAAAAAGGTTATAGCGAAAATTCCATGATGACCTGTTTGGAGCAGCGAAACCCTAGAATCCAAAGCTCTGATACCAAATGTTATGAAACCAGCTCACAAAAAGATAGAAAAGAGAGATCCACGCCTTAGAATTCAGCCTCTTCGAGGGGGAAACCTCCTTTACATTACATAAATGAACAATTCTTGGATGATATAAATGACAAAACCTCCTTTCTATATATAGGAGTCTAAGGAGTCACAATATAATCCAGCCGACCTAACAATAATAATATAAAGCCACACAAATAACAATAGGGGGCTTCTATGGGGCACAGAAATAACAATATGGGGGGTAATAGGGGCACAACAATATAAATAAGGGGTATAACTACAATATTAATGGGGTAATCACTAGTATTATAGGGACCCAACAATTATACTATAGATACTCAAAATTTAAAATTATTTCCCATCACATTAAATAATGTAACAAATTACTAGCTTACGAGACTTTCCATGGCACAAAATCCATATGATAGATGATATGAAAAAAATCATTCCCCGAGAATCAAAAATACTACAAAGAAGGAGACCTTCATGAGGAAATCCTTCAGATTTCGCAAAACAAGGATGAGATTTTGGAAGATTATGTGAAATGGTTTCAACATAATTTGCAAAGGTCCTTGTGTTGGGTAGGGGTTTCCTAGGTCTAAGTATTATCCAAAGTATGTAAAGGATCCACATTTTGAGGAGTGTAGTGCAATTAGCGTAGTGTTCTAAGATTCAAAGTGGATTTAGGGTGGGTCAAATCCCCTTCTTTTGTAAAGGGATGGGATTACGTAGAGGATTTTGAGCTCCGCCCATGGTTCATGGACCATTGTATTGTAAGGTTAGAAGCATATATAAAGGGATGATTTTGCAAGTCTAAGACATGATGTATTGAATTTATGAAAGACTTTTGAGTCTGTTTTTGTACTATCTTCTATAGTCGGGCGAAAGGGGAAGTATCCTTCAGTTGTGTCCACGGAGACCTTGGTAAGTCTGCAACTGAGTGTGCAAGCCCCTATAACAGTGTGTGCAAGGTCATAAAGACTATATTTGAAAAGACTTGACTAATAAAGAAGAGTTTTGAGATGGATCTGTGTAATTTTGTATGTTTGCATAGTTTATGTGGTTTTGACTATTTATGGTTCATTTTATATATATATTCTGCAATTGCATCGTGAAGGTTCAGATATTGTTTTATATGATGAATAATGCATGTTAGTCTAGTTTCGCGCAATTCATTAATCTGTTAAAGTAGAGAATGTTTTTCGATTGTAAGGATAAGGTTAAGCATTTGTGAAGATTGGATTAAGCCCTAAACTATTAAAATACTTATAGCCATACTACATAGTCCATCTGGATGCAAAAACCTAGTTCTAGCATCCCCCAATATTGCCTCGAGTGAGATTGTGGTCTGTGCGAGCAGATCCTTGCTGAAAGGGCTGGTGGTATAAGGTTTTGATGGTTTGCATAGTTAACTCTGAACCTGGGTCTATGTCCCTGAAGCCAAAAAATGGTTCCGTTGCCCAGACTAGAATCTATCTGAGGGATGTGTGATGTGGAATCTGACTAGAAAAGAGATGCAAAATTAGATAAATCAGAAGTTGCATGAATTTGCAGCTTAGGAAAGAAGAGATCCACACTAGTCGAAAGAAAGGTGGTTACAAAGGTATATATGTAAAGAACAACTTGAGATATTTTTCGCATCGTTTGCTAATGAGCTACATGAGTGGCTTTCAAAGCTCATGAACAGTGAACCCACTTGGAAACATGATGATCCTATTGTGTGGACCCCAGAGCTGATTAAGCAACTTAAGGAGTCTGAATATAAGGTCACAAAATATGTTGATTACTGGTTTGATAATATCCTCAGAGGATTTATCACTGAAATTACAATTGACACAACAATATCCTATAGCGAAGTTGAACGCATATTTTTCAAAGGTATGCGAGGTAAGTATTTGAATTCCTTGAAGCTCTGGATTAAAATGTTTTTACGTCAAAAGGGTGTTATGCCTATAGATTGACGTTTAAAAGAGGTCGGATTGGATCTATGAGAAGCGGAAAAATATTCAGAGCCGATCTGGAAAAATATATTGAGGGTGAGTATAGTTTATTATTGGGTGGATAAGATAACAAAGAAGAAAGGAACAACCTATTAGCACTTGGATTAAACCTCAGGCTAAATAAGGCAATTCCAGGGTAACCACAAACCATGCTTAGCCAAGTAGCTAGCCCTACTAGGCCAGGAGAGGGTTCTCTCCATAAGGATCTCAGCTAAGATGATTGGGTAAAGAAATTTATATTAGGTTAGGTATAGTAGCACATGGTTTTGATTTGATTTCTTTGAATGGTTTTTCTAGGTCAGAAAGAGCCAAATGGTTAGGGCAAGAAAATTAGGTCAAAATTGTAGGGTGTTCGACGGGGCAAGGTAGGAACAATGATCAGAACCTTAGGGTTTGATGGATGAGGTGAAAAGACAAGAGAGGAGCTAGAAAGAGCATGTAGACCACATGGATTCTTCCTAAACTGAAGAAAACACAGACTGTGAAATGTCTACCCAAAATAGAGCATAAAATATATGGATTTTGCCTCTCAGACTTGTATACATTCACATAAAGGAAATGAAATGTTGAAATGGAGTCAACAATACATTCTAACACATGAATACAAAAGAAAAAACTAAACTAAGAATCATACCACATGTATCCTAAAGAAATAGCTGCAATTTTTCATTAATATCTTGTTATAACTGATACAAAATGATATCTAATCAAAACATAAGCATCCCACTGTGTCCAACCCCTACAATGACTGAGGAAAAGCAACATATAGACCCCAAACAACTCATCCTAAGCTCAGGGAGTCGAATCCATGAGAGGAGGAGCTGTTTCCAACAAAATCTGAACTGCTAAAAATAAAATGGGGTTGTTGGAGAGGTAAATCCCCTCTACGGATAGAGGCGATCCCTACTAGCCCAGCAAGGGTCTAGCAACAATCAAACAATGCTGCTATGCATGTTCCTAATTACAATTAAACAAGAGGTAAAGAGCACCTACTTGGATTCCAGCGCTGTTGTTTGACGAAGAGATGCTGCCTTCGCTCCTTCGCTTTGGATGGTCACAATCCTCCGCGATCCCCACGAATAGATACCTGCACACACGAAGAGGAAACAAACGCAAGCGTGAAATCTAGTAAAAGCAACCATACATCAGTCAGAAAAGATGTAATTCACATTTAACCATTGCATAGACAAATGAGAATGGAACAATAATAGCAGTCATCTATTATTAATCAAGACAAAGAAGAGTACAACCAAATGTTCTGATGTCGGTATCCTTCTCAGGAGGGGCCAGTCAGCAAGCGTCTCAAGCATTCACCTTTGGAAATGATTCTCCCAAGACAAGAAACTCTCTCTCACACAAGCAACACAAAACAACCTTCCCTAAGCTATCAATCACTTCCACACTTAGCACACCAAATACCTATAGTAGCAGCAATCTGAGCACTATAAGCTCTACACAATCCAAGCTATTCCAAACTAGCTGCTCATGGTAATGGTGGAAGTTTATATAGGAGAAGGAGCCTCCTAAAAGGGTGGAAGGATGAGCTTATCCTTGAGGGAAATGGTTACAAAGGGTCGAACAGACATGCCATAGAAGGGAGTCGATACTCACAAAGCCAACAACCAAACCTGGAGTTATCTGGAAGGCTGGCTGTTGGAACAAATTCGCCCAAACAGGATCAGCGCGGATTATGAGGTAACTGATGCGCTGACGTCGCGCCTCAATAACTGGGAAAGTCACATCAGCACAACCCGATAGAAATGAGAGGTGCGCTGGCTCATAAAATGTGACCAGCGCGGAAAAGTGATGTGCTTCCCCGCTGGCAGCGCACTGAATACACTACGAGCCGCCAATTAGCGCGGATATTTTAGAAACAGACGC
Source organism: Pinus tabuliformis (assembly GCA_031772625.1). Taxonomy (NCBI): domain Eukaryota; kingdom Viridiplantae; phylum Streptophyta; class Pinopsida; order Pinales; family Pinaceae; genus Pinus; species Pinus tabuliformis. The sequence continues at coordinate 744,805,380 of CM062807.1, read as the reverse complement.
GCTGATGAGGAAAACTTTGGAAAAGTGGGTTTTGGGCCAGTTCAGAAGGCATGAACTTGATTATTGTGAATTCTTGACATAGTAAGGTGACTGACAGGGAGACAGTGACAAATTACTGTGTAACAGGGGTGGTCAAAGTGACTCATCCCTAATCCAAACAAACTGATACATTACACCTCATAAATTTGTTTTACCTAATGAATCTACCCTAGTAAGACCTAGAAGCATCATAATTACATTCAACTTATCAATTACAAGGGTAAAAACATCATCTATCATGGTAGAAGTGAAAACTGGGTCGAATCTGCAAAATTTTTGTCAAAGTGTCAAACGCACAATGCCAAGTGCAGGGACGCCCTTCAACTTAAGCTTCACTTTTGGAGGCTTTCCTGATGTCAAAATTCGGCCCAAAATAGCTTGTTGGAAAGCTCTACCTGTCTACTTTCCAGAACAACTTGAATTTTTAAATTTGGATGTCATTTTCCCAGTCAAAAACCAAAGCTCCCAACACTGCTTAGTGCGCAGCGACCAGGCTAAAAAGAGGGCAGAAAGGTCATTTTTTGGGTGTTTTATGACCTTTTGACAAACCAGTTTTCCTCCAAATTCTTATCAAATGTATACGGTATATGTACTCATCACTAGAAACCCAAAAATTCTGACTTCCTTTTGATTGGATGTCTCAAAAAAGAGCGCAGTGCCCAAGGTGATGCGCGTTTGCCCTCCATGGTTGTGCAAAAACTGGATTGAAAAACACAATAATTTCCTTCAAGCTCAAAAATGGTTCAACATGCCCAAAAATGTATTTTTATGATTGATCAAAGGTTATAGGCATGTAGGGATGCCTCAACAAGCATGTGAAGTCTCCTCCTCTCCTCTTGCTTGGTCAATTTGTCAATTTTCTCATGAGCTCTTTCGAGCTTGCTCCTTGCCACTTGGTTCCTCTGTGCGTAATACTTGGCCATCTTCCTTTCTATCTCAACATCTCTGCTTGCTTTGTCCAAGATGGCCTCCAAGTGTGTTTTCACCTTCTCAAGCCAAGACTCTCTGTTCTCAGGTATGTCCTTGACCAATTGCTCATTTAAAGTCAGTTGCTCCTCCAATTCTGTCTCCTTTTGCCTTCCAAGCTCTAAGGCTTTCTTTAATCCTCTTGTTCATCATCCAGCCCTCCATAATCTCCATAAGCCTTGTCAAGCTGAAACTTGGCCTTCTCAGCCTCCCTCTTTGCCTTGATGTACCTGGTTTGCATCAATTCCTGCTTGACCTCTAACTGCTTGTTCTCTTGCTCATAAAAGAAGATGACATATTTGGCCCTTTGTAAACTGGTCTCAAGCTACCTGATTTTGGTATCCTTTTCTTTCAAGGTAGCCTGAGTGATTTTTTCTTTCTCCTCACCATCTGTATTCACAAGGAGAAACTCCTTTTCAGTGTCATGTTTTTCATGTTGTTGTTTGACCTCTACTTCCTCCACCATTTTCTCTTTTCCTTTAACCTATAATGTTGATGACGAATGCAAGGCCCCTCCCACTTTTCGCGGGGTAAACACCCACCTCTTTCCTCTCTAATAGGTGAAGGCAAATGGTTGCAAAATGTTCCTCTGTGGTATACTACTCTGACCATGCTCAGTGTGTACATCATGTTCCTCATTGCCATCATGCTCATCAGTTTCCTCATCACTGTCATCATATCTATTGGGTGAATGAATGACTACATGCAATGGTGATGTAGATGGTGTGGAGGTGGTTAGTGAAGAATGATATGTTGAGGATGAGTGATAAGTAAGCTATGGTGGATGAGAAGAAGTAGATGGATGGGTGGAGGATGATGGAGGAATGCGGGGAGCTGGCTGAGTAGGTGGTTCATTGAATATTTCATTAGCTATGAAGGTCTCCCAAGTAATGCATATTTGATCTAAATGATGGAGGACTATCATTTTGATAAGAGAATGATGGAAAATACTAGGCATCTGATGAGTTGGATCCCTTTTCTGAGCAATATATGTCATCTTGTCAATACTTCTGAAAAAGTTAATATGGAAAATTGAGAATTCTTACCCTGGTAAAGTGCGTGAGAAGTCTGATATGATATGAGTAGAGTCTAGAAACCTCCCCTCACATGTGAAATACCTCATGATTATCTTCATTAATGGTGCATACTTGTCTAACAGATAAGAGAAAGGGAAAATTATTTTCTTATCATTTTTAAACCTTGTTTTAAGATATGGATCATAAAAATTGTGAGGTAGATTTCTTTTCTTGAACCATTTCTCTCATGCATTTGGAATTCTAGTGGCTTGTGATATTATGGCAGGAGATATAGTGAATGTGACCCCGGATAAAGTGACTTGGTTGTTTTGCGAAATGAGGATGAACTACTTGGTTAACTATGGATCGAAATTCACCCTTTCAACCCTTTGGAAAAAGTCAAAACAATCCATGTACTTGAAACATGATACTATAAGTGGTGATGCCATATGTTTAGTGGTATTAGTGGGTTCAAATATGATAATTCTCCCTCCCTTCTTGGCTGACCTCCTTGACTGTCCTTCCCCTTCTTTTGAACTAGTGTGACCCTCTTCTGCCATGTTTTTAAGGTGGAAACTTGAGGGACTGATATGTGGGTCAAGGTGAGTGAAATAGTGAGGGATGTTGAATGAATTAGAGGCAAGGATTATTTGATGGTGACAAAGTCTATGAATTGTTGTAATTTTGATCAAATAGGTGATTTTGGAAACATACAAGAAAGCTTTGTTAGGGTTTTAAAATTTAGGGTGCCAACTTGCTTAATTGATGGATAAAAAGAGATATTGGGCCACTTACTTGTTGTATGCAGGTAATAGAAGCCTTTGTAGCTTGAGAAGATGAAGAAAAGTGGTGTTTTGGTGCTCCTAGGGTTTTCTAGGATTTACTGGCCAAACGTGCAGCACCAAGTGCCAGCGCGCAGTGTCCTTGACAAACGCGCCCTTCAATGCATAGGCACGCAACGTCATTGAAATTTTCTCTGGCTCAGTCGGAAAAACGTGCCCTTCACTACACAGGTGCATAATGTGACACACAGGCATGTAATGACTCTACCAGTGCGCAGCGTCCAACTGAAACGTGTAACGCCTTCATGATTTTTTCAAATTTTCACTCAATTTCCTCTTTGCCAAGGAGAGCTTAGAGTGGAAAGGAGATGATGAAGTTTGAAAGATGCTTTTGAAATCTTATATAGAGGATGAGTTTGATTTTTCCTTAGAAAAACCCACTTTATAATGTTTGTTTGGAACTTTTTACTTTGTCTTCATATCTTTGTCTGATGCTTCTCTTTCTTTGTCTGTTTTCAGGTGGATGATGCTTTGATTGAGCTGAATCTTCAATGATTCCTCTCTTACAGCAAAGAGAAGTGCCTTGGGCAACTTATGGGAACAATTATTACATAAAATGACTTGAATTACATGAAAAATATGAACAAACTAAAATACTCTATTTTCATCTAAAAAAAATATGTTTTTGAGATGAAAATTACATCAGTGAAATAAGTAACCATGACCAACTACCAACCATTATTTTTTCATTGGTCTTCCTCGTACCTTTGCTTCCCTTTATTTGCAATAAAATAAAGCTTTTTACCTTGGAAATGAACCCTAAGACCTAATGGAGACATGACTGCCTTAACTCTAAAAAGAATATAACTAAAACCATAACTGAATGAAACATGAAGATGGGTCAAAAAATACACCTGATGAGGGAAAATTATATTTTCTGAGAAGAAGAAGACAACCATCAGTGTATCAGTTTTTCATGACCTAGTGGAATGATAAAAGAATTTCAGTATGAGACACCTACAATGAAAATGTAAAGACCAAATTTGATCCCTAATGGAAGTAAGAATATACTGACACTAACATTGGCCTTATTGGGGATGGCAGCTCCTTGGAGGTGTCAAGAACACCATAAACCAAGTGCCTAGATGATTGGGCCAATACGGTCAAACAAATAAAAGACCGAATTTTTTTTTAAATTTTTGAATAAATGGCTCGATACAAATTGAAAATCGACTCAAAACCAACTCTGGACTGACTCAACAACCAACTAAAAATAGCACAAATCATTTAAGCTTTATAGCCTTCACTTCAGGCCCCAAGCTCAAATGACAATGTACTTGAAATCTTTCAAGGAAATTAAACGGGTATATACAATGACAGTGAAACAACTTCAGCAAGCTGCATCAGAAATAATAGTGTTTCAGGAGCCTACCATTCACCGGTCCTCCTGAGCATTCTTGACCATTCATTTCCATCAATAAATATGCATTCTGTCCTCGATAGGCTAAGATTTTATAAGGTCCTTTCCACAGATTGTCAAACTTACCATGTTTCCCTTTCATTTCATGCATCCCATCGTAGCACTACATCTTCAAGGTGAAACTTTTCTTCCTTGGTCTTGTGGTCATAAATTTTCTTTATCTTCTCTTGAAGCCAGAAAGTATTTTGAGAAACGCCTTCCCTTGTTTGTTGAAGGTGAATCATTTGATTGATTCGACGCTGAATATCATCTTCTTGACTAGTTGCTTCTTGCAATAATCTCATGACCAGGACTACAAGTGATGTAGGAAACATTGTATCAGTACCATAAACCAATTCAAAAGGTGACATACCTATTTATTTCTTACTACTCACTCTGTCAGCCCACAAAGCATTGACAAGCTTTCGATGCCAATTCTTCTTGTTTGCCTCCAACATTTTCTTACAGGATTTATTTGAAGACTCAGCTAGTCCATTGCCCTACAGATAGTATGGCATGGAATGACCCAATCTAATGTTGTACTTGTTGCAAATCTCAACCATTTTCTTCAACTTAAACAATGTTTCATTATATGTAATAATATTATGAGGGCAACCAAAATGAGTTGAGATATTGGACTCTAAAAACTGAATGATTACTGTGTCTGTAGCTTGCCTTGTCGGAATGGCTTCGATCCATTTGGTGAAGTAATAGTGGTTGTCAAAATACATCCGTGTCGTGCTGATGATGTAGGATGGATTTCCCCTATGAAATCAAGCCCCCACTACTAGAAAGGTGCATTAACTACAATTTGCTACAAAGGAAGAGGAAGCAGCTTCCGTTTTCCCTGAAAAACTTCACATTCATGGTAGCTCATGATTGTTTTATATAAATATGAAAATAAAGATGGCCAATAATACCCTACTCTCGAGATTTTATTAGCTGTTGTTTTCCAAAACAAGTGACCCCACAATCTCCTTTATGAAAATCATTCATTACCTGCTGAGCTTCATTTCCAACCAAACAATTAAGAAGAACCCCTCTCGGATCTTTCTAATAGAGAACACTATCCAAAATGCAGAATTTCGCAGACTTCAGTTTTAGTGATCTACCTTTACTTTTCGACATTCCAGGAGGAGGATAAAGATGTTGAAGAACATATATTGTATCAGAATAACAAGGTGAGTTGAGAAACATTTTTGATACCTGAATGAGTGTGCCACCATCTTCTTCATATGACATTGCTACATTAAGATTTATGTCTAGAGCATGAAGATTCGACTCAGCCATGAGTTTTGCAAACCCTTGACCTTTGATCAGTTTCATGGGCTTAATCTCAATGTCATACTCTAACATCGCTACTATCCACTTACCTCTTCTTCCTTTTGAATCAGTTTGCATGAGGACATCTTTGACAGCCGCGTTGGGAACATATGCTATGGTATTCAAATTCAGAATGTAAACTCAAAAATCCTTCAATGCATTTATAAGACCCAAAGCTTGTTTCTCAATGATGTTATAGCGAAGAGCAGCATCTCTGATAGTCTGATTGAAAAATGCAATGGGCTGCTCCACTTGATCCTTCTTTTTCATCAACACTGTAGCCAAAGTATGCTCAGACACAAATGAAAATATAATAAAATCATGAGTATAATCAGGATTGATCAAAACAGGGGTTGTGGTCAAAGCAAGCTTTACCAAGTTGAAAGGTTTCAGGGCATCCTTGGTCCATTTCACAGTGTTGCCCTTCTTCAACATATTAGTTAACTCATGTAAATGCTCAGCCAAATTTGGTATAAATCTGTGTAAGAAGTTCATCTTACCATTGAATTCTTGGATCTCCTTTTTGTTGCACGGAAAGTCTATTTGCTGAATTTCCTCCACCCTATAAGGATCAATATGAATACAATCTTTGGAAATTATATGACTGAAGAGCTTACCTTCCTCCATGGCGAAAAGACACTTCTTTCGATTTAAAGAAATCCTAAACTCCCTGCATTTCTGAAAAACAATCCTCAGGTGGTGTAAATGCTCATCATCAAAACCATAAAACATTGTCAAGTAATCTATGTAAACCACTAAGAAAACATCCTTCTTGTTAGCGAAAGCTATATCCATGGCCCACTGAAAAGTGTCCCTAGCATTCTTCAACCCAAATGGCATCTTGGCATACTAAAAAGTCCCCCATGGTGTTGCGAAGGTAGTTTTGTCTTGGTCTTTTTTGTGCAACAAAATCTAATTGTAACCTGAGTAGCCATCTAGTAGTGACATTCGTGATGCTCCAACCACTCTGCAGAATGCGGTCCATCTTAGGAAGAGGATAATTATCTTTCAGGGACACTTTATTTAGGTTCTGGAAATCAATGCAAAACCTTATCTCTCATGTCTGTTTTCGTACAGGGACCAAATTATAAACCCAATTGGAGAATCTAATTGGAACAATGATACCATCTTTAAACAATCTATTTACTTCTTTCTCAATGGTTGGAAGCAGCTTTGGGTAGATCCTCCTCAACTTTTGTCTAAAGGAATTTTGATCTAGCTTGATAGGAGTGGTGTGCTAAATGATGTTCTTGTCATACACTTTCAAATCTGAGTAATCCTATGCAAAAACATCAGAAAATTCAGAAAGAAACTTAACATACTTAGCCTTTGACTCGGGAGATAATGTTTTTGATAACTTAACAAGCTTGGGCTTGTCCACTATCCCAATGTCTATATCTTCAACCCCTTTGTCGGTAGGAACCAAGGTTGGTTTTCTCGCCACATCATCTTGATCAAAAAGCTCCTCTAAAGGTATAAGACCTCTAGGAATAACATTATCCTTAAGCCGTAAAACATCCATCTGATTTACTCAATGTCTTGTTCATTGGAATCACAAACATCATCAATGAAAGCATCCTTAAAATTCCCTTCATTTTGCAAAAAGGAATTAATTTCATTGTCATCCCAAAAAACCTGGCAATGTCTCAAATTATCAGGAACAGTAGGCCTATGTTTGACATGAATTTCAAATTTATTGCTAGAATTCATTGAAATTTTTAGATTGCTCATTACTGTAGCAAGTGAATCGACAATGATATTTTGATTTCTTGGCACCACTGTCAATGTGTATTCTAGAAACATCTTCAAGATATCTAGAATTGCATTCCTATAAGCTCTCATTCGTGGATGCTTCGCTTGATATTATCCTTTGACTTGTTTAATCACTAACTCTGAATCACCATAAATAGAAATCCTTTTCCCACCAAACTTCTTCAAAATCTTTAGACCTGTAATCAATGCCTCATACTCCACTTCATTTTTAGAGCAATCGAAAGCTAATTTATAGGAACACACTCTAACATTACTTGGAACTTTGTCTGGCTGAAAAATAGGACTTCAAATCCAAATTCCAATACTTGCACCATCCTTACCCAAAGCACCATCGAAGTCCATGCTCCAAAGGCAGTCTTCGTCTTCCAAATGTTGGAATTTTTCTATTGTTTCAATCTTACCTTTGCTGGTTGCTTCATTTTTCTGTTCTTCACTGACTTTCTGCTCCTATGGAGGATTCTCAGAAGAAATTGCCACTTTTTCCTTTTTTTGATTAAGAACTACTCTAAAACACTTGGAAATTTCTGGTACACAATCTACTTCTACGAGCTGAATATCTACATCATTCAATCCACTATCATTGTACAAAATAAAAGACTCTAAATCTGTATGTACATCATTTATTGGATGATTTATGGGCTTCTCTTTACTGGTGATCATATATTGCATCTTCTTTTCCCAGTACAACTTCCTCAATTGACCGAAAACAAGGATTGTAGCATAAGAGAAATCAAGTTGTAAAGTGCCTTTGAGTTTGGCTCCCCACGATCTAGACAATAACATACCAAATCGAGGTGGTATATCAACTACTGCCACATCCATCAAAACATTCTTCTCTGGGATTCGATCTAAGGAAACCACTAAATATTTGATGAGACCAATGTAGTGAACTCTACTAGAATCAAATGAATACAAATCATGATATAATCGGGTGATATCGAGGCCCAAATTTTCCATGATAGCCTTGGGCATCAAATTGTGAGAAGCTCCGGAATCAACAATAACATTATGAAGAATATACTCATGCAGTCTAAGACTCAAATAAAGGGGCAGAACCTCGATATCTTCTAGCTGACCATCTATAGCTGGACCAAAAATAAGCTTAGGATGATCATCCTCAACATTCACCATGTCGGACAAAGGATCAATTTACAATATTCTAGACACATGGTGTTTGTAATGGCTATTCTTAACAAGCTCGATCAAACGAATGGACACTTTCAATTTAGAAATTTCACTTTCTAAATTAAAAGATGTGACTTTTTCTACCTCTTTGACAATGATGTCCCTCTTATCTGTTTGCTCCTTCGTTACACTATCCTTTTTCTGATTGTCTTTCTCTTTTGCAACTGTACTTGTTGATGGTTGATTTACCTTGCTAGGATTTTGATCAACATGCTCCTTTCCTCTTTTTTGATTGTTTGAGAGATCATTCTTTGACTGAACATCCTTCCTCTTCTGAATAGGATTGACCAGTACATCTCTGCTCCTCAAAGAGTATTGTTTCTGTTGTGCACTCAAAGCATTCATATAGCCATGCTGATAATCATCAGATTCAGTCTCCAATTCAACATCATTTGTTAAGATGTAGTCCTCATCCTTTAGAATGTCGGAAATTTCTACATACTCCTCATCTTCGGTCAGTAATATAGGCATACCATCTGCAGTGAAGAAATGATTTGTTTCAATTACTAGATCTTCCTCCTCTTCTTCGTCCACCCCTTGAACATAATTCTACTGTAACAAGGTTTCAATCTGCTGTTGTTGTTGTTGTATTGGTTGTTCCGGTGCTTTTTTCTCCCTTTGTTTGATTCGGAATTGGGGTTGTTGCTGGCCTCTAATGTTTACGTTCCAGATCTGCAGTTCAGGTCTGTCTGAGATGGACAACCGGTCAACCATCCTTTCCATTGTTCGAATCAATGTATCCATTTTTCCATCTGAAGTAGATGTTTCTTCTTTCATGGTCACTCTTTTCTCTGATCTCATTCTTGCTCTTTTGGCCAACAAGTTTGCTTCTACACTCACAACATTCTTTTGCATGTCTTCCAGAGTTGTAGGATCATGTTCATGTAACTGATATGCCATAAAATCCAATCTCTCTGGTGGTTTGATATTTGCAGGAATAACATTGTATACTACATTAAATGTCACACAATAGTCTTGCACGCTCTCGCCAACATTTCTTTTGATGTTCATATTCAGATAAAGGGGATTCTTCTTCACCTCCCACCAATCTAGGAACTATCTCTGAAGGATAGGTAGAGTAGGGATAGAAGCTGCTGGTAGAGCTCTTAACCATTTCCAAACTTCTCCTCAAAAACTTTGTACAAATAACCTCATCATCACATCTTCAATTTCAACTTCATGGAGGTCAAAGAAATCATTCATCTTGTCTACGTGTCGTTGAGTTGTAATAGTTTGAGTGCTGTCGAGCAAAGGTATTTTGGTTTGATAATCAGGGGGCATGGAACCAAGATTTTGAGGAAAAACAGGGGGTGCATATTAGGTAGCCATAATTGGAGGTGGGAGAGGTGGTGGATTTAAAACAGGGATTGGGATATTTGGTATAATCAAAGGGGAATTAACAATAGTCTGGGTGGTGTGAATAGTTTGTGAAGAAGAAGGCAGAGGATGAAGGATAGTTTGAGTGGTAGTATATGCAATGGAAGTATTTAGAAAATTGAAAGATGGCCTATGAATCATATTTTGCACCCAAGTTTTTAAGTTTGAAGAGAGGCTCTGCAAGAGATCAAGAGTGTGAATAAGTTGTGACCCTGATTTATTGTGTGAAAACAAATCTTCAAAGAGGTTATGAAGAGATATAGAGGAATCAACCATTGTTTGATCAATCCAACTTAAAGATCTATTGCGAAAAGAACTCTGCTCAAAATTAATATCAAACTCAATGTCCTGCAAAGTTTCTAACCTTCTCAAGATAGAATTAACTGTAGGAATGAAATCCTTACTTGATTGTTCTACGGTTAAACTAGATCTCTCTTCAAATTTCTTAGATTTTCACCCAATGTTTTGAGGATCACTGACAATCGTCGGAGGATTAGGATCTGGATGGATCTGGTGTATTTTCAGGAAGCCAATATGTCTAATTTTGAAAATCAAGATATTGCTTTACAACTTTCCAATTCAGCCTATGATTAAATTCTAAAACTCATCATCCAAAAGCTTAAGAATTTAAATAAAACAACTTACTGGGGTGATTAATTTTTGATCTTTTGTTCCCGAGTATGTTCACCACTATGTTAGTACCTAGATTGAACCTCACGTTGAATAAGGCAATTCCAGGGTAACCACAAACCACGATTAGCCAAGTATCTAGCCCTACTAGGCCAGGTGAGGGCTCTCTCCATAAGGATCTCAACGAAGATGAATGGATCAAGAAACTAATATTAGGTTAGGTATAGTAGCACAGGGTTTTAGTTTGATTTTTTTGAAGGGTTTTGCTCGATCAGAAAGAGCCAAATAGTTAGGGCAAGGAAATTAGGTCAAAATTGCAGGGTGTTCGATGGGGCAAGGTAGGCACAATGATTAGAACCTTAGGGTTTGATGGATGAGGTGAAAAGACAAGAGAGGAGCTAGAAAGAGCATGTAGACCACATCGATTCTTCCTAAATTGAAGAAAACACAGACTGTGAAATGTCTACCCAAAATAGAGCATAAAAGATATGGATTTTTCCTCTCAGACTTGTATACATTCACATAAAGGAAACAAAATGATAAAATGGAGTCAAAAATACGTTCTAACACATGAATGAAAAAGAAAAAACTGAACTAAGCATCATACCACATGTATCCCAAAGAAATAACTGCAATTTTTCATTAATCTTCTGTTGTAACTGATACAAAATGATATCTAATCAAAACATAAGCATCCCAACGCGTCCAACCCCTACAATGACTGAGGAAAAGCAACATATAGACCCCAAACAACTCATCCTAAGCTCATGGAGTCGAATCCATGAGAGGAGGAGCTATTTCCAACAAAATCTGAACTGCTAACAAGAAAATGGGGTGGTCAAAGTGACTCATCCCTAATCCAAACAAAATGATACATTACACCTCATAAATTTGTTTTACTTAATGAATATACCCTAGTAAGATCTAGAAGCATCATAATTACATTCAAATTATCAATTACAAGGGTAAAACCATCATTTGTCATGGTAGAAGTGAAAACTGGGTCGAATCTAAAAAAATTTGGGCAAAGTGTCAAATGCGTAGCGCTAAGTGTAGGCGTGCCCTTCAACTTCAGCTACACTTTTGGAGTCTTTCCTGATGTCTAAATTGGACCCACAATAGTGTTTTGGAAATATATGCCTGTGTACTTTCCAAAACAACTTGAATTTTTGAATTTGGACGTCATTTTCCCAGTAAAAAACCAAATCTCCCAACACTTCTCAGCGTGCAGCGCCCAGGCCAAAAAGAGGGTAGAAAGGTCATTGTTTGGGTGTTTTTTGACCTTATAACCAACCAATTTTCCTCCAAATGCTTATAAAATGTACAAGTGTATGTACTCATCACTAGAAACCCAAAAATGCTGACTTCTTGCTGATGTCTCAAAGAAGAGCACAATGCCCAAGGCATTGCATGTTTGTCCTCCATGACTGTGCAAAAACTGGACTGAAAAACACAACAATTTCCTTTAAGATCAAAAATGGTTCAACATGCCCAAAAATGTATTTTTATCACTGATCAAAGGTTAGAGGCATGTATAGATGACTCAACAAGTATGTGAAGACTCCTCCTCTCCTCTTGCTTGATCAATTTGTCAATTTTCTCATGAGCTCTTTTGAGCTTGCTCCTTGCCACTCGGTTCCTCCATGCATAATACTTGGCCATCCTCCTTTGTATCTCAACATCTTTATTTTCTTTGTCTAATAGGGTCTACAAGTGTGTGTTTACCTTCTCAAGACAAGACTCTCTGTTCTCAGCTATGTCCTTGACCAATTTCTCATTTAAAGTGAGTTTCTCCTCCAATTCTGCCTCCTTTTGCCTTTCAATCTCTAAGGCTCTCTTTAATCCCCTTGTTCTTGGTCTTTTTCTCTGTCCTTGTTCATCATTGGCTCTCCATAATCTCCATAAACCTCATCAAGCTAAAACTTCGCCTTCTCACCCTCCCTCTTTGCCTTGATGTACTTGGTTTGCATCAATTCCTATTTGACATCTAGCTGCTTGTTCTCTTACTCATAAAAGAAGATGATATATTTGGCCCTTTGTAAACTGGTCTCAATCTCCCTGATTTTGGTATCCTTTGCTTTCAAGGCAGCTTGAGTTATTTTGTCTTTCTCCTCATCATCTATATTCAGAAGGAGAAACTCCTTTTTAGTGTCATGTTTTTCATTTTGTTGTTAGACTTTTGCTTCCTCCACCATTTTCTCTTTTCCTTTAACCTATAATGCTGGTGATGAAGGAAAGGCCCCTCCCACTTTCTGTGGGGTAAACACCTGCCTCTTTTCCCTTTGATAAGTGAAGGCAAATGGCTGCAAACTGTTGCTATGTCGTACACTACTCTAACCATGCTCAGTGTGTACATCATATCCCTCATTGCCATCATTCTCATCATGTTCCTCATCACTGTCATCATCTCTATTGGGTGAATGAATGGCTACATGAAATTGTGATTTAGATGGTGTGGAGGTGGCTGTTGAAGAATTATCTATTGAGGATGAGTGATAAGTAAGCTGTGGTGGATGAGAAGAAGTAGATGGATGAGTGGAGGATGATGGATTAATGCAGGGAGCTGGCTGAGTAGGTGGTTCATTGAATATTTCATTAGCTATGAAGGTCTCCCAAGAAATGCCTAGTTGATCTAAGTGATGGAGGACTATCATTTTGATAAGAGAATGATGGAAAATACTAGGCATCTGATGAGCTAGATCCCTTTTCTAAGCAATATATGTCATCTTGTCAATACTTCTTAAAAGGTAATATGGCAAATTGAGCATTCTTACCCTGGTAAAGTGCATGAGAAGCCTGATATGATATGAGTAGAGTCTGGAAAACCTACCCTCACATGTGAAATACCTCATGATTATCTTCATTAATGGCGCATACTTGTCTAAGAGATAGGAGAAAGCGAAAATTCTTTTCTTATCATTTTTAAACCTTGTTTTAAGATATGGCTCATAAAAACTGTGAGTTAGATTTCTTTGCTTGAACCATTTCTCTCCTGCATTCTGAATTGTAGTGGCCTATGATATCATGGCAGGAGATACAGTGAATGTGACGTTGGCTAAAGTAGACTGGTTGTTTTGCAAATTGAGGATGAACTTCTTGGTTAACCACTGATGAAAATTCACCCTTTCAACCCTTTCGCAAAACTCAAAACAAACCATGTACTTGAAACATGATACTGTAAGTGGTGATGCCATAAGTTATGTGGTATCGGTGGGTTCAGATATGATAATTCTCCCTCCCTTCTTGGTTGGCCTCCTTGATTGTCTTTCCCCTTATTTTGAACTAGTGTGACCCTCTTCTGCCATGTTTTTAAGGTGGAAACTTGAGGGACTGATATGTGGGTCAAGGTGAGTGAAATAGTGAGGGATATCGAATGAAGTACAGGCAAGGATGATTTGAGGGTGACAAAGTCTATGAAGTGTTGTAATTCTGATCAAATGGTGATTTTGGAAGCATACAAGAAAGCTTTGCTAGGGTTTTAAAATTTAGGGTACCAACTTGCTTAATTTATGGAGAAAAAGAGATACTGGGCCACTTACTTGTTGTATGTAGGTAATAGGAGCCTTTGTAGCTTGAGAAGATGAAGAAATGTGGTGTTTTGGTGCTCCTAAGGTTTTCTAGGATTTATGGGCCAAACGTGCAGCACCAAGTGCCAGCGCGCAGTGTCCTTGACAAACACACCCTTCAATGCATAGGCACGCAACGCCGTTGAAATTTTCTCTGGCTCAGTCGGGAAAACGTGCCCTTCACTACACAGGTGCACAATGTGACACATAGGCATGTAATGACTCTGCCAGTGCGCAGCATCCAACTGAAACGTGTAGCGCCTTCCTGATTTTTTCAAATTTTCACTCAATTTCCTCTTTGCCAAGGAGAGCTTAGGGTGCAAAAGAGCTGATGAAGTTTGAAAGATGCTTTTGAAATCTTATATAGAGGATGAGTTTGATTTTTCCTTAGAAAAACCCACTTTATAATGTTTGTTTGGAACTTTTTACTTTGTCTTCAAATCTCTGTCTGATGCTTCTCTTTCTTTGTCTCTTTTCAGGTGGATGATGCTTTGATTGAGCTGATTCTTCAATGATTCCTCTCTTACAGCAAGGAGAAGTGCCTTGGGCAGCTTATGGGAACAATTATTACATAAAATGGCTTGGATTGGGCAGCTCATGGGAACAATTATTACATAAAATGACTTGAATTACATCAAAAATATGAACAAACTAAAATACTCTATTTTTATCTCAAAAAAAATATGTTTTTGAGATGAAAATTACATCAGTGAAATAAGTAACCATGACCAACTACCAACCATTATTTGTTCATTGGTCTTCCTCATACTTTTGCTTCCCTTTATTTGCAATAAAATAAAGCTTTTTACCTTGGAAATGAACCCTAAGACCTAATGGAGACATGATTGCCTTAACTGTAAAAATAATATAACTAAAACCATAATTGAATGAAACATGAAGATGGGTAAAAAAATACACCTGATGAGGGAAAATTATATTTTCTGAGAAGAAGAAGACAACCATCAGTGTATCCGTTTTTCATGACCTAGTGGAATGATAAAAGAATTTCAGTATGAGACACCTATAATGAAAATGTAAAGACCAAATTTGATCCCTAATGGAAGTAAGCATATACTGACACTAACATTGGCCTTATTGGGGATGGCAACTCCTTGGAGGTGTCAAGAACACCATAGACCAAGTGCCTAGATGATTGGGCCAATACGGTCAAACAAATAAAAGACCGAAAACTTTTTTAAATTTTTGAAAAAATGACTCAATACAAATTGAAAATTGACTCAAAACCAACTCTAGACTGACTCAACAACCAACTAAAAATAACACAAAGAATTTAAGCTTTGTAGCCTTCACTTCATGCCCCAAGCTCAAATGACAATGTACTTCAAATCTTGCAAGGAAAGTAAACGGGTATATGCAATGACAGTGAAACAACTTCAGCAAGCTCCATCAGAAATAATAGTGTTTCAGGAGCCTACCATTCATTGGTCCTCCTGAGCGTTCTTGACCATCCATTTCCTTCAATAAATATGCATTCTGTCCTCAATAGGCTAAGATTTTATAAGGTCCTTTCCACAGATTGTCAAACTTACCATGTTTCCCTTTCATTTCATGCATCCCATCGCAGCACTACATCTCCAAGCTGAAACTTTTCTTCCTTGGTCTTGTGGTCATAAATTTTCTTTATCTTTTCTTGTAGCCGGAAAGTATTTTGAGAAACGTCTTCCCTTGTTTGTTGAAGGTGAATCATTTGATTGATTCGACGCTGAATATCATCTTCTTGACTACCTGTTTCTTGCAATAATCTCATTACCAGGACTACAAGTGATGTAGGAAACATTGTATCAGTACCATAAACCAATTCAAAAGGTGACATACCTATTGATTTCTTACTACTCACTCTGTCAACCAACAAAGCATTGACAAGCTTTCGATGCCAATTCTTCTTGTTTGCCTCCAACATTTTCTTAAAGAATTTATTTGAAGACTTGGCTAGTCCATTGCCCTACAGATAGTATGTCGTGGAATGACCCAATCTAATGTTGTACTTGTTGCAAAACTCAACTATTTTCTTCGACTTAAACAATGTTTCATTATATGTAATAATATTATGAGGGCAACCAAAATGAGTTGAGATATTGGACTCTAAAAACTGAATGATTACTGTGTCTGTAGCTTGCCTTGCTAGAATGGATTCGATCCATTTGGTGAAGTAATCAGTGGTTGTCAAAATCCATCTGTGCCGTGCTGATGATGTAGGATGGATTTCCCCTATGAAATCAAGCCCCCACTACTAGAAAGGTGCATTAACTACAATTCGCTACAAAGGAAGAGGAAGCAGCTTCTGTTTTCCCTGAAAAAGATGAAATTCATGGTAGCTCATGACTGTTTTATATAAATATGAAAATAAAGATGGCCAATAATACCCTAATCTCGAGATTTTATTAGCTGTTGTTTTCCAAAACAAGTGACCCCATAATCTCCTCTATGAAAATCATTCATTACCAGTTGAGCTTCATTTTCAACCAAACAATTAAGAAGAACCCCTCTCGGATCTTTCTGATAGAGAACACTATCCAAAATGCAAAATTCCACAGACTTCAGTTTTAGTGATCTACCTTTACTTTTCGACATTCCAGGAGGAGGATAAAGATGTTGAAGAACATATACTGTATCGGAATACCAAGGTGAGTTGAGAAACATTTTTGATACCTGAATGAGTGTGCCACCATCTTCTTCATCTGACATTGCTGCAATAAGATTTATGTCTAGAGCATGAAGATTCGACTCAGCCATGAGTTTTGCCAAGCCTTGACCTTTGATCAGTTTCATGGGTTTAATCTCAATATCATGCTCTAACATCGCTACTATCCACGTACCTCTTCTTCCTTCCGAATCAGTTTGCATGAGGACATTTTTGACAGCCGCGTTGGGAACATATGCTATGGTATACAAATTCAGACTGTAAACTCGAAAATCCTTCAATCCATTTATAAGAGCCAAAGCTTGTTTCTCAATGATTTTATAGCAAAGAGCAGCATCTTTGATAGTCTGATTGAAAAATGCAATGGGCTGCTCCACCTGATCCTTCTTTTGCATCAACACCATAGCCAAAGTATGCTCATACACAAATGAAAATATAATAAAATCATGAGTATAATCAGGATTGATCAAAACAGGGGTTGTGGTCAAAGCAAGCTTTACCAAGTTGAAAGGTTTCAAGGAATCCTTGGTCCATTTCACAGTGTTGTCCTTCTTCAACATATTAGTTAACTCACGCAAATGCTCAGCCAAATTTGGTATAAATCTGTGTAAGAAGTTCATCTTACCATTGAAGTCTTGGATCTCCTTTTTATTGCACGGAAAGTCTATTTGCTGAATTTCCTCCACCCTATAAGGATCAATATGAATACAATCTTTGGAAATTATATGACTGAAGAGCTTACCTTCCTCCATGGTGAAAAGACTCTTCTTTTGATTTAAAGAAATCCTGAACTCCCTGCATTTCTGAAAAACAATCCTCATGTGGTGTAAATGCTCATCATCAAAACCATAAAACATTGTCAAGTCATCTATGTAAACCACTAAGAAAACATCCTTCTTATTAGTGAAAGCTATATCCATGGCCCAATGAAAAGTGTCCCTAGCATTCTTCAGCCCAAATGGCATCTTGGCATACTAAAAAGTCCCGCATGGTGTTGTGAAGGTAGTTTTGTCTTGGTCTTTTTCGTGCACCAAAATCTAATTGTAACCTGAGCAGCCATCTAGTAGTGACATTCGTGATGCTCTAACCACTCTCTGCGGAATGCGGTCCATCTTAGGAAGAGGATAATTATCTTTGATGGACACTTTATTTAGGTTCTGGAAATCAATGCACAACCTTATCTCTTGTGTCCGTTTTCATACAGAGACCAAATTATAAACCCAATCGGAGAATCTAATTGGAACAATGATACCATCTTTAAACAATCTATTTACCTCTTTCTCAGTGGTTGGAAGCAGCTTTGGGTTGATCCTCCTCAACTTTTGTCTAAAGGATTTTTGATCCGGCTTGATAGGAGTGGTGTGCTAAATGATGTTCTTGTCATACACTTTCAAATCTGAGTAATCCTACGCAAAAACATAAAAAAATTTAGAAAGAAACTTAACATACTTAGCCTTTGACTCAGGAGATAATGTTTTTGATAACTTAAAAAGCTTGGGCTTTTCCACTATCCCAATGTTTATATCTTCAACTGCTTTGTCGGTAGGAACCAAGGTTGGTTTTCTCGCCACGTCATCTTGATCAAAAGGCTCCTCTAAAGGTATAAGACCTCTAGGAATAACATTATCCTTAAGCCATAAAACATCCATCTGATTTACTCAATGTCTTGTTCATTGGAATCACAAACACCATCAATGAAAGCATCCTTAAAATTCCCTTCATTCTGCTGAAAGGAATTAATTTCATTGTCATCCCAAAAAACCTGCCAATGTCTCAAATTATCAGGAACAGTAGGCTTATTGCTAGAATTCATTGAAATTTTTAGATTGCTCATTGTTGTAGCAAGTGAATCGACAATGATATTTTGATTTCTTGGCAGCACTGTCAATGTGTATTCTAGAAACATCTTAAAGATATCTAGGATTGTGTTCCTATAAGCTCTCATTTTCGTATGCTTCGCTTGATATTATCCTTTGACTTGTTTAATCACTAACTCTAAATCACCATAAACAGAAATCCTTTTCCCACCAAACTTCTTCAAAATCTTTAGACCTCTAATCAATGCCTCATACTCCACTTCATTGTTAGAGCAATCGAAAGCTAATTTATAGGAACACACTCTAGCATTACTTGGAAATTTGTGTGGCTGAAAAATAGGACTTCGAATGCAAATTCCAATACTTGCACCATCCTTACCCAAAGCACCATCAAAATCCATGCTCAAAAGGCAGTCTTCGTCTTCCAAATGTTGGAATTTTGCTATTGTTTCAATCTTACCTTTGCTGGTTGCTTCATTTTTCTGTTCTTCACTGACTTTCTGCTCCTATGGAGGATTCTCAGAAGCAATTACCACTTTTTCCTTTTTTTGATTAAGAACTACTCTAAAACACTTGGAAATTTCTGGTACATAATCTACTTCTACGAGCTGAATATCTACATCATTCAATCCACTATCATTGTACAAAATAAAAGACCCTAAATCTGTATGTACATCATTTATTGGATGATTTATGGGCTTCTCTTTACTAGTGGTCATATATTTCATCTTCTTATCCCAGTACAACTTCCTCAATTGACCGAAAATAGGGATTGTAGCATAAGAGAAGTCAAGTTGTACAGTTCCTTTGAGTTTGGCTCCCCATGATCTAGACAATAACATACCAAATCGAGGTGGTATATCAACTACTGCCACATCCATCAAAACATTCTTGGCTGGGATTCAATCTAAGGAAACCACTAAATATTTGATGAGACCAATGCAGTGAACTCTACCAGAAACAAATGAATACAAATCATGATATAATCGGGTGATATCCAAGCCCAAATTTTCCATGATAGCCTTGGGAATCAAATTTTGAGAAGCTCTGGAATCAACTATAGCATTATGAAGAATATACTCATGCAATCTAAGACTCAAATAAAGGGGCAGAATCTTCCTATCTTCTAGCTGACCATCTATAGCTGGACCAAAAATAAGCTCAGGATGATCATCCTCAACATTCACCATGTCGGACAAAGGATCAATTTACAATATTCTAGACACATGGTGTTTGTAATGGCTATTCTTAACAAGTTCGGTCAAAGGAATGGACACTTTCAATTTAGAAATTTCACTTTCTAAATTAAAAGATGTGACTTTTTCTACCTCTTTGACAATGATGTCCCTCTTATCTGTTTTCTCCTTCGTTACACTATCTTTTTTCTAATTGTCTTTCTCTTTTGCAGCTGTACTTGTTGATGGTTGATTTACCTTGCTAGGATTCTGATCAACATGCTCCTTTCCTCTTTTTTGATTGTTTGAGAGATCATTCTTTGACTGAACATCCTTCCTCTTTTGAATAGGAATGACCAGTACATCTCTGCTCCTCAAAGAGTATTGTTTCTGTTGTGCACTCAAAGCATTCATATAGCCATGCTGATAATCATCAGATTCAGTCTCCAATTCAACATCATTTTCTAAGATGTAGTCCTCATCCTTTAGAATGTCGGAAATTTCTACATACTCCTCATCTTCGGTCAATAATATAGGCATACCATCTGCAGTGAAGAAATGATTTGTTTCAATTACTACATCTTCCTCCTCTTCTTCTTCCACACCTTGAACATAATTCTATTGTAACGGGGTTTCGATCTGTTGTTGTTGTTGTTTCATTAGTTGTTCCAGTGATTTTTTCTCCCTTTGTTTGATTCGCAATTTGGGCTATTACTGCCCTCTAATGTTTGGTTTCCAGATCTGCGGTTCAGGTCTGTCTGAGATGGACAACCGGTAAACCATCCTTTCCATTGTTCGAATCAATGTATCCATTTTTACATCTGAAGTAGATGTTTCTTCTTTCATGGTCACTCTTTTCTCTGATCTCATTCTTGCTCTTTTGGCCAACAAGTTCGCTTCTACTCTCACAGCATTCTTTTACATGTCTTCTAGAGTTGTAGGATCATGTCCATGTAACTGATATGCCATAAAATCCAATCCCTCTGGTGGTTTGATATTTTCAGGAATAACATTGTATACTACATTAAATGTCACACAATAGTCTTGCACGCTCTCGCCAACATTTCTTTTGATGTTCTCGTATTCAGAAAAAATCTAAAGGGGATTCTTGTTCACCTCCCACCAATCTAGTAACTACCTCTGAAGGATAGGTAGAGTAGGGATAGAAGCTACTGGTAGGGCTCTTAACCATTTCCAAACTTCTCCTCCAAAAATTTTTACAAATAGCCTCATCATCACATCTTCAATTTCAACTTCATGGATGTCAAAGAAATCATTCATCTTGTCTATGTGCCATTGAGTTGTAATAGTTTGAGTGCTGTCGAGCAAAGGTATTTTGGTATGATAATCAGGGGGCATGGAACCAAGATTTTGAGGAAAAACAAGGGGTGCATATTAGGAAGCCATAATTGGAGGTGGGGGAGGCGGTGGATTTAAAACAGGGATTGGGATATTTGGTATAATCAAAGGGAAATTAACACTAGTCTAAGTGGTGTGAATAGTTTGTGAAGAAGAAGGCAGAGGATGAGGGACAGTTTGAGTGGTAGTATATGCAATGGAAGTATTTAGAAAATTGAAAGATGGCCTATGAATCATATTTTGCACCCAAGTTTTTAAGTTTGAAGAGAGGCTCTGTAAGAGATCAAGAGTGAATAAATTGTGACCCTGATTTATTGTGTGAAAACAAATCTTCAAAGAGGTTAGAAAGAGATATAGAGGAATCAACCACTGTTTGATCAATCCAACTTAAAGATCTATTGCGAAAAGAACTCCGCTCAAAATTAATATCAAACTCAATGTCCTGCAAAGTTTCTAACCTTCTTAAGATAGAATTAACTCTAGGAATTAAATCCTTACTTGATTGTTCTCCGGTTAAACTAGATCTCTCTGCAAATTTCTTAGATTTTCACCCAATGTTTTGAGGATCACTGACAATGGTCGGAGGATTTAGATCTAGATTGGATCTGGTGTATTTTCAGGAAGCCAGTATGTCTAATTTTGAAAATCAAGATATTGCTTTACAACTTTCCAATTCAGCCTATGATTAAATTCTAAAACTCATCATCCACAAGCTTAAGAATTTAAATAAAACAACTTACTGGGGTGATTAATTTTTGATCTTTTGTTCCCAAGTATGTTCACCACTATGTTAGCACCAAGATTGAACCTCACGCTGAATAAGGCAATTCCGGGGTAACCACAAACCATGCTTAGCCAAGTAGCTAGCCCTACTAGGCCAGGAGAGGGCTGTCTCCGTAAGGATCTCAACGAAGATGAATGGATCAAGAAACCAATATTAGGTTAGGTATAGTAGCACAGGGTTTTGTTTTGATTTTTTTGAAGGGTTTTGCTCGATCAGAAAGAGCCAAATAGTTAGGGCAAGGAAATTAGGTCAAAATTGCAGGGTGTTCGATGGGGCAAGGTGGGCACAATGATCAGAACCTTAGGGTTTGATGGACGAGGTGAAAAGACAAGATAGGAGCTAGAAATAGCATGTAGACCACATCGATTCTTCCTAAATTGAAGAAAACAGAGACTGTGAAATGTCTACCCAAAATAGAGCATAAAAGATATGGATTTTGCCTCTCAGACTTGTATACATTCACATAAAGGAAATGAAATGATAAAATGGAGTCAAAAATACGTTCTAACGCATGGATACAAAAGAAAAAACCGAACTAAGCATCATAACACATGTATCCCAAAGAAATAGCTGCAATTTTTCATTAATCTTCTGTTGTAACTGATACAAAATGACATCTAATCGAAACATAAGCATCCCACCACATCCAACCCCTACAATGACTGAGGAAAAGCAACATATAGACCCCAAACAACTCATCCTAAGCTCATGGAGTCAAATCCATGAGAGGAGGAGCTATTTCCAAAAAAATCTGAACCGCTAACAAGAAAATGGGGTGGTCAAAGTGACTCATCCCTAATCCAAACAAACTGATAAATTACTCCTCATAAATTTGTTTTACTTAATGAATATACCCTAGTAAGATCTAGAAGCATCATAATTACATTCAAATTATCAATTACAAGGGTAAAACCATCATTTTTCATGGTAGAAGTCAAAACTGGGTCGAATCTAAAAACTTTTGGGCAAAGTGTAAAATGCGTAGCGCAAAGTGTAGGCATGCCCTTCAACTTCAGCTACACTTTTGGAGTCTTTCCTAATGTCTAAATTGGACCCACAATAGTGTTTTGGAAATATATGCCTGTGTACTTTCCATAACAACTTGAATTTTTGAATTTGGATGTCATTTTCCCAGTAAAAAACCAAATCTCCCAACACTTCTCAGCGTGCAGCGCCCAGGCCAAAAAGAGGGTAGAAAGGTCATTGTTTGGGTGTTTTTTGACCTTATGACCAACCAATTTTCCACCAAATGCTTAGAAAATGTACAAGTGTATGTACTCATCACTAGAAACCCAAAAATGCTGACTTCTTGCTGATGTCTCAAAGAAGAGCACAACACCCAAGGCATTGCATGTTTCTCCTCCATGACTGTGCAAAAACTAGACTGAAAAACACAGCAATTTCCTTCAAGCTAAAAAATGGTTCAACATGCCCAAAAATGTATTTTTATGACTGATCAAAGGTTAGAGGCATGTAGGGATGCCTCAGCAAGTATGTGAAGTCTCCTCCTCTCCTCTTGCTTGATCAATTTGTCAATTTTCTCATGAGCTCTTTTGAGCTTGCTCCTTGCCACTCGGTTCCTCCATGCATAATTCTTGGCCATCCTCCTTTGTATCTCAACATCTCTGTTTGCTTTGTCCAATAGGGTCTACAAGTGTGTGTTTACCTTCTCAAGATAAGGCTCTCTGTTCTCAGCTATGTCCTTGACCAATTGTTCATTTAAAGTGAGTTTCTCCTTCAATTCTGCCTCCTTTTGCCTTTCAATCTCTAAGGCTCTCTTTAATCCCCTTGTTCTTGGTCTTTTTCTCTATCCCTGTTCATCATCTGCCTCTCCATAATCTCCATAAGCCTCATCAAGCTAAAACTTCGCCTTCTCACCCTCCCTCTTTGCCTTGATGTACTTGGTTTGAATCAATTCCTGTTTGACCTCTAGCTGCTTGTTCTCTTACTCATAAAAGGAGATGATATATTTGGCCCTTTGTAAACTGGTCTCAAGCTCCCTGGTTTGGTATCCTTTGCTTCCAAGGCAGCTTGAGTGATTTTGTCTTTCTCCTCATCATCTATATTCAGAAGGAGAAACTCCTTTTCAGTGTCATGTTTTTCATGTTGTTGTTAGACCTTTGCTTCCTCCACCATTTTCTCTTTTCCTTTAACCTATAATGCTGATGATGAAGGCAAGGCCCCTCCCACTTTCTGTGGGGTAAGCACCTGCCTCTTTTCCCTTTGATAAGTGAAGGCAAATGGCTGCAAATTGTTGCTATGTCATATACTACTCTAACCATGCTCAGTGTGTACATCATGTCCCTCATTGCCATGATGCTCATCATGTTCCTCATCACTGTCATCATCTCTATTGGATGAATGAATGGATACATGAAATTGTGATTTAGATAGTGTGGAGGTGGCTGGTGAAGAATGATCTATTTAGGATGAGTGATAAGTAAGTTGTGGTGGATGAGAAGAAGTATATGGATGAGTGGAGGATGATGGGGTAATGCGGGGAGCTGGCTGAGTAGGTGGTTCATTGAATATTTCATTAGCTATGAAGGTCTCCCAAGCAATGCCTAGTTGATCTAAGTGATGGAGGACTATCATTTTGATAAGAGAATGATGGAAAATACTAGGCATCTGATGAGCTAGATCCCTTTTCTAAGCAATATATGTCATCTTGTCAATACTTCTTAAAAGGTAATATGGAAAATTGAGCATTCTTACCCTGGTAAAGTGCATGAGAAGCCTGATATGATATGAGTAGAGTCTGGAAAACCTACCCTCACATGTGAAATACCTCATTATTATCTTCATTAATGGCGCATACTTGTCTAAGAGATAGGAGAAAGGGAAAATTCTTTTCTTATCATTTTTAAACCTTGTTTTAAGATATGGCTGATAAAAACTGTGAGGTAGATTTCTTTGCTTGAACCATTTCTCTCCTGCATTTGGAATTCTAGTGGCCTATGATATGATGGTAGGAGATACAGTGAATGTGACCTTGGCTAAAGTAGCCTGGTTGTTTTGCAAATTGAGGATGAACTTCTTGGTTAACCACTGATGAAAATTCACCCTTTCAACCCTTTGAAAAAAAATCAAAACAAACCATGTACTTGAAACATGATACTATAAGTGGTGATGCCATAAGTTATGTGGTATCGGTGGGTTCAAATATGATAATTCTCCCTCCCTTCTTGGCTGGCCTCCTTGATTGTCTTTCCCCTTATTTTGAATTAGTGTGACCCTCTTCTGCCATGTTTTTAAGGTGGAAACTTGAGGGACTGATATGTGGGTCAAGGTGAGTGAAATAGTGAGGGATATTGAATGAAGTACAGGCAAGGATGATTTGAGGGTGACAAAGTCTATGAAGTGTTGTAATTCTAATCAAATAGGTGATTTTGGAAACATACAAGAAAGCTTTGTTAGGGTTTTAAAATTTAGGGTGCCAACTTGCTTAATTTATTGAGAAAAAGAGATACTGGGCCACTTACTTGTTGGATGTAGGTAATAGGAGCCATTGTAGCTTGAGAAGATGAATAAAAGTGGTGTTTTGGCACTCCTAGGCTTTGCTAGGATTTACTAGCCAAATGTGCAGCACCAAGTGCGAGCATGCAGCATCCTTGACAAATGCACCCTTCAATGCATAGGTGTGTAGTGCCGTTGAAATTTTCTCTAGCTCAGTTGGGAAACATGCCCTTCGCTGCACAGGCATGCAGTGACTCTGCCCAACATGCAGTGCATTCCTGATTTTTTCAAATTTTCACTCAACTTCCTCTTTGCCAAGGAGAGCTTAGGGTGCAAAAGAGCTGATGAAGTTTTAAAGATGGTTTCGAAATCTTATATAGAGGATGAGTTTGATTTTTCCTTAGAAAAACCTACTTTATAATGTTTTTTTGGAACTTTTTACTTTGTCTTCAAATATTTGTCTGATGCTTCTCTTTCTTTGTCTCTTTTCAGGTGGATGATGCTTTGATTGAGCTGATTCTTCAATGATTCCTCTCTTACGGCAAGGAGAAGTTCCTTGGGCAGCTCATGGGAGCAATTATTACATAAAATGACTGGAATTACATCAAAAATATGAACAAACTAAAATACTCTGTTTTCATCTCAAAAAAAATATGTTTTTGAGATGAAAATTATATTAGTGAAATAATTAACCATGACTAACTACCAACCATTCTTTGTTCATTGGTCTTCCTCATACCTTTTCTGCCATTTATTTGCAATAAAACAAAGCTTTTGACCTTGGAAATGAACCCTAACACGTAATGGAGACATGACTGCCTTAACTCTAAAAATAGTATAACTAAAACCATAACTGAATGAAACATGAATATTGGTCAACAAATATACCCAATGAGGGAAAATTAGATTTTCAGAGAAGAAGAATACAACCATCAGTGGATCATTTTTGGCATGACCTAGTTGAATGATCAAAATTTTCAGTATGAGACACCTACAATGAAAATGAAAAGAGCAGATTTGATCCCTGATGGAAGTAAGCATATACTGACACTAACACAACCCTAGTACACCTAGAGGTGCAACAAAGTTAGAATCTCATGCAATTTTTTGGATTCCTCACCCATCCACTCCACCTCCACCTTCACCTACACCTCACACACCTACACCTCCACATCTCCCTCTACTATTCAACATGGCTAACAAAATGAAGATGCCTATCTTTAAGGGTCAGGGATCGGAGGATCCTAGTCAATTTTGGTTTGTCGCAAAAGCTGTGTGGAAAGCACAACAAAGCGATGACAATGATATGAAGAAAGAAAATATTGTCACAGTGATGCATGATAGAGTGCTTTCATGGTATATCAAGTACAGTACGATGAATCCAGTTGCTTCAATAGGTGCATCAACTAATGCACTAAATGCAGAGTTTAAGAAGCCCAAGTCATAGTTGCAGTGTATTAGAGAAATTAAAGAGATTAAGCAAGCTGTCAACGAAACTTCTTGGGATGTAGATCAAAAGTTAAAGTGTTTGATGGGGCAAGCCAACTTCCAGATCTATGATGAATTTCACAATGAGTGGTATATAGTTGCATTATTTCCACACCTTAGATTACCACTATCACAACAAGACACTCACATAGGGCTTCAGCAGATACAATGCTAGTTAGCAAGTCTACATATGGAGCTGCAAGACGCAAAGAAAGGAAAAGATGTTTGAACCAAGATGCGCTCAGAAGTATGGTGCCTAAAGTGTAAGACGAAAGGTCACTATAAGGACCAATGTTTGTTCTACCCTAATTATTTGGTTGGCGGAGGTCCCAATCCTTTGAAGCTAGAGACTAGTGCTAGAACAAGTACTAGATTGAGCATATGGTGTAGTATCTGTCAAGTTGCAGGCCATCACCCAACTGATCACTGCCTTTTGCTACATAAATATTTGCAGTCATCGTAGGAATTATTTTGTAAGTTCTATCGATCAGTAGGACATGATGAGAGACATTGTTGCATCTATGACTTGATGATAGATAGATAGAACCCCGACATATAGGATGTAAGTTGAAGGTCACGTGCACGAAGAGAATGGTTCACTTGTAGTTCGTGGAGGATTTCAAGGTCAAGGATTGGGTCTCGTATGAGGCACTGGAAAAGGAAAGGCTTAGATCATATGTTATAATTGTGGCAAAGCTAGACACTAAGCATGAGATTGTTAGAATCCCACCCACCCTTCATGTCAGTATTGTAGAGAATTTGACCATGTGATAGAAGATTTCCCTATTTTAGTGGCTAAGATGCAGGAAAAGAAGAACCAACATCATGCATAGAATATACAAACGATGCGATCTGTATTTCACGAAGATGATCGAAGCATTAATATAGTTACACGAAATGGTGTGGCTACTAGAGAAGATAAGGCAGAATGTAAGAAGCCTTAGGTAGATACATGGGTTACTGTCATTGAAATCGTGGATAACAGTAATCCGTATCCATATTTTCTCAAAATTGATTGAGATTTTGATATGGATGCCATAATCAATCTAAAACAAAGGAGTATGGTATTTGAAAATAATGGTACCAGGGTCATTGTTCCTTTAGATCCTTCTGAAGGAATGTAATATACAAAACCCATCTATGTGAATACGGTGATGACGATATTGAGCACATCTATAAGTTAACTGCATGTGACAAGGATTGGATCAACCTCACCATAGATGGAAAAATAAGTTAGGAGAAGGATAGTTCATGCCATTCACACTCAGACGAAGAACTAGAGAACTGGCAAAACCAGCTACACAAAGTTTCTACTCTGCACTGTAATAGAATGAAGAAATCCCTTCACTGCATATCAACTAAGGTATGTAACTTACCATATTATGATGGGATAGGTGATGTCAGCGTATTTCTAGATAAATTTGAAAGGGATGTACTAGAAGAACAATGATTCCAGGCCTTAGATCTGGCTTTGATGGCTACACCTGCATGTTTGTAGGGTACGCATAAGGATAATATTGGTGATTGGTGGGAATACCAACAATTGCTGAGGCTCAAGTTTGTTCATGCAAACACAATAATCAGAAAGAAGCGCAATGGAAAATATGATCCTCACAATCATTTGCCTCATTAGACTAAGGCATGGGGTGAAGAACCTCAACTAGAATGGGTGCATGTCTTTGTTCACACTTTGGATGTGATACCAATGAATTGGTATCTTGAAATGGAGTTGCACTATGGTATAGTCGATTGGAATGCTATGAAGGAATTTTTTTTTTTTTGAAATTTAGATTTGAGAGTGCTTTTCAGTGTATCAATGATGCTATTCAAGAAATTAAAACAACAATCTTTCGAAAGCCTAAGGAGCCAATGGCTTACGCACAACCCCAATGGAACGCATAGTTGCAACACACACTAGAGTGTTATAATATGACTGTTGAGGAAGGCGAGGAAGATCCACAAGCATTAACATTCCTGAGTCAGAAGGACAACACAAAGTGGCAAGTCCAAATGCTAAAATACCTGAGGTAACACAACCTGTTAAGATGAGGAAGGTCAACGTAGGCTTAGAGGTGAAGCCCAATTTTGCGCACATATGATATTACTAGGATGAAAATATAGTAGGAAAGGTCATCGAGATATTTCATGAGTACTAGGAGTTGTTCCCAAAGAAGTCTACAAAGTTAAAAGGGATCGCAGGATACCTGAGCATCATGAAAATCAATTTAAAACCAGATGTGAAGCCTGTAAAACAACAACTATATAGGCTGAACCCAAAGTATAAGGAAAAGGTAAAGGAGGAACTTGAAAAGATGGTCACAGTTGGTATAATTGAACCTATGGAAGAATCTTACTAGGTGAGTCCAATGGTAGTACAAGAGAAAAATACTAAGGGAAAAATATGGATCTATGGTGACTTACGGAAGTTGAATGACGCATGTGTACATGACCCGTTCCCAACACCATTCACAGATAAAGTTTTGGAAAATGTAGGAGGTCAGGAGGCTTACTCCTTTACATATCGGTTTTCTAGGTACCATCAAATTAAGATTGTGCCAGAAGATAGGACTAAGACCACCTTTGCTACTGAATGGGGATCCTTTCAATATACAGTCATGCCATTTGGGTTGAAGAATGCACTGACAATATTATTTAGATTTGTCGTCGCAACATTTAAATAATTCATTCACAAGTTTTTGGAGATATACTGTGATGACTAGACAGTCTTTGGGCTGGTAAAGAAGCATGTCTCAAGCCTACTCTTAATGTTTGATATCTGTAGGAAGTATCCAATATCGTCAAACCTAAAGAAGTGCATTTTTGTGTACCTTATGGGATCTTATTGGGACATGTTTTCTATAAGAAAGGGCTAATGGTATATCCTGCCAAAATCATTGTTATCATTAATTTGGATCCGCCTAAGAATGTGAAGTAGCTACATGCAACTCTTGGACACACTGGATATTATTGGAAATTCATTAAGGCATACACATATATCACTACACAGATGGAGAGATTACTAAAGAAAGATTCCACCTTCTACTGGGATGAGGAGTGTTAGAAGAGTCTTAACGTCTTAAAAGAGAAAATGGTCACTGTGTCGATCCTTGTGTTGCTAAATTGGAAGAAGGAGTTCCATGTTCATATGGATGCATCATGTATATATTTGGGAGTTGTCTTAGTGTATCTAGGGGAGGGGGATATTGATCACCCCATTGCATTTTCGAGTCGCAAACTATATAAGGTGAAGAGAAATTATTCCATGATGGAACGAGAAGGTTTGACTATGGTGTACATGCTGCATAAGTTTAGGCATTACTTGTTGGGTGCACACTTCAAGATGTTCACAGACCATTCTACTTTGAAATACTTTGTGAACAAGCCCGTGTTGGTGGGGAAGATCTGCAGATGGATATTACTATTTCAAGAATATGATTTTGAGGTAATTACCAAGCCCGAAGAAATGAACACAGGGACAGATAATCTATCTCGGATTGATAATGGTGAATAACTGAACAACATTGAAGAAGGATTGCCTGACATGAAACTCTTCATTGTAAGGATTGCTGATGAACATTTTGTAGATATTATTCACGTTTGGACTACCAGACTAGCCCCTGCGAAGTATACAATGTAGTAGAAGAAAGAATTAGTACTCAGAGTGGAAAATTTTTCTTTGATTGCAGGGCATCTGTATAAAATGGGCCCTGATGAAATATTGCGCAGATATGTCGCTGAGCATGAATGACATATTATTTTAGTTGAAGCACATGGCGGAGTCATAGGAGGGAACTGCACAAGAAAAGAAACTGCATAGAAAATTTTGTGGGTAGGACTATGGTGGCCCAGGGTGCACAAGGATTGTAAGGAATATTGTAGTGCTTGTGATGTTTGCCAGAGAACCAGAAGACCATCATAGAGAGATGAATTGATGTTGAATCTGCAGGTTACTTTACAGACTTTTGATAAATGGGCAATTTATTTTGTGGGGCTGATCAATCTTCTAGGAAAGAAGACGGGTGTGCACTATATTATTACCACGACGGATTATTTGACCAGAGGGTTGAGGCACAACTGGTAAAGGACTGCAGTGTAGACACTATTGCACACTTTATTTTTGAATATATATTAGTGAGGTTTGGGTGCTCAAAGATCCTGATGAGTGATAGAGGAACGCACTTCCTCAACAACATGATTGAAGCATTAATAAAATAATTTTAGGTACATCATCAGAAGAGTACGCCTTATCATCCTCAGGAAAATGGTATGATTGAGGCTTTTAACAAAAATTTTGAGCATGCTTTGATGAAGGTGTGCAATGTCAATAGGAATGATTGGAATGTGTGCATACATGCAATATTATGGGCATACATGACTACTTTGAAGAAGCTGGCAAGGAAGACTCTGTTTAGGTTGGTCTACAGATAGGAAGTTGTAATGATAATGGAATATATAGTCCCCACATTAGAATCGCAGCAGTCATGAATATGGAAGACATTGATATTATGGAAGAAATATTAGAACAACTGCTCCTGCTAGAAGAATATCGTTTCCTTTCAGGATTTACCAATAGGTATAGAAATCTTGGGAAAAGGCATGGCATGATGATCATATTAAGCAACGAACTTTTAAGAGTGGAGACTTGGTTTTTCTATACAATAGTAAGTTCATGCAGTTTCTTCGTAAGTTCAATATGCATTGGATAGGCCCGTACATTATTAGGGATATCTTGGGTGGTAGCGCAATTCAACTCGAGAAGCTGAATGGAGAATTAATTTCTAGGTGCGTAAATGAGAGTAGGTTAAAAATTTACAAGGATGACTCCATCTCTGGGACTGTGTGATGACTATATGAATGGAGGACAACCTCAGTGCTACAAGGACTTGGAAGGAAGCGCAAGACTATAAAGTACCCTGCTAATGCATGATCTAGTTGAAGAAGGAGGCTTGTGCAACATTCAGGAGGATGGCGCAGCTGGAGAATGCTACGATGGAGAAGGGGTAATTGCATTGCAAGAAGGGTTCTGACGAAGTTCATTCAATATATGACCATTGGGGATGATTTGACAGGGAAATTTCCATTAAAAGGAAAGGGAAACTCATTTAAGAGGTATATCTGGGAAATTTACCGCCAAATCTGCATTTATGAGGAAGATCTGGAGGGAATTGAGTAGCTTGAATTTGAAAAAATATATAAATATGGCATCCCGCTCCACATTCGGAGACTTTGTTTGTGGAGAATTTGCTGTGATATTTTGTGCCTAAGTGTGAGCCGAGCTTTCGACTGCATGTATGGATGGAGTTGGAAGAATCTTGAGTAGGAGGTTTTGAGTCAAGGGCTAGAATCCATTATGACTTCCTCCCAACCAGCACATACTACTGCACCTAGATCGGCAAGAACTAAGCCTACTACTGTAGCATCAATGGCCAAGAAGCAGAAGAAGCCCCAAAGGACCCTGGTTATACAATCACTGTAGAAAATACCCAGAGAACTATGAAGTAAGGAGAAAATGGATCCATAGAAATAACCCATGGAGCCCCAAGATCTGGATGAAGAAGAATTAGTCATTGAATTTGTGGATATCAGCACAGATGAGGTGGAAACAATCTCCTGGTTTCCACCTTATATACTGTTGAGTAAACCAACTACAAAGATAACAAAGGACTCAAATTCCATCAAATATAAGATATTTACACCCTTGTTACTATAGAAAGTGTCAATTGAAGGGGAATTGTTTGCCAAGGTTGTTAAAATGGACAACTAGGGAAAAAATTCATGTTTGTCATCTTATTCATGGCTGATAATATCTTTATTAGATTCCTCTCATCGAGCGCTATAGAATTGATATAAAGATCATTCGATTCCAATAAGTATTCATGGAGATATGAATTTATTTTGATTATGGAATTATTATCAAGCCGACCTACAACTCATGTAGGCTTAGAAGCCCAATAGTCGCATCTATTCAAACACCAACGCTGTGTATAAATACATGAGGACTTTTCCTCATTTGGACTCACTCATCTCATCACATCTCTCTCTCTCTACTACGTAGAAATGAGTCTCTTCTCTACTGTGCAGAAAAGGTCTCTCTCTCACACATGTGAAGCTGGAAGCTGCTGAAACTGAAGCTGCAACTGCAGATCCAAATTTTGACCAGTGTGGACCATCAAATCTCCTCTTCTGATCTACACTATAGGTTCATTTGAACCTCTTCTGAAGGCTGCAACTTTTGGTGGTGGAATCAAGCCGATCCGACGATTGGTTTGTGAGATATCGACTGCCCTAGTTTTGATGATGAGGTCGCTAATGCTGATGCTGCTGATCTAGGGTTTGCTATGTTGGGTTGTGCTATATTCTTTCCACGTAGTTAATAGGGGGTTTGAGGGGCACCTGTAACCTCACTTTATGGGGTCTAGGGTAGCGCCCTGGAAAATTTTGGTTTTGGATCCTATGTTAGGTTGGGTAGACCCACCTATGGTTTTGTACATAATTTTCGCACATGTTTTCTTGGACGCGATGGTTTTCGGTCCATGGCATTGGACGCAATGGTTTTCAGTCCATGGTATTGGATGCTTTGGCATGTATAAATATGTATTATAACATTGAAAGGAACATAATGAAAAATCAAGCTGGTAGTCCCAGTTTTGGGATCCAGGGGAAAATCTCTGTGTATATGTGTTTTATGTGTTCTGCTCTCGCATTATTTATTTTCTATGTTTTAGAATTCATATGTAGGTAATTTCTGTACGGGGTTAAAACCTACATTTTGTATCGGAGTTGTTTTGCCTTCAAGGGGACGCCTTTGTTACTGAGGGGTTTCGCTTGGGCCTGTGGTAGACCCTGTTCAGTGAGAGATCAACGAGATCGATTCTAGTGGTGAAAGAAGATGGCGAGCAGTGGAAAGATAGCGATCAAGAAATTTAATGGTCAGAGTTTTGAGTTGTGGAAACTGAAGATGGAGGATCTGTTGGTGGATAAAGATCAGTGGATCGCGGTAGATCTGGGCACTAAACCAACGGGAGTGTCCGATGAAGAATGGAAGAAGTTGGTTCAGAAGGCAAAGAGCACAATACGATTGTGTGTCTTAGATTCATTATTTCTAAATGTATCTGGGGAAACTACGATGAAGGCTTTGTGGGACAAGTTAGGGACTTTGTACCAATCTAAGTCTCTAGTGAATAAACTGTTCCTACGGAAAAAGCTGTATAACCTGAGGATGAAAGATGGAGACTTGGTGACGGAACATCTGAATGCATTTAATACTGTGGTCAGTTAGTTAGCATATGTTGATATTAAAATTTCAGATGAAGATAAGTGCATCAGTTTGTTGTGTTCTCTACCAGATTCGTGGGATAGTCTAGTTATGGCAATAGGTAGCAATGCAACTACCTTGCATTTTGATTAAATAGTCTCATCCTTGTGATGGAGGAGATGAGACAGAAAAATATGGAGAGCCAAAATGGCGATGCCTTGTATGTACAAGGGCGAACCCAGAACAGAAATAAAAATAAGTCATCGAGTGGGAGATCTAAATCTCTAGGAAAACCTATAAAGATGGTGTGCTGGAAATGTGGAAAGGAAGGGCACTACAAAAGGGACTGTAAATCTAAAGCTCCTGACAGAGGAAAGGGATCTGGTGAGGCTCCTTCTACAGTGTTGAAAACCACCTCAGATGAAGGTGGGGATGTGTACTTGGCTTCTTCAAGTACACATGTAGATCATGAGGTATGGTTGATTGACTCAAGTGCATCCTTTCACTTCACTCCCCGTAGAGAGTGGTTCTGTGAGTATGAGAAATATGATGGTGGTGATGTATTCTTGGGGGATGACAGGAAGGCTAGAATCATTGGTCGTGGAAAAGTAAAGTTGAAGCTACAGGGTGGAAGGGTTAGTACACTTCCGGGTGTTCTGCATATTCCTGCATTAACCAGAAATATGATTTTTGTTACTAAGCTAGATGATGTAGGTGTAAAAACAGTGTTCAAGAAAGATACCTACAAGATGGTTTGGGGAGAACTGGTATTGATGTGTGGAGTTCAGATTGGAACTTTGTACAAGCTGCAAGGTAGCATTGTTTTTTATGGGTGCAACAGTTATGTGGTTCCTAAAAGTGGAGTTGAAAATCTAGTGGTCTCTAGAGAGAAGACCATGTTGTGACATCAAAGGCTTGGAAATATTGGAGAGAAGGGCCTTCGAATACTTCATGGTAAAGGTATGGTAGAAGGTATGAGCAATAGCTCTATGGATTTTGATTTCTGTGAAAATTGTGTATATGGGAAGCAAAATCGGGTGAGTTTCCCCTCTGGTAGTAAGAGGGCGAAATAGATATCAGAGCTTGTGCACAGTGATGTGTTTGGACTTGTGAAGGTTCCATCACTGGGTAAGTCTATGTACTATGTATCATTTATAGATGACTTCTCAAGGAATACATGGATATATTTCCTTAAGAAAAAATCTGAAGTCCTTGACAGGTTTAAAGAATTTAAGGCTCTCGTGGAGAATCAGATAGAGAAGAAGATAAAGGTGCTGAGGATAGATAATGGTGGAGAGTTTTGCAGCAAGGAATTTCAAGAATTCTGTAAGAAGTGTGGTATAGCACGGTAGAAGACTACTCCATATACACCTCATCAAAATGGAGTTGTAGAAAGAATGAACAAGGCATTGATGGAAAGGGCAAGAAGCATGCTTAGTGGTGCCGGGTTAGGACAAGAATTCTAGGTAGAGGTGGTGGATACTGCATGTTACCTGGTCAATAGGTCACCTTCATCAACATTGGAGGATAAGACTCCACAAGAGGTATGGACTGGTAAGAAACCCTCTCTTTCACATCTGAGGGTATTTGGATGTGATGAATATGTACATGTTCCAAAGGAGAAATGAACCAAGTTGGATAGTAAATCTGAAAAGTTCATCTTTATTGGGTATAAGGATGGTTTAAAGGGTTATAAGCTTTGGAACCCAGTAACAAGGAAGGTTGTGTACAACCAAGATGTGGTGTTCAGAGAGGTGAAAGATGTTATGAAACATGAATTCCAACCAAAGGAACCTGAGAAGATAGAGTTTGAGGTTAAGGAGGAAGAATCAGAATCTACAACAGAGGAGGAATCAGAAGATGAAGAGCCACAAACTCTGGCTGTGAGAAGATTAGTTCAAGAAAGAAGGCAGCTAGAAAGGTATAGTCCATCTGCTTTCTGTCCAAATTTTTCTTTATTTGTTACTGATGATGATCCTAGAACTGTGAAGGAAGCAGTGGATTCAGAGGATGGAAAACTCTGGAAAGAGGCCATGGTTGATGAAATGGCATCTTTGCACAAAAATGAGGCTTGGGATCTGGTGGAGTTCCCAGCTGGAAGGAAACCTAATGGTAGCAAATGGGTGTTCAAGAAGAAGACAAATTCATAAGGAAAAGTGGAGAAATACAAAGCTCGGTTGGTAGAAAAAGGTTATTCCCAGGTGTCGGGAATTGATTTTGGTGATATTGTTTCTCCTTTTGCCAAGGTAACTTCTATTAGATTACTTTTATCTGTTGCTCCTGCTTTTGATTTTGTGGTAGAACAGATGGATGTGAAGACAACATTTCTTCATGGGGATCTGGAAGAGGAGATCTACATGAAGCAACCTGAAGGCTTTGCAGTGAAGGGTAAGAAAGAACTAGTATGCAAGTTAAATAAGTCTCTGTATAGGTTAAAACAGTCACCAAGGATGTGGTATCAGAAATTTGATACATCTATACGGGGACTTGGCTTCACCAGAAGCAAAGAAGATCACTGTGCGTATTTTAAATTAATTGGTGACCATGTTATTTATTTGATCTTGTATGTGGATGATATGTTGTTGGTTGGAAATGAAAAAGAAGTTATCCAGGATTTGAGGACCCAATTCTCCTCCAAATTCGACATGAAAGATCTTGGTGCCGCAAACTATATTTTGGGCATGGAAATTAAAATAAATTAAGCAAAGAGGAAGCTTTGGTTAAACCAGAGGTAGTATGTCAAGACAATATTGCAAAGGTTTAATATGTAGGATAGTAAACCGGTGAAGGTTCCTATTCCTGTAGGTGTGAGGTTATCTACTGAATAGTGTCTCAAGACACAAGAAGAGGAAGAGGACATATCCCGCGTTCCATATGCAAGTGTAGTCAATAGCCTGATGTATGCAATGGTCTATGCTAGACTAGACATTGCACATGCAGTGGGAGTATTGAGCAGGTTTATGTCAAAACTAGGGAAGGAGCACTGGATAGTAGTGAAGCGGGTTTTCAGGTATTTGCGTGGCACTAGTGATTATGGTTTGTGCTACGAAGGAAGACCAAGATTGGACAGAGTGTTGGGTATTCATGGCTTTGTTGATGCAGACTAGGCTAGAGATCTGGATCAGAGAGGATCTACAAGTGGGTATGTGTTTAACCTATTTGGAGGCGCAGTCAGTTGGATGAGTAAGAAACAATCTGTAGTGGCACTATCAACAATAGAGGAAGAATACATGGCAGCCACTTGTTGAAAATGCAACAAGATGATGGGGCTTAGTGGAAAGGAGTCGCCTTCAACAAGTGGGCCCGTAGGCTATTTTTGGTGCAAATTATATTCTTAGACATATGGATCATGGTCTATGAGTTGTAGGATGTTGTTTATGGATGATTGGTCATGTTAGGAAAAAATAGATGGAATTCTATTTCTGGTTCACAGCGAAGTGATCATAGTCTATTTTTAGACTGCTAGGCTAAAAATAGAAAAGTCAAATATTATTGTCTCATAATAATATTCAGATTATAAACATTATCTTATCCTCTTGGAGCACTTCAGTTTGAGCTACAGATGTGGCACATGCAGCTGTCAGAAGGAAATATGCTTTCTTATGTGTTAGTTGAGCTATTGCATGGAGGACTTCAGTTAGAACTCATGCATGTGAGTTCTGTGGAGTTGGATGTGGAGTTGATGGAGTTGTGTTCAATTTGACATAGTTGAACTAGCTGTATTTAGTCTAACTAAAGAATACACTAGTGATGAGTTGTGTGAATTAAATTATTAATTAATTCACTAATTATTAACTCATAAAGAAACTAAAGAATACATCAGTTAACTCAGTGCATGGACAGTTCAACAGAGACAGGTGTTAGAGGTAAGTGAAAGGATGAGTTGTGACTATCAGTTGTGGAGGATTGCGCAGTGTGGGCCAATATCAAGGTAATTTTAGCTTGTGCTCACATGATTCTCTTGAAGGATTGTGCAGTGGAGGCAGGCAAATCAGCGGAGGAGATTTGAACCTCTGACTTGTTCGGATCTGAGCTAGTTTTGTGTGTAACAGGTGGAGATAGTACTGAGTACTTGTGAGGAGTATTGTACTATGTATTGTTACATGTTCTCAATCATTATAATATACAGATAGTGTGGGGTTTTCAGCTGTATGCTTTCCCCGGGTTACATATTGTGTTAATGTGTGCATGCGATTGATGTTTCATTGATTTTAATGCTACTAATTTGATGATCAACGTAGAGGAAGTTATGTATTATGCATGTATTCCGCAATAGTGTATAATCGGGATAATCTCTGTGAATAAGTGTTTATTATTCAAAATTTCTACATGGTATCAGAGCTGGTTGATTTGTAGAAAACGTTCTACAGGATATCATAGCTGTTGATCATTAGATCTATTATTCAGAAAGTGTTTACATCTTATTTCTTCAGGCATAGTCTATAATTGGGCCAGGTAGCCTCTAGATTCATCCTTCCTTTGGAAGGTGAGATATCCGGTAAAATCCCATACAGTCAATCTCTGTACGAGAAATACTTTGTTCTCACGAATTTTAGATCAGAGGCGGTTGAGTTTGGAGCTGGTGGAATTCGAATTTGCAGCAGTGTTCTCTTGGTGTCAACGTGGCAATGTCTTTCAACGGATTGCGATTGGAGTATGCTCTTGAGGGCAGCTCAAACTATATTGCATGGAAGGACAGGATGGAGGTGGTGTTGGATGATAATGGGCTGAAGAAGTTCATAGAGGTTGAGGTCCCAAAACCTACTAATGCTGCTGAAGCTGTGGCTTGGCAAAAGAAGACAACAAAGTGTCGAAGGATTCTGTTGGAGGGCGTGAAGGATCACATTGTATCCAGCCTGGAAAGGCTTCTCCATACTTGATGTGGAAAGCGTTGACAGATATATTCCAAAGCAAGAGTGACTAGAGGAAGTTAGCACTCAAGGATAAACTCAGAAACATTAAGTGTGAGAATGGAGACAGTATGCCCAAGTATCTCATGAAGTTCACCCAATGCTGGGATGAGTTAGGAAGTGTGGGGGTGATTGTCGATGATGAGGACTTGGTGAGCTTGGCTCTCCTTGGTCTTCCGAAGAGTTCGCATTCCTATCAGGACTCTGTCAATGGTAAGGAGAAATTGCCAGGATGGGAGAGACTTTGGTCAGATCTTGTGCAGGAGGAGATCAGGCGGAGCACCAGAGACAGTTCTTCATGCATGCATGATGTGGAGAACTGTGCCTTAGTGAGTAAGGTGAAGAAGGGGAAGGAGAAGGTTTCTCTTTCCAAATCCAATTCTTCCAATGATGGGAAGAAGGTTGACAAGTCAAAGGTGAGATGCTTTCGTTGTCATGAGTTGGGCCATTATGTTACTAATTGCCCAAAGAAGAAATCCAAGAAGGGATCCGGGGAAGGATCTGAAGGTGAGGCGCTTGCTTCACAGTTTGAGCTAGATTTCACACTCTTCGCATGCATGGTTTCATCCATGGTGGGAAGTGGTTGGTTTCTTGACAGTGGAGCTTCTTTCGACATGACCGGTGACAAGAGTTTGTTCAGTACTATGGAAGAGAAAGATCTCCAGATACTCATAGCGATGGGTAATGATGAGAAGTATAGTGTCTTAGGTGTAGGCACAGTTATTTTTCAAAGGTAGCATGGAGCTCACCTTACCTTGACCGATGTCAAGTATGTACCAGGATTGAAGAGAAACTTGGTGTTGATCGCAATGCTGGAAGACAGAGGCTATGATGTAGTCTTCAGTGAGGGAAAGGTTTTCCTTAGACACATCATCACTAGACAGGTGAAGTAGATTGGTTCACGGGTCAAGAACCTGTATGCTCTTGAGGTTCAAGATGCATGCAAAGCCTTGAGCAGCAAGGCAACTGATGGAGACTTGGTGGTTGAGAGAGAGTGTATATTACCTCTCAAGATGCAGAGCTAGAAGAAGTCTCAGACGATTGTGGAGGAGCCATGATTGGTGCAGCAGCTTCAGGAGGTTGTGGAGCAGCCACAACAAGGGAAGTTGAGAGGAGATCGAGTAGATACATCTACTCATGCATAGACCTCCAGTAGGGGGAAACTTCGAGCCAGGTGGGCTGAGGGATCACATGCAGCCATACCTCCAGGTAGGAGGTGGGGTGATGTGGATTGATCGTCCCAAGGAGGAGGGTTTTAGATCCTTGAGGTACCCAACCTCTTGGATGAGACCTTGCTACGAGAGCCCTAATGTGGAGTAGCAGGAACTAATTGATTGGGTAGAGATAGATGCAGATGGAGTGGTAGAGAGAGCAACAGTGCAGGTAATCCCAGGACAGCGCATAGCTAGCAGGCTGCAGCAATGCGAAAGGCACAAGTGTTTTGCACAGTGCTAGCTGGCACAGAGAGGTGTGCAATGCTGTAAGATGCATGGAGATGTTGTAATAGTGCAGATGTCAGAGAGGGGGCACTTGTTAGCAGCAGGTAGAGCTTCAGCATCAGAGTATGTTCCTAGCCCAACAAAGTGGTCAGTTGGGAGTGTTTTTTGTTCCAAGTGTTGTTGAAGAAAGTGGACCGGGCAAATGTGTTGCATGCAGAACATTCCATAGTTGCAGGATAGGGGTTGCTGATAATCCATATCTTGTTGAGAGGGAGTGTTGAAAATGCAATAAGATGATGGAGCTTAGTGGAAAGGAGTCGCCTCCACTAAGTGGGTCCGCAGGCTATTTTTGGCACAAAGTCTATTTTTAGACTATGTCTATTTTAGACATATGGATCATGGTCTATGAGTTGCAGTATGCTGTTTATGGATGATTGGTCATGTTGGGAAAAAAAATATGGACTTCTATTTCTGGTTCACAGCGGAGTGATCATAGTCTATTTTTAGACTGCCAGGCTAAAAATAGAAAAGTCAAATATTATTGTCTCATAATAATATTTAGACTATAAACATTATCTTATCCTCTTGGAGCACTTCAGTTTGAGCTACAGATGTGGCACTTGCAGCTGTAAGAAGGAAATACGCTTTCTTATGTGTTAGTTGAGCTATTGCATGGAGGACTTCAGTTAGAACTCATGCATGTGAGTTCTGTGGAGTTGGATGTGGAGTTGATGGAGTTGTGTTCAGTTTGACTTAGTTGAACTAGTTGTATTTAGTCTAACTAAAGAATACACTAGTGATGAGTTCTGTGAATTAAATTATTAATTAATTCACTAATTATTAACTCATAAAGAAACTATAGAATACATCAGTTAACTCAGTGCATGGATAGTTCAACAGAGATAGGTGTTAGAGCTAAGTGAAAGGGTGAGTTGTGACTATCAGTTGTGCATGAGATTTTTCACATGCAATGGATTGAGTAATGCCAATGAGGATTGCACAGTGTGGGCCAATATAAAGGCAATTGTAGCTTGTGCTCACGTGATTCTCTTGAAGTATTGTGCAGTGGAGGCAGGCAAAGCAGCGGAGGAGATTTGAACCTGTGACTTGTTCGGTTCTGAGCTAGTTTTGTGTGTAACAGGTGGAGATAGTACTGAGTACTTGTGAGGAGTATTGTACTATGTATTGTTACATGTTCTCAATCATTATAATATACAGATAGTGTGGGGTTTTCAGCTGTATTCTTTCTCCAGGTTACATACTGTGTTAATGTGTGTATGCGATTGATGTTTCATTGATTTTAATGTTGCTAAATTGATGATCAACGTAGAGGAGGTTATGTATTATGCATGTATTCTGCAATAGTGTATAATTGGGGTAATCTCTGTGAATAAGTGTTTATTATTCAAAATTTATACACCACTCATGCAAGCAAGGAAGCAATTTGGTTGCAGAGATTGTGTTCAAGTATGGGGTTAGTACAGGAAGCTATAAGGATAGATTGTGATAGCCAAAGTGCAATTTTCTTGGCAAAGAACCCGCATATCATTCAAAGACAAAGCACATTGATGTTCAGTATCACTTTGTGAGCGATATGATAGAAGAAAAAAAGGTGTTGCTGATAAAGGTGGACACTTTGAAGAATACTGGAGATGCATTGACAAAATCTATGAGCTCTGAGAAGTTCTCTTGGTGTAGAGAGACAATGGGCATTTCAAGGCTAGAAAAATGACTAAGCTCTCTTGTGGCCCCCTGTGGAAAGAAAACAGCAAGTGGGAGAATGTTGGGTTGTGTTATATTCTTTCCATGTAGTTAATAGGGGGTTTGAGGGGCACCTGTAACCCCACTTTACGGGGTCCGGGGCAGTGCCCCAAAAATTTTTGGTTTTGGACCCTATGTTAGGTTGGGCGGACCCACCTATGGTTTTGTGCATAATTTTCGCACATGTTTTTTTAGACTTGATGGTTTTCGGTCGATGGTATTGGATGCTTCGGCATTGTTAAACAACAATTTCTCACCGTTTGTCACCGTCCCTGTTACCCCTCACCCACACACTGGAGGACTCATTCCGGGACCTGTGCGAAGTGACATGACCTAAAACCACTTGCCTCATATTCCTCTAAGTATGAGCTTCATATGCCCTCAAGACATCTCCTGCAAAATACCCATGAAAACAACTCTTTTTGCATTAGCGCGGGTCCACAGTTCACTGCCCGCGCCAATGAGGGAAATCCTCTAAAGAGGGCGTGCCATTGGCGCTCTGTCTCAGAGTCGCACTCGCGCCAACCGAATTGAGTAAAGTTTTCAACGAACAAGCTTCTGAAGGTTCTCCTTAACCCATTCACCAACTGAATCTATGTTGAGCTAGGATGGTTTGGCTTCGAATCTCCATAGAAGGGAAACTGGTTTGCCACCTTTCATGGAAGTTTCCAAGTGATAAAGCCAATCCCATGAATAATGTGGTTGATCCTATCTCTTTCCTCTCTATTTATAAAAGCTTGTCTCTATGCCTTGAGCAAGCTAGTTCTAGTTAGTAGTTCCAGCATAGTGATAGAAAATACCAGGAGTTCAAGAGTTTGAAGCTGCAAGAGCCTTCTTTGCACCCATAAGGCCAAATCCAAGTAAGGAGATTCTTGTCACCCAAAGAGAGAGAGGTTTGTTCCCATCCCGACAAGCTTTTCAAGACTTGTGTAGCTAACTACCCAGCCAAAGGAGGATTTGACCTCAGAACAATGGTTGTATTCTTCTTTGTTATTTATCAATAATAGATGACTATCATTATGGTTCCACTCTCATTTTCCTATGTTTAATGTTGATTTATATCTTTTCTAACTGATATATAATTGCATCTACTAGATTTTATGCTTGTATTTGTGTTATTCTTTACATGTGCAGGTGTCCAATCACGGAGATCGTGGGGATCGTGACCGGCCGAGGCAAAGGAACGAAAGTGACGTCTCTTCTACGAATATTAGCGTTGGAATCCAAGTAGGTTCTCACCATCCACTTTTTATTTGCAATTAGGAACTTGCGTGATAGCATTGTGTGATTGTTGCTAGACCCGGTCTGGGCTAGTAGGGATCGTCTCTGTTCGCAGAGAGGATTTACCTCCCATGCCTGGATCCAGTGACACCATCGTCGTGCATAGTGTCCTGGAGGCATTGGGCCTTGACTTCCACGATGTTGGCCTTCCATTAGGAGTGGCACTCTTGGGAGCCTGAACTTCCTATTCCTTATAGTGAAGTTCCAATGGAGCATAGTTCATTTCCCTGTGTCAAGCTCCTTAAACAATGAAACTAGGTGTCGAAGCACAGTTCCTTGTCTTGTGTCAAGCTTGTTAAAAAATGAAACAAAGTGTCCCAAGCATAGTTCTTGATCTTGTGTCAAGCTCGTTAAAAAATGAAACAGTTCCCCCTTTCCAATCACGTCTTTCAATTAAGATGTCGTGAAGCTTCATTCCATCCCCTTTGTTGAATGCAATGAAGCTTGGGGGGCAT
This sequence comes from Pinus tabuliformis, assembly GCA_031772625.1. Classification (NCBI taxonomy): domain Eukaryota; kingdom Viridiplantae; phylum Streptophyta; class Pinopsida; order Pinales; family Pinaceae; genus Pinus; species Pinus tabuliformis. The sequence goes on along the minus strand of CM062807.1, from coordinate 744,761,422 downwards.
GTACCTCATCCTGCGCCATTGCACTGGGGGCATGCGCATTTCCAACAAGCAGAGTCCTTCCTGGTTCAAGCTTGTGTCCCAAGGATAGTTTTTGATCTTGTGTCGACCTCGTTAAAAAACGAAACAAGGTGGTCGAGCATAGTTCCTGATCTTGTGTCAAGCTCGTTAAAAAAATGAAACAAGGGTTATGAGGATAGTTCTTTCACTGTGTCAACCTCATTAAAAAAAAGAAACAACTCCTCCTTTTCCAAATCGAGTCTTTGATTAAGATCTCATAAAATCCAAGTCGAGTCTTTCTAAGATCTCGAAAGTGAACCTTCATTCCATCCACTTTGTTGAATGCAATGAAGCTTGGGGGGCATGTACCTCGATTTGCATCATTATGCTGGGGGCATGCGAACTTATAACAAGCATAGTTTTTTGTTTCAAGCTTGTGTAAACATGAAACTGAATCCAAGCAAAGTTCTCCATGGTTCAAGCTTGTGTAAAAGTGAACCCATACCCATTTTACATCTCGTGATTGCTGTCTTTATCTGCTAAATTCTGCTAGATGAGCCTTGGTTGTTTTCATTCCATCGCTGCCATCTCTTTGGTCGATCATATGCTTTCACTTGGTTGTTTTTCCTTTCCTGAGGAACCGCAGTGATGAGTGGTTTTATTAGCCAGCCTCTTGACCATTACATGTTTTGAGCAGTTCCACCATTGCCGGAACCAGTCGCTACCCTTTCTACCACTCATTCCTCTAGGACGAGTCACCTTTAAGCTCTTTTCTAACTCGTAAAATATGAAAAGATTGCCGAGTATTTTTTCCCTTTTTGACTCGTTACAGAGAATAAAAATGGAGGTCTTCTTTCAGCTCTTTTCTGACCGTTTAAAGATGAAAATATTGTCGAGTTATTCCTCTTGACTCGCTAAACGTAAATAAGAGGCGTTCATCTTTAAACTCTTTTCCGACCGTGTAAAGACGAAAATATTGTCGGGTCCTTGTCATTTCAGGTTCGTTAATGGTTATGAAACGACGTGATTTCGATCACTTTTTTACTTTTTCAGGTCAATGTCACTACATATGAAAAGTACTCCTCGATCGTAGTGGTCAGGCGGTTCTTTTGAGCATTGTTTTATACTTTTTCAGGCTCGGGAGACACAACTTTACGAAAAAGGACCCCCCTGGAGTTTTCTTTTCTGCTGTCTTTTCAGACTCTCTAAACATGAAAAGACGCCGAGTTTTTCCTTTGTCAGACTCGTTAAAACTTAATGACATTGGATCTTGACAAGCATATGCTATCCCCGTCAAGCTTGTTATAACTGGGGTACTCGGCGGAAATGGTGGGGAAAGTAGACCCATAATTATTGTCGTGTCAGTAGTATGTCACTCTTGAACATGGCACTCGTCTGCATTCGTGTCTGGGTGGGGATATCTCATCTTGTTTTTTACACTAGCCTCCGTGGGTTTGGGTTATCCTATTTGACCCCTCATCTGTTCATTGCCTTGTCACCATGACCTCTGCTCATTTGATGTCAAATACTGCCAAGTCCACTGTCGTGCCGCCGATATGTTCAAGAGAAGTTGACCTCTGCAGCATTACAACCTCCCTCTGATACCTCGCATAATTTTGATTCACCACAACATTCTTCCTCTGTCTCGTGTCACTGATGTGGGAAACATTATGGCCCACCTTTCATCAAGGTCACTTCCTGTCGACTTCAACTCATTATCCAGGAAGTTGATCTAGAGACTCCCTTCCGGTGCCTTGGAGCCTGCATGCCTCAGTGGTAGGTTCTTCGTGTTCGACGATAGGTTTTCATCATCGGCCTCCGATCGAATGATTCTACGGGTGTTCGACGCTAGCTCACTCATTCGCACGCCGTAGATTGTACCTATAGTACCTTGAGGGCCATTGTCATTATTGGTGGTACCTCTTGCGTCTGTTAACAGTTTTCATCATTGACTGGTAATCAGACGATGTTCATGCATGTTTGACTTCAACTCATGTATTCGCATGCCTAAACTTGTACTCTGTTTGGGTCGAGATGGAGCGCAAGACCCTGGATTTTGTTTGTTGGAATCCAGGCTGCGATTTGTGGTTTATTATGATCACTACATGACTCATTCACTGGATGGCTGTGACCATGCCTGAGTCTATTTATCGATCCTCTCTGGATGGCTGTGCCCATGCCTTGGATCTAGATTATTATGTACTCTGCTATGGATGGTTGCGCCCATACCACATATATCATGTACTTGAGATATCAGTTGTACTTCTTTTCGCAGGTTCTCCGGCGGCCGTGTTTTCAGTCACGCATGTTCTTGTAAAGCATTTCACCCCTCTCTCTCCCTCGGGCCTCATGCTTTAGGGGGCATCTGTTACACAACAATTTGTCACCGTTTGTCACCGTCCCTGTTACCCCTCACCCGCACACTGGAGGACTCATTCCGGGACCTGTGCGAAGTGACATGACCTGAAACCACTTGCCTCATATTCCTCTAAGTATGAGCTTCATATGCCCTGAAGACATCTCCTGCAAAATACCCATGAAAACAGCTCTTTTTTCATTAGCGCGGGTCCACAGTTCACTACCCGCGCCAATGAGGGAAATCCTCTAAACAGGGCGCGCCATTGGCGCTCTGTCTCAGAGTCGCACTTGCACCAACCGAATTGAGTAAGGTTTTCAATGAACAAGCTTCTGAAGGTTCTCCTTAACCCATTCACCAACTGAATCTATGTTGAGCTAGGATGGTTTGGCTTCGAATCTCCATAGAAGGGAAACTGGTTTTCCACCTTTCATGGAAGTTTCCAAGTGATAAAGCCAATCCCATGAATAATGTGGTTGATCCTATCTCTTTCCTCTCTATCTATAAAAGCTTGTCTCTATGCCTTGAGAAAGCTAGTTCTAGTCAGTAGTTCCAGCATAGTGATAGAGAATACCAGGAGTTCAAGAGTTTGAAGCTGCAAGAGCCTTCCTTGCACCCATAAGGCCAAATCCAAGTAAGGAGATTCTTGTCACCCAAAGAGAGAGAGGCTTGTTCCCATCCCAACAAGCTTTGCAAGACTTGTGTAGCTGACTACCCAGCCAAAGGAGGATTTGATGTCTGAACAATGGTTGTATTCTTTTTTGTTATTTATCAATAATAGATGACTATCATTATGGTTCCACTCTCATTGTCCTATGTTTAATGTTGAGTTATATCTTTTCTGACTGATATATAATTGCATCTACTAGATTTTATGCTTGTATTCATGTTATTCTTTGCATGTGCAGGTGTCCAATCACGGAGATCGTGGGGATCGTGACTGGCGAGGCAAAGGAACGAGAGCGACGTCTCTTCTATGAATATTAGCGTTGGAATCCAAGTAGGTTCTAACCATCCACTTTTTATTTGCAATTAGGAACTTGCGTGATAGCATTGTGTGATTGTTGCTAGACCGAGTCTGGGCTAGTAGGGATCGTCTCTGTCCGCAGAGAGGATTTACCTCCACAACAGGCATGTATAAATATCTATTATAACATTGAAAGGAACATAATGAAAAATCAAGCTGGTAGTCCCAGTTTTGGGATCTAGGGAAAAATCTTTGTGTATATGTGTTTTATGTGTTCTACTCACACATTATTTATTTTCTATGTTTTAGAATTCGTATGAAGGTAATTTCTGTACGGGGTTAAAACCTACATGCTACTGCTTATATAAATCAAATCTATTGTACTATTTCTCCCTGCTGAATTATTGAAGATAAAAGAAGATTTGATCAAAGGGTTTCCCCACACATTGTGGGGTTTGTCCCTGGCTAGCCGCCACATCTTGTGTCTCTTGTCTTGGCTTGTTTTCTATCGATTGTTTAATGTTTTATCTGCAATTTACTTTATGTACATGTGATTGCTAATTTATGGAATATAATAAGAAAAAGAAGTAAATTGTTAAAGCATGGAACATACCATAACTTAACATGGTATCAGAGCTAAGGTGAAGACAAAGCCCAAGCAAGAGCAAGAGAAATCATCGGAGAGAAGATTGGAAAGGCTATCTTAGAAGAACTATGGGGTCCTCAACACTCTTTCCTGCTGAAGATAAGCTTCATGAGAAAGATGAATATCAGGGATGGAAGATGTCTATCGATCTAACCTTAGAAGATCAAGGAGTGCTGGACCATGTAAGAGGCAATATTGTTGAGACTCCATCAAATGCATCCACTGCTACCTGGAACAAATAAAAAAAAAATGAAGAAGTCAAAAAAAAAAAGATCATCCAGTACTCTATCGGCAAGCACTTGGTGGCCTACATCTCTAAACTAGACACTTCCAAGGAAATCTATGATAGACTGGTGAGTTTATTTAAAGTTAATGATTCAAATCAAGTTTTGCTTCTTAGAAATAAGCTGGGGGAAATCAAGAAGGGTAAAGATGAGAGTGTGCAAGCATACTTCTTAAGAATCATCGAGATCAAGAATGATCTCCTATCTATTAGGGAGACTATTAGTGACATAGAGATGGAACTCACGACTCTTGGAGGATTACCATCTGAATGGTACATGTTCAGGACTACTCTTCTGAACAATAATATAATTCCTGGTTTCGAGGAATTAATGGCTGGATGCATTCAAGAAGAAACAAGAGTAGAAGAGCAAGAAATGCCCATGCCTAAAGGTCCTCCTGTTGCCTTTTCTTCTCATGCTAAGAAAAGAAATAATTCTAGGACTAAATCAAAAGGAAAGGCTGGACCTAAGGGTGGAAGAAAAGGATGATGTTACATCTGTGATAAAGCAGGTCACTATGCAAGGGAGTGCCCTGATAGAAAGGACTCACACCGAGACGATGATCAAAATCCCTCTGATGGAAATTAAAGGAATGACAAATTCAATAACAAAGGTAAGAGGAGAGCTGTGACTGAAGGAAGAGGACAACCATTCAAGAAGGCTAGAAATTCCAGGATGCATTAAATGCACCTGACCTCAAGAAGAACCTCGTGTCCATCTCGGTAATGGAAGACAAAGGCTACAAGGTAGCTTTCAGTGATGGCAAGGTACGTATATGGAAAAATAATGTTAAAAATGCTTTCACTCTTGGGTTTCGAGTTGATTCTTTATATCAGGTTGGTGGAAGTCTGCTAGGTGTCATGTCTTGTGACACAACTATTCAGTCCAAACTTTGGCATCGGAGGTTTTCCCCCCTTCATTATAAAGCTCTAATCAGTGTAAGACAAATGGTGACAGGGATGCTCGAATTATGAGTAGAGAAAGAAGGTGTATGTCTAGGATGTGCCGAAGGAAAGCTCAAGAGGGGACCATTCCCCTCAAGCCAAAGCAGTACCTTCGATATATTATAGTTGGTTCACTCAGGCATATCTGAGGCTAGCATTAAGAGGGAGACTACTACACCACATACTCCTAAACAGAATGGTGTGGCAGAAAGGAACAACCGTATAATTGTGGAAGCTGTCTCTATGGGTAGATGATGTAACAATGCCTGATGTGGAGGAACCCATGGATCCTATTAATCCACTTGAGCCTTCCTCTTCTAGGAAGAGCCTTCATGGCTTAGGGGGATACTTGATGATGCTGAAAGACATGGTGCACCCCAATGAACCTTCCATGAAAGTAAGAAACCTAATGGGTATCAGGGATACCTGACCATCATGAGAACGATTATACAAAATCAGCCTTCATCATTCTCAGATGCTATCAAGCATCAAGTATGGAAGGATGATATGACCAAAGAATATGAGTCTATTATGAAGAATGATGTCTAGGAAGTAGTTCCCAGACCTCAGGACAAGACAGTTGTCACGTCAAAATGGCTTTACAAGATAAAGCATGCAATAGATTGAAGTATGGAAAAGTATAAGGCTCATTTTGTTGCTCGTGCTTTCTCCCAAAAGGAAGGTATAGACTATGATGTGATATTTGCGCCTATTGCCAGATATATGACCATACGCTCGATCATAGCCCTTGCTTCTTCACAAGAATGTAACCTACATCATATGGATGTCAAGACCGTGTTCTTGCATGGTTCGATCAAAGAAGAGGTCTACATGGAGCAACCCGAAGGATTTGAGATTTATGAAAAGAAATCTCACGTATGCAGGTTGCAGAAGGCTCTCTATGCACTGAAGCAAGCACCCTAAGCATGGTATGAGAGGATCAATAGCTACTTGATGAAGCTGAGATTCATTAGGAGTGAAGCTGATCCTAACCTTTACTTTAAGGTTGAAAATGACAAACCTCTCATACTGGTTCTATATGTGGATGACCTCTTTCTAACAGGTGCATACCCTCCCATTCACAAAGGTAAGAGGGAGTTGGCTTCTGAATTTTAAATGAAGAGCCAAGGACTTGAAGTGTGGTAGAAGCCAATGGAAATTTTCCTATCTCAAGGAAAATATGTGGTGAAGATTATGAAAAGATTTGGTATGATGGACTGCAAGCCTGTGACTACCTCGAGGATCTTAACTTTCAGAAGTTATATGGTAGTGATGTCAGACCAGATTTGGGAAATGCCTATGAGTTTCAAAAACTCATTCGCGTTGATGTTGTTGGTGAACCTCCGTCCGATCATATGTTTTGCAGTTAGCATTGTGAGCTCATATTTGGTTGAGCCTCACTAGATTGGTGCCAAGAATCTTCTGAGATGTCTTCAGGACACAATCTCTCATGGATTGAGATACACTGCCAGAAATATGAAACTGCATGATTATTTGAATGGTGATTAGGCAGGTAGTGTGGAGGATCACTGGAGCACTTTTAGTGCTATTTCTCTTTGGATTCTACTTCAATATAATGGATAAGCAAGAAGCAGAAGTCGATTGCCATAAGCACCGCCAAGACTAGATACATATCTACGAGTATGATCTCGTATGAAGATACCTAGTTGGGGAAGCTCCTCAGTATGTTGTTTGAACACATACCACCGTGATTCTCTGTAACAACTAGAGGTGGGATTCGATTATTCAGGAATCCCGTATTCGTCAATTGCTCCAGCAGATAGACATCATCTGGGATATGGTAAGTCGATGAGCAAGGAGGCTCCATTGCGTTAAGATGATGTACAGGTCGATACACCTTGTAAAAGTCTCGAGGAAATATCTAATTTGTGATTTTCCCAAACGACTTGGAGTCGTCAAGAAACCCTTGTACAAGGGTCCTGCATGTTGCATACATTGAGCTCTGGGAGCTTTGAGGGCTTGCGGTTCTTACTAGAGCAACATACGACCACACGGTGACTCACCCTCCCCTGGTGGTGTGCACTGGAACAAGATGATTCACCCTCTTGTGGGACAAGATGATTCGCTCTCTTGTGGAACAGGATGATTTGCTCTCCTGTGTAGCAAGATGATTAGTTCTCCTGTGAGGCCTAGATTGATGTGTTCTCCATGGCAATTGTAGTAGGATTGATGTGTTCTCTTGTGAGGCTTGGATTGATGTGTTCTCCATGGAAATTGTAGTAGGATTGGTGTGTTCTCCTGTGAGGCCTGGATTGATGTGTTCTCCATGGCGATTGTATCATGATTGATGTGTTCCCTTATGAGGCCTGGATTGATGTGTTCTCCATGGCATCCTGGATTGATTTGTTCTCCATGGTGATTGTAGCAGGATTGATGTGTTCTCCTGTGAGGACGGGATTGATTAAGTTCTCCTGTTGAGATATCCAACCCATGCAATCTGGGACTCATGGGAAGTACCCCTCATCTAATCAATGAGCAGGGAAATGAAGTTAGGGACCATAGTAGTACTGATGAACGCATCGTTGTATCTACCACACTCCCTATGCTAGGATGACCTCCATTGATCTGGGATCAATGATACTGGTCTGGGACTAGTGGTAGGAGTGGTACATTCTATGACACTGACATTGGGTCGGTTGAGACTGGTCTAGGACTAGTGGTACGCACTCTAAGATTGACTTGGAGTCAGTGGAGGATGTTACTAGTCTGGGACCAGTGGTAGGAGTTGTACATACCATGACACTGACTTCGAGTCAGTTGAGACTAGTCTGGGACTAGTGGTACATATTCTAAGGTTGACTTTAATTCAATATGATACATCCTTGATCATTTCTTCTTCTTCATAATTCGGACAAAAGCAGAGCAGAGCAGAACAAAGCAGAGTAGTACAGATTAGTATAGGGTAGAACAAGACAAAGCAAAACAGACAGAATAGAGCAAAGCAAGACAAGGGTTAGGTTGTACAAGGCAATGCATTTGATGGATGAATAGTAACGACTGATAGACATATTGCAGATGAAGTTCTCCCTAGTTGAGAGGGAGTGTTAAAAACGGAAACTAGGGCCAAAATTCATGTGGATGATCTTATTCATGGCTAATAATATTTTTATTAGATTCCTCTCATCGAGAGGTGTAGGATTGATATAAATATCATCCGATTCCGATAAGTATTCATGGAGATATGAATTTATTTTGATTATGGAATTATTATTAAGCCGACCTACAACTCATGTAGGCTCAAAAGCCCAACAGTCGCATCTATTCAAACACCAACGTTGTGTATAAATACAGGAGGACTTTTCCTCATTTGGACTCACTCATCTCATCACATCTCCCTCTCTCTATTGTGCAGAAAAGGGTCTCTCTCTCACACATGTGAAGCCAGAAGCTACTGAAACTGAAGCTGCAACTACAGATCCAAAGTTTGACCAGCATGGACCATCAAACCTATTATTCTGACCCACACTGTAGGTTCATCTGAATCTCCTCTGAAGGCTGTAACTTTTGGTGGTGGAATCAAGTCGATTCGATGGTTGGTTTGTGAGATATCGATTTCCCTAGTTTTGATGATGAAGCCGCTAATGCTGATGCTGCTGATCTAGGGTTTGCTACTGCTAATATAAATTAGATTTATTGTACTATTTCTCTCTGTTGAATTATTGAAGATAAAAGAAGATTTGATCAAAGGGTTTCCCCACACATTATGGGGTTTGTCCCTGGCTAGCCGCCACATCTTGTGTCCCTTGTCTCGGCTTGTTTTCTATTGATTGTTTAATGTTCTATCTGCACTTTACTTTATGTACATGTGATTGCTAATCTACGGAATATAATTAGAAAAAGAAGTAAACTGTTATAAGCATAGAACATACCATAACTTAACAAAGGTGCTAAACCTGCACATGGAGGACTAGGATTTCAATCATTGCAGCAAGTATCCCTAATTTGAGCCCAACAAGTACCTCCAATCTGTGTATTATGAAGAAGCTGGAGTGACAAGGGTTGAACCAATGAAGTGGGTAGCTGGGATTCTCCATGTTGGATTGTTGAATATGTTGTATGTTCCACATTTTGGGCAAAGAAACATAAGCACCATTTGTGTGCGCCAACTATTGGTGTTGGTACATGATGGGCATCTGTGGCTTGGAGAGCCAATCTCGATTGACGATATGTTAATATGAAGGATTACTACACTGCCTCATCAAGGAGAGAACCCTAATGACACATATTTTGGGAAATCTCAAGAGAAGAAGCTGGCTGATCAAATGAAGAATGACAATGGCATCGTCAAGAATTCACAGGGCTATGATATCAGTTCTATTAATGATGGAGATGTGCGTTTTTCTGTGTTAATTTTGGTCTGTAAAATCATGAGGAAATGTCAGGCAGATGAAGTGCCAGCATGAGTCATATCCTTGGCTATCAAGTGCAGCAAGGGGGTTTAGTTTAATTGGGCCGAGTACCTCTGTCGAGATTTTTTGGATGACTGTCATGAAGAACAGGAAGAAGTGAAGCCATTCTATTATGCATGATTGTTACTCTTAATCACATTAATAGCATGGCGAACACCGAAGGATTCGCAGTTCCCTAATGTGGAACTTGATGTGTGGGAGGCTGTGAAGTTTCCCTCGCTATGGGCCTCTAAGGAACCGACCCAGGTTATGGAGAATAAAATATTTTGGGTTCTCTTTGAGATGGACCTGCGCACAATCATCAACCAATGACTGAGGTTGTCACCTGCATTATTTCAAGAGTTTGGTGACATTGCTAATTTTAAAGCAGATTTTCATAGTGTCTCTATTCACGCCAAGATATTCAGATAAGGTATGGCATCATCTACCATACTTAGTGTCTGAAGATGACATATTGGCGGTCATTAATAAGTGGTTGAGTTATTGGTTTACCCCAAGTGCACAAGATGAAAAATCAGCAGCCAAGAAGGATACCAAGAAAGTGCCTCCGACTGTCACCATTGACCTCGAGGGAAAGGCTACCAAGCCCATAGTCAAGAAGGAGACTGATGAAGGAGAACAGGGTGGTAGGGTGGTGGAGACCCTAATGTAGACACAAATGACATTGATTCCCCATTTATAATCAAGAAGCAAAAGAATCAGAGTGTTGGCAGTGCGCTGAAGAAGAAGAAGTTAGATAAATCTACCAGCATCGAAGCTTTGGTCCTCACTGAGGGGGACTTTGATGAAATTGGAGAAACTATCCATGCTACAATGGAAGAGATGTGGGAGAACATTAAGGATCAAAATAGGTTAGTTTTGACAAAGGTCCACTAGGGCCTTAAAGAATTGCAGGTGCAGACGAGCATGCTTCAAGCGAGTGTGGTTCAGGCGAGTGCAAAGAAGGTGAGCATGGTACCTTCAACTGAGCTTACTGTAGACCTTCGAGCAGTCCATTTTCCAAAAGGATCACTGCACGTCAAAGCTATAGAGGAAAGGGAGCACATCCAAAAATTGCAGAATGTGAGCCTAAATTTTGTTGTGTTCCCCCTTCAAGCATTGCACGAGCTTCATCACGACGTCACAGATGAGATCAAAATATGGGAGCAATGAGCTTTGTTGGTCATAAATGAAGTCAAAATAAATAACCAATAGATGTTCAAGGAAATAATAAAGCAATGCATGATTGCGAGGATAGATCTGCGCGCAACCAACAATTGGAAGAGACCATCACCAAAGCATGGAGTGAGCTTCTAGAGCTTTGGATCCCAGTTGAGGCAGCTTGAGCAGAAATGATTCAGAAACTGGAAGCAACAGTTATAGAATCAAAGGATGAGATGGGTAAGGTTCTCTTTGAACTATAGAAGAAAATTACATAGCTTCAGATGAAGTTGCAGCCTACAACGCCACCAAAATTTCATGAGTAGCGCGAAGCTACCATCAAAACGACTAAGGTTCCAATAGAGACTGTAGTCAAGAAATGTAGTCAACTTTTTGAAGACACCATGGAAGTGTGTACCTCACTGCAGGAGGAACCCCATGTGTAGAAGATTGAAGAAGAGATCAGAGACAAGAAACTCCAGTTCAATGAACTTCAAGCCATGGTGCAAACCTTAACACTTGTGTAATGGTTCACCCATCTCCGGGAAGGAACAATTTTGTAGGGCTAGATATATGAGCTACGGAGAAGGAAATAGATCATCTCCGTTCAGACATTGTCATGGGAAGATGAGGCCCACCATCTCTCATAAGACATAAAAGGCAAACTAAGGAGAATACAACAAACTCAAAGGACAATTGGCCTCACAGCAGAGGATCCAACGATAGAGAAGCTAGTGAATGAAGTGAAGAAGGCCACAAAACAATGCATAGTAATGCTTAATAAATTCAAGACTGCCTACAAGGGCCTGAAAGCTAAGATCGAGGAAATACTAGGTGAGTGACTCGAGGATGAGTCACATCTTTGGGTTGGGAGTGGAGCACGATTATTGCATCATTTTAAGAGTCAAATGAGATTTAGGGTAGGTAAAATCCCCTTCTATTGTAAAGGGATGGGATTACTAAGAGGATTTTGAGTTTCACCCATGGTTCTTGGACCATGGTATTATAAGGTTATAAATATATATAAAGGGATGATTTAGCAAGTCTAACACATGGTGTATTGAATTGATAAAACACTTTTGAGTCCACTTTTGTAAGATATTTTATAGTCATGCGAAGCGCAAGGATCCTGTTGTTGGGTGTGGAGCTTGATTATCTTCTGTATTCAAAGGTATCACCGCATTGGACCCCAGTTCATAATGGGGTGGCAACATCGCCTGTAAAATATTCGTTGCAATGGGGGTAAGGGGGCGGGGGGGGGGGTGTGGGGCGGCTGCGGCCTTTGGGAGCCCCCCCCCCCCCCCCCACGTTTCCGCGCATAAAATATTCGTTGCAAGGGGGGTACAGGGGGGGGCGGCTGCTACCTTTGGGAGCCCCCGCCCCTCGTGGCGGGGGATCGAGGGCAGTGCCCCCAAGCTAAGAATAGATGTAAAATTTCCTTGTAAAATGTTGTAATTTCATAGTCAATCTAGGCCGTTCATTAGGCAGAGATTTGACGGTAGAAGTTACGTTTAATTTAGGGTTTTTTTCCCTAGAAGGAAACCCCTTGCTATATATGAGGGAATTGTATTGCATCTATATATATTTGTATTCTGAATGAGGAAGAGAGAGGAGATTGAGAGCAAAGATGGAATTACAATGGATCTAATGTAGGTTGTATCTCTTCAGTTTTCTGGATAATATAAAAATAAGGACTGGCTGTTTCTCCGTGGATGTAGCCCAAATTGGGTGAACCATGTATATTTGTGTCTCTCTTGTTTTATGTGTTTTATGTGTTTATATTTCTGTAATATTTTATGTGTTCCATTTCTTTGTAATATATAATTTTCTAACAACTGGTATCAGAGACGAAGGTCTATTCGGCTAATAAACTCGTAGGAGAGAAGGGTTCTTGGTTCAAGTGGGAGAAATGGCGGAAGATGGTAGGTTTAGGGTCGAAAAATTCAACAGCCAAAACTACCAGCTGTGGAAGATGCAGATGGAAGATTATCTGTATCAAAGAGACCTGTACCAACCATTGAGTGGAAAGACAAAGAAGTCGATGATTTAAGACAGACATAGAATGGGATATTCTCGACAGAAAGGGACTTGGAACAATACAGCTATGCCTAGTGGCATTGGTAGCGTTTAATATTTCAAAGGAAACAACAATAGAGGGTTTAATGTCGACATTGGCCAAACTGTATGAAAAACCCTCGGCCTCAAATAAGGTATTTCTTATGAAGCATTTATTTAATATGAAGATGTCAGAAGGTGGATCTGTTTCTAATCATTTAAATGAATTTAATACAATTACCAGTCAGTTAAGTTCTGTAGGGGTTGCTTTTGATGATGAAGTTAGGGTTCTTTTATTTCTGTGCTCATTGCTAGAAAGTTGGAATGGTTTAGTTATGGCCATTAGTAACTCTGTCTCTGGATCTAGTACTTTAAAGTTTGATGATGTTGTCGGTGCAATCCTTAGCGAGGAAATACGACGAAAAAGATCTAGTGAGACATCAGGTAATGCTTTGACTATAGAGACTAGGGGAAGAAAAATGGAAAGAGGAAAGAGCCCTGGATATCGCAGTAAGTCAAGTAAAGGCAGATCCAAGTCAAGATAGGGGATAGTTTGTTGGAAATGCGAGAAGAAAGGACACCTGAAGAAAGACTGCAAGTCTTGAAAGGGAAAAGAAGGAGATGTGAAACAAGAAACTAATCATGAAGTGAATGTAACAGGTGATGTGTTGCAAGATGCTTTGATTCTTTCATTAGAAAGTATTATTGATGCCTCGGTGGTAGATTCAGGGGCCTCATTCCATGCCACACCTGATAGGAAACATTTTTATGATTATATTCAAGGAGATTTTGGACAAGTTTGATTGGGTGATGATAAACCCTGTAAAATCATTGGAATGGGTACAGTTTTCATAAAACAGCAAAATGGAAATTAGTGGCTATTGAAGTAGGTAAGGCATGTTCCAGATCTGAAGAAAAATCTAATTTCAACAAGGCAGTTGGGAGGTGAAGGTTGTGTAACTACTTTCACAGATAAAACCTAGAAGGTCACTAAAGGATCCCTGGTAATAGCGAAAGAAAGAAAGGTTGGTACATTGTATTTATGCAATGGTATTTATAATTCTGTTAATGCTTTAACCTCTAAAAGAGAAGAAACAGAATTGTGGCATCATAGGCTTGGGCACATGAGTGAGAAGGGGATGCAGATTCTTCACTCAAGAAATTTGTTGCCAGGTTTGAAGCATGTTGATTTAAAATTCTGTGAGAATTGTGTTTATGGAAAACAAAATAGAGTCAGATTCCTCAGAGTTGGGAAAGAAAATAAGATCGAACAATTAGAGCTTGTGCATACAGATGTACGGGGACCTACTCAGGTATCATCTCTTGGTGGCTCTCATTATTATGTTACTTTTATTGATGATGCAACCAGAAAAACCTGGATTTATTGTATTTTAAATAAATATAATGTATTTGATACTTTCAAGAAATGGAAAGCTTTGGTTGAAAATGAGACAAGAAAAAGGTTGAAGTGTCTCAGATCAGACAATGGAGGTGAATATTGCAACAAAGAGTTTGATAGGTATTGTTCAGATAATGGAATTCGTAGAGAGAAGACAGTTCGAGGAAGACCACAAGAAAATGGTGTGTCAGAAAGGATGAACAGGACAATCAAGGAGCGTGAAAGGTGCATGAGATTACATGCAGGATTGCCTTTACAATTTTGGGTAGATGTTGTAGATATTGTTGTTTATCTAATAAACAGAGGGCCTTCAAGTTCCTTGGATGGTGGTATTCCAAAGGAGGCATGGATATGTAAAAGGTAAACTAATTTTTAAAGACTTTTGGTTGTGAAGCCTTTGTCCACATTAATAAAGAAAATAGAACAAAGCTTGAGGAAAAATCAAAGAAATGTACCTTTATTGGATATGGTGTTAATGATTTTGGTTATTGCTTTTATGATTATGAAAAACAAAAAATCATTAAGAGTAGAGATGTCATATTCAATGAAAAGGTTTTGTATAAGGATCAAGTGCAGGAAAATAAACAGGAGAAAGAAAACATAGTATACATAGTGCTTGACGAGATCACAAGAAAAGTGATGGTGCCTGGAAATCATAATGATCAACAACCAAAACAACAACCACAATAGCAACAAGCACCTCAAACACCTGAAAGTGGTGTTAGAAGATCTACTAGGATAAGTAGACCCCCTGAACGATACTCTCCTTCATTATATCATGTATTGTTGACTGATCCTGGTGAACCATAATGTTATGAAGAAGCAGTGCAGGTAGAAACCAGGACGAAGTGGAAGCAAGCCATGAAAGAAGAGATGGACTCCTTAGCACATAACCAGACTTGGGACTTAGTCAGGTTTCCTGCAGGTAAAACAACATTGTAGAATAAATGGGTTTATAAGTTGAAGGAAGAAGATGGAGGTAGAAAAAGGTATAAAGCTAGACTTGTGGTGAAAGGGTTTGCATAGAAAAAGGGTATAGACTTTGATGAGATATTTTCTCCTATTGTTAAAATGACTTCAATCAGAACTATTTTAAGTCTAGTAGCAGTTGAAGATTTGCATCTTGAGCAGTTATATGTAAAGACAACCTTTCTCCATGGGGATTTGGAGGAAGATATATATATGCAGCAGCCACAAGGATATGAGGTAAAAGGGAAGGAGAAACTAGTGTGCAGGTTGAAGAAGAGCTTGTATGGCTTAAAACAGGCTCCAAGGCAGTGGTATCTAAAATTTGATAGGTTTATGTCTGAACAAGGTTATACTAGATGTCACTTTGATCATTGTGTTTATCTCAAAAGGCAAAATCATGACAGCTATATTATATTGTTATTGTATGTAGATGACATGCTTGTTGCAGGTTCTAACATGTAGAAAATAAATGTGCTCAAAAGAAAATTGGCAAACTCATTTGCAATGAAGGATTTGGATGTTGTAAAACAAATCCTTGGTATGAGAGTAACTAGAGACAAGAAGAATCACAAATTAACATTGTCTCAAAGTGAGTACATAGAAAAGGTGTTGAAAAGGCTTAATATGCAGAATGCAAAACTAGTTAGTATACCTTTGACTAGCCATTTCAAATTAAGTAAGGAGGAGTTTCCCAAGACTCAGGAAGAAATGGCTCATATGTCTAAAGTTCCATATGCATCAGCAGTTGGAAGCTTAATGTATGCAATGGTCTGCACAAGGCCTGATATTGCACATGCAGTCAGAGTTGTAAGCAGGTACATGAACAATCCAGGCAAAGAACATTGGATGGCGGTGAAGTGGATTCTCAGGTATTTGAGAGGTACCACAAATCAAGCATTATGCTTTGGTGGTTCAAACATTTCTCTACAGGGATATGTTGATGCAGATATGGTGGGTGATAGAGATAACAGGAGGAGCACAATAGGGTATGTGTTTACTGTAGGTGGAATAGCTATCAATTGGGTCTCAAAACTGCAAAGTGTTGTTGCACTCTCAATAACTGAAGCAAAGTGTGTTGCTTATATAGAGGCTAGTAAAAAAATGATTTGGTTACAAAGGATTCTGGATGAATTGGGTAAGAAGCAGGAGTTGGGAAAGTTATACAGTGACAGCCAAAGTGCCATACATCTTGCAAAGAATTTTGCATTTCATTCCAAGACTAAACATATATAGCTCAAGTACCATTTCATACAGTCAATGTTGGAAGATGGACAGTTGAAGTTAGAAAAGATACACACTAGCCAGAATCCTGTAGATATGTTAGCAAAAATTGTAACCTGGGAGAAAGAATCTACTAAGTTTCAATTAGTCTTCAAGTATGATGAAGAAGATGAGAAATAGCTAGGTCCAAAGGGGAGTCATTGTCCAGCAAATGAAGTAGCAATGGAGTTGTTATAATCAGTCTCCAAGTGGGAGATTGTTGGGAGTGGAGCCTAATTATCTTATGTATTCAAAGGTATCATCGCATTGGACCCTAGTTCGTAATGGGGCAGTGACGCCACCTGTAAAATATTCGCTGCCAGGGGGTCTGGGGGGGGTGTCTGTGACCTTTGGGAGCCCCCCCTGGTGGGGGGATTGGGGGCAGCGTCCCCGAATCTAAGAATAGATGTAAAATTGCCTTGTAAAATGTTGTAATTTCGTATTCAATCTGGGCCATTCATTAGGCTGAGATATGACGGTAGAAGTTATGTTTAATTTAGGGTTTTTTTCCCTAGAAGGCAACCCCTCGCTATATATGAGGGAATTGTATTACATCTATATATATCTGTATTCTGAGTGAGGAAGAGAGAGGATATTGAGAGAGAAGAGGGAATTATAGTGGATAGGCTATAGGTTGTATCTCTTTAGTTTGCTGGATAATATAAAAAGAAGGACTGGCTATTTCTCCGTGGACGTAGCCCAAACTGGGTGAACCACGTATATCTATGTCTCTCTTGTTTTATGCATTTTCTATGTTTGTATTTCTGCAATATTTTATGTGTTCCATTGCTCTGTAATATATAATTTTCTAACACCTGTAGTTGCATGTGCAGAGACCTTGGTAAGTCTGCAGCTCAGTGCACAAGCCCCTGTAGCTATGTGCGCAGGGTCAGAAAGACTTTATATGAAAAGACATGACTAATAAAGAATAGTTTGGAGACAGATTTGAGTAATTTTTGTATGTTCGCATAGTTTCTATGGTTTTGATTGTTTAAGGTTCGTTTTATATATATATTTTGCAATTGCATCGCAAAGGTTCAGATACAATTTTATATGATGAATAATGCATGTTAGTCTAGTTTTGTGCAATTCGCTAATCTGTTAATGTAGAAAACTTTGTTCGATTGTAAGAATAAGGTTAAGAGTTCATGAAGCTAGGATTAAGCCCTAAACTATTAAAATCCGTACAACCATACTGCATATTATCTCTAGATGTAGAAACCTAGTTCTAGCATCTGCCAATGTCACCTTGGGTGAGACTACGGCCTGCGCGAGAAGATTGTTTCCAAAAGAGCCGATGGTATAGGGTTTTGTTGGTTAGCATAGCTAACTCTGAACCCGGGTCTAAGCCCTTGAATCCAACACCTTGAATTTTTAAATTTTATGGAAGGAGGGGACATCTCTCAAGTATAATTGGATGAAATTTATGAATTATGTAAAATATATTCATGACATACTTCAAAAAATTTCAAAATCTAGGATATACTACAACCAAAATTGCTAAGTCATCTAGAGGAGGAGAAATCCTTGATCAAATTAGCAATTTATCGGAAGGTTTTAATATTGAAATTCTTAGTTCTTTAAGTTCACAATTTGACACATTCCCTATAAAGAAGATGTTATGGTCACACCCTAACTCCCTTATTCATGTAATAAGCCTATTCAGATTTTTAGTTACTTAGTTGAGTCAATAAAGCTTGTAAGCAGTTATCCACATTGATAATAATTATAATTGGTTGACCCACATTATATAAAAATGACCACAATTAGTTATAAACTGGCTATAGTTAATAAATAAAGTGGTTAACTTGTGTTATGTAAGGGACCACTAGTAGTTAGGGTTTTGGATGTCATAAAGCTATAAATAGTCTTAGATAGGAAGGGAAGAGGTATAAAGTCTTATTTTAATTGACATTTTCTCTATTGGAGATTTCCCCCTTGAAGAGGCAAGTGAACATTGTATTCTGCTTTTGAATAATAAAATATCTTTGCAACTTGTCTCATTTAATGTGATATTTCTATATTTCAGGCTATATTGTTTCGTATTTATGGTATTCTAGTTTTCTTGTAGATCAAGTGTGTAACAAGTAGTATCAGAGCACTTTCGAGGGCCAATTGTACCTCCAATTTTCGTAGAATGTTTTTTAGGCTAGAGACATGTTTTGACAACTTTAAACCATAGAGTCTATCATTGAGTGCATAACCCTTCAGATTTGGGCAGGCATGCACACATGAACTACAAGAGGTGGTCATGCTTGTTGGAATCCCTTGTAACCCTTGTGTGTACCCCTTCGAGTAGTACCACATTAGGCAGAATTGCGCACGAACTACACTTACACGTACCTTTGGGTATATTGAAATCCCCCTAGGGTAACCTGAAAACTAACCTTAGATAAGTCGTCGGTCATGTTGCTGCTACAATACACTGAGAACAACATTCAAGGAGATTACTTGCATGTACAATAGGGTAGTGAGGTAGTATGGCTAAGGGTACGGTCAATCCTCCTTAGTTAGCACCTTCAAAGATAGGGTTGAGTACTATTGTTGGACCCCTACATATATTACAATTTGTAGCACCTGACACTCCTTTCAGACCATAGTTCCCTCAGCTATCTGAAGATCACCCCTACCTTTTCTTGTTGGGAAAGGGTCCCTCGGGTCATTTTGGTCAAAGTTTTGGTAAATTTTGTAATATCTTTTTGTAGATAATGTAAAGTCTCTACGAAATGTGCAAGTGAAGCGCAAAGCTAGTAGAAGTCAAGGGGCTTTAGTCCCTTAGGTGGGTAGGTGATAGAGAGTTTTAGAGACCTTCCCATGGTCTAGGGACCATGGTATTGTAAAGAAAATGTTATATATAGATAAGTCATAATGAGTCTTAAGAGGTAACTTTTAAAGAAGAATCATTGTAAGGGAAAGGTGCTAAGGCAAGAAAATTTTGTTTCCTATACTTAGGAAAGAGGGGAAGGCTCCTGTAGCTAAGTGCACGGAGACCTTGGTAAGTCTATAGGTTGAGTGCACAGGCCCCAACAACTAAGTGTGTAGGGAGAAGAAGTCTATAATTGAATGATTATACTTAATAAAGACTATTTTGAGTTGATTCGGGTGCATCTATGTCTTGTTATTTACTTCTGCAAACTCTATGTATCTTTTCTCTGTGATTAAGATTGACATGAATTAATGCTTATTTACTGAGCAAAAGTAGTAGATATGTAATATTTATGCATGTTAAGGATAATTAGGAACCTTTTGCAAAGATTTGGAAGTCATTTAGATAGATTTATAGTAGTTGTCTGTTCAAAAGGGGTAAAGGTGCGAAGGTAGATCTAAGTTGTAAGAACTTTAGGAACCCATCACAGAAGCCTCTAGATGTAGAAACCTAGTTCTAGCATCCCCCAATACTTTTTCAGGTTAGACTGCAACCTGCACTACATGGGTTGTTGTAGAACGGGCCAACAGTTAGGCTTTTGTTGGTTGGTTTAGATAACGGTGAACCTGGGTCAGGCCCCATCAAGAAAACAAATGGTTCTGTTTTTGGGACTAGGATCTCTTTGAGTAATGTGTGATGTTGAATAAGTGGTTCCCTACTAAGAAGGAAATGAAGAAGTTGATTGATTGGAATTTGCACACGGTTTCCGCTTAGGAGAACATAAAATAGTGGTTATCCAAGGAACAGTGGTTAAATAGATACATGTACACAGATGAGACAAAAGCCTTCTTCTGTTTCTTTCCTTGCATACTATGCGAGTGGCTGTCTAGGCTAGCAGATAGTTAGGGTATGTGGAGGATTGACGAACCTATTGTGTGGACTCTAGAGCTTGTGAAGCACTTGGAAGATTCAGAAAATAACATCACACAGGTTGTTGATCACTGGATTGATCGTATCTCAGGAGGATTCGTCACTGAGCTCGCGATTGATAGGATCACCAGCTATAGTGAAGTAGAGTGCAGATTCTGTAAGGGACCGGGAGGCAAGTATTTAAAATCTCTTAAAACTTGGATTAAGATGTTGTTGTGTGAAAAAAGGGTTATTCCAGTACCTTGATGTTTGGGACTACGTGAAGCAGAAACCCTTCAGAAGGAACAAAGAATCAGGCTCTAAATACAGTCCATTGTTAGGATCATCTTCAAGCGACAACGAAGGAACTATTCTGAGTACACCATGAAGTGCACTACAGTTGGTAAGTCAGAGTATCGTAGGGATACCTCTTCCATCCACCCTACCTCCACCTCCACCTATGACCCATACACCTACCCCTCCACCTCCACCTTCACCTCCGCATCAACCATTCAACATGGTGAGCACAGTGAAGATGCCAATCTTTAAATGGGTAGGAAGCGAAGACCCTGAACAATTCTAGTTTGTTGCAAATGTTGTGTGGACAACACAACAGATTACTGATGATAATATAAATAAAGAAAAACTTCTCACAACACTAGAGGATGGGGCGCTGACTTGGTATATCAAGTTCTATCAAGATAGACCTAGTGTGACGATGACCGAGACTTGGCAGGCATTGAGCAATGAGTTTAAGAAGTCTAATTCTCAGGCACAATCTGTAACAGAGTTTAAGGAAATACAAAAAAGAGTAAATGAGTCCGCATTGGATTTTGATCAAAGGTTAAAGTGCCTGATACGGTAAGCTAATATGTCGATCACAGATTCTCAACATAGGGATTGGTATATAATGTCTCTCCTTCCCCATCTAAGATTACCATTATCATAAAAGAATATAGAAATGCAAACAGAGGCCGTGGAGATCATGATGAGGTTGGAAGCCTCATCAGTGCAAGATGCGAATGTTGGAGTACAACAGATTCAGTCGTAGCTGGCAAGTCTACACATGGAGTTGTAGAGCTTGAAGACCGGAAAGGATGCTCAGACTTAGGCACGTGTTGAAGTTTGGTGCATAAAATGTAAAGATAAGGGACATGATAAGGATCACTACCCTGTTTATCAGAATTACTTGATTGGAGGAGGTCCTGTGCCTCTGAAGCCTAAAAAAATTACGAGACTGAATGCGGGAGTACCGTTATGGTGTGCTATCTTCTAGATAGCTGGGAAGCATGTGACTCATAATTGTCACCTTTTGCAAAAGTTTGTACAATCTCCGCAATAGTTGCTATGTACCTTCTGTAAATCACTTGGGAATGATGAGTGAAACTACCAAAGCTATGAATTAATCATGGAGTGGACCCTGACGTACAAAATGTAGGTGCAAAATTGGCCTCAGGATCAGGGCATGAGTGTAGTGCGTAGAGGATTTCAAGGTCATGGAATAGGAAGAGGAGGAGGGGCTAGTAGAGGTCGTGGACAAGTAATTTTTTATAACTATGGAGAAGTAAGAAATTTTGCGCATGACTGTCAAAACCCAACACATCCATCTTGTCAATACTGCAGATAGTTTGATCATGTGATAGAATATTTCCCAGTGCTGATTGCCAAAATGTAGGAGAAGAAGATGCAACAACAGACACAAAACGTACAGATGATGAGGGAAGAGCTTTGTGAAGAGGAGCATAGAATCAATATCATAATATGAAGTGGTGTGGCCACAAGAGAAGATAAAGGAAAGAAGCCAAAAATCGAAGGATGGGTACGTAAGGCTACCAAAAAGGAAGTCATATTAGATCTCAGCCGGGCTAGAGAAACTTTTATGGAAGCCAAGAATAATTTTGTTGAAGCTTCTACCTCAGGAAGTCACAAGAAATCGATGGAAAGAAGTGAAATACATGAGTTGGATCCCTCACTATTAGCAACTTTTCTAAAAACTTCTATGAAGATATTGTGTAATAAGAAGGAAGTGGAAGGGCTCCAGGAGCTAATTGACAATTGTGCGGGTAAAATCAGAACTCCTCCCAAACAACGCACTGTGAGGAAATTGGGTAAACATAAGAAGTGGACAAGGCACGAGATGAGGCTGACCATGCAGATTGGAGAGTATGAAATGGATAAAGTCACCTTGGATCTAGGATCTGATGTGAATGTACTACCTAAGAAGACATGGGAAAGGATGGGGAGACCTGCACTACAATGGTCTCCTATACAACTATGCATGGCCTATTAGCAGAAGATCATTCCTATGGGGTGTCTGTATGGGGTAATAGTCGACATCGAGGGAGCAAGCGTTCTAGCTAACTTTGAAGTAATTGAAATCATGGATGATAAAACCCTTACCCCGCACTATTAGGAATTAATTGGACCTTTGACATGGATGTGGTAATTAATCTGAAGAAGTAAAGGATGACATTTGAGAAGAAGGCTCTCTGAGTTATTGTACCATTGGATCCTGCTGAAGGAGCACGCTATATTCAACCAGTTCGCGACTATGAGGAGGACGATTATTTTGATCAAATATATACGATCACTGCGTATGATGAATATTGGATCAATCCCACTGAAAATGGAAGGATTACATGGGATAGGATTAGCTCTTGTACCTCAGATTCAGATGAAGAACTCGAGCACTTGCAAAATAGACTGCATGAGGTCTCTACATTACGTTGCAATATGATGACAAAATTGTTGTGGTGTGTATCTACGAAGGTAAGAAATATCCCACATTATGATGGCTTAAATGATGTTAATCTATGTTTGGATGAGTTTGAAAGAGAAGTGCTAGAAGAAAACCGATTCTAGGCACTTGATCTAGCACTACGCACTATGCTTGCCTGTTCATGGGGTACGCATAAGGATAGCTTCGCTGATTAGAAGGAATACAAGTGAATGATCAAGTTGAGGTTTTGATACACTAATACCCGTATGACTGAAAAATACAGTGGAAAGGATGATCTGTGCGATCATTTGGTGCAATGGACTAAATCTTGGGGAGAAGAGCCACAACCAGAATGGGTGCGTATCTTCTTACACACCTTAGATACTATTCCAATGAATTGGTGCATGGAAACAGAGCTATGCCATGGGTCGACCGAGTGGGATATCTTAAGGGAGAGTTTCTTATTAACTTTCAGCTTTGAAGATGGATTTGAGTGCATTAGTGAAGCGCTCTAAGAAATTAAGGTAGCAATCTTTACGATGCTTAAAGAGCTAGTAAAATGGGTTCAACCAGACTGGAATACATAGCTACACCATGCGCTAGAATGCTACAATGTGAATACAAAAGATGAAGAAGAGGATCCACGAAATATCAATATTCCAGAGACTGTGGGGCAACACGAGGTTGAAGGGTCTAAAGCAGAAAACCCTCATATAACAGAACCATTGAAGACTAGGCAAGTAAGCATTGGTTTTGACGCATAGCCAAAGTTTGCAAAGATAGGTGATTATTGGGATGAATACACAATTGATAAAGTGGCTGAACTTCTACATGAACACCAGGATTTGTTTCCTACCAAGTTCTCGGACTTGAAAGGAATATTAGGGGATCTAGGAGTGATGAAGATCACCTTATAGAGTGATGTGAAGCTCGTGAAACAAATACCTTACTGTTTAAATCCTAAGTATAAGGAGAAGGTGTGCAAAGGGATGGACAAAATGTTGGAAGCTGGAATCATTGAGCCAGTGGAAGAGTCTGATTGGGTAAGCCCTATGGTTGTTCAGGAAAAGAAGCAGCAAGGTGAAATCAAGATATGTGTACATCTGAGAAAGCTTAATGATGTGTGCTTTCATGACCCATTTCCAACACCATTTATAGATAAAGTTTTCGAGAATGTTGGAGGTCAGGAATCTTATTCATTCACTAATGGGTTCTCAGGGTACCATCAGATTAAGATCATGCTGGAGCATCACAGTAAGATGACCTTTGCAACAAAGTGGGGATGCTTTCAGTAAACAGTGATTCCGTTCAAACTGAAGAATGGGCCTGCAGTCTTCTCAAAGGTTGTAATTGCAACGTTTAATTCATCCATAAATTCTTAGAAGTATATTTTGATCATTAGAGAGTGTCCGGATTGGTAAAGTGCCACATTTCAAGTTTGTGCCTTATGTTGGATACTTGTTACAGATAAAAGATTTCCCTGAATCTGAAGAAATGTATATTTTGTGTGCCTGATGGGATATTTTTAGGCCATGTGGTATGTAAGAAAGGATTAATGGTAGACCCCATGAAGATAGTTGTGATTGTCAATTTAGAGGCTCCAAAGAATGTAAAGCAGTTGCGCACAACGCTAGGACACACTGGTTATTATAGGAAGTTTATCAAAGCGTATGCATAGATAACTGCACCAATGGAGAAATTATTGAAGAAGGATGACACTTTCTACTAGGATGAAGAGTGTTAGCACAGTCTCGATGTGTTAAAGGACAAGATGGTGACTGTGCCCATTTTGGTATTTCGAGACTGGAAGAAAGAGTTTTATGTTCATATGGATGCCTCTTGTATTGCATTGGGCGCAGCATTAAACCAACCAGGAGAAGGTGAGATAGATTACCCTATAGCCTTCATGAGCAAGAAATTATAAAAGGCGGAGAAGATCATATCTAGTAGTTGGGATTTTTTCATCCCCATACAAATCAGATTCAGTGGTTGGGACTTTCATAATGTAGATTAGACTCTTTATTCAGTGAGGGTATTGACTTCCATAGTCTAAATCAAATTGTCATAACACATTCTGTAGTACCAATACCTTGGGGTTTTTTTTATTACAGTCTAGGTCCAATTTTCATAGGATATTTGGTAGAATCAATATTCCTGGAATTTGGAAACTATAGTATTAATTAACGAGGAGTAAAAATCCTTTCAGAGTAAAAACAAAAAAATTTCTAAAGCCATCTCGCACTGCTTGCAAGAGACCTAGCCCATAAGATTCAAGATGATGAGCTAGTCGCAGTGGTACCATTCATTTGGAAGCTCACAATTTTCAGGTGGTCCCAAATTTTTCTCGACGCGGCTTCAAGTGACCTACATCACTAGACTCTTGAGATTTCCCTCTTTCCAAGCATACTAATATTAAGTAAGCTCAAAATTTTATCAGGTCTAGCGTATGCCTGGTACCAGGTCTCCAGTTATGGTTGCAGAAAGGGCTGCCGAGAAGGTTAAGATCCTCAATAAAAAATTCAATGACTTCTAGGATTCCATTGCCTCCCATCTTGCACAAGTCTTGGAAGATATAAAGACGCCTCACAAACCCATGAGGGAAGAACATAGTGTTGATGCACACATAGAAGGAGAATCCAACGATCACATCCATTTCCATGGAGATCACTAGTCTTCAAGCCACCGAATATCCAAGATGGACATTTACAAATTTTATGGCTCTAACCCCGCAATATGGGTGGCACAAATGGAACATTATTTCCTCCTTAATAATATCTGAGAGGATGGAACTAAACTACATGTGGGAGCCGTCTACATGGACAAGGAGAGACGACAATGGTGGAAGTGGCATAAAAAATGTTATCTAGGGAGGAAAACTTGGAACATGTTCTCAAAAGCCATTTGTGATCACTTTGATCGGAAATCTCACTTTTTGGGTCATCTCACTAAGCTCGGGGAAACAAGTACAGTAAGGGACTACATTGTAGCCTCTAAACAATTGGCCATCAAAACTGAAGGACTAGGAGATGACTTTTAATTTGAATGTTTCATTAGTGGCCTAAAGGAAGCCATCGAAGCCCATGTTTGAATGTATCACCCAACTACTTTCTTGGATTCATGCCTCAAGGCCTTAGATATAAAAGTCACCATAAATGTTGTGTCCAATTGTCCAAATATCACCGCAAAGGCATGTTCAACCCAAGCTACCAGCCCCACCCAAATACTTAAGGTTCAAAATATGTTTCTGATAGAGATCACTGAAAGAAGGAAACAAGGACTCTGCTACTACTGTGATGAAAAGTAATCCCCAGGACATAAATGGAAGGAACCAAAACTCTTTCAAATGGATACTACTTAAACCAGCTTAGTTGATGAAGCTCTATCCACTGAATGTTTGAGGAAGAAGCGAGGGAACCCCAAACTAACCCAGACAATGATCTCATAGCTACGCCAAATGATCTGGTTATATCACTACATGCCTTGGCTAGAATTTTTTCACTCCTAACTCTCAAAATTTGAGGTTTATTTAAACATCGACTAGTGGTGGTGTTAATTGATAGTGGAAGCACTCATAACTTTTTCCATAAGAGAGTAGAAGAAGTTGTTCATTATTTTTTACGGGTGATATCTAATTTCCAAGCCCTTATCGTTGATGGGGGGACCATGAAATGTGAAGGACACTATGAAAATATTAAGCTTCATATGGGGGATTATCACCTCAAAACCCACATTTTTTCCATTGAAAAGGGTGGTGACATTGTCCTTGGTGTTGAATGGTTCTGCACACTAGGCCCTATGACAATGGATTTCTAGGAGTTACATATGAGCTTTAAGAAGAATGACCACACTCATACATTGAGGGGACTCTAGGAAGGTGCTCCTACTATCATCAGCTCACATCGAATGGAGAATATTTAAAAAAAGGGCCATCATGGGGTAATATACCATTTTAATGCCATCCAAGCCATTGAATCCACTCCTCATATTCATCCTGATATGCAATAGGTATTAGATTTCCACCAGTGGGTCTTTGACAAATGTAAGGAGCTCCCACCCTCTATGGGTGAACATGATCATAGCATCCCCTTGGTCCCAAGTGTCGAGTTTCGAAATGTCCGCCCATATCGATATCGTTTTCCACAAGATAATGAAATTGAAAAAAGTATCAAGGAACTGCTCGAAGCTGATGTTATTCATCCCAACACCAAGCCTTATTCATCTCTAGTCATCGTGGTTATAAAGAAAGATGAAGAATGGTGCATGTGTCTCGAATTTAGGGCCCTTAACAAGCTCAATATCAAGGAAAAATTCCCTATTTCAGTAGTTGATGATCTGCTTGATGAACTACATGGTGATAATTTTTTTACCAAGATAGACCTCCACTCAGGCTATCGCCAAATACACATCAAGGAAGTTGACATTCCCAAGACAATCTTCTGAACTCGTGAAGGCCATTATGAATTCTTGGTTATTCCATTTGGTTTTGATAATGCTTCATCCACTTTACAAAGCCTCATGAACAACCTTATGAAACCATATCTCAGGAAAATTACCTTGTTTTTTTCGATGACATTCTCATCTACAACATAACATGGGATAAACACCTTCATCATGTTGACCAAATATTGAAATTGCTCCAAGAACACAAATTATTTGTCAAATTATCAAAGTGCTCTTTTTGCATGGAAGAAGTAGAGTATTTGGGACACAGGATTGATCCGAAAATGATTTAGACAATGCACGATTGGCCTCAACCACAAACCTTGAAGAGTTTGTGGGGATTCTTAGGTATCACGGGTTACTATCAAATTTCTTTCCACAATTATGGATGCATTGCTAGATCCCTCACTAATATTATCAATAAAAAATCATTTCTCTGGACTGACATAGCTCAACCAGCCTTCTTGACTCTCCAACAGGCCATGTGCTCCCCTCTAGTATTGGCCGTACCAAATTTCAACAAATCGTTTGTGATTGAATGTGATGCTTTGGGTATGGGCATTGGTGCAATATTAACGTAGGAAGGTAGACCATTAGCTTTCACCACTCAATAACCCAGTGGAAACAATTTGGGTCAATCTACATATGAGAAATAAATGTTGGCCATATTACATGAAATAGACACTTTGCGAGCATACTTATTGGGCCATTGTTTCCAAATCTGCACTGACCATCATAGCCTATATTTTCTAGAGCAATGTCTATCATTGTCACACTAAAATAAATGGCTTGTAAAAATGTTGGGATATGATTATGAGATAATTTACAAGAAGGGGTGTGAAAATGTAGTGGTTTATGCCTTATCATGCCAGCTTGAGGATGAGGGTACCTTGTAATACCCATATTTACCCATACCAGTTTAGATTCAAGAAGCTCGTCATGAATGGTTCTCCCACCATTTCCTATCCCATCTCATTAACAAAATACAAGTATATCCTAATTCCTCTGAGGATTACTCTTGGAAGGATGAGGTTCTTCGGTATATAAGGATAGGGTGGTGTTGGACCCAACCTCCACCCTCAAACCTGACATCTTGGAAAAGATGCACTCCTCTCCCATTGCTAGACATTCAGAATTTCTGAAGACTTATGCATGTGCACATCGCTCTTTCTTTTGGAGTGGCATGAAGCATGACATTCTTAGTTTTGTAGCTAAATGTGAAGTATCCCACCACAGCAAAGGGGAAATGATCAGGCTACCAGTCACCTTGCAACCCTTGTCACTCCTTCCATCCACCTAGACAAATGCTTCCATGGATTTCCTTATAGGTCTCCTAAAGTCAGACAACACATTCGTCATCATGGTGGTTGTTGAAAGACTTTCCAAATATGCTCATTTTTGTGCTCTCCCACACCCATTTACCCCAACATTGGTGGCTCAGTTCTTCATAGACCAAATATTCAAACTCCATGGCATATCGACTTCCATTATGTTTGATCGAGACCCCACTTTCACTAGCAATTTTTGGCAGGAATGTTTCAAGCTACAGGGAACCCACCTACAAATGAGTACAACCTATCATCCCCAAACCGATGGTTAAACAAAAGTTGTCAACAAATGTTTGGAGACCTATTTGCGGTGATTGAACTTATATAAGAAAAATTAGTGCATACAGTGGTTGCCTTTAGTTGAATGGTGGTATAATACTAACTATCATGAAGCCACTAAGATGATTCCCTATGAGACAGTGTATGGCCAACTCTCACCTTCACCAACTTCTTATATCCCCAGAGCTTCCAAAGTACAATCAATTGATCAACTCCTGCATAACCATTACGCCATGATCGCTCATCTCAAAGATAATCTACATCAAGATCATATTCGAGTGAAGCAATAGGCTGACCAACACCATTTAGAGAGGTCATTTCAAGTAGGAGACTAGGTGTTCCTACAAATCCAACCTTACAATAAGACCTCTCTAAACGAAAAGGGATTCCAGAAGCTAGCCCCAAAATTATATGGGAATTATTAGGTACTTCAGTGTATAGGAGTAGTCACTTACAAATCGGCCTTGCTGGCTACCTTTAAAATTCACCCGGTTTTCTGTGTATCCTGCCTCAAGAAAGTTATGGGGAACAATTACAGGGTTCAAACCAGTCTACCAGAATTAGATGAGGAAGTTTCACTATGATCTGACATAAATAGGTCTTTGTTACTCATTAAATACATCTCTATGGCCGTAAGGTCAAGGCAGTCCTCATCGAGTGAAAAGACACCTCTTTAGAAGATACAACGTGGGAACCAACCAATATTCTTTAGCAATTTCTGCAACTTCATCCTTTAGGATAAGGTTTCTTTTGTTTGGGGAGGGCATGTTAGGGTCCAACCCTAACTCCCTTATTCATGTATTAAGCCTCATCAGAGTCATAGTTAGTTAGTTGAGTCAATAAAACCTGTAAGCGGTTATCCACATTAATAATAGTTGTAAGTGGTTGACCCGCATTACATAAACGAGACTAGAATTAGTTATAAACAGGAAATAGTTAATAAATAAAGTGGTTAACCGGTTTTATGTAAGAGACCACTAGTAGTTAACGTTTTGGATGTCATAAAGCTATAAATAGTCTTAGATAGGAAGGGAAGAGGTATCAAGTCTTATTGTAATTGAGATATGATTTGTTTGAGATTGCCCCCTCGAAGAGGCAAGTGAACATTGTATTCTTCTTCTAAATAATAAAATATCTTTACAACTTGTCTCATTTCATGTGATATTTCTATGTTTTGGGCTATATTGTTTCGTATTTCTAGTATTCTTGTTTTCTCACAGGTCAAGTGCATAACATAAGAAGTCGGAAGAAGTGGAAATTCATATCTATATTTTTCTCAAAGTATAGGAAAAATCATCCCTTAAGGGAGTACCCATTAACTAATGTTGAAATCCATTTTCTTGAATTATAAGGTATGTATTTAAAAACTAATGAGGATATTGAGTAGATTTATTTGATTTTCCAAGAGTGGTCATGGCCACCACAATCACTAGGTATGGTTCAAAACCATTCTTGGGTATTTAATTCAGTCTGTACTAACCAACAATTTAAATTTCCTAATTAACCCTAGATTTATTACATCTCTTAGCCACAATATCCACCACAACCAACCCATAATTATTAATGGCCATATATATGGCAATGATGTTCTTCCTTTAGGACCTAATAGTAATAGGTTTCTCCATAATTTCCCCAGCAAAAATTCAAATTATCTTAGTACTAGTGGCCATTGTAGCTACTTGCTAGCAATCCTCCATGAAGACCATAACTACCTATACAGCCCACACCTAATCCAAATAATAAAAAATCTCAATCCACTTATGTTATTGAGTAGTTTTCTTTTTCTTCTTGTCATATTCCCCCTATTAATTGACAAGGAGTCCACTTAAGATCAAGAAGGATTCTCAATAATCAAGCCACTCCAATCATTTCAAAAGAGGAAGAAGATGAAGTTAAAAGCCAAGTAGAAAACCAAACCATAAAAAATAAATCCACAAATCCTTCTCAAAATACTCCACAAATTACTTCTCCTAGAAAATTCAAATTACAAATGAAGAAAGGATGCATCATTACCTCCCTATCAAAATAGGTTTAGTATTGTAAAAATCTTTGCCAAGGCTAAATTTGACTTTCTTGGTGAGTTGAAGAACACATTAGAGTAAACCTGGTTTCTAAAATGGGTGTCCTAAGGAAAATATTAAAATAGTAAAAGCATATTCTAAATCAAACTATTCATAAGCCACATCACGCTATGAATATGTCATATCGCATTAAATTAGAGGTGTTACCTAGTGAAGATTAATATATATTATCTAATTAATGATAGTTGCTAAATAAATTGAGTTAATGTAAAGTCAAGCGTCCAAGTTTAAAATAATAATAAAAGGTTTAGATTTTCATATATAATACCAAACTATTTAAATTATGTGATACTTATTTGGAATAAACTATAGTTAATTAAATCTCTATTATCTTTAAAATATCAATATTAAATTAAAAACATAAAATTACTAAAAATAAATTATATTAAATAATATTATAATAGTACAAAAAAAACAAATAACTAACTCTTATAAATATATTGTTGCCCTGAGAGGCACTCTACAACCCAGTATAGTGGGAGATGTATAGGCGTAAAAGTTTGTAAACATAAACATAAATATTTAACATTTAACACAACAAAAATAAAAATAATGTAGTGTCTACCCTAACAAAATGTAATAAAAGTTTAGTTATTAGTGTAATGTTAGACCTAACAAAATATAACTATGTATAAATCAAATATAAAAATCAATTGAACACATCACGCAAATAAAATCAATCTAAATTTTTTTATTATGGGTTAAAAAGGGAGTTCAAAGCAAAATTCCAAATTGGGTGTAACTATTTTGAGCCCGAAATTCTTAAAAGGGTGCAATTTTAATTGTAAGAAACTTAGATAATCTAGTCAACCTCAATTGTTCTTTCTCTTAAAAAAATGAATCTTTTCATTACAAGTTTGTGTATTCCTCCTTGCGTGTTCAATGCTTGAAATTATATGTGAGAGCAACTAAATACTTTTGTGAATATACCTCACCAATTTACCAAATTGTATGTAGTCATTTTGTTCAAATAATTTTGTAATTTGTATACCTTGAAGGAATTTAAGTGTGTGTTGTTATTTCTATTTTCCTAATCAGTCGAGTGACACTTCTTTTGGCATTCATTGTTTTATTTGTTTCTAAAATTTTCTTTAAATTATGGGGAGAAATGAGCCTACAAAATAAACAAAGTCTTATATCAAAAATTTAGCCACTCTAATCTACTTCTTCAACAAGAATTACGCCACTAGAAATAGACGAAGATCACAATACCAAAATAAGTCATAAACTTTTCATTAAGGAGAGAATCCCATTCCAATAAGATTTAGTCTCTCTAGCCCAATCACTAATTGAACAAGGTAATTCTTTGTTGTGAAATTGAGCTTCAGTTATGTGGTGATATTGAGTTTTGGGGTGATATTTACATGCGGACTAAGGTTTCTCCATGGGATAATTCAAATGGTTTACAATAATAATACCTAGGTTCCACCATGATACAAACATGGTTTGGAAAATATATTAATTTGTAGACTCTCTGTTGATATAAACACGACTTTGGTGATAATACTTTACTTTTGTTGATAATGTGTTGCTTTTGGTGTGATAAAGACATAGTGATGTGTATGTTAGGTTTCTTGTATGATGACATTGAGCTTTTCATTTTTCGGTTGTGACACAAACACAAAGTTTTTCTTCTTTCAACTGTGACACAAACACGATGAGGCTCAAGTTATTTGGATTTTAGACATGCTATTAATTTCTCAGCTCTGGTGTGTTTTATTTGTAATTTCCAAATTTGTTAACTTTTTATTATTAGTCATTTCTTTTTCATTCTCCTTATCCCCCTATTTCCTTTATAGAAATTGATCACTATGTCTCAAAATGTAATAGCTCCCACTCTCCATTCTCCCCCTATTTCCGTGATCGAAATTGATCACATTGTCTCCAAATATATCAGCTATTATCCATTAACAATACAATAGGTTAAATTGTTCATAATTGTAGATTAGAAGAATATAAAGATGACTGAACTTATCCACAATGTTGAATCATGCCGTAGAAGTAAAAGATTATAAAAAAATTTAGTGTCGAGAGGTGCTCTACAATGTGATATAGGGGAAGATGTGTAGGTGTAAATGTTTGTAAACATAAACATTTAACAATTAATATATCTATATATATATATAGATATATATATATATATATATATATATATATATATATATATATATATATATATATATATATATATATATATATATATAATGTTCGTCCTAACAAAATATAATTGTGTATAAATAAAATATAAAAACGAATTAAACACATTGTACAAACCAAATAAATCTCACATTTTTTTATTTTGGGTTAAAAAGGAATTTAGAAGAATAATTTGAAAATGAGCATAAGGATTTAGAGGGTGAAATTATAAAAAAGTTGCAATTTAAATTGTTCAAAAATTAGGTAATCTAATCAACTTCAACTATCATATTTCTTTAAAAAAATACAATCTCTTCCTTACAAGTTTGTGTATTTATCCTTATATGTTCAATACTTGAAATTATATGAGATAGTAACTAAAGATTTCCATGAATATACCTAGCTAGTTTAGGAAACATTATGTAGTAATTTTGTTCCAATAGTTTTGTAATTTGTATATCTTCACTACAAGTTTGTGTATTTATCCTTATATGTTCAATACTTGAAATTATATGAGATAGTAAATACAGATTTCCATGAATATACCTAGCTAGTTTACTAAACTTTATGTAGTAATTTTGTTCCAATAGCTTTGTAATTTGTATATCTTAAAGTTGTTTGAGTATGTGTTGGTCTTTATGTTTTACTAATAGGTTGAGTGACACTTCGTTTGGAATTTATTATTTTGTTTCTTCTTGAATTTCCCCTTGAAGTATGGAGAGTAATTAGCCTACCAGATAAACAAAGAAGCCTTATATCAAAAAATTTAGCCACTGCAATCTTCTTCCACAAGTAGATTCTGCCACTGAGAATGGATGGAGATCACACTACAAAAGGAATTCATAATCTTCTCATTAGGAGAGAATCCCACTCCAATAAGATTTAGTCTCTATAATGGACCAGTCGCTAATCAATATCATATTCTCTGTGGTGAAATTGAGTTTGAGTTCTGTGGTGATATTGAGTTTTGCGGTGATATTGACATGTATAATAATATTTCTCTGTGGGATAATTCAAATGGTTTTATAATAATAAGTAAATTAGATGATGGTACAAACATGCTTTGGAAAATATATTGATCTGCAGGCTTTGTGTTGATATAAACACAACTTTGTGGTGATAATGATTTTCTTTTGGTGATAATTCCTTGCTTCTGGTGTGATAAAGGCATAGTGATGCATATGATATGGTTGTTGTAGGGTCACAAACATGAATTTTTCTTCTAGCTATGACAAAAACACGATGAGCTTCCAACTATTTGGATTTTAGATACACTGTTAATTTCTTATCTCATGTGCATTTCATTTGTCAAATCCAAATTTATCAACTTTGTGCTCGGATTCATTTATTTTTTATCTCCTCTCGCTCCTACTGGTGTTATAGAAATTGATATTCCATTGCTATCACTCTTCGTTAATAGGTTAATTTGTTCATCACTGTAGATTAGAAAAATGTAAAGATGATTGAACGTATCCATAGTATTCAATCATGCCTTAGAAGCAATGCATATCGAGTTTAAAAATATAAAATAAATTGATTATAAAATGTTTTTTTACTACAATTATAAAAACTATAAATTTATAAAACACAGAAAGCAAGTCGAAGTAATGCCTATATAAATTAAGATATAAAATAAAAGATTATAAAATTCTTTTGTAGTACAATTTTATAAAAATTAAAAATGCAGAAAGCAACTCTAGATTTGTTTTAGTTCTCACTCCTTTTGTGTCAAAGTTAAAGATAGTTTTATTGGTTTCGAAAACCATAGGTTTTTCTCTAATGTCCTCCCATAACGTTTTATCACTTGCTTCCTAATCACTCTGCTTAATGTGACAATGATAAATAGTATTTATGATTTTGTTTTATATTTAGTATTACATTTAAAGAGTTACTTATGAATACATAAATATAAATGTGAAGATTGGAAATTTTTCATATGTAATTTTGTTTGCATAAGTTTTTTTTATATATAATTTTATTTAGTAATATTATTAAGTTGAATATATATGTATTTTGGAATGAGAGTGAATTTATTTATAGTCAATATTTATTTACAATTAATTTTAATTTATTTTAATTCCTGATCAATTAAGTACTCAGAGATCAAATCTTTTTAGGTGTAAGCTTTTCTTAAAGTTTTATATTAAAAAAAAATACACTTAAAATTTTTTGATATGTCTAGACAGTTGATAAATTTGAAATTAAAATGAATCTAAACTAGTATAATTTACAATTATGTATATAATATTATAATTTATTAATTTATTAATTTACTATTATATAATTAATTAGTTTTTAATATAATTATTATTTAATATATTAATTTCTTATTATTTATAATATTGTCATTATTATATATTATTTATTAGCTATTTATATATATGGTAATTGTTATGATGCGTTGAAGAATAACAATTTAAGCGGATGATAATTGTTATGATGTGTTGAAGAATAACAATTTAAGCTGAACTCGTGAACAAACCTTCACTATCATCATGTTCGAATTTCAATAAACATATAATAAAATATGAGAGGTCTCATTCATATATACAATTTTTTTTGCATTATACGTTGAATAAAATCAGTTGTTATTTGATATTTGTTTTTAATAATTAATGATTTATATTATTTATTATATTGGAAGGTAATTTCATTATAATTTTAATTGATGTGAATATTAATATTTTCTAGAGGTATTTTATAGTCTAGTATAAGGTGGCGATGTGTAAATAAGCATTTAACAGTTAACATAGAAAATAATAACTTAATGTTATAATTATTAATAAAATGTTGGCTCTAACAAAATACAATTATGTTAGTACTACATATTGAACTAATTTCGGAAGACTATTTGTCTTTCTTGGGATGAGTAATTAAAAAAATTAGAGTTCGCAAAACGTTGAACATTTTTCAATGCTGTCTCCTTCATCGTCATAAGTTCATCAGAATATGTTTTCACAATTTGTGGGGTCATCATTTCGATGGAAATCATCGTCGCATATCATCTGAAGGCAACCTGTTTGAGTCATCGAAATTGCAGTGTCCGATGCGCAGTAATTGCGAATTTGGGTATGGTAATTGCGACAGGTTTTTGGGGTAGGAATTGCTACGTCAAGCATGGGAATTGCGATGTTTAAGATATAATAATTGCAATATTGTGGGTGTAATAATTGTGACATTAGGTGTGCAAATTGTGATGTGTTTTGAGGCAGGAATTGCAACGTTGATAGCATGGGAATTGTGACGAAAGATGTGAGAATTGTGACATTTACGGCATCACAAAATGGGTCTTAATTTTGAGGTCCCGGCAAGGAAATTCGACACTTATGTGTTCCCATTACGACATTGAGGCGTAGGAATTGCAACAGTTCACAATGGGAAGTGTGACGTTGATGCTTAGGAAGAACAACGACCTAAGTACAATGATAGTTATATAAATGTCCTAATATCGGTAGAGTTTGCAATTAAAGGAAAAAAATCACCTCCCAAACATGTCAATTTAGTAGACTATGTCCTTAGAGTTGGTTAAGGTTTCCTCTAATGATTACACAAGTATCTTCTAGCAACATAGATAAATCGGCTCTTCAAAATAAGGAACCAATTATAGTCATACACATTCTTAAAAAAGAAAGAATAAAATTGAACACATAATAAAGAAACACACATACTGTGAACAACCACTATTTTGGAATTAGCTTGACAAGCTTTACTCATCTTTCCAAAACAACTTGCACATTATAGATATATTTTTAAAAAATATGTGAGCCTTCAAAATGTGAACCCCCTCTCGTGGTTCTTGAGTTTTTTTTAAATATTACATTGAAAACAATTATGAAATAAGGGTCAAAACTTCCCTAACTATTTGAAATTAAAATATTTTAAAAGTTACAAAACAGAATCTCTCACTGTGGAGGTAATATGAATAGTGAAACTTTGACTTTGATAAGGAGCTCCCTGTTCCACAATTCGAACTTGAATAGGTATAACTATCTTTTCACATTTTTTCCAGATGACTGGATCTGGAAGACTGCACAGGATCATCTTCTGAAACACAACCTTCAGATTTTTCAACATGGTGTAGTGGGGCTTAGTAACAAATAATGTCTTCACTTTCCATAAAAGTTGAAAATCTCTTTGTAAGTGATTCACTATAGTTCTTATTTTCAACACTACAGTATTCTCATGGGTATTGTCTTCCTTGTTCTTAGCTGCTACTATTTTTTTCATGCAAAATCCATGAGAGAAAATTTCCTTGTTGATCCCAATAATTAGGTAAGCCCATCCTAACTCTTTGGTCAAATTTAGATACAAACAAGGAAACTGACCTCCAAACCTCTTTTAGCCTATTCTCTACATGAATTTAGAAGATATCTTTCTCAATTATATTATTTATTTCCATGATCACTACAACTTTATCAACTATATCCAATGCTCTTAACTCTGTTGCAGGGTTTTCATTGAGAAATATAATTATTTTCATAGCTTTTGGTATTTCTTCGTGGATCTGTTCTTTACATGTAGAAATTTCCATTTCAGATCCTTTGATCATGACTTTTTGTTTTTCAATTATGTGGAAACATTCCCATATAGCACGAATGTCCTGAATAATACTATATCCCAGATATCCTTTCTAGCTTCTATTAGGGGCATGTTACCATTCAACCTAGCCTTTAATTATTTAATTTCATTTTATGCTTCTTTGTACGTATTTGTCCACTGAGTATTGTTTTCATTGGCCATCTTTAACTATCTTTCCTTTTCTTTTAGTTTATCTCTAATCAAATACATGTCATCCTGATTTTTCTTTAATTCACCTTTTGAAATTTTAAGATCAGTCATCACTCTTGTTAGCTTCTCTCGTGGGCGCTTCACAATGGGGGAAATACCATACGACGTGGGTTCATATTGTCGGATATATATGGAAGAAAAAATGAGATAATATATTGGGGGATATATAGGGGGTAAAGGGTTTTTATATTAGTAGGTATAAAAATGAAGCTCAAAGTTAATGAAAAGATATAAAGGGGTATAAAATATGTTTAATGAAAAAATTGATACGTAGAATATTTGGTGAAAGTAGGGCTTTCTTAAATTGGGAAGGTGTATTGGGTTCGTATCGCTAGGGGGTTAAATATTGTGATTTTTAGAGGTATTTTCCAATATGTAGTAAAATTAGGAGTATTGTTTAGTGATGCAAGGATACCCCACTTACACCCATAGTATGCATATAAAATGCATAAGCACCTTAGTCCCAGGAATTTAACTCACCAAGGAGACAAAATCTCCACCATCAATGGTTAAGGACCCCTCTCTTAATCTCTGCGGAATAATTTATTAAAAACCAAACATAGCCTAACCCGTAGGAAATAACCACTTATTGGGATTTTAATCAACCCTCAAGCCTTCACATAAGACTTTATTAAAGCCTTTCATTAAGTCCTTCCTATCAGGACTTTAAACCTCCTCATAACCTTCATTAACCTTTAGCCGCATATAAACCAAACCCCACATTTTTCTTCGTTATATCGGCTTAACCACGAAACCCTCTCTTTACTTTGGTTATGCATAAACTTTACCCATAATCCTTTATCCACACATTATTTATATTATGCCCTTTTAATAGAAATAAATATACACAAACTCACCTTTAACTTGAGACTTTAACTTTATCGTAATACAAAGGAAATAACTCGCTACAAAACACTTAAGCCAGATCTCAAAATTTATACATCCACTTCCATAAATCGTTGGGTCCGCACTCCCAGTCTATTACCTTTATACTCCATCGTCCTTTCCTCCGATCTCCAATCAACAACTTGCATTATAACCTCTGTCGTTGATCTATCCTTAATAGATCTGACGGTTCACCCCGATTTCGGGTAGATAACAAGCATGGGGTTTAACCACCTGATAAAGCGGTTTCCCCTCTCCACTACTCTGCTACATGTCACATTATCAATGGAATCGGAGCTAAATGGAAGAATATTGTTTACGATCCTTCTTCCACCCAAAATCCACTTTCCTATATAAAAATCGCTTCTTCGCAAGTTATTCGCGCGCTCTTTCATGTGATGGCTATTGATCTTTGAGATCTAATGGTTCATATGCCCTATGTCTTCACTTCTCCACTCGTTCCTTTTCTTTAACTTTAATTCGTCATT
Organism: Pinus tabuliformis; assembly: GCA_031772625.1. Classification (NCBI taxonomy): domain Eukaryota; kingdom Viridiplantae; phylum Streptophyta; class Pinopsida; order Pinales; family Pinaceae; genus Pinus; species Pinus tabuliformis. Next base: position 744,722,056 of record CM062807.1, on the reverse strand, counting down.
CAATGTTTTTCTTTGTGGTTTTGGCCTTTCCTTCAAGGTTTCAGCTTCCGCTCTTCCGCTGCTCAACCTTTTCTCTAAGCTTAAATTTTGCGAATTCTCACTTCGCTACTTCTCCAGAGCTCCACTCTGATCTTCAACTGGATTCAAAGATCCCTTTATGATTCCTCTGAATCATTCTTCTCCTCTACGTGTCCTTTAGAACTTTGCCTGCAACCCTTGTTACAGAACCTATGAATTCACAACTTATATGTAATTCATTCATTAAATACTCATTCACACAATTACACAGTTAGGAATAAACCTCTGTATATATAAATATGAAAAATTGATTACATATCGAGACTCTTTGTCTCTCATAGGCCTGATCTTCAATATCAATGGCCTCCCCTTTCACTCTGCCTGTAGGCTTACATTTATACATAGGACTTTATAACCAATTTCCTGGTTTAAATCCTTAATCTACTGAACTGACTCCTAAATGTCCTCTCTAGTTCCTTGAATTATGAAATTACCTTAAGAGTTATAATTAACTTCTAACTCTCTCGTCATTATTAACCACTTATGTTCTCCTTCATTCGGGAGCATTTACAAAATATCTCACATCATCTAATCAATTTCTATCCTACTCACTCAAGAGCCTAAATATTACATTAATTCAACACTTAGGAATCCATCTTCCTTAAAACACATGACCCCCCTATGTCTACTAAAATACAATGTTTTTCCTCAGGTTGAATGCTCTTGCATCAGTCTCCCAAAGTAGAAAATATTCATGATCTCCTGATCATGTGTCTTCATAAGTTGGTAGAAAACCTCTAGGGTCCCAAATTTTAGTTTGTAGTTGCCCAAATGCCTTGCACCTTTGTTGCTGTTATATGTTTTTTGTATTCTGTTTCATCTTTCTCTCTTTGTCAATCAGGTTCATGTTCTGAATGATCATGCTTCCTGCTACTATCAATTTCCTCCACATGGACTGTTTCATCATCAACTGCCATAATTCTTCAATCTTTGTCTCTAGTTCATCCTTGGACTAGTCCATACCTTGCCACTTACTGCTATTTCTTTCTCTCTGCTTTAGGTTGTTGTTGTGGTCCACTAACTCTTCAATCTGTTGTTGGTTACTTTTAGTTTGTAGTTGTTGGTTCCTTACTTTTTCTTCTACTTTTTCTCTTGCTCCAACTTTTGCTTTGACTCCTACCCTTACTTTGAATGCCTCCCTTTCATCCTTACCCTCTTTCATGATTATCTCTTTCTACATTGAATTCTAACTTTCCAGCATTCTCTCAAGAAATTGAACATTTCTGTTTCATGGATTAAATTCTTCCACAGAATCTTCTTCTTTCATCTTTATTTCGCTCCTCATTTGTTCCAAATTTCCTCCAGCATTTTCAACTAAACTTGTACTCACAAAACACTTGTTAAAATAAAAAACATAAGGCTTCTGTGCCTTATCTTCCTTTGGCAACAATTTCAGTTTTCTACTCTATTTCTTTCTCCTCTGTCAGCACATCAGTATGCTGTTTTGAATTCTCAAAAGAACTCATGAGACTGTCAATTAGTCTCTCCTCCACATCATCTGCTCTAATGATGTCTTCTTGGCCTTGTCCACCATACTGAACTCCTTCCTTTGTAATCACACTATCATGCTATGAATTTCTCAGCAAATATTCCAGCAATGCAATTTTTTTGTGACACTTCATAAGTATTTCATCATCACTTATGTTTCCTACATTTATACACAAATTATTAGTTTGGAAATCATAAGGTTCAACAGTCTCAACTGTTGCTTCACATATCAGCTCTTCAAACTGAATTCCGTCTCCTTCTTTCACAAGAACCTGTTCCTGTGTTGTCACAGTTTCATTACTAAGTTCTTTCTGCTACAATAAGTCACTGCCTTCCTCATTCAAGAGATATTCTCCCTTATCCTTTACTCCAGAGCATTCATCTTCTGAAAGATACTTTTCCATACTTTTGACAACTTCAAAAGATTGCTCATCCTCTGCAAAACCCTCCTTTGTTAGTGACCAATCATCAGATGTCGTTTCTCCCAAGGTTAAATCCTTTGCATAAGTTTCTTCCTTCTTAATAGCTTCCATGGATATTTACACAGTGCATATCATCATGGTAAACTGATGATCCTTTACTATGTTTCCAGCTAACATAGTCTCTTCTTCAAGTTTTCCCTTAATCTCTTGTTGTTTACCTTCTCCAAGAGCTATCCTTGTCTTACCATCTACATTAATATTCTCCTGCATTTCTTTTGCATCCACAGACAAAATATTAGTCTTAAAAACATAAGACCCTGCGGTCCCACTTGATGTTTCATCCATCATATCTCCTTTTTGTTCCAAGTTCTCTTTATGACTCAGAAATTCTTCGATGGTCTCCTCTTCAGTCTCTTCAAGCCCTTCACTTGGTTTCTTGATATCTTTCCCAAACTGTATATGAGACCTATCTATCTCATCTTCTTCCAGAACAAAATTTAGATTCGGTTTGGCTTCTTCCTCCTTTATGAAAATATCAACAAATTGTCCTTCTTTACATGTTTCACCTGCAAACACACACAAATTATCAGATTTTAAAACCATGTGACCCTTTGGCCTCACTTGAAGTTGCAGTCTTCAAGTCTTCATCTTCACTCAGAACTTCACTCTATTCTGCTTCACAAATGGACACTTCCATTTTCATTTCTAACTCAGCTTCTCTGAGTTTTTCTGTCAGCCACCTTACTTTCCTTTTCTATAGCATTCTCTGCAACTTATGCCACTTCATTGTATTCTTATTTAATACCCAACCATGTCTCTGACTTTCCTCTAGTATCCTTATCAATACATCGAGTTGTTCTTTTAACTCTGCAATTTCCTTGTCAATTTTCTCTTAACTCATCCTCTCGCCATTTGCCTTGGAATCCTCTTTCTTCATCTTTCTTTTGTTGTGGTCTTCCTCAAAACCTTTGCTATGACTATCAATATCCATCTTCTTCTTCTCTATCTTCATGAGCTCCTCACTCATTCACTATGAGTTGCATTAAAGCCTCTGCAAGAACAAGTCCTCCTTGTTGCAACTTACCTCACCAAGCTTTCCTTTGTACTTGGTATTTTGGAAAGAAATTGGTTCTCTATCTCTGGAACCTCCCCTGATCACTTCTCTCTACTCCCTTTAGGCTTCAACTCATCTGCACTTCTCATAACTATCCTCTTTTATTTCAATCACCATGAAATACTTAGCTCTAACCACTTCTTCTTTCACTTAGAAATTCTTACCAACTTCCTTCATTACCTTAGCAATTCTACCCACATCCTTTGTGGAATTTCCTTTGTGAGCTTCAATACTACCCTCGTAGTAACAAGTCTCCTTCTTGCTACATAGGCTTTACTAAGATTCTCTCCTCTTCTGAGCCCATTCTCTTAGCATTTCTCTGGTTCTTTCCTCTGGAACCAATTCAAGCATTCCTTGCTCTAGATGTTGCAACCTTTTCACCTTCTTTTGTTGTTATATGTGCATCAATGTACAAACACAAATTCTCCAATCAAATCAAAACAGAACATATCACCTCACCTTCAAGATCTTTGCATGATCTTGTTCCACCATTTCACTTGTACCTTGAATGGATTGTCCTCTACTTCTTGCATCTGCATAAACATATTAAAACACAACTTTGTCCTCAATTCTTTCACATAGAATTTCTTTGTTTTGTTTTAACACCAATTTTTTCAATTATAATTCTACTCTGATACCAAATGATGCAGGGATACCCCTATTTACACCCACAGTATGCATATAAAATGCATAAAGCACCTTAGTCCCAGGAATTTAACTCACCAAGGAGTCAAAATCTCCACCATCAATGGTTAAGGACCCCTCTCTTAATCTCTGTGGAATAATTTATTAAAAACCCAACATAGCCTAACCCTTAGGCAATAACCACTTATCGGGATTTTAATCAACCCTCGAGCCTTCACATAAAACTTTATTAAAGCCTTTCATTAAGTCCTTCCTATTGGGACTTTAAACCTCCTCATAACCTTAATTAACCTTTAGTCGCATATATACCAAACCCCACATTTTGCTTCGTTATATCAGCCTAACCACAAAACCCTCTCTTTACATTGGTTATGTGCAAACTTTACCCATAACCCTTTATCCACACATTATTTCTATTATGCCCTTTTAATAGAAATAAATACACACAAACTCACCTTTAACTCGGGACTTTAACTTTATCGTAATACAAAGGAAATAACCCGCTACGAAACACTTAAGCCGGATCTCAAAATTTATACATCTGCTTCCATAAATTGTCGGGTCCACACTCCTGGTCTATTACCTTTATACTCCATCATCCTTTCCTTCAATCTCCAATCAAAAACTTGCGTTATAACCTCTGTTGTTGATCTATCCTTAATATATCCAACGGTTCACCCCGATTTTGGGTAGATAACAAGCATGGGGTTTAACCACCCGATAAAGCAGTTTCCCCTCTCCACTACTCTACTACGTGTCGCGTTATGAATGGAATTGGAGCCAAATGGAAGAATACCACTTACGATCCTTCTTCCACCCGAAATCCACTTTCCTATATAAAAATCGCTTCTTCGCGAGTTATCTTCCGTGCACTCTTTCATGTGATGACTGTTGATCTTTGAGATTTAATGATTCATATGCCCTACCTCTTCACTTCTCTGCTTGTTCCTTTTCTTTAACTTTAATTCGTCATTTAGTGTTTTTCCTTGTGGTTTTGGGTTTTCCTTCAGGGTTTCGACTTCCGCTCTTCCACTGCTCAACCTTTTCTCTAAGCTTAACTTTTGTGAATTCTCACTTTGCTACTTCTCCAAAGCTCCACTTTGATCTTCAACTGGATACAAAGATCCCTTTATCATTCCTTTGAATCATTCTGCTCCTCTGCATGTCCTTCAGAACTCTACCTGCAACCCCTATTATAGAACCTATGAATTCACAACTTATATGTAATTCATTCATTAAATAGTCATTCACACAATTACAAAATTAGGAATAAACCTCTACATATATAAATATGATCAATTGAATACATATCGAGACTCTCTATCTCTCACAGGCCTGATATTCAATATCAATGGCCTCCCCCTTCACTTTTCCCGTAGGCTTACATTTATACATAGGACTTTATAACCAATTTCCTGGTTTAAATCCTTAATCTATTGAACTGACTCCTAAATGTCCTCTCTAGTTCCTTGAATCATGAAACTACCTTAAGAGTTATAATTGAATTTTAACTCTCTTGTCATTATTAACCACTCATTTTCTCCTTCATTTGAGAGCATTTACAAAATATCTCACATCATCTAATTAATTCCTATCCTACTCACTGAAAAGCCTAACAATTACATTAATTCAACACTTAGAAATCCAACTTCCTTAAAACACATGATCCCTCTATGTCTACTAAAATACAATGATTTTCCTTGGGTTGAATGCTCCTGCATCATTTAGTATGCCACAAACACATGTGATATGTCAAAGGTTCATTGAGTGAAGCCCTCATGGCTTATCTACAGGCTCCTTTGATTCAGCTAAAATAACAACAGTGCAAAACTGGCTCTCAATAGATTGTTGTAGATTTTTTACTTGTTGTTGCAAACAAAAATATCCTTATTTATGTCAACTAGAACCTATGTTAATATTTCTTTCTCTTTCTCCACTTTAGTTAATTCAACTATCTGGGCATGTTTTGTAGTAGGCATCTTCAATTTCTTTCTTAGTGATTATAATTTACATCTTGTATTTTGTAACAAGGTTTGGATAAATTCCCTGTCTGTGGAATTTATTCCAAATTTTATATTGAGCCTCTTAAATTCTTCATTTTGGGTATGTAAATCCTTGGAATTTGATTTTTCCTGTTTAAGCTAGTTTAAGACTTTATCTAGGAATTTCTCTACTTTTGTAATTACAAAATAGTTTTTGCCCAGGTCACTATACATCATCTCTACTGTTTCCATGTGTAAATTAATCTTATTAGGCAAAGGAATGTCTACAACATTTCTAGATGTCTCCAAAATTTTGAAATGGTGCTATGAGAGAACAAATTGAACAACAGGATGAGTGAGAAACAACTTTGATTAGTTTCTTTCTAAATCCATCACAGAAAGAAGTCTAGTTTGATAAGTTGGGATTGCTTGAGCCCCCACCTAAGTTGTCATGTTTCTCCTTATTCTATAATTATTTTCCTTAACTTGGTGATAGTGATGAGCCCTAATATTGCAACAAGAGTGTTGCAACTCCCAAGACTATCATCTTTAATTATCAACCTAGGGTTTTACAAACTTAAGAGGTGGAATTGTTGTATGCACAATAGGCTAAGCTCTACTCAAGTAACTCTGAGACAATGGACCAAACCAAGGCATACAAAAACCACTCTATTGACTCAATCTAGATTTGCAAGAAAAGATATTGCACAAAAGGAATTTCTAATCTACTTGCACGAATGGAAACACTAATCTATTTGCATGAATAGAAATGTTACTCTAATTTGCAGAAATATAAAGGTTAACCTACTTGCATGAAGCTAAATGTTATTCTATTTTTAGAATGTAAAAATTTATCTCCTTGCAGAATGTAAACATTAATCTACTTGTAGAATGTAAACATTACATCAAAGGGAGGCCTAGTCTATGCATAAGAAGAAATAATGATTGAAATAGAAACACTAGCTTAAGAAGCACAAAAGAAAAACAAATATAACTCGCATAAGGTAAAAAGCATGAAATCAACCTTCAATCACTGCATTCAAGAGATATTATATCCTAGTAACAAACTTCATTAATTTCTTCATGAAATAATCATGTAAATCATTATTGTTGTAGTGTTTTCTTCTCAAAGATGTACGAAAAGAACTCACTTAAGATTGTAGATGACAAACAATCTCAGCAATATAAACATTGAAGATCTGCAACAACTAATAGAAAGAAAACCTGCCAAAATTCTAATCTATGCCACAATCATAGTTAAACAACAAAAAGAAACAGTAATAACTCCAATCATCCAATGGAAACCAGATATACAAATAATAAATTTTATTATAAAAACTGTGAAGGGAACAGATAAATGTTATCAATCCCCCTCTATGGGATGGGCTCTTAGCTATCCTCAAACATCTTCAGCTTGTGTAGAGTCTCTCCTCTATAATGTGCAAACCCAACAAAAATATGGTGTGTGATAATGAAAATAATGAGAGCTACAATAGTGAGTGCAACAATGAAAATAATCAAAAGTGAATAATGAATAGAAAACCCTTCTATTTATAACAAAATATTGAGTTATCCTCGAATAATGAGCAATAACAAAATATTATTAACCCCATTCTTGGAATAACCACTTGGAATATTTTATTATATTTGGTGAGGAGGGAAAAAGTATTTAAACTTTTATTTAGAAATAATAAATAAATAAAAGATTTATTTATCATCTCAAAGGATTAGTTAAGGAATAATACATAAATAAGGATTTATTTAATTATTCCTAAGGGATTTAGTCAAATTTGACAAAGAATAATAATTAATTTATGATTAATTAATTATTCTTAGAGAAAATAAGATAATTAATGATTTATCTATTTATTTTTCATGATTGGATCAAATATGACAAAGAATAATAATTGAACAATGGTTTAATTAATTATTCTTAGAAGACAATAAAATAAATAGTGATTTATTTAATTATTCTTCATGGGTTCAACTATAAATTACTTAACAAAGGTGGTTTATTAAGTAATATCTCACAGTGAAGGCAATTTTACTATGGTAGAATTGGATTTACATGGTGTAATTCGATCCATCTAGTAAATTGGGCTAGATGATCAATTTTTTGGTGATAACAAATTGCCCCCCAATGTACGAGTGTTAGGAGCAAAACGTATGATCGAGGTACATTGTAAAGACACAATCGCTAGACAACACAGGGGAGTCAAAGAGAGAGACCAATAAAGCTGAAGTGAAAGAGGATACGGACAGAGTGGGTGAGACTAATGCAAGTCTCCTTTTATGTTTTGGTACTGGACCTCAATGAGGTGGGGGAGGCATACCCATACCCACTGAGATAACTTAGTACAAAAATAATGGTGTGCCTAGAAATATAAAATTGAGCAATGAAGTACATGCTCAATGGTACATGACATGCTGGCATAACAGAGCCAGAAAATAATACAATGTGTCCCATATACATAATGTACCTAGAAAAATATGAGCCAGGACTAAATACAATAATATCTGAGTATATGAGATATAAAGGCCCTTCCCTCAAAAATGGGTGGGAGGGAGGGTAAAACAACCAAAGAAGCCCTGTTGAATAGGGAAGGGCTCTGCATAGCTGAATGGATCATCTAAAGGAGACGTGCATGCTATGAACACCGCAATCGATAGGAACTAAACCCATCAAATCTGCAGAACTGCATCTGATGCTGTAGCATAGTAGGAATGCATCCGGGCATGTGGGGGGATACGTGAAAGGCCAGCCCCTCATGAGGTCTAAAACATCTCACACACACCTAGGAACCACTGGTACAACCTGTTGCATCATTGGACCATCAAATGTATGAATCACAAACATGAAATGACCAAGTCAAAGGGAAATAATGAGTCCCTCTACTCGATCCGACGCGTTGAACAAGAATGGAAGCTGGAACCAAGATACACTGCTCTTTAGGCCGTTCTTATGGAATAAATGAGCTGATGTCGACAGAATAGGGCCCACGATAGATGAGGCAATAAGGACCCTCAACTACGACACAAGGGAAAATAGTAATGTGACTGATGGACTGACACCAGGGATAATGGGAAAAATGGTACTAAGGGTCAAATAGATGACTTCCCTGATCAGAGCATAAAGTGAATGGTTGACCTGACAACGACTAACTCAACTCTAGAGGGGATGGGGACAACATGACTGGAGTGAAAAATGGGAAACACAGGATGAACGGTGTGCAAAGATGGATGGAATATTGTGACATGATATAATGGGACATGAAACAGACTCTGTGGATGAAAAGTTGACTCATTACATATGCTCTAAACAAGGGTGACTTGATGACACTGCCACACAGACTAGGCCCGACGGGGACCATCAAAACATGAGTAAATGATGGTTACTCATGACGAAAATTGACACGTGGTACAACAAGTATTAAGAGGATGAGGCCCTCAAAGTACAAGTGTTGCTTTATGAATAAATTTGATTTTGAGAGGTGATGAAGTGACCTTTCTTGAAAAAAATTGTTTCCTAGTGAAGTGTTAAATCATAAAATGAAATGATGCAACCTACCTAAATGCATGACATAAATAAATAAGCACAAATCAATGGGAATTTCTATGGGTAAAATTTCTTAATTTAGAGTGCATTACGAGGATTAGGAAGGATTTGGCCTTCAAAATCCTCTAGGAGATATGCCCCCTTACCTAAGTCCTTACAAATGATGTAATGTCCTAGCCATAATGATTCGAACTTCCCATGCCCTAAGATAGCATGGGCCTTGTCATACACCAGAACAAGATCACCTTCGTGGAAGGCACGAGGGTTGAATTTTCAGTCATACTAAGATTTGGTGTGCTTTTTGGCCACTTCAATGGTTTTCAAAGCAACACGACGGTCTTTAGAGGCACGTTCAAGCATGACAAGTCTTTGTTCTAATGGTTGGGTATCAAGGAGAAGTTTGACAGCTAGGTGGAGGGAAGGGATCTCACACTTGATTGGAAAGATTGCCTCCTCACCAAAAACAAGGTGGAAATGAGTAAACCCAGTGGTGGTTTTAACAGAAGTTCTATAGGCCCACAAAGCTGGGAAGAGCATAAGCTGGGAAGAGCGTAAGGTGCCAGTTGGTCTTGTGCTTATTCACGGTCTGCTGAAGCATTGTTTTGAGAATCTTGTTGACTGCTTGAACTTATCCATTACCTTGGGGGTAATAAGACGATAAGTATTGGTTTTGGAAGCCCAATAGTGAGGATAGTTCAAGCCATACCTCATCTTCAAAATTTTGGCCATTGTTAGAGACCAATTGTTTCCAAACCCCGAATTGAGCGATAACATGGTTAAAAAATAAAAGGGTCATGGTAGCTACCATTTTATTGAACGTTGGCACGACCTCGAACCATTTTGCAAAATAATTGACCACCACGATAATATACTTATGGTTATTAACAGATGATGGTTGACACTCCATAAAGTCAATGGCCCATTTACAGAAAGGACCAACAATGATGATAGGATGGAGGGGAGCTATGGGGCTCTTGCCTTTGGGGAAAAATGTTGGCAATTTGGGCAGTGTTTGACTTCCTCAATGCAATCACTAAACAGAGAAGGCCAAAAGTAACCAGTTGCACATGACTTTCTAGGCAGTGGCCATACTGGAGGGTGACCACCACAAGTGCCAACGTGACAAGCATTTAGCACTTTCTTTTTTTCAAGATGGGTGAGACAATGATGAAGGATAGGATCCACACTGTGACGATAAAGGTCGTCACTAATGAGGAGGAAGTGAGGGGCCTAGTATCAAATCTGTCATCGATCATCACGGGTAAGATGGGGGGCGAGCTTTTGGGTTTGAAAATATGTGAGAATATCTCCGTAGCATGGATCGTCTGAAGTGATGACAAACAAGTGTTCATCCAGGAGCTTGTCGTTAACTGACATATCACATGCACCAGTGGGTAATTCAGAAATGAGTTCGGCAAGGGCCAAAACTTTCTTACTCTTAGGCGTAACAAACTTGAGATCAAATTCCTAGAGGATGACGATCCAACGTCCATACTTCCCATTGATGATCCTTTGACTTAATAGGAAGGTCATGGGATTGGATTTTGTTATGACCCTAGTGGTACACGTGAGGATATAGTGACGAAGCTTTTGAATGGAGAACATGATAGCCAGTGCCAACTTCTCTCCATGATAATAGTTCAGAGGGGGACCTACCAAGTTCTCACTGACATAGTAGATAACATGCTCATTCTGATCATCATCTTCTTGAATAAGGACCCTAGTGACCAAATGGGCAAAAGCTGAGATGTACAAGATGAAATCCTTGGTGAAGTCAGGGGGAATGATGAAGGGTGCGGAGGTGAGAGCATGCTTCAGGGCATCAAAAGGCTATTGAGCATGGTCATCCCAAACAAATGGAATGGTGGAGCGAAGGAGTCTGAGAAACCCATGGGCGGTGGTCACATAGTCAGGCACGAACCTATGAAGGAAGTTGGATTTTCCTTGAAGGCTTCGTAACTGGTGCAAGGTAAGGGGAGGTGGTAGCTCAAGAATGGCTTGAACTTTCAAGGGGTCAAGATTGGTACCGTCTTTAGACACAATGAAGCCTAGCAGATAGCCAGCAAGAACACAAAATACACATTTCAATGGATTAATACAAAATTTATACTTGCAACATCGAAGAAAAATGGTGCACAAATCATGAATATGTTGCGCCTGAGACCTAGAACGAATGGCGAGATCGTCAAGGTAAGAAAGGATGAGGTGCGCCATGTAATAGAAACATTATGACATGTGCCGCTGAAATGTGTCTCCATCATTTTTTAAAATGAATGGCATGACCCAATATGCAAAGGTTCCCCACGAACTAATGAACGTTGTCTTTAACTGATCGACACAATAGATACTAATCTGGTTGTACTCGGAGAATCCACCCATAAAGGATAGAACCTCATGCCTCACACAATCATCAATGATCTGGTTAATAAACGGTGTGGGAAATTTGTCTTTGGGACAAGCTTTGTCCAGGTTGCCATGCAAACATGAATGGTGCCTTGCCTCTTGGGAACAGGAACCGGGTTGTATACCCATGTGGTATACTCAATGGGATAGATGAAATCAACTTTCTTGAGCTTGTTGATCTCGACTTTTATGGCCTCACATCGAGAAGGGTGGATGGGTCTCAACTTCTGATGGATAGGAGTGGCATCGAGCCATGGGTCGATATGGTGTTCAATAATGGCGGGATCAAATCCAAGCATCTCCGAATAGGACTAGGTGAAAACATCAGGGAATTCATTGAAGAGCTTGGTGTAAGCTTCAATTTCTTCGGGGGTGCACTGTTCCCCCAAGGTAATGTTTTCCTCGACCCTTGGTTTATCTAAAATGTTGATTTTGATAGTAGGAGAGATGTTGGCCATATTCCCTTCTTCGAAAGCATATGGGGCAAGTATGGGATTTTGAAATCAATCGAATTTGCCATGGATGAAGTCTTGTGATTCCACAACATTTTGATCATGGTATTACTGTGGCGGGAAGTATGCACATTGGTGCATATCATCCCAAGGGTAATCAGGGGTAGACATACCTTCCATGATGTCCTCATCAGAATGGAAGATGGGCAGATGGGAGGAAGACTGACTACATGATGCAACGACGTTACCTGGTGCATCAACCTGAGAAATAAGGTTCACATACTCATCATATTGAAGGGTAGATGACAAGTTGGTAGATGGAGGATCTATGAATGTTGAGACCTAGGATTTAGTTGAAAGAGTTTTGATAGAAGCGCGGGCAGAAACCTTAGAAAGGTTTTCCTGTGAGGAACTCAAGGATGATGACAAGTAAAAGATATGGCCTGTGGTGTCTATCATCTTGACATCAAGGGGAGGGATCACGATGGTGGGACTAGAGTCCCCTTATTCTGATTGAATAGGGGTACCATAATCCATGGGTAGAGGAGTACGGGTTCCACTATGAGTGGCCTCATATTTTCGAAGTGTTTCAAGGCAATCACGAAATTCATTGAGATGAGGGAAATAATGGGAATAGTGACCATGATGATCACACATCACACAAGGGTTGTTTGTGCACAATGTTATGAGTTTATTGGGTGGACCTAGTAAGTTAACATGGAATTCAGGGATATTTGACTCAGGGAACATTTCATGAACTATAGGTTTAAGATGAGGAAGCTCGGTACAATTATTGGTGGCATGCCCAACAAATTTACACAAAGTGCATGAAGGTGACAACTTTGGGGCCTTAGGAAGATCTTGGGAAGCCTTGTCCTTAGGTTCGTTCCTCTTAGAATTGTCCCCTTGTCCAGATTCTTTCGTAACAGGAGTGGGTTCCTATTGAGGTGTTGGTGGAACTAAAGCAATGGTAGGGGTCGTAGGGACTGGTTAGACTGAGGTCAAAGCATGATAAGGTCTTAGCTAACCAGGTAGAATGCTTGCAGGGGGATCGATGTACCATACTAGGATTCCCAGGGTCATGTTAGGAAGGACCAGTGAAGCCATGGCAGGGACAAAAAGTACTCCAGGAGGGGGAAATAGGAAAGATATCTATCTTGCAGGATAATGTCTCGATGGAATAGCTCCTGGATGGTTGAGACCTAGATGAACAGTTCTTGGTGGGAACATAGGAGAGGCGCCCACAAATGGAGGAGGTCTTAGGTGGGTGGATCCATAGGGCTCGGTTGGGATGGTAACAACAAGGTTTTGAGGATCTAGTTGTAGAACAGATGTACCAGACTGCTTGAGAGAAACCTATGATGCTTGTAAGGGAAAGTACCCCTAGGGTCCTTTGGGCTAAGACTCTACCAGACTTAAAATTGCTTATTCAAAGAAACACACACACAGCCATCATCTTTACTTTAAGCAAATTCTAATGTTAAGGGTACGTACCTAAGGTCCTACGTTCGAGAAGGCCTTTAGGGTCCAAACCCTTCTTGGAGTTCCCTTCTTCTTCCTTTGACCTGTAAGACAAACAAATCAAAGAACACAACAGTACATGTACAAATACTTATGTATAAACCATCTTTACGCTATAAAGTTAGTTATAAAAATCTTTAAGCAACCACTTGCATAAGAATTCAAAACAAGAATCTCATAAGCATAAAGAAAGATTGTTTCGGGAACAAAGACGTGTTTCTTTATATATAAAGGCAAATAAAGTACATATAACGGAAAGATATCACCTGAACACCTTCAGCAGGCTCCAAGCAAAGCTTCCTCCCGGATTCGTTCCAGCCTCAAGCCTCCAACAAGAGCTCCTTCCAAGTCTTACTCAATGATGACATAAAGGATGAATGATCACCAATACACATGGAAACAAGGGTTTCCTATGCAAAATGGGGGAAGTGCAGAAAGCACCAAGGACTTCAGACCTGGTCTATGGGGAAAATCTCAGCATAATAATCTTGCTCTTCTTTTCTCTCCCTTAGGCCTTCCCTTTGATGTCTTTTTATACCATCTCCAAAGTAGTTTTTTAGTTAGGAGTTGCTTGGGAATAGTTGGGCCATGGGCACTAACAGGTGATCAGCAGGTAAAACCCGCAATCTCCGCCCGAAAATAAGGAATTATATATATATTTTAAGTGTTTTAATACATACACGCGGGTTGGGTATACACAGACCCGCGTGTACACGCGTTTAACTCAGGGCAATGTCACGTATAGGGAATAAAACACTGTTTTTTAAATTTTTGGACCAGGTCTGGAAGGAGGGGTTGCCCTAGGCCATGAGTGCAGCATCACAAACCATAAGAGTGATATTTGGAGCTATAACAGATGCCCCCTAATGTATGAGGTCAGAAGGGGAACATGATGGCCGAAATATATTATGTAAGTACACGGAAAGGAACTCTGTCGAAAAATCGAGGAGGACTGCACCAGAATTCAGCTTGCCAAGCCACCGAAAGGAGATCAGAAAGAAACACTATCTAAGGCGGGCATACCCATGCTCAGAAAAAGTAAAGCATGTCCGCATATCAAGTACAAGCGGATCCACTAAGTATACAAGTATAAATGACTGGAAGATACATAATGGATCATCTGATCATAATGAGTAAGTACATGTCTGAATATCACATATAAAACTGTCAATGATGCTGAAAGATGCAACGGATCACTGATATCAAAGATTGATCCCAAAAGGTACCAACTGAACATGATGGAATAGGATGGTACTACACTACAAACTCAAGTGCCAGCATATAGAATGTCGCCATGACTGACTGCAACATATAAGGTGGAGTGGTATCAACTAGCAGCAACAGGAGCAACTGTCAAGTGAACCAATGAATGCTCATACAACCTGAGGTCTTCACCGACCGCCGTGGTACATTTCTACACCATGGGAATAAATGATCTGAAGTCGACCATGTGAGAAATCATTTGATTACCGGTCATTGATGTATACCGTTAACAAATGCAAGACTACTCACCGATAATGATAATGAGCGTCAAGGTACCCAGTACAATCTAACAAGTGTGAATATATGAGCTGAAGTCGAACACCTGTAAGAATCTATCGATCAGAAGACAATGATGGTTTCCCACTGTCGATAGCGAAGGATCTGCCACTAATGACTACAAACCCCAAGGTACTGCCAAATGGACTCTAGATCTTTGCCCCAGAGCAATGAGTCAGAGTCGATAGGGAAAGATCCGCTAGAAGGAAGGCATTAAGGCATCCTCCATCAATCTAGCGCGAGTGTAACCCGTAGGCCAATAATGTGGAAGGAATCGGACGAAAAAAGATGTAGTAACCCAACCGAAGTACGTTTCCGGCGTACACAAGATGTGGCTAGCGCACGGCAGAAACCCTCTGAACCAACCAATAATGAAAGCTGACACAGAGGCGAGGTATCCACCAATAGGGTCAAATGGAAACCAAGGTACTGCACGAATCCCAATGTGTGATAATGTATGCTGACGTCGAACACAAGGGAAACCACTCAGTCAAAGACCCATGATACTGATCGATGCTGAGCACAAGGTGACCTATCAATAATGAAAATAGGGCCAGGGTGCGGCTCTAGGCCTGTCCTCAGAGCAATGTGTCGTCTTCGATAAGGACAAGACCCGCCAGCAAGAAGTCAATGGGGACCTTCTCAAACCGGCACGAGTAAAGGACTAATATAACTGATGTGATGATAGACATGACACTGACAACCAGGGATGGCCGACTGAAAAATGAGTCAAGAGACACCGCAGAAAGGCCGACTCAGGCTAACTTCCCTTGAACAAAAGCACGACTCAATGTGACTATGTGGCAGCATATGATGAATCTATATAAGTTTGTCATGTAGGAGGCACGAACGAACCCTCCATATGATTGGAAGAGACAACCAATCGGGGGAGAACTGATTTGATAACAAGGTTATGGCATACCTAAGCCAAACTAAATCCCACCCATGCGGGGGAGACTTTGTTTTGAGTGCTTTGTTCAAGGGCGACACGACTGACTCTAGCTGCCAACAATAAATGGAAATAATGTCCCTGTTCCTGCTCTTTTTTGGAATATTTAATTTTTTTGTCTTTTTCTGATAAGCCGGAAAAAGAATAAAAGAATGCTATGGTACAGTGGAAAGAACGAGTGTCGGTGAAACAGATGATCTAGTTCCTGGGAAAGGAACGTTCCTATGCTCAATGCAGGGAGGTGAAAACTGGTCAGTGACACTCAGAGGTATGTTCCTTCCACGGATTTGGGTATGTCAAGCTGCAAAAGTCAAAGGTATGCAAGGTTGATTTTGCAGACGTCATGGTCAAAAGTTGGCTTAAACACGAGTCCAAGTGAAGCCGGCTCTAGGCCAAAAGGTGCAAATGGTCAACATGCAATGCAAAAGTACAACTCAACACTCATAGGAGCCTCTAGGGTATAAGGCCAGAACGAAGCGAAGAAGCAAAGAGGAATGAGTCTTCAACGCATAAGTCATGGCGGGACTACAGAGGACTCCCGAGCCTACTCAAAACGAAGCAGCATGGGCAACAAATGTCAGTGAGGTGCTAACTAGGATGCCCATGTAAAGGATAGCTCTACCATCGTGTCATGATTTAAAGAATCGGCGAGTGAAAATGGCTAACGAACCATAACACGATGGGGTCGACCCTGTGGCAGATGTATCGGTCAAATGGAGGCTAGTATGCATAATGCAACGGAAAAATGGTGTCCCTAACCTATATGCCAGTGAGAACACGATACCTGCCATGATGGGTCTGCAGTCATGGAACCGTCGAAAAATGTCCAAAATGTCCTGAAAAACAACCCAATCTTGACATTCCAAGCTCCCAAGTTAAAAGTGACATGAAACCAAACAAAATAAAATTTTGAAAAAATTTTGCATTTTCAAAACTTATAAAAAGAAATTTTGGACTTACCATTTTCACCGTTTGACTTGGAGAGCAAAAATTGTGGAGCAAAAGGAGCAAACTTCCCTGTGACTTATTCAACCGTTCAAACTTGCCAAAAACTTCTAGGTAAGCACTAAACTTGTCTTGCAATTAATTGTGATAGTTTTTAGGAAGTTTAATTGATGTTTTACCGTCGGATTTTTGCAAAAAATTCCTTTGCGGCGTACACGCGGGTTGGCTATATAGAACTCGCGTATACGACAGCCCTACACGCAACTGTATACAAAGGAACCCGCGTGTGCGCAGCAAACTAATTTTATACACAAAACTAATGGATGAAAATGATTTTTTCTTCCAGGATGACTCTCACATGGCGTGAAAGAGAGCACTCAGCTGTGGATAATGAAGTTATGAACAATGATGAGGCATTAGATGCCCTACGGGGATGCGGGTTGCTAAAGTTCTTCAAATTGCCAAATATGAAAGCCAACACGCGTTTGCTCGAGAGACTCATTGATTATTGGGATGTCGATGAGGAAGCATTCATCATTGATCAGATGCCACTCAGGGTAGAAGTGGAAGATATATATTTTATCACGGGCCTTTCCCGAAGGGGAGAGGTAGTGCATTCCCAGGGCAGGACACGGAATAGCCTCAGTGTAGATGACTATGTACAGATTTATTGCCCAGGTCATCGGAAGGTCGGGAGTCAGATCTCTATCCCACATGTGGCGAGTTTGTCACTCAGGATAATCTTGTTCACCATAGGTCGAGTGAACGGATCATCCTCACTACATCAGGCATCACGGGTAAACATGAGCGTGGCAATGGACTGTCTCACTACAGTGTTTGACTGGTGTACTCCTCTCCTTGCCAACATGAAGGAACAACTCACTTCTATCAGGAGGGGACAGACCAAGAACTTTGGGTTCAGAACCATCTTGTGCACTTTCTTCTTCGAGAAGGTTCCCGCACTCCGCCCTAGGGTAGCAGTTTCCATCAGTAGTCCACGTGATCCACGCATGGGCCGGTGGGCTGACTTGATGAAACGTCTGGGGGGTGGGGAAGTCCCTAGGAATGCATTCGACGATGATTTCTTTACCTGGTGGGAGCAGCAAATCATCGCCGTGGATGATTACCCCTATGCCGGACTGGATTTCTGAGGAGATCCTGATCTAGTGTTACCACCGGATGCAGCATGGGGCGAGATTGGTAAGATTTTTGATTTTTATGATTTTATGGTTTTTTGGATTTTTCAAATATAATGATGAACTTTGAAAAATATTTTTTGATGAGATTCAAATGACTAATATGATGATCATGTTCCAGACATTGGGCCCGTACGACCAGATGGATTCCCGCAGCATGGACGGCGTGGCCGAGGAGCCGAAGAGGCGGCTGCGCATGCGGAACGGACCTTAAACAACGTCCAGTGACACTTGGCGAGACTGAGCTGCCAAGTACCGATGGCCGAGATAGAGGACCTTCCTCCAGATATGCAGCGTCATGTGGTTGGCATGCCACGTGACTGGGTTCGCATCTTTCGGCGCGTGGCCCACGCTATAGTGACATACTTAGATGCTCATCCTGAGCCGAGGCGCTAGATATGCCTGACATGATTATGGGCATTTGAGTCCCAATTTTGTATATTTTTGGACACACATATGTACACTCGAGACGCTTTGCGATATATATATATACAGTTTGACTTTTTGATGCATGATTTTATGATGATGAATGATTGATATGCCAGTCTAATGCTTGATTAGCGATAGAATCAACTAACCAATTTTGAGATCTTGGAATGTGCAAATAATTAATGTAAATAAATGATCTTTGCAACAACCTCACCCTTAAATATTGGCGATATAATAATGGATCTCTAACCTGATAAATGTTATTTAACTTAGACACTATCAATTGAGAATCAAGATATACTACCAACGAGTCGATCCCATAAGAGATTTCCTCGGATAATAAATTGATAACAGCTGTATACTCGGCCATATTGTTTGAAGCAGGACCGATACACACGCCTCTCGATATCATCAACTGACCAGTTGGGTAATAAAGTACCCAAGCTGCGGAAGCAAGATTCTGAGTGTGCCGACTAGCACCATCGGCGAACCCAAAGTAGACCAAATCATCCATGAGCACCTGCCACAGCAGACCAAAAAGCATTGATATCAGAAAACGCTCGACAATATATGTATAAATATATACATAAAATACAAAGAAGTCATCGCCCAGCCTGAACTAAGCAAAGTACTTCTTTAGGTAGAGCCCATTTCGGGGCTCTGCCAGCTTGTTTCCTTCAAAATCAATTAACTCATATGATCCTTTTTCTAAAACGCGTTTGATAATGAAGGGACCGTACCACATAGGCTTAAATTTGCCTGCCCCCCAAGGCGTCCTTATCTTGGTCATAGACCAAGACAAGGTCACCTTCAAAAAAGACACGAGGATGGACAGACTTATCATACTGTGTTTTGACCCTTTTCTTATGGGCCTCATTCATCGTGGCGGCATCTCGACGCTGCTCATCGAGATGTTCCAAGTGAACAAGGCGCTCCTCGAGACTTGACGTCTCAGGAAGAAGCTTAACAGCCAACTTTAGAGATGGGATTTCACATTCAACCGGAAAGATAGATTCCATCCCGTAAACCAACTGAAAAGGAGTAAAACCAGTAGCCGTTTTGACGGAGGTTCGGTATGCCCAAAGCGCCGAATACAATATAATGTGCCAATTGGACCAATTTTTATCGATTGTCCGTTGGAGTATCGTCTTAAGAGTTTTATTGACCGCCTCGACCTGTCCATTGGCCTGAGGATAATAAGGGGACGAATGCTCCTGACGGAATCCTAATTTAAGGGCCAATTTGGACATTAGCTGATTTTGGAAATGATTGCCATGGTCAGTGACAATCTCCCTTGGGATACTGAATCTTGAGATAACCTGATTGAAAAGAAACAAAGCTGCCGTGTCACTGTCGTTCTTATAAGTAGGCATGGCCTCAGCCCACTTCATGAAGTAGTCTACAGCCACTATAATATACTTGTGATTCGCCGCTGAAGGCGGATAATAGCCGTAAAATCAATACCCCACTTAGTGAAGGGACCGACGGTGACAACGGAAAAAAGGGGAGCTAGATGCGCGCGCATCTTGCGAGTAAAAATTTGACACGGGTGGCAGCGTTTGACCGCTTCCACACAGTCCTTAAAGAGTGAAGGCCAAAAGTAGCCGGCACGTAAGATGCGCTGGGCTGTAGCAAGCCCTGATAGATGACCACCACAAGCTCCACTGTGGCAATCATTAAGAACAGACTCTGCTTCCTCTAAGGTTAAACAACGTCGAAGAATTGAATCAACCCCTCGACGATATAATGTGTCACCAATGATAACATAGTTTTTAGCCAGGTGACGTAACTTGCGTCGTTCATCCTTGGAGAAAGTAGAGGGAAACT
Organism: Pinus tabuliformis; assembly: GCA_031772625.1. Lineage (NCBI taxonomy): Eukaryota > Viridiplantae > Streptophyta > Pinopsida > Pinales > Pinaceae > Pinus > Pinus tabuliformis. Next base: position 744,701,510 of record CM062807.1, on the reverse strand, counting down.
TCGAAGTCTGGAGATAAACAATGATATCTCCATACCAAGGGTCTTGTGAAGAGATGAGGAATATATGTTCGTCGGGTAAACTTTCCTCATAAACAATATCCTCTCCACAAGGAAGCTCAGAAATTAGCTCCGCGAAGAACATAGATTTCTTAGACTTGGCGGACAAGAATTCGAGATCTAATTCTTGTAAAATGACTATCCATCTATTATATTTGCCCCCAATCACTTGCCTACTGAGGACAAATTGAAATGGATTGACCGCCGCTAAGACAAAAGTTTTGCGTAGCAAAATATAATGACGGAGCCTCTGGACAGCATGGACAGTTGCCAAGGCCAATTTCTCAACCGGAGAATAGCGGAGTTCAGGACCTATTAAGCCTCGGCTCAAATAATAAATCACGTGCTCGACAAGAGCATCGTCTTCCTGAACTAGAACCATACCAATGGTAGATTCTGCTGCAGCGAGATATAAAAGGAAGTCTCTACCAAAATCCGGTGGACTCAAAAGCGGGGCAGAGACTAATGCCTTTTTCAAACCATCAAACGACCGCTGCGCAAAGTCGTCCCACACAAATGGGACTCCTTTTCGTAGCAAACGCATGAACCCTTTAGTGATCTCGGCATAGTTTGCTATAAACCGTCTTAAGAAATTAGCCTTCCCTTGAAGACTTTGAAGTTGACGAATTGAGGACGGGGGAGGCAACTGAACTATTGCCTCAACCTTGAAGGGATCAACCCGACCAGATGTAACCGCGAAAACGCATTTATTGGGATTCAACCGGATTTTATAGAAACGACATCGCTCAAAGACTAATCGAAGGTGATTCGGATGATCAGTTCTCTTTCGAGAGCGAGCAGCGAGATCATCTAAGTATGCCTCGATGACATGTTTGATGTTGTGGAAAGCGTATGACATGGCCCGCTGAAAAGTGGCTCCAGCATTTTTAAGACCAAAAGGCATCTTTTGATATGCAAAGGTACCCCAGGGACATATGAAGGCTGTCTTATGTTGGTCTTCAGGACGGATAGAGATTTGATTATAACCCGAAAAACCATCCATGAAGGAAAAAATTTCATTACCCGCACACTCGTCGATAATTTGATCAATGAATGGCGTGGGGTAATTGTCTTTCGGACAAGCCTTGTTTAAGTCCCTAAAATCAATGCATACTCGGATTGTTCCTTGCTTTTTGTCCACAGGGACTGGATTAGAAACCCAATCCGTAAGAGGAACAGGGTATATAAAACCCGCCCTTAGCAGCTTCTCAACCTTTGCTTTGATAGCCGCTGCTTTCCTAGGGTTAACCGGCCGAAGCCTTTGACGAATCGGTTTTGCGTTTTCGTACGTCTTGATCTCATGTTGGACTATAGAAGGATCAATGCCGGGCATTTCCTCATAAGACCAAGCAAACACATCGCGATATTCCTTGAATAGGTCGGTGTAAATTTGAATTTCTTCAGGGGAACACTCAATTCCGATGAACATATTCTCGATGATGTTAGGATCCTTAGAGATGTTTATAGGTATCGTTTTTTAAATTACCGACATATTACCTTCGGCACGTATGTGTGTTGGAGCCAAATGGTTCGACACCGTACAAACATCACTACCAATGAGCTCGGAGAATCTAGATTCTACTTCCTGCAATGGAGGAAGAAAATATGAACGATGGTGTAAGTCTTCCCAAGGTCGATCTATACCCATCATTACTTCGAGGATTGCCTCTTCAGAAGGTAGAACCGAATCTAAGCAGTCCAAGGCAGAGGTAGAATCAAAGCTCCAAGCCGGGGCCACATGACCATCTAACTCTTCTTCGGAAAAAGGAGTAGAATGGTTATCTGCAGAGTCTACGATGGACTGATATCTAAGCTCAGCTGCAGATATAGGAAACGCCATTCCATTAACTTGTCCTTCAACTAATGTGATCGTAGGTGAAGGCAAGGTCCAAGGGTCAGAAAAATAATGAGTTCGGAAGAACTCTTCTCGAGGAGACTCCTTGGATGATGAAATAGCATTGATTCTTGCAAAAGGAGAGGGAAGATCAAACGTACCCATCAATGAGGAATACATCCCTAATCCTAAATTCTCAGTCGGCGGGCGAGGGTTATCCACCAAAGGAACAGTAGAGTCGGAGCTTGCTTGAGGATCGATTGGGGAATAGTCCAATTGATCAACCTTAACGATTTTCCCCTCATGAGGAAAGCAAATGACACGAAACAGAGTCAACACGACGGCTTCCATCTCGTACACCCAGTTCCTTCCTAATAGGAGATTATAGTCTAGGTTAGCATCTACGACTTCAACTTCGATATTAACAACCTTCCCTCCAACACATATAGGAAAGGCCGGGATAATCCCATGCGGCTTGTGAGAATGGCCATCAAATGTAGTTAAGACGGTTGGTGAAGGAACAGCCGAAGGTGAACCAATAGCCTTCCAACATGACATGGACATGACACATGTGGAAGCTCCTTCATCTATAACGGTGCGAAAAATACTGATTTTCCGGTATGTAGACATTATCTGAAAAGCCATATGATGAGGGAGTCTCTTTTTGACATTTGACATGTCAAAAGAGAGCATTAAAGAATTAGCTGGATCGACTGCTCCAATTGCGGAGAGTAAAGCACTTCTCTAAGACGGACACGACTGGAGAACCTCCAAAGCGGACATAGCACACGGGCTTTGAGCCAAATCCTCCACAATGGAGTAATTTTGGGCGGCCCTAGCATTAGGGTTAATCGTCGCACGTCTGGCGGAACCTTTCGGTATCCTAGGTATAGTCTCAATAGGAGGTCGCTCAATATGAAGGTCCCTACCTCCGGGAACAGTTTTATCCTTAGATGTTTCAGCTTCACCATAATCACGTGACCGAGTAGTCACATGGACGTTTGAACCCATCATAAAAACATTTGATGTTTTTTCCCCTTCCTGGTTGCCCCCTGAGGAGGTCCAAGAATTCGAATTCGCGCCAGCAAGAAGTTGCTGCCCTTGGGGAAACGGGTTAGTTAACACAGCTTGTGAACTAGAAGTCCCTTGCTGTCCTAACAAGCGCTGAGCGTCTTCAATTCTAGGGCAGAGATGAGTTAGATGGTCCCCGCTGCATAACTTGCAAGGGAACTTGACTTTCTTTCTCGACTCACCTTTACCACCACCAGCGTTGTTGCCGGATTTATTTGCATCGGGCTTCCCATCCGAGTTCTTCTTCTTACCACGTCCTTTCTTTTTCCCATTGGAATTTTGATTTCCTTTGGGGTTATCGGATTGGACGGCATTAATGGAAGAATTTTGGGAAGCGGGAGGATTAGAGAATGTGACTTGGTTGTTAGAAGCAGTTTATAATGACAACTGCGGCAATTGATTCAACAAGTTCACTGTAGTCGAGTCTACTGACCCAACGATACCATCCGCGTGCGGACCTGGCATTGGCTTAGCTAAATCAACCTTAGATCTAGGAGCATCTGGCAAGTACTTTTGGAGGATCCCAGACTGAGAGTAAATAAGTTCTAACTGCTGGGCCCTGAAAATGGCTTGCTCCTCAGAATAGACCCCAGACATGGAGACATCCTTGGAGATCTCAGGTTGCAAAGACTTCAAAAACCACTCTAGATGGTACTCTGGAGGGATTTCAGCTTTGATGAGCCTCTTTCTCCGTCTCCATTCCTGAATGTGATCAGAAATGTGGGTTGCCTTATCCTGACGAAAGGTGGCCAGAAGTTCAGTTCCGGCATCATAGCGGACAGGCAACTGGAAGTGATTTAAGAAGATATTGGCTAAGTCAGCGAACGATGTAAAGCTGCCCCCTGGCAACTCTATGTACCATTTAGCCGCATTACCAATCAAGGTGCGCTGAAAGAGTCTCAACCTAATCGAATCCTCGATGAGGGAGTTGGATGAGAACCACAAATGGAATGTGGTTACATGATCGCCCGGATCTTCACCACTCTTCCCTTCGAATTTTGGAATGTCCGAAGGGAGTTTGGTTGGGACCGGAGGCCAGGCCGGATTATACCTGATTGAGTCGTTTGTTAACTTTGTGAGATCTGGTAGGTTTAACGTTGCTAGAAACGGAAGCCTAGGAGGACCTAGGGGATTCCACCCAGACTGGGCAGAACTCCCTAAGTTCTAAAAAGATTGTCCTAGGATTTGGGAGGCACCAGGCTGCCTGAAGTGACCAGTAGAATTGGCTGAACCAAAAGGCAAGCCTTGTGGTCCAGCAAAATTCGGAGTTTGACCAACTCCTGTCGTATAACCTCCATAGCCTGCAAAGTTTCCTCCTAAAGAATGGTAAGGAGTTGATAACCCCTGATATGGGTTCCAAGCCGAAGCAAGGGGAGGAATACTTTGAAATGAACTAACCATGGTGTACGGCCTATTCCCTTGTTGGTCGATAAATGGATTCCCAGTTCCTGCACTACTAACCCCAGGGTTATTCCAACCTTGGAAAGGATTGCTGCTTTGTCCTATAGAAGAAAAAGGCATGGATCCTACCGTCGGGTTGGAATGTGGTATATGACCACTTCCGAAAGGAAAACCCTAGAATGAGGCTGATCCACCCATCATGGACGTAGCCGCACTAAACGGAACCGATGGAATACCCTGTGATTGGGTGCCAAAAGAGAAGAGTCCAGTACTAAAAGCATTGGTTTGGGCATTTCCACTCGTGGACGAAATGGAGGTAGAACCAAGTAGAGATGTGCTCGCAAAAGATCCAAACAAGGAAGTGGAGGGGATGGAAATGGTTCCTCCCCCTTGCACCGATATAGGGGTTTGCATAGTCGCAGCACTTGTAGAAGCCATGCTTCCAGTAGTGGTCATGAATCGTAAGCGCGTAGCGTAACCTGGACTTGCCGGTCTATGTGACGGAGTCCCAACGTATTGCAATACGTCTGGATGACTAAATGGTAGAGGAGAATTTGGAACCACTAATGATTCTGAAAGTTCTTCTACCTCTACGTTATCCTCTGCTTGAAAGCAAACTCGAGAAAGGACTGGAGTGTCCCTCTCTTGCTCAGAAGTACCAGGCCTTGCTTGGCCGCTAATGTCCCCGAGAGGAGGATCAATCCCCGATGCGTCAACCGGCGTGGGACGGACCCCACCGGTAGTACTGCCTCTGCGCCTTCTACGAGAAGTCTCTAAACTTGGTGGCGAGAGACCACGAAGTCTTCGAGACCGTCTTGGAGATCGGTCAGCCACTTTGAATTTTTTGTTATGATCTAACTAAAGACTCAAAAAATTAAAAGCTAAGCCGACTAGGAGCACAGAGCACACACTATAAAGTCCCTAAAGATACAGCCAGTCAAACAACTTCCAAGTATTTCCGCTCCGGGTGATTAGGACCGGACACCAAAATACGAGAAAGTGAATCAAGGGACCTTCCGAAGATAGTCTGGGATGATGAGGGCCCAGTCCTACCAGTGAAGGTATCAGAGGAAGTTACGCTGACCTCTTAACAACAGCCTGCGCCGGTGCAAGCCCCCAAGCTTCGCAAGGGTGCCCTCCAGTAGTACTGTCGAGAGTGATACAATGTCGACCTCAGGTGCCATGGGATTCCCCTCCGCAGCCACCTATGCAGATCCCTAGGAGAGGCAACTATGGGTACCAACTCGTCGCAGAAGCTAGGCGGAACAGTCGTGAGGTAAGTTCGGACAAGTAGGAGAGGGGGTATCTCTCTTCCCTGTCTTCACAGACCCTCGTGCTTAACTCCCAGATCCGGAGCTTTCCTGGTCTTGCTAATGCTATTGGATTTACTCTCGTTAATCAGACTCTTATGTTTGACGTTTTATGTGGCCTTGGAGAGTTAACTCTCCACTCGCCTAATCCAAGGCCCTAAAATCCTAAACTTGTTGGTGTAACTGACTAAAACAAAAAAGTTCTAGTGGATTTTAATTTAGCGCTTGATTTTATTAGGCTGTTCTTTAAGTCACAAGGTAATGGAGATCAAACTTGTGGTGTTTTTATGGACGCAAAAGAAATTAATAAAACTTAGCTACATGCACATGCACTTTTTGTTTTCGATGAAGAGCAATTTCTATGAGGTTCAGAGGTACTTCTAATATAAACAAATTTTCTTTTTCTTTTCAGACTCCACACTCACAAAAACTAACAAAACTAAATATGCCTAAAAAGAGATGCAAATCTATCTTAATGCAAGAACTATATGTGGATGCAAGATTTAAAGACTACTTCTAAAAACAAAGAAGGAAAGTTGCTGCTTTACCAAATTTTGTCTTGCCACTAAAATGCTTAGATAGAAGATGATGTGTTACCAATCATTTCGTCCAAACAATAAAAACAAGTTTTAAGATAAAAACAAAGCACTTTCACTTCGCAAAAAAGGAAATCAAATGAAAAGCAAGTTTAAGAAAGCGAAACTCAAAACTTTCAAAAGATTTTCTTTCAATCAAACCAAAAAGTCTTTTTCAAAGGAAAGCTCTCAAAAATACTGACACCAATGATTGATAAATAGGCAACCAAACACTTTTGTGAATTGACACCTTTCAAATGATGAAAACTCAACAAAAATAAATGTGTTTGAAATCGCTTTTGACAATCAGAAGCAGCAATGAAAGTCCAAAAGATCAAAAGACAAGTTTCAAGAAAATGATAACAAACAACTTTCCCGAAACGAAGGAGCAAATGGTCACAAAAATGGTTTCTTTAAGCAAACAAAAGGGTCATCAAAACAAAAATGAACACAAAGCTTGAAATCCAATCTTCCTACTCTGCTAAAACAGAGCAGTCAACATTCTTAACCAGAAATCTTGTGTGTCAAAAATCAATGACGCTTGCAATCAACGAAAACAAGACTAGTACTCCTTATAACTAGAGAGAGTTCAGAACAAGATGCCCCCTGTTAAACAGAGGACTGTTACTGGAAAATGACTGCTTGAAACTGACCCAAACCACCAGACAAACATTCAGCAACAAGAAAATTTGTAAATCTTGAAAATTATATAGTATACGCGCCTGCAGTGATGTGCAGAATGCATGTACACGCGACTGTAACTGAGGAAACTCGCGTATACGCGGGTTCACTTAGTACAACTTGCGTATATACGCTTCTGTAATCCAGAAAAACTGTGTGTCTGAAGATTTTCAAGAAAAATAAAAAATACAGACTGAAAAAACTGGAAAAGCTTAGAGTTCAAGAACAGATCAGACAGTCAGAGCCAACAAACAGAGGGGCTGAGCCTTGATTGGCTTGAAAACTACCCAAACTAGGAACAACAAGAGTGTTGTCCCCAACGGAGTCGCCAATTCTGGTTGAAGGGAAGGTACCCCTAGGGTCCTTTGGGCTAAGACTCTACCAGACTGAAAATTGCTTATTCAAAGAAACACACACACAGCCATCATCTTTACTTTAAGAAAATTCTAATGTTAAGGGTACGTACCTAAGGTCCTACATTCGAGAAGGCCTTTAGGGTCCAAACCCTTCTTGGAGTTCCCTTCTTCTTCCTTTGACCTGTAAGACAAACAAATCAAAGAACACAACAGTACATGTACAAATACTTATGTATAAACCATCTTTACGCTATAAAGTTAGTTATAAAAATCTTTAAGCAACCACTTGCATAAGAATTCAAAACAAGAATCTCATAAGCATAAAGAAAGATTGTTTTGGGAACAAAGATGTGTTTCTTTATATATAAAGGCAAATAAAGTACATATAACGGAAAGATATCACCTGAACACCTTCAGCAGGCTCCAAGAAAAGCTTCCTCCCGGATTCGTTCCAGCCTCAAGCCTCCAACAAGAGCTCCTTCCAAGTCTTACTCAATGATGACATAAAGGATGAATGATCACCAATACACATGGAAACAAGGGTTTCCTATGCAAAATGGGGGAAGTGCAGAAAGCACCAAGGACTTTAGACCTGGTCTATAGGGAAAATCTCAGCATAATAATCTTGCTCTTCTTTTCTCTCCCTTAGGCCTTCCCTTTGATGTCTTTTTATACCATCTCCAAAGTAGTTTTTTAGTTAGGAGTTGGTGGGGAACAGTTGGGCCATGGGCACTAACAGGTGATCAGCAGGTAAAACTCGCGATCTCCGCCCGAAAATAAGGAATTATATATTTTTTTAAGTGTTTTAATACATACACGCGGGTTGGGTATACACAGACCCGCGTGTACACGCGTTTAACTCAGGGCAATGTCGCGTATAGGGAATAAAACACTGTTTTTTAAATTTTTGGACCAGGTCTGGAAGGAGGGGTTGCCCTAGGCCATGAGTGCAGCATCACAAACCATAAGAGTGAGATTTGGAGCTATAACAGTGGTGTCTATCATCTTGACATCAAGGGGAGGGATCACGATGGTGGGACTAGAGTCCCCTTATTCTGATTGAATAGGGGTACCATAATCCATGGGTAGAGGAGTAGGGGTTCCACTATGAGTGGCCTCATATTTTCGAAGTGTTTCAAGGCAATCACGAAATTCATTGAGATGAGGGAAATAATGGGAATAGTGACCATGATGATCACACATCACACAAGGGTTGTTTGTGCACAATGTTATGAGTTTATTGGGTGGACCTAGTAAGTTAACATGGAATTCAGGGATATTTGACTCAGGGAACATTTCATGAACTATAGGTTTAAGATGAGGAAGCTCGGTACAATTATTGGTGGCATGCCCAACAAATTTACACAAAGTGCACGAAGGTGACAACTTTGGGGCCTTAGGAGGATCTTGGGAAGCCTTGTCCTTAGGTTCGTTCCTCTTAGAATTGTCCCCTTGTCCAGATTCTTTCGCAACAGGAGTGGGTTCCTATTGAGGTGTTGGTGGAACTGAAGCAATGGTAGGGGTCGTAGGGACTGGTTAGACTGAGGTCAAAGCATGATAAGGTCTTAGCTAACCAGGTAGAATGCTTGCAGGGGGATCGATGTACCATACTAGGATTCCCAGGGTCATGTTAGGAAGGACCAGTGAAGCCATGGCAGGGACAAAAAGTACTCCAGGAGGGGGAAATAAGAAAGATATCTAGCTTGCAGGGTAATGTCTCGATGGAATAGCTCCTGGATGGTTGAGACCTAGATGAACAGTTCCTGGTGGGAACATAGGAGAGGCACCCACAAATGGAGGAGGTCTTAGGTGGGTGGATCCATAGGGCTCGGTTGGGATGGTAACAACAAGGTTTTGAGGATCTAGTTGTAGAACATATGTACCAGACTGCTTGAGAGAAACCTATGATGCTTGTAACATGAAAACACTCATAGAGTTAGGCTCTGAGATGGGAGGGGTGGGATTAGGGAAAGAACCCAACAATGTGGAATATTTATAGACTCCAAGTGAAACATTGGTGAGAGGATTTGAAGACTGCTTATCTCGCACTGATGAGATAATGGACTTTGGGGAGGTCACGAATGTTGACTTTTAGTATGTCAACTTATTGATGGTGATGATCTTCCCTTCATGGGGGAAGAACATCTTGTAGAACACTGCCGACGCAATGGTGGACATGGCATATGTGTAACTATGACCTAAGAGAATGTTTTAATCCAAAAGGGAATCAATGACTTCAATGTCTGTTTTGGAGAATTTGGTATCTACGGATAAATACTAATTCCCTAGATCATTAGCAATATCTAGAACAACCGTTTAAAGTATTTTAGTATTTTCCTATAAGCAATAGATAATATGAGAAGATGAGAAGACATACTTGTAGTTTCGCTCTTCTCTCGTCTCCTTTGTATCGATCTTGTCACTCCTTCTTGTACTTAATATGCTTGAGAAGCACCTATAAACACAAACAAAAAACAAAGAATCGATAAAAGCAAAATATCTATTAAATGTAAGTGAATGGAATCAGATACATTTCACACATATAAGCATTACAATACAATACAAACATATGGGAGAAAGGTTCAAATACTTTATTGAATAGAAGAAGGAATTACAAACATTGTGTCTGATTCAAAGTCACTCCTCCAGGTTGGATCCCATCCACATCACATCAAAAGCATTACAAACTTGTAGCATTACAATACTTGCTTCAAAGCCAATTCTCATAGCAACATTATCTCCTTACAATTCAACATAATCCAGCCCCTGATCACTTATGTGAGTGGTCAATTTATAGGGAGATGAAGGAGTTTTTGTCATAAATGGTGGCATTGAATGGCATTCCATACTTAGAATTAGTTCCATGGAGGAAGGGATGAGAAGATATGATGCATCTTAACTCATTTCTCATCCATTACGAGCTCATAGGAGTTGATAAGTGACAGAACCTTCTAGATGACTCCAAAAGATAAGAATATTCCCCAAACCCTATGTGAATGTCACTCAAACTCGCCCAACATAGATGAAAGGAAGCCTAAGTGCACTACAGAGCACCTTGGCATGAACTTAACTACTCTGCAGCACACCCTTACATGGGCCTACATGCGTCGGTCCCTCTAGAGGCCATTTCTGGGTGTCTTCAAGTCATGAAACTGTCTGGGAAGGAGGCATTCAAAGGGGTAACTTGTTTAGGGCATGTAGCAACTGAAATTAGGGTTTGATGAGCCCTAAAAACACTGATCAAGATGATGTGATTAGTGTGCCCAAATGAATCTGTAACAGCTGCCCCCTAAAGCATGAATTCAGAAAAATGCCAATGTCGAATGAAATTCTTTATGATATGATGAGGAGGTATTGAAGTAGAAGGTGACCTACATCAATTACAATACATATATCATGAATTTTTGTTTTTACATGAATTACTGAAGGAAGGCATATCCATGCTCAGCTTATAAACTTTCATTACATGTACATAAACAGTCGTCAACAGATATAGACCCATGATTGGAATGACTATCAATGTAAAGCCATTGTACATATGATTTAGTACTCCTAAAATTGCAGCCTGGATGGATGAAACTAGATCCGGGGTCTTCTATCTCATTCAATCATTCACTCAAGTAAGAGTCTAACCATGTGAATATGTGATCTGAAGTCGGACATGCAAAGACACCATCTGATTAGTAGCCATTGATGTAATATGTTAACAGATGCGAGAGGAATCATCAATAATGATAATGATCCTCAAGGTATTGCAGTACATTATGCACGATGTCAATGGATGATTTGATGTCGAACACCATAAACAGTCTTTCGATCGAAGGCCATTAATTTCAACCTATTGCCAAAAGCGAGAAACCTGCCATTGATGTATGCAAGCCTCAAGGTACTGGAAGGGTGTTTCTAAGTCAACTTCTTGGATAATAAGTTGATGTTGACAATAAGTGAATCGTTGCAGGAGATCCTTGATGTATCCCACATCAACGACATGAAACGAGTGTAATGATTTTGGAGACGGAATTTGACTAACACAAGGTTCAGGAATGGTGGTCAATGAAGGTTTATGGTATTGCAAAGGATGAATTTTTGACTGAATGACTTCTCTTGAACATGTCGGCGACACTCAAATGAATTGGTAGCATTGACCCAAAACAAAGTGATTGATGGTATGATAGACCAACTATGTGATAACCATCACGCTAATAATCCAACCCAAATAGTCACAGTGATGGAGTGAAAGTGTCATGTTCAAGAGCGACCTACTACCATAAAGTGGTTTTCCCCTTTTTCCCATTTTCCCAAGTCATTGCTGACCAGTACCTCTTTATTTTTATCAAGCTTGAGGAGGATAGCATATTCTTGTTGTATAATTCCACCCTTCAGGGGAATCCATCACTATTTGATGCTTTAACGAGTCTAGCAAAGGAGAAACTCGGTCTTGTCTACATGGACAAGTTTGTCGCTATTTGACGTTTTAACGAGTTTAACGACAAAGATAACTCAGTCCTTTTCATGTTTAGAGAGTTTGAAAAGGGAAAAAAAGAAAACTCCACAAGTTCTTTTTTGTTGATTTGTCTCCCAAGCCCGAAAAATCATAAAACAATACACAAGAGAACCTATTGACCATGTTCGGTAAATGTATTCCTTTTTCATAAATAATCTATCTCAGCTTGGAAAAGGGTTAAACTTATACCGAGTAGATGTCATTTCCAATCCATTAACGAGTTGAAAAGGATAAGTACTCATAAATATTTTCATATTTCGAGAGTCTGGAAAGAGCTTAAAGAGGACTCCAGTTTTGAGGAACGAGTGGTGTCTAGGATAGCAACTGGTTTCGGTGATGTTGGAACTTCTCAAAACATGATGATTTCTATGAAAAGGCTAGCTAATAAGACCACTCATTGCAACTATTCCTCCAAAAGGGTAAAACAACCAAGTGAAAGCATATGATCGGCCAAGCAGATAGTGACGATGGAAGGAGAAAAAACCAAGGCTCATCTTATGGAAGAGGCTGATAGAATGGCAATCATGAGGGTTAAAATGGAGATGGGTTCATTTTTAAGCAAGCTTGAACCATAGGGAGCTATGCTTGGATTTAGTTTCATGTTTACACAAGCTTAGAACGAAAAGCTATGCTTGGATTCAGTTTCATGTTTACATAAGCTTGAAATGAAAAACTATGCTTGGATTCAGTTTCATTTTTACACAAGCTTGAAATGAAGAACTATGCTTCAGATTCGTTTACATGCCCCCAACATGATGAAAGGGAGAGTCTCCTGTAACCAGATGGAAGTCGCTGCGGTGAAGCAGGACGGCTATCCAACACCTTCTTGGCTTCGTCCAGATAGGGACAAAGGTGAATGGGGTGATTCCCTTCACATAACCTATAGGGAAACTTAACTTTATGACTAGGTTCATGCCCCCCAAGCTTCATTAAATTCACCAAAGTAGACTACTCGTGGCTATCAGGTGGATGGAATGAAGGTTCATTAAGGAGATCAAGTGAAAGACGCGACTGGGATTTTATGAGATCTAATCAAAGACTTGACTTGGAACTTAGGACCTTGTTTCATTTTTTAATGAGCTTGACATAAGAAAATGAACTCTACTTAGATTCCTTGTTTCATTTTTTAACGAGGTTGACACAAGACCAAGAACTGTACTCATATCCTTGGTTTCATTTTTTAATGAGGTTGACACAAGATAAGGAACTATCCTCATATCCTTGGTTTCATTTTTTAGCGAGGTTGACACAAGACAAGGAACTATCCTCAAGGACCTGTTTCATTTTCTAACAAGGTTGACACAGTAAAAGAACTATCCTCATATTCCTTATTTCATTTTTTAACAAGGATGACACAAGACAATGAACTATCCTCGTATCCTTTGTTTCATTTTTTAACAAGGTTGACACAAGACAAGGAACTATCCTCATATCCTTGATCACGACTCATAAGAGGTCATGACTTCCAAGAGGTTCTCATCAGATGGGAGAACAATTCTCTAGAAGGGATCCGTAGCAATGAATCCGAGATCTGGTTCCAATGCCCCTAGTACATAATGTACAACATCACTGAATTGATCATCAGTTGATGTAGGCATGGAACGGGTTGCCACATAATTAACCCGTGGCAGGGATGATACCATTGGTACAAAAGGACCACTTATGGAAGATGGTTGACTGGAAACCATATTTGTACCAAGAAATGGAAGATGGTCAACAGTGACAATTGTGCCTTCATGCGGGGAATAAATCACTCGAAAGAGTGTTGAAACAATAGCTCCCATGTCATAAGCATAGTCGCACCCAAGAGGTAAATTGTAATCTAAAGGTCTTGGGACTACCATCACATTCAGATAAATGATTTTTCCTCCCAAAGTAATAGGAAACTGAGGAAGGATCCCTAATGGTTCACTGGTTCCTCTGTTAAAAGCCAACAGATTATGGGTAACTGGCATAAGCAGTGGTGAACCGAGCTCTTTCCAAGCAGTGGAGGAAAGGATACTCACAGATGCACCTTCATCTATAATAGTTCCAAATACATTCATATTACAATCATATTACAAACCTATACCATGATATGGAAAGGCACATAAGAAGGAATATGGAATCCTGCCAGTCGATTCCAATCAAAGGAAGTGACCAGATTACTTGCAGGGGGTATCGTAAGAATGGGAGAATTATTCCCTTAAGTTACGATATCGGGAGGATTTTCCTCTTATCTTGATGGAACAGGAGGGTTGCCTCCAAGCTCATTGGAATCTGAAGAAATGAAAAGAACTTGAGTGGTATCATATTCACTCTCTTTGGGAAGGTACGATTAATTGAAGGTGAAATCGGGTCAACTATTTCCTTGACTTGTTGATTTGGGTCAAGTATAGACTCATAGGATTCACTTTCAGAGGGACTGGGTTTGACTGATGGTTGATTTGAGTCAGTCAATTCGTCAACTAGTGAAGGATTAAGGAAGATATTCCTATAACCAGATGGAAGTCAATGCAGTGAAGCAGGACTGTTATCCAACACTTTTTTGGCTTCATCCAAATAGGGACAAAGGTGAATGGGGTGATTCCCTTCACATAACCTACAAGTAAACTTAACTTTACCCTTATTTCCATGATATTTACTACCACTAGTTGATGGTGTGTCACCAACATGATCTTGAGAAGTTGATGGCATGGGATGATATGAATGAGAAGACCATTCTTCTAAGATTTGAGGAATATCAGGACAATTTCGAAGAAGATGGTCTCCTGTACAAAGTTTGCATGGATATCGAGCTTTGATGGATGGTTTCTCATCATATGTTGCATTTAAAGCAATGGTTGCTTGGTTGCCCCTCTGCTGAATTTGCTTCTTCTTCCTCCTCCCTTTCTTCTTCTTCTTAGCAACCTAGTTACTAGTACCAATACTTTCAACAAATGAAGAGGAAGAAGGGGAGGAAGAAACAACCGAAGAAGAAGGTGAAGGGTCAACTTTAGGATTAACTAGAGGTTGTTTTGTGTATTTTGGGGTGTACTCGATTGTGAAGAAATCACGATATTTTGAACCAAGGAGGTTGAAAACAACCATACTAGTAAGCTAATGGTAAATCCCAATAGGGATAATGCAGCCATATAAGGAGCACCAATATTTTTAAAAGGAGGAAAAGGACTAGGATTCCCATCAAAAGGAATTCCTTGATCAGTGGAATCCAGATTTGTCGCCATATGTTTCAACCTAAGATCAACTAAGGAGTGAGTGTGGAGGATGTTTCCGCGTCAATTAATTTTATTTTAATCAAAGTAACATAACAAAACAAAAGAGGGATAATCTAGGAAAAAGGTTTACCAAGCAACTGCGAACTGCTAAATACCTCCCAGCGAACTGAGAAGTATGGGTAGGCAATCTCCCCGAAAGTTGTGTTCGGTGTATCACAATGTACAAGGCGGCCGACATGGTTACCTAAGGATGGATAGCAACCTAGTGTTGTCCTCCCATATATACTTGAAAGTATGTGGAGGCCCAATTCGTATTAGTGTTGTCTAATGCAGAACCACACGGTGAGAGCATTCCCATATACTTTATGTGTTGTAACACCACCCTATATAATCGAAGGTACTTGGATGAGCTATGATATACTCACGTACGTGGAATGAGATATCACACTCGGGATGTATTGTAGACAAGTTAGTGACAGCTTCTATGTTTTACTACGCCAGAACAAGTCTCTATCCTAGAACCTATAAATGTTATTTGTTAGCTGACAATGTTCCATTAGGTAAATTTAGATAAATTTTAAGTTGATATTCTTTAGAATTTTCCTTTCAAGGTTCACCATGTGATGTATGTTTTCAATTCGTAAAATGAAACTAATATGATAAGCATTATTTTCATTCAATTGAACAATGAAAACCTTAGCTAGTAGGGATAGAGCAATTGGATCTTTGACAAAAAGCAAAGAGCATATCTAATGCAATTTCCCTAGCTATTCCTTTCAAGCATTCACAAACTACAATATGAACGATACAACTTTTTCTTTTTGAATCCCTTAATGTTATGATAAAAAAAAGGAAACTAATGCACATACAATCAATCAATCCTTTTATAAGAACGAAGACTTTACAACAGTTCAGTTTCGAAGGAAAAGAAAACTTTTACGACACTTTATTTCAAACAAAGATTAACCGACTATAATCTAACTTTGACTATAGACTAATAATGACAAAGAAAAAATTTAAGAAACATTAATCAATCAAGTTAAAGTATGGCTAGACAAGGAGATAGAAACTTGTTCTTTGAGTCATGACATTCATTAATCAATCAGCAAGAAAACAAGCAGAGAAAAGTTGGCAAAAACACATTCCAAAGGAGGGAAACTGACCATAGGAGGATCAACACAGCCCTGAATGGGATACAATGTGCTTCAGAGCATCGTCCCTAAGCCAAGGGTGCTTTGCAATGCACTATGTCTCTCACAAGCCTGCGTTGGTGACAATGAGCCATTTCAAAAGGAAATTTGACACAATTTTGACCAAATTTTCAATGCAAAAGAGCTGAATTACAATCAATGAACAAAGGTAGGGTCTGCGAGGATGTCTTAGGAGGTGGATAAGCTACTAGGAAAGAAGATATTCCCCAGTGGACTCGCCAATTTGTTTTGGAGAATTTGTATCTACGAATAAATACTAATTCCCTAGATAAGTAGCCATATCTAGAACAAAAGTTTAATGTATTTTAGTCTTTTCCTATAAGCAATAGATAAGATGAGAAGATGAGAAGACCTACTTGTAGTTCCGCTTTCCTGTCGTCTCCTTTGTATCAATCCTGTCGCTCCTTCCCGTACTTAATACGCTTGAGAAGTACCTGTAAACATAAATAGAAAACAAAGAATCGATCAAAGCAAAAGATATATTGAATATAAGTAAATGGAATCAGATACATTTCACACATATAAGCATTATAAGACAATACAAACATATGGGAGAAAGGTTCAAATCATTTATTGAATAGAAGAAGGAACTACAACCATTATGTCTAATTCAAAGTCATTCCTCCAGCTTGGATTGCATCCACATCACATCAAAAGAATGACAAACGTGTAGCATTACAATACTTGCTTCAAAGCCAATTCTCATAGCAACATTATCTCCTTACAATTCAACATAATCTAGCCCCTGATCACTTAGATGAGTGGTAAATTTATAGGGAGATGAAGGAGGTTTTGTCATAAATGGTGGCACTGAATGGCCTTCCATACTTAAAATTAGTTCCATGGAGGAAGGGATGGGAGGATAGAATTCATCTTAACTCATTCCTCATCCATTTTCAAGCTCATAGGAGTTGATAAGTGAGGGAACCTTCTAGATGAATCCAAAAGATAAGAATATTCCCCAAACCCTATGTGAATTTCTCTCAAACTCGCCCAGCGCAGGTGAAAGGAAGCCTAAGTGCTCTGCAGAGCACCCTGGCATGGACTTAACTACTCTGCAGCACACCCTTACATGGGCCTACCTGTGCTGGTCCCTCTAGAGGCCATTTTTGGATGTCTTCAAGTCATGAAACTGTCTGGGAAGGAGGCATTCAAAGGGGTGACTTGTTTAGGGCATGTAGCAACTAAAATTAGGGTTTGATGATCCCTAAAAACACTGATTTGGATGATGGGATTGATGTGCCCAAATGGATCTATAACAATGTCGATATGAACATTCTTACCAACATGGGTCACTGGACAATTGCGGTACATGCCAAGGGGTTTGGAGGAGTGTTCGTCCCAAGCATGCTAAGTGATGGTGGAAGGGGACAAATCAAGTGACTTAAGTTGTTTCCAAACAACAACGAACATCACATAGGTGGATGCACCTTCGTCAATAATACATTGGGAGATGATTGCATTATGGACTCTAACTAGTATCTCGAAAGCAACGAATGAAGGCAATGGGGGATTTTCTGATGTATCAACAGAGAAGACAATCAAACGATCGTTAGAAGGATCTACTACACCCAAGGTAGTAAGTAGAGCTTTGTTTTGTGATGGGCACGACTGGAGGACTTCTAGCATCAACATGGGGGTAAGTGATTGCGCCAAGTTATTTACTATACTGTATGTATGGGCAGCTTGGTTAGAATTCATGTTATGTCATAATGGTCCCTTTGGGATCTTTGGAATGGACTCAACTTTAGGTTGATGAATCTCTAATGGACCATTTGGTGTCGTAAGATGCTCAGTAGATGCTTTGGTTTTTGACTCAGTGGTAGATGAAGTCGCTAGCTTGTCATATTGAGACGCCTAAGTTTGCAGGTTGATATCGAAGGGATTAACCCCATAAGAGTTCATCATAAGGATCGGGTAGTCACCATGACTAAAATGTTGGGGTGGATGGGCTTCTTGACCTGGTTGAGGTTGAGCAGCAACAAATCCTTACTGAGTGAAAGGATTTGTGAGCACTTCCAGTTGGGATGGCACAAGATTCAGAGGCAATTATTGATCTCTAGAAGTTGCTTGAGCTTCCCACATTTGGCGCATATGGGTTAAGAGAGGAAACTCATGTGTATAATGGCCATGTACAACACAACATGCACAAGGCGTGTTCATTCGAATAGCCTTGTTCTGGTTGGGATGGCTACCCTATTGCTGGTTGTTGGTGTTAGGCTGGTTCTCATGCGGTTTACTAGATTGATTACCTTGATTACCCAGGTTACCCTTGTTACCTTTTCCCTTATTATTTTTCTTCAAATTTTGGGGATTGGTCGCACTTTGCTACGCAAATACTTGACCCTGATGGGGTGGTGGCTACTGGGGCTAATGATGCATGGGAGGATGTAGTGCTAATGCTTGAGGGGCTAAAGCACTGAACTGTGCATAAGGAGGAGCAACAGTTTGGTAGACAAGTTGGGGTCCTGAAAACATGTTGTTAGTAAAAGGGGCATAAGTGTTTGAGGAACTGGTGACCCCTTGCGGATAGCCATAACGTTTCTGAGTATATGGAGAGGGGTGTGAAATGGTTCCAATGATAACATCAGAAACATGAGATGTCCTCGGTGCATTGGCACTTCTAGGACAAGGGAGGTCTGGAATGATGGTATAGACATAATTGGATTGCAGATAAATCAGGTCATATCTTAGAGTGGTTTGGAGAGATTGTTCCTTGGTCTCAGGAAAATGGGATGCAACATCTTTCCCAATGGGTGGTAAAAGGCTCCTAAGAAAACAATCTAGATAGGCACAGACTTCGAAAGGCGGGGCACAACATGTGCTCCTCCTTCGATGCCACTCTTGAACATGAATAGAAAGACGAGTGGCGAAGGATTGACGAAATGAGATTAATAGCTTTGTACCAGTGTCGTTCTAGAGAGGTAACTGGAAATATAAAGGAATGCTTTAGCAAGTGTCACGAAAATGGAATGAGATGCAGTAGTATGGTCTACATACCATTTTGCATCATCGCCAGTGAGCATGCGTTGGAATAGCTGAAGACGAATGGAGTCATCAGTAATGGAGTTGGATGAACACCACATGTGGAAGGATTGGACATGCTTGGTAGGATCCTCTCCATCATTAATCTCAAACTTTGGGATGTCTGAGGGAAGCTTAGTCAGCATAGAAGGCCAATTAACATTGTGTTGTATGGGGTCATTTATCAACTGGCTAAAATATGGTAGAATTAACCCAACCATAAAGGGAGGCATGGGGTCTTCCAAAACAGTTCTTGAGATTGTTTCGCTTGATGTGACCACCAGGATAGAATTGGAACAAGCACCAGGTTGGGTTCCTGCACTAGCTGTGGTTCCAGACATGGTGACGATATGCGGTGAAGGAGGCTTGGAATCAGATGAGGAATCAAATGAACCGGGAGAAGAGTTGGTATGGGGACTCAGAGGGCTATGAACTCGAACCTAACGGGGAGGGGTAATATGCCCAAGCGGAAACTGGGGGTGAAGGCCTAATAGTCTTTAAAACAAACACCTTGGTGGTGCAATGGTGGTATGACACACATGACATAGAAATGGTTAAGGGAGATCGATAATATGCTTTTGTCTCGATGAGGGGAGATAAATTTATTATGTTAAGTCTTAGCTTGGTCGTGTAAACCAATCACCCTTCGCTTAAGGTTTTCTTGTGTGTGTTAGTGTATTTATTGATTAAGCCCAAATTGTGTTTGTAAAAATAAAACAACAACTGGCTGAAAAAAAAAAAAACTTAAATTAACAACATAAAATGAACCGCAAAAGAATTAACTAAACCCCACCCAAACTGGGTTTGCAAACATTATCTCGGTTGGTGGCTAAATCAACAGAAAATACACTAAAGTGGTCAAAATATCTAAATGTCAGTGTGACTGAGATCAAGTGACACTAAGTTGCTCAAAAGTGGTGTAGCAACAACAAAAATCCAGAGAGGAAGATCGATGCAAAAAGATAGGGTGATGGGTGTAACACCTAGGCAAACTGATGGGAACCTAAGGCCAATGACAAAACAAGTTTTAATATGAAACTATGGATGGTGAAAACCTATCTCTATAGACCTAAAATAGAATGGTACAGATCTGGAAAATGTGGCTGAAAGCACTACAAAAACTCAGACTACTCACTCAGCTAAACTCCTCCTATAAAGGTGGAAGCATACTAGAAGCCCTAAGGGGGGCTAAATTTGACTTCGACGAGTAAATCAACATATATCAAGGACTAAGAAGGGTGAGACAGGGGTCAGACAACTTAGCAGACAACTCTCTACAAAACCCTGAAACAGATCTCGGAAAAAACCTTAAAACCCAGAAATCGCAGGTATTGACATGTTTTTCAGGTGGGATCCCACTTTTTGGGCTGATAAGTGCACTTTGGCCTCTAGATCACAAATTTTGGGCCAAAAATTGTGATTTCTTCTCCATGGATCCCGGTTAGCAAATATTCAAAAAAATTGTTGCCTTTGTTGCCGCTGGTTCCTGTGACCTGCGGAAAAGACCAGAAAGCTTGCAGAAGTCAGAAATTTAACAGATCTAGGGTTAAAAAGCTAAGAAACATTAAGAGACTTGAAAAAATAAGAAAACCTAAGTTGAAAACTGAAGGTCACCTAGGTTTCTGGATCTGAATTATAAAACCTAGTGGAGTCACCAATTTTGTTGTAGTGTTTTCTTCTCAAAGATGTATGAAAAGAACCCACTTAAGATTGTGGACGACAAACAATATGAACAATATAAATGACTACTAAACATTGTAGATATGCAGTAATTGATAGAAACAGAACCTGCCAAAATTATGATCTATGCCACAATCATAGCTAAACAACAAAAAGGAAGCCTTTGATTAGGCTTTTGTTTTTTATTGTTCTACCTAAGGTTTGATTTAAGTGATTAATTATGTTTGTTGTAGAGGGGTGGGGCTTCACTTCGGCGGCACGCCCTTGGTTTTCCTAAGTCCATTCCGACGTCAGGCTTATTGTACATTCTGTAAATTTATGTTTGGTTTAATGAAATAGAAGGAACTACTCTTGCTTATGCAAAAAAAAGACAGCAAAAAGGAATAGTAATAACTCCAATGTTCCAATGGAAACCAGATATACAAAAAATAGTTTTTATTATAACACCTGTGAAGGGAACAAATAAATTTTACCAATCCCCCTCTATGGGATGGGTTCTTAGCTATCCTCAAACGTCTTCAGCTTGTGTAGACTCTCTCTCCTCTATAATGTGTAAATCCAACAAAAATATAGTTTAAGACAATGAAAATAATCAGAGTTACAATAGTCAGTGCAATAATGAAAATAATTAAAAGTGAATAATGAATGGAAAACCCTTCTATTTATAACAAAAAATTGAGTTATCCTCGAATAATGAGCAATAATAAAATATTATTAAACCCATTCTTGGAATAACTACTTGGAACATTTTATTATATTTGTTGACACCTAATCCGAAACAGATGGGTGAAGCTGGACAGTCATCTAGAAGATGAACTGATCCGTTTTATATATGTATAAATAATAGTTGGCTAAGGAATAAAATCATCAGTTCTTTCTTGCGCTCATTAATTTCTAGAGTTAACCTGGCCTGACATGGTATCAGAGCACAGGTCCCAAAATAGTGTAACTCCTGCTGAGCGCTGCATCATCCTGAGTGATTCCTGAGCGATTCTCTGCGCATATAGCACTGCCACTGCTGGAGACTGCGCCCTCTATCCTTCTAGATGACTGTCCTGAGCGCCTCTGATGACTGTGCCCTCAGATCATAAGTAATTGAAGTCTTTTATCAACAGAAGTTTTTTTAGCAGAGATATTTTTTACAGAATGCATTCAATCATTTCTATGGTCAGAATAGTTCTCACTGGCAAGGAGAACTATTTTGAATGGTCTCGGATGGTAAAACACACCCTCATCTACAATGAGCTGTGGAAAGGAGTGTGTGTCGAAGAAGAAGACAAAGACCCTATGCAGCCCACATCAGACAAAGAACTCGCCATTTGGGAAAACAAGAACAGCAAAGCCTATGCATTGATCGCAGCATCTGTAAATGAGGAAGTAAGTCGTCATATTTCATCCTATTCCACTGCCTTTGAAGCTTTACAAAAGCTGAAAGAACTCTATGATACACATTATGCACTTGAAGTTGTTCAGCTCATGATTAAACTCTTCACGCTTGAACTGAAAAATAATGATCCTCTTGCTCTTGTATCTGAAATAAAGTCTATAATGCATGATATTAAATCCACTAAGGTTGAGCTGGATATCTCTCTTATTGCCTTTCTCAAAGCACTCTATCCTACCTACTCCAATTATCTTGAGTCTTTACAAGCAAATGGAAACCTTAAAGATATAACCTTTGACTCTCTTGTGAAAAAGTTTGTTGAAAGAGAAAAAGCCTTTGGAAAGAAAACAGTCCCTGAATCTTCTGAAGAGACTGTTTGCCTTGCTCACAAAGAAAAGCATCCTGGTCAAGATTCTACAAGAGGAAGAGGTGGATGAAGAGGAAGAGGAAGATACTTCAGAGGCAGGGGGGGCAGACATTCTCAAGCAGAAAAGGCAGATCTGCATTGCATTCGCTGCAAACGAAATGGATCACATGATGCTTCTACATGCAAGCTACCATGGGACAAGGTTGAGCAGAGAAGAAACCAGCAGAAAGGTAAAACTGATGACACAGACAAAGGTAAAGCACCTGAATCTGCTCACTATATTGAGGCACAATGTAACATTGGAGTAAATGAAGACTTGTTTAATGCTTCACTTGCTTCTTCGAAAAATGACTGCTTGCTTGACTCAGGAGCAACCTGTCATATGACTCATAGGAAAGAATTTTTTGAAGATTTCACTGACAATGTTGATGGAGCAGTATACTTTGCAGATCAGTCAAAAATCAAGCCATCAAGGCTTGGCACAATCAGGCTTAAACTGCCTGGTCTTCCAGATTTTCTTCTGGATCATGTTCTATATCTCCCACAGCTCAAGAGAAACTTGTTGTCCCTGGTCCACATCCGCCATCAAGGTCACTCCATTCATATGTTTGATGGAAAGCTTGAGGTAAGAAAGGCATCTGACCATTCACTTGTCATGAGAGGTATAGAAGAAGAAAGACTTCTTAAACTGCAAGGAACCTCTGCTCATGCACAACATTTTTCATATATTTCTCATCATGATGAAGGTACACTTCCATCAAGTTTATTATGGAATGCTAGATTTGGACATTTAAACTATGATAGTCTCCGCTTGTTGAAGAAAAATGGTGTTGCTGGTTTGCCTACAATTCCTAGAAAACATAAACAATGTGATGCTTGCATTCTAGGAAAGCATAGCAAACAGTCTTTTCATGATTCACATTCAAGAGCACATAGGAAGCTTGAACTTATTCATTCAGATTTATGTGGTCCAATGCCTGTTCCTTCTGCAAATGGAAATAAATATATCATGACATTTATTGAGGATTACACCAGAATGTGTTGGGTTTACTTATTCAAGAACAAATCTGATGCTTTTCAAACATTCAAGAATTTTCATAAGTGGATTGAAAATGATGCACAATCTCATATTGGGTCTATTCGCACTGATAATGGAAAAGAATATACATCAAATGAATTTGAACACTATCTTCGCCAACATGGGATTAAACATCAAACAACTGTACCTTATAATCCTCAACAGAATGGTGTAGCTGAAAGAATGAACAGAACAATTTTGAATATGGTACGATCCATGCTTTTCTTCAATAAAGACAATGTTTTTGGCTGATGCTGTTCTATGTGCTGCATATATAAAGAATAGATGTCCATCTAGTGCTATAAGAAACAAGACTCCTTATGAATTGTGGTATGGACATGTTCCTTCGGTAAAACATCTCAGGATATTTGGTTCCACCTGTTATGCTTTAATACCAAAGGTACATAGAAACAAACTTGGTGCTAGAAGTTGTAAGCGTATCTTCCTGGGGTATTCAAACACATCTAAAGCATACCGCCTTTATGATGAAGTAAATAAAAAGTTTGTTTTATCTAGAGATGTCATTTTTCTTGAATCATCCAAATCTGACAGTGTTGTTGAGCGGCAACTTGATCGCTTGGATAGATTCACAAAACCGAAATCATTCCAAGAGTTTGATAATCAGATTCCACATCTTGAAGGGGGGATTCCTATACTAGATCAACATGTGGAATCTCCTTCTGAAGAACAATCTCCCCTGCATGACACTCCAACAACGGATGATGCTTTAAGTGATGTAATTGATAGAATTGGGAGACTCAATCTTGATTCAAACCCAACTCAATCAACAGAACAGCCTGGACCATCTCAGAAAGGTCCCCCAATGTGGCTGACAAAGACACTTGAAAGTGTTCATCCTGATGAAATTGGAAAAACAGGAACCAGAAATTCAAACCGACAAGATGGAGGTGATGTAGATAACTCTAATTCACCTGTTGATATGGATGTTACTTATGATTGTGAATTGAACTTGTCTACAGATTTTGAACCAACTTCCTTCAAAGAAGCTGCTTCTCATGATAAATGGAAAGAAGCGATGCAGAAGGAGTATGATGCCCTCATAAAGAATGGCACTTGGAAGGTGGTTGATCCTCCATTTGGAACCAAACCAATTGGCTGCAAGTGGGTCTACAAGAACAAGTACAAAGCTGATGGCTCACTTGACAAGCACAAAGCTAGGCTTGTGGCAAAAGGTTTTGCACAGAAGGAAGGGGTCGATTATGAGGAAACTTTTGCTCCCACAGTAAAATGGGCCACCATCCGGACACTCTTTGCACTAGCTGCTCAGAACGGTTGGAAAGTCCATCAAATGGATGTAAAAACTGCATTCTTGAATGGAGATCTAAAAGAGAATGTTTTTATGTCCCAGCCTGAAGGATTTGCTGTGAAAGGACATGAACACAAAGTATGCAAACTTGTGAAGTCCTTGTATGGCCTCAAACAAGCACCACGAGCCTGGTATGAAAAACTAACTGAGCATATTCTGAAACTCAACTTCAATCATTTTGATCTTGATGATGCAACTTTATTTGTCAAGAAAGTTGGCAAAACAGTTGTATATCTTGTGGTATATGTAGATGATCTTTTAATGACAGGGAACAATGAAATCTATATTGCATCCATAAAGAAAGAATTAGGAAAATTTTTTGAAATGACTGATTTGGGCTATGTTCATTACTATCTTGGCATTGAAGTAACCCAACACCCAAAGTCCATATTTCTTTCTCAAAAGAAATACATTGGAGATTTGTTAAATAGATTTGGCATGACAGAGTGCAATCCCCTTTCTACTCCAATGGAACAAAACTTGAAGCTCACATCTATTGAAGGAAAGGAATTTGAGGATGCAACAAAGTATAGACAGCTTGTAGGAAGTCTCATCTACCTCACTACTACCAGACCAGACAATTCATTTGCTGTTGGAATCCTCTCCAGGTTTATGCAAAAGCCTTGTGAGGGACATTGGTCTGCTGCAAAAAGAGTTCTAAGGTACTTGAAGGGAACTCAAGACCTTGGAATCAAGTATACACAGGTGGACGACTTCAACTTGATTGGATACTCTGATTCAGACTTCGATGGAGACAAAGAAACTGGGGTATCTACTTCAGGATATGCTATGAGTATTGGATCGGGAGCTGTCTCCTGGAGATCACGCAAACAATCAGTACCAATAGATTCCACAACAGAAGCAGAATATGTGGCAGCAGCTGAAGCAACGAAAGAAATTGTGTGGCTCAGGAAAATTCTTGAAGATTTGCAGGTAAAACAAATACAATCAACTCCACTCATGATTGATAACACCTCTGCAATAAAGTTGGCCAAGAACCCAAAGTTCCATGATCGTACTAAGCACATCAACACTAAATATCATCTGATCCAACATCATGTTGAGGCCAAAACAATCCATCTCCGTCATTGTTCCACAAATGAGCAAATTGCAGACATCTTCACCAAAGCGCTTGGAAGAGAAAAGCTTGAAAGATTCAGAATGATGCTTGGACTCACCAACATCCCTTCAAATTAAGGGGGGGAATGTTGACACCTAATCCGAAACGGATGGGTGAAGCTGGACAGTCATATAGAAGATGAACTGATCCGTTTTATGTATGTATAAATAACAGTTGGCTAAGGAATAAAATCATCAGTTCTTTCTTGCGCTCATTAATTTCTGGAGTTAACCTGGCCTGACAATATTTGGTTAGGAGGGAAAAAATATTTAATCTTTTATTTAGAAATATAAATAAATAAAAGATTTATTTATCATCTCAAGGAATTAGTTAAGAAATAATAAATAAATAAGGATTTATTTAATTATTCCTAAGGGATTTAGTCAAATTTGAGAAAGAATAATAATTAATTAGTGATTAATTAATTATTGTTAGAGAAAAATAAGATAACTAATGATTTATCTATTCACTTTTCATGATTGGGTCAAATATGACAAGGAATAAGAATTTAACAATGGTTTAATTAATTATTCCTAGAAGACAATAGAATAAATAGTGATTTATTTAATTATTCTTCATGGGTTTAACTATAAATTACTTAACAAAGGTGGTTTATTAAGTAATTTCTCACAGTGAAAGAAATTTTACTATGGTAAAATTGGCTTTACATGGTGTACTTCGATCCATCTAGTAAATTAGCTAGATGATCAATTTTTTGATGATACCAATTATTATGTCATTCAATGGATAAACTTGTTTACTAACCCTAATTGCATAAATGCATTGCAATGGTGGAAAGGCAAGTCCTCATTGGTCTTTAGCATTTCCTAATCATGGTTTTATATCCTAAGAGAAACTATTAATGGATAGGAGGATAAAATCAAGCTTTACGGATAATTCTTGTCAAGTTTGGAGGGCTTCTACATAGTGCTACAAGATGTTATAAGATTGCTAAAGGATTGCTCTATTTTTCTATAGGGTTGATCCTGTGAGAATTATGCTGGTGGAAAACATGGTATGAAGGTAGGAAAGGGTAATGGAGGGTATATGGATGTTTTATGAGGCCATTTCCATGCTTAGTACCCTTCAGGGGCCCATCTTTCATAAAGACCAATGCACACAGTGGCCTTCAACAAACCAGAAACGTACTCTCATTGAATAGTGTCTTGAAGGAGTTGTTTAGGTAGAAAGAAGGGAGATGGTGGTAAGAAAAGGAGTGTAAATGATAATGTTAACCCTGAAAATCAATAATAGTACCTACACACCATAGAAATTTACTCAGTATTGTCAGTCATCTATAGAATGTTAATAATGAAACTTGCAGAAAAGTTGAAATAACAGAGAAAGGATGAGTTGAATTTTATTTGAGATATAACTATTGCATTGAAAGGAAAAATATATTGTAATATTATTAAGACCTACATCCACAAGAGACTATCCTTCCTGTCCTTAAGGAAAATGGCTAACGAATCACAAATTTATTGAAAACAAAGATGTAAAAAAGAAGACTAATTCGAGATCTAACAATTGCAAAAGAGAGAAACTCTATAGCCTTGTTTTTCCAACACATTATCTCTAACCACACTTACCACAAGAGAGGTGATTGTTAGACCTGCAAAATAATTTTTCATAAGAAAATCCTATCAAGAAGGAGAGAAAACATCTTCAAGAAAGAAAATACATGAATAAAATACACATAATAGAGACTAGAGCCTCTGGGTTGGGCCCTAACCTAAGGGGACTCAGCCCTCTAAAACAAGTTTAGATTTAAGATAAAATAAGATTTCCTATTATCATAAAATAGTACTCAAGTACATGACAAGGAATGAAAATGGCAAGTTCAAGCTTCTAGCTCTTAGTAGTCTCTATCTTCTCCAAAAGTTTGAATTCTATTGAGCCCTTAGGATTCCTTATTTATACAAAAATGACTAAGTCGAGGCCTCCTTGGAAAGAGTGTTTCTTCCATCCAAAATCCATAAAAATGTGGATCTATCTCCCTCATATTCTCACATTCCTTGAGTTCATCAGTTTTTAGTATCTCCTCGAATTGTGGGTGAGTAAATACAGGGAGAAAGTTGAATTGAAAGTGAGTAAATGCAGGGGACAAGCCTCCTACATCTTCTCCAACTACCTCCAATATATATATATATATATATATATATATATATATTCATATTAAATGCACTCCTTTCCTAGACATTGATCCCATAAGATATGATAAGCATCCTTTAGTGATCCAGATCTCTCAGCCACCAGAATTAACCAAGATCTTTTACTTTTGTGATGTCAGCAGAATTGCATGTTAAAGAGTATGAAAAACCACCTGTGAATACTTTAAATAAGAGGAAACATAATGGAAACCATTAAATCAATAAACACACACAAGTTGATAATGAAGTTGATCCATTGTGGGTTACGTCTCTGGGCCCGATGTCAAGAGTGGGGAGGTTGCTTCATTAATTGTTGTAAGATGATGATGAATACATTATCTATTCTTTGGTAATACAAGGATGAACTTCCTTAACAACAGTGGCATGTCTCACCATGAGACACTATTCTATAAGAACTCTCACTCATATAAACCTCTCCTTTAACATGACAAAATATAAAACTCTCACATGAAGTCACATATAAGGATCCTCCAACAAATTGGAAAACAAGGATAACAACATCAAATCATCAACTTAACAAATATCAAAGAAGACATGGCATCAATGCATCTTATACCTCTACTTTATGGGATGGCCTGCAAATGCACACACCTGCTAAATAAATCAACTTCATGGTTGAATTCCTAGCAAAAAATCATGAAATCTGACTCTAAACTTCACCTCCTTCTGACTCAGCCAAATATGGGCTCCCCAAGAGTCTCAAAGATGAAGAAACTAATCTTTCCATCGCTTTCCTTATAGAAAAGTAGTTCAAATGAGTATAAACATGACATATTTCTTACACCTTCAAAAATCTACCCCTTGGGAATCTTAAATATTCCTCAAGATTCCTCATAGACAATATTCTTTAAATATTCCCTAACATATTCTATAAAAATATTTCTAGAATCATCTTGAGATTCATGTCTTCATTGGCCTACCTGTGCCCTTATCTCTTATGTATTCTCCATGGTTCCCTTTGAACCATTTGAATAGAATTTTATAACAAAGTGTGAGGATGAATAAGACAAGGTGTGTGGTTGGCACAATGGTTGGAATAGTCATATTAAGTTACTTGTTGTTGGGGAGGTTTTGAGTTCAAAACCCATGGACTCCTTAATTTGGTTCTAAAGCCCAATTTTTGTTTTAATATTATTATCAAACCATATAATATATGGTATATGTATGACCATATTGTAACTACTCCCCAAACCATGAGAATGATACAAAAATGTAGGTTGCACCATGCTAAGGAAACTTGGGCCTAATTTTAGGTGCCATGTGGCACCATGTGATTGGGCCATGTGGTAGGCTCTCATTGGTCCACATCATATGCCACTTTTGTCACCTACATGCCATCTATTGACTTATGGTGTTGCCACATCACTTGCTTGTGGGTCCACCTAGTTTGCTAACTGGGCTGCCACATTAACTCTGTGGGTCCCACTAGGCTTGTTAAATTGATTGCCACGTGTCATATGTATGGCCTTCCACATGGCAGAAGGTTGAATTTGACTTTGATTTTTTTTTTTGTACAAATTTCGAACTGCAATAACTTTCTCATACGGACTTGGATTGAGGCACTCTTTGAGTCGTTGGATGGATTTCACCGAGCTCTATGGCTTGGTTCTGGCTTCTTAAAAATTTGAGATTTTTTTTTAGGTTTCTTGGAGCCACCTAGATCATTTAATATTCGTAATAAACACATTATAGTAAAATATATGTTATCAAATGTGAGGAATTAGGTAAGTATGTGTTGAAGGATGGCTAGATGGGCCTTATTATATATGTATTAATGAGGATCATCATCACCCCCATACTGAATGTGTTTCTCACCCTCTGAGCAACTCAGCCATTTAATTCTATCTCATAAATAGTCTTGGTGGTCAACCTAACATCCCAAGGTATCTCTGCAGGAGTGCCCCTTTAAGGGTGGAACTGTGCATTTCTCTCTATTTCTTCCCACTCTTGTTAGTCTTTGATCTGATTCAATATCTCATGTAGCCCTAGCAACAAAGGAGGGTCGAACTTAAGCCCAATCTAGTTTATCTTTAGTCATTGAGCTTGTAGAAGGATGTGTCTCTAAGGAATTCCTTAATATCACTAGGGAGTGGTACTCTTTGATTTGCAAGCTATGTGGCAATGAGTGTCATATCCTCTTACGAGACTGTAAGAATTTAGTACTTAACAATTTGAAAATGTCCTCAAAGTGAAAGAAGGCTTGCTCTATCTTCTCTATGTATCTTGGTGTCAATTTTGGATCCTCGGAGATGAGCCTATAATTTGTGATAATAAGGTGTGGGACCCTCATCTATGCTCTAACCCATAGAGGCTCATTAGTTTCTCTGGCTATGACCCTTTTAGCCTC
The DNA here is from genome assembly GCA_031772625.1 of Pinus tabuliformis. NCBI lineage: Eukaryota > Viridiplantae > Streptophyta > Pinopsida > Pinales > Pinaceae > Pinus > Pinus tabuliformis. The sequence goes on along the minus strand of CM062807.1, from coordinate 744,670,815 downwards.
TTCATCCCTTGGCTCCTCATGGGTCAACCAAGAGGCTAATTCCATTAGCTACACATCGCCAATCCTAGAATTTGGATCCCAGAAGTTCATGTTAGTTAATATGAGGTTGTGCATGTAAAACTCTACCATTTTAGCTTTGTTCTCCACACTAGTTTTATGGGAAAATTCAATAAATTGTTTATAGTGTTGGAAGGGAAATTAACCATATTGTGATATATTTTTCATTTGAAACTCAAGCCAGTAATCCTTAAGGAATATGGAATATGTTTCTAAGGGATGTCTGCATTGGGTTGCCTCCATGGCTAAGCTTGCCATAGTGGCAAGTTGCCCCTTTTTCCCCTGCAGCTACCCCTTTAATCTCTTGTTTTCCACTTGCAGTTGTTCCCTCATGGTTGAATCTCTTAACCTCAAATCATCCATTTCTTCACCCATCTCCTTAATTTTATCTTCGATGAGTCCCACATCCTCAACCCCCTTAGATTTGGCAATTTGCATCCATCAGTGGGCTTGGCCTCTTTCTCTTTCTAGCTCAAATAAGATGGAGACTGCAAACTTGGTAGGTATGATTTTTCCTTACTCATAATACTTGTAGTAGGACCCAATAGCTGGCTAAGGATCAGGATCTTGTATCTCCTATGGTCCTTCTGCTCCTTCCTAAGCTCATACTCGACTTTCTAGTAGCACTACTTTCCGATCCTGTAACACTGCACTACTTTCTTGTAGCATGTCAGTTCCTTCGTGTAGTTGTCTCCTTTTGTTTACCCTATTGTTTTCCCTTCTTGGTGAGGTTTCAGGCTTATTCCCTTTACATTTCAGAGAGATAACTTCTTCAATTTCCTTTTTATCCTCCTCTATCTCTCCCTCTTGGTGATTGGTTGATCCTTCAATGGTGATTGGGTAAGTTATGCGATGTTGAGGCATCCCCAATTTGAGTTTGATACTCCTTCACCTTTTAAAATATAAGGGAACTTTCTTGGGATACCTTCTTTTTATCCTGACAGGTGTGCTAAGGCTTGTTGAGGTGGCACCCACCTCTTTTTCAGTGTTTCCTTCTAAAAGGCTCACCTTTTGTTCTTCTTTTCTCTTATTTTGAGGCCTAGAAGGTTCCCAAGGTGTCTCTTTTATTTATAGCTTTTCCTTCTCCTTTTCAATTTCTTCTCCCTTTTGTTCCTCCTTCTCCTCTCCTTCTTCCTCTATTTTAGCCTCTTCTTCTTTTACAAGGCCATCTTTAATTTTCCCTGCAATTTCTAATAGGATCTTGCCTTGTGTTTCCAGAAAAGCGACCCTATCCATATCTACAAAATATGCCCATGACACAGGGATTTTAATGTGTTCCATGGAATCCATGACAATGAGCTTGATGAGCCCATGATAAGAAGCGTATTGATTTTTCCCTCAAGCTCATAAAGTAGCCTAAGGTGATAGGAATAAACAACACTGAGCGTCCCCTCATAGGATATGTATTTTAGGATGTGATATGCCACTTCATCCCTTGGGTGAGGTAGGTTATCCCTTCAAACTCCATTGTTATCTTCTATTGGTTTTTCTTCAGGGAGGAATAAACTATTTTTAGCTATAATGGCCTCTATTCTCTCCCCCTTTCCCCACCTAACTCCCTAAAGCCAATGTGGTCACCATGCTAATCAGTTCTACTTTTAAATGGATTACAATCCCCCTCACAATGGTTGGTGGAACTATATTCCCCTGAGGCTGGAAGGCCACTGCAAATTCATCGATCATTTCATCATCATACCCTTGAATTCTCTCAAATAAGTATATCCATTGTAAAGTTGTGAAAATGTCCCTGATAGGAGGATGTTGGTGGATTCTTTTTTAGTTTGTGGCATCCCTCCTATTGAAGCCTCCTCCCATGTTTTCTACTATGGCTTCTTTAAGGTTTTTTCAAAGGATTCTCTGTCAATTATCAGTTCTTGAGTAGCCTAGGATTTCAAAAAAAAATATGAGATGAATGGATCTCATTTTTGGTGATTATAGGGACAAAATTATATTCCAAATTAAAAAAAAAAAAAAAAAAAACCACCCTTAGGCTAGCATGCTTATCACTTAAGAAAAATAATGGTTTCAAAATTTTTAACTTTTAGGGGTTTGCTATAGGATGCCTCTATAGAAAAAATATGATTAGTTACACCAACATTTTTTGCATGGAAGGTGAGGAAAATTTACTACTTACCTCTCTCTTATAGACTTCTTCATGGGTTTGGGGTTTTGGAGGAAAATTTTCACAAAATCAATCCATTTTCCACCTCTCAGGTCAATCTTGTAGTAGATAGTCATGACCTTGTGTCACTTTCTTTGTATCCCATAGCGTTGAAGTTGGATCCTATAGAATCTAGTGTTTGGCCATGGAGCACCTCAGTGGTAGCCTATGGGACCCTTAGTGGTAGCTAGTTCATCCATTGACAATGTAATGAGCTTCTCTTACCATTGTTGGAATGAATATCTTGGTACAAGTGAGGATCGGGCCCACCTTTTATTCCCTTTGTGGTTTAGTGGTGGGATCAATGCATTTTTTTAGTTGTTCCCCACCTACCACCATTTTAGCTTCCTCATGGATCTATTGGCTCACTCCTTGAAATCATCACCTTCTATTTTTTTCTTTTTCTCCACATTGGATGAGAGAGAGAGAGAGAGAGAGATTTAACTGCATTCAATTGTTCAAGGATGGTCAAGACTACTATCCACATTAATCCTAAAAAATGCTTATTCCTCATGTACTCTAAACATTTTTGAACTATTATTTCCTTAAAGGAAGAGGTGAGGCATTTCATACTTCTGGCTACCTGGTGGTCTTGGCCTCTTTGTTGAATGCTTGATGTTTTTATGTTGTTTCTAAACAAAAGTAATGGTTTATCTACTGCCTTCTTGAGGTGGTATATTCCCATGCTTCTTGTTCCAAGTATTGGCTATGTTATGAAGGAATATTTGTTTATGTTTTTTTTTATATGTGTGCTTGACTAATCGAAGCTTGACAACACAACCTCTACAAAAGGTCAATCAAATGTTGTTGTTAATGATGAAGAATTATCCTGTAGTAGCCTTGCGGAGGTCTTGTGGCTGCCCCAAATCAAGGAAATGACTCTCCAATGTCTCCATGATTGTTGATTCTTCACTTTGGTGCTTCCAATTGTGGTCCTATAGGGTTTGTGCAAAATGCTATAGGTTGTATTTCTTCATGTAGTAGTCACACATACCCCTCTATGACCACAATATCCTTAAGATAATGCCTCCAGAAAACACTGATAATTCATGATCATTCTATCGACAAGGATTAAATGCCTTTGTTCTAGTGAAAGTAATAAGAGAAGTGGTGAAAATGGGGACTTTTTATGAACAAAGGTGGATATTTGGGTGGAAAGGAGGCCAAATGATGTGGAGGATGGATGATGATTGTGTGGTGGACCCATTATCTTGTTCCTCTATGGAAAACATAAGATATGGACCCTTTTTCTATGTCAATCTCAATCTTGTATAAATATAGAAAATCCTATAAGACATTCATGACAATCATGTAGCACTTCAAGAATGAGGAAAAACTAAGTGAGATAGGTGACCTGCTGATGGAAGAACTTGGGGAGTTGATGAAATGATGGAGGAAAGGAAAAGAGCTAGCTCAATGGATGGAAAACTACATCTTTGAAATTGTTTCTTTGTCTGTTTTCCTCTTTGGTTGTGGTTTGAACCCTGCAAGAAAAATATGTTAGCAAAAATGATGTAACGGATTCCTTTGCTTTTCCCTTATTCTTGTCTCTTTCCTTTTTCCTTTTTCTATTTTTTTCTCCATTTTTCTTTGAGACCTCTAGGTTGCCTCAAAGGAGATTTTGAACCTACATGATGACTACCCCAGGTTCCTCAAAGGAGGTTTTCGCCTATGGATCTTTCCATTTTAATTTTATTTTAATTTTGTTGACCCTTGGACTTCCTCATAGAGCTTTTCAGTCCTAGAGTTTTCCTCAAGTGCCTTGTGGAGGTTTTCACCTAGGCTTCTTATTCATTTTTTTCTTTTTTTTTTCTTATTTTTTTCTCTTTTTTGTTTTGTTTTGTTTTTTCATCTTTTGTTGATCAAAGGTTGGCTGAACTAAGAGTGGTGACACCACTAATCACATTTATCTCCTTCCTTATTGAGCTGTAATCTCCTACTTTGGCAGAGGCCTTTTGTAGAGTTTCAATCAATAACTATTGACTAAAATTGGAATTCCTTCTTCATCCATTTTTCTGATTTAGACAGATCCATTTTCATGAAATTTTTCCACCAAATAAGGACCTAACTATCTTTTCATCATATTTCCCTTGAATTCCTTGAATTTTTATTCATATAACAGATCCCAATCACCCTCTTTGAAGGTCCTTTCTCTTATCTTTTTTTTCCTCTGCAATTGGACCACCTCATTATGACTGAAAGGCCTACAACCTAAGTTCATCCAAACCATTAAGCTACTACAAACTCTCTTGTTCAACATTAGGGATGTCTAGGTCTAATTTTGCTACCATTCTTAGGGTGTTGTAGTCAAACTCAATGGAAATCCATTCCTTCTTGCCATAAACAAGCTGAAAGGGAGTGAACCCAGTGGTGGCTTTCTAAGTGGTATTATAGGCCCAAGTGGCCTTCACATGTCTGGCTTCCCAATCATTTTTTATTCTACTAACAAGTTTAGTCAATATGTTCTCTAAAGCTCTATTTGTGACCTCCACTTGCCCATATGCTTGAGGATGATAGGTAGTGGATTTGATGTGCCTTATATGATGCTTCTCCATGATTCTTTCAATCATATCTGAGGTAAATTGAGCTCCTTGATCAGTGACAAGTTCCCTTCCAAACTTATATAATATGTTTTCCCTTAGAAACTATGTCACCTTGTGCTCTATTGTTGCCTTTACTTCCTTCACTTCAACCCACATTCTTAGATAATCAGTACCCAAAATGATGTATCTCTTTTGTCTGGATGGGGGATCAATTGGTCCAATGAAATACATGCCCCACTTCTCAAATGGCTCAAAGGTCACTTGAAGTTGTAGGGGAATTTCATTGTTTGGTGTAGGCTTTCCAATCCTTTGGCACTCATCACATCCTACATTGTATCTCCTAGCATCTTGGTATAAAGTAGGCCAATAGTAGCCATCTTGGAGAATCTTGAAGGTTTTCCTCTTGGTAGAAAAATTGTCCCCACACGGTCCATCATGGCATGTTGAGAGGATGTAAAAGATATCATCTTCCCTTACACATCTCCTCAAGATCTGATTTGGTCCTAATTTGAATATATTTCCCTTGATCCGAGTGAAAGGGGAACTTTTTCTAACAATCTTACTCTTCCTCTGGAGGAAAGATTAGGAGGGAATCTTCAAACAACCAAGGAATTTTCTATATTAGAAAACCAAGGAGACAATAGCAGAAATTAAAATAGGTTCTCATCAAAAAGTTCATCATCTATGATCTTCTCATTTTCTGCAGACAATTTTAGTCTAGACAAAACGTCTGCAACCACATTTCCCTTCCCTAGATTGTTAGCAATGGTTAGATCAAATTGTTGTAACAATAATAACCATCTAATGATCTTCGCATTGACATCACACCGAGTTTATTTACCAAATATTTTATGGTTGCATGATCAGTATGTACAAATACGTGTTACCCATTGATATAATGCCTAAACTTGTTCAAGGAGTGCACAACAGCTAAGAGTTCCTTTTTAGTAACTATGTAATTAAGTTAGTCTTTGGAGAGGTTCCGAGTGATAAAATATATGGCATAGGAAAAATTGTCTTCCACTTGTCCCAAAGTGTCTCCTACAACTTTGTAAGATGAATATATATGGATGTGGAAAGGAAATTCCCAATTGGGACCTCTTAGAATTGGTGCAATGGTTAATTTCTCCTTCATCTCTTCAAATGCCTCTTGAAATCTGTGTGTCCAACAAAAATATGAATCCTTAGTTAACATTCCAAACAATGGTAAAGACAACTTATTGAAATCCTTAGTCAATCTCCTATAATACCTAGATAGTCCAAGGAAACTTCTAACATCCCTTTTTTTTTAGGGACAAGGACCCTTTTGATAATGGAAATCTTGTTAGGGTCAACTCAGATCCCTTCCTTAGAGAGGAAGTGACCTAGGACAATCCATACATTCATTAAGAATTCAAAATTTTTAGGACTTGAGAGATTCATTTCAATGAATTTCTTTAAAACATTACACAGAGTGGAAGGATCTTCCTAGATATCATTCATGTAAGGATTGAAGTCATCCGTATAGATTTCAACTATGTCATGAACTAGACAAACAAAAGTACTAAAACCTACCTTTAGAAGGTAGCAGGGGCATTTCACAAGCCAAATGGGAGGACTCTGTCAGCAAAGGTACCCCATGGACATGTGAAGGTGGTCTTATCCAAATCCTCTAGATTGATCTGGATCTAATTATATCCACTAAATCCATCTTGGAATGAGAAGAAATTATTCCCTGCAAGACCATCCAAGACTTGATCAATTAAAGGCAAGGGAGAATGATATTTCTTTGTAGCCTTATAGAGTTCCCTATAGTCAATACAGATCTTCCACTACCCATTCTTATTCAGTACTATGATAAGAGGGGACACCCATTCACTATTTGAATTGGGGTAGATGAATCTTGCATCCAGTAGTTTTTGAAATTCTTCTTTCACAATGTATTTAAGGGTAGGGGCCATTTTCCTTTGGATTTGAAACATAGGTCTACATCCCACTTTAATGTAAATATGATGGGTACAAACTGAGGGATGCACCCCTTTCATTTCCTTATGATCCTAAGTAAAAACATTAATATGTTGTCTTAACACATGCATAGTTGTTCTTATTTCTCTGTTGAGAGGGAAGGATTGATTTTCATAGTTTTGTATGGAGTGATTCCACAACCTTAGCGTGATATTGATGAAAATTGGTAACAAATAGTTCATCCTATGGATTGGTCTCGGGTTTCCCTAATGATTCTTCCACTAGCCAATCAATTGGAATAGTAGCAGGAGGTTGGTTCTATAAGAAGTTATCAATAAGGTCATCCTCATCTAGTTGCCTACTGATAAGTCTCTAAATTAGAGATAAATTAAGGTTCGTGCCTCTAAATTAAACATAAATTAAGACTTATGACCATCCTTCAACACATTAAACCTCTCTCTTTTCATTAGATAATGTATTTTTAACTTTAATATATTCATTGGGGAGGTTTATGAATAATTGTGTATTTGTGCCTAATATTATTTATTTTGTGGAATATTATGAGAATATTGGGCATATTATGAAGATTTGGAGGGGGAGATAATTTAGGGAATTTCTCCCTACTACAAGAGGATCACTATTAAATAATAAATCAATAAGATATTATGGAATTATGACACAGATTTTGGAACTCCAATGATTGAGAAAAATTAGGGATGTGTTCCCTGCCATTTAATGCAAATTCTTAGTATTGGGAACCAAATCCACTAATCAAGGGATTTGGTGGGGAAAGCTTCCTCCATTCATGGGGAATGATTCCTAATCATTTTGTATAAGTACCAAGTTGAATTTTCTTCTAGATATTTTTATTAGTGTTCTTGTGGAGATAACTCGTATTTCTACAGCTCCATTGTATTTTCTTGCAGGGATGTAATTGTATTGATGAAAATAATGAAGATTGGTGTCATGTTCAGCTTCTAATATTTTTCTCCTCCATAGGTATCTGATTTTCCTTGGGCTTTTCCATCCGAAGAGCCTCAGAGCCCTTTTTTATCATTTTCTTTCCTTCTTCTCACTTCCTATTCACATGCATCTCTTGTTTTTGTTCTTTCTATTTCTTCATTTAGAATTAATGATTTCTTGTTGTAGGATTGGGTAAAATGGTTGATGTAAGTTCTTTTGCCAGATCAAAAGCATCATTTCGTCCTTGGAAAATATTTGGAAGGTCATAGTAATCATTGAGCTACTTGGATTAGCTTTCTTATTCCCTAATCTAGATTCTCGGAACTTGTTTGTGGCAAAGAACAATAAATTTCTGCTATTTTTTAGAGCATGCTAACGAGCTTCAATCAAGTTGGTTCCACTTACATTAGATCAAGAAAACATTCTAGTTCATAAAAAAAATTACCCCATTTCATTTTCACTTGATTAGGTTAGGCATTTTATATATTTACTAACTCACTAGTTCTCGAATTTCTAGATTTTTGACTAGTAATTTTCTGCTATCTTTTAGCGTGGGTTAACAAAGGTCCTTTTGAGTAATTCCACTTGGAACAGGGACCTAAGAAATCCTAGTCAATAAAAAGAAAATTCCCATCCAATTTGGATTTGATTTTCTTGGTCATTCGATGAATTATAATTTCGTATAGTAAATCTGTAACATCTTGTAGTAAAACAAGGGATCCTATAGGAGAGCTAGGGGGTCCTATAGGAGAACTAGTACATCCTAGAGGAAATCCTATAGCATCATGTTTTGAACCCAAATTGAGAAAAAGCATCATTGAAGTTGGGATAAGGCCCCTATTTGACCTCCAAGCCATCAAATTCGTTGTACCCCTCTTCCTCCACACCTGTCTCCCCTACCAAAGATCAACGAAAGATTAGCATTTGCATTTATAAAGAAAAATGATTAAAAAATTAGTTCTCTTAAATTTACACATGTACACAGTAGTTAGTAATATCTAGATCAGATTTCATTCTTAGATTAGTTAAAACATAACATGTGGCAAATAGGGTTAAAATAGGGTTCTTTTGCAAGAAAAGTGTGTTAATAAGTAGATAGAGGATTTCATGTTACTTAACAAGCATTTTTAAACTCAGAATTTCATTCCTGCACATTGGCAGCGTTTCTTTTCTCTCATTACAACAAAGGAAGGACACATTGTATGTTTCACATATAATTTTGATACCTCTTAAGTTTGTACAAACCCCAGGTTGATAATTAAAGTTAGTAGCCTTGGAAGTTGCAACATTCTTGTTGCAATACAGAGGCTCATCACCTACTTTCTACAATAGTGTCTAATGTACAAATGAGGAAACGAGATGACTAATAAAAATATTCCTCCTCTTCATCCTCTACCCACAAAGGAAATTCATGCTCAATAAAGCATTGAGAAGGGGGCATAATACAATTTTCTTTGTGAGATACCCATTTTTAATAGTCATGTTTCCAACCCTACAACTAATGTAAGCATCAGTAGTGGCTAACCAAGGTCTCCCTGAAATTAGAGGGTACCCATTAGACATGGTTTTGGTTTGGAGGACAAGTTAGACTATGGGGTACTCCCGGAAGTCAATGGAGACCATCACATCCTCATTAACTCCCTCACGGGCTACTATGGATATATCTGCAATTTGTAGCACAATAGTGGTCTTTCTAAAATATCCTTAGAGGTTGAACTTCAACATAGTTTCCTTGGTCATGACATGATTGCAACCCCAAGGTCAATCAATGTGTTAGGTACTACAATACAGTTAATATGCACATTAACTACTTGGCTACTGGGATCCAAATATTTTGGGGGGATAGCCCTCCCAAGCATTAGATCATACAACTCCTCAACAAAATTAATAGTGGGGCCATATATTTTTCTTCTTTTAGACATCTTAACACATTATTCCCTAATAATCTTGTTGTAGATGGGAACATCTTTGATGGCCTGGAGAAGGGGTGTTTTAACACATAGGTTCTTCATTTCTCTTAGAAGTTTAGCCTCTTCTAGGGTGTTTTGTTTAGTTGGACCAAAATCTTCAAGATAGAAAGGTACATTGTCTTGAGGGGTGCTATCTTCCTTCTCTTATTCAATATCTTCAGGTGGAGAAGGTGGGTGATGTTATGTTCCTATACCAATAGGTGTCATAATTTTTGAGAGGCCAAATCTATAATATGTACATACCTTTACTTTCTACAAATGTTTTCCATATTCAAAAAATAAAAATAAAAAATAAAAAAATGTAAAGAGGGTACGTCCTAAAAGAAAAATCAAAGAACAAAAAGAATGAAAAAGGTCAAAAAAGATGAAAAATGAACCCCCAAGAAAAACATAAAAGACTATGAAAGTGAGCAAGTCCAAATTCCACTGCTATTTATTTTTTTGCATAATAATGATTGTGTGCAACTTGTTATTTACGCCACAATCCATGGTAACCAAACAGTTTAATCTTGGTTATTCCACATTTTGAATTTCATGCTTCGAGATAGAGAATAAAATTTGACCAAACGGTTTAATCTTGGCAGCTAAGTAGACAGGTAGAGGAAATAAAAGGAGCTCAACAATTTAATCTGAGCCCTTGAATGTAATAAGGATAGACATAGATAGATTTCTATTGTAAAAGAAAAGAAAAATGTTTTGATAAGGGGTTTCTAGCTTAAGTGCACCCTAATAAAGAGTAGAAAAAATGGTAGGATGAGTAGATGGGTGAGTAGTTGGATGGTTGCAGAATTATGGTGATTGATTGGATAAAATCATATCATTTAATTTCATCGTCAAGTTGCTAAAAGTATGGATGACAATGGAACATTTACAAAGTCAAGTGATTAATTTCCCCATTCACTTTACCCTTAAGTTTACTAATTTCCCATAAGTAAAGGCAAAAGTACCTAAAACCTTTAGTTAAAGGGGTTCAGACCATTTCTCTGACTTCTAGAGGGACCGGACCCATGACCCAATAACTTATAGGGTCTAAGTACTGTTGAGTCTTAAAAATGTCATTCATTTCCATTACACTTTCACTATTATGTCCATTCTATCACCTCCATTTCACTTCTATGTCACCACATTCATCCCACTTTCATTATCATTGGGCCACATTTATGTTTTTCCAATATTTATTAATTCTAAGCCTTTTAAGTGAATTTGTGGTTAAAAATTAGAAAATAATGTGCATATGCTTATACCTAACAAATGGGTTGAGATTGTTGACATGTGTAGGTTGAAAGGAGGCTTCTAGAAGACCCTTATGTGGCACCCCAAGGCCAAATTCGAATTTGAGTGGAAAGAATCATGGGATTATGAGGATATGCGTTACATATCCTAATTGTATTGTGACTCTAAGAAGACATGTGTCTTATCAGTTCCTATTTTGATTAGGACTCTAGAGGTAGAGGGAGAGATTCATGGACTCTCATTAATGAGATGGCTTCTCATCTTTTTGTATAAATAGGAGATCTCTCTGCTTCATTTGTTAATCTTTTAGCTTAGAGCTTAGATTATTAGTCTTTTTAGCTTGGAGTTCTTTAGCTTGGAGTTTGTAGTTCTTCCTTGATGGCTTTTGAAAGCTTTGGAGAGCTTTGTTGTACTTTGTAATTTTGAAGAATTTGAATAAAGCTTTGATGTTCTCAACATGGAAGGAGATGTGAAGTAGATGTCATGGAGCATAGTAGAATGTAAGGTAGAGTAGATTTCATTTTGTAAATTTTGCTTTGATTTCATTATGTCATTTGATTGCTTTCAAGTTGGTAGATTAGATTTTTCATTCATGCAATTTTAATTCATGCAAGTGTGTTCAACAGGTTGATTGTAGGTTAATAATGCACATAGCTTTTTAATGACTAATGACATGATGGAATCATCTTGTCCTTCTGCTGATTTATTTTTTTTTGAGTTCAAATTCCAGCATTGTTATTTCTTTCAGTTTTGTTTTGTTCATTTACTTTCATGCAATTTAGATATCATATTACTCAACTTGTTCATGATTGCTTCCCATAAGGTAGATTGAGTTGAAGGGTAAAGGATCAGAAGAGTTGAAGTAGTGTGATTAGTTTCCTTTATGCAATTTAGATATCATATTGCTTAACTTGTTCATGATTGCTTCCCATAAGGTAGATTGAGCTGAAGGGTAAAAGATCAGAAGAGTGGAAGTAGTGTGATTAGTTTCCTTTATGCAATTTAGATATCATATTGCTTAACTTGTTCATGATTGCTTCCCATAAAGTAGATTGAGCTGAAGGGTAAAGGATCAGAAGAGTTGAAGTAGTTCAATTAGTTTCCTTTATGCAATTTAGATATCATATTGCTTAACTTGTTCATGATTGCTTCCCATAAGGTAGATTGAGCTGAAGGGTAAAGGATCAGAAGAGTTGAAGTAGTGTGATTAGTTTCCTTTATGCAATTTAGATATCATATTGCTTAACTTGTTCATGATTGCTTCCCATAAGGTAGATTGAGCTGAAGGGTAAAGGATCAGAAGAGTTGAAGTAGTGTGAATTAGTTGCTTTGCTTTCAGTCTTTGAGTTGCTTTAAGTTCAGTTTTTACTTTCTTCAGTTTTCTTTTTATACAACAGCAAGGATACTGGGTTTCATAGTCACTAGCTCATTGATTGGTTATTGCATTCTATTTTGATTGAAGTAGCTGCATATTTACACTTTTGTTTAAGTACTAATTCCATCAATAACATGTTTTAAGATCTTTTGAAGTGCTAAGTTTTGGAAGTTACCATTAGGGACATAGGCCTTGTCTTGAAATCTCTATCCATACTTGTCCTTTAAAAGTATTCTTAAGACCTTAGAATAGGATTTCCATTTGCATTAGACACTTTAGGAAACCAACAAAAACAAAACCCCAAAAAAAAATAAAATCTATAAAACAACGAAGTAAGAAAAAGGTTAACTAAGCACATATGGTGCACCACACTTCATCAGTTTACGATACCCGGATTGATAATTTATGTAGAGAAATTTAAGACGTTAAATTGACTAGACATTTTGGCGCTGTTACCGGGGAAGTGTAATTAGGAGACCTTATTTCTTACATCTAAAAAAAAAAATAACAATTCTTGAGTATGCTCTCCTCCTGCACTTTGTGTGATCTGGAGGATCAGAAAAATGATTGTTATGTAAAAAAAAGAAAATAAAAAAAATTAATAATTCTTGAGTATGCTCTCCTCTTGCACTTTGTGTGATCTGGAGGATCAGAAAAAGAATTGTTATGTAAAAAAGAAAAGAAAAGAAAAAGAGGAGACAAAATAAACTTCATCATTTCAATTGATTCAATAAAAAAAAAATGAAAAAATGAAACTCAACTGCTTTGATAGGTTCAAATTGTCCAAAATTGTCTGGTTATGGTTTGTAGTGGTCTTCAAAACAATGTATCCTGTTTTAATAAGGTTTTTCAACTTAGCTGCGGAAACTGCCCTGATTCCACAGCTAGTTGAGAATTCCGTAGTTGTTTCAAGGTTTAATAGGTTACAAGCGTCCAATGGAGAAATCGACCACATGGGCATCTCCAGAATTGTCCCGACATTGATCCTATCCTAGTCACCCAGCTCAGATAGAAAAAAAACCAGCTTATATGGCTATCTCTATTCCTAGCTTTCACTGTGGCTTCAATAAAAAAATTTGCCTCCTTGATCAAGCTTTGGCCTGAAACAAACCTACAACATAAAAAAAATGCACTATATATATAAAAAAAAACAAAAATTGGATTGAAGCAAGGACTTTTTAGAAAATAATCTAAAGCTACGAGCAGCACATGGGGGGCTAGGTTGTAGAATTATAATTCACTCTAAAAAAATGACACTGAACCCTGCTCATGTCCACTCCCATGACAAAAGAAAGACAAAAGCACATTAAGCTTTTTGTTAGGGGGAACGAATTGGGCCATGATGATGACCAGTGGTAGGAAGCTCAGTTGGCTGGCTGGCTGCTGCTTATGGGGGTTTAGTTGGGTGAACAGATGGATAGGCAAATGATAATTTTTTTTTTTCCATGAGGGAAACAGTTGAGGCTTAACAGGCAAGTACTTGGACTCTTTTGAGGATTCGCTCTTCTTCTTCTTTTCATTGCTAAGAAAAGGTGAAAATTATGGTGGATAGCTTGACATGTATGAGAATTCACAAATTCGTATCATCCAACCACTAATTCAGAAATTTTGCAGGCCGAATGTAGAACAGTGAACATAATAACTCAGAAAAACGTAAACACAGAAAAACATAAAATTTAAAACGCTTGATTTGCCCAAACAGAGACGAATTTGGAAAAAGTTAAACATGGGTTTTTTTGCCAGGTGGGTCAATTAGATAACCCAGAAACCGTTTGAAGAAATTTGTGGCGGTCTAGGAAACATCCTCGGTTCTTTGGAGCCTCTTTTTTGCCGCCGCGTGAAGAAAAACAGAATTTGAGTTAATTAACTGATAGTTTGATGTGTGATTGAATTCGGCGTGCCTAAAGAAGGGGAATTCCAATTTGGTTCTGTGTTGGCACCTACTCCACCTCTACCACATCTTCCACCCTTTTCCACCATGTCCTCTGCCCATATGCCACCCGTTGCAATTCATTAAAACCCGTTAAACAACAGTTCCAATCCAAGACGACTCTCCATTACATGATCTGGTTGGGTACGACCCTTCACAGCATCACTCTATTTTTAATTAATGATTATGATATTCAGAATCTTGTCTAGGATTACTGCGAGTTTTCTAATAACTAAGGACAAAATGGACAGCTGTTTTATAAACGTGCTTGTGTCCATTCTACAGCCACCCAATTTTAAAACTTTGTCGGATGCACTTTCTTCCCCTACCGTTCTATTGACCTCACGGCTTCATTTCCACCATGCTCACATAAATCTTCACCCCATTTTGTTCTCTATTCCGCCTCATTCCATGTACCTGTTCTCTGATATCCACTTACAGTTGTTGGTCTTCTTCATAAACCCTAACTATTTCTGCTAATTCAAATGAGTTTTAAAGAACAGAAGGAAGGGTGGAAGGACTGTTGAGGGCAGAAACTTGAGTTAAATTCAGTTACATCCTCCATATTTTTTTCCCTTTTCCACGCACACAGCCACTCCATTTCACAGTATTTTCTACACTCTGTTTTCATTAGCTGCAGAATCCAACCACTTTCCGCAGCTGATTCAACTTTCCGCAGCTAGCTTAACTTTCCGCAGCTGGCTCAACTTTCCGCAGCTGGCTCAACTTTCCGCAGCTGGCTTAACTTTCCGCAGCTGTTTTGTTAAACTCTAGGTTGCAGGTGTCATCAAGCAAAACAAGCCACATGGGTAGCTGGGGGAATGTCAATACATGGATGGTGTCCTATTCATTTGGTCAAATTTGATGAAAACGACCCCGGTCAAAGGGAAGTCAAGTTGAGTGGCATCACAAAGTCACCACACTGAGTCACCACACTAAGTCGCTGCATGTCAAGAAAAAAAATAATTTTTGAATCAATGAAATGAATGAGTTATTTGCTCACTTTTCTGAAGGTATTGATTAATTTTGGATTGATGATGAAAGATGAATGGCTAACTTTGTATCCAAGATTTTTAGCTACAGAACCGTGCACATTCCGCAGCTAAAGTCCAATTCCGCAGCTGTTCTCCAATTCCGCAGCCAGAAAAACCTCATTGTTCAAATCAACCTAACTTTTTCATACAAAATCAGATTTTGATGATTTAAGTACCATTGGAAAGATCTCAACAAGATCTACACAATGAGAAATCCATCATTTGAGTTTGAAATGGCAATTAATTAAATAAATTTCTGAAAAGAAGCAACATCAACTTGAGCCACTAATTCCAAATCAGGTATAAATTCTTTTGATTTTTCCTTTGAGAACTTGTTTCACTAATACAAATTCTTAGTTTTGTGTGTAAATATCATAACTAGAGATATTGGCCACCTCTCTCCTTTGATAATCTTACATTCCATTGCAGAAGAAGTATTAGTGTTTTTGCAAGTTCCAGGAGGAAGGACAAATGACTACAAGGGAATGGTGTCTCTCTAAGAGACCAATTTATTTCATAAGAGGATGATCAGCAACAAAGAGGAAATATGCTGATCTAAAATTAGATCCAAACACTTGAAAAAAAAAACTTTCAGATACTATTGTCTCCATCACATCCATCCATCACATCCATACTTCATAATAAACTATTCACCTCATTCTTGAAAATGTCATTCATTTCCATTACACTTTCACTATTATGTCCATTCTATCACCTCCATTTCACTTCTATGTCACCACATTCATCCCACTTTCATTATCATTTGGCCACATTTATGTTTTTCCAATCTTTATTAATTCTAAGCCTTTTAAGTGAATTTGTGGTTAAAAATTAGAAAATAATGTGCATATGCTTATACCTAACAAATGGGTTGAGATTGTTGACATGTGTAGGTTGAAAGGAGGCTTCTAGAAGACCCTTATGTGGCACCCCAAGGCCAAATTCGAATTTGAGTGGAAAGAATCATGGGATCATGAGGATATGTTTCACATCTCCTAATTGTATTGTAACTCTAAGAAGACATGTGTCTTATCAGTTCCTATTTTGATTAGGACTATAGAGGTAGAGGGAGAGATTCATGGACTCTCATTAATGAGATGGCTTCTCATCTTTTTGTATAAATAGGAGATCTCTCTTCTTCATTTGTTAATCTTTTAGCTTAGAGCTTAGCTTATTAGTCTTTTTAGCTTGTGAGTTCTTTAGCTTGGAGTTTGTAGTTCTTCCTTGATGGCTTTTGAAAGCTTTGGAGAGCTTTGTTGTACTTTGTAATTTTGAAGAATTTGAATAAAGCTTTGATGTTCTCAACATGGAAGGAGATGTGAAGTAGATGTCATGGAGCATATTAGAATGTAAGGTAGAGTAGATTTCATTTTGTAAATTTTGCTTTGATTTCATTATGCCATTTGATTGCTTTCAAGTTGGTAGATTAGATTTTTCATTCATGCAATTTTAATTCATGCAAGTGTGTTCAACCGGTTGATTGTAGGTTAATAGTGCACATAGATTTTTAATGACTAATGACATGACAGAATCATCTTGTCCTTCTGCTGATTTATTCTTTTTGAGTTCTAATTCCAGCATTGTTATTTCTTTCAGTTTTGTTTTGCTCATTTACTTTCATGCAATTTAGATATCATATTACTCAACTTGTTCATGATTGCTTCCCATAAGGTAGATTGAGCTGAAGGGTAAAGGATCAGAAGAGTTGAAGTAATGTGATTAGTTTCCTTTATACAATTTAGATATCATATTGCTTAACTTGTTCATGATTGCTTCCCATAAGGTAGATTGAGCTGAAGGGTAAAGGATCAGAAGAGTTGAAGTAGTGTGATTAGTTTCCTTTATGCAATTTAGATATCATATTGCTTAACTTGTTCATGATTGCTTCCCATAAGGTAGATTGATCTGAAGGGTAAAGGATCACAAGAGTTGAAGTAGTGTGATTGGTTTCCTTTATGCAATTTAGATATCATATTGGTTAACTTGTTCATGATTGTTTCCCATAAGGTAGATTGAGTTGAAGGGTAAAGGATCAGAAGAGTTGAAGTAGTGTGATTAGTTTCCTTTATGCAATTTAGATATCATATTGCTTAACTTGTTCATGATTGCTTCCCATAAGGTAGATTGAGCTGAAGGGTAAAGGATCAGAAGAGTTGAAGTAGTGTGGATTAGTTGCTTTGCTTTCAGTCTTTGAGTTGCTTTAAGTTCAGTTTTTACTTTCTTCAGTTTTCTTTTTATACAACAGCAAGGATACTGGGTTTCATAGTCACTAGCTCATTGATTGGTTATTGCATTCTATTTTGATTGAAATAGCTGCATATTTACACTTTTGTTTAAGTACTAATTCCATCAATAACATGTTTTAAGATCTTTTGAAGTGCTAAGTTTTGGAAGTTACCATTAGGGACATAGGCCTTGTCTTGAAATCTCTATCCATACTTGTCCTTTAAAAGTATTCTTAAGACCTTAGAATAGGATTTCCATTTGCATTAGACACTTTAGGAAACCAACAAAAACAAAACCCCAAAACAAAATAAAATCTATAAAACAATGAAGTAAGAAAAAGGTTAACTAAGCACATATGGTGCAACACACTTCATCAGTTTACAATACCCGGATTGATAATTTATGTAGAGAAATTTAAGACGTTAAATTGACTAGACAAGTACTAAAGCCCCTTACCAACATTCACCCCCTCCATAATTCATTCATTTCATCTAAAAAATCCCTTTTCCTGAGGTGAAATCACCATTTTCCTAGGGAAAGTAATTACCCCTATACAAAACCCCTTTTTTCACAAAAACCCGTAAAAACACATTTAGCCTAAGTTATAATATTTTATGAGAAAAGCAAAGAACAAATTGCAAAGGAATTAATTTTATACTTAGTGCTAAAAAAATTATCCTCCATTTTCATATTAACTCTTGATTTTTATTATATTAACTCCCAAAGAATACCCCTTTCCCATATATTTTATTAAAACCCATATGTTATTATCCCACCCCCAAGGTTTGAAACATAAGCCTTATTAATAAACATTATTAAATGGATTAATTAGTTGATCAATGACTAATTAAGAACGATAACCCTCTGTCAAATAAAAAGAGTAATTAGTCAATCAGTGATTAATTAAAGTTGTCCCTGCAAATCAAATCACTCTCGACGCCATTAAACCTCCCTAATCTGCATTTAAGTAACCCTTCCGCTCATTAAAACCCCGTCAGGCCCATCCATTAAACCTCTTATCAAATCATCCCCCGATCACCATGCGATCTAACCCCTTCAGATCCAACGGTCGACACTCATATCGGCTAGCCTCTGAAGACCGACCTTTACCTGCCCAATGTGATCAGTTTCACTGTTCACCCTGCTGCTACGTGGCGCTCAATGAATGGCATCAGGCGGCCTCCCCCCAAAACCACTTATCCCAAAAAGCGGTGTGATGGATTCTGCTTACCACCTCCGCTACACACCAAAACGTCACATCCCCCATTGGCACCAACTGTCCTTTTCCCAATACACTACCAAAGTCATTGACTTTATGCATAAAACCAAAAAAACTTATAGTTTTTCATTTTATCATGAAAAAGAACATTCTAACTTTCATACAAAGCATAAAGTACATTCAACTGTCAACCTGCTACCAACCGTCAACTTACCAAGGTTGTTGAACTCCATACCACCTTGTAGACCCGTGTGCTTCCTACAAATAGCGCACAGTCGCCATTACTCCATTCAAAAGATGAAACCAGGTATTTACGCAATTTCCACTAAGAAACCCTGTTTTCTTGCCGAGCCTAAACTAAATTTCTTTAAATAATAAGTAATTTAGGAAATTAAGATGCCTGGTGATTCTAAAGTACTCTGAAATAGACCAATTTTTCCCAATTTCACTGAAACCCTTTGCCCTCGTCCTTGAAATCACAAGCACCAAGGATCGATGCCCCAATTTCACTAAATATCATGCCAATTATGACTCCTCATGGGGATTTAGACCATCTCCCACTTGCAGACAAAGATTTCCTGATCAAAGATACTTCTATCTCAAAATCCCCTTTGAAACTATTTTTCAAGTATAGAGACCAATACCTAAACCAGGCAGACTCCATTGTACTTTGGGAATCAGGTTTACCCAAGTACCAGATCCCCAAAGTTCATATATTTCCAGAGATTGTACATCACTGCCACATGAACTATGATCCTATCCAAAGGGCAGTAAGAACCCCTGACTAGTCCATTCTAGTTACCATCACTGTTGAATCTATTAATGAAATGTTATAATTACAACCAAGTCAAAGCCTGACTCCTCTTTCCATTGGAGATATGCTGAATAGATATCCTACCGTCACATCAATGAGACTGGCTCAGTTATTCCAGACCTTCATCAGAGAAGAACAATACACCCCAAAGGAGTCTCCCCCTAACCTGTGGACTATATTCTCTAACCTTGGCTGAGACCTCGTAAACATGATATCCAGTGTGCTAGGCTATATTACTAGTGAGTTTGTTGATGAAATCATAATATCTTTTATGTCCATCTACTCTCCTAGGCAACCACTAGCTATCATGTTTGACTATGCTAAGTTTATCATTGATGAAATGCATGATCAATTCATGAGATTAGAAAATGAAAGAGTGTTTAAATACTCCTTAGTTCTATATCATTTATTCTTGTGTTATCAAGCTAATAGATTTCCAATCACCCTTCAAAAGCTTGATACCAGAGGTAACCCCAAATTAGTGATCTTTTGGACATCATTAATCCACCAATTTGACTCTCAATACTCTTATACCGATTTCATAGACCTTTTTGTGTACCCTGTGACAACTAGGCTACTAGGAAGCCCTCCCCCTAGAATCAGTGCGGACATTAGGAGGGTCATACAGTTGTCTAAGCAATACAAAGTGGGGGATTGGTACTTGCACCAAAACCACACTGAAATCAAAATCTATGGATGTTAATTGCCACCTTACAAATTGCCAAAGTACCTCCCCATGAGATTGTTTGCTCTGGAGTACTACAGGAAAATGATCAATTCAGATGAGGTGCATTTCGTAAATGCCAATAAGAAAGCCCAACTTAGAATAAAAGATCAGCTGAACCCATTTATTTGTAACAGTAGAGAAGCAGGAAAGAAAGCAAATGAAATCCTCCAAAGGATGAAACTGAAACTGAGTTTTATATGGAATTATGACCCCTTAGACTTCATTTGTAATAGGAGACAGAAGAATAAATTACCTCCTTACATCCACCACATAATTCCTAAAATTGAACAATATGTTAATCAATCTCAATGGGTGGAAAACACTTTGATAGATCAAGATAGCATAGAGGTTGTTGTTGATAATGTATTAATAGACTTAGACAGAAGACTTGATGAGGATTCCTTTGTACAGGTGCCAGGAGAGTCTCAATCTCAGAGGAAATCATAGGGACATAGTGGCCAGACAGCAGAAGTAGGGCCATCAGAGCAACTAGGTCCATCAGGGCAATCAGAGCAAGCAGAAGAATCAGAACAACCTGAGATTTCAGAGGAACTTGCTCAACCTAAACAAATCATGAGAGATCCTCATGTTTTGCAAACTCCTCTAAATGAGGAGATGAACCTCAAAAGAGATAGAGAGGGGGCCACTCCTTCCAGCAGGCCTATTACCTAAACCTATTCTAAGAGGCAAAGGTTGAAACCATATTCAGAGTAGGAATACACTGAGGAAACAATATAATCTTCAGGAGCGAAAAGGACAGAACGCATGCATACCACTCCTTCAAGAGGGACACAAGAACCTTCCACCTCACGAGCTCAATAGAGCGTGGAAGTGTCCTCCTTCAGGGCTCCTACTGGACAGAGCCTAGATATCAAGGAAAAATACAAGGAATGAAAGGCTAAATGTGAAAAGTTATGCACATTATCTGAAGATGGCTCCAACAAACCAAACAAGGATAATGCCAGCCTTTGACATAAAAGAACGGAAAGTGCAGATGAGTTTTTTGAAGCCATCCACACAGCAACCTAAATCAATGGCAGATTACCTAAAAGTAGATTTTCAAATATTGGCAAAGGATATCCATCCTATTGACCAAATTGAATTACATAAGCAAAATGGTGAAATGGTCTATTCCACCTTGACCAGCAAGGCAATAGCAGCCCTCCAACTTCAAAATTCACTGAATAACATGTCATCACAATTACAGTTGGAGAAGGCCTCTTCACAGGCCAAAGACACCAGGATAAAGTCCTTAGTGGAATTGGTCATAGAGATGGGACATGATCCCAAGGACGTGAAAGCTACAAAGAAGCTTATCAAGAAGAAAAAAGATGACATAGCTGCACTGAAAAAGAAGCTCAAGATTCCTCCTCTTCATCATCCTTAGACAGTTGAAGTAATGGAAACCAAAAAGGAGGAAGAGCTTATGGACTTGGTCCTAAAGCTTAGCGAACAGTTAACTAAAGGAAACTGAGAAAGAATTGGATAATTTGATACAGTCTAAATAGAATGAGTTGGCCACCACTCCTCATACTATAATACCTGCAGTTTCCACAGCAGTGCCCTCCACCTTGCCAGCGGCCTTGGCACCTACACTTCCACCAGCTACAACGTTACAAGTAACAGGGACTTCAGCAGGCACATCTACATCAACTAGCACAAAGACACCAACATAGAAGACCGCAGAATTGATCAAGGCCATGGAAGAAATGAGTATCCAGGCCACTGAGCTTAAGAAATTTAGAGAACAAGTGTCAAGTTTAGATACCAATTGTAAACTTGCACAAATATAACAGAAGGAAGAAGCTCAGAAGAACCAAAGAATGGTAGACATGATAAAAGCCCTTGAAAAGGACTTAACATTACAAGAGCCATTGGGACATATGAAAGAAATTCTTTGGGCTAACATCATTGATTCCATCAATGATGTTTGGCCTTCTATTCAGACTATTTTTTAACAAACTGAATTAGTCAAAATGGCTATAGAAGCAATCCACAAGACAATGGAAGAATTAGGAAATAATCCTAAAGAAGCCAATCAATTGATCACATTTTTTAACAGTAAAAATAGATATCAGCTTGATGAACTGGAAATATAAGACACAACAGCAACAATCGTAGAGATCAAAAAGGTTCTCACCAAAAGGAACCTAATGCTCAATTTGGAGAAAATATGTCAAAGCATCCAAGCAGACATTGACATCTTTATGCTAAAGTATGGCATCTTAAGAGAAAAAGGACTTCCTAGTCCTATGGTAATAAATGACAAGCTGATGACCCAGGAAGATTACATTGAAAAGTTAAACAAGCTAGCTAGAAGCTAAGCTAGTACTTTAGGGGTGAAATCTTTGCCCACTGGAAAGGTGTTATATGATGGTCTTGAGAATCTGTTCTATATAGAGCATGAAGTCAAGCACTTGTTCACAAGAAAACCAAATTTTGCCAAGTACACAAAAGCTGATGAGATTTACAAGAAAATGATAAGGATGAAATTACCTGACAGTGAATGGTGGACACAATTGACAGATTTACTATAAAGTTACCACAGTAAATCTACATGGTAAAACATGGCTACGAAGTAAAATAGGTAAGACAGGATCAAAGCTGAACAGGTAAAGAGTATCAATAGGTAGAAGATAGAAAGTGATTCCAGAACATAACTACAAAGCAACTAAAAGAGCCAAATTTGAGTTACAACAGCCAGCACAGTCACAAAAAAAGGGACAGCTAGAAGATAGTTCTCCATCTGTCTCTATCTTCGTGTTGAAGATATTTTTTGTTTCCTAGAATAATTCTCATATGGTTATGAGATATTTTGTATCAATTTTTTTATAAATACTTCACAAATTGAATTAATTAAGGTGGATTTAAAATATATTTCTGTAGACATTTTATTTTTGAGCCAAGGAGCTATTGTACTCAAGACTGGACTGGTTTTGCTGGAAATTAAATAAAGCTAAGGACATTTCACTGGATTCTTGTGCACAATTCGAACAAATAAGTATTACCTCTTTGTGTTTAAATATTTTATTCTCTTCATGTTATGAATATTCATATGTGTTTCTTATCAATTCTGTAAAGCAAACAAGGAATGATATCATCAGAATTAGCTTAAGTACTCTTTGTTTTAACTATTTGCTTTCTTTATGATTTCTACTAAACTGCTTTGGTCTGGGAATTCTTAATTCCTCCCTTACTTCTGTAGTTTACCCCCCTTTTTGGTCCATAGTAAAGGATTCTTCATTGCCCTTTGCTACTGATCATCCTTCCTTTCTTCTTCTTAATCCTGGTTAAGGATTCTTCATGGCCCTTTGCCCTGGTTAAGACTATTTCATCCATTTAAACCTGTAGATTTTCTTTTGCTGCGCTAGCCTGCCCTGTGGACTCTTACCTTAGTGATAAACTAGATCCAATTAAGCCTTTCTTGATTGACTCCATAGCCCAATGGCCTAAATACTTGCTCTGCCCATCTGTCTTCTTAATTCCACCACCCAATCGAAACAAAACAATCATGAACACTAAGAACTAGCCTGAAATCTTACCCAAAACCAAAGTTAAATTATAAAGAGAGAGCCCTCTCTAGATTTAGGTTGGCTGGAACCTAAGTCTAAAAGATTAGGTTTGTGGTTACCTCGGACTATTCCTTCTTTGATAACTTCTATGGAAAAAATCTGAGTGATAATAGGTGAGAAATGAGAAGTAACTTCCCATAGGTAGTGTTGTTCTCCTAGATTTCCACAGCATAAGTTGGATAGGATGTTCCCCCCACTATAAACCTATTGGGCCTACTTGTTGTTTGGGTTTGGATTGGGTTGAGTAGGCATATGAAGTTGCTTGGGTGGATTACTGTGGGGTATTTATGGTTAAGGTGGAGAAGGAGGAAATAAGGAAGGAGGTTGGGATGTCTAGGGCCTCCATCCTTATGAATGGTTTCCCCATTGAGGAGGTTGTGGTTGATTGCCATGCTAAGGATAATATGGCCAAGGAGAGGGCATAGACCAAGATGACTGAGTTGGATGATAGCAAGGATGAAAAGGTGCACTATGGTTCATATTGAAATAAGGATAGTGTGCACCCCACATGTCTTGTTGATATGGTTGAGGCCCTTGCAACCTCCTCTGGTTGATGAAACCAAGTTGCTCCAAGAAACTCATTGACCCTTGATATACAACCTTTAGGCCTAGAAGAAAGGGACATTTTAGTTTCATTATTTTCCTCATAAACAAATAATACCTCTATGACATTTGATGGGCAATGATTTCTGGGGTGCCTCTTGGTGCATCTAGTACTAATGATAGTCAATTCCCTTTTTTGCTCCTCTTGCTTCATTTTGATCTGCATAGTGTCCATTTTCAAAGAAAAGGTATGCAAAATCTCACTCTTAAAATCTTCGAGGATACTCCTTATCTCATGTTTGAGGAATAAGGTAGAGGGAGAAGAGTTGAGTAGGCCCTGACTAGACCTACCTCTCTTCCTTGCAACCTTAGAATGATTCTTGAATACTATCTCAATGTCTTCATAATTTAGATGGGAAATGTATCCATTAGATAGCATATTAAGGGTTCCATCAAATCCTCCCTAATCCCTTGGAGAAGTATAACCTTCAAGGATTATGGCTAAACATCATAGTTAGCTCTTCTATAGTTGAGTTGAAATCCCTCTTCATAATCCTCTAAGGATTAATCTGGCCCTAAGGTCATCCTAAAGATATCCTCTTCTTTCTCTAGAACTACAATAGTCCTTGTATTTCTGATTAAAATATTGCTACATTTGAGCCGAGGTGGTGATGCTACCTCCTTCTAGGCTCATGACCCAACACAAGGCTGCACCCTTGAGGGTAGAAGGGGACAACTTGAACTTCTTCTCATCAGAAGTGTAATCATAGGATATACAAACAACAACAAACTTGAACATGAATGTATCAAGGTATTTAGAGGCTAGGCCATGGAAGTGTGGGAGAGAAGTAGGGATTATGTTCTTTGTTTAGGCTTCCCCATTGCTTTATCTAATAGGAAATAACTTAGTCTTCCTATTCTTAGCCATATTTTGGGTACGTGATGTGGGTCCTTCCTCCCCTATGGGTTCTTCAAAGAACTTTGGTTTATAACGTAAAGGATTTTCCAACTCCTCTATAGTCAGAGTATGAGGTTCACATTCACCAAAGAAGAGTGATACTTGTCTTCTAGAAGGGTGGGGATTTTTGTTGGAAATTTCCCTAGATTATCCTTAATCCTACGAGGCATGAAATAAGTTTGTGTGATTCTTTTTTTTATTTTTTTTTTGAATTTTTCAAGACAAGAAAATTCGTGCAGAGTAAATGGAAAAGAAACCCACTCTAATTATAAAATTCATCTACATGGACACCTCCCTAGCAATGACACCAAAAAGTCATGAGCCCCAGTATTGCAGCAAGAGTGTTGAAACTCCCAAGGCTACCAACATTAATTAGCAACCCGAGATTCATACAAACTTAACAGGTGGAAATGTTGTATGCAAAATAGGCTAAGATCTACTCAAGTTACTTTGAGACAATGGACCAAACCAAGGTATACAAAGACCACTCTATCAATTGAATCTAGATTTGCAAGAAAAATTGATTGCATAAAAGGAAGTTCTAATATACTTGCATGAATGGAAATGTTAATCTCTTTGCATGAATGTAAATGTTACTCTACTTTGCGTAAATTTAAAGGCCAAACTACTTTCATGAATGTAAATTCAATTCTATTTGCAGAATGTAAACATTTATCTACTTGCAGAATGTAAACATTAATCTACTTGTAGAATGTAAATGTTGCATCAAAGGGAAACTAGTATATGAATAAAAGGTAGCAATGCTTGGAATGGAAACCCTAGCTTAAGAAGCATAAAAATAATAAAGAAAACTTAATCTAACTTGCATAATACAAAGAGCATGAAATCAACCTTCCATCACTGCATTCAAGAGAAATTATGTTCTAGTAACAGAGTTCATTAAGTGCTTCATAAAATAATCATTAAATCGTCATTATGTCATTCAATGCATTAACTTTTTTAGTAACCCTAATTGCATAAATGAATTGGATCGGTGGAAAGGTATGTCCTAAGCATCTTTTGTATCTCCCAATCATGGTTTCAGAGCCTAAGAGGAATTATTAAGTGATAGGAGGAAAAAAGAAAGTTTTAATGACATTTTTTCTCAAGTTCGGTTGGTTTCTACATGGTGCTACACGATGCTATAGGATTTCTATAGGATTTCTCTGTTGTGCTATAATATTGAATTTATGAGAATTTTGAGGGTGAAAAGGGTGGTATGAAGGTAGGAAAAGGTAATGAAGAGTAGATGAATGTTGTATGAGCCCCTTTCCATGTTTAGTACCCTTAAAGGGCCCATCTTGCACAAGGACCATGTTGGATGTGGAGCTTAATTATCATCCTAATTCAAAGGTCTTATTTCAGCTACATTTGGATCCCAATCCCAAATGGGTGGGTGTGGGAGGCCTTGGCCCCCCACTATTGCTACATGGGGGGTCTGGGGGGGGGGCAGTTGCATGTTCATATGCCCCTGGTCTAGGCATTTGGGGGAAGTTCCCCCGAAGTTGAAAATAGAAGAAAATATTACTTGTAAAATATTGTAATTTCATAGTCAATCTAGGTCATTCATTAGGCACATGATCTGACCGTAAAAGTTATGTTAATTTAGGGTTTTTTCCCTAGAGGACAACCCCCTCAGTGTATATGAGGGAATTGTATTGTGGATGTGCATTAAAATTCTGAGCGATCAAGAGAGAGGAGACTGTGTTAGAGAGAAGAGGAAATTACAATGGATCTACTATAGGTTATATCTCTTCATTTTGTTAGAAAATATAAAAGGAAGGACTACTTTTTTCTCCGTGTACATAGCTCAAATTGGGTGAACCACTTATATTTATGTCTCTTTTGTTCTATGAATTTTTGTATTTCATTTCTTTATTAATTAATTTCTAACAAGTAGTATCAAAGTCAAAGGTTTATTTGGTTGATAAACTCACAGGAAAGAAGGGTTCTCGTTTCGAGTGGGAGAGATGGTAGAAGATGATAGGTTTATGGTTGAGAAATTTAATGGCCAAAACAACTAGTGGTGGAAGATGTAGATAGAATTTTATCTTTATCAGAAATATTTGTACCTACCATTGAGAAGAAAATCAAAGGATCCAACAGGTATGATGGATGAAAAATAGGAGATTCTAGACACAAAAGCATTAGGAACAATATGATTTTGCGTGATGATGTCGGTAACCTTCAATATTTCGAAGGAAAAGAAAAATGAAAGGTCTAATGGGGGCCATAGTGAAACTATATGAAATACCCTTAGTCTCAAATAAGTTATTTTTATGAAGTGTTTGTTTAATATGAAGATGTCAGAAGGTGGATATGTTGTTGATCATTTAAATGAGTTTAATACGGTTACCATTTAGTTAAGTTCCGTAGGGGTAAATTTTGATGATGAAGTTAGGGCTCTATTGTTTTTGTGCTCATTACTAGAAAGTTGGAATGTTTTAGTTATGGCCATTAGTGACTTTGTCTCTGGATCAAGTACTTTAAAGTCTGATGATGTTGTTGGTGCCATCCTTAATGAGGAAATGTAATGGAAAATATCTAGTGAAACATCACGTAATTCTTTGACTGCAGAGGCTAGGGGAATAGAAATGGAAAGAGGAAGGAGTCGAGGAAATTGCAGTAAGTCAAGAAAAGGCAGATCGAAATCTAGATCATAAATAGTGTGCTGGAAATGTGGGAAGAAAGGACACCTGAAGAAAGATCATAAATGTCAAAAGGGAGAAGAGGTATACGGATAACAAGAGATAAATCACGAAGTTGATATGACAGGCGATGTGTTTCAATATGCTTTGATTTTTTCATTGTGGATTATTATTAGTGATTGGGTGGTAGATTCAAGGGCATCATTCCATCCCACACCTGATAGGAAACATTTTCCTGACTATGTTCAAGGATATTTTGGATAGGTTCATCTGGGGGATGATAAACCCTATAAAATCATTGGAATGAGTAAGGTTTTTATGAAGAAGTAGAATGGAAACCAATGGTTATTGAAGGAGGTAAGTCATGTTCTAGGTTTGAAGAAAAATATAATTTCAATAGGCTAGTTGGTAGGTGAAGGCTATGTAACTACTTTTACAGACAAAACCTAGAAGGTCACTAAAGGAGCCCAGGTAATAGAAAAAGGAGAAAAGGTTGGTACATTGTATTTATGTAATAGTGTTTCTAATTCTGTTAATTATTTAACCTCCACAGGAGACAGGATCAAATAAACCACTCTCACATCATAGGCTTGGGCACATGAGTGAGAAGGGGATGAAAATTCTTCACTCAAGAAATTTTTTGCCACGTTTGAAGCATATTGATTTGGATTTTTGTTAAAATTGTGTTTATGGAAGATAGAAAAAAGTTAGATATATCAGAGCTGGGAAGGAAAAGAAGAGAAAAAAATTAGATCTTGTGCATACAAACATATGGGGACCTGCTGAGGTATCATCTCTTGGCATCTCTCACTATTATGTTACTTTTATTGATGATGCAACTAGGAAGACCTAGATTTATTGTATTCAAAATAAATTTGATGTATTTGGTACTTTCAAGAAATGAAAATATTTGGTTGAGAATGAGGTAGGAAAGAAGTTCAAGTGTCTCAAATCAGACAATGGATTTGAATACTACAACAAAGAGTTTTATAAGTACTATTCATAGCATGGAATTCATAGAGAGAAGAGACTTCCAAGAACACCACATGAAAATGGTGTGTCAGAAAGGATGAATAGGAAAATCATGGAGTGTGCAAGATGAATGAGATTGCATTTAGGATTTCCCTTGCAATTTTTTGCAGATGATGTTGATATTTTTGTTTATCTAATAAATAGAGGGCCTTCAAGTTCCTTGATGGTGGAATTCTAGAGGAGGCATGGATAGGTAAAAAGGTAAACTACTCATTTTTAAAGACTTCCAATTGTGAAGCCTTTGTCCACATCAATAAATAAAATAGAACAAAGCTTGAGGAAAAATCAAACGAATGTACTTTTATTGGATATGTCTTAAATGATTTTGGTTATCACTTATATGATTATGAAAATCACAAAATCATTAGGAGAAGAGATGTCATATTCAATGAAAGTGTCTTGTATAAGGATCAGATGCAGGGAAAGAAAAAAGAAAAGGGAAACAAAGAATACACAATGCTTGATGAGATCACAAAAAAAGTAAAGGTTCCTGAAAATTAGAATGATGTGGAGCCACAACAACAACAACAACAAGAACCTCAAACACCTAAAATTGGTGTTAGAAGATCTACCAGGATAATTAGACCCCTTGAATGATACTCTCCTTCATTATATTATGTATTGTTGATTGATTCTAGTGAACCAGAAATATATGAAGAAGAAACGCAGGCAGAAACCAAGAAGAAGTGGGAGCAGGCCATGGAAGAAGAGATGGACTCCTTGATGCATAACTAGACTTGGGACTTAGACAAGTTTCCTGATGGTAAAAACAACATTGCATAATAAATGGGTTTATAGGTTGAAGGAAGAAGATGGAGGTAAACAAAGGTATAATGCTAGACTTGTGGTGAAGAGATTTGCACAAAAGAAAGGTATAGACTTTGATGAAATTTTTTCTCTTGTTGTTAAAATGAATTCAAATAGAACTATTTTAAGTCTAGTGGTAGCAAAAGATTTTCATCTTGAGAATTTAGATGGAAAGACAATGTTTCTCCATGCGGATTTGAAGGAAGAAATATATATGAGGCAACCACAAGGGTATGAGGTCAAAGAGAAGGAGAAATTAGTGTGAAATTTTAAGAAGAGATTGTATGGCTTAAAACAGGCTCGAAGGCAGTGGTATCTAAAATTTGACAGTTTTATGTATGAACAAGGTTATACTAGATGTCACTGTGACTGTTGTGTTTACTTTAAAAGGAAAGCTAATCGAAGATATATTATATTAATATTATATGTAGATGGAATGATTGTTGTAGGGTCTAACATGTAGGAAATAAATGTGCTCAAAGGAAAATTGGAAAATTCATTTGCAATGAAGGATTTGGGTGTTGCAAAACAAATCCTTGCTATGAGAATAACTAGAGATAAGAAAAATTGAAAATTAACATTGTCTCAGCATGAGTACATAGAAAATGTGTTGGAAAGATTAAATATGCAAAATGAAAAATGAGTTAGTACACCTTTGGCTAGGGATTTCAAACTAAGTAAGGAGATATTTCCCAAGATCTAGGAAGAGATGGATTATATGTGTAACGTTCAATATGCATTAGTATTTGGAAGATTAATGTATGTAATGGTCTACACAAGGCTTGATATTGCACATGCAATGGAGTTTGTAAGAAATTATATGAACAATCCAGGAAAAGAGCATTGGATGGTACTGAAGTGTATTCTGAGGTATTTGAGAGGTATGACAAATCAAGCATTATGTTTGGAGGTTCAAACATTTCTTTATAGGGATATGTTGATGAAGATATGGCAGGTGATAGAGATAACAAGAGGAGCACCATAGGGTATGTATTTACTGTAGGTGGAACAATTTTCAGTTGGGTTTAAAAATTGCAAAACATTGTTGCACTTTCAACAATGGAAGAAAAGTATGTTGTTACTACAGAGGCTAGTAAAGAAATTATTTGGTTACAAAGGTTTATGGATGAGTTGGGAAAAAAGCAGGAGATGAGAAGGTTATATAATCAAAACTAGAGTGCCATTCATATTGCAAATAATTCAACATTTCATCCCAAGACTAAACATATAAATATTAGGTATCATTTCATAAGGTCATTTTTAGATGACGAACAGTTGAAGTTGGAAAAGATACACACTAGCTAGAATCTTGCAGATATGTTGACAAAGGTTGTAACCAGGGAGAAATTGAACTACTGCTCAATTTCAATTGGCCTTCAAGAATGATGATGAAGATGAGAATCAAAATGGTCCAAAATGGAAGCATTGTCCAACAAGTGAAGCAGGGATGGAGTTGATATAATCAGTCTCCAAGTAAGAGATTATTGGATGTGGGGCCTAGTTATCCTCCTGATTTAGAGGTCTTGTTTCAGACACATTTGGATCCCAATACTGATGGGGGGGTTTCCCCCACACTATTGCTTCCTAGGGGGTCCAGGGGGTGTGGTTGCATGTTTGGAAACCCCCCCTGGTGGGGGTTTGGGGCAGTGCCCCCGAAGCTAGAAATAGATGAAAATTTGCCTTGTAAATTATTCTAATTTTGTAGTCAATCTTGGTTGTTCATTAGGTGCATGATTTGATGGTAGAAGTTAAGTTAATTTAGGGTTTTTTTTCCCTAGAAGGAAATGCCTCAGTTTATATGAGGTAATTGTATTACGGATGTGTATTATTATTCTAAGAAAGAAATAGATAGGAGACTATGTGAGAGTGAAGAGGAAATTACATCGGATATACTAAAGGTTGTATCTCTTCATTTTGTTGGATAATATAAAAGGAAGGAATAGTTGTTTCTATATGGACGTAGTTCAAATTGGGAAAACCAGGTATACTTGTGGCTCTCTTTTATCTATGCATTTCTATATTTGTGTTTCCACAATTTTTTTTTATTTCATTTCTCCATTAATTGATTTCTCACAGACCTACACACATTTTGGCCTTCAACAACCCAAAAATATACTGTCAGTGAACACTGTTTTGAAGGCATTTTTGAGATAGAAAGAAGGGATATGGTGGTAGGATAAGGAGTTTGAATGACAATGTTAACCTTGAAAATTAACAATAACACCTTCACACTACAAAAAGTTGCTCAACCTTGCGAATCATCAGAGCATGTTAATAATGCAAATTTCATAAAAGTTGAAATAAGAGAGAAAGGATGAGTTGAATTTTATTTGAGATCTAACTATTGCATTGAAAGGAAACCTATCATGTAATCTATTCAATACCTACATCCACAAGACACTATGCTTCCTATGCTTAAAGAAAACTACAAAGCAATCACTAATTTGCAGAAAATAGAGATGCAAGAAAGAAGACTAATCCGAGATCTAGCAACTACAAAAGAAAGTAACTCTATAGTTTTGGATTTCCAACACAAAGTCTCTAACCACACTTACCACAAGAGAGGTGATTGGAAGACATGAAAAGCAATTTTCATAAAAAAATATTGTCAAGAAGGAGAGAAAATACTACGAGGAAAGAAAATACATGAATAAAATACAAATGAGAGAGATTAGAGCCTTTGGGTTGGGCCATAACCTAAGGGGACTCATGATTCGAACTTAAACAAGAATGCAACAAATTACACATATAACCATAAATATATAGATGTAGTAGAAATAAAACTTCATTTCATTAATATCAAATATTGAAATATGCTTGCAAACAAAATGGAAATAAAACTAACTCGAGCGATGGTAACTTATCTCTGAGAAGAGATGTGGTGGCTACATGCCTCTAAACTGTGTTACAATGAGGCATGAAGGCATATTTATTAATGAGAAACAAAAAAAAATCCTAAACATCCAAAACCCTAACTGTTAGTGCCTATATTTACCTCAGGCTGAGAAAGGTAGGGTCGAGGGCCAACATCAAGCCACGCTTAACCTGGTAGCTAGCCCTACCAGGTCGGGAGAGGGCTCTCTCCGGATCAATCTCAGCAAAATATGATCACTAAAGGCTTTATATGACTGATATAACTACTGATATTAGGCTAGGTATATGTGCAAAGGGTTTGATTGAATAAAATGATGTGTTTGTTAGTTCTAACGGAAAGGCAAATTTTGGGTGCAGGGAATGAGGCTCAGTCTTGCAGAGATCTCAATGGGGCAAGGTAGGAAACTGATTTTAGCACTTCAAATCAAATGAGGTGGAGGGATTAGATAGGTGAGGAGTTGAAGTGGGCAAGAGAAACCGTGGATCCTCTCCAAATAGCTAAAAACATCAAGAAACTAATGCAAACCTCAAGTAGAGCACTGTAATTTCAATGGATTCTACTTACACTCTTGTTTGATTTAGTTAGGAAGAAACAAGATAGATAATGTCATACATAAAACATAAACAAATACAGAGCACAACACTGTACCAAAACAAAATTCCACAGGGATCCCAAAGAATGTTGCAAACCCTGATCTCAATTCCTTAGCCAAAATGCTAATATGAGTGTACAACGAAGCTCCTTGCTTTCTTAAGAGTCCAACCATGCTAATGACCGAAAAACCACATAATATAGACAAACCATAGATTATACTAGCCTCTAGGGATTGAGCTTACAAGTTTAGGAGTTGTTCCAAATAATTCTAAACTGAGAACTAGAAACTAGGCAGTGGAACAACATGCCTCTAGAAACTAGGGAACTGATTCATTCAATTTCAAACAACTTTTTGATACATGAATCCACCCCCTTAAGTAAAAATTTGACATATTTACATCATGATCCATCCATTTACATGAAATTACATCACAATTTTGACATTGAGAAGGAGAAAAAGTCAAACTGTCAAAAGCTAGGCGAAAAACAGAGTATACTTGGTCAAACTGAGCAAAATTTCCCCTATGCGCCACGCTGATTTCTCTATGCGTAGCGTCTGTTTGGAGCAACTTTTGAAGGTCTTCCTAGTGTCTAAATTCACTAAAAGTGTTATTTTTGGAAAGGTATACCCGTCTAATTTCCAACCCAAGTGAAATTTTTGAATTTGACCTCCATTTGCCCCTCCAAAATTCAGTTCTCCCAACACTACTTCTTGTGTGTCAAAATAGGGGTAGTAAGGTCATTTTTTGAGTGTTTTTGACCTTTGTGAGGGCTCAAAACTTGTCAAAATTCCTTGGCTGTTGGTAGGAAAGCATAATTTTCCATGACAAATCCAAAAATTCTGAGTTTTTGTCATTTGGAGGCTCCCATCAAAAGCGAGCGCCAGGTGGCGCGGTGCATAAAGCAGAAAACTCTGTTTTTTGTGACAAAAATTTCAAAAATGAAAAAATGTCCCAAATTCTTTGAAATTTTGGTTTAGTCTTCTCCATCAAGCATTGTGTTGGGCCAAGGAAGCCTCAGCCAATATCTGAATTCTGTCTTGCTCCTTTCGCCTCCTCGATGCCCTTTTCAGCTTTGCTTTCAAGCTCTTGATTCTTGCCTTGTAGACTTTGTTTCTTGCCATGTAATTATAAGCCATATGCCTCAACAATGTCTTATCCCTGTTGGCCTTCTCTAGAATCCTTTCCCAAGTGCAAGTTTTTCCTCTCAAGCCAAGATTCACGCTCAGCTTGAATTTCCCTTTCAAGTGTTGTCAACTTGGTTTTCCTTCTCTTAGCAACTTGCCGGTTGCTTGCATGTTTTTGAGCTCCATGGATGAGTGGGACTGATGAGGGGAGGATTTGACGCTAGTTGTAGGGTTGTGGGGAATGAAGGGGTTTAGGGAATAGTATTTAGGCTTTGGGATAGAAATTAGGGTTTGGGGATATTTGACTAGGGTTTGGGAATAGTGGGATTAGGTATTAGGGTTTTTAGTTTTAGGGATATGGGGGATAGTGAAATGGGTTAACAAAACTAGAAAAGAAGTGAGGGAATAAAAGGTGAGGGAGTGATGGCAACAAAAACAAATTTACAAACCCTAAGCAATCATGTTTTGAACAAAAATTGCAAGGAGGTAGGGTTTTGAAATTTTTTCACTAAATCATCATAAACATCTTTAGACACACTTTCATTGGCATTTGTAGAGTTGTTGAATTACTTTGGACCGGAGGAAACCAAGAAAATTGAGAATATGGATGAATTTGTGGGGAAAATGGCTTGTAGCTCTATGAGTTGTGCCACAAACCCAATGTGCCGCGCTCCAAACCCAATGCGTCGCACCACCAAACCCAATGCGTAGCGATTTTTGCAGGAGACTTTTGGAGGCCTTCCCAGTGTCCAAATTGGGTGCAGGATAGCTAGTTGGAAATCTTATTCAGTCTAATTTCCAACCCAACTATAATTTTGCAATTTGGAGTTCATTTGCCCTATTAAAAATCAAATCTCCCAAGACTGGTCAAAATGTGCAAAATGAGGCTGCCTAAAGGCAAAGTTCTGTTGCAGTGAACTTTTGAAAGTCTTCCTCAACTCAAAATTGAGCTCATGATAGCTCATTTGAAACATATTTGTGTCTAGTTATCATTTGACTCATCAAGCAAGTCATTTGGCCAACTAATCTAGGAGAAATCGTGATTTTCCCAAGGTCCCTTCAGAGGTGCATCAATTCTCCTGAGGAAAATGTATTTTTGACATTTCTCTAAAACCATGACACCTGTGTAAAAAGTGAAGGAGGTTGTAACAAAAACCTCTCTCAGTTTTCCAAAATTCATCTTTCCATGCTGAGAAACATTATTTGAGTAAAACCTACCCCGATGTGTGGAACAGGGGATTTGTTGAAATGAAGTGAAATGAAGGGGATAAGGAGCTTCTAAATTCTTGAGAAAATTTTGAGAAGTAGGAAGGGATGTTCGAAAGTAGGGGAAAGTGGAATTTCAAAGATTTAGTGAGGGGAAGGGGTCCAAAAGGGCAAAACACAGGCCTAGACTAGAAAATTATCAAGTTGTAGAAGAAACTAGGGTTTGTGCGAAAATGAGGAATTTGATGGATATCAGTGATGGGAAGTGTTTAATAAGGTACATTAAGGATAGGGGAAGGTGTATGAACATCAGGATACAATTTTTGCTAATGATTTGACTATCCAAGAGAAATTGCCTTCAAAACCCTAGGAGAGGGAAATGAACCTTACCTAGGCACAACTGAAGCATGAAGAAGGTGTAAAATGACCCCTTGGAACCTGACATGATGATGAAAACCCTCTGAATGATGGTACACTCAACTAAATGGTGACATGGACCAACATTTGGACAACTTTGAAAGGAGTGAAAACAAACCCTAGACCTAATACCTAGTGACCAAATTTTGCTTGAAGACTCGCTGAAATGAGAAAATTTGACCTCGAAACCGTAAAATCACTTTGTAAGAGCATGTTTGATCACTGGAGGAAGGCTACAAAGGCTAAAACTAACATTGGCTCCAATGGGGATGGTAGCTCCTTGGAGGTGCCAAGAACTACAAATCTTTGGAAAGTAGACAGTGCCTTCATCCATTGGGCAATGGAGTCAATAACTCAAGCTGAAATGCATGACTTAAAACTAATGACTTGACGACACAAATTGACTCTCACTCAACTAAAAACTAACTCGATACTTAAACGCAACCGAAAAACTAGAAAATATGCTCAATATGAAGCTTATTCAATACAACCTACTCTAGTTGTTCCATTCATCACCTGATCAAGTGAAATGAAACAACCACTGCAACCAAGTAAGTATTCTGGTTGTTGTTTGAATTCTCCACAAGTGCTTGCTTATGAACAACAAGAGAGGACTACTGAAAGGCAACTCCCATGAAAACTTAGAAACAGATCTGTTGAATACTATGGATTATCTATCCGCCTCCAAAAACACTCCATAAGGCTCTTGAAGTTCATGCACACTGGGACTTAGCTCATCCAATGGATTACTTCTCTTCTCTTTATACCATGAATGCAAACTTTGATCTGAGCTTTGTGATGAGACTCCTGCTAAAAATGACAAAGAAACCGGCTACCAGATCAAGTTTGTATCAGCACACATTTCAAGCTCACATGTAGTCAATGGAGAAGGACTTGGACTACAGACATCATCTAACACATCAACTATTGGATCATGAAAAACTTGAAAAGACTGCTGCAACCCATTTTCTATAAGTTCCGATGAGATTCCATGATTTCCTACAGGCTACTCATTTGAAGATATACTATGCAATTTACCCTTCAAAAATTGAAATGATTCAAAACAAAATGGTACGGAATCATCTTGTATCATTTGATCATATGTGCCAACTTCCATGTCTTCATCTGCAACTTGACAATCAATGGCATTCGGGGGCTGCAAATCTGGATATGAGAAGTCCTGAACAAGGTTTTTATTGCCCTCAAGATGGTCCAAATCAAAACTTGTTGACAATTGATTTCTAATGGCATGAAAGTTGTCTCCGACGAACTGAAACGAAGCAAAAAAAAGGCAAATATCCTTCACTTACTTCAAAATTTGCTGCACTTTCCTTGTCACTATCATAACTGATATGCATCAGTTGATCACTGTACTCAAGCTGCTGAAAGTGAATTTCCTCCTTCCACAAGCTAGTTTTTGATTTGTCTACAAGATTAGCTTCTGTTTGGAGAACATAATCATCATCATACTTATCAAACTGATGAAAATCATTAGTATAAAAGACATCATCAAGCATACATGTCATATCAACATATCTCTCTTCTCGAAGATGATCTATAAAACAATGATTATCAGATCTATGACAATTGGGATAGGAAAGAAAATGTTTTGGAGCAGCCATTTGTTCTTCTTCAATCGGCGAACCATGGGCTTGAACATTATACTCATTCCTTGTGATGATCCTTTCATCATCTCTTCCACTGCACTTACCAAAATGTCAAGCTTTACCTCTAGAGATGTCAATTCCTCCGGATTTGTGTTTTTCATCTCTTCTTCCTTCAACTTTTCCCTTCGGATCAACAAATGAGCCTCTACATCTACTGCATTGTTCTGCATCTCTTCAAGTGTTGCAAGATTCCTTTCTCTCAGCTGAAACTCCATTTCTGGATGAAAGGCACCTGGGTAATGCAAGAGAGCAGATCCAGGAGGAGGTCTTATATTAACCGGCATCGAATAATAAACTTGGTTAAATATGGAAGAAAAGTGTTGTATTGTCTCCAATGGCAATCTTTTTAGCTGGTTATACTCTTCTATAATCAAGAAAGGGTTTTATCTTACCACCCACCTATCGAGGAAAACTTTGATGAACTGCTGGAAATCTGAGATGCTCGCATCAGGCAGGGTTTTGAACCAACTCTTCACTTTGCCTTGCAAAGAAAGAGAAAAAAGCCTAATACTAACATCTTCTTCATCAACTTCAAAAAGATCAAGAAAAGATTCAAAATTCAATACATGTCTCTCAGCAATGATATTGTCGCATTCACCATCAAATATTGGTAGATATAGGTCATGATTTTTAGGGAAAGCATGGGATATAGGAGGTAAAATCAGAGGCTTGTATCGATCTGGAATTTTACAAGGTGTAGGAGTAAATACAGAAGGTATAGAATCAGTCTTGTTCTGTTGGGGCTCATTAGT
Source organism: Pinus tabuliformis (assembly GCA_031772625.1). NCBI lineage: Eukaryota > Viridiplantae > Streptophyta > Pinopsida > Pinales > Pinaceae > Pinus > Pinus tabuliformis. Next base: position 744,632,422 of record CM062807.1, on the reverse strand, counting down.
TTTAGGATGGTCATCACAAGATTCAGAAGAAAGGTCTTGATCAAGCTCAAAGGCATGTAAAATATTTGGTATTCACAATCTTCAAAGGGAAAGAATCAACTGCAGGCATGGGATCTTTTCTCAAGCATAGTATACTTTGCAAAGCCTTCTTGACATTCTCGAGAAAAGAGAAGAAATAATTTAGAACAAAGAACAAAATGTCTTGGATGAAATTCCAACTTGAATACCTGATATTTCCATATTGTCCTTTCATGTTTTTGTTGGTCGAATTCATCCTCCAGTGGCGTCTTTGGATCTGATCTTGAAAATGATTTGGATTGCTAGGTGAATGATTTAAGCCTTTCCGGTGTCTGATCGTTGTCCACCATCAACAATCAGATCTGAACTTGATACATGCTAAGGAATTTAGACTTTTGTGATCCATAACATTGTTTAGATAATCTTCGGCAAAATCACATAACCAATCTTTTGTCGACGCGTTTCGAACCAACCAGTTGCTACTGGGGAAATTTGCAAGTTAGATGTTCAGCTTATAAGACTAGACCGAAGATTGACTGAAGCAACTTTTATCTACTTATGCACTTGCAAAGTAATGTGCAGTTTCGAAGGCTTCCTGGCATAACTTCAGGCTCCATCTGTAGTTTACAAATCAAGAACACTAACAAACAAATAAGCTTTTCTTCCCCAACGGAGTTTCCACTATGTTAGTGCCTAGATTTACCTTAGGCTGAGAAAGGTAGGATCCAGGGCCAACATCAAACCACGCTTAACCTAGTAGCTAGCCCTACCAGGTCGGGAGAGGGCTCTCTCCGGGTCAATCTCAGCAAAATATGATCACTAAAGGCTTGAGATGACTGATATAACTACTGATCTTAGGCTAGGTATATGTGCAAAGGGTTTGATTGAATAAAATGATGTGTTTGTTGGTTCTAATGGAAAGGCAGATTTTGGGTGCAGGGAATGAGGCTCAGTCTTGCAGAGATCTCAATGGGGCAAGGTAGGCAACTAATTTTGGCACTTCAAATCGAATGAGATGGAGGGATTAGATAGGTGAGGAGTTGAAGAGGGCAATAGAAACCATGGATCCTCTATAAACAGTTGAAAACATCAAGAAACTAAAGCAAACCTCAAGTAGAGCACTGCAATTTCAATGGATTCTACTTACACTCTTGTTTGATTTAGTTAGGAAGAAACAAGATAGATAATGTAAAACATAACACATAAACAAATACAGAAGAAAGCATTGTACCAAAACAAAATGTCACAGGGACCCCAAAGAGTGCTACAAACCCTGATCTCAATTCCTTAGCCAAAATGTTGATATGAGTGTACAATGAAGCTCCTTGCTTTCTCAAGAGTCCAACCATGCTAATGACTGAAAAACCACATAATATAGACAAACCATAGCTTATCCTAGCCTCTAGGGGTTGAGCTCACAATTTTAGGAGCTATTCCAACTAATTCTAAACTGAGAACTAGAAACTAGGTAGTGGAACAACATGCCTCTAGAAACTAGGGAACTGATTCATTCAGTTTCAAACAATTTTTTGATAGATGAATCTACCTCCTTAAGTAAAAATTTGACTATTTACATCATTAACCATCCATTTACATGAAATTACATCACAAGTTTGACATTGAGAAGGAGAAAAAGTAAAACTGTCAAAAGCTAGGTGAAAAACAGAGTATACTTGGTCAAACTAAGCAAAATTTCCCCTATGCGCCGCGTTGATTTCTCTATTCGTAGCGCCTATTTGGAGCCACTTTTGAAGGTTTTTCCAGTGTCCAAATTCACTCCAAGTGTACTTGTTGGAAAGGTCTACCTATCTACGTTCCAAGCCAAGTAGAATTTTTGAATTTGGCCTCCATTTGCCCCTCCAAAATTCAGTTCTCCCAACACTGCTTCCTGTGTGTCAAAATAGGGGCAGTAAGGTCATTTTTTGAGTGTTTTTGACCTTTTTGAGGGCTCAAAACCTGTCAAAACTCCTTTGCCATTGGTAGGCAAGCATATTTTTCCATGCCAAATCCAAAAACACTAAGTTTTTTTCATTTCGAGGGTCCCATCAAAAGCGAGCGCCAGGTGGCATGGCACATAGAGAACAAAACTCTGTTTTTTGTGCCAAAAATTTCAAAAATGCAAAAAGTGTCCCAAATTTTTTGAAATTTGGGCTGAGTCTTCTCCATCAAGCATTTTGTTGGGCCAAGGAAGCCTCAGCCAATATCTGAAGTCTATCTTGCTCCTTTCGCCTCCTCGATGCCCTTTTCAACTTTGCTTTCAAGCTCCTGATTCTTGCCTTGCAGACTTTGTTTCTTGCCATGTAATGATAAGCCATATGCCTCAAAAATGTCTTCTCCCTGTTGGCCTTCTCTAGCATCCTTTCCCAAGTGCAAGTTTGTCCTCTCAAGCCAAGATTCACGCTCAGCTTGAATTTCCCTTTCAAGTGTTGTCAACTTGGTTTTCCTTCTCTTAGCAACTTGCTAGTTACTTGCATGTTTTTGAGCTCCATGGATGAGTGGGACTGATGAGGGGAGGATTTGATGCTAGTTGTAGGGTTTTGGGGAATGAAAGGGTTTAGGGAATAGTATTTAGGCTTTGGGATAGCAATTAGGGTTTGGGGATATTTGACTAGGGTTTGGGAATAATGGGATTAGGTATTAGGGTTTTTAGTTTTAGGGATATGGGGGATAGTGAAATGGGTTAAAAAAACTAGAAAAAAAGTGAGGGAATAAAAGGTGAGGGAGTGATGGGAACAAAAACAAATTTACAAACCCTAAGCTATCATGTTTTGAACAAAAATTGCAAGGAGGTAGGGTTTTGAAAAAATTTCACTAAATCATCATAAACATCTTAAGACACACTTTCATTGAAATTTGTAGAGTTTTTGAATTACTTTGGATGGAGGAAACCAAGAAAATTGAGAAAATGGATGAATTTGTGGTGAAAATGGCTTGCAGCTCTATGCGACGTGCCACCAAACCCAATGCATAGTTCTTTTCCCAGGAGACGTTTAGAGGCCTTCCTGGTGTCCAAATTGGGCGCACGCTAGCTAGTTGGAAATCTTATTGAGTCTAGTTTCCAACCCAACTATAATTTTTCAATTTGGAGTTCATTTTCCCTGTCAAAGATCAAATCTCTCAAGACTGGTCAAAATATGCAAAATGAGGCTGCCTAAAGGAAGAGTTCTGTTGCAGTCAACTTTTGAAAGTCTTTCTCAACTCCAAATTGAGCTCAGGATAGCTCATTGGAAGGCTCTTTGTGTCTAGTTATCATTTGAATCATCACAAAAGTCATTTGGCCAACCACGCTAGGAGAAATCTTGATTTTACCAAGGTCACTTCAGAGGTGCATCAATTCTCCTAAGGAAACTATATTTTTGACATTTCTCTAAAACCATTACACCTGTGTAAAAAGTGAAGGAGGTTTTTCTTCCTTTTCCTATTGTGGAAAAATATTTCTCTCATTTTTCCAAAATTCATCTTTTCTTGCTCAGAAACATCATTTGAGTAAAACCTACCCCAATGTGTGGAACAGGGGATTTGTTGAAATGAAGTGAAATGAAGGGGATAAGGGGCTTCTAAATTCTTGAGAAACTTTTGGGAAGTAGGAAGGGATGTTAGGAAGTAGGGAAAAGTGGAATTTGAGGGATATCAATGATGGGAAGTGTTTAATAAGGTACATTAAGGATAGGGGAAGGGATATTGAGTGAGGGGAAGGGGTCCAAAAGGGAAAAACACAGGCCTATCCTAGAAAATTATCAAGTTGTAGCAAGAAACTAGGGTTTGTGTGAAAATGAGGAATTTGAGGGATATCAGTGATGGGAAGTGTTTAATAAGGTACATTAAGGATAGGGGAAGGTGTATGAACATCAAGATACAAGTTTTGTTGATGATTTGACCATCCAAGATAAATTGCCTTCAAAACCCTAGGGGAGGGAAATGAACCTTACCTAGGCACAACTGAAGCATGAACAAGGTGTAAAATGACCCATTGGAACCTGACATGATGATGACAACCCTCTAAATGATGGTACACTCAGTTGAATGGTGACATGGACCAACATTTGGACAACTTTGAAAGGAGTGAAAACAAACCCTAGACCTAATAACTAGTGACCAAATTTTGCTTGAAGACTCGTTGAAATGACAAAATTTGACCTTGACACCTTAAAATAACTTTGTAAGAGCATGTTTGATCACTGGAGGAAGGCTACAAAGACTGACACTAACACTAACCATAGGAGATGAAGTGCCAAAACTATGGGCCCCGTTTGGATAAATAAGTATATCAACATCCCGGGGTCGTAACTTTGGCATACGATCTCCATTTGATGCACACAATACCTCATTTGAAATATCTATCCAAGGACTACGAATTTCAGCTACAACCATCAATTAAAGACTCATGTTTGTCGATTTTCCAAAAAAACGTCGTTTAGGGCCTCAAAACAGCTCTAGAAGTTCATGACCCGAAAAAATGCCAAAAATAGTAAATTGTGCTACAATTAAGGAAACTAAAAAATTGAAAGAAACAATGGTGGGGGTCCAAGTGGAATAGGCAGGTGGCCAAAAATATCCACCTAGATAAACTCAACCCTCTAAAACAATCTTAGATTGAACATAATAGATGATTTATCGTTAACATAGAATAGTGCTCAAGTACATGACAAAGGAATGAAAATAACAAGTTAGAGATCCTAGCACTTAGTAGTCTCTATATTATCGAAAAGTTCAAATCCTATTGATCTCTTAGGCTTCCTTATTTATAAAAAAAGGATTGAGGGGAAGCCTCCTTGAAAAGAGAGTTGCTTCCTTCCAAAATCCCTAAAAAGCTAGATCTATCTCCTTGAAATTCTCACAATCCTTGAGTTCATTAGTTGTTAGTAGATACTTGAACTATGCATGAGTAAATACAGGAAACAAGTCAAGTTGAAGGTGACTAAATGTAGGGGAAATGCCTCATACATCTTCTCCAGCTTCCTCCAACATACCTATGCATAGTAAATGTAGTCTTTTCCAGCACATGAATCATGTTAGGCCAAAAGATATGATAAACATCCTTTAGTCTTCCTAATAAAAACATTATAGTAAAAAATATGCTTATCAAATGTGAGGAAAGAGCTAATCATGTGTTGAAGGATTGATAGATGGGCCTTATTATATACTTATTAATGAGGCACATTAGATATTTTTTGTAAAACATCTATTATAGATGGAGTTTATTAAACGGAGAATATAGTCACATAAGTGGAAATTAAGGAGGAATAAGGATACTATGAATCTCCCAATTACATTCAAAAGCCTGGTTGGTTAGAAAGCCTTTCAATCAATTGGACTAGTATCTTTATTTCCTTTTGTCCTTTTCAGACCTTTGTTTTCTTTTGTGATTAGAAAATTTTAATCACTGTTAATTTGGAAGCTCGGTGAAAAATTTCAATCATGCAACTAGTTTCCTCTTTTTGAAAGTACCAATTTTGACTATTGAAGTTCTCAATTTGGACAAGGGAATGTTTATTTTTGAAGAAAATCCCACATGTGCACAAAAGGCTAGGTCAGCCTAAAAGAGAAATTGGACACCCATGGATGTTTATAAATACAAGTCAAGTGACCCTCATTTGGACATCATCAATATCATCATCATTCTTATTTCTTTGGGTTTGGATGGCACAAGTCTGAGGTTGGGTCATAAACATTGCTTTGTACAGGTCTAAGATTGAGGGGTCTAAAGCTCACATGTGTGTTTAGGGTTTTTCTTTCTAGCCGCGGGAATGCTTTAAGAAAATTGAGCCACAATCATAGGCATGCAGGCTCATGCATGCGGTTGGAAGGTTTTAGCTGCACGCACATCACTCTCTACATTCTCTTGGAAGCTAGGTCTTGAGTTTTTCAGTTGACCACATATTTTGAGAGTTGGCCGTAAACAGTGAAAGTTGATCGCATGCTTCTAAGTCATGGTTTTGATTATTAGCATTATTGGTTCATCTCATAGATGTTGTTTAATTGATTTTGTTGGATAGGATTATGGTTGAAGATATGGATCATTGAACTTTCTTTTGTTGAATCATTCAATGAAAATCTAATAAGAATAAGAATTTGAAAGGGTTTCCCTGTAATGGATTTTTCCCTGGTCTCTGACCAATTTTGGTGTCTCTATGTGTGAATGTTTTTATTCTATTGTTCCTTTATGTTATGCTTCATTGACGATGATATTATTCTTTCTATATAATTGAATATGTTTTTGAATAATGTATTAAAATTGAATAATGTTATGATGTTGTGGGGTGAGTTTAAAATGTAATGATGAAATGAAATTATCTAAAGAAAAGAACAATATATCACTAAGAAACTTTAACATGGTATTAGGGTTGGGCTAAAGAAAATTCATTTAAGATCACCCTTATGAAGACAACATTGATGGAAACAAGAAAATATGGAGGAGACCTAAATGAATGCTAGGGTTTGAAGGAAACCCTAGGAAATTTGGTTATTATGGTTTAATAGATATTATGAGCTTAAAGTTTATAAGAAACACTAGATTATGACACAGATTTGAGATATGCAATCTAGAAACCCTAGCATGATCAGTGTGAAGATGTTCTAGCACTTGTGATAGGTTTGATGTAGCAGTAGATGGGATAGTCTCAATTAGGCCTGGTTGTTGATGATGTTGGTTGAAAATAATGAAGGAAACAATGTTATATGGACAATATATAGTCATGTCTCTTGAAGGTTGGTTCAAAAGGGAGATGTTCACCTCTCAATGAAGATAATTACTCTTTCGATTTATGTTACTTCTTTATGTCTTTAATTTTGTTTAGATTTATTGATTTGATCATTTACTATACTTCTTGTGTGTATATTTGAGTATATGGATACTTCTAACCTCCTAATGAGATGTGATAATTAGATCCTTCTTGAGGATCATCTAAGGTACAAGAAATTATGGCTAGTGCTGGAGGAGGAGAGCTAGTGCCGGAAAAGGAAAGTGGCACCTGATGAAAAGTTGACAAAGTGCTCCAACTTCCAATGTCAAATAATAAGGTGCATAGGTATATGAATAATACAAGGTATGTATAGTATATTTCTTCAATTGAAATAGTGAATGACAAGGTAAGCTCCAATATGTGATGGCAACATCACCTTCATGAATGACTCATGCATATAAAATTAGCTCTAATCTCTAGTACATATGATATATTGATGTACTTGATGTTTGGAAAGTATTTTACATTTTAGACATGATGGATTTCTTGATCTTATGAAGCAAGATAGATACATCATTTTTTGATATATGGTAACAAGTATGGTAACCTTGATGATAAAAGTGTAACAATAAGATTATTTCTCAGGATCTCCTTGCTGAACTTGACTTAGTAATTTTGAAAATATGGTAAAATTGAATGTCCTGACTTAAAGAAGTGATGTAGTGATTATAATCTTTGAAGTATGACGATAAAACTATCAGCCGCCTAGTCAAATGATCAAACCCTTAATGAAAGATTGATGTCATGTTCATATGTGATAATGAAGTAGATGACGCTAACATGTTATGCCCATTATGAATATATGTTTTAAAACCTTATATAGTTTGATTTTATGATCTAACAGTTCTATTGATGCATGACATTATTATGATAGAGATGTTGATGTCTTGAATGACAATGACTAAAGTGGCTTCCCATTTAGAGGGATAAATTTTCTATGAGATTTTGACACCTATCTGCATTAAATGTATAGAAGATTCATTATTGTTGAAGCGATATTTTTGGACATGAATAGTCAAATATATGATCTTGTTAGTTTGTAGCAAGTTTTGATCTGAGAAGAGAAGTTTCTTCCTAGTCTAAACCCCAACCACTATGAGAAAGGCTTGAAAATGTGGTTATAGGCCTCCAAACTACACAAAAGAAGGCCTATGGGTGTGGTTATGCCTGTAGGTCACAAAAACTAAAGCCTTATGCATGAGATCAGGGGTGCACCAGGAATATGGCAGTCCTATAGATATGGAGCAGATAATAGAAATTCCTATGAGCAGGGAACTCTGAATGTTTAACTTAGTATAAAGAATATCAATATGTTGACTAAACTTGTGTTTACAGGGGGCCATAATATGCATACAATATATTATTGTGATTTGATCATTGAAACTAGTATATGCCAGTAATTGATAACAATTGCAAGGGTTTGAAAATATTTGGTTGTTTGGTTTAATATATATGAGCAATATTGGATTTTTGGAATGATGCTTGATAGTTCATAGATATGTTTTGCGTTATGGATTGATTGAATTAATAGTGATAACAAATTAGGTTTTTGACTTCATAACTGATGATTTTCCTTGATGACATTGTTATGTGAGCATAGTGACTTTCAATGACTAATGTTGGTATTTAATATTGATTTTGTATTGGCATTATTAGCTTTGGAACATTGGTTGAAGTATAAAATATTGTGATTTAGTATGCAGTAATCTCATAATGAATGCATGAAAAATAATGCATATTATGATTATGTGGCTGACTTGATGGAGTTTGATATTTTTTAATTACAATATTTTGACATGACAATAATTGAAGTCATAGCTTGGTATTTGGATGTGAGCTCTACCTAACACTTGGTTTGAAGAGTTTGACATAGCGATATTGGAAAAAACGTTTATGACTTTGATATTAGTTTTGATTTGGAATCTAAGGCTTGATAAGGTGAATTAGTCGATTTGATTACACAATATTTATTTTGTGAGGCTGAGTATATTGGTTTGATCAGTATAATGTTTACAAATATCATGGTATGGCTTGACGAAAGCTTCTTGAGCCTGGTATGTCTGCATTGACAGTTACCTACTAAAGCCAAGAAGACCTGTTGATTCAATCCTCTACTTCAAAGTGGTCCAAGGTATGACTTTGATTTCGTTTTTATGTGTTGATGGTATATTATTGGTAGGTAATGAGCCTATGATGGTCAAAAAAAGAGGGAGTTGGCCTCTCAAGTTCAAAATGAAGAATAATGGCAAGATGAATTATGGAAAAGAAAATATATATCATGAAGCTATTGAAAAGTTTTTAGAAAGTGGAAATGAAAATCCTTGGACACTTTAATTGACTTTCAAGAAATCGTGCGGAGATATTGTTGAACCTAACTTGGCAACTGATAGTTGATCAAAGCATTGATGTTCTATGTGAATGCCCCTCTACATATATGTTTTGATCTAATTCAATTCATGATTGAGCCACTTTATACACATTGGTTGCCGCAAAGCACACTTCAAGATATTTGCATGGGATGATCAATTTTTGGTCTGAGATATGTGACTACATGGATGTACTAATGCTATCTGGGATCATTATTGAAGATATGAGAACATATGGGTGTTGCCTTAGTATGAGATCTTCCATGACATTTTAGATGAGAATTTTGTAGCTTTAAGAATGGTCGAGGTTGAGATAATGTTTATAGAATGGCTAGCTGTGAGTCAAGTTGAAGAAACTTTTTAGAAATCTATTTTGAATAGGTTCTATATGTGACAATGATACATTGCAATAATAAAGAATGGAATATGATTGGTAGAGAATCCCATATATAGCTAGGACTAAGTTATATCCATATATTGAGATAATGTTGTTGTATTAGATAAGATTGGGCTTGTGGATGCTGCCTCCATGAGAGGGAGGATGAATAAGGTATCATTTTGTGATATATATATTTTTTCTAATATAATATTTGATTTCATGCCCTACATGAACAATATAATTTTGCTATTAAGACATTATGATTAAACTCTTTAGTGAGTTGTTTAAGTTAGTACCAAATATGAGCATGATGATATGTTTCTGATCTATAGAGAGAAGAATTGATCGAGGACACTGAGTCAACGCTTCCCTCTATCTGAGCTCCTAGGGTGAGGAATAGAGATGGAGGGCTCATGGGATTGATGGATCTCTAGAAAATAGGGTTTTACCCCTATATATTACCCATAGTGTTGAAGATATTTCTCCCCTATGTTGGTCCTTTTAGAGTATAACCCAGTTGGCATCATACCCACAACCTAGGCTTGTTGGGATTCGCTTCCCATCTATCAAACGGGTTGAGAGAGTGCTTGGAGGTGTGTTACCCAAGATTATTATGATGCAGGTGTTATACCACATGGCTATTGAGTGCCATTTTTGGGAAGATCAACATTAAATAGGATGGTTGTAATCCTCACCTCATATAGCAAGTGGTATCTCATCCATTGGTTGCACAATGGGATGGTTGTGATCCTTTCTTAGTAAGTTGTATCTCGCTTATTTCTCGACGAGATTACTTGGGGTGAGAGTGTCCAATAGGACCTTCCGGACTATCATATACATGAGGTGAGATTTTCCAATAGGACCTTCACCATTTTCATTGGATTCTGAGTTGAGATGTGCTCCCTGATGTGGTTCCAGGTTGAACAGGGCTCCTTGTTGATAAGCTCTCTAATGTTTTCCTAGTGGTAGCATTGGGCTCCTCACTGGAAATGATTCTAGGTGGTAATAGTGGCTCCCTAATAGATAGAGGGTGGTATCTTAGGCTTCCCTCAAGTGTCAAATTCTTTTAGATTTGAGAATGTTCAACATACAAGTAGAGACAATCAAGAGATAAGAAGGGACAAGTAGAGATGATTACAAATGAGTAATGGTGATATTTGATGATCAGATACTTAAGATAGGATATGATTTGATAATAGGATGCTTGTGATGATTACATGATGGAGTTGGAATTTCTCCCTAGCTAAGAGGGAGTGTTAATTTTCTAGCTCAATGACAAATTACAATCATGGGACTAGATTCCTCTTTTCGAAAGGACCAATTTTGACAATTGAAGTGCTCAATTTAGACAAGGTTAAGTGTACTTTTGAAGAAAATCCCACATGTGCACAAAAGGCCAGATCGGCCCGAAAGAGAAATTGGACACCCACAGATGGCTATAAATACAAGTTAAGTGACACTCATTTGGACATCATCATCATCATCATCATTCTTCTTTATTTGGGTTTGTCTCCCTCAAGTCTGAAGCTAGGTTGTGGAGATTGGTTCGTATAGGTCTGAGATTGTGAGGTCCAAAGCTCACACATGTGTTTAAGATTTTGGTTTCCAGATGCATGCATGCTTTGGGAAAATTTCAGTTGCAACCGTAGGCACGCGGGCTCATGCATGCGGATTGGAGGGTTTTAGCCACATGCACATCACTCTCTACATGTTGTTTGAAGCTAGGGTTTGATTTTATATTTGACCAAATATTTCATTGGTTGACTATCAAATTCAACAATTAACCGCAGACAATGACATGTGATTTCAGGTTTCTAAATTAGATTTTTTATTATTAGAATTATTGGGTACATCTCATGGATGTTGTTTACTTGATTTTGCTGGATTTGATTAAGGTTGAATATATGGATCCTTGTACTCCCTTTTGCTTATTCATTCAATGAAAATAAATAAGAAGAAGAATTTGAAAAGGTTTTCCCCATAGTGGTTTTTCCCAAGTCACCGACCAATCCTAGTGTCTCTATGTGTGAATGATTTTCTTCTACTGCTCCTTTCTGTTTTGCTACATCCATGATGATATTTTGCTTTCTATATAATTTCATATGTTGTTGAATAATTCGTTAAAACTGAATAATGTTATGATGTTGTGGGGTGAATTTAATATGTTAACGATGAAGTGAAATTATCTAAAGCAAATAATAATATATCCCTAAGAAAATTTAACTATGAAAATATCCATTTTCTGAGGTGCATTTCTTTTCAAACTTCACTACTTTGGTATTTGAGTTTTTACATCCATTTTTTGTTGTTTTCTTCAAATTATTGATTGGCCATGTTTTCAAGCTTTAGCTTGGCTTCATGAATGTAAAGTGTACAATTTATTTAAACTCATCTATTTAAGAATAAATGATGGGATTCATGCCTCCAGTTTTCTCCCTAATCAAATCCCAACTCCTTCATCATCCTTTCAACCCGTGGTAGAAAATTCCTATTATTCAAAATGAAAAAGCCAATAGTCCTAGGAAATTTGAAAAGAAAACCCTTTTGTGCTAGAACAAAGTGGACTTGGTCAACATTCAAGCTTTGCCTCGTGAATTCCAATGGAAATATCCTCATAGGCACAAAATTTGTCAACTGGTATGGTTGCACTTCTGCTCCATATAATCTTATTTCCATGTAATCTTCAAAGATATACCAATCTCCAAATCTAGTATCTTTTTTGAGTTGTAGTAAAATATTTTCTTCTGGTAAAATTATTGGAGGTGGTTGGTTGTTCATGATTGTATATACAATATTCACAAAATATTATAAATAATAAGAAAAACCTTCATTATTCTCCTCCTTTATAACAATACTAGTCCATTCAACTACAAACCTTCTCTAATTGTTTGAATCACATATAATCAAGCTCAATTCACTAAATTCATCTGCATGTGTATACAAAAATAGCTAGACAAGAAGAGAAGGGTATCTAAAACAACTAGAAATATGGGAGTTTTGGAATTGAAAGATGATAGAGTTGACTAAATATGAGGGGATGTCCAACATAGTATCTGGTTCCAACATTAAATTCAATAACCCTAAGGTTTGTTCATTGACAACTCTTGTATCATCTTATGGAGCTTCATAAAATAGGGCCATAGGATATTTTGTTATTTTTGGATGGGTTTGAGAATTGAGAATCATAATGAGTTAAAGCAAATTTTTTTGGCTTTCTTTAAGAAGTATTCTCTAAGCACAAAGCAGATAATCATCAGTATAATTTTTGGGATTTTCAACCACTAGAAAATTGAAAGCTTAACGGATTAATTATGGAGTAATTTCAAAGATATTCTCTCTTGAAAAAGGCATACTAATTTTTTTTTTGGAACACGAGAGCTTATCAACCAGCTAACAAATTCGAGAAAATGGTAAGTTTGTGGGAAAGTTGGGTAGCAAAGGTCAGATTGGACAACTCAAAACGGGTCATTATAATCACATGCATGGTTAAGAAGATATCGTCCGACTTCCATAAGGTTGAGAGTACAAAATATATCAAATATGTTAGCCTCTCTGTCCAATAAGGGTATAAAAAATGTTGGTAGAGAGAGCGAAGGCTTCTTGGTCGATTTAGGGGTTTCATTTATTCTTATGATTCATAGAGAAAACAAATATGGATATGGGGTTATGAATTACCTTGTGGTTGGAGGCATTTAGAACTCAGATCTGATGGTTAATTTAGAAAGTAGTTCACTGTATTTTTCAATGGATGATAGGGTGAATGCTAGGAAGGATGACATGTTTTATTTATTTCATCCAAGACCGAAAAAAATAAGATATGATGATGTGGAAACAAAAAATATTTACATGTAGAGATGGCATGTAAATGTTAGGATATTATGACACATAGGAAATAGTTAAGTATACTTGGTCTAATGTAGAGTTAGGTAAAGTGTGTTTCTTTACTATGTACTTTTGTAACTTACAATCCGATGTTCATGATATGTTCTAGACATGAAGTGATTCGATAGTTCATTCTCTCCTCGGTATTACCGACACTTGGTACATGGCTTAACACCCGATTGGTCCATGATCTCTATTTAAAGAGCATGGAGGGTCTTTTGTAGGGTAACCATTCATGAGAGAAGCTTATGTAATTTTTCATTGTTTTATTAATAAATTTCCTAAAGTGGTCGCGTTGGCTTAGGTCGGGGACTGTTTCCCTCTTTGAGGGTTTTAACCACGTCAAGAATACTGGTGTATTGATCTATTATCTGTTTGTGAGTGGTGTCCTTTGGTGTTTTGTTTGAGGAACTTACCTTGTAAATTCCTACATGGTATCAGAGCTATTTGAGGGTTGCATCTGTTGGTGATCCAAATTTGAAGCTAGTACAACTGCATCTATTTTTTGTTTCCTAGATCTACTATTTCTGACTGCTTTCAGGTCTATAGGACTGCTCTATTGTGTTAGGAGCATCTGTTCTAGTGAGGAACCCCTTTCGTTTCATGAGAAAAGGTATTCGGTAGCCCTAGCTACGTCATTTTTAAGATCTGGAGGTATACAATGTTTATTTTCAGTTCTAATTATTCATCTCTCTGTTTATTTTGGCTTATGTAGCTCTCTATTTTTTATTATCAGATCTATACCTTTCATTTCTGCGTATGCTCTTTGTCCCATAACTCTATGTGATCTGGGCAAATCAGAAATAGAATAGAAGGATTTTTCTCATGCGTATGCTCTTTTCCACCACACCTCAATGCGACCTTGGAAAACTAGAAACATTGAGGAAAATATTTAGTTTCTGGCTAGAGCTAACTTCAAGCTGTAAGGTTTGTTTTATTTTGTATGTCCATGTTAGGTTTTGTGGTTTTTGTTTTGTAGGCAAAAAAGAGTTTTTTCAAGTAAGCACGCACCACAAAGCTTCAGTGACTAAAAAAAAAAACCCTTCCTCTTTTCAAAAAATTAGTAACCTTTTAAACTAGCTCACTTGGTCCAAAGTTACTTTATGAGAATAGAGGTCTTGAGTTCATGTCTTTTTTTTTGTTGAGTTACTTTTTCAAAAAGCACATGTAGCTTATGTTTTAAAGTTGCTTTATGTAAAAGTGTTTTCACCCATTATAAAAAGTGAGTCACTTATAATTCTAAAGCTCCTTTATCTTTTATTTAAGTTACAATTTAGTGGGTAGCTCATAAAGTACCATTGTAAAAGTGACTTTCACTTATTTATAAAAGTGAGTCACATAAAATAAATTTTTTTAAGTGAGCTAATTAGATTAAGTTTGGAAAGGGGGGGATTTTTTTTAAATATAACATTATCATTCATTTCCTCACATTCATGCACTTCGTCGGCATCTTCAACAACTTTTCTTCAAAAAGCCATAAATTCTTCATCCGGAAGCCATTTTTAGAGCTATTTTTTTAAATCAGCCTAGTTTTTCTAGATCTTTCCATTGGAACACTTAGTTTCAACATCTATAGCCCCAGTTTCCGTTGAAATGGAAATTTCATGCCAAGTTATTCTTGACAACACCAACTACTTCCAATGGTGGTCCTACATTGTGGATTTACTTAGAGTAAATGTCTTTACAGAATAGCCTCAGGCCAAGAAACCAAACCTCAAGATGAAGATAAGGCATCCAAATGGGAAAATAGGCAAGATGAAGCACGTGGGTTGATAGGGATGTATATTTCTCCAGACCTTAGATTTCATATCGCAGAACTTGATACTCCTAATGAAGCAATGAAAAAGCTTACTAGAGTTTTTGGAATTAAAAATGAAATTAGAGCCCATCAATTCAAAAATTAATTGCTTACATTGGACCCCATTAATTTTTCTTCCATAGAATATTTTTTGTCCAATTTCAAGACCCTTAGACTTCTCTTAGAAGGCATTAAGGTTAAGAAAGAAGATGGTAGCCTTATCTATTCCATTCTTACTAAGTTGGGACCAACCTACTCCATGTTTGTTTCCACCTTCCATTCTACTAGAGAAGCCTTTATTTCTCAAGGACAATATTATAAGTCCCCCTCTTTTGATGTCTTTTGTGATTCTTTAATAAGAGAACAAGAAAATATCTTATATCTTGGTCTTCTTAATCTTGGAAACTCTCCTAAGAAAGCCTTAGCCACCTAGCAGCAACCAAATTCAAAGAATCCTAAGAAGCAATATGCTAAAAAGAATGGTCCTAAACCAAACAAGGGTCCTAAGCAATTTTTGTCTCAAAATGATAAGGCAAATAAAAACAAAGGGAAGAAGACTAATATAAATTGCCATTTTTGTAATCGAGATGGCCACTTAGAATCCAAATGCTTTAAGAATATGGAAGCCTTGGAAGCAGCAATGAAGAAGCATAACATCTATTTGGAGCACTCTTCAAATTCAACTTCATCTTCAGGAACAACACTTTCTGCATGTGGTTGTCAAGCATCTCAGTTTAGTTATGCACTAAATGTATCTTCTTCTTCTCATTCTCATGAGTGGCTCATTGACTCTAGAGCTTCTTATCACATGGAGAAAAACAAAGCCATGTTTTCTTCTTTAAATGGTTGTAACACCAAAAATATATATGTTGGTGATGATAGATATCTTAGTGTTGTATGGACTGGAATTGTTCATCTAGAAAATGGTCAATTTAATGATGTATTATGTGTAACAACCTTATCCTGCAACCTTCTATCTGTAAATCAGATAACTCATTTAGGTGAAGGTAAAATCGTTTAATTTTCACCTGATGATGTTGTAATTAAGGACCTAAGAGATCATAGATAGATTTTAGCTACCGGAATTGTTGATGATTCTACAAGGTTATATAAGTTTAATAACGTTGGGTCATCAAATCTTCCCTCGATATTTTTTGCTCATAATGATGAAGTGAGCAAACTTTGGCATGAGCGATTTGATCACTTAAACTATCGCTCCCTTCAGAATCTATGTAAAGAAAATATGGTGACAGGTCTTCCAATGGTATCTTGCAAAGATGGTGTTTATTTTGGTTGTGTACTCAGAAAACATCATTGAGATAGTTTTGAAAAATGTGCCTCTTGGCATGCCTCAACCCCTTTACAGCTTGTGCATATTGATTTATGTGGTCCACTTCCAGTTGTCTAATTCTCTAGCTACAAGTATTTCTTAACTTTCATTGATGATTTCTCTAGACACACTTGGGTGTACTTCCTAAAACTCAAGAGTGAAGTATTTAACATGTTCTTGGCCTTTAAGGTCTTTGTAGAAAAACAACTTGGACATCAAATTATTAAGATAAGATCTGATAATGGCAGAGAATATGTTAACAAAAAATTCATCAACTTTTCCATTGAGAATGGAATTCAAATGCAACATACTGTTCCATATACTCCACAAAAAAATGGTGTAGCTGAAAGGAAGAATCACAAGTTAAAGGAAATGGCTAATTGTGTGCTTCAATCTAAAGGACTTAGTCTTAATTTTTGGGTAGAAGCAATTAACTATGAAAATTACATTGTAAATCGCACTCCTACTAAGGTTTTAAGGAATATCACTCCAGAAGAAGCATGGAGCTCAATTAAACCAAATGTAAGTCACTTTCGTGTTTTTGGAAGTGAAGCATGGGCCCATATTCTAAATGAGAAACATTAAGCTTTAGAACCTAAGAGTGAAAAAATGTATTTTTGTTGGATATTCTGAAGATGTCAAAGGATATAGACTTATTCCACTTAAGTCCAAAAATGTTATCATTAGAAGAGATGTAAAGTTTGCTAAAAATATATCGGCCTAAGAGCCTAGTTCGGCAGATGTGCCACCTCTCTCTATCCCTTCTACCTCTAAAAATATTTCTTCTTCAGATGATGACAGAGAGGATGACAATCGTCCCTCACCTTCTTAGGATCCTCCTTCAGCTCCTCAGCTTCCAAAATGGGTTTTTGCTACTCGGGATTCAGCAGGTGCTCTTGCCGGTGATCCTACAGATCAGCAACATACACATTCTTAGTTCGATAGAGCCTCTTCTTTACTGGCTCAAGCTTCAGCGAATTATGATCCTGACACCTTTGTAGAAGCTTCAGGTCCTCCAGATTGGGATGCAACTATGAATGAAGAATATAGTTCATTATTAGCAAATGATACATGGGATCTTGTTCCTCTTCCAAAGGGACGAAAACTTGTTAGATGCAAATGAGTTTATAGAACCAAGTATGGACCAGATGGAAAACTTGATAAACATAAAGCTCGTCTTATTGCTAAGGGTTTTTCACAAGTTGAAGGCACTGAATATACTGAAACCTTCTCCCTTGTTTCCAAAATGAACTCTATCCTCCTTGTTCTTTCCCTTGCTGCCTCTTTCAAATGGGAAGTCCATCAGATGGATGTTAAATCTACCTACTTGCATGGGGACTCACATGAAGAAATCTATATGGAACAACCTAATGGCTTTATACAAACAGACTCCAGCCTTGTATGTTGGCTTAAGAAATCCCTTTATGGTCTCAAGCAATCCCCTCGTGCTTGGTATGCCAAAATACATAGCTTTCTTTTAGAAACTAGCTTTTCTAGGTGTCATTCTAACAATACTATCTACACCAAGAAAGTGGGAAAGTCTCTTATCATTCTTGTTATTTATGTTGATGATATTATCCTTACTGGTAGTGATCCCAACCTTATAAACCATGTGAAGTCCAACCTTAAAAGGAAGTTTGAAATGATAGACTTAGGACACTTGCATTCTTTTCTTGGTCTTCAAGTCTTGCAATCCAAGGAAGGTATTTCCATTTCCCAGTCCAAGTATGCTTGTGATCTTCTACTCCATTTTCACATGGAAGACTGTAAGCCAGCCCCTTCTCCCTTTCAGTCTAGAGATAAACTTTTAGTCACTTGTACTTCCCCTAAAGTTGATGCTACCTTATACCATCAACTTGTAGGAAAACTTTTGTATCTGACCCATACTCGTCCTGACCTTTCCTTTGTTGCTGTCCTTATTGCTCGGTTTATGCCAAACCCACATGAAAGTCATTGGAAAGTAGTTAAAAGAATACTTCGTTATGTTCAAGGTACAGTTTAATATGGGATTCATTATAGTGCAAAAGCATCTCCTCTATTGGTTGGTTTCACTGATTCTGATTGAGCTGGTGACCCTAATGATTGGAAGTCTATTGTAGGTTATGTGTTCACTCTTGGTTCAAGACCTATTACATGGGCTTGCAAGAAAAAAAGTACCATTTCTCTTTCTTCAACAGAAGGAGAGTATCATGGTGTTGTAGAAGCTAGTAAGGAAGCCCTGTGGCTTTGTCAGATCCTCTCAGAGTTTGGCTTTCAGTAGTAGCATCCGACTACACTTTGGTGTGATAATCAAAGTTCCATTCACCTATGCAAAGATCCAGTCCAACATCAATGTATAAAACACATTGAACTACACATGATCTTCATTAGAAATCTCATTCATGACCATGTTCTTGAAGTGCAATATTGTTCAACAGATGATCAAGTTGCAGACATCTTTACAAAGTCTCTCACAGAGGCGAAGTTTACTAAACTTCGATTTGTGGTTGGAGTTCAGGAAGTTGTCACTAAGGGGGGATAGGCTCTAATGCTTCCTTCCTTCTCCTATTCTGTCATATTTGTACATCCTTCAATCCTATCCCAAGTTGTCCTTAAGGGGGGATGTTAGGATATTTTGACACATAGGAAATAGTTAAGTATAACTTGGTCTAGTGTAGAGTTAGGTAAAGTGTGTTTCTTTACTGTGTACTTTTGTAACTTACAATCTGACAGTCACGATATGTTCTAGACATGAAGTGATCTGACGATTCATTCTCTCCTCAGTATTACCAACACTTGATCCATGGCTTAACACCTGATTGGTCCATGATCTCTATTTAAAGAGCATGGAGGGTCATTTGTAGGGTAATCGTTCATGAGAGAAGCTTATGCAAATTTTCATTCTTTTATTAATAAATTCCCTAAAGTGGTTGCGTTGGCTCAGGTCATGGGTTGTTTCCCTCTTTGAAGGTTTTAACCACATCAGGAATATTGGTGTATTGATTTGTGATCTGTTTATGATCGGTGTCCTTTAGTGTCATGTCTGAGGAACTTACCTTGTAAATTCCCACAGTAAAATCGTATCATGAGATGGAAAGGGAAAGGATTATGTGTACAAATGGGGCGTGTTCACTTGACTGCCTCACTTGAATTGCACTTAATAGGTGGTTTCCACTGAAACCATTTCCTAACCTTGGGGGTTCCCATATTTTTTTATAAAAATTGGAGGAGAAACCTCGAGATCAACGTTCGCCATTGATCTTCTGATGATTTGTTTTCAGAAACAACTTCTTAGGGGTTCCCCCTACCATAACCTCGACGCACTTCAAAACACCATGGTTCCAATGCGATCTTAGCATGGTTCAAATGCAAGTTGATCTGCTCTGAAAGTGCTTGCCCTTTAACCCTTTTGCAGTGTGGTACCATTTCATTATAATTGTACATAATTTTAAAATAATTGCACATGGAATTGTACATGAGTAGGTACAAAGTGTTAAATACTTAGCTAATGTGATCCATATTATTTATCATGGGTGTGCATGTGTTGATAGTGCTAGACCTGCTAACATGTCAGAGGATCTCCCCGATAAGAAACCCCAACTAGACCTCAGGTCGTTTGGAGTAGGAGTCCTAGTAGTGGGTAGTATAGTAGAGCCTTCACTACAGTAATGTGCAGAGGCAAGTATGATAGATCTTTTATAAGCAACTGTTTGACCTTGCAACGAGTCAAGTGAGATGGGGGTTCTAATGCATGGAGGGGAAAAGGAAGTGTGTCCCTTATATGCCTATAATAGCACGCAGCCTGAAAGGAACACACAATCTTAATGACATCACAGGCTAGAAATTGAATATGGCACAATCCAAAGTGACGGGTTAATACAACAACACGTCCTCAACAAGATTTGTATAATCATATACAAAATATTTCATACACAAATTTGTAAGTGAAATAACATACATTTCTAAAGTATCTCGAATAGTTGAACTAAAATAATAACATATGCATGAAAATGCATTGGCTTGGTTATGTATATTAAGTAAAATTTTCTCCCTTACATACACCATTGACAACCATACTATAGGGATTAATGCACGGGTGGTTTTGGTTGGAATACCCTTAAGGATATTCCTGGGATTCAAGGCATACCATTTATATTAACTGGAGTTGGTACAATGAAGCATATACATATCTATATCAATGCATGATAATCAAAGAAGAAAAGGAGAGATTACCTCAGATCTTGATGTAGTCTTGCTAGAGAACCCAATGTAGCAGAGCAGAAGACCCCTTTGCTAGCTCCTAGATCAACACCTACATATAAAAAAGACGAAGAGTAATACTACAACATATGAAATCTAATAATCAAAACATTAATACACAAAGATATCGAACAACATGTATCTAATCTACTCATAAACAATGGTACTGAATCAACATGTAAATAAACACAACATTAGCACCATCAAGTAGACAACACAACAACAGGTCTATATTATTAGATTGGAAAGAATGATTACAACCATATGGTGAATCAATCTTCCCTTAATCCTCCAGCTCCTTTCTCTCTCTCTCTCTCTTCTTAACCTCTTGGTATAAAAGCAACTATATCTGAAACAATGTTTCGACAATGAGTTGACAATCCTTCGACATCTTTCACAATTCCCAAGCCTCCAATATATAGATGATGAGAGGCTTATCCTTGCCAACTCTCTCATGAGTTACCTTAGGCAAAATCTAGGATGTTTCCTTGCTTTATTTCTCTTTCCCTTTCCATTAGACTTCGTTAGAAACAGAAATATCCTTAAACAGGTTGAAGGTAGATGTTTCTTGCTTTTTGGCCTGACATTTGAGTGAAAAGTGAAATTCCATTCAATCAACCCACTCTTTGACCTCCAAAATCTCACAAAACTTGGGTAACACTGTCCCTTGGAAAAAACAGTGAGTCATCCTAGGTACTAAAGCTCATAGCTCATGCATAGGGAGCTTTCTAACTCTTATTGCTAGTTCCTAGGGATTGTTATCTTAGGAAATGGGCTTGTTAATTAGGTCATGTATTTAACCAGTCTTTCTTTCTCCTCGGAGATGATAACGAGGTCATTTTCCTATGTACGAAATTCCACCCTAAGGTGTGAATTCAAAGATGAAGACAATGGCCTAAATACTTTATAAAATGTTGGAAAATAGAGAGAGACGGTCAGACCTTCAGGACTACGGGAAACCTGATATAAGCCACATATGTTAAAAATCTAAAATCATGTCCTGAGTCAAGTATTCCCATGCTCAGTAGCTCTGTTAGTGTGATTTCTCAAAATAGGTATGACGATCATGTCCATCGATAAGCACAATGTGAATTTGTGTTATAATATGATAATCCTACTGAGCTATCTCTGAAAACAATATACACAGCTTGGGAGAGAAAACAAGGCTAAGTGATTCAAGTGTCTACCCAAGGTCTTGGTCACCGCTTTATCTGAACAACATATTTCTACACATGTGAATAAAGGATTTGATTTCAGACATGTGAGAAATCATCTGATTACCAGTCAGTGATGAAAATTGTTAACAGATGTGAGGATGGGCACCGATAATGATGATAGTATCCAATATGCGTAGTACAATCTAATGAGTATGAATAATGATGTTGTCATCGAACACTCGTAGAATCATTCAATTAGGAGTCAATAATGAAATCCCCAAATTAAACACAAGGAAACCTACCACTAATGACTGCAAGTTCTAGGGTATTGATATGTTTATGCATCTACTTCCTATAAAAAGTGTTGAAGTCGATAGGAAGAGATGTGTCGAAACTAGGCAATAATGTGTCCTAAATTGGTCGACATGAAATAGGACAAGAATGATTATTTTTGGAGATGTATTTTGAGAAATGGGTCAAATAGATGGAGGGCATGATGGAAGTATATGAGCGATGGTTGATATGGGAAGTAGAGGATAAAGGAATCCCTTGAAAAATAGAAAACATGACACAAGGGTTTACCAGGTAGCTTTAGACTCATGAACACCAAAGAGTGTTAGGATACAGGGATGCAGGAACATCAGAGTATATAGGCTAAACTCATAGGATGGTAAGGTTCATCTGAGAGGCTAACTAAAAAGAGTTTTGCTGAGGGAGTTCCATGTTCAAGGGAATGACTACTTCCAAAAAATATTTTCGAATATAGACATTAAGCCATTGTGTTGTCCAAATTCTCCCCATCTGATTAAGTTTAAGGAGTCCAGACGGGTAAACTCGGTGGTCTTTTCATATTTAGGGAGTTCAAAAATATATTAAAGAGCAACTCTAGGGGGGTCCCTTTGTGATAGTTGATAACTAGGTGCGTCAAAGGTTTAATAGTATACATGACATAGTTCCTTTTCCATAAGTTAGTCTATTGAGTCTAGATAAAGTGATAAACCTATGCCTAATATATTTTTTCCTAATTGTGTTACAAGTACGAGGGGACAGAGTAAACTCGATATGTTTATGAAATTTCAATGAGTCACACGAAGATAAACTCAGTAGATCTTCATCAAATTTTAATGAGTCAAATGAGGAAAAATCGATAGATCTTCATCAAATTTTAATGAGTCAAATGAATAAAAATTGATAGATATTCATCCAACTATAACGAGTCAAATAAAGAAAGCTCGATATGTCTTTTTAGTTTAACAAGCAAGGAAAAAGATAAAAGAATTTCTTATGTCTTCTTCTTAAATTTTTTATGAGTCCGAAGGAGATAAATCAGGGATTTTTCAGTTCAAGAGTGAGAAAAGGTCCCAAAAAAGAAAGTTCTCATATTGTCTTCGTAGGAGTTTTACAAGACCAAAGATAGTAACTCAGGGATTTTTAATTTCAAGAGTGAGAAAAGGTCCCAAAAATATTATTCCCATATGGAGTCAAACATGGTCAATTATGCATTTTAATACTAAAATTTCAACATGGAATAAGCAAAATTTAACATCATATCAAAATGGTATATGATTAACAATCTAGGAATGAAAAACTTCAATTTTAATGACTATAAAGTGATTCATACCTCTAGAGTGACTATAAGAAGGGGAAAAGCCTTCATTTTCATTATTTTGAGTTCTGTGAGAGTGTTCTAGAGTGAAAAAGGAGTATATCTTCCACAAGCGATTGTGAGCAATCCGGGAAACCATTCGACGCGTCGTCTATTCCAAGTAGATGGTATAACCTTTATCTTGAATTTCATTACCTTTTTCAGTCAGTTTTGGGGTGAGTTTTGAGCTTTTGGGTAGGCCATAATTTTCCAGCGTAGCTAACACTATCTCCTAGGTTTGGGGGGAGTGTTAAACACTCTGTCCGTTCCATAGGGCTTTGTTACCCACGAGCTCTTCACTTAGTGAACCTTCGATATATCACGTGTGTTCCTGGCATATTAAACAATACCCTTAATTTTACTACATATTGGAAAATCCATCTAAAAATCGTATTATTTAACCCCCTACCAATATGAAGTCAATACGCCATCCCAATTAAAGAAAAACCCTACCTTCACTAGATATTGTAGGTGTCCATTTATTCATTAATTTTTTTATACCCCTTTATATTTTTTCATTAACTTTGAGCTCCATTTTTATATTTGCCAATATAAAAACCCTTTACCCCCTATATACTCCCCAATATATTATGTAGTTTTTTCCTCAATATATATCCCCCAATATGAACCCATGTGGTATGGTATTGCTCCCTTGTGAAGCCCCCGTGACTCAATATCACCATAGAAATTTAACCCAATTTCACATTAGAGAATATTAATACTCAATTCGATTAGTGATTTGGACAGAGAGATTAAAGCTTATTAGAGTGGGATTTTCTCCCTAATGAGAAGATTATTAATTCTTTTTGTAGTGTTATCTTCATCCATTTTCAGTGGAAGAATCTTCTTATGGAAGAAGAAGAGTGCAATGGCTAAATTTTTTGATATAAGGGTTCTCAATTTTTTTTTAGGCTCATTTATCCTCATACTTTAAAGGGAATTTCACAAAAAAATAAAACAATGAATGCCAAATAGATCATTACTCGACCTATTAGGGAAATAAAAATAACATCACATACTTAAACAACTTGAATATATACAAATTACAAAAATATTGGAACAAAAGGACTACATAAATTTTGCTAAACTGACCAGGTATATTCACTAGTATTTAGATACTATGGCATATAATTGCAGGTATTCAACACACAAGCATAAATGAAAAAACTTGTAATGAAGTGTTTCATTTTTTTTAGAGAAATAACATTTGAATTTGAGTAGATTACATAATATTTTCACAATTAAAATTGCACCCTTTTTAAAATTTCGTGCTCCAAATCCTTATGCCCAATTTAAAATTCTACTATAAACTCCATTTTAAACCCAAAATTGAAAATGTTAGATTCATTTGACTTGTGTGATGTGTTCAATTGGTTTTTATATTTTATTTATACACATTACTACATATAGGACTAAATTGTGCTGACATAGTCTAATGATATGGCACATACTGTTGCAAAGGTGAAGAAAATATGTGATATTTTTAGTTTTGTTGCCCGTGTTCATCACAATTACGATGGAATATTTGTTGTGCGTTGTAATTGCGACGTATTGTTTCTCATGTGTTGCAATGAAGATGACATAAACATATCATCACAGGTTAGACGAACATTTTTTGTGTTGGAATTGTGATGATATGCACTAGTTGTCGCAATTGCGACAGAGCATGGTTTTTTGTGCCTCGAGGTTAATGTGACCATTTATTTGAATGGTCATATTTGAATTTTACTATTCATATAACGTCAAAATTGCGACGATAAATAAATTTATAAATACCCCATATGCAAGGGATGTTGCAATATCTTTTCTATAACTATATTAATTATGAAAGGTTATAAGGTCCTTTTTATGAGCGATTTTTGTTTTGTTTTATATAATTGTTTTTTGGTTGCAGAAAGAATGTAAAAAAACATTATATGGGGACCAACTAATCCGCGAGGGGTCAATGATGGGAAATGTTATTTCCTTTGCAATTCTTCCAGGTGCAGACATCCGTGGAGAATTTTTAATGAAACTACTAATAGACATTGTAGGAAGAATGGACACATTAAAGGTGGGGGCAAATATTTCCAAATAGCAATATTATGCTATTTATGAATCATTATATATATTTTCCTTATATTAATCATATTAGTAAAAAAAATTATTATTATAATATTTGCTAGTAGACAAATTGTTTCACATGATTGTTTGAAATTATTATAAATTCAATGTGGCCCCCTAGGTAGTGTGATTTGAATATTGCACCAAGTATTAATGCTAAAAATTATGTTCTACAAGTCAAGGAAGATGGAGCTAATATTGAAGCTCAAGATCATAATGATCCTATGTAAGAATATGACATGATAGTTCCGGATTATAGGAAAAATCAATTGATCTAAAACTTGCTTGGCGTCAATGAGAACAAAGATGTTTTTGGTGATGATAAACCTGCTCTAAAGAAGGTAGCAACACAGGTTTATGAAGGCTTGATAGGAAATGTTCTTTCTGGTACATTATTGTTGGTGAACTTAAAGGTTTTGAATGCTTTTCAAACAATTGTATGACCCAAATCCTAAGGGATAGTGTAATATGTTTCATCACATGAAAGGATGAATTTCCCCCCCTTTTTTAGTGTTAATTAATGTGTAAAATAAGAATGAAATATTTATGATTAATATTGTTTACACTAAGTATTGATTTTTTATGTTGTACTAGATTGTTAGGTGAAATTTTGTTACCATTACCAAATGAGTTACCTTGCACATATCGAAATTTATTTGTTGTTATGAAATAAATTGGAATGGAGTATCAAGCTACAGATACATGCCCTAATGATCATATTATATATTATGGACAACATGAATCAAAAATAAATTTCCCAAAATGTAACGAAAGTAGGTATCGACTTATCAAAAAACAAAAAAAAGGTGCCTCAAAAGGTTCTTCATCATATTCCCATAATTCAATGTTTCCAACGATTGTTCAAGTGTGAAAGCGTAGAAAAATTTATGGATTTACATACATGGAAGAGAAGTGAAGATGGTTTTATTTGAATTTTTGCAGATGGTTATTCATTTAGAGAAATTGAGGAAAAATGGCCACATTTTAAAGATAAACCTCGTAATGTTAGGCTTTCATTGGAAGCTGACAGTGTTAATCCATTTGGAGAAATTAGGTATATTTACTTAGTTTGGTTGATTTTTGTTATCAACAATAACCTTCCTCCTTGGATGCCAATAAAGAGGGAGAACTTTATGTTGACAATGATTGTTCCAGACATTTGTTTACATTAATTTTTTGAATATTGTAACATTTTCATTTGTCTTGTTTGTTACATAATATGTTATACTTATTTATTTGCTTATATGTATATATCATAGTAGTAATCGTGTGTAATTTAAAACAATTAGATAAGTCCCAAGATAAAGATATTAATGTATATATCGAGCCTCTTATCGACAATTTAATGAAGTTATGGGTCAACATCACTATGTATGACATCTGTAAACCAATAAGGCAGAGGCAATTTCAATTCCATTGCATACTTGTATGGACAATTCATGATGCCCCAAGACTAACACATTTTTGTGGTATGTAACATTCCATTTCACTTTAATAGTATATAGTTATTTCAATTAGATCATATCATGCATGTATTGTAAATAATACCTTCATTTATAATTGACATTAATCCATCTCTTATAGGCCTTCAAACTAAGGGTAACTTTGCATGTCCAATTTGTGGTCCTAAGATGAAATATCGACATTCAACAAGTTTAGGAAGGGAGTTGTTTGATGAGCATATGAACTTCCTCTCTAAGAACTATAGGAATTGTGCTACTAAAAAGAATATTTTCAATGGGAAAGAAGAGATTGGATTAAGACCACGAAGAATGACACCTCAGCTATGGAAGTTGGAAAATAAGATAAATCATTGACGTGAAGGACATGTGATTCCATGAGGAATGAAAAGTTATCCTGCTCAATTCATGAGGTTTCCCTACTATAAGAACCTAAGAATATCCCATTTGTTTGATACAATGCATATTAGGAAGAATGTGATAGAAAATTTATGGTAGATCATAGATAGTAGGAGGGATAAAGAAAAAATCCAAAAAATTTGTAATGGCATTGTGGAAGCCAATCATGCAATGAAGAGTGGGATACAATCAAATAACGATGGAGATAGAGACAATATTCCATGATTATTAATAGAGAAGAAAAGTGATGATCTAAAGAGGTCATTCAAAGAATTAAATTTACCACATAATATTCTTCAAACATAAATAATATCTTAACAAAGAAAGGTGAATTTGGTGATGTAAAAACACACAATTCACATACCTTCACTAAGTTAATTATTTTGGTATATATACATCTTTATGTTTTTTTTTGTCTACTTTGGGTTAAAAAAATAAGGATTCATTTTTATTGTTAAAGTATGTTCCACCTCTATCTTTCCCATATGACTTCAACAACAATGTCAAACAAGTTATATGTGATCTTGGAAAATACATAAGGTAAGTAGTGATTTATATGCTAAGTGATTTTTCAATTAGTTGTTGATAAAATTAATGACATGTTTTACTTGTAATGTAATATATTCTATTTTTTTGAAACATATTGTACTTATTTTGTTGCATTATATTTAATATATGGTTGTCATTGAGGCATATACATAAATATGATATAAAACATTGGAAGAGAGAAATTCTTTGACTAATGTGTGAAATGCAAAATTATCTACCTCTAGCATTTTTCAATGCAAAATAACACTACCTCATACGCTAAGTTGAGGAGACCTATACACACAAGGTCAATGTTGATGGTGGAGATCCACTTTAAATTGTTCAAGGCGTTGGTTAGACAAAATCACGTCCTAAAGTTTCTATGGTGGAGAGATGTATGGAATATGAATCCATGTTGTACATTATTCAAATCTTCCTATATTAGCAGAAAATATGTTTGTGGATTGCATTTGGGATATGAAATCCATCACTCACCTATTGTGGAAAGGTAGAATGATGAAAGTGAAAGGTAATTACATATTTCATGTGGAGATTTATAAGACACACACAAACACATACACACACACAAACACATATAAATTTTCATTTATGTGTATATATATCATACTTATTTAATTTTTCTTCTTTCATCAATTATTAATATTAACCATTCTAACTAATATTTATTGGTGAATTATGATTTTCTCATACAGTTGGTTGAGAGTGGGATGCAATACATTTATACATTACAAACATTATTGATTGGATGAAGCCATGGATTGAAATTTGTAAACAATCTCATCATACGTTAACATCGAAAGGGGTGTATGAATTGGTTAAAGAAGCTCGTCATGCTCAAGATGCTAATCTTTTGTAGAGAGAAATTTATTTAAAAAATGGTTTGAAAGATAAACAAGAAAACATGCATTTTCACTGGCCTGTAATATTTTATTAGTTTATTTTATAAATATATTATTAATGTGAATGCAAGTGTGTTTTTTTAGATATTTTCTAGGTGAAATATATGAATATATTTATTAATTGACAATGCTTTTTTTATGTGTTTGGCATATTGCAGTTGAAACACCACAAATGTGGTATAAAGGATGTAATTTTCACACCAAAAATTTGGATGAAAATAGGAAAACTTTTGATGGTGGGATAACTATAGTCTTCCAGGTCACTAATGTTTCCTCTATAAGTGACACACATCCACAAGTCTTTGAAATTTGATACTATGGGTATTTTGATGACATACTTGAGTGTGACTTTGATTCCTTTGAATTGGTTGTATTTGACATGAAATGGTATAGGATACATATGAATGAATATGATCCCGATTGAACTATCGATCAACATGATAATGGATTTACCATGGTTACTACAAGGTCATTTGAGCTAGGATCATACCACTATGTTCTTTCAAGCCAAAGCGAACATGTCTTTTACTCATAGGTTCCAAGTAGGGCAGGTTGTTCATTTGTTATTAGATATGATCCAAGAGGAAGGACAGTAGAGTATAATGTACCAAAAGAAGATGATAATGTTGAAGATAATGATGGTGTAGAGGAACAATTATTTGATGATCATGTGTCAAATCATGAAGATCTTGAATAAGTTCAAGGATATGTTTGAGGCAATGTTATTGATGAAGATGATATTGATGATGTACTATCAGATAAAGAACATGAAGAAATTGAACCAAATGTAGAAGATGATGTTTGTCATGATGATATGGATGATGATATGATTATTCGAAATGGTGAAATTGATGATGATGCCAGAATTTTTGACCATTTCAACACCATTTTTGAAGCGGATGACATAAATGTTGATTTGATGAATGAAGCAGAAGATTAATGATATTGAAATGTTGTAATGTACGAGGTATGCATTTATATGTTTTCAGTTGTAGAGTTTTTCTCTTTCATTTAGCTTAAATATGTTTTTCTTATTAAGTGCTATATATGATTGATTCTTACTATGTTTCTTACAAAAAAATTATAGTAGATAAATTAGGTGTTGGGAATATTGAGAATGATGTGAGTGAGGGGGGGGGGGCGGGGGGCATATGATATCCCACCTTCATATGGTTGGAATTTTTTAGTAGAGAATATTATATTATTATTGAAACCAAGAGAATATCATTATTGGAGGAAATTTATATGCTCTTATTAATTAACCCCACACATAGTGACCTGTGAATGGGGCCAACATTGAAATTTTTGCAGTTTTTGCTTGTATGCATTGAAATTTGACATGCACATGGTAGATGCATGCATTTAAAGTATGGTATGGTTTCAATACTCAAATTAAAGTTTTGGATGAATCTTTCTAAATACTTTCTAAAGAGAACATTAGATTGGAAAAGTGACTAATACAAGGATTTATGTATCACTAATAGGTCTTAAGGCCTTTCTAATGGTTTTGAAATGGAAACTAAGGGTGTAATAATGGGTCTTAACGTATTTAATATATTAAAATATATGGGTCTTAAGTTACTTATTAAATTAAAATATATTAAATATATTTTAATAATGGATCTTAAGATCTTTAAAATATATAATTTTATATATACTTTAACTACGCGCTAATATATTTTTAAAATATTATGATTCGAGCAGGAGATGCATTTGCAGAAGCAAATTGAGGATGCCCAAATTTTTTTTGTTTACCATTATCAACTTCTAGCATTTTTTTTCCTTTCCTTTCCTTCGGCAAGTGAAGAGCAAGAACAAGGCTTCTATTTCATCTCGTTATGAGTTCCCTTTCCTTTCCTTGACTTCCATTTCATTTGTAGGTGCGTGCAAGTGAAGAGTGAGAAAAAGGGTTTGCCTTTCCTCTTCTTACGAGGTACTATGGTGAGCTATATTGCTATGCACCAAAGACTAATCAGAGGATTTGAGTGGGAACAAGCAATATTTGGAGACTAAAAAATGGTAATACTTTCAATGTCTTCTCAATTATTCATGAACCAAGGAGCTAATTGCAGGAATAAGACTATGGTTTCTTCATTGGATTTTGGGTCATATTTTTTTGTGTGGTTTTCATGGGTACATGATGTAGGCACATTTCTACTTGTCACCAATAAAACAAAATTTATAGGATGACTATAGGATGGATAATTCAATTAAAAAAACATTGGATTCTTCAACATGAAACCTATCACGCCCCCAAGCCGGCGGTAGTCTTTCAACCGCTCTTAGCGAGGTGCGGCACCACCGAACACTTTCTTTTCACCAATACTTATGGTCGTGGACTACGCCTAACCAATTACTCCTACTTAGTTTGTGTTTCGCAACCAAGTATTATTATGTTATCCTTTATACCAATGAACACCCATACACATTCATTATCAACAACAATTATAAATGAGAACACAATTGCACAGTATAAAGGGAGGGGAAACTCCCTGAACAATGAGTCTACCCGAAATATATGTATTAATCAATCTTCAATATTTACAAGCTTATACAAGTATACTTGGAAGTCCAAGTTTCATACTTAGCCAATTTTACAATCAGGGAAAACCTCCATTCACCTTCGTGCACACTTGCACGATGGGCGGGCGCTCACCCGAGCCACCAAGACACCCATGCCAAGACTTGGCACAAACGGGCGCTACACGATCGTCGTGCACGCCTCAACCGACCAACGGACACACCTTGCCCAATGCCTTCACCCAATTCCAAGTGGGTTTCAAACCGTGCGGCTAAACCAAGACTTAGTGCATGAGATATGCGCTCTTCCTCCTCTTGTTTCTGCGCACTAGAATCTGCGCACTTCTTGTGTGAAGTGTTGATCGAATGCTTGATGTCCAAATGCTCTCCAAATGCATTACATATATATCCATCGCAATGTGTATGGGTGGGGCTGCATAGTCCACCACCCAACCTTTGTTCACACCCCTTAACCATCGTTCAAGCACCCACACTTCAAGTCAGCCAGCCCTCCATCATGATTCAGCCTCCAAGTGCCTCGCTCCATGCTCCAACCGGGAATAAACACTCCATCGCATTTCCATTATCGCATGTCTTCGTCGCAAGTATCGTCGCACCTCCGTGTCGCCTCCGTCGCACAACCATCGTGCGCCTCAACTCGTCGCCTACCCGTGCGCGTGCCTGGTTCGCCCAGCGCCCAAACACGTCACACTTCCTCAAGACGTTACAAAACCCATGCTGGTAGAGATCCTTCTTTTCTTTGCTTCCCAAAATAATCCCTAGTCTAAAACTTCAGCATTGCTGCCACAAGAAGGATGCTTTGATCTGTCTTAAATCCTCTCATCTCAGATTGTGGTCAAACTTCAATTTTATGTTCCCTTAACATGTGATAGCTATAAATCTACCCATTATAATCGTTTTGTGCATTCTAACTTTCCTCATCCATTTTCCTTTTTATCAAAAGAAAAAAAAAAAAAAAAAATTAAAGCTAATAGTGCCCCCCCATACGTTTTTGGAAGACGTGCTACACCCTTCAACCTTCCCTTCCCTACTTGAAAGCAATCAATGAGCCCCAAAATTTTCATTTGATGATCTTCATTGGTTCAGGTGAAAATTTCTTCACTGGTTAAGCCACACTCTCACACCGGAAGCCATCCGATGACCCAAACAATTTTCATCATTCAGGAACATACATGTGCAAAATACAAGGTCATTTCACCACCCCAAAAGTGATACGAGTGAATGCTAAATTTCTAATTGTGATGTGACAATTTTTGTTCCCATTCCTCATGCATTTAGTGACTGTCATGACATTTATTGCTTGGTAGGTAGCTTACGTATCAATTTCATTCATTTATAAGATTAGTTAAGAGCCAATAGTCACATCATTTTTATTCTTTTATGACTCATGTTACAATTAGTTCATTCCAGATCCCTGTGAGAGGCCTACGGAAATTGAACAGAAAGCAGTGAATTCAAGTATCCCAGTCTAGGTCCTGAATTCTACATTATTAGAGTTTACACCTAAGAACCCTAGGTACTCCATGGCTCATAATTTGATTGAAGATCGTTTTATTGATCCCTGCACCCATTTGAGGGATACGTTAGTCACTAATAATGATATAAACACCTTGAGAAGGGAACTAGAAAAGGAAACTGGACATGAGGCCAAATAATGTTTGATTCGAACCCAAGCTCTATGGGAAGCCATACTTCTGGTCCATTATGAACTTGAATCCATTATGTTACTCATAATTTGTGATCGACATGAAACATGAAGGATACACTTTCTAGGGACTAATCAAATATTCCTTGAGGTGTCCCAAGCCTCACTATATAAAATGTTGTAGCTGCCTACAATTGGCAAGGTATTTTCTAATAGATATTTAACTATGAAGTTTTAAAAGTGGGATGATGAGGGAAAGGTTACCTTCTTGCAAAATTTGGTGAAGAAGCCTCATGAGTTTAAAATATTTTCCTTACAAGTATTAACCCATTTATTAAAACCCTTGTACTAGGCCCTAGCCTCATTCTTAGTTTTCATTCAGGGTTATTCTAATTATCTGAAAGTAGATGATGCTATGTTTATGTTCACAAAATAAGTACTTGAATACCCTAATGAAATTTCTATAAACTTTCCCACTTATTTTTCTAGGAATATTTTCATTTACTTTAATGCAACATATTAATTTTTTTATCTTTATACACTGTTCTTTTTTGGTTCACTTAGTCTTATTCATTTATCCCAATTTCTTTTCTTTCACTGAGTTGATTAGCCACTACAAAGATAGTTCAAGTAAAGAAAGGTTAATTGATTCTTGGTCCTCAATGTTATACCTAGACAGAGTGCCTAGAGGGTACTCAAATTTCATTGAACGCTTTTCTTTCTATCTCCATATTAAGATTCTTCAAAAATTCCCTGACAAGATTTCTACGTAATCTAGGAAGATTCCTTACCTTACTAGTGAGACCAGTATTGGAGAATGGTTTATGATGCTGAAATTTATTGTTATTCGTGCATATGGTTTTGAAGGGGAGCCTTATAGGTTATCCAAATTCATTCCCAATTAGTTATTCATGTTGGAGCCAGCTAAGTAGAGGATACGATTGAATGATTTTCATTTTGTATGGAAAAACAAAAAGTCATTTCTCATAACACCTTTTTCTCTTGGTGATTTAATAATTAAACATAAAAATGCATTATCTATGATTTAAAAGGAACTATTGACTTTTAAATTAGAAAATGATATGTCATGGAATTTTGATCCATTCTAGATTGTTTCAAAAGCAAGAAAGTTAGTTGATTTACCTGCATATCCTCATGTGTCAAGAACTGAAATAGAAAAACTTGCTAACGCTGTGTGTCTTGTTTTAGAGAAGGTAAATCTTGATGTTATGAAGGTATGTGAGGAAATAATAATTCACCCTATTTCTGCTGAGTAAGGTTCAAACGAACAACTCCTTCTGCAACTTCTTAGATAAATACAAACAATGTAGTTGTCATCTTGCATGAAAACCAACTCAAAAGGAATGATTCATATATTAATGAAAAAAGAAGAGCCACTAACCCTGAAGGCTATAAGGAGCACGGGGGAGAATGAAAAAGAAGCCATTGCTTTTCACAAATTGAATGATGAAATGATGAAATAGATAGAGGAAGCACTAGTAGAAACCGTAATGAAGGGCTCAGGGAAAATATCATAAAGGTGGATAACTCTGTTGCAAAAAAAAGATTGGTAGAGATGAGAGGACAATACATCATTGTAGAAGATGAAAATGATGTCCACCAAATGGGCCCTAGATTTTTATCAACAACTGATTTTGAGATGAATATGCTAAATATGACAATGCTACAACTAGGGTTTGATGTTAGTACGACGGTGCTTGGTTTAAGAGCCATTACCATTGATATGGAATTTTCTAGAATAAATGATACCAACATGGTCGACTGGCACATACAAACTAGAGAAAGGGTAGCAAGAAGGCTACTAGAATCATGTTCTAACAAAAATAAGTATCAAATGGTGATCATTAAAGTATAAGGACAATTGAATTAGGCTAGGATAGCCATAAACTAGAGTTAATCAGATTAAAGAAATGGAGGATAAGATAGTCAAATAGTCAGGGATGCCTAAGGATGGTATTGTGACTAAAGAGCTACTATAATTAAAGGATAAATAAATAAAGAATCTAAAAGAAGGTACAAAATTTTAGGATTATTACATGACTAATTTAGTAGAAACTTTCCAGCATAAGGATATGCAAGAAAAATAGATACAGGAGCTAAAGAAGTCTCTGGATTTAAGCCAAACCCAATATAAAGAAAAATAAGAAAATATTAATAAGGCAACTCAAGAAATTATGAATAAAAAGAAATAACATGTTAAAGAGGTTAGAAAATTTAATAACACTCTTGTTGGGAGCGGGATCCCCCAACATTAGTTTTGGGCCAAAAGGACCATGTTTGAGTCAAATTTTGGAATAAAATTGTAAAGTCTCCGCATTTTGTGGTGGCAGAGCATGAAGGTTTCATGTGTCATAAAGGGTATTCCACCCTTAGTTTTGTAAACTAAAGTCGGTTGTAAGAGATCTACCCATGGTCCACGGACCATGGGATTGTATAAAAAAACTAAGCTCTAAGTAGTTTTGGAGACAAACAATGATGAATTATGTAAGAGAGTCATAGCTTTGAAGCAAGAAGTCTAAGTCTTAGGTTGTAGCGTAGGTAGAGGGTCTGCAGGTGAGTGCACAAAGGCCTAGCATAGAAGTCCAGAGCTGCGTGCGAAGACCCCTGCAGCTGTGTGTGCAGGGTGGACAGAGTTTGTAAACACTTGAAAGATATTAATAAAGAGAGATAGTATGGAATTTCTATGTCTTTGTTCTATTGAAGCATCTTGCCATGTTATATATGAATTTCCTTTATTACGCTTATGTGATGCACGAATGAATCCAATTACATTGAATAACTGAAGGCAATTACGAATATCTGTTTATGTGGTGTTAACTATAATTGTTTGATAAGATAAGCAAGTCACTTAGATTAATTAAGGAATCTACACAGCTCGCTATCATAGCAGTTCGAAAGTACCTGAGTAATAGGCTAGGCCTGCCTGAAGGTTGATCACACCCTTTCGCGAAGGTATAGAAGGACAGAATATAGGGCTCGTATTGCAAGCCCTAGAGTGAAGCGACCTGCATGAAGGCATGGATAGAAGGAATCAAATGATATCACAGGCATCTTAGGGTGCGAAAACTTGGTTCTAGCATCCCCCCATACTGCTTCAAGTGAGACTTCGGTCCGCGCTTGCATGTTGATGCCGAAAGGGCCAGTAGTATAGGAATTTGTTTGGCTAATTAATGCTGAACCTGGGTCAGGACTCCTCAAGCCAAAAAATGGTTTCGTTGAATCTACATAAGACATGTGTGATGTCATATCACTGGAATTCAACTAAGAAGGAGATTAGAGACTGGTTGGATAGAAATATCCACTAATTCATGGCGCAGGAGAATAGAAACCCGTGACTGATAAAGGAACAGTGGTTGGACAGATACCTATATACAGAGATCCATGAGATCTTTTTTTGCTCCTTCCCTATTGAGCTATATGAGTGGATGGCGAAGCTAGTAGATATCCAAGGAGGGTGGAAACTTGACAGTCCTATTGTTTGGACCCTAGAGCTAATACAAAAATTGGAAGCATCTGAGGAAAAGATCACCCACGCTGTTGATCATTGGCTTGATCATGTCATAAGAGGATTTGTGACTAAATTTGCGGTCGACACCTCAATCAGCTACAATGAGGTAGAGCAATGCTTTTTTCAAAGGACCGCGAGGTAAGTATGTAAAATATTTGAATACTTGGATTAAAATGTTACTGTGCGAAAAATGGGTAATGTAGTTACCTTGATGTTCAGAATTACGTGAAGCAGAAAAACTTACAGGAATGAATGTAAAAAGGTTCCGGAGTATAGTCCCTTGATTTCACCTCCACGAGGTGACGAGGAAGAGATAACGAAGGTTTCTCTGTGAAGTGCTATTCTGTTAATAAGACAAGGATTCCCGCAAATACCACCTCCAGCCACACCACCTCCGACCTCACCACCATCGCCTCTAACTTCACCCGTACCACCTCCACCTCCACCATAGTTCAGTATGGAAAATACAATGAAGCTACCTTTATTCAAAGGCTTGGGAAATGAGGACCTGGACCAATTAAGGTTCGTTGTGAGTGTTGTATGGGAAGCTCAAGGTGTTATAGATGATCATATAAAGAAGGCGACATTGGTTAGTGCTCTGCAAGATCACGCAATAACTTGGTATATTAAGTACTCTATTGATATCTCGAATGTTGGAGTGGTAGAATTCCAGAAAACACTGAATAGAGAGTTCAATAGGCCTAAATCCGAGGCACAGTCGATTGTGGGATTCAAAGAAATCGTGATGCAACCAGGTGAGACACCTTGGGAACTAGATCAAAGGTTGAAGTGTACAATCCACGAAGCCAACATGAATTTGACAGATGGATAGTATCACGAGTGGTTTGTGGCTTCACTACTGCCACACTTAAGGGTTGTGTTGTCACAAAAAAAGAGAAGGAATCAGGTGGAGGTCATGGAGATTTCCATGAGACTACATGAAACCTTGATGCAATATCCAAACCTAGGGGTTTAGCAGATCCATGCCTTGAGATGCAAATTCTAAAGCAGGACAGGACGGTTTGACCAGAGGTGCACGAGGAGGCATGGTGCTTCAAATGCAAGAGTCAAGGACATGACAAGGACCATTGCCCGATCTTTGCGAACTATATTGCAAGAGGAGGACCAATGCCTTTGAGTCCAGAAGCTCAAGAAGGACCTAGCGCGGGGCCTGCATTGTGGTGTGCTATATGTCAGATAGCAGGAAAACATGCCACGAATAATTGTCATCTATTACAGAAGTTTGTATAGACACCGCAATAGCTTTTCTGCAACTTTTGTAGGTCAGTAGGGCATGATGAGCGGAATTGTAGGAGTTATGAATTGATGATGCATAGAACTCCTGCTTATAGGGTTTAGGCCAAAATTTTCCCCCCTTACAAGAGTGCAGGGATGGCATGGACATGATTTCAGGGGCGTGGATGAGGCCGACGCAGAGGAAGACTTGGCAGAGGTCAAGGGTAGTTGATCTACCACAATTGTGGAGGACCGGGACACTATGCCCATGATTGCACTAATCCAACGCATCCATCGTGCAAGTATTTCATGTTGTTTAATCATGAAATGGAAGATTGTCCTATGCTCATAGTGAGGATACGTGACAAAGTGGTGCTACCACCTCCGCCAACTCAAAACCTACAGATGATGAGGTCTGAGCTGCGCGAAGAGGATCCAAACGTAAATATAGTGCTCAGGATTGGAATCGCGATAGGAGATGACAAGGGGAAACAACTAGAATATAGTACATGGGTCCGCAAAGCTCCGACAAAGGAGGCTGAGCTCAATTTGGAGCATGCACATGAAACTTTCATGGAAGCTAAGAAGAGCTTCGCTGAGGCCTCCACCTTAGGAAGCAAGGATAAGCCAAAACAGGAGATGGACCCCTCTATGCTCACAACTTTCCTGGAGACCTATATGAAGTTACTATGCAATAGTAAGGCTATGAAAGGGTTACAAGAGCTCATCAATAGATGTGATGGAACTGCGTCGGGTGAGCCGCATGTGGTACGTAAGATTGGCAAGCATAAAACAAGAACGGGACGGGAGATGAGACTGACTGCGCAGATAGGAGAATATGAAATGGATCAGGTTATTTTGGACCTGGGGTCA
The DNA here is from genome assembly GCA_031772625.1 of Pinus tabuliformis. Classification (NCBI taxonomy): domain Eukaryota; kingdom Viridiplantae; phylum Streptophyta; class Pinopsida; order Pinales; family Pinaceae; genus Pinus; species Pinus tabuliformis. Next base: position 744,593,631 of record CM062807.1, on the reverse strand, counting down.
GACACGAACATCCTACCGAGGCAGACTTGCGAATAGATGGGGACACCCACCCTGCAATGGTCTCTGATTCAACTAAGGATGGCCAATAAGCAGAAGATCATCCGCATGGGGTAGTTACAGGGGGTGACTGCGGATATTGAGGGAGCAAGCGCATTAGATGATTTTGAAGTAATAGAGATAGTGGATGGTAGCAATCCCTATCCTGTGCTCCTGGGAATTGACTAGGCTCCTGATATGAATGGGGTAATCAATATAAAAAAACGGAAAATGATCTTTGAGAAGAAATCGTTATGCATAATAGTACCCCTAGATCTTGCTGACGGATCACGCTATACTGAACTAGTCTGCAATTACAAGAGTGATGATGATTTGCACTGTATCTATAAGATAACAACGCGAGATCAAGATTGGGTGAATCCCATTGCGAATGGATGAATTACATGGGATCACGAGAGTTCCTCCACTTCAGACTCTGATGAAGAGTTAGAGCACTGGCAGAACTTGTTACATGAAGTGACTATGCTAAACTACAACATGATGACCCCATCACTACGATGTGTGTCCTCAGAGGTAAGAAATTTTCTTACTTATGATGATCTGAGTGAGGTAGATATCTTTTTGGATGCATTCGAAAGGGAGGTACTAGAAAAGCAGCGCTTCTAGGTGTTAGATTGGGCACTGCATGTTAAACCCACAATATGGTGGGGTATGCATAAGGGAAGCTTTAGTGATTGGTGTGAATGTAGTAGGATGATGAAAACACGATTCGGGAAACCTAATATGCAAGTGATAGACAAGTATGATGGGTAGGATGATCTGTGCATGCATTTGGCCAATTGGACCCAGGCTTATGGAGAATAGACCCAACCTAAATGGGTGCACTTGTTCTGTCACACCCTAGATATTGTCCCGATGAACTGGTATGTAGAAACTGAGCTCTACCATGGGATGGGCGCATGGGATATTCTACGTGAGGGATTCATGATGAAATTTAGTTTTGAGGATGAGTTTGACAGTATTGATGAAGCACTACAAAGAGGTGAAAGCAGCAATATTTACGATACCGCATGACCCTTTAGACCTGATTCAGCCTGAATGGGCTACTAAGTTGAGTCATGCACTAGAATTTTATAATGTAACTGCTAAAGAAGAGGACAAGGATCCGCAAAATATTAACATTCCATAAATAGAGGGTCACCGCAAGGTTGAAGGACTGGAGATTGAGAACCCTGATATAACCGCCCTGTTGAAAACAAAACACGTAAACATTGGTATGGAGGTAGAACCCAAATTTGGGAAGATTGGAGACTACTGGGATGACGCGATAGTGCGCGAATACCAAGATTTATTTCCTACAAAATTTACGGATCTGAAGGGGATAATCGGGGACCTACGAATAATGAAGATTACGTTGAAGCCCGACGCAAAGCCAGTTAAACCAAGACCTCACTGTCTCAATCCAAAATATAAGGAGAAGGTCCACTTAGAGCTAGACAAGATGCTCGTGGCAAGCATCATTGAACCTGTGGAAGAATCCCACTGGGTAAGTCCAATGGTGGTACAGGAAAAGAAGTAGAAATATGAAATAAGGATATGTGTGGATCTTAGAAATATGAATGACACTTGTGTGCATGATCCTTTCCTGACTCCGTTCATTGATGAAGTGTTGGACAATGTACGTGGCCAAGAAGCATATTACTTCACCGATGGGTTCTTGGGATACCACCAAATCAAAATCACAACAGAAGATAGGAGCAAAACAACCTTCATAATTGAGTGGGGTTGTTTTTAGTACACTGTAATGTCATTTGGATTGAAGAATGTGCCTACAATCTTCTTGCGCGTAGTTGTGGTTGTGTTCAAGGAATTTATTCATAAGTTCCTGGAAGTATATTTTGATGACTGGACTACGTTTGGGCTAGTTAAACACCATGTAGAAAGCTTGCACCTAATGTTGGATACCTGTCGAAGATACCATATCGCGCTCAATCTCAAGAAGTGTCTGTTTTGTGTTCCTTTTGGGAACCTGTTGGGGCATGTGGTTTACAGACAGGGACTGATGGTAGACCCCATGAAGATCATGATGATACTAAACTTGGAAGTGTCGATGAGTGTGAAACGGCTGCAAGCTACCCTGGAACATATGCAATATTGCAGAAAGCTTATCAAAGGCTATGCCCAGATCACCACGCCTATGGAGAAATTGTTGAAGAAGGATGTCACATTCTGCTAGAATGATGACTGTAAGAAGAGCTTGGATATATTGAAAGAAAATATGGTCACCACGCCGATTCTAGTCTTCCCAGATTGGAAGAAGGAGTTTCATGTACATGTCGACGTGTCATGTATAGCACTGGGAGCAGTACTGACACAGGCTGGCGGAGAAGGCTTGGACCATCCTATTGCATTCGCAAGCTGAAGATTATCCAAAGTAGAGAAGAACTATTCCACCACTAAGTGCAAAGGGCTAGCTATGGTGTATGTGCTCTAGAAGTATAGGCACTACTTGCTGGGAGGCCATTTTAAGATGTATACGAATCACTCCGCACTGAAGTACCTAGTCAATAAGCCTGTGTTGGGGGTAATAATTTGCATGTGGCTCTTATTATTCCAAGAATATGATTTTTAAGTTGTTGTGAAGTGTGGATGAATGAACGTAGGACCAGACCATTTGTCATGCATCGAAACAGGGGAGGAACCCACTAACCTGGAAGAAGGATTACCTGACGGGCAACTATTTGCAGTGCATGTTGCGAATGGTCATTTGAGGATATAATACATTTCCTAATGACATGTTCTGCACTAGAAGGATACACTATCCAACAAAATAAGGAATTAGTGGTGCACGCGAAAGACTTCTTTATCATTGCTGGGCATTAGTACAATATGGGGATTGATGAGATATTGTGACAATACGTACCTGAGTTCGAATGAAGTAGCATCCTCATGGACTCTCATGGGGGCACCGCAGGAGGACATTATGCAGGAAGAGCAATCGTGCAGAAGATTCTATGTGCAAGGTTGTAGTGGCTAACCCTCCATCAGGACTCAAAAGCATATTGCAGGGTGTGCGATGTCTATCAAAGGACTGGCAGGCCATCGTAGAAAGATGAGATGCCTTTGAATTCATAGATGACATTGCAACCCTTTGAGAAATGGGTAATATATTTTGTGGGATCCATTCAGCCACAAGGAAATACAGGAGTAAGGTACATTATCACCGCGACAGAGTATTTGACTCATTAGGTGGAGGCATAGCATGCAAAGGATCACATAGGCGTGACCATTGCAAAATTCCTCTTTGAGCATGTATTGACGCAATTTGGATGTCCAAAGATCTTGATGAGTGATCGTAGTACACACTTCCTGAATGAGACGATCAACGCGCTGATGGAGGAATTCTAGGTATACCACCAGAAGAGCATGCCTTATCACCCGCAGGCTAATGGGACGGTGGAAGTGTTCAACAAGGTACTCAAAAATACATTGACCAAGGTTTGAAATGCTCAGCGAAGCGATTGGGACCTACGCATACCTGCAGTATGATGGGCTTATCAAACGACATGCAAAAAGTTGACTGGGCAAACCACCTTTAGGCTTGTCTATGGGGTTGAAGTGGTAATGCCTATGGAATATATTATGTGTATGCACATAGCATTGCTCATAGGTATGACTAATTGCAGAGCCCTAGAGGAGAGGCTCACACAGTTGGATGAACTGGAGGAAGAAATATTTTTAGCTGGCTTTCACCAATAGGTCCAAAAGCAGCGTGAAAAGGCATGGCATGATCGGCACATCAAGCTACGCACATTTAAGGTAAATGACTTGGTTTTGTTATATGACAGTAAGTTCGATAAATTTCCAAGAAAATTCTGTATGCACTACTTAGGGCCCTATGTCATTAAGGAAATTACCAATGGAGGAGTGCTATCGCTGGTCAAATTAAATGGAGAACCCTTCCCAGGAAAGGTGAATGGCAGTTGCTTGAAGCCATACACGGTGGTCCGGCCATGTGACTAAATGAAGGTGGCATAGTCTTAGCAGTCTAGGCAATTAAAAGGAGGCACGAGACTATAAACTACACTGCCCGGTTTGGGGAGCTGTGCGATTGGAGGATGGTTTGAAGCAAGGAAGTGCCACTAGGTCCACAACAGCATGGAGGGAGCTGCACTACCCAGGGAGAAATCACACAGGTTAGCTGGAAAGTGACTATCACAGTCACTATTCATGAAAATATGACAAAAGTGAGGCCAAATGGAGCGGGCGACTGACAGTTAAGATGAAATTTATGGCTCATATCCTTGAAAATCTGTCGCCAATTCGGCATTAATGAACCAATTTCACGGGGAAGGGTTGGATTTGAATTCAAAATGCCCTATAAATTACAATTGGTTGTCCAACAAGAAACACTTGGCATTTTGAGTATTCAGTTGTTAAGCTCTCAGACACCTATGGACCGAGAGTTCTTCGAGGGTTTCAAACAGACTCTCACATGTGCGAACTTACCCAAGACATCGTGAGCACTGTTAAAGAGTGTTATGTCAGCACCCTAAGAAATTATAAATAAAAAGAAAGTAGTAGAAGAGTCGGCACAAGAAATCGAAAAAGAGGCAAAATTAGTTGCTCTAGAAGTAACTGAAGTATTGGCAGAGGTCCCTAAATCGCCGAGAACGCTGAGACTAAAGCCAACCCCAACCAAGGAGACCATGAAGAAGAAGAAGGGCAAGCATCCTACCAAACCAGTGTGCGCATCGCCAAGAAGAAACCAACCAAAGCCCACTGCACAGGAGAAAGGAAAGGATATATACCTAGAACCAGAGGAGGAAGATATCGAAGACATCCTGATGGATGATGAGGATGTGGGAGTTGAAGTAGAGGAGGTTGAAACCTATGGTGTAGACCCTATTACACTGTTGCTATAGTATGTCCCTCTATGTAAGCCTAAGTTCAAGGTCCCAAAGGACATTGATGAGAGTGAGACTCCCCTACAAACCCCTCTGCTACCGGATGAAATTTCTTTCGGCGGTATGTGTTTGGCATGGGTGCCAATACTAAAGCTTGAAGACAGGGACTTGGCGAACCACAAGAAGTTCCCATACCTGGCAACCGAGCAGCTAATGCACCGAATCATAGACACAAATACGGGAATGACCACATTGGATTCGTGGAGGTGGCTCAAAGGAGTAGAGAAGGAATGGTTGCTCAACCTGCTCTGGGTACTACACTATAATGCACCCTGATGATAGTTTTTGGTCATCAAGCAGTTGCTATGCTTGGTGCATGATGGGTGTCTATGGCTGGAGGAGTCGATACCCATCACAGATAGGTTGATTCACTGAATAACGTGCTTGCCGTATACAGGTGAGAATTTAGCGATGATCTTTGGTGGCAAGGGTGGTGAGTAGGCTCTCACAGAGTCAATGAAGGAGAAATTTAAGCTGGTGATAAAGCCACGCGGTTATGCTATATCTAGTATCTGTGACCCCACTATGAAGATAGCCACGTAGATCCTTGTAGGGAAGGTGATGCGGAAGTGTTGTAATGATGAGGTTCTGGCACCTGTCGTCGCGCTCGCACAGTAGTGCGCGGAAGGAGTCCAGTTTAACTGGTTGGACTACCTTCGCGGAGAGTGCCTAGCAAACTGCCCCAAAGCACAAGAGCTCAGCAAGACATTCCACTATACATGGCTCTTGTTGTCGATTGTGCTGGTAGTGTGGGAGCTACCAGAGGACAACACGTTTGTTACAAGTCAATTTGGGCACATCAACCCCAGCATCTAGATCCATACTATTAGGGTCCATCAACCCCTAATTTAGTTTTCTTCATTCCCAAATGTGGTCAACCTACTTCATGCTTGCTTCCCAAGAGTTTCCATGACACCATTCATCCAAAAAGTGTCCCTAAGGAGATCAGCGTGGGGAGCCTTCTATCAGGCTACAATGCATTGCAGGAACTACCCTGTCTGGGTGCTATGCATCACACCTAGCCTTTGTTTCACTTGCGCTAAACAAGATTCGTCGAATTTTTGAAATGAATCCAATGGATGCTTCTGGAAGTTTCCAAATGGATGGAGCTAGCGTTTGGATGAGGAAGAGGATGAATGAACCTTAATCCATTATCCCTTCCTCCATGGAACCACTTCCCAATTTTGGCAAAGAATTCATGAAGGCCATTAATGGATTAACCTCCTCCAATCAACTAAAAATTGACCAAGCATTCAAAGGTTGGTCTAGGTTGGAATTTCTTGAGCTAAGGAAATGTTGTTTGAATGAGATTAGTAAGAGTATTATAATGATGTTGAATTGTTGTTTCATGAGGAGAGAAGGGTTTGAAGTTGGAAGGATGACACTAAAATGAGCATGCATCTACATGGGTTGTAATATTTTCTTCTATCAATAAAGAATTCTAATATTTTTCCATTCATGTGTTTATATGATGTATATCGTATTTTTGATTCTATGATATGTTTAGTTAACTGATCGTCATTATTGTATGCTTTGATGGGTTTCTGTCTTAGCTTGTGTGCAGGTACTTTCCAAGCGAGTTAACTATAGAAAGGAGTGGTGAAATCGGTCAAAGGAGATATGGATCGAGTGAATGTTACAGGTTGGTACCTTTTTTCTTCTTTCTCTTATATGTTAACTATAGGAAAAGCGACGGATTACTTTGTCTATTGTTTCTAGACTAGCTACTAGGTCTAGAGGCTTAGGCATTTGAAGAAACACTAAATTTTCCCAAAATAAAATGGTGACCATACTGGGGAGAGATCCTATCCCTTATAGTAGCTTATCAATCACTTAAAACACTTTGACATAGTGTGCCTTCTGTTATTCATCGAATTCAAGTTCAATTCATTGAAAATTGAGTAAGTTTTGAGCATAAAATTGTCTTATTGTAATCAGCACAACACTGTGACTGGCACAGTGTGGTGTAGTGAACCTTCTGTATAGATTCAGTGTGACTCAATGCACTATCTCTAATTGTGCCCAGCGCTGATCCCTTTAGGGTAAGTTTTCCCATCTAGGAACTGAGCATTTTTGTCAATTTTCCGCTGTTTGAATTGTTTTTTGGATATAGATGAGGTCTTGTCTCTTAAAACAATTTTTGTTTCCTTATTTCGACCCAATTTAGATTGGATTGTTGAATGTTTTTTATGTATTTGTTTTATCATTTGCAGTCCATTATCGAAAAGTAGTTTCGATTGATTGTTTTGTTAAAAAATGAAGTGTCGTAAAGTCTTCCTTCATAAATAATCAATTGATCTATTTGTGCATTTGATTCATATTTTCGTTTAAAGTTTCGAAAATCTTCATTTCTTTAAAGTTGAAAGTGTCATTTAGTCTTCCTTTCCCTTTAAGATAAATTGTCATAAATCGACATTTTTTGTGAAAAGAGTTTCTAAATCGTTTGTGCATTAGTTTTTCTTATTGCATCATTCACATTAAGAGGAACTGAAAAGAAAAGAAATACATGCAATTGCATTTTAGAGTTTGAGTTTGTGTGTTCAAAAGGAATGGTTTAGGGAATTGCATTAGTTTGTGATCTTTCTTGTTTGATCCAAAAAGTACTTGTATGCTCTATCCCTTATAGCTAGGATTTTCATTGTCGAAAACAAATGGAAAGAGTGCTTCTCATTCTAGTTGCATCCTTAGGAATTTTGGAAAACATCTCGTGGTGAACTCTCAAAGGAAAATTTTAAGCAAGATCAACCTAAAATTTACATCAATTAACCTAATAACACATTGGAACTTAAAGAAAACATCTAGAGGTCTAGGCTAGAGATGTGTTCCAACATCTTAAAACCTAGTGGTTGTTGTTTTCATTGAGGTTGGGTGATTCCTCCTCTCAGATTCGATAAGTACTAGTATGGACTTATGCTCCCTGTACCGACAAGTATATAGTGGAAGACTCTAATAGGTTGAAATCCTTTATCCCTAGGAAGTCGATTCTGCCACCTTACCGATCACAATGCACCAAACACAGCATTCGAGAAGACTGACTACAATACGGAAAATCCTTGGTAATTTCCCTTCATTTACCACCAAGGTGTATATTGTAGTTTTGTGATTAGTTTGGTAAACCCTCTTGTCTAGTATCTCCAGAGTAGTCACTTTCATTCCTTTTCGACTCCTTAAAAGAAAATGTTCATCTGAGCACTTTTCCTTTTAGGCTCATTAAACATCGAAAGCGACTAGAGTCATTTTTTCTTTTTTCTTGACTCTTTAAAAATGAAAAAGAAAAGTTATGTTCTAGTGTCGTAAAATTTAATTGACCATGAATAACATCCTTATTCCTTAGTTGAGTTTAGGTTGATAAGAAAAATCAACAATTCTAGAGGAAGATCAACATCCACTCTGTCATTCGGGGAGAGTTACGAGCAAACTGCCCTTGCCACCGGAAGTGACTCCCATCTAGTCAAGGCGGACTCGTCAAACTAAATATGGTACTTCAATAGTTTCTAGTACTTCATCTGAATTACCAGAGCCACCTATCACAGCTAGTATTGAGCCTCAAGTTACTCCAACTATTTCTGGTACATCTGTTAACGAGAAGAGGTTACTTAACTACCTAAGGCCACTATAATGGAAACAAGTGAAAAAGTAACTGAAGTTGATCCACAACTTGAAGTTAATCAACCAGAAATTACATCAGAACTTGAACCTGTTCAATTGGAATTTGATCCAGAACCTATAGTAGTTGAAACCGAAGACATTCCTGAACCTGAATTTATTCACAAACCTTCCCTTGAAACCGAAGTTCTTTGACCAAAACATCTAGACTTTGACCTTAAACATTCCAAAGTTGTTATTGAAATACCTCAGTCATCTGTAGTTCCTGAAACTCCATCTTTAACACCAGAAGTTTTTTTCAGACCGGACGGTGAAATCCTTCCACCTGGATTAATTGTTGTAGAGGAAGAAGTTGAAGAAGATTCTACCCCCAGGCCTCCACATCATTTTAGACTTGGTTTGTATCTTTATTCTCAATCCCTTCATCATTTTGTTGCTGCCTCTGAGATCCCACTTGATTCATTAGGTCAAATTTTGGGTTAGTTAACCATGGCATAACAACTGCAAACATCCCAGACTACTTCATCTGATGCAGCTGTGGCAAAATCCTTTGCTACTACTTCTTCGATGTTTACTACCACACTTGAGTCACATTTATATGGACAGTTGTCCATCCCGGCTGGTTACTAGTCTATGTCTGGAATCCACTCAGGGGTTTCTTCCTTGCCATGGTCATCACCCATGTCTTCATCAGGAATTTTACCTAGTTCTTCTTATCAAGGACAATAGTTCGATCCTGCTTACCAGTATCAAACTGGGCAATTCGATGAACAAAGACCCATATATCCTCTTAACACTGGACTTCCACCATATGGTCAGCAATATTCTTATTCACCGCATCATCCCTTTCAAGGAGGACAACCCTATGGTTGTGTCTCGCCGTATCCCACCGTATGTCAGTGGTAGCTAACTATGCCACCACAACCATGCCTTGTGTATCCAACACAACCTATGCAAACTGAGCCAATTATTTCGACCCAACCTATCATAACTATGGAACCACAGATATAAGCTCAACCTGTTTTATCTCAACCTGTGCAAGTTAGTTCTGCTACCTCGCAACCAGAAGTTTCAAGTTAGTAAACCCAAACTTCTCAGGTTGTTATGCAACAACCACTTGTTTTTGGGGTACAATTACCTCAAGTTAGTGTGCCATTATCTGGAGTGACTGAAGTTGCTACAGGTTTAGTTTATTCTTAGCCTGGTCAAATTGGCATTGGGGGGAAATATCAAACTTCACAACTGATACCCCACAAACATTGGCAGCCACAGTATCCACAGCTTCCTTTTTAGAATGTCCAACCTCATTATGGGCCTGCTTTGCAAGCTCAACCTAGGCAAGGACAATATCAAGCGTATCAGGGTCCTATGTATCAAGCCCAACTCGGTTACAGACAAATGAAATGTCAACATGGTTTTAATCCATATACTAGATATGTCCCACTGCCCTATCAAGGATATCTGCCTTATGCGGGTATGCAAAGGCCTATGGCACAGGGAATTCCATCTTATCCCGGATATGCTCAACCCGATTTGAATTGGTAGTTGCCATTTGTGGCAGCTTTAGAATTACCATATTTAAACCGGCTTACCAATGATCCAATTTGTATGCACTGTGGTGGCCGATAATTCCTCATAAGTTGCCTTCCGATATTCCAAAGTTTAGTGAAAATCCTAGAGAATACCAATCGAATCACTTTATGACTTATCATTTATGGTGTTCTTCAAACTCCTTGAATGATGATTTGGTAAGACTTCATCTTTTCCAAAGAACGCTCACTGGTTTGGCTGTTAAGTGGCATATTGAATTTCCAAGAGCTTCTTTTAATAATTTCACCCATTTAGCCACTACCTTTTTGACCCACTTCTTGTTACCCATCATATATGAAACTGGAATGGAACTTTTGACCAACTTTAAAAAAACGACTTCTACCCACATATCAGATCATATTCATGAGTGGTGTCATCGTCGTCACATGGTTAAAACTTATGTTCCTGATCAGCGTTTAGCTAAGTGGTTCATTAAGTCCTTATTGCCATCTATCACTGAGGATGTGGCTAAAGGTGGAGTCGTTACAGAAGAGCAAGTGATTGCTCGTGCCCAATACTTGGATTTGATTCATACACAATCCGGCATGCTCTATGACAAAATTCTACATGCATCGTGCCTAAATCAATCCATTCCACCTCCATCATCGAATAGGGATCTCATGCCGGAGACGGTGTGATCAGTTCCTTAAGCACGCAAATGGCAAGTAGACCATCTAGTCTATCACTTGCCACAAATAAAAATGTAAATGCATATGAGGTTCCTACTTTCAAGATTAATGTCATGTCATCTGACAAAGGTAAGAATCAAAAGCAACCAGGAAGCAAGAAGAAATGGAAAAATAAAAAGAAAACTGAAAACCCTCCTCAAGAGAAATCATCTGATTCCTCTAATCCAGGGAAGCAACCTCGTTATCCATGTCTGATATGTAATGATGAGCACTTTATGCGAGATTGCCCTCAAGGCTTAGAAGTTTCTAAGTTGTTAAAAACTTCTACTGCATCTGTAGTGTTGACAGATCCGTTTCCGACCTCGAATACCAATATGGTTGCAACTAAAAATGCTTCCACATCCCAGGTATTAATGATATCCATCACAAAACCTAAAGATGAGATTTTGGTTTAGACACATTGTAAAGATTATAGTAATCCTCCATCATCGTCAAATAATCAGGCTAATGATCAACCTGGTTCTTTGACTTTGACCGCATCGAAAACTATTCCACTGCCCATTGCACCAGAGTTAATAATAAAGCCACCTAAGGGAGTTGTGCATAAATCAACATTTAACTGTCGAGCTCAAGATGCTCAAAATTATAGCATAGTAGAAGATCTTGCTCAGTCTCCTTCTGCAATGTCGATGCTTGAGGTATTACAAAATCACCTGTCCCAGAAGCAGGCTTTTCTGTCGGCAATAGGTGGAGTAGATCCAAGGGATTCTAATCTTGTGGTTTTTAATCACTCTGGATATACACCACAATTACCAACTCAATTAGATTTTCTAATTCAGGTTAAATCTCTCAACAAAAATATTCATCGAACCATCATAGATGAGGGAGCTTCTACCAGTATTATGTCAATGCGTTGCTGGAAAACACTGGGGTCACCTACGTTGTCAAGATCACCAACCACATTGAAGGCTTTTGATGGAAGAACTTATACTTCATGTGGGATTTTGAATAGCTTGCAAGTAGAACTAGGGGGAAAAATGGTAACTGTTGAGATTGAGGTGGTTGACAAACCCCTTGAGTACATTTTACTTGGACGACCATGGGTCTATGCTATGGCTACTATTTTTTCCACATAATTTCATACGATTGCATTTCCTCATAAAGGTGGAATAACAGTTATTGACCAAACCTCATTTTTTTCCTCTAGTTCTCAAGTTATGGGAAGCATTCCATTTGTTAACAGACCCCCACTTTCACTTCAATCTATTGGTGTAGGTCTTTTCAAATATCCCTCCTTAATGGGTACTTTCACACTTCCTCCACCATCTAGAACTTTGGAAGTTGCAAGAGTTGAGACATGTAATATGTTATCCTCTACTTCATCTAATTTAAAGAGGATCACCAATAGTGTTGAAGACAAGAATTTTGCTGAGGTTATGCCGCTAAGTCTCATCGAACTCGCATCGCAATAAATTTTTCTTACTTGTGCAGCATTTCCAAATCGACATTCGCCAATTGTATGGGTAGATCGCTCACTTGAATATGGTACTTCTTCCAATCCTTTTGCTTTTATATATTCTACAGATGAGTAAATCATTCAATCTATGATGATAGGAGAATAACCTTGGGAAGATTATCATCATCATTCCCTTCCTCTAGATTCTAGGGATGATTATTCTGATGAACTAGTACACCCTTCAATTGTAGATTTATTTTCGAATTCTATTAGAATAGATTCAGTAGATTTCGAGCGTAATTTGTCTAACATAGAAGAAACCATTTCTATAGACATTTCGACCAAGCCAAACATTGTAGAAAACATTCATGTTGGCAAATCTTGTTCTCCTTTGGAAATCGATATCTACCGTGCTCTATTTCATGAATTTAGAGATGTATTTGCATGGTCTTATGAGGACATGCCAGGCATTGATTCAAGCATTGTTGAATATCAAATCAAAATGTACCCTGATGTCAAACTAGTATGACAGCGGCTTCGACCTGTACATCCAAATAAAGCTGCTATGATTAAGACAGAGGTTGAAAAACTTTTGCGTGCTGGCTTCATTTACCTGTACCTTTTACTTATTGGATATCAAATATTGTTCCTGTGATGAAAAAACAAGGAACAATCCGAGTGTGTGTTGATTACTCAGATGTAAATAAAGCATGTCCAAAAGACAATTATCCTACACCCTTTATCAACCATATTATTGACGAATGTGCCGGATGTGAAATATTTTCAGTCATGGATGGATTTTCTAGCTACAAACAAATCAATATCCACCAAAAGGATTAGTCAAAAACTGCATTTATTTATCCCTGGGGCACATTCACGTATAGAAAGCTACCTTTTGGTTTGAAGAATGTAGGGGCTACATTTTAGAAGGCAATTAACTATGCCTTCCATGACATCAAGAACATTTTGAAACCATATCTTGATGATTTTCCTACTCATTCACGAAAGCAGATTGATCACCTGCAACATCTTAGAGCAATATTCTTATGGTGCCGACACTACAAAATAAGACTCAATCTGCACAAATGTGTGTTTTGTGTTGGCTCTGGTCAATTTCTTGGATTCATGGTCTCAAAAGATGGAATTCGACTCGATCCAACTAAGGTTTAGGCAATACTTGACTTGCCTCCACCTTCAAATTTATTAGAGTTACAGAAACTTCAAGGGAAGGCAAACTTTTTGAGGAGGTTCATTCCAAACTATGCTGAAATGGCTAAAGGTTTTACACGTCTATTGAAGAAAGAGGTACCCTTCCATTGGGATCAGGTTGTGCAAGCTTCCTTTAGTGCTCTTAAAGATTCCCTTATTAGAGCATCATTAATGTATGCCCCAAACTATCAACAAGACTATTACTTGTATCTTGTTGCTGCAGATACAACCATTGGAATGGTTTTAGTCCAAGAAGAAGATGGAATATAAAATCCTATTTAATATTTGAGCTACAATCTCAATGATACAGAAAGGAAATATTCATATGTGGAAAAGTTAGCTTTGGCAGCTGTTCAAGATGTACAGAGATTTCGTCACTATATTCTCCTGCGTAAAACTACAATTATCTCCGATTGTAACCCTATGACATACATTTTGTCATGTCAATTGCTGGGGGCAAATATTTGAAGTGGATAGTTATATTGCAGGGATTTGATTTGAAACTAGTTACGTCTAAGTCAAAGCAATCTCTCATATTTGCTGAACTACTTTCCGACCTTCCCTCATCCTCCAACGATTCAACATCAGAAGCATCAATCATGGATGAGTCTCTGTTTCTCATTTCATCAAGTGATCCATGGTATGGAGATATACTAATCTATCTCCAGACCCAAGCTTTCAGGCCCGATACCTCTCACTCTCAACAGCGACGTATTCGATACCAAGCCAAAAATTATCTAATTATTGGTGATACGCTTTATCACCATGGTATTGATATGATTTTACGAAGGTGCCTCACTCATGAGGAGGTCGAGAAAGCTTTGAATGAATTTCATTCATGTGCTTGTGGTGGAAATTTGTCTGGATATGCAATAGCACAGAGAATTTTCCGTGCTAGATACTTTTGGCCAAAAATATTCAAATATTGTATAATTACCATCAGAAGTTGTCATGCATGTCAAATATTCGATCGGAAAGCTAGACCACCACCTCCACCTTTGCATCCAGTAGTTGTTGTTGGACCATTTGCTAAATGGGGTATTGTTTTCATGACATGTAACCCCACCTCGACCAGGGGTCATGGGTATATTATAGTCGCTATTGACTATTTTACCAAATGGGCCGAGGCGATGCCTACATTAAACAACATCGGCGAAATGGCTGCATTGTTTTTCTTCAACCACATGGTTGCCAGGTTTGATGTACCACAGGCCATAGTCACAGATCATGGGTCACATTTTCACAATCACATGATGGTTGAGTTAGCTGCCAAATTAGGATTTTCACATGATAGTTCTACTCCATATTATCTGCAAGCTAATGGACAAGTTGATGCTATCAACAAGGTCCTTAAAAGCATGTTACAACAAATGATTGGAGTTCACAAAAGAAATTGGCATTTAATCTTGTATTCGGCCTTGTGGGCATATCAAACCTTGGTGAGAAATGCTACTGGATTCACACCCTTTCAGCTGGTGTATGGTTTGGAAGTATTCTTGCCGATTCAATGTGAAATTTCACCACTCAAACTCACAATTGACCTGCTACCTGACACTTCTGAGGAAGAAGCACGCTTCTTGGAATTAATCCATCTAGGTGAAACCTATCATGATGCTTCATTGGCTAATGAAGCACACAAGAAATGGGTAAAGGCGCAATATGATCAAAATGTCAAGCCTCGAGTCTTCTTAAAAGGTGACCTGGTATTGCTTTACGATCAGGAGTCGGATAAAATTGGTGCATGAAAATTTGAACCACTTTGGATGGGCCCTTATATTGTTAAGCACATTTTGACGAAAGGTGCCTATGAGTTAGTAGATTATGACAGATTTCCATTGTCTAAGCCCAGAAATGGGTTTTATTTAAAACGTTACTATGGTTAATCAAGTATGGTAAAACTCATGTAAATATGCTTGGATTGCATGTGTGAGTGTGTTTCTTTTAGGTTTTATTATTTGGTTAAGTATTCCACTTTGCATTTGTTGCAGATGTCAAATTTTTTGGAACCATTTGTTGGTTACACCGATGGTGCTAGTCGTAGTACACAGAACCTATCTTCTGCAGCATGGGCTATTTTCGCTCTAGGTGGTGAGTTAATGAGTTTTAGAGGGATTTGCATTGGTCGATCAACAAACAATATCATTGAGTATAGCACATTGATTGAACTTCTCTCTAATGCCATTTCACTTGGCATTCACCAAATCATCATTAGGCTAGACTCACAGCTCGTTGTGCTACAAGTTACTGGCATTTATACTGTCCAAAACCAAGCAATTCATCATATGTTCTTGAGAGTTTGTATTTTGGAAAGGTATTTCGAGTTTATTCAATATCAACATATTTCCAGAAGTCTAAACACATTAATTGACTCTCCAACAAATTATGTTTTAAATAGAAATTTCCAACATATGTAAAGTAAATATTTTCAATTAGCATCATCAGTTGAATAGGACAGCATCACTTAACCATAATAAAACCCTAAAAGTAAATTGTAAAAAGTTTTTACAAACAATTTATGTCCAAGACAATAATTGGTCATTTGACCCAAAAACTTAATGTATGCAGAAAAGATCTTAGTAAACTAGTGGTGCTCATGATAGCAAGTCATTTCCTATGCTATCATGCGCAAAAGTCTCATCCATTGACCAAGCACACCGATGGTGTGGTGCTGTAGATGCATAGGAAGCTCCTTGATCCGGATATCCAGAATGCCCAAGGTTAATCCCTTTATGTGATCTTGCAATTCAGCTAGAGTCTCGGCCAAATTCAAGTCTCGGAGAACCACTCTTCCTACAGGTCTTTGTGTTGGTCCAACTACATCTCGTAGGTCTCCCACATGTTAAATAGGTCCAATATTTGTATCCATAAAAAATTGATTTTTTTTAGTCTTGGAAGTAATCAAAAACACAAAAAATGAAAACAATTTAAAAATCTAAAAAACACTTGGTCAAATAGTTTACCAATAGCACCCCACATGGCTCTAGCTGGTAGTGGTAAATCTAGGTCACCATGGAAATCCATTCCTAAATATGGATATTCTGCGAAAGTCATCTCTTGTCAATTGAACCATTCAAAGAATGTAGGGGTAAATACGATCGAAGAATGGGCACCATGCTTAGCCATTAGATCTGTCCACCTCTGCATCCATGGGTTCCTTGGTCCAGATATAGCCAGTGAAATGAGTTGTGGCTACAAGAGAGGTATTCTCTCCTAGGAAGAAGAAATCACGATTGATCCATAGCCAAAATTCTTGATCTTTCCTTCTTTTACCTTGGTCAGTTGCTCTTTCGTAGATGAAAAGATAGCCCCAGACCAGTTGAATACTTTTGGCTCTAAACATTATAAGGCATACTACATGTATGATTTGTTGGCCAAATGAAGTGCGGAACTTCCAACCAATCTGGCAATGGTAAAAAGGATCGTCCTTAATGGTAAATCACTAACATCCTTGATAAACATCTTTTCGTCTCTGCTAGGCTGAGCACCCAGCCTACAAAACTGTCGCACATAATCTTTCACTTGTTTGGCCCCGAGGGCAAGTCCTGTTAGTGAAATGGGGCCACCCCACCTCGAAATTCTAGTTAGGAAGTATATATCATTGATGATAAAAGGGACCTCTTTGTCCTGAATGTGAAAATACTGATCGGTCGGATCCCATGATTGAACAAGGAACCGTAGAAGATCCATCTGCTGTCGCATGTTGGATAACTTAAAATACTTGAGTAATCCACAATTTCTTAAGGCCTCGACTATTTCCTGATTACCCGAGGCTATGATATCTTGTTCTTCATGCTCTCGTTCTCTCCATATGATTACCATTTCAATTCTTGAATTGGAAAAAGAAACCCTAGGGACCTCGAAACCCTAAAATATTTTTGACTAAAATAGGAAATAAATTAAATGAAATGAAGGAGAATAGAGTTAGTTCCTACCTGTTCCAAATAGCACAAGGAATGATCCCTTTAGTCCTCCGCAATCAACTGGTGAACTTCGGGAAAAACTGCTTCAGAGATCAGAAGGTAAAACAAGATGGTGAAAATGAATGGTAAGAACCAGTTTTTATGTTTATTTCAAACATTGGTTTTCATTTATTTAATCCATGAACATGTATTGTTTAAATCTTTTGATGGTATCTTGAGCAGGATTAACAACTGGCAAGTAGTTATGACATGCTTATGTGTGAGTTGAATATCTTTTACCACAAAGCAAACTTTTATCGCTTTTTCGAGCTTTGTTAAAAATGAAAAAGGAACCCCCTTGGAGTCCTCTTTAAGCTCTTTTCAGACTCTCTAAACATGAAAATATTTTCGAGCACTTGTCATTTCTAGCTCGTTAATGGATTAGAATCGATATCTACTGAGTATATTTTTACCCCTTCTTCGAGCTAAGATAGATTAATTACAAAAAAGGTACTTGTTGGTCAAACATGATCAATAGGTTCTCTCTTGTATTGTTTTATGCTTTTTCGGGCTTGAGAGACAAATGTGCAAAAAAGAACTTTTGGAGTCTTCTTTTAGTCCCTTTTCATACTTCTAAATGTGAAAAGGACCAAGTTATCTTTGTCATTAAACTCATTAAAAACATTAAATAGCGACAAACTTGTCCATCTAGACAAGACTGAGTTTCACCTTCACTAGACTTGTTAAAACATCAAATAGCGATGGATTCAGCCAAAGGGTGGAATTATACAACAAGCATATGTTATCCTCCTCAAGATTCATAAAAATAAAGAGGTACTGGTCAGAAATGACTGGATAAAATGGGAAAAAGCTAGGAACACTTTATGGTAGTAGGTCGCTCTTGAACATGACACTTTCACCTCATCACCATGACTATGCAGGTTGGGTCATTCAGCGTGATGGTTATCACACTGTTGTTCTATCATACCATTCATCGCTTTGTTTTGGGTCAATGCTACCAATTCACTTCAGTGTCAACAATATGCTCAAGAGAAGTCATTCAGTTTAAAACTTCATCCTTTAGAATACAGTAAACATTTATTTTCATGCCCGCCATTTCTGAACCTTGTGTCGTCAGTTGATGTTTCATCTCCAAAATCATTTACCTCGTTTCGCGTCATTGATGTGGGATACATCAAGGCCCTCCTGCGGCGAGTCGCTTCTTGTTGAGATCAGCACATCATCCAAGAAGTTGACGTAGAAACACCCCCTCAGTACCTTGAGGCTTGCATACATCAATGGCAGGTTTCCCGCTTCCGACGATAGGTTGACATCACTGGCCTTCGACTGAAAGACTTTGTATGGTGTTCGACATCAAATCATTTATTCACACCATGTGAAATGTATGACAGTACCTTGAGGGTCATTGTCATTATTGATGATTCCTCTTATGTCTGTTAACAGCTTACATCATTGGTTGGTAATCATACGATGTCTCTCTATGTTCGACCTCAGATCATCTATTCACATGGTTAGACTTGTACACTGAGTGAAAGATTGGACAAGATTAAAGACCCCGGATCTAGTTTCATCCATCCATGCTGCGATATATTTTTCAGGAGTACAATATCAAATGTACAAATGGGCCTTACATTCATGGTCATCCATTCATGGGTCCACATTTGTAGACGACTATATTTGTGCATGTAATGAAAGTTTATAAAGATGAGCATGGGTATGCCTTCCCTCAACTAAATTGTGAGAAAAATTCAAAGTATCATGATATATGTATTGTAACTGATGTAGGTCTCCTTCCATTTCGAAACCTTCTCTCCAAGTGGTAAAGCATCTCACTCGACATGTTTATTTTTGACTTCATGCTTTAGGGGGCAACTATTACAGCTCAATTTGGGCACATCAGCCCCAGCTTCCAGATTCGTACTATTAGGGTCCATCAACCCCTAATTCAGTTGTTTTCATTCCCTAATGAGGTCAACCTAATTCATGCTTGATTCCCAAGAGTTTCCATGACACCATTCATCCAAAAAGTGTCCCTAAGGAGATCAATGCAAGGAGCCTTCTATCAGGCAGCAATGCATTGCATGAACTAAACTGTTTGGGTGCTATGCATCAAACCTATCCTTTGTTTCACCTGTGCTGAGCAAGATTCATCGAATTTTTGAAATGAATCCATTGGATTCCTCATCCAATGGATGCTTCTGGAAGTTTCTAGATGGATGGAGCTCACATTTGGATGAGGAAGAGGATGAATGAACCTTAATCCATTATCCCTTCCTCCATGGAACCACTTCCCAATTTTGGAAAAACATTCATGAAGGCCATTAATGGCTTAACCTCCACCATTCAGCTATAAATTGACAAAGCATTCAAAGTTTGGTCTAGGTTGGAATTTCTTGAGCTAAGGAAATGCTGTTTGAATGAGATTAATAAGAGTATTGTAATGATGTCGAGTTGTTGCTTCATGAGGAAAGAAGGGTTTGAAGCTAGAAGGATGACACTGAATCGAGATGCATCTACATGGGTTGTAATATTTCCTTCTATCAATAAATAATTCTAATCTTTTTCCATTCCTGTGTTTATATGATGTATATCATATTTTTGATTCTATGATATGTTTAGTTAACAGATCGTCATTATTGTATGCTTTGATGGGTTTCTGTCTCGGCTTGTGTGCAAGTACTTTCCAAGTGATTTAAGTATGGAAAGGAGTGGTGAAATCGGTTAAAGGAGAGATGGTTCGAGTGAAAGTTACAAGTTGGT
Organism: Pinus tabuliformis; assembly: GCA_031772625.1. Classification (NCBI taxonomy): domain Eukaryota; kingdom Viridiplantae; phylum Streptophyta; class Pinopsida; order Pinales; family Pinaceae; genus Pinus; species Pinus tabuliformis. The sequence continues at coordinate 744,573,497 of CM062807.1, read as the reverse complement.
ACCTTTGTCCTTCTTTCCCTTATCTGTTAACTATAGGAAAAGCGACGAATTACTTTGTCTGTTGTTTCTAGACTAGCTACTAGGTCTAGTAGAGAAGGAATGGTTGCTCAACCTACTCTGGGTGCCGCACTATAATGCACCCTGATGACAGTTTTGGTCATCAAGCAGTGGCTGTGCTTGGTGCATGATGGGTGTCTATGGCTGGAGGAGATGATACCCATCACAGATAGGTTGATTCACTGAATAACTCAACTGCCGTATACAGGTGAGAATCCGATGATGATCTTTGGTGGCAAGGGTGGCAAGTAGGCTCTTGCAGAGTCAATGAAGGAGAAATTTAAGCTGGTGAAAAAGTCGTGCGGTTATGCTATCTCCAGCATCTATGACCCCGCTGTGAAGGTAGCCATGTAGATCCTTGCAGGGAAGGTGATGCAGAAGTGTTGTGCTGATGAGATGTCGACGCCTGTTATCGTGCTCGCATAGCAGTGCACAAAAGGAGTCCAGTTTAATTGGTCGGAATACCTTCGCGGAGAGTTCCTGGTGAACTAATCCAAAGCATAAGAGCTCAGCAAGACATTCCACTATGCATGACTCTTACTGTTGATTGTGCTGGTAGCGTGGGAGCTACCAGAGGACAACCAGTTCCCTTCAGTCACGCCAAACCTCCTTGAAGCAGTGAAGTATGCTTCGCTATGGGTGACCAAGGATGTGTAGCGAGTTCGGGACAAGAAGATCTTCTGGATCTTGATGGAGATGAATATTAGGATGGCCATCAATCGCAAGCCACGACTGTCATCCACAGTGTATGCTAACCTGCAAAGCTATGCCAAGTTCAAACCTAATTTCCATCAAGTCTTCATCAGGGAGTGGAAGGACCCTACGCAGAAGTGGTATGACTTACCGTATCTAGCCATGGATGATTCCATCGATGTCGTGCTTGATCAATGGCCAACTTAGTGGTGCATTACCACGGACTTGGCGGTGGGTTGAAGTAACTCCCCCATGTAGAAGAAGGAGGAGGCCAAGATGAAGATGGTGCAGCTGGTCACAAAGAGGAAAAAGGAGGCCACTGAAAAGGCCTAGGCAAAACAGGTAGGAAAGTAGGGAGGAAAATTGACAGGTGGCACAAATCTGGGCTCTAACAAAGGCAAGAGGTCGCCTTCACCTGAGACCGAAGAGGAATACATAGGATAGCACGACACAGAACCTCAGGAGATGTCTGCCTACATTAAGCACCCAAGAGAGCTGGAGAAGGGAGGATCCACAAAGAAATCCAAGGCGACTAAGACCTCATTGGACCTTATCACATTGACGGAGGGCAACTTCCATAATATCGATGACACAGTCAGAGATGTCACTGCGAAGGCCCTGTAGCAATTTGAACAACAATAGCAGACCATCCTAGGGGCCATCTAGACTGGGTAGAAGGAGTTGTAGACCCGTGCATCACAGGTTGGTACGATGTCTACCATCTTGGCTATTGGAACTTCAAAGGCTGCCGATATGCTATGCACAAAGGCTTCTAGTGTGATAGTGCTACCGAATTGAGCACTGACCACAGAAAATGAGGTTGACAAGCCCACTTTCAGCACCTTGAAGGGATTTGGGATGAACCTGGTAGCACTTCCATGCGAAGCACTCCACCTCTTGTAGGATGGATTAATTGCAGAACTGAGGGCCCGAGAGCACCGTGCCCTCCAGGTGATCAACGAACAATGGATCAACAATGAATAGATGGCCCTACAGAGAAATGTTTCCATCGCCACTAAGATAGAGGTGACGAACTAGAGTAAGAAGATCATGTAGATCATTGAGGAGGCATGTAGAATGGTCCCAGAGTTGGCCATTCTGGAGGAAGAGCCAGTCAAGGTACGCATCCGTAAGTTGGCCACAGGGGTGCGCAACACTTGGACTGAGATGGCACGAGTTCAGTTGGAGTTTAACCTACAAATTACTGAGCTACAATTGAGGGCATAGCCATCCACACTACCAAAAGTAAAGGAACAATGAGCGACCACTACAATAGAGGTAGTCGCAGTGGTGGAAAGTGCAGTGGCAGACTACATGCAGTTGTTCGACAAATCATTTGAGGTCCTAACAAGCTTGCAGGAAGACCCAAATATATAGAGGCTAGAGATAGAAGCGCATGAGATACAACAACGCTACAATGAAGTTAAGGGCACAGCGAGAACCATCACGCTGACACAGAGGTTAGCCAAGCTACATGAGGCCAAGAAACTAAAGGAATAGGTCGACGTAGAACTACACAAGAAAGCAGTGCTGAAGGCAAGACTAAAGCCCTGGCTAGAGGAAGATTATGCAGTCACAAGAAATATTGAAGGAAAGTTGCAAATCTGCAAGTGATACAACAAAATCTTCAAGCTGATAGTGCAGGAGTAGTGACCGAGTAGACAATAGAAGACACAAAGTAGGTAGCAACTCAGTGCACGGCTGAGGTTGCAGTCATCCAGGTCGAGCTAGACGGGCTTCATGCGAAGATCTCCACACCAACTAAGTGACTCGAGGGTGAGTCACGATGTTCGTGTTGGGGGCCTGTTGGGAGTGGGATCCCCCTAAGGCAATTTTGGGGCTAAAAGCCCATGTTTGAGTCAAATTTTGGAATAATATTGTAAAGTCTTCGCATTTTGTGGTTGCAAAGTGTGAAAGTGTCATGTGTCATAAAGGGTAGTTTTCCCTTATTTTTGTAAAGTAAAGTCAGCTATAAGAGATCTACCCATGGTCTGCGGACCATGGGATTGTATAAAAAGAGCTAAGCTCTAAGTAGTTTTGGAGACAGACAATGATGAATGATGTAAGAGAGTCATATCTTTGAAGCAAGAATTCTATGTCTTGGGTTTTAGCGTAGGTAGAGGCTCTGCAACTGAGTGCGCAAAGGCCTAGGGTAGAAGTCCGCAGCTGAATGCATGGACCCCTGCAGTTGTGTGCGCAGGGCAGACAAAGTTTGTAAACACTTGGAAGATATTAATAGAGAGAGATATTCTACAATTTCTATGTCTTTGTTATGTTGATGCATCTTGACATGTTATATATGAATTTCCTTTATTAGGCTTATGTGATGCATGAATGAATGCAATTACATTGAATAATTAAACATAATTACAGATATCTATTTATGTAGTGTTAACTATAATTGTTTGATAATAGAAGAAAGTCACTTAGATTAATTGAGGAATCTGCATGGCTCACTACCATAGTAGTGTGAAACTACCTAAGAAATAGGCTAGGGTTGTGTGAAGGTCAATGATACCCTTTTGTGGAGGTATTGAAGGATAGAATAAATGGCTCGTCTTGCAAGCAATAGAGTGAAGTGACCTGCATGAAGGCAAGGATAGAAGGAATCAAATGACATCACAACCATCTCAGGGTGTGGAAACTTGGTTCCAACATCCCCCCATACTCCTTCGGGTGAGAGTTCAGTTTGCGCTCGCAGGCTGATGCTGAAAGGGCCAGTAGTGTAGGGATTTGTTTGGCTAATTAACATTGAACTTGGGTCAGGACCTCTCAAGCCAACAACTCTAGATGAATCTTTAGAAAAAAATCCATAAAAAATATAGATTCGAGTAGAGTGAAACTCTTAGAAGCCAAATTTGATGAATTGGAACATCAAAGAAGGTTTGAAAGAAGAGCTTGAGAAAGTTATTGAAATAAGAAACAAAAACATTGAAGGTTTAAAACCTTTGCTGAATTAGAAACATGAAGAAGTTAAGTCCCTATAAAAGTGTCTTACAAAAGCCACCACAGGGAAGGAGATGCTATTAGAAGTTAAAGAAAAAATTTGGTTAATGATTAACGAGAAAAATAGTTTATTGAAGCCTTATGTTGAAATCTTAGTTGATTGTGAAAAGAATATTTTTCAAAATTTAGAAGGTGAAGTTAAAAAGATGATTCCCTTAGTGAATGAAAGATTCAAATATTTTGATTCTATTGTTGATCTCTATGATTCACAAATTGACAAAGAATTTTAGTGTTTAAAATTTTCTGATAAGGATGAAAGCGTCATTGCACTAACATCCATCAAAGAATATAGGAGACTACTTTAAGAAACAAGTGATGAAGTTTCCAAGGCTATGCAAATCATTGTGAGGCTTACAACTGAATGGAACTATATTCAAAGATTTGTTTTTTGTCTTTATTGACCTATGAAGGGTGGATATTCGAACAAACTTTTCATGAATCCTTGGAAAATTTAAGACATGAACTTAATTCTTTATCATATGATGAAGAAGCATCTATTACAATTCAAGCCATAGTTCACTCCTTCCTCTAAGAGTTCAAAATTCTAACCTTACTAGACAAAATGGTGAAATAAATTCCTAAAGCCAGATAGAAGATTAAATTTGATCTGATATCTATCAGGGCTAACCTGAAGTCAGTACGTTGGTTAGCATATGTTGAATGGGAGAAATTATTAAATCTAAAGAAGGGCCTTGGAAGAACAAAGTCTTGGCCTCTGTTATGCAGGCTACTACATCGATGTCTCCTTTGCAATAGACAAGTCAGCAAGTTGAACTATCATATTTAGATTCCCCATCTTTTTTCCCAAATCCTAAAAGAAGAACCATACTTATTACAGATATTTTGATTATGGCAATTGACCCACCATGAAAATCAAAGAAAATGAAGAAATACTCAAAGAAAAATATTGTAACTTTGAGTAGGTCGGTTACAAAAGGATAAAATCTTTTGTGATTTAACTATTTGAATTTACTTGCTACATAGATCTATCATTTAACGTAACAACCCTGGGTTAAAAATCCATGTAATAAAGGTAATAAAGACAAAATAAGAGAAACATCACGGGACACATATTCCAAGCTAAATGTTGGGAAAAACATCCTAGTGGGTGTTCATTTGGTTTATTATGGCTATAAAAAATTGGCAAAGGAAAAGAGGTATTTAGTGGCATTTTATTTATGAAAATAATGGAAAATAGGAGAAAAGGAATGTGAAAGGTCACAAGTTCCATGTGAGGAGGAAATTGAAGATAAAATGAAGGAAAATGAAGAAAATAGAGGCCTCAATGATAGAAAGGATTTTGAGCATAAGTTCATGGACTTTTGTTAGTCTTAGCTTGGATTTCTCTCTCAATCTATTCTCTCTCTCTCTCTCTCACTCTTGCACACTTAGAGAAATCTTGGAGCATTGTTGAAGCATGCTTAGAGCACTCTAGTTTCATTTTATTTGGAGAAAGAAGGAAAGTGAAAGTAGGAGAGTGCAAGGGAACGAGTGGATCAACAACTACAACTAGATTCCTTTACAAGTATTGAGTTGCAAATATGATTTCCTTGCTATTTTTGTGATGCATGGTACATGCATGTGGTTTCTTGGTTATGAGTTGTCACTGGCATGGAGGATTGCTTGGATGGACAGTGGCTTTTCCTAGCCTTTCCATTTCATTGATAGCCATGATGTTGTGGGTTTTCCCTTTTCTTTTTCTAGTTGGTGCTCATGTTCCTTGTGGTTGTGGGTTGAGTTATTAGTTCTTGGAGCCTTGGGTGGAAAAATGCTCTAGAAGCCCTAAAACAACGTGGGTTGAGTTACTAGTCTTGGAAGCCTTGGTTGGAAAAGCACTTTGAAGCCCTTGGTGGGTTGCGTTAATAATCATGGAGCCTTGGTTGGACAAACTTTCTGGAGCCCTGCAACAACCTTAGGTTGAGTTACTAGTCCTAGATCGAGGTTGGATCAAATTTTTTGGAGCCCTAGAAAACTTGGGTATAGACTGATCTGGTGATGGTTAGTGATGTATGACTGTGAGGTGGCTTGGCCTATGGAAGCCCTAGTTTGGTTTTATTTTGGTTATTCCATGAGATCCCACATTAATTCTTGGAATATGGCATTTGGATGATTGGATGAAAGATAGATTTGGTTTAGCCCAATTTATGGTTGGGTGGTACGTGGAAGTATCTAACTTGGTTGGATTTTTCATATGTTAATAAGATCTATTTTCCTCTTATATTTTATGAGTAAATGCACTTGTTACTATCTGGCTTTAATGGTTATTCTATTACTGGTATTTCTCTAGTTTTATGTTGGTTATAAGCATGGTTTATGATAGACTTGAGTTATGGCTCTCATCATGTTTTGGAAAGTAAATGAAATGTTAATGGATGCATTAACTAATAGACGATAATGCAACTGTTATGATATGGAATCAGAGCTTCTTGATGATTCTCAGATATAGTATGAGCTCCCTATGTTCAGATGTATATTTATGACCTGTACATTACATGTTCATGATGTGTTTGATGGAATGAATGTCATGGCTAGGTCTTCTTAGTTTAGGTTATTGTCTAAGTTTTGTATGGAAGGCTTTGTCCCTGTGTCATTTATCATTCCTCAAAGTTTCTTTAAGTTCTGGGCAGTGGTAAGGAGACTACCCCTGAAAAATTGCCTCAAATCACATGGTCGTAGGCATATAACTGAGTGACAAAGACGACAATTGCTCCCTTGCAGGCATGTGCCTGTGGCTGGAGGGTCATAGCTGAATTCCAGCAGTGTTGTGCCAGTTTTAGGGGGTTTACAAAATTAAAACAAAGGTTTAACTCAGGGTTTGGGCACCTAGAAGGGTGGCTTAGCCCTTGGGGGTTCTGTAGCACCTGAGGGAGGTCAGTAAGGTTTTGGTTTTGTCGATTCCACTTCCTTAAGGTGATCTAGGAGGTTGAATCATATCATTGTAACTCTTCATCAAATATTTACCCCGATGAACCTATAAGATTAGGTGAGTGCATGAGAAGGGTGTTACAGAGTGGTATCAAAGCTCCCAGGTTCAACACTTGGACTAGATGGGTGGAATGTGCTTGTCATGCATGCATGTTGGTTGTATATGTGCTTGTTATGTATGCATGGTGATGGTAATTATTGTAGTTGTGTTCTCATGTAGAAGTTGATGGTGTTGGTGTTGGGATGTGTTTGTCATGAATGCATGACACTTGTATATGCATTTGTTATGCATGTCAATGTATATATGTTGTTATGCATGCATTGTCATGGTTATGGTTATGGTTGTGCCTGCATGGTAGGTAAGGCATGCATCCTGGGGGTCATTGTGTAGTTTGTGTCATCATGATGTTGATATGTTGGTTAAGATAGAGTAGGAGAAAAAGATTATTAGAGGAAGGTTGCAAAAATGGACTTCAGGGTGAGAGAAGATTGTCATACAAGTTTGTATGTTGGGAATGCAGGTATGTTGGTTAATGGTTGTTATACGCATTATGGTTATGTACATGTCTGTCATTATATTTTTACTGCATTTACATGCATGATAGATGTTAGTTTTTCAGTGTGGTCATATGTTGGGTCCCTATAATAATAGTGATTATCCCATTACTATTGTAGTTATACCCCTTACTTATATTGTTGTGCCCCTATTTCCCCCCATGTTGTTATTTCTATGCCCCATGGAATCCATCTATTGTTATTTTTGTGGCTTTATATTATTATTGTTAGGTCGGCTGGATTATATTGTGGCTCCTTAGACTCCTATATATAGAAAGGAGGTTTTGTCATTTGAATCATCCAAGAATTGTTAATTTATGTAATGTAAAGGAGGTTGCCCCCTCGAAGAGGCTGAATTCTAAGGCGTTGATCTATCTTTTCTATCTTTTCTTGAGCTGGTTTCATAACATTTGGTATCAGAGCTTTGGATTCTAGGGTTTTGCTGCTCCAAACAGGTCATCGTGGCATTTTCGCTATAACTTTTTTTCTGTGACGTTTCAGAAGTCACAAAAAAAACCCATTTGAGAAGAAACGCGCTGAACCATGGGTGTGAATTTAAGAGCTTTTTGCGTGATATTTTCGGAGATATGATCTGAGGAAGTTGGTCTTTTTACAGACTCCTAAATTACATTCAAAACAGGTGACCTGGGGAAAATCGTCATAACTTTCTCTTTGGGGATCGGATTGAAATTTCGTAAGAAGGTACAGAAAGAGGACGGACTGTAGTTTCTTGTATGCATGTTTCAGACCCATAGGTCGAAACAGTGACTCGTGGCACATCATATAAGTTCGCTCTACTGAACTAGTCTATAAGCAAGTCACTATGGGAGATTTCACATAACTCTTCCTTGGAGAATCCAATTTGGGTCAGACTTGTGGCATTGGAAAGAGGACACAGAGGGCTACTATAGCCCACAAATTTAGAAGTAGATGATTGGAAAGTACAGAGATACATTAGAGGCAATATCGAGCTCCTACAAAGTGAAAAAAGGTGTGTAGATTTTCTTAAATTTTTGCTTAAGCTTGGTTTGAAAATTTATTTTGAAGGAATTCAAAGGGCATAGAGCATTATTATCGGTAATTGATGCCCCGAGGAAAGAAAATGCAAACACCTAGTAAGGAACCTGAAAGCTCTAGCATGACTCATGAAGAAGAGGAAGAAATGCAACATGATATATCAAAATTACAAGACCAAGTGCAACAACTGTCCCTTGCACAAAAAGGAACAGAATCTAAGATGGATGGTTTAAAGAAAGATGTAGAAGCTAAGGTGGATGGATTAAAGAAATGTGTAGAAGCTAAGATGGACTGTTTAAAGAAAGGCGTAGAAGCTAAGATGATTGACGTGGAAGCTAAGACGGATGATTTGAAGATAGATTTGAAGACAGACATGGATGAATTAAAGATAAATATGAATAAGTTGCTACAAGAAATAGTCCCTAAGGGTGAAAGGGTACTAAAGGAAACTCATGATGAGAACAAAAGAAATGTTAATCATGATTCCATAGACGCTAATGTTGGATCGAAGACTCACCATATTCCAAAAATCGATATGAGGAAGTTTGATGGCAAGGATCCTGCCACATGGATATTACAGATGGAGCAATTCTTCGATCTCAATAATGTGCAAAACACACAAAAGGTACGTATGGAAACTGTATATTTGGAACCAAATCAGTTTGTATGGTATCAATGGCTTTGCTCTCGTAAACAATTTATCACTTGGGCAATTTTTACGGAAGAATTGATAGCACATTATGAAAATACAAAAAGCAACACTTTTTTTAGCCAATTGATAAGTCTCAAACAAAAGGGTTCAGTAATGGAGCACATTGAGGAGTTCCAAAAATTGAACATAAGGGTAAAAGATATTCCAGAGGAGCATAGGATTGATGTGTTCATAGGGTCTTTAAAGGATAATATCCAACATGATGTTCGCCTTTGGGAACCTGATTCATTAGAGAAGGCATTCAGGTTAGCAAGAAAAATGGAAAGCAAAATTATGGCAACCAGGAAGCATACCACTCACAACTATAAAGACGGAAGTGTTGTTGCCCCTAGTCTTCCACAACCTAGAAGGTTGACACCACAACAATTGGAAGAAAAAAGAGCAAAAGGGCTTTGTTACAGTTGTGATAGCAAATACACTAAAGGTCATAAGTGTGCTGAGAAGAAATTATTCTACATAGATTGTGAAGAGGAAGAAGAAAAGGAGCAAGAAAGGTCAAAAGAAGAAGATATACTCCAGGAACAAAGCCTAGATGAAGAACAAATAAATCCGACCATATCTTGTAATGCATTGGTGGGAATTACCACTCCTCAAACCATCAAGATAGAAGGACAAATCAAGAAGAAAAAGGTAATAGTGTTGATTGATTCAGGAAGCACCCACAATTTTATTCATTGTAGGGTAGCAAAAGAATTGAATTGCTTCCTATATCCAGCACCAGAGTGTCAAGTGATGATTGCAAATGGAGGAACAATAAATTGCTCTGGAAAGTGCCATAATATCAAGCTATCCATGGGAGAATATGTATTGACTAGCCCAATGCTTTCCATTCCAATGGGAGGTGCTGATGTTGTACTAGGAGTCCAATGGCTACAATCCTTGGGTACAATAGCTTTTAATTTTCAAGAACTTTTCATCAAATTTTCTATGGAAGGAAAGAAAGTTGAATTAAGGGGTATTGCAGGGAAACCAGGAAAGATAATCAGCTCTAATGGTATGACAAAGCTTCTAAAAAAGGAGCAAAGAGGTGTAATTGCACAATTATGTTCGCTAGATGTTTCCACATCGGAATCATCTATTTCTCCAGATCTCCAAAAATTCCTGGACAATCATTCCAAGGTATTTGAGACTCCCAAAGGTCTCCCACCTATGCGTGATCATGATCATGCTATTCATCTGATTCCAGGAAGTGTTCCTCCAAACATCAGGCCGTACAGATATCCCTATGTCCAAAAAAGTGAAATTGAACGTATGGTTGCAGAAATGCTAGAGGCTGGTATAATTCAACCAAGTCAAAGTTCTTTCTCTGCTCCAGTAGTATTGGTGCACAAGAAGGATGGATCATGGCGCATGTGTCCGGATTATAGGGAGCTCAACAAGCTCACTATTAAAGATAAGTTCCCCATTCCTGTCATTGATGAATTACTGATGAATTGCATGGATCAATTTACTTCACCAAGTTGGATCTTCGTTCGGGATATCATCAAATCAGAATGAAGATTGAAGACATTCCGAAAATGGCATTTAGAACTCATGAGGGTCATTATGAATTTTTGGTCATGCCTTTTGGCCTTACCAATGCACCTTCAACATTTCAAGGTTTGATGAATTCAATTTTCAAACCATTCCTTAGAAAATTTGTGTTAGTATTTTTTGATGATATACTAATCTACAGCAAGTCTTGGAAGGATCATGTTGAACATGTTGACAAGGTGCTACAACTATTGGAGGAGAAACAATTATATGCAAAAAGATCCAAATGTTTCTTTGGAGTCCAGGAGGTGGAATATTTGGGTCATATTGTATCTCATGAAGGAGTTAAGGTAGACCCTAGCAAAATTAAAGCCATTAAGGAATGGAAAATCCCCACATCCATAAAGCATCTGCGAGGATTTCTTGGGTTGACAGGGTATTATCGCAAGTTTGTTAAGAATTATGGGAGAATAGCAGCACCTCTAACAACATTATTGAAGAAAGATGCATTTTCATGGACTCCGGAAGCAACAAAGGCCTTTGAACATCTTAAAGAGGCAATGTGCCAAGCACCGGTCTTAGCTACACCGGACTTCACAAAAACCTTTATTGTGGAATGTGATGCTTCAGGAAATGGAATTGGTGTTGTTCTAATGCAAGATGAAAGACCCATTGCTTTTGAAAGTCGTCCAATCAAGGGAAAGTTTTTAAGCAAAGCTATTTATGAGAAGGAAATGTTTGCAATACTCCATGCACTTAAGAAATGGCGACCCTACCTAATGGGAAGACACTTCAAGGTAAAAACGGATCATGATAGCCTTAAATACTTTTTAGAACAAAGATTATCCTCTGAAGAGCAACAAAAGTGGGTCACAAAGATGTTGGGTTATGACTTTGAAATCATCTACAAAAAAGGGAAGCAAAATGTGGTGGCAGATGCACTCTCAAGAAAGGATGAGGATGTGGAAGCATTGTTGTGTGCCATTTCTATTATCCAACCAGATTGGATAAACGAAGCAAGGGAGGAATGGAAGAATGATGAAGAAGTGTGGGCACTTATTCGAAAGCTACAACAAGATTCCAGTACGTCTGATACATTTAGCTGGAAAAATGATTCGTTATGGTACAAAGATCGCTTATACCTCTGTAAGAATTCCCAGCTAAAACAAAAGATTCTTATGGAATTGCACACTTCTCCCTTAGGAGGGCACTCAGGATTTTTAAAAACTTACCACAGGGTTAAGAAGGAATTTTTTTGGGATGGCCTTAAATCAGATATTCAAAAGTTTGTGGCGGAATGTTTGGTTTGCCAACAAAATAAAGTTGAAACAATTAAGACACCGGGTCTATTACAACCTTTATCCATTCCAAGCCAACGTTGGGAGGAGGTTTCAATGGATTTTATCACAGGTTTACCCAAGTCTGAGGGAAAGAGTGTCATCATGGTGGTAGTTGACAGACTTACCAAGTATGCACACTTTTGTGCATTATCACATCCATTTAAAGCCAGTACAGTTTCTACTGCATTTATGGAAACAATTCAAAAGCTACATGGAAACCCAAAGATTATTGTAAGTGACAGAGATCCCATTTTCACTGGAAATTTTTGGACATAATTATTTTCTTGTCTTGGTACTCAGTTAGCTCATAGCTCATCTTATCATCCTCAATCTGATGGGCAAACTGAGATAGTAAACAAATGTTTGGAAGGATATCTTCATTGCTTTGTATCTGATAAACAGACACAATGGGTCAAATGGTTGCCTCTGGCTGAATGGTGGTATAACACTTCCTTCCATACAACAACAAAAATGACCCCATTTATGGCACTTTATGGGTATCAACCACCATCCATCACATCATATTTAAGAGAAAATTCTAAGGTTCAGGCAGTGGAACATCACATCGAACATCAACAACAAGTCCTCCAACTCTTAAAGGATAACCTCATGTTGGAACAAAATAGAATGAAACAACAGGCAGATCAACATCACAGTGAAAGAAGTTTTGATGTAGGTGATTGGGTATTCCTACGGCTACAACCATACAAGCAAATGTCCCTAAAGCAAGCTAAGAAGGATAATAAATTATCACCAAAGTATTATGGTCCGTACATGGTGTTGCAAAAGATTGGTACTATGGCATACGAATTGGAGCTTCCTACAGCTTCTCGATTGCACCCAGTTTTCCATGTTTCATGTTTAAAGAAGGTTATAGGCGACAAGCTCCCAGTTCAAACAATATTTCCAGAACTTGACGAGGAAGGAAAAATTATATTGGAACCCCAAGCAGTCACAGAAACAAGAACTCGACAGCTACGAAATCGATCAATTTCAGAGTATCTTATCAAGTGGAAGAACTTATCCGCTGAAGATTCCACATGGGAGGATGAAAATTTTATGCAGAAGTATCCAGAACTACTCAAGCATTGAGGACAACACTTTTTTGAAGGAGAGGGGCATGTTGGGTCCCTATAATAATAGTGATTACCCCATTACTATTGTAGTTATACCCCTTATTTATAGTGTTGTGCCCCTATTACCCCCCATGTTGTTATTTATGTGCCCCATGGAATCCCTCTATTGTTATTTTTGTGGCTTTATATTATCATTGTTAGGTCAACTGGATTATATTGTGACTCCTTAGACTCCTATATATAGAAAGGAGGTTTTGTCATTTGAATCATCCAAGAATTGTTCATTTATGTAATGTAAAGGAGGTTGCCCCCTCGAAGAGGCTGAATTCTAAGGCGCTGATCTATCTTTTCTATCTTTTCTTGAGCTGGTTTCATAACATCATATGCACATGTGTTGGGTAGTCATGTATGGTAGTTAAATTTTTGTTATATGCATTGCGGTCATAAACATGATTACTATGGTCATTGCAGCTAATATGATGATGTTACATGTATCATGATGATCTGGATTGGCCTATGCAGATGGTTATGGTTATGATATTCATGTATGAGTCGATGTATTTTTGGTATTATTTCATACTAATTTGGATTGACTTGTGCAAATGTGATAGCCTCCTCTGAGATACACTAAGTTATGTGTTTGGTTATGTCATCTATTTTGTTTATCTAGCATGGTATGTTTATAGATTGTCTGACTATTTAATTAATTGCATGATGTGAGTATGTGGGTATATAATATTTCATGAAGGAATGATCATGTTTTAAGATGGTTATACTAACATGATATGTGGTGAGACAATTGACATGTACTTGAATGCTAGGGGGTGATAGTTGTACTATTATTATTGATGACTGTGAGTTGATTAAGACATGGTTGTTAGCCTTGGTAAAGGTTGATTTAAAATTAATAGATATGATGTTTTGATCTTTGGAACGCATGGTTGACATGTGTAAACAGTTGTGGGAAATATGTTGGGCATTAGTGTGACACGGTAATAGTTGATTTATATATATAACTAATAGTTGGGTGATGTGAAAATACATAGTAAGACTCGATTGCAACAAGGTAAAAGTTAAAAGAAATGAATAGGGTGAGAATTCCTTTGGCTATGTTTGGAAACTGCAATTCCAAATGAATGAGTTCTTTGCATAAGTACATGAAGTATTCTTAACCTTGATTTCGTCTGACATTATGTGGATAACTATTAGATTCATGAACATGTATTTGACAAGTATAACAATGGGTTTTCTGTTATGATTGGATTTGTTAATGAATTGGAGTCCCTTGAGAGATGATATATGCATGTGTTTAGAGAGAAGGAAGCATGCTTGGCACAATAATGTAAGGCAACTAGTATATTGCTATATTTATTTATACATTGACAGTTGTGTGTTAATGGCAATATGATGCAGGGACTGCATGGAAAAAGAGACTACCATGAAAAATTGAAGAAGGCTTGGGTTGAGCTTTCCCTTGGAAGCATTGCTGACCCATGGGATTGACTCATGGTGTTTGTTTCTAGTTTCATGCTTTTGATGTTTTGTGATTTGTTTGCATTTGACTTGTGGTTTTGATTATGTCTAGTTCATGGCCATGCTACTTTGTTTGTGTTGTCATATTTCTATTGCTATTTCATGGTTTTCTTCTTGTTTGTTCCTTGTTCTTTCCTTTCATGTTTTGAGTGTCTTGGGAATTGGTTGTGGAAAGAGGAAAGTTAATGGAGCTCTAGGAGCACTGAATAAAACCCAACAGTTAATGTAAGACCCAGATGAAGTTGGTGCATGAATACAGGGTTTGGTTGAGTTGGCTGGGTCCACTGGGGTAAATGGAAAATGGCAGGACGATTATGAGAAAGGTAACATGAAAGGTAAAGTAAATGGGCTTAAGGTAACATATTACTTTACTAAGTTGGGAATTGTTTTTATCCATGTTCTACATGTTGTGCAATGGATAAAGGGTGCTCTGTACATGTGATGCTATGTACATGTTGTACATGTCGTGTTGTGTGCACATGGTGCTATGTACATGTTGTACAAGTTGTCATGTGTACATGTGGTGTTTTGTACACATTGTGAAGCTGGTGTTGTGTATATGTTGTGTTGTGTACACATTGTGCAGGTGGTGTCATGTACATGTGATGTTGTGTACATGATGTGCAAGTGGTGTTGTGTACATGTTGTGCAAGTTGTGTTGTGTACACATTGTGCAGGTGGTTCTATGTACATGTGGTATAATGTGCACGTCGTACATGTTGTGTTGTGCAAATGTGGTGTTGGGTGCGTGTCATACATACTGTGTCATGTACATGTGGTATTATGTGCATGTCATACATGTTGTGTTTTGCACATGTGGTATTGTTTATGTGCATTATGTAGTCATGGTATCGTGACATATGTATTCATTGTGTTGTACTCTCTCTATGCATGCATTGTGTTGTACATCGAGCGTAGGTGTATGTATTGTGTTGTGTACAATGGTTGTAGGTATATTTGTTGCGTTGTGAACTATGTGTATGTGTATGTGTTGTGTGGTACATTGGGTGTAGGGTTATGTGTTTTTTTGCACACCGGATGTAGGTGTATGTGTTGTGTGGGTGCATGTGTGTGATGTACATTGTATGTATGTGTACGTGATTGAAGAGAAGAGAAGGTATTGGGTGCTTGTCTGGTTTAGAAGCTAATCTGGTGTGTGTATGGAAAGAACAAGAACAAAGGCAGAAGTAAAGGACCAATTAAATAATAAGTATTAGTATTTAATTTCATTTTTATTATGCATGTGATCTATAATTCTAGTTTATGATGATTTCATACGATTCATGATTTTGATCTATGATGGTTGCATTTTGAGCTAATTGGATGTGATATGTTTATACATGATGATTTGATCAAACAACTAGTTTGACTTGTTGTGACAGGAGGTAAACAAAATTGTAGGTGTACCTTATTGATGGGCCACCGATGAGGTATGATGTGAATTTATTTGAATTTATTTGAATCTAATGGAAATTAGGTTCTTGGCATAGGAAATCAGGGAAGTGCCCAATTTATGTGGTTGAATCTGGCAACGAGAATTAATAGTAGTATTAAAAGGAATTGGAACAAGCAATAGTTTTCTAGCAAAGCACTCAGGAGCAGGGCCATTGTGGGACACTAGTACCCAATAGTGTCCATTGATTTCCATGAGCATGCTAAATGGGTATGATGGTTTTGAGGGAGGAATATGCCTTGGTTTTTGGAACTTTCGATGTGAGGAAACCTGAAGACTCATCTTAGAAGAGAAGAGGATGCCTGCAGAGCTTGGAAGGTGTGTGACTACATGGATTAGGGTGACTGTATTTTTTGAGGGACTATGTCCAAAGAATGGATGGTCAGGTAATACATTTGTTTTGGTCATTAGCATTGCTAGATGGAATGAGAAGCACATTGGGAGTGTGCCTTGGAACAATGAGCCAATAACTATTCACTAAGAGGAAAAGTGATGCAGGATTGTAGCACTAGACATTAGATGCAGATTTGACTTTGACAGTGGATTTTGGACTTCCTGGGAAGGAGGTGAATCTTGGTACTAGCTTCTAGGGTGGAAATGTGACCCTCTAGATTCTCTTGTTGCTGATGCAGGCATTGTATCCTTTTATTTGATGGTTGAGAAAACATACATATGCGTATATGTGTATATTATTGTAAATATTTTATCAAGCTAGATTTATAAATATCCATAGACAGTATGATTATTTGTTGGTTGAAGAAAATGTGTATGTGTATATATGTGGTTGTTATTGTAAATATCGTAATGAGTTGTCTTATAAAGCTCTAGTAAACGGTATGATAGTCATGTTTTCAGCAGTGGTCATTCTAAATACTACAACAAGATGTGTTATAAAGCTCCATGGGTAGCATGTTTTTTTTTTCAGTGGATTGCTCGTTGTAGGTGCCATTGAACATTGAGGACGGTGTTCCCATAAGGGGGAGGAGTTTGTAGCACCATGGGTTAAAAAACTGTGTAATAAAGTTAATAAAGAAAAAATAATACCAACGTCACGAGATACGTATTCTAAGCTGAATGTTGGGAAAAAAATCCTAGTAAGTGTTCATTTGGTTTATTATGGCTAGAGGAAATTGACAAAGGAATTGGAAAAGACAAAGAGGCATTTAGTGAAATTTTATTTATGAAAATAATGGACAATAGGAGAAATGGAAGGTGAAAGGTCACATGTTTCATGTGAGGAGGAAATTGAAGAGAAAATCAAGAAAAAAGAAGAAAATAGAGGGCTCAATGATGAAAAGGATTTTATAGATCAGTTCATGGACTTTTGTTAGTTTTAGCTTAGATATCTCTCTCATTCTATTCTCTCTCGCTCATAATATTGCACACTTAGAGAAATCTTGGAGCATTGTTGGAGCATGCTTAGAGCACTCTAGTTTCATTGGAATTGGAGAAAGAAGGAAAAGGAAAGCGGGAGAGCACAAGGGAATAGGTAAATCAATGACTATAGCTGGATTATTATGAAGGTATCGAGTTGCATGTATGATTTCCTTGGTAGTTTTGTCATGCATGGTACATGTATGTGGTTTCTTGGTTATGAGATGTCACTGGCATGGAGGATTGCCTGGATTGATAGTGGTTTTTCCTAACCTTTCCATTACCTTGATAGCCACAATGTTTTTGGTTTTCCCTTTCTTTTTATGGTTGGTGTTCATGTTTCTTATGGCTCTCGGTTGAGTTATTAGCTCCTAGAGCCTTGGTTGGATAAATGCTCTAAAAGCCTTGGAACAACTTGGGTTGAGTTACTACTACTAGAATCCTTGGATGGAAAAATTTTCTAGATCCCTTGGTGGGTTGAGTTAATAGTCTTGGAGCCTTGGTTGCACAAACACTCTAGAGCCCTGCGTGTGGGTTGAGTTACTAGTCCTGGAGCTGAGTTGGAAAAAACACTCTAGAGCTATTGACAGCTTGGGCAGATACCGATATGGTGATGGTTAGTCATGTCTGACTATTAGGTAGAATCATTGGTTGAGGGTTGAGGTGGTTTGGCCTCTGGAAGCCCTAGTTTGTTTTAGTTTTTGTTATTCCATGAGAGCCCACATTCATTCTTGGAATATGGCATGTGGGTGATTGGAGGAAAGATATATTTGGTTTAGCCCAATCTATGGTCGGGTGGTATGTGGAAGTACCTGACTTGGTTTGATTTTGTATATGTTAATAAGAGCTATTTTTCTCTTATATTTTATGAGTAAATTCACTTGTTATTATGTGGCTTTAATGGTTGTTCTATTATTAATATTTCTCTGGTTTTATGTTGGTTATAAGCATGGTTTATGACATACTTGAGTTATGGCTCTCATCATGTTTTGGTTAGTAAATTAAATGTTAATGAATGCATGACCTAATATATGATAATGCAATTATTATGTGAGGGCATTAGACCTTCTTAACAATTATAAGATAAGTATGAGCTCCCTATGTTTAGATATGTATTTATGTCTTGTACATTACATCTTCATGATGTGCTTGATGAAAATATTGTCATGGCTAGGCTTTGTTATGTTAGTTTATTGTTTGAGTTTTGTATGGAATGCCTTGTCCGTATATAATTTATCATTCCTTAGAGTTTTAGTATGTTCTGGGTAGTGGTCTAGAGACTAGCCCTGAAAAATTGCCTCAGAGATCTCGGTAGTAGGCATAGAACGGAGTGAAAAAGACTATAGTTGCTCCCTTGCAGGCTTGTGCATGTGGTTGGAGGGTTATAAACGAATTGCAGTAGTGTTGTGCTAGTGTATGGGGGTATAGGACACAAAAATAGAGGTTTAAATTAGGGTCTAGGCACCTGGAAGGGTGGTTTAGACCTTGGGGGTCTTGTAGCACCTAAGGGAGGTTAGTAAGGTTTTGGTTTTTTCGATTCCACTTCCTTAAGGTGATCTAGTAGGTTGAATAATATCATAGTAACTCTTCGTTACATATTAACCCCAGTGGATTTTTAAGCTTGGGTAAGTGTGGGAGGAGGGTGTTACATTTAAACTCAATGATTCTCTTATATGATTTATAAATGAATATTCATCTTTTCTTCAAAGGTCATACATTTATATGTAGAATTCAATGTTAATGAATTGTGAACATGATTTATGATTCAGATAACATCTATTGTACTTATTTCCTCTTTTCTTTGATATTAAGTTATTAAAGACGAGGTTCTTAAGATTTTTGTTTACAATTTACAAGTTAAGGCTTCATGAGTCTGACTCTAAAGCCTTACTTGGCTTTTCGATGAAACCAATCTTTATCTATTGTACGATTTTGTTTTTATGGTTCATGTTATTTTTATATACATATGGCTAAATATCTATATGGGGTTATGTTTGACTTGATCAACATTAACTTATGACAGTATATTGAGTGATATTTATGTTTCAATATTTATAGTATTAATATATATTTATCGCTCAATCTTTCCTTAGTTTCTTAGAGACGAAGTTATACTCATTATACTAATTTCTACAATATCTTTGGTTAAGGTTGAATTTATTTCAATTTTGAGTATGTTTCTTGTGTGTTTTCATTTATCCCTTTTTTTTCTCCCTTGTCTACTTATTCTTTCATTGTTGGATACAACTTGTTTTTGTTGCATAAATAGATTCATTTGGTTAGAAATACATTTTATCTAACTGTGTTCTAAACCCCTTTGGGTTTTGACATTCTATTATTCAAAATTCTTAGATACTATCAATAATTGATCTTCTTGCTTAATGATTCGGTAGACTTTACTTCAAATCATTGATTAGTGAAAATTATAATTTCTTACCTTTAGATGTTCTGTGAAGACTATATTGACTTGGTATTCATTATAAACATAATGTATTTCTTCTACAAGCTAGGTACGCCATGCAAATTAAGTTTTTATGTCCATGATCATACTTGTTTATAACTTTCTTGATTGGATGAGTTATTTTATTAATAGATCTATCATAGGCCTCTCCCTATTGAGTCAACTACCATAGCTAATCAACAATATAAAATATAGAAAACCATGCCTTTCCAACTAGTTTACATTTATTTGTGTGCATACAAATTTCTCATAGTAGGCTTGTCACCAAAGGAAACTATTTATTTGACTCTTCTAATTATATTATTATGTGGTAGGTTGATCTGCATGGAAAATTACCTACACAGTTAGAATTGAACAAATGACAATTTCACTTTACATTTAATGTGAAATTTTGATTATTTATTTATGTAATCATAATAATAACTTTTCTTTTGTTCATATATTTAGTTCGAGGAAAATGATGATGATGTTTTTGATGAGGAAGAGATGTGGTCATCCCCAAACCTTGTGGTGACAATAAGAAAGTATGTGGTGAAAACGAACAAACAAATTATGGAGTTGATTCGCAATAGGGATGGAAATCTTGTGATTGAGGCTAGGATCAATAAATTGAAAAAAATATCTTCAGTCATATGAGGTAATAACCATATTTTAAAGTGAGTTTATTTCTTCCTTTTTATGAAATAATTTTAATTTTGAAAGTTTGTTTTTTAACTTTTACACTATTTAATCAAAAAAATATTTTCTTTCTTATGTAGATTTATTTGAAGGAACTTTTCCCCCTACAACAATCAATTGATCCTCATTTCAATGTTGGTACCAGTGGAATTAACAAGACACGACATGAGTGTTTGGCCAACACTAGCACCCAACATATATTTGCAAGGAAATTATTCACTACTCCACCTTTGAGTGGTCATGCACCTTGTACTTGTTGAGAAATCAATGTGGATGGGAATTCAAGTTTCAATTCCTCTTTTCTTGATAACTTGGGATTATGTGTTGGCCTTTAGTTCTTTAATATTTCTTATTTTATCAATAAATTACCAATTCAAAAATATATGAAGATCACAAGAACAAAAGACACAAGATATAGGCTCCCAACCATGGAAATACCCCTCTCCCAGGGGAAAACCCAGTCAAACTCTTCTCGATATAGAACCAAGTAAAACATGAGACATCCAAGACCCAAAAACAAGACCAAGAACTTCCACCAAACACTAGGTCAACCCTCTTATAGATTTACTCTAAAAGAGTCAAAGTCAACAATAGTCAATGTCCTCCCAATATGCAATAAACAAAGTTTCAACCTCTTGCTTTATATCTGCGTGTTGTACAAATTCCCATAAATTCCGCACGTGTGAGATAGATTAGGTCATATTTCATACTTTTCCTTATTTTCCTGGATTATCTTATTGTTTTCTTTCCTTCACTCTTCTCTTGTTTCAATTTTAGGTGCACATTAGACTTGCTTGTGGATGGTTTCCAAATAATTTAAAGTCTCTTCTTATTTATGCCTTCTTCAAGGGTTGAATGGTCCTCTTCTAGGCTGACTTCTCTGGAAGGGCCAACTTGGTCTTAAGATTCTAGAATTGACACTTTGACACTCAAAAATAATATTTATTTCTTGATAAAATTTTCCCAAAAGAGTCTTATACATATGAAAAACACTCAAATGGCTCAATTAACCCTAGAAGCATGAGGAACATGCTTGACCTAGTTGACAAATAAAAGGAGCATGGAACCCATGCTTTTAAAAATAATTATGTTTCTGTCTTTTTCATTTTTTATAATAGATATATAATGATACAAATACAATAAAAATTACGAAGACTGAGCATAGTTACATTTCTCAACAGTATCGGTACTCAGTCCAGAACATTGGTTGTGAACAATGAACACATGATATTTGATCCAAACACATAGCCAGGCTATGGATCAGGTGGTGACAGAGGTTACCATAGTACTGATGACAATATGATTTCATTTCCTAGAGCATCACGTGTTAAGAGAACAAGGAAGATTGACTACACATTTTTGGGGAATGAGGAAGGATTTCAATCAAAACACCAATTTTTAATGGTATTTTTTTATGTTTTACTGTTCCACGTTTTCTATCTAAAACATAAGTCATCTATATTATCATTTTCAAAATAATGATCATATATTTTTGCATGTAGGTAACAACTTATTTATAAAAAATGAACGAAAAAGCATTAGAAAATTTTGGGCCCACCATACATGAAAGGTGGAATTGCCAATATTCCAACCTTTAAAAAGAGCTTATGGACTACCTTGAAGATATATTCAGAGTAGATAACTTCAATTAAACCACAGTCACCACCGTAGTCGAAAAATAGTTAAACAACTATGAGACCACTATAGGAGAAAATTGGTAGAAAAACCTAGGTATGAGCACCCTCCCATGATTCCTGATATGAAATGGAAGGGCCTCATGGAGGACGAAAAGGAGACGAAAATTAGAAAATATGGGAAAGCACCACCTGGTCAATCAAGTTACAAATTGGATCTTGAATTCAATATGTTTATTTTTATTTAGTTTTAAATAAAACTATAGTATATAACATGAAACTTTTCATAGGCTCCTCGACACTTCAAAGGAAACAAAGGCAAGACTTGAGAATCTTGGGAAACACAAACTGGGCCAAGGAAACTATTTGATGCTACAAGAAGGAATTTTAACTAGCAATAACTTCTCAACAATATTATCTGTTATATTTCCTTCCAACATTTTAGTAATTGTGCTAGCAAACAACAAAAATAAGTACTCTTATGAAATGTAGAGTGATGTATTCAGAATTGAAGCCATGAAGTAAGACTACAATATTGGTTTTAAGTTCATATTTAAAGGCATATTTGAACACCAAAAAAGCATTGGGAAAACCCCAAGATCCAGTTTGAAGGAGAAGGTAAATAAAAATCAATCCAAATTAGCCTTTCATTAATTATATAATACAATCATGTTGATATAAATGTAATGTATTGCTTTTTTTTAGTTTCTAGGGGATCAATACAATACAAGCAATCCCATGACTACTGAGCATCAATCCTCTGATAGTGTGCACCATCCAGAACATTTTGGTGCTCCCAAGGAACCCCATGACAATGGGGTGCAACACTAAGATGAATCCCACAATGCTAATAGGGTTGTATATTAATCATATATTTAATAATTATGTACTTCTAAAGTACGTACTTATGTTTTATTTACTTATTCATTTACTATTGTCTACTTATCAATTTTGTGGTTTGAATGGAAAATCTTGTTGTACAAGAGGACCCTCAACGAGAAGAGGACCATGAGGCATTCATTGGACTAGTGCTGACTAGTGTGGAAGGTGAATGATTACATTGCAAATGTATTTTTTATTATTAAAAAACTAATTCAATGATATTCGATAACTGATCATATAAATTTAATATATATTGTAGGCGATGATCTCCCATAGCATCCTTGACTCCATGAAAACATCGTGACCAAGAGTGCAATGCATCAGAGGATTCAATTACAATCATCATCAGAACAACCCCAACTAGAACATGAAAATGTGGAAATGGATGAACATTTCTTGAATTATATGGGTCGTAATAAGAAGAGGCAAAAAAAATGATGACGTACAATGTTATAATGTATTGTATAAGACATATTGTTGTAAATTGTTTTTGATGTAAAAAAATACATATTGATGTATAAATATTTTTTAATGGGCTATTGCCTACCTTTTGTACTTATGTTAGTGAAATACAAAATATACTTGCTTAGAAGTTGCCACTGGAGGAATGTCAATAAATATGTTTCTTTATCAATTTTCTGTTTTGCTAGTGTGTATGCATGAATCTTAATGTGTTCCTATATTCTTTTATAGTATATATATTAGGTACTAGGGAAGGGAGAGTGATGTGAGAGGGCAGGGGGAGGGGGCATAAGAGGTTCCACCTTCACGTGGTTAACCCTATTCAGGAGAGAAAAATTTATGATCTGGATAGTTGTTGGGCATGGGATCCCCCACAACAGGTTTTGGGGCTTAAAGCCCAAGTTTTGGTCAATTGTATTGTAAGACTCCGCGAAGTGCGGGCGCGGAGCATGAAAGTCTAGGATGATTCATAGGGTTGTCTGCCCTAAGAATTGTAAAATAATGTAAAGTTGTGTCATCCTACCCATGGTTCGCATACCATGGGATTGTATAAATAGAGCAAGGCTCTAAGTGTAAAAGAAAAGTAGAAATAGATAGAATAGCGAAGGCATGCTTAGAGCATAGAGTGGAATCTGAAGTGTACTGGGTCATAGTAGTAGGAAGAGGCTCTGTAGCTGAGTGTGCAGAGGCCTAGTAGAGTCCGCAGCTAAGTGTGTGGACCCCTGCATCTAAGTACGCAGGGTGGAGTCAAGTCAGTACTTGGGATTGAAAGATAACAAAGAGAAGCTCATTTTGTGCATCTGTTCTAGAATCTTTATGTCAATGTTATACATTACTTTTACTCTATCTATTTTCTACGTGCACTTGATGAATACTTGTATGAATGCTTATATTTGAATTTAATCTAAGTAATTAGCTAATGGAGACTAATTAAGGAAGACTTGGGTAAATAACACAGGTCATGTTGGGGCTAGAATTGCGTGAAGACAATATCACAGGGTGAGGGGTACCTGCAGGTGCATGTAGTGCAATAAGTTTGAAGGTTGGACCGCGTACCAATCACCTGATATCAGACATCCCCAGGGTGCAGAATCCTGGTTCTATCACCCTCCCATACTACTTCGAGTGAGACCTCAGTCCGCACTCCGCGAACTATTGCTGAAAGGGCCAGTAGTATCAGGATTTGCTTGGCTAAATCACTTTTAAACCTGGCTCAAGCCCCACTAAGCAAACAAATGGTTCTGTTGCCGGGACCAGGATCTGCATAAGGTATGTCTGATGTCAGACCACTGGAACCCAACAAAGAAGGAAATTGAAGAGTGGTGGGACAAGAAGATTCACAAGTTTGCAGCACAAGAAAATAGAAATCCACGAGATTTTCTTTGCATCCTTTCCGTCAGAGCTATATGAGTGGACCGTGAAGTTAGAAAACAACCAAGGAAGGTGTAGGCTCGAAAAACCAATAGTGTGGACTCCAGAACTAGTTTGTAGACTAGAAGCCTCAGAAGGTAAGATAGCACGAGCTATGGACCATTGGCTTGAGCAGATAATAGGAGGATTTACCACTAAGTTCACGATGGACACGACCATTAGTTATAGCGAGGCAAAGCGATGTTTTCTCAAGGGACTGCGAGGTAAGTATATTAAATCTTTGAATACCTAGATTAAGATGTTGTTATATGAAAAGTGGGTTATGTGAATAAATTAATGTTTGGGACTACGCAGAGAAGAAAGAGCTACAGAAGCGGAAGTAACTAAGAATTAGAAAACAATCCCTTAATTTCACCCTCGAGGGAGAGCAAGGATGAGCTCGCAAAGGTTTCTCTGAGAAGTGTAGTCAATTTGATAAGGCAACGGATTCCGTGGCTACCACCTCCACCCACACCGCTACCTACTTTACCTCCCTCACCTCCATCTACACCCACTCCACCTCCACCACATCCAGGGTTCAGTATGGTGATCGCGATCAAATTACCAGTATTCAGAGGAGTAGGGAATGAGGATCCGGACCAATTCTGGTTCGTGGTAAGAGTAGTATGGGAAGCACAAGGTGTCATAGATGACAATATTAAGAAGGCTACATTGGTGATCATGCTACAGGATCATGCACTAACGTGGTATATCAAGCATTCTAATGACCACCCAAACGCAGGGATTGCAGAGATCCAAAAGGTGATGAACAGGGAATTTAACAGACCAAAGTCAGAAACACAATCAATCATTAGGTTTAAAGAGATCATGATACTCTCGGGTGAGACTCCTCGAGATTTGGATCAACAACCGAAGAGTACGATCCGTGAAGCCAATATGACGTTGACAGATGGACAACATCGTGCATGATTTGTAGCATCTCTGACACCACACTTGAGGACGGTGCTATCACAACAAAAACTTTCCATTCAGGTCGAAGCATTGGAAATGGCGATGATATTACATGAGACCTTGATACAAGACCCTGGGTTGGGAGTTTAACAAATCAACACAACTACAGAATTTGTGTTTAGAAATGCAAAGCTTGAAGCAGGATAGGGCACCACGGCCAGAGGCACATGAGGAAGTATGGTGCATAAATTGCAAAGGCCTAGGCCATGACAAGGAACACTGCCCAGTATTCGCGAACTACTTGGCAAGACGAGGGCCAATGCCTCTGAAACTAGAGGCGCAGGCAGGTCGAGTGTGGCACCCGCTTTATGGTTCGCGATCTGTCAGATAGGAGGGAAACACACGACGAACATTTGTCATTTGCTGCAGAAATATACATAGACACCCCAACAATTTTTTTGTAATTTTTGCAGGTCGATAGGCCACGATGATCATACTTGCCGCCGTTATGAGCTAATGATGGATTGGACCCCAGCCTATAAGATACAGACCGAAACGCGAGCCGTCGACTCAGATGTGGGGATGGCGCACAGTGGATTTTAGGGGCGAGGTCGAGGACGAGGTGGAATGGACCAGGAAGGGGTCACAAACAGTTAATTTGTTACAATTGCAGAGGACCAGGGCACTATGCACATGATTGTACTAACATGATGAGGATATTTTGTTCGTATTGTGCTCAGTTTGATCATGAAACAATAGATTGTCCTACGTTGATCATAAATATGCATGAAAAAGGGGTATTCTAGCCTCCCCCGCCTCAGAATATACAAATGATGAGGTTTGAGCCGCGCAAAGAAGACCCAAATGTAAACATGATGCTCAGAAGCGGTACAACCATGGGAGATGATATGGCGAAACAACCAGAGGAAAGTACATGGGTTCGTAAGGAACGTATGAAGGAACCTGAGTTTGACTTAGAACACATAAAGGAGACATTCATGGAAGCTAAGAAGAACTTCGCAGAGGCCTCCACTTCAGGTAGTAAGGTTGAACTGAAGCGAGGATGGATCCTTAAATGCTCACTACCTTTCTAGAAACATGCATGAAATTGCTACGTGACAACAAGGTAGTTAATGGACTACAGGTGCTGATCATTAGGTGCACAGGGTTAGGAGAACCGTGCATCGTATGGAAATTAGGGAAGCATGGATTGCACATTGGAAGGGAAATGAGGTTGACTGCGCAGATTGGGGAATATGAAATGGATCAGGTAATCCTAGATCTAGGTTCAGACGTGAATGTCTTACTGAAGAAAACATGGGAACGCATGGGCAGGCCCATGTTACAATGTTCCCCTATTCAATTATGAATGGAAAACCAACAGAATATTTTTCCAATGGGGAGGTTGCAAGGGGTAACAGTTGATATTGAAGGCGTGAGCGCGTAGGCAAATTTCAAAGTAATAGAAATTGTTGATGATAGCAATCCCTATCTCACGTTGTTAGGAATAGACTGGGACACTGATATGAATGGAGTCATCAACCTAAAGAAACATAAAATGATCTTCGGGAAAAAGTTGCTGGTGGGCTCCAGTATTGTAGCAATAATGCTACAACTCCTGGAGCTTCCTATCTCTAATTTTATCAACTGGGTAGTTCGTAACAAACTTGGAAGCGACGGTGCTGTATGCACAAGTACTAGCTCTTGTCGCAGCTGTCACTTGGTCAGCTGGAACAAGTCTGCTAGGGCTCAAGCCAACTTCTATATGCTCTCAGAAGAAGCTTTCTAAATGATGGACGAAGACTACCTCAAAGGAAGTTAACCTACTTTGCAATAATGAACTGAAAGCCAATAAAACAGGGAAACCCTGGCAAACCCTAATCTGACTAGTCTAATCTCTATGATGCAATGGTGGGTGTGCAAACTTCTAGAAATGATGCCATTACTTCTAGTGATATGAGATGCATGAAACTAAGCTACTTCTACTGAAAAGAACATTGTTTTTGGATTTTTGCTTAAGTGGTTGGAGTTATTACGATTTTGTTTCTTATTAGGGTTTGACTGTGCAGGGGTAGTTCGAAGGGAAAGAAAGCTTGGGAAAGGTCAGGAGGGCTAGGAGAGGTTCCAGAGGATCCAAAACATAATTCCATAGAAGTCCACAACGTTCAGGTTCTCGGCAACCGAGGTTACAGGTTTCTACAGGATGTCTGCAGGGGATCCTACAGGAAGCTTGGGATTTCTACAGGAAGTTTGCTAACTTCTACAGGATGTTCTATGGTTGGAGTTTTGGGTGATGGAGGAGTGGAGGAGTTGTATGGGTGGATAGGTAGAGTGGAAAGTGGGCTTATGATGGCTCAGGGACAGAGATATGAGCTGAGGAAAAAGTGCTTGCAACTAGTTGGTGAATGGAAGGGTGGAAGCAATGAAAAGTCCAAAAAGATGGAGCTACGTGAACAGTGGAAGTGTTGGAAGGCAAACGATCTGAACAGAGGTTGGGTAGGTGGATTTAGACGTGGTTGAGAATAAGAAGGAGATAACAGAGTGATGCAACGCAGTGTAAAGGAAAAAAATCTGCACAAAACCGAGAATTCATCAACTTATCCTAACTGTGTTATTAAATCAACGAACAGCAATGTATACTTCAGAGAAAAATCGTGCATGGAGTTGGAATGAGGAAATACTGCTCAAGATCAGAATGCATGGATGGATCTACAATTGAAATGACTGTGTTGCAGCTTGAATGAAAGTGTATGACTGTGTTTTTGGTGGCTGGTACGGTCTACACCTCCAATCTCTAAACAGAGATGGCAGCAAGTGCACTGTCAGCCTTTTCTTGGGGCTCTAATGAATGTTGATCCTTCTATTCTACTCTAAGCAACTAAAAGAACTTGAACCATAAACTAATCCTACTCAATCACATAAAAGAAATCAAATCAGCAGACTGTAATCTCTAAATGCATGTCAAAACAGAGGAATAAAATGCTGAAAAGAAAGACAAGTAACAATACAAAGAATAGGAGGTCTATTGCTCTTAGGTTGGGCCCTAACCTAAGAGCTATAGCTCCCTTAAAAACTCAGAATTGAATCAAAAGCTGCCTGTCTTTATTGAATAATCATGAGTCTAATGACATGCCAAAACTGGCTTACAAAGAGCAAAAAACCGAGCTGTAGCTCGTGCTTAGAAATTGCAACAGTAGTTCAAAAGTTCAAAAAGCTCCTATCAAAGTCCACGGCCTTAACATTTATACATGATGAGGATCAAGCTGGCTTCCTCGATTAATGGAGCTCGGCTTTCCAACTAAAAGTTAAACTGCTGTAAACTGTTGTTCCTGTAGAACCTGTTGGCTGCCTTTAAGCTTGGTGGGGAGAGCTGTTGGAGCTCCGAGTTAGGGTGGAGATCACGAGGGAGGTCATTAAGGCTGTAGAAAACCTCCCTATAAACCTGCAATGCCACCTTTGCTGTCTCCTTGTCTCCTTCTGCGTGGTCTTTGCTCCCTTTAATGCCAAAAAACCTGAAATCATCATGTATTAGCCACATAGATATAATGCCTGCCCTTCTTCCTACAAATAACACGCATATACCAAGAAATGAATGCATAAGTGATAAAAGATGAAGGGTTGAGCAAGGTAAGTAGGCCAAATGAGCCCAATTTCTTACCAAAAATTGGGGCTCATCATCACCCCCCAGCTAAAATATTTGCTCATCCTTGAGCAATTTTTCCCCAGCTCCTTGTCTTTGGCCGAGAACTAGGCTCTGGAATACGCTCTTTCTTCCCTACTCTTGGTGGCTCTGCCTGTTCTGCCCTTGGTGACGATGAGGGTGCCGCTCCTTCCCTCTTCTCTGCTTCCTTGACCTTGAGCCGGGCTTTTGAAGGCGATTGGTCTATCCTTCTTTTCCAAGTAGTTTCTTTTGGGCTCCCCTTCTCGTAGGTGACCGATATCTTCGATGGGGACCTCTCACTGGGTGAAGTAGGGGCATCCCCTGTAGTGACTTGGCTGCTGGATGGGGGTTGTGGTTTGCCCGTCTTTATTCTCGAACTTCAGATTATAGAGGGGTCTCCCTCTTCCTCTTTTCTTTTGACTTAGGTGGCGTGCTGAGGCCAGCCAGCACAGCTGCTGCCTCTCTTTCACGAATATCAGCCTTCTTCTCCTTGGGTTTCACCTTTTCAGGGCTTCCTGTAGAAGACCCTGTTTTAGCCAATTTCGGGCTTCCTGTAGAAGACCCTGTTTTGGTAATTTTCGGGCTTCCTGTAGAAGACCCTTTTTCTGTTTTCGGGCTTCCTGTAGAAGACCCTTTTCCAATAATTTTCGGGCTTCCTGTAGAAGCCTGTTTCTGCTTTCCTGTAGACACAGGTGTCACCACCTTGGCTTGCTTTGCTGCATGGGTTTTGCTTTTTGATTTGGTTGCGGGTGCTGACGAGGTACTTGTGCTGATGTGGACCTTCTCAGCTTTGTCCGTTCTGCTCTGCAACCTTTTCTCTCTTGCTGACAAGATGGGTGTGTCACCTTTTTCCTCAGCATCCTTTTTCTCGTGCTTCCTCCTTTGTTCTTTCTTCTGCACTGTGGTCGGGGTCTTCTGGCCTGTTTCTTTCTTTTCCGCGGCCACTGCTTCTTTTTCCTCACTGCTGGAGGAACCACTTTCCTCGATCAGCATCCTTATGTCTCCATCTCTTGTCAAATTTCTGAATGATTCCCATGAGAGCGGAACCTTATATGAATGAAGCGCATCCTCCACGAGAAGTTTGATCAATCCATGGTGGGCTACCTGATCTGGTATGCCTTCTTTTAACTTTGTGGCACACTCCATTAGAGACTGTAGCAAGAAATAAGGAATGCTCAGTTTGTTTTCTACAGGAAGATCAATCTGGTTTCTCAATTCAGTGAGCAACCTGAAGTGATACGCGTAAACGATGCTAAAACGGCCTTCACAGGTTATATACTTCATGATTTGTAGGCTAACTTCATTCCATGGTGGCAGCAAGCTGGTTCTTCGCACCCCATTTTTGTCCTCCGTGAATTCCTCCTCAGGTGGAAAGAATTCTTTCTTTGCCTGCTGGCTCAACTTCCTTTCTTCCTTATCCCATGGCAAACCCATTGGAAGTTCAGTAATTCGATTGATATATTGCGGGGTGACCTTGAGGCTTAGGCCCCTGAAGTTCACGGTGGCCAATGTTTTGGATTTCGGCCTCAAAGCTTGTAAAAATTCTTCTACCACTTCGTCGTCATAACCCTGCAACTTATCACAAAAGGATATCCATTGTGCTTGTGTGAAGAGCTCCACCACCTCCTAGTTTTCTCTTAATTTTGATGAATCAGTGGGTTCCTGTCTAATAAACCCACCCGGCATGATAAAAAATGTTGCTAGAGGTGGCGAATGCGGAAGAAGTTTAGCTTATTAGGACAGAGCGTAGAATTACGCTTCCGTCGTGCAAATAATCCACAGAACTTATTCCTGAGGACCTTAACACAATTTAATTCACTGACATCCTGTAGAACGACAGTCTATGCATAGCAGACAACACTTTCAACCATTTCCTACAACCAGACTGTAGACGACGATTCTTCCACCTTTAAAAACCAATTGCATGGAGAGTTCAGGGTTACCTTTTTATCTGCCACCTTTTTTACGTGAGGAACCCGCCTTCCTATAGAAACAGCTTTCATGTAGGGGCAGCTTTCCTGTAGAAGCAGTGCGTGATTCCTGGGGAAGACTGCAGTTGTTCTGCGCTCTCGGTGGTGCTTCTCAGCCGTTTTGATAGCCAAAGGCTCGGAATTTCGAACTGCAGAGAGATCTGAATGTTCACTCGAGGCTCTAGCGGCGAATGATAAATGCATGCGGCCAATCTAGCCGATTAGATTTGAATCGGCGGAATCCGTGGCGCGGAGGTGAGCTGTCCCCGCCGGACCGTTGGATGACGTCGTTCCATCATTTGACTGCGCGTTCACTTACTACCGCATCATCCCTCCAGCAGATCCGCCACCGTTTCTTCTGCTAAATCCATTTTTTCCGACGGGGATTGTGCTCACGTGTGTGCTGATCATTCCTTTTGTCACGACCGCCACCCAAACATCTGACTGGACCATTAACCGGTCGACGTGGCCAGTCAACTGGCCATACAGCCGCTCAACCCATTCACCTTACACTTTGCAAACAATTCAAA
This sequence comes from Pinus tabuliformis, assembly GCA_031772625.1. NCBI lineage: Eukaryota > Viridiplantae > Streptophyta > Pinopsida > Pinales > Pinaceae > Pinus > Pinus tabuliformis. Next base: position 744,541,683 of record CM062807.1, on the reverse strand, counting down.
GTAAAATTCATGCGATCTGACGGAAGAGAGGGTCGAGACACTTACCTGTGCGGCTGCAACACGATTTTTCGCATTTTGGACGATGATGAATGGATCTACCTGCTGCTGGTGAATTTGCACAGGCCCGGAAGTTCACGTTTACAGGCTGCCGACGATGGAGTTGATGCTTGGCTGCATGTGTCCGCGTTCATTGCATATGGCCAGTGCTGTGAATAGTTACACTCTAGCGGGCTCAACTGTTACAGGACTCCCGCGGGATGTCTTGTAACAGTTCTTCCTCCTTGGGTGCATGCTGCACGACGAAGGATCTGGCCTCCCGATCACGCTCCCAGGGCTTCTGGATGACTGGGCTGGATATGGTATGAGATCTCAGAGCTTTTTTTTTCATTTAAAAATTGCTTTTTCTTGAGAACTCATTGATCTGCTTTGCTGGTGCAGGTCACTTCGTTGCATGTCGACAAGGATGGCAGGACGAGTTGACAACAATGTGCAAGGGAGATAACAATAGCTTGCATGCGTCCAAACCGATCCTTAGTCGTTAGATCTCCTCATAAAATGGATTCTGGGCCGTCCTGAACTTCTACAGGAAGTTTCCTGTAGAAATACAGAGCTTCCTGTAGAAAGGTTGTGCTTCCTGTAGAGAGTCTGCACCTTCCTATAGAAAATCTGCATCTTCCTGTAGAAAATCTGCGTCTTCCTGTAGAAAATCTGTGTCTTCCTGTAGAAGACTCAAGCTGTAATAAAATTGCACATACCTTAGAGAAAATGAGTATTCTTGGAGGAGGTGCTGGTGAGGTCTCCTGACAGCATGATAAGGACCCTTAGCTTTGAGTTGAGAGGCTTCCTCTCCTCCATAGAACACCTGCAACCTACATGCAATTTTACATTATGAATCTGCTGACTTTGTTTTTTTTTCTTTTTTTTTCTTTTTTTTTTTTTTAAATATAACAGGGGCGCCTCAATGAGGTTTTCACCCTTGCCATCTGCCCTGAGTGCCTCAGAGAGGTTTTCGCTCAAGGATCTTTTTTCAAATCTCTTTTTTTTTTTTTTTTTTTTTTTTTTTTAAAGATAACAGGGGCGCCTCAATGAGGTTTTCACCCTTGCCATTTGCCCTGAGCGCCTCAGAGAGGTTTTCACTCAAGGATCTTTTTTCAAATCTCTTTTTTTTTTTTTTTTTTTTTTTGAAAGACAATAGGTGCGCCTCAATGAGGTTTTCACCCCTACCGCCTGCCTTGGGCGCCTCAGAAAGGTTTTCACCCAAGGATCTTTATTATTTTTTCTTCTTTATTTATTTATTTTTTTAGATCTTTCAGGGTATGCCCAAAGGAGAGGCAGAACCCTTCTCTATGACCAACACTGATTTCCCCATAGTTTTGATGAACTCTTGTCTTGAGAGAGGCTTCCTGTAGATCTTCAATCGATGCCCATTGACAAGCATGGGGATGGCTTCCTCATCAATGGTCCGAATAAGCACAGATCCATTGTCATGACATTTTTCCACTGCATATGGTCCTAGCCATCTGGTTCTCAGCTTCCCTTTGAAATCTTTGTATCTGGAGTCATACAACAAAGCCCAATCTCCCGGCTGGAATTGCTTGGCATGGAGATGTTGGTCATGCCACACCTTTCTCTGAAGTTGAACCACTTCTGAGTGAAGGAGGGCCTGCATTCAGTGCTCATCCAGTCCATTTAGCTGCAATAACCTTTCTTGTTGTGCATGGCTAAGATCTAGATCTACCTGAGCTGCCATCCTCAAAGTGTTGTATTCAAACTCAATGGACAGCAAAGCTTTCTTCCCATAGACCAGCTCATAAGGTGTGAAGCTGGTGGTGGTCTTCCAGGTGGTGTTGTAAGCCCATGTGGCCTCAACCAGGCGATCTGCCCAGTCCTTTCTGCTGCTGCTCACCACCTTAGTCAAGATCCCTTCTAATGCTCTATTGGTGACTTCCACCTGCCCATTTGCTTGAGGGTGATAGGGGGTGGAAGTCCTATGCTTGATCTTGTGGTGAGCTAGTAAGTCTTCAACCAAGTTGGATGTGAACTGGCTACCTTGATCGGTGACCAACTCTCTTGGGTAGCCAAACTTGTAGAAGATGTTTTCTCTTAAGAACTCGGCCACCTTTTCTTCTGTTGCCTTAGTCTCTGCCCACTTTGTCAGGTAGTCAGTACACACAATGATGTAAGACCTTTGCCTCGAAGGAGGGTTGATTGGACCCACAAAGTCCATGCCCCACTTCTCAAATGGCTCAAGAGTCACTTGAGGTTGGAGAGGCATCTTGTCCCTTTGAGTCAGTTTCCCCATTCTTTGGCATTGGTCACATTGGCTGATATATCTTCTGACATCCTGATGAAGTGTGGGCCAATAGTAGCCTGCCTGCAGGACCTTGAAGGTAGTCCTCTTTGATGCAAAATGTCCTCCACAAGGCCCATCATGACAGGTGAGGAGGATATCAAGGACTTCCTCCTCCTTTACACAATGCCTTAAGATCTGATCGGGGCCAAGCTTGAACAGATTTCCCCCGATCCAAGTAAATGAGGCACTTTTTCTGATGATTCTGCTCTTCTCTCTTGAAGATAGGTGCGGAGGGAACTGTGCTGAAACAAGGTAGTTTGCTATATCAGCAAACCATGGAGAGAGTGCTGAGATAGCAAACAGATGTTCATCAGGCATCTGGTCATCCACTGTTCCATCCTCATCTGCAGACAAATCCAATCTAGATAAAAAGTCAGCAACAACATTTTCTTTACCTGGTTTGTCAACAATGGTCAAATCAAACTGCTGCAACAAAAGTAACCATCTAATAATACGAGGATTCACATCTGGTTTATTCATTAAATATCTAATTGCAGCATGGTCTGTATGTACAAATGTTTGATAGCCAGTGATATAGTGTCGAAACTTGTTCAGTGCATGGACCACAGCCAAAAACTCTTTCTCAGTTACAGTGTAATTCAGCTCAGCTTTGGACAAGTTTTTACTAACAAAGTAAATGTCATATGGAAGTTTTTGTTCAAATTGTCCTAAAGCTGCACCTATGGCTTTGTTCGAGGCATCAGCGTGGATGTGGAAAGGCAGGGTCTAGTTTGGACCTCTCAGGATTGGGGCTGACACCAACTTGTCCTTTAATTCATTCAAAGCCCTCTGACAATCATTAGTCCACTTAAACTCCACATCTTTTGCCAACAGGCCAAACAATGGTGAGGCTAGCTTGCTGAAGTCCTTAATGAATCTCCGGTAATACCCTGCTAATCCTAAGAAACTCTGAACATCCCTTACCTTTTGAGGAGGTGGAACCTTCTTGATGAGAGCAATTTTGTTAGGATCCACCTGTAACCCTTGGCAAGAAATGGTATGGCCTAGCACGGTCCCTTCAGTCATCAGGGATTCACATTTTTCAGGACTAAGGGACAGGTTCATCTCAATGCATTTGGTTAGGACTTTTCCCAGATTGGACAATGCTTCCTGGAAATTGGCCCCATAAGGAGTGAAGTCATCCATATAGATTTCCACTGCATCATGGACCAGCTCCGAGAAGATGTTCAAGACAGCTCTCTGGAAGGTAGCAGGAGCATTGCATAGCCCAAAGGGAAGAACTCGGTAGGCAAAGGTACCCTAAGGGAAAGTGAAGGTGGTCTTATCTTGGTCTTCCGGGCTGATTTGGATCTGGTTGTACCCGCTAAACCCATCCAGGAAAGAGAAGAACTTCTTTCCTGCCAGTCCATCGAACACTTGATCTATGAAAGGTAGAGGGAAATGGTCTTTCTTGGTAGCTTTGTTCAGTTCTCGGTAGTCCACATAGATTCTCCACTTCCCATTCTTCTTGGGAACCAATACCAGAGGGGACACCCATTCACTATCTGAGATGGGGTAAATGAATCTGGCATCCAACAGTTTTTGCAATTCTTCCTTGACAATGTCCTTAAGGGTTGGATTCATTCTCCTCTGAGGTTGCCTAACCGGTTTACAACCCTCTTTGATGTATATGTGATGGGTACATACCGAGGGATGGACTCCTTTCATCTCCTTATAGCTCCAAGCAAAAGCATCTAGGTGCCTGGCCAACAGGCTACACAGCTCCTTTTCCTGGGAAGGAGATAGGGAGGAGCTGATCTTTAACGTTCTCTCAGGGCCGAACTCCACATTTTTGACTCTGGGAGTGACAAGGTTGATCGTACAAAGATCCACTAAGGTGTTGGCTTGGGCATCCTCCACCAATTTCTCTAAGGAGAGTGCACTGGAAGGGGGATTCTGGATCAAGGTCTCAATCAAGTCATCCTCAGTTGGGGGGTCTCTTCTGGTGGTATCTAGGGTGCACAAAGGTGCTGAGTATACTTCGTCCTCTTCTCCTTCCTCCAACCAAAGTGGTAAGTCATGCTCTAAGGAAGGTTGGGCAGGAGGATATAGGACTAGCTGCTTGGACATAGGACCATTTTTGATGGTCATATTTCCTGCACGACAACTTATGTAAGCATCTGCAGTGGCTAACCAAGGCCTTCCCAAAATAAGAGGATATCCAGTAAGCTTTGCCTTGGGTTGCAGAACCAAGAAATCTGCAAGGTATTCCCAAGAGTCGACAGAGACCAAGACATCCTCCACAATCCCTTCGGGAGTCACAGTGGAGCGATCTGCAAGTTGTAGAACTGTCGAGATCTTCCTCAAGGAACCCTGAAGATTGAGTTTGAGCATGGTATCCCTGGTCATCACATTAATGGCGGCCCCCAAATCAATCAAAGTGTGAGGTATGATGATGCCATTGATGTGGACATCTACTACAGGACTCCCAGGATCTAGATACTTTGGGCAGATGACTTGTCCTAACATAAGGTCAGACAGTTGTCCTAAGACATTTATGGTTGAAGCATCTCTCTTTCGCCTGCCTGGGTGTTTGAAACACTTTTTCTTAACCATTTTGTTGTATATCGGCACATCCTTGATGGCTTGGAGAAGTGGTATTTTTACACACAACTGGTTGAGCTCACCCAGAAGCTCATCCTCCTCTGGGTTGGGTTGTGTGGTGGCTATTAGTCTCTCAGGAAAGGGTGGAATAGCCTTTGGTTCGCTTTCTAGTTTATCTTCCTCATCCTCTGGCGGAGGAGGTTGGCGATCTGGAAGAGTCTTGCCAGATCGAAGATTGATCTCCTGGATCTCCACAGCATAAGTAGGGCATGATGTTTCCCCAGTGTACACCTGCTGGGCCTGTCTATTGTTGGGGTTCGGGTTCGGTTGAGCAGGTATTTGAGGTTGCCTTGGAGGAGCAGGAGGTAGTGGTTGTGGTTGAACTGGTGGTGGAGGCAAAATGGCAGGAGGAGTGTTGTATTGGGGCCTCCACCCCGACTGAGGTGCATTCCACTGAGGCTGTGGCTGGGCATGTGAGTGATAAGAATGAGTAGTGGGTTGGGTAGGGTACTGAGGTGGATAAGACCATGGAGGAGGCATAGACCAGGAAGGATGAGCAGGGGGACCCCAGGAAGGCATAGGAGTCGATTGGTTGGGGCTATAATAAGCTTGAGGTGCCCCTTGCATCCCCTGCTGGTAAGTTCTAGGTCCTTGTGGCCTCCTTTGGTTGAGCTAATAGAGAGGTTCAGTGGGAGATTCTGTCCCTTGGTACATGGCTTTAAATCCAGGTAAGGTTGGACATTGGTTTGTGGGATGGTCCTCCTCACAAACGAAACACACTTCAACCGAATGCAATGGACATTCGTTCTTAGGGTGTCTCTAGGTACATCTAGGGCAGAAGATAGCCAAGGCTCTCTCAGCTTCTTCCTTCTTCTGCTGGATCCTGAATGTGTGCAGCTGCATGGCAATGGCCTGTCTCACCTCACTCTTAATATCTTCCAATTGATTTGCAAACTCATGTTTGGAGAAAGGGACACCAGTTGAGAGGAGGTTTCCTCTATCTCATTTCCGAGCTGCCCTGGAGTGGTTTCTAAACACAGTCTTGATGTCCTCATAATGCAGTTGGTAAATGTCCCCCCCAGCTAACATGTGAAGGGTATCTAAGAGGTCTTCAGGGACTCCTCGGAGCAGGACCAACTTGAGGGATTCAGGGTCAAGTGTGCACCTGGCCCGCTTATAGCTAAGTTGGAACCTCTCCTCATAATCCTCTAAGGACTCATCATTTCCCATGGTCATCCGAAAGATTTCTCCCTTGGTTTCCTTGGACCTACAGTAATCCCTGTACTTGGTATTGAAAGCTTGCTGCATCTGAGCCCAAGTGGTGATACTATTCCCAGGTAAGCCCATGAACCAGCGTAATGCTGCATCCTTAAGAGTTGAAGGGAAGAGTTTCAGCTTCTGCTCATCTTCAGTATAGTCATAAGTTCTACAAAGGACAACAAACTCAAACAGGAAGGTATCAGGATCTTCAGTAGTCATTCCATGGAAGTGAGGTAAAGCGGAGGGGCTAATGTTCTTCATTTTCATCTCTCCATTGGTCTCTCAGATGGGGAAGGCACCTTCTATTCTCTCATCTTCTCTTCTATTGTCAGCCATAGCTTCAGATGGGATGGTATCTAATTCTTCTTCTGCTATAGGATCTTCGTATATCTCAGGAGGTTCACCTATAGGTTCTTCTGGATCACTGGCACCGAAGAAGAGAGAAGGGTGACTCAGTGATGTGGTGGGGGTGTTGGGTAAGAATTTGCCTGTTTTATCTTGATTCCTACGAGGCATGAAATGGAAAGACTTTTTGATTGCTTTTGTTTTTTTCTGTGGTACCTGCAAAACTGAAACAGATTGATCTACAACTAACTATAAAGATGCAGAATTAAACTGAAAGCAGGAAAGAACTAATCTACTTTGCTCAAATAAAATTGCAGAAATGAAATGCTAGTCTAAGCTTGCAGAATTGAAAACACTAATCTACGCTTGAAGAAATGAAATGCTAATCTACGCTTGCAGAAATGAAATTGCAGAATTGAAATACTAATCTATGAAAGCAGGAAATGCTAATCTATGAAACCAGGAAATGTCTATGCTACTTTTGCAGAATGGAAATGAAATAAACTACTTAGCAGAAGGCAAGAGTAAGAAAATAGAAGAAAAGAAACAATTACTAATACTCTGACGCTTCCCCGACAATGGCGCCAAAAATATGGTGGGCTCCAGTATTGTAGCAATAATGCTACAACTCCTCAAGCTTCCTATCTCTAATTTTATCAACCTGGTAGTTCGTAACAAACTTGGAAGCGATGGTGTTGTATGCACAAGTACTAGCTCTTGTCGCAGCTGTCACTTGGTCAGCTGGCACAAGTCCACTAGGGCTCAAGCCAACTTCTATATGCTCTCAGAAGAAGCTTTCTAAATGATGGACGAAGACTACCTCAAAGGAAGTTAACCTACTTTGCAATAATGAACTGAAAGCCAATAAAACAGGGAAACCCTAGCAAACCCTAATCTGACTAGTCTACTCTCTATGATGCAATGGTTGGTGTGCAAAATTCTAGAAATGATGCCATTACTTCTAGTGATATGAGATGCATGAAACTAAGCTACTTCTACTGAAAAGAACATTGTTTTTGGATTTTTTCTTAAGTGGTTGGAGTTATTACGATTTTGTTTCTTATTAGGGTTTGACTGTGTAGGGGTAGTTCGAAGGGAAAGAAAGCTTGGGAAAGGTTAGGAGGGCTAGGAGAGGTTCCAGAGGATCCAAAATATCATTCCATAGAAGTCCACAATGTTCAGGTGCTCGGCAACCGAGGTTACAGGTTTCTACAGGATGTCTGCAGGGGATCCTACAGGAAGCTTGGGATTTCTACAGGAAGTCTGCTAACTTCTACAGGATGTTCTGTGGTTGGAGTTTTGGGTGATGGAGGAGTGGAGGAGTTGTATGGGTGGATAGGGAGAGTGGAAAGGGGGCTTATGATGGCTCAGGGACAGAGATATGAGCTGAGGAAAAAGTGCTTGCAGCTAGTTGGTGAATGGAAGGGTGGAAGCAATGAAAAGTCCAAAAAGATGGAGCTACGTGAATAGTGGAAGTGTTGGAAGGCAAACGATCTGAACAGAGGTTGGGTAGGTGGCTTTAGACGCAGTTGATAAGAAGAAGAAGATAACAGAGTGATGCAACGCAATGTAAAGGAAACAAATATGCACAAAACCGAGAATTCATCAACTTATCCTAACTGTGTTATTAAATCAACGAACAACAATGTATACTTCAGAGAAAAATCGTGCATGGAGTTGGAATGAGGAAATACTGCTCAAGATCAAAACGCATGGATGGATCTACAATTGAAATGACTGTGTTGCAGCTTGAATGAAAGTGTATGACTGTGTTTTTGGTGGCTGGTACGGTCTACACCTCCAATCTCTAAACAGAGATGGCAGCGAGTGCACTGTCAGCCTTTTCTTGGGGCTCTAATGAATGATGATCCTTCTATTCTACTCTAAGCAACTAAAATCACTTGAACCATAAACTAATCCTACTCAATCACATAAAAGAAATCAAATTAGCAGACTGTAATCTCTAAATGCATGTCAAAATAGAGGAATAAAATGCTGAAAAGAAAGACAAGTAACAATACATAGAAGAGGAGGTCTATTGCTCTTAGGTTGGGCCCTAACCTGAGAGCTATAGCTCCCTTAAAAACTCAGAATTGAATCAAAAGTTGCCTGTCTTTATTGAATAATCATGAGTCTAATGACATGCCAAAACTGGCTTACAAAGAGCAAAAAACCGAGCTGTAGCTCGTGCTTAGAAATTGCAACAGTAGTTCAAAAGTTCAAAAAGCTCCTATCAAAGGCCACGGCCTTAACATTTATACATGATGAGGATCAAGCTGGCTTCCTCAATTAATGGAGCTCGGATGTCCAACTAAAAGTTAAACTGCTGTAAACTGTTGTTCCTGTAGAACCTATTGGCTGCCTTTAAGCTCGATGGGGAGAGCTGTTGGAGCTCCGAGTTAGGGTGGAGATCACAAGGGAGGTCATTAAGGCTGTAGACAACCTCTGTATAAACCTTCAATGCCACCTTTGTTGTCTCCTTGTCTCCTTCTGCGTGGTGTTTGCTCCCTTTAATGCCAAAAAACCTAAAAGCATCATGTATTAGCCACATAGATATAATGCCTGCCCTTCTTCCTACAAATAACACGAATATACCAAGAAATGAATGCATAAGTGATAAAAGATGAAGGGTTGAGCAAGGTAAGTAGGCCAAATGAGCCTAATTTGTTACCAAAAATTGGGGCTCATCAGTCGCTACGCATAGTAGTCCCACTGAACCCAGCCGAAGGAGCGTGCTACACTGAACCAGTGCGCGACGACGGTAGCGACGATGATCTCAATTGTATTTATAAGGTAATTGCATGAGACCATGATTGGGTGAATCCAATGACAGATGGGAGGATCTTGTGGGAGTGTGAAATCTCCCACACTTTGCATTCAGACGAAGAAGTAGAGCGATGGCAGAATCAGTTGCACAAAGTGACAATGCTAAATTGCAACATGATGATTAGATCACTATGCTGCATGACAATAGAAGAAAGAGAGTTGCCGACATATGATGGATTAACAGTGGTGGATTAATTCTTGAGCAAATTTGAAAGAGCGGTACCCGAACAACAGTGGTTCGATGCATTGAAGTGGGCACTACGTGCAACACCCACACGATGGTGGGGTACACATCAAGGAAATTTCGAGGACTGGTGCAGATGCAGAAGGATGATGAGCATACGATTTGGAAAACCACAGCTACAGCTACAAGACAAATACGATGGATGAGATGACCCATGCTCGCACCTCTCAAAATGGACCAAGGTCTACGGGGAAGAAATGCAGCCCGAATGGGTACACTTATTCTACCATACCTTGGATATAATATCCATGAACTGGTTTACTGAGACATAACTCCGACATGGTACGGGAAAATGGGATGTCTTGCGCATGGGCTTTTTGTTAACATTCACATTTGAAGACCGATGGTCGGATACTATTGACGATGCGCTGCAAGTAGTAAAAGTCGCCATCTTCAAAATACCACAGGAGCCATTGGAAATGCTGCAACCAGTATGGGCAACCCAGTTAAGCAGCGCTCTAGAATGTTATAATGTGCCGGTGGAGGAGGATGATGAAAACCCCCGAAATATTGATATTTCAGAAATCGAAGGCTGTCGTGAGGTTCGAGGACCATCAATTGAGGATCCTAACAACACCGCGCCACTTAAAACAAAGCAGGTAAACATTGGCACAGAAGCGAAGCCGAAGTATGCAATGCTTGGTGACTATTGGGACAATGCTATTGTAGATAAGGTCACTGAGTTACTCCGTGAATACCAAGACTTGTTCCCAACCAAAATCATGAACTTAAAAGGGATCATTGGCGACTTAGGGATGATGAAGATCACTCTAAAATCAAACGTGAATCCAATTAAGCAGTGGCCTTACAGCTTGAACCCAAAGTATAAAGAAAAGGTCCATGACAAATTAGATAAAATGCTCGCAACCAGAATTATTGAACCAGTGGAAGAATCTGATTGGGTGAGTCCTATGGTAGTGTAGGAGAAAAAACAGAAAGGCAAAATAAGAATATGCATGGACCTCAGGAAGCACAACGACACCTGTGTTCATAATCCATTCCTGACACCATTCACAGATGAAGTATTGGAGAATGTTGGTGGTCGGGAAGCTTACTCATTTATGGATGGCTTCTTAGGGTACCATCATAGTAATATTGCGCTGGAAGATAGGAGCAAAACAACCTTCACAATAGAATGGGGCTGCTTTCAGTACACTGTTATGCCCTTTGGACTGAAGAACGCGCCAACGATATTCTTACGTATAGTGGTGGAAGTGTTCAAAGAATACATCCACAAGTTCTTGGAGATCTATCTGGACGATTGGACTATCTTTGGATTAGTTAATCACCATGTAGCGAGCTTACAGTTGATGCTGTATTCTTGCCGCCGACACTAGATTGCACTGAACCTTAAAAATTACACCTTCCTCATTCCCTTTGGCAACCTTCTAGGCCATGTGGTCTGCAAACAAGGCTTGATGGTGGACCCTGTGAAGATTACTGTTATTCTGAATCTGGAAGCCCCGCATAGTGTCAAACAGTTATGTGCTACTTTGGGGCACACTGGCTACTATAGGAAGTTTATCAAGAGTTATGCCCAAATAATCGCACTGATGGAAAATCTATTGAAAAAATATGTGACATATTGCTGGAATGATGATTTCATGAATAGTTTGGATGTCCTGAATGGGAAACTAGCCTCTGTGCCAATTTTAGTCTTCCTAAAATGGGACGTGGAATTTCATGTACATGTTGATGCATTGTGTATCTCATTGGCAGTCATACTCACATAGGAGGGCATGGAGGGTGTGGATCACCCAATCACGTTTGTGAGTCAAATATTGTCCAAAGCGGAAAGAACTACTCTACCACTAAATGAGAGGGGTTGGAAATGGCGTACTCGCTCAAGAAATACCAACACTATTTAATTGGAGGACATTTCAAGATGTATACCGACCATTCTGCTTTGAAATACTTGGTGAACAAGCCTGTGTTGAGGGTGTGCATATGCAAATGGCTCTTACTGTTTCAAGAATATGATTTTGAGGTCATAGTCAAGAAATTGAGATGGGCGTGGAACCAACAAATTTGGAGGAGAGACTACCTGATGCACAACTCTTTGCAATACGCATCACGGATGGACACTTCGAAGATATAATCCATTTTCTAACAACAGGGACTGCGCCAAAGGAGTACTCAATCCAACAGAAGAAGGAATTGGTGGTGTGCACTACGGATTTTTCTGTCATTGTGTGCACCTCTATAAGATGGGCAATGATGAGATATTGCAAAGATACGTACCTGAATTTGAACAAGATCAGATCCTCACAGAAGCACATGGGGGTGTTGCAAGAGGACACTATGCAGGATGTGCGACCACACAAAAGATTCTTCGTGCAGGGTTATGGTAGCCACCCTACACTAGGATTCGAAAGAACATTGTAAGTCCTGTTATATATGTCAAAGGACGGGAAAACCATCACAAAGGGATGAGATGCCATTAAATCCCCAAATGACACGGCAACCATTTTCGAAATGGGCAATAAAATTTATGGTCCCAATCAAACCTCAAGGAAATACGGGTGCACGCTGCAACATCACCATGATGAAGTACCTGACATGATGGGCGGAAGCACAACTTCTCAAGGACTGCGTGAATGCCACAACTGCAAAGTTTTTGTTCGAAAACGTGTTGACACGATTTGGTTGTCCGAAAATCTTAATGAATGATTGTGGAACACATTTCTTGAATGAAACCATCAGCATGCTCACAGAAGAGTTCCAAGTTTATCACCAAAAAAGTACACCATACCACCCATAGGAGAATGGAATAGTAGAAGCATTCAATAAAATACTGGAAACTACGTTGACCAAAATATGTAACGCATAGTTGGACGACTGGGACCTGCACGTACCCACTGTGTTATGGGCGTACAGGACAACGTGCAAGAGATTGACGGGACAGACACCATTCTGGTTGGTCTATGGTACGAAAGAATTCATGCCAATGGAATACATCGTACATAGTCTGTGAATAGCAGCACTGACAGGCATGACGGACCACGAAGCTCTAAAAGAAATGCTTGCGCAATTAGAAGAACTCAAGGAAGAATGATTTGTAGCTGGATTTCACCAGTAGGTACAAAAGCAGAGTGAAAAATCCTGGCACAACTGCCATATCAAGTTGTGCACCTTCAAGGTAAGCGACTTAGTTCTACTGTATGACAGCAAGTTCAAAAAATATCTCGAAAAATTCAGAATGCATTGGTTGGGACCATATGTGGTAAAAGAGGTCACAGATGGAGGCACGGTCCAGCTAGTCAAACTTAATGGAGAACCCTTCCATGAAAAGTAAACGACAGTCGCTTGAAGCCCTACACAGGTGGGCCGGCTATCTGACTAACTGACTGAAGCATAGTCTTCGTGACCCAAGGAGCCAGACAGGGCGCGGGACTATAAACAAAAGCACTAGAAGCCAGTACCAAAGAAGAGACCTGAGTCAGATGCAGATGATTCAGAAGCAAATTTGGAGCAGATAGAGTAGACAGTGAAATAGTGTGTCGTAGAAATCCAAGCTACATGAGACCTGCTGGATGGACTCCATGCAAAGATTACCGCATCAACATAGTGACTCGGGACGAGTCACGATGATTGTGTTGGGCACCTGTTGGGTATGGGATCCCCCATAGTAGGTTTTGTGGCTTAAAGCATGAGTTTTGGTTAATTGTATTGTAAGACTCCGCGAAGTGCAGGAGTGGAGCGCAAAAGTCTAAGATGATTCTTAGGGTTGTCTGCCTATTGATATGGATAATGTTTGCTATGCCAACAAGGGGAACCAACCCAATAACAGACCCTAATTATACCTACTTTCATTTGGATTGGCTAGCTTCGACAGGTTTTAAGTGACCCCATAAACTATTTAGACATGTTGAAAGATTGCTTCCGGGAGGAAGACTTAGATTATATCAAAAAAATAAAATAGCTGACCTTTATGTGTTAAATCCTATCTATACTACTTCTAACTACTCTAATCTAGTCCTAGCTATCCTAATCTATCCTGCAGGAGCATAATACAGAGGCTTAAACATCATATATATGTTCGACAGGAGTGTGATAAAGAAGGTTAAACATCATGCATAGATTCAAGTCCAAATGAATCAATCACTGAATTCATGGCTGGACAAGATTGTATTAAAGATAAATTCCAATTCAATCACTCATATAGGAATCCACATTCTTCTATTGAATTAAAACTTTCAACTGATGTTTAACTGAGTTTCAAATCAAAGACCATTCACAAGTTAACCATGAAACTAAATCACATTCAATTTAAGAATACTAATAGTGAACTGTAAGTCATCAATATGCATAAATGCAAATCACATTTACATTCATTCTAGTAACAACACTTTGATCCAAAACAATACAAAGAGTCTGAAACTATGGCTCCTCCTTGAACCAAACAGTCCCCTTTATTCACAATAAATCAAAACTGTTTTTCTCCAAGCCAAAATCCCTTCTCCTTTCTTCGAAGGTAATACTTATGCGGCCTTGAATGACCCTCAGCCTTCCATGACCTTTCAGTTCCCTCTTGTCGTTACATAGATCAGTATGTACAGATGTGAAAGGTTGGTGAAACTACTAACAAGCTAAGGTCACCCTTGGTGGAGCATTCTCCTTCCTGGGGAAATGGATGGATCTCCTTGGAACAAGGGAGGACTGTGTATCATTTCTTAGCACCTGTGAGGAGTGGCTATCATTCTCTGTCTTTTCTTTGAAAGAAACTGAAGATTCTCCCATCATCCCCACATCTGGCATGCTTCGTAATGTATCTTGTGATGATGACATCTTGGTGGATTAGCACTGTCTTGAACACTTCCACTGAACTGTAGGAGCGCCTTCATTATGCACTATGGCGGTCCATCTCCCCTTTAGCAGAGTGTGTTTTGTAATACCGACATCGATGGTGTATAGGTGTCATCCTGACATACAACACCTTCATCTGCAGCTAGATCCACTCAAACTCACCTGCAGAGATAATTCATATTAGCTGTGATTATAAAATATGATAGAAACGCTCAAGAATGGCTCTTGCCATCATTGAAACTTCAAAAATGATAAGGCGTTGCGAAATCAAAAGGAGCTATCATGAAAGAAAATGGCCCTTGGTTTAGCCAAATATCATGCCACAAATGAGTCATAATGGCACATCCCGATGGCACATTACACACAACATCACCCCTGTCGGATTTCCTTTGAAAAAGCCCCGCCCTCAATATCTTTCGAAAACAAAGAAATACACAGGAAAACCCGAGTCTGGCAATTAGGCTGGACTTGAAATATTATATGCCCAGATTCACAATTTTCAGCGGGTCTGGCAGATAGAGGCATGATATATATATAAGCTTTGGGACAAGGTCGATAGCAATGCACGATATAGCCCCATATCCTAAACATATATGAAATATAATTGATAATGTTGTCAGGTCCAACAGATCGCGATGGATATTTGCATAAGACCCGGGCTCCCACCGATATGCGATATGCAATGGGGCTGGGGACCTGAAACACATATATGTTAAGGTTCATAAATCCCTTCAAGTCCGCAATGTTACCCTTCCCTTTCGAAAACCCCGACTTCAATGTATTTCCGGAAACCCAAGGATATAAGCGAAAAACCTGTGTATCTGGCCATAAGGCTAGACTTGAAAATTAATGCGCCTGATTTTATAATCATTGGTGGATCTGGGTGGTTATGGCGTGCCATATACATAGATTCCGGACCCTGCTAATAGAGATGAGTGATGGGTCCCGATCCGAATCATAATATACCTATGTTAATATGGCCGTCAGGTCCAAAATATTTATGTGCCCTTTATATATAGCTTTGGGGCTTAGCTGATTGGAAATGTGCGATGCGATGGAGGACTTACTCACATCACTCTCATTCATTCATGATAAACTAGCCTTCGCCCTTTGATCAAGGCAAAGTGCGATGAGAGAAAAGGGGTGATTCATGTATGCTTTGCAAAGAACTTCTGCTCTAAAGAGTTATGAAGTCAAATCAGGTGCGATAGAGGGTTTTGTGTGTTAAGTGCACGAATGACCATAGTAAGGGTAGGGGCAATTATATATGCGGTCCTATTTTGCCAGAGACACTTATGAGGATTGAGAAAGGTCTGATGAGGGCATTAGAGTGCAGTTTATAAATAAATCATGCTGCAAAGATATTTTCAAGGGGAGGTCTTGAACATTAAGAATTGAAGGGTTAACCCGTCATAGAGTTAGAGTTTTTGAGATAAAAGCAAATCATTCGGGGAAGTGAAAAATCCGGCTTCAAGGGGACCCATTTAAAATTTTCTATTAGAGCATGCTTTAATAGGATGGTAATTGTGGCCACAACAGATGGCGAACCGCTGGGCGAACTAGTTATCTCTATTTCCAAATAAACTTTGGATGAATAGAACATTAGTGTATTACGATGCACTTGAAATACAAACTGTACTAAGGAACAGGCGTGGGTTCCACTTCAACATTACTTGCTTCAGATGGGATAAAGACAAATAGCTTCTACTGACTGATAGGGTTTTGACAGGCATTCTCCAATGGCAATGTTATGAAATTTATTGACCTCCCTTTACCTGTTGCCTACTTTCAAAAATCCTTTCGGGGCCATCACTGGTCTGTCAATACCCATTTAGGTGTGTACCTCAGCTCTTTATCATTCATCAAAATTGATGTGGATATGTTCATCTGCACTTTATAAAAGAATTTCAGTGCTATATTTTCATATGATTGAATGGGGCGTAGTCATGGATCTTGCCATATTTTTAAACCACTTGAGTGAGGTTGGGCTTGTTGTATCAACCAGTACTCTAAGCCTAGCAACAATCCTTACTCTAACCAGCTTCCCAAACAATCTGTCCTCCCAGATTGGCACAAGGACTTGACATTTCATTTTCTTTTAAATAAGTCCTTCTAGTTTTAGGCACAAGGACTAGAGCACAGTTAGATTTTCCACAGGGTATACGACAGTGAGCTTAACCCATGAAAGGAGGTTTACTTGTAGGCAACAAGTAGAGGACAATTTAGTGTGGTGGATGGGACCAATGGAGAATGATTGTAAACCTTACAAGCAAGTATAGGCTAGGTCTGAGTGGGATTTATTCAAAATGCAGCGTTCCTCCATGCCAGTCCATCTGTAGTTACACATTTTGTTTTAAAAAAATGCCCCTACATGCTCCAGATATCCAGGTTATCAACAGATCTTACCCAGTTCTCAACAGATGCCAATGAGTGGCTTGGTCTGAATTTCACAGTTGATTTTCAAGTTCTCATGGGCTGATTGAAAATTTGTTTGATTTGCAAGGTAATGATGGATTTAGGAACAACAGAATCATCAACAGGTTAATGAGGGGTGCAAAAGCCGAAAGCAGGGAATGAAAGTAATCTGAAGCGGTTTGAGAGGTGAAAATAAGGCTGGAGGATAGAAAACAGATGGTTGAAAAGGTTGAAATTGAAAATAGGAAGAGAGTAAACTCGCAATAAAACAAGAAAAGGAAAGACATAAATGTAACTACTAACAGCAAAAATGAAATGGATTCTAACCTACTCCGGAAGTAACCACCATTTGGTGGCTACTAGAAGTATCTTTTGAGATGCTGGTTATTAACAGGGAGTTTTTCAGCTTCTCCCTGCAAGGTTTTCAATCTGTAAGTTTCATGACCAATTTTTTCCACAGCTTGGAATGGGCCCAGCCATAAGTGTTGAAACTTTGTGTGCTCACCTTTCGGCTTACTCAACTTGCCCCAGTTTAGCACTAGCTTTCCGTTTCCTTGGGGATAATAGTCTGATGCATGCCTTATGTAGGTTGATTTATTAATAGCAAATCCAGTCGATTTTAGAGATGAATGGTAAGGAGCATTATCAAGTATGAGAGCGTAAGGGATGCCAGACCTGTTGATGATAGATTTCTCTATAACAGATATTACCTCATCCTCATTAACTTTCCGAAGCGGGATGGCTTTGGTCCATCTAGTGAAGTGGTCAGTTACCGTGAGTATATACTTCCACTCCTTTCCATCGATGAATGTATTTTCGAATGCCTTTCCGCAATGTAGGAACTCCAGGGTTTGATTGTCACCTTCGAACACCTGCCAGTTTGAGAAGTTATCAGGTATGGGTGGTCTGAAAACTAATTTAACATAAAATTTATTCTTTTTCAATCTAAGATTAGGTAAGAGTTTTGTAGCCATTCCAGTCGTCCAATTAGCATCTTGGTTTTACCTATGAGGTAGGTATGAGATATTAAAAGAATTAGAATTTTCAGTTAAGCTCCATACCTCATGTGTGGTGAATTTTAACATATCCTTTTCTTTACTCAGTCCACAATTATCAGTGAGTCACCAACTACAAGATTTTTCATTTTCGTATCAATGGCCCTTTTCAGGCCCTACAGCAATCCTTCGTATTCTGCCATGTTGTTGGTGCATGAGAACTCCAAATGGCTGGCCATCAGATGCTGGTTCCCTTGTGGGTTGATGAGAATGTTTCCAGTGCCTGCACCTTCAAAGCAGTTAGATACATCAAAATAGAGTGTCAAAAATGTAGAAACTAATGTTACATTAATTGGACTACTATCTACAAAACTAATCCTATCATCTATTATAATACAGGATAGCTCATCAGTTGGATTGTGGGGGTGTTTAATTCTTTCTTCCAACTGTGTGTTTGTCAAAGCCTCCTTGACTATTTCTGCATGGCATTCTCTGAAACAGGTTTCTGTGGCATAAACATCGAAACTATAATTCCCAAGGATAGAGTTATAGAACATTACAGGTTCATTGGGGCTGTTTAGTTCCGTTACCACATATTTCATGTATCTTTCTCTATCGACTCTCAGCATATCACCTTTTCCCCTCTGAGGTAGCAAGAGATGGGACCAATCAGTTGAGAAATATCCATTGAGATTTGATGACCAGTCCCTACTAAGCAGCATTCCATAAGCCTCGGGTATGTCGACCACCACTATATCAATGACTTGTGTGTATTGTGGTTTAGCAGCCATTCAAATCAACACATCTTTTAATTCCCCAATTACTTTCACATTTGTTCTATCCAATTGCATAATTCGAGTTCCAGTTTTCTTGGGCACTGCCTACAGTCTTTTAGCAACAGCATAAGGCATAACAGTGGATGAGGCACTAGAATCTACCAGGCAATTGTGTACATTCATGTTAAAGATTTCAAACGTGATAAGGAATGGTGGAGTCATAGATTTTGATTTCCTCCCTATCATGGTTGCACTGACATCTTGGGGTTTTTGATTTATTTTAGATAAAGTGGCCTCCATAGCTAATGGTATTTTGGATGCAATAGAGGTACTTACAGGTTTGGACACTAGTTTCTCGGTTTGGCCACTGGAGGTGGTGGGGGT
Organism: Pinus tabuliformis; assembly: GCA_031772625.1. Lineage (NCBI taxonomy): Eukaryota > Viridiplantae > Streptophyta > Pinopsida > Pinales > Pinaceae > Pinus > Pinus tabuliformis. Next base: position 744,522,735 of record CM062807.1, on the reverse strand, counting down.
TTTGCAGTTCTGCTCATTCATAGCTTTCAGCAGCAAATCTCTTTGCTGCGTTAATTTTAACAAGTCAAAATATGTGATATTAGCCCTAGACTTCTTGAGATCATCCACAATATTGTAATCAATGTTATAAATAGGATATGGTAGAGTAAACATACCTATTTTTCCATTCTTAGGTGGGAGTTTACCATCTTGAGTAGCCTTCGTTGTAGTGGGAGATGCATTTTCTTTCTCTGGGTGACTTGCAACAGGGGCATTCTTGGATTGACCACTAGGTCTACTCTTCTCAACAGGAACTCTGGGAGCGGATGCTTTCATAGGGAAAACATCTTGTTTTATTTGGTCTAAGGGCTTTGTCACATCTGGGAGTGGCCCTTTGATTTGCGTGTGGATTTCATTAGCATTGATTTCTGTAGTGTTATCCCCTTTGTCGTCATTCTCATTACCATGGAAATCCCATAGCACATTAATTTGCGTTTCCTCATCTGAGGGTTCTTCTACTTGGTATCCTTCCTTGTCTTCTTGTTCTGGTTCGAGCTCCAGAATAGGTTCTTCTTTGTTAAGGAGCAATCCAATAAGAGCCAATTCTTCTGTGTTTAAAGCCCCTCCATTAGGTGGAGCAAGCAATGCAAGTTGACCATGACCACCTTCGATTTTCTTCCGATAGAAAGGTTTGAAGGGTTTTCTGTTATTATAATATTCTCCATTCCCACTTGTACTCTCTCCAGCATTTCTTTTCATATCAATGACTATGTTTGTTAGTTTCTTAATGATCCGATGCAAACCCTCCACACTTGTGGTATCCTTTTCTTTGGTCTCAGCCACTTTTTTGCCACTCCCATTACTTTTCTTGGATGATTGAGAGGCTTTCTTCACTTCATTTGTATAAAGACATGTTGTGAGGTTGATCATTTCATTTTCAACTTTCAGCGCTTCATCGATAGCACCTTGTAAGGTTTGTACATTACTCCTTTTAACACACATTTCTATAGGGATAGGGAGAGCAGAGATATAGAATTCCATTAGCACCTCTTCAGTAGGTCTAGTGGTGGCTGGGATTCTGTTGAACAAGGTGTTGAACCAGATGTTAAAATCCTTAACCTTCTCCTTGGTTTCCATTTTCAGATGGGATAATTCTAAAACTAAGGCCATAGGTATTTGTCATCACCAAACTTGTCTAAAAAGGCCTGTTGAAAAGCATCCCAAGAGGTGATTGACCCTATTCTCAAAATGAAATACCATGTGGAGGCTACACCAGTCAAAGTAAAAGAGAATAGGCAGCACACCACATCTTCATCGGCGACCCCCAACCTACACAAGGCTAGGAAGAAAGAGCGAATATGTTTAAATGTAAGGGATGTTGCTACCTAGGTACCACTACAGTGTCCTGTACAAGCCAGGGAGGGAGTGCTCCTAGAGGAGGTGGGGGTTGATTCCCACCTAGGGGAGGAGGTGGAGGCTAATTCCCACCTGGAGGGGGAACGTTGGCCATATTAGGGATAGGGAAGTTTTTGTTGGAGGCTTCTCCATTAGGATTCTCAAAATCAAGTGAGGCATTGCCTTTAAAAGGGGAATCCTCAGGAATTTCTTCCCAAGGGGTGTCGATACTTTGTAAGGATTCTTTCACAATATCTTTAAGAGAAGTGGTTGCAGATGTATCTTCACTCAGGGTAAATATCCTTAGCTTTCTCTTAGTCGTCGGAGGTAAAGAGTGAAACATGGGAAGCTGAGAGAGGGAACGAGCGCAAGCCCAAGTAAGCATTCTGACTGGTTGTTCTTCAGTGACAAGATACTCCCACAGTCTCTCTTACTTGGGTGACCTAGAAATAGGACTTAGAGGGCTCTCTGTTTCTTCAAAATGAGGTTCTTTCAAATGTGTGGCCAGATCTCTCTGACCTTTATGATCCACATATCAATCCTTTTGAATCCATGCATGGCACTTATAGATGAAATCTTGAAAAGTTGGGGATGGCAGTTTAGGCCCTCCTTCTAGCGTCAACTTTTTGACATGGATAATGTTCGCTATGCCAACAAGGGGAACTAACCTGATCACAGACCCCAATTAGACCTGCTTTCATTTGGAATGGCTAGCTCCGATGGGTTTTAAGGGACCCCGTAAACTATTTAGACATGTTGAAAGATTGCTTCTGGGAGGAAGACTTCGATTATATCAACAAAATAAAACAGCTAACCTTTATGTGTTAAATCCTATCTATACTACTTCTAACTACTCTAATCTAGTCCTAGCTATCCTAATCTATCTTGTAGAAGCATAATACAGAGGTTTAAACATCATATATATGTTCGGCAGCAGCGTGATACAGAAGGTTAAACATCATGCATATATTCAAGTCCAAATGAATCAATCACTGAATTCACGACTGGACAAGACTGTATTAAAGCTAAATTGCAATCCAATCACTCATATTGGAATCCACATTCTTCTATGGAATTAAAACTTGCAACTGATTTTTAACTTCATTTCAAATCAGAGACCATTCAGAAGTTAACCATGAAACTGAATCACATTCAATTTAACAAGACTAATAGTGAACTGTAAGTCATCAATATGTGTAAATGCAAATCACATTTACATTCATGCTAGTAACAACACTTTGATCCAAAACAATAAAATGAGTCTGAAATCGTGGCTCCTCCTTGAACCAAACAGTCCCCTTTATTCACAATAAATCAAAATTGTTTTCCTCAAAGCCAAAAGCCCTTCTCCTTTCTTCAGAGGTAGTACTTATGCGGCCTTGAAAAACCCTCAGCCTTCCATGACCTTTCAATTCCCTCTTGTTATTACACAAATCAATATGTATAGAGGTGAAAGGTTGGTGAAACTGTCGACAAGCTGAGGTCACCCTTGGTGGAGCATTCTCCTTCCTAGGGAAATGGATGGATATCTTTGGAACAAGGGAGGATTGTGTATCATTTCTTAGCACCTATGAGGAGTGGCTATCATTCTCTGCCTTTTCTTCAAAAGAAACTAAAGATTCTCCCATCATCCCCACATTTGGCATGCTTCATAATGTATCTTGTGATGACGACATCTTGGTGGATTAGTGCTATCCTGAATGCTTCCACTGAACTGCAGGAGCACCTTTAGTATGCACTATGGCAGTCCATCTCCCATTTAGTAGAGTATGTTTTGCAATACCGAAACCGGTGGCACATAGTGTCATCCTGACATACAGCGCCTTCATCTGTGGCCAGATCCACTCAAACTTGCCTGCAGAGATAATTCGTATTAGTTGTGATTATAGAATATGATAGAAACGCTCAAGAATAGCTCTCGCCATCATCGAAACTTCAAAATGATAAGGTGTTGTGAAATCAAAAGGATCTATCATGAAAGAAAATGGCCCCTAGTTTAGCCAAAAATCGTGTCGTGAACGAGTCGCAATGGCACATCCCGATGGCACATTACATGCAACATCACCCCTATTAGATTTCCTTTGAAAAAGCCCCACCCTCAATATCTTTCGAAAACAAAGAAATACACAGGAAAACCTGAGTTTGGCTATTAGGCCAGACTTGAAATATTATATGCCCAGATTCACAATTATCGGTGGGTCCGACAGACAGAGGCGCGCTATATATATAAGCTTTGGGACAAGGCCGATAGCGATGCGCGATATAGCCCTGGATCTGAAACATATATGAAATATAATTGATAATACTGTCGGGTCTGGTAGATCGCGATGCATATGTGCATAAGACCTGAGCTCCCGCCAATATGCGATATGCAATGGGGCTGCAGACCCGAAACACATATATGTTAAGGTTCATAAATCCCTTCAGGTCCACAATGTTACCCTTCCCTTTGGAAAACCCCGACTTCAATGTTTTTTTGAAAACACAAGGATATAAGCAAAAAACCTGTGTATCTGGCCATAAGGCCAGACTTGAAAATTAATGCGCCTGATTTTATAATCATCGGCAAGTTTGGGTGGTTATGGCGCACCATATACATAGATTCTGGACCCCGCCGATAGCGATGAGCGATGGGTCCCAGATCCAAAACATAATATACCTCTGTTAATATGGCTGTCGGGTCCAGAATATTTATGCACCCTTTATATATAGCTTTGGGGCTTGGCCGATTGGCGATTTGCGATGGAATGGAGGACTTACTTGCATCACTCTCATTCATTCATGATAAACCAGCCTTCGCCCTTTGATCAAGGTGAAGTGCAGTGAGCGAAAGGGGCGATTCATGTATGCTTTGTGAAGCACTTTGGCTATAAAGAGTTATGAAGGAAAATGAGGTGAGATAGAGGGTTTTGTGCGTTAAGTGCATGAACGGCCATAGTAAGGGTAGGGGCAATTATATGTGGGCCTATTTTGCCAGAGACACTTATGAGGATTGAGAAAGGTCCGATGAGGGCATGAGAGTGCAGGTTATAAATAAATCATGCTGCAGAGATATTGTCAAGGGGAGGTCTTGACCATTAAGATTTGAAGGGTTAACCTATCATAGAGTTAGAGTTTTTGAGATGAAAGCAGATCATTCGGGGAAGTGAAAATTCTAGCTTCAAGGGGACCCATTTAAAATTTTGTATTAGAGCATGTTTTAATAGGGTGGTAGTTGTGGCCACAACACTGCCCTAAGAATTGTAAAATAATGTAAATTTGTGTCGGCCTACCCATGGTCCGTGGACCATGGGATAGTATAAATAGAGCGAGGCTCTAAGTGTAAAATAAAAGTAGAAATAGATAGAATAGCGAAGGCATGGTTAGAGCATAGAGTGGAATCTGAAGTGTACTAGATCGTATTAGTAGGAAGAGGCTCTGCAACTGAGTGCACAAATGCCTAGTAGGGTCCACAGCTGAGTGCACAGATGCCTAGTAGAGTCCGCATCTAAGTGTGCAGGGCAGAGTCGGGTCTATACTTGGGATTGAAAGATAATAAAGAGAAGCTTATTCTGTGCATCTATTCTGGAATCTTTATGTTGATGTTATACATTACTTTTACTCTGTTTATTTACTACATGCACTTGATGAATACTTGTATGAATGCTTATATGTGAATTTAATCTAAGTAATTAGCTAACGAAGACTAATAAAGGAAGACTTGGGTAAATAACATGGGTCGTGTTGCAGCTAGAACTACGCGAAGACAATATCACAGGGCCTAGGGTACCCGCAGGTGCATGTAGTGCAATAAGTGTGAAGGTTGGACCACGTACCAATCACCTCATATTAGACATCCCCAGGGTGTGGAAACCTGGTTCTAGCGCCCTCCCATACCACTTCGAGTGAGACCTCAGTCCGCGCTCCACAGACTGTTGCTGAAAGGGCCAGTAGTACTGGGATTTGCTTGGCTAAATCACTTCCGAACCTGGGTCAGGCCCCACTAAACGAACAATAGTCTTGGAGCAAAACTCCCTCGTTCCAAAAGATGAAAAACCAAGTCAATGTTGACTTTGTTGTTTCTCCATCAAATCAAGGAATGTTTGCTCCAAGATTAAACTACAATAAATTATTATTGAAACCAAGAGGAGCTCATTTAGATATTCATGCACCGCAATATTGTCTAATTTATATTTAGTCATAAAATTGTTTCTTAATTTATTTTATTATTTTTCTTTTTTGTTATCTACCTTTAACACATGTTATGTGAATTGTAGGTATTCTTATTCAAGTTTCATCCAAAAATGTAACATGGTTAGAAAGCAAGTGGACAAATTTCTCCTCTTGAGTATCCATTCCTTTTCAAGTGTGCACCCTATATTTTTCATTTCAATTCTAATCCTCCTTTGTTGTTAGTTATTTTCTATTGAGTTGTCAATTATTTATCAGTTATTACAGTGCTTGGAGTCCTTTTTAATTCATGGACTACATGCATCAAGTTTGTTAGCTTCATCCTACAATCTTGTAAGACAATCTCATTCAAATCATCATACATGGGTTAGGGTTTTGATTGATTTATAGTAGAAGCAATCAATCCTAGGGTAAAAACCATAGATCCTTCTAATTCAACCCTTGGCTAGAGTTCACAGATCAACATACTCAAATAATCAAGACCTTGTCTTTCAGCTTCCTCTCAACTCATTAGGGTTCTAAATTAGCAATATCCCAAATAAAAAGACCCTATATTCAATAATAAACCAATAGTTGTCTACCATTTTTTTAGTCAAATGGGATTAATAAAACACCTTTGCATATGTCTACCATCGATGATCACTGGTTAGATAATGTTACCCTCCTATCATCTATACATGTTTTAAACTAGGTAATTAGAGGTAAATTTACAAGTAGTAAATCTAGGTTACTTATATTGCACCCTTTGAGGATCTTAGCCCCATGACGCCTTTCTATTCTGAACATTTCATGTAGTCATTAGGATTTCTATTCTAACATGTTATTTACAATCAATTGATTTAATGATATTTCCACCTTTTTATTGGTGTACTTAATATGGAAATAGAAAAAAGGTTTGGTCCAATGCCTTGAACGTGAGGAATTTCTCCAGCTTTGTTGTATCAATGATGACATTAGCACAACCTACAACCTATATGTCTAAATTATCAACGATAACCTCTTTCTCTCCATTGTGTTGCTATATATAACTAGAGAGGAAGTTTTCATGTTGGTCATGTGTTGGGTAGCTCTAATGTCAACAATTAACTCTTGCTGAGAAGAAGAGGACACGAGTGTAGAGTGCACTACCAAATGTGGCTCATAAATAGGTCCAATATTTTCATAAAAAGGGTCTTTAGTACCTATGTTTGTTATTGTAATCTCTTCAATTTTTTGGGGATGATAAATTCAATGCTTGAAGGGATTACCCATCCTATGAAAGTGGCAACAAGTGACTCTTTTCTTATTGGAGGCTTTAGATTCCCTTTAGGTTTTACCTCAGCCAAACTTAGATTTAAGAGGAGTTGTGAAAATCTTTAGATGGGCTTGATCTTCTGGGGGAGGATAGGGTGATGGTACATGGATAACTCATCCATATTTCTCGATATAAATTGATTTAAAATGATATTAGAGAACCTCCTTAAGAGTTAGAGTTACAGGATCCTTGACAAAAAGTAACGTTGTGTAGAATATAGGAGAAAAATATTTAATTAGAGATTACTCAAAAATTTAGAATTGATTCGCCTTTTCCTTTTGCTTTAATAATGTAAGATTTTATGTTTTTAAACCTTGAAATATACTCAATTGTGTTGAATTTTCCTATTTATGTTGGAGAGTTCAATTTCAAGTTGGTTGTATTAAACAATGTTCAATGTTCTAGAGTGAATATTGAAAGGTATCCTAGTTTTCCTTCTCATCATTTTTATCCTTTGTATGGTGAATGAGATTTAGTCTCAACATAAATAATGCTCAACCCAAGAGATTTTTTCATCTTTAAACATACAATGTCATAATTTTCATCATCATGTATGGGAAATAACCTCTCCAATTGCATCCATAATATTTTTCTTCAAAGTAGGGCAGCGATTTGATTCTCCTAAGAAATGTAGAAGTAGACCAACAAAAAAATGCCAAGCAGAAAAGAACACCAAATGTGAGATGATACAAATAATATTTGAGTAATATTTTTGTACACAATTCGAGTCATCCCCTCAAGAGGGGGTTATGGACCCACAAAATAAGTGCATACACCCCAAGAGGGTTATTGAGTCTAAGTCTGACTAGGTCAACCTTAACCATGTTGAGAAATACAATAATGGAATAGAGAAATGTGTCCATTACAAGTAATAATGATACATGAGCATGTGTTCATATGTACGGATTACACCAATAATTAGAAAAATGTATGCACTGATATTTCACTTGTCCAAAGAAAAAGGGACTTCATCTACGATGCTTACTTTCTAATGATCGAGTCTTTTAAAAGAACGACACATTTAGTGGATCTTTATGCACTTCAAGTAATGACAAGGATTGTGTTGGCAAATCACATCATAGCTCATAAATAACACTCTTTAGATCAACCTCTTGGACTACTTGGTTAAAAAATCTTGTCTTCGATGGAAATCATATGATTAGTTAGGAATTTATTCACAAATCTAGAATTTCTTAAATACATTGTTTTACATATTTTCATCCACAAGGAAGAACCTATTTATGAAATTTGTATTCTGCAAACATTCCTAAAGAAGATGCACATAAAAATGTAGTTCAATATTACCTTTCTTATTATTCCCCCATGTTGTATCCAACTAGAGTGCACCTCTTTCTTTTCCAAATTTCTCAAATTATTAAGAGTAATACTTTCAGTCTTATTTTTAAATTATGAATATATGTTAGTTACTAATATATGTATAATAAATTCTAATGGAATGCATATTTTGTATTTTTATTGGTTTTAAACTATGAAATAACTTTTGGAAAGTGGCCCTTGGTTCTAGTCTAATTTCTTTGTTTTATTGAGTTTTTTTGTTTAGGCCATCTTGGATGAAATCATACATTTGGGGACATGCAAAAGCCTATATTAATATCATGCTTTTAAAATCATATTTGTCAAGCATTTTTCCTTCTGGACATGCTAGTATTAAAAATTTACTGTTTGGTTTTTTCCTAATATCTGCTTTGGGACAGGTTATTCTAGAGTGTGAGGATGCAGAAGCTTGGCTGACAGAGAAAAACCAATAGTAGGATACCATTGCCAAGTGTGAAAATACCATACTTCTCTCTACTGACATTATAAAAAGGATTGAGGCTTTAGTGAGGTAAAATTACCTGCCACTCATATCTAAAGGTTTCTGCAATTTCATGTTTCTGGTGTTGGTGATAGTTTTCTTAAATGCTTCACTAAACTTGTTTGTTTGTTTTTTTTCCCTAACTTTTGAAAACCTATAATCTTCACAAAACTAAAGACATACCCATCATGATATTCTTGAAATATAGGTGATGCAAAAGATTCAAAGCAAAAAAAATCTAATAGAGGTGAACAAACATCAGAGCCAATGGACACTGACCAACCACAGAATCCTGTGAGCATGCAAATAGATTGAGTGATTTAACCTCACACAAGGGTGCTATTAGATAAGAATAGGAAATATGTTCAAGAGGGAGTGACATCAGATTTATATTAGTCCCATGACCAATACTTTAACCTTGTACTAAGTCTGTTAATAGAATAGTAGGTTCTACCTCTTACTTTCTAGGGTCGATATTAGTGCGAAGGATGATCTTTCAGACTAATAATGGGTACTAGTTAAGCACAATGGATGTGGATGTGTTGGATTTTGTCTTTATCCACTCCACATTCTAATGAAGAGTGTAGAGCTACTTAATGGAAAAAATAGTGTCTGTCACATTGTTTAGTGGGTTGATACCTATGGAGAATTATCCTTGTCTCTCTAGAATAATAACATTTGCTAATGCACTTATGGATATGTAAATTGCACTCTAGCTATTGGGACAAATTTCTAAAAGATATGTAATTAGAAAGAAATTTAGCAATTTTGAGTAAAAATCACCATGAATAACTTATAGTGCAATTTTGAGTATCCTATGGAGAATGACGAATAAAGTAATATATTTTATGAATTCAGGCTTCTATGATCCATAATGAATTAAGAAAATTCTTTCAGTAGAAATCACATAAGAGAATTTTTTGGCCGACGCATCTCGAACCAACAAGTGTTGTTCATCATCAGGACCAAGTGAAGAGGCAAACCATGGTAAAGGCTTAAGTAGAGAGCAATGTAGAGACCATAATTTCAAGTAACAACTATATTTCAACAATAATATTTAAATTATTATATTAATTTATTAATATATTAAAAACAAATATTATTAAGTAACAACTATATTAAATGGCTAGTTTTTGAAAAATAATATTTAAATTGTGATATTAATTTATTAACTTATTAAAAACAAATATTAATAAGTACCGCCTATATAAATGACTAGTTTTTGAAAAATAATATTTAAATTAACTTATTGAAATAAAATGTTATTAAAAAATTCTATGACTGAGAAATAATCGGAATAATAAAATAAAAAAGTCAAAAGTCAAACTCCTAACAAGGAGGGAGGTCAAAATTTATAGAAATGAGTCAAGAACCTAATCGAGACAATATCATTTAATAAATAAAAATAATTACTGGAAAAAAATAAAATAAAACAAAAATATACAAAAGTCAAAAGAAATATATATATATATATATATATATATATATATATATATATATATATATATATATATATATGAAAAGAAAAGTAATCAATAAATAAAACAGGGTCAACAATAAAATATGGGGTTGAGGCACATTAAACAAATAACAAAAATACTAAAAGGTGTAAATAATGAATATGATGATAAAATAACTAAGAAAACATGAAGGATCATGAATATAAACTCTAATGAAGAATAAACCAACAAAAAATACTATAAAAAGGACACCAATACCTACATAGATGAATAAACAAACAAAATAAATCCCAAAAAGAAACCTTACAAACTAGGAGGACAGGACAAGGACCCAACTTATACTGATAATCCAACCATCATCTCTATTCAAATTATTGGGTCTTTTTTTTATTTCTAGGGCCTCCCTCAACTTATGATGATGGAAATTACTAACCCTAGCAATGACTTGGGCCTCCTCAATGCAGATGTGATGCTTAGATTTATCCTCATGCTCTGCCAAAGCAGAGGAGTGGGTCCTGCCATGCTTGATGTTAGTGGCATGCTCATGAATCCTTAGATTAATCGAGTAGACAATCCCATCAATGTAGGGACTCACCAATGTAGGATTCCCTCAGGTACATTGTCCGTTAAATCTTCTTTGGTTTCTATTGGTTTTGAAAACAATGGAAGTCGTTCTATTAATAATAATTTTTATACTATACAATTGAATAATAATAATAATAATAATAATAATTTGTATAAAGGCAGAATAATCACGAGAATCGAATGTGGAGAGAAACAAAAAAATTTCTCCAGCAATGGTGCTCGTAACCTAATCCTAGTGTTAGCACTCTTCGCGGCCTCCTCTGGGCAACAATGTGCCCTAGTCGTCTTGGAGGACCCACACTTGAACCTTGGTGCCCACTCATTCAAGGACAGGGTCACTGTTCATCCTCCAGAACAGGATTCTTTCTTCACAAAATTTTCCTCCAGCTCGGCCTTCCACCCCCCAGGAGGAAACTCTGATAATGAAGATGCAAGATATTCGCGGCAAAAAGAATCGCCTTAGAGAAAAAGAGAGACAGAGAAATGGAAAAACAAAGAAACTCACTCATCAAGTGGAAAGGCCTCGGACATCCCCTCCTCCATAGACAAAAACTCAACAAAGATTCAGGAGCAGATGCAAGAACGGAGGAAGAAAGACAAAGAATAACTCCAACCTGATAGACAAAATCCTAGAACTGGATATCCAGGACCCAGGAGTAGTAATCTATAGATAATACATGCAAGAACATGCAGTTATATGCAAGTTTATGGGCATATGGCCAACCAAAAGAGCCTTGAACGGGTGGATACAAAGAAAATGGACACCGAAGGGGGAAATAAGACTTCAACTGGGATCCAAGGGATTCTTCACAGTCATCTTTGACCTACTAGAAGATAGAGATAGAATATTTGAAGGAGGTCCCTATTTCTATAACTCAGCTCGACTATACATGAGATCTTGGAAGGACAAATTCACACCAGAAAGGAAGGATTTGAAAAGAGTTCTAGTCTGGGTATTCCTCTACTCCTTACCAACTAATTACTGGGCTCCTTTGGTTTTAAAAGGTATAGGAGACGAGCTAGGGGAGTACATCAAAATGTCTGAAGGAACTAGAAATGGTCATTACATTTCCTATGTTCGTATTTGCGTATACATAGATATCTATGGAGCCCTTGCAGAAGCAACAAAATTAATCTTTGGGGATGAATTCTGGCTTCAAAGTATAGACTATGAACACATCCCTTTCATATGTAGGAAGTGCCATGAGAATGGTAATCTCTTCTAGGACTTTCCTCTAAACAAAGTCCCTCAACCTCTTGAGAAAGAAAGTAAAAAAAAGACAATGAACGATACACTAAAGTCAACTCCAGGAACAAGAACAACAGGAAAAAGGCAATCCCCAAGATGAATTAATATAAGGAGGCAAGTCAGAACCCATTCGATGCATTGAACATCACTCAGCATGAAATATATCCAAACTATTTGACAAGAGATGAAGCAGGAGAAGAGGAGATGACCCAAGTAGACAGAGAACAGGATGTCAGGGATATAGTCAACTATAACAAAGAAAAGGAGAACTCACAAGAGGACACAGAAATGGAGCAAATAGCATTAGAGGAAACACCAGAGGAGAGTGCCATTAGCACCCTCCCCTCCAACTACCTTGGGGTCCCCCTGATAGACAGGGCACTCTCCTGGGCTACTTGGGAAGAGAAGATCAACAAGATGGAAAAAATAATTTCCAATTGTATGTTTATATCTCTCAATCTGGTCAGCTGACTCATCCTTGTTAAATATGTTTTACAGGAAATCCCACTCTACTTGTACTCGTCTCTGGCTACTCCAAAAGTAATCTCCAACAAAATCAGAAACATGTAAAGGAATTTCTTATGGAGAGGCGTAGAGGTGAAGCAAAAATGGGCTCTTATTGCTTGGGAGAAAATTTGAAAGACCAAAAAAGATGGTGGCCTTGGTCTCAAAGACAAGACCTCCTGGGGAAGGCCCTGGGAGCCAAAACTCTATGGAGATGGATTGCAAACCCTAACTCCCCTTGGGGAATCCTTTGGAAAGCCAATTATACCCCTTCCCTTTTGCAGGAACAAATTATCAAGCTAAATGGTAGCATCAAAGGATTAGTTATCTGGAATCAAGCGTGGGAGAATATGGCTATCATTCAAAAACATAGTTTCTAGGAGATTGGAAATGGAAATAAGGCTCTCTTCTGGGAGGATGCTTGGAAATAAAGGTTTGAACTTGATCGAGATCAATACCAACAAATCAGGACCGGTATGCAAAATAAAGGGAGAAATAGAGTCATCAAGTATTGGAAACCAAGGGTGAATGAGGATAGATGGAGAATCTAGTTGGATCAAGAGGACTGGGCTCCCCACATTAATCCTCAAGCTTGGTCTGATCTCTCATCAGAACTTCAAAAAAGACAAATCCTCCATGACTCCTCAGAGGATAAAATCCGATGGGGCAAAAATTTGGCAGGTCTCTTCAATTTAAGAGAAGCCTACAGATACATAGCCAAGCTTGATCAACTTCAACCAGACCCAAAATGGAATTCTATCTGGGATAGGAAACACTGGCCTAAAATTTCTATTTTTCTATGGATTGTTCTGCATAGGAAGATCCTAACTTAGGACAATCTAAGGAGAAAAGGCTTCATTTGTTCCTCCAGATGCCATATTTTTCAGCTAGAGGAAGAAAACCCCAATCATCTCCTAAATGAATGTCAATACACATCCAAACTTTGGGACTAGGTATTTCGGGTCTTCAACAGTTCGAATTGGGATCCCTCCTCCATACAGAATACCATCATGAACTGGAGACCTTCCTTCTCCTCTCATCCTTTGGTTAATCAAACATGGAACTTAATACATGGTCTAGTCTGTTGGGCACTATGGAAGGAGCACAATGCCAGAACCTTCCTAGGAATCTCCACTCAGGAGGAAATTATACTATCGAAGATCAAAAGCGCAATTTGAGAAACAGTGGCTTCTTCACCCACTCAGACTTTCAATGCCTCTCCCACTAATTCAGAAGCGAGAATTCTATCTATACTAGGCCTCCTCCAGATCATAGTTATCGAAGTCTCCTCCCCCTCTAGGAATGATAAACATAAAGATATTTGGAGGCCGTTGAAGCTGGTCACCATTAATATTAACTATGATGGTGAAGCTAAAGTTAACCCGAGCCAAGCCAATTTTGGAGATGTCTTTAGGAACACAAAAGGAGAAATAATATGGATTTATGAAGGTAAAATAGGTTCAACAACAAACAATGTCGTTGAACTTAATTCTTTGGAAAATGGCATTATCATCATGCACAAAATAAATCTCATTCCTTTGATTGTGGAAGGGGACTCCACTCTATCCACTCAGATAGGCAAAAAACTTGAGCAGGGTATCGAGGTGGCTAAATTCTCGGACAACTGGCACCTAAACAAAATTATATAGAGAATCAAACACATAATAGACAACATGGCAGGCCTACACCTTCAGGCCATCAGAAGTAAAGGCAATAAGCTCATGGACAGATTAGCAAATGAGGGTATAACGGGGACCCTTCGCCTGAACTCCATATCATGGAATGACCTGAACGATAGTGACCTCCGTCACCACTCTGAAACCATCAATGACAAAGACAACCAGACTACTAAACAATAATTGTTCATGTACCCTCCATCAATTCAAGGATAATTCTAAGTACTGGAAGAAGGATGAAATTGCGGCGCATGCACCCAGACCCGTCCTTGGCATGCCATATGTGTTGGCCTTTTCTGCCACCTCCCTCCTCCCCTATGTGGTCACCGCCATCTTGTCACATCCTTTCTGCAAGGCTCTTCCCCCACTTCCTGTTGGAAATAATACTGAGAGGGGGGGTGAATCAATATTATCAGGTCAATTATTTTTCATTTCACATTCATATTTGTATACGCTACTTCAGATAGTGAAAACTGCGTATGTACGCAACTACAGTTAAGGAAACCAACGTATAACAAGCAAACTTGTAATTTAAATTATTCTTCAGATGTTGATCATTAATCTGTACATCAAACCATATAAACAGTAACCAGGAACAGTAAAACAGAACAGGCAGTCACACATAAGGACACAAGATATAAGGTGGAAAGCCAATGTGGGTGAAAACCACCTGCTGCAATTCGTCTCTATCTTCTTTTGATTAGAAACTTATTTTTACAATGATTCTGTACTGCTGCAGTCTTATACCAATACGCAGGTTGCTACCTGCAGAAGGCTACAACCTTCTCTTGTTCTCCAGCTTCTTCTGGAAGGGAGCTACAACCCCCTTAGCTCTTTTACTAACTGAGGTACTAGTACGTAGGTGCTAACCTATAGAAGGCTACAACCTTCTCTTTTCTTTCAGGGACCACATTTCATAAATTTTCAAGCTGGATCCATGGATAACATCAATCAAATATCAAGTATATGTGCATCAACCAATATTCTTTCCACCAAACAAAAACTGAATCAAATAGTCACTTCTCTGAATGTTGTACCCAGAAAACATTAACAGTAACCAGACACGAATTCTGAACCCAAAACACTACAGTAATAAACAGAAGTAGCTAAAACATATTTCAAGATACGTACACTACTTCAATGTGTGCAACCTGTGCGCATACGCTGCTAAATTAAGGCCAACCTACGTATACGTTGTTTTGAATTACAGAACCAGCATGTATTCGCACCTTTGCTTCGCTGAACCTGTGTACAAATCTATAAAAGATCATTTATCCTTTTCACTTATTCAGACATCAGTTATACCCAAATTATTAGATTTATAGATCAAGTCATGCTCCAAAAATATCAGATCAAAATCACACAAAGATACTGCTATTCAAGCCTTAAGATCTTGATCCATCAATAGTACTTATCCTTCTTGTTTCGCTTAGGTTCCTCCTTGATTCAGATCTAGCTATGCACCATAACCCAATGACTAGTATTCCTAATCTAGTTCTTCATAAGATATTCGATGCCTGAGTCAATGCCTTTGCCTAATGATCTCCTTCCCCTTTTATTGTCTTAGGCCTTACACAATACCATGGTCCAAAACCATAAAGAATCAATACCTTGGACCAAATACATGGGTTCAACACTTCAGACGAGATACCATGGTCCAAAACCATAGGTCCAAATACCAAGGACTAAATACCATGGACCAAAAATAAGTTTTCCCACACGTACGCTCTTTTTCGTGCATGAAAATGCGTGCATATGCATACGTGAATTTCGATCGACAATCCCATGTGTATACACAGCTTCGTTAAAGGGGACCTACATATACCTCTTTTTCTTTCATTCTGAGAGCCTGAACAGTGATCTGCCATCTGAGTGAGTTTCCATCAAGGACAACACTTGTGTCATAGTGCCAAACCTGTGTCATAATGCCAACAATCTCCCCCTTTGGACTTGATGGCAACCCCAAGTCACTCAAAGTCATTGTACCCCTTTGCCATCAAGGGCAAAGCGTTATGCTCCCCCTGAGTTGATACTGAAATCTCTGCTCTGTTGTGTTATCCATGCTCCCCCTGACTCTAGGCAAGGTTTGGAAGAAGATGTTCTACAAGAAGATACATAACTTTATACATCATAAATGACCTTCTTACCACCAAAGACTCATACATACATCCATTTCCCAACCAAGTGTGGATACACCAAAAGTTTACACAAGATAAAACAAGAACATTACATTATTCATCTCAGGCATAGTGGGGAAACCAAAGTAGGCCGTTACATGACCGAAATACATGACATAGAGACGAAATAAGACTATGATAGTTATCAAAAACTATCATCAGCAGCATCTATCAAACATCATCCAGACCAGCAACCATGTTCTCCTTCTACACCTGTTCCCTCTGAAACCAAAACACTGTGAACTTGAACCAAGATCTTCTAGGGTAATGCCAACAATGCATTATTGGAAGAATATATATATGCTCCCCCTGAAACTGTGCCAGATGGTCTTTGTCAGACCCATATCAGACTCCTTTCATCCTCAACCTGGCCCACTATTTGTCTTCAAACCAACATATACGCGACTGTATCCACATAAACCGGCATATGTATGTGGATTCTCCTCATTAAACTCGCGTACAACCACTTTTCTCTGAAACAGACAAGTTTCAACAACAAGATGATACATCAACTACTCCCAGCTTCTGTCTGAGGTATTCAAATGTCTCCTTGGGTAGTGGTTTGGTGAGTATATCAGCAACTTGTTCCTTGGAGGGAACATACTCCAATTTGACCTTTTGTTCAAGCACTTGTTCTCGGATAAAATGATATTTGATAAGTATGGGCTTGGTCTTTGATGCATGACTGGATTTTTTGAAATAATGATTGCACTTGTATTATCAGATAAAATGGAGATAGGTGGAGTACAAGTGATTTGAAAATCTTACAAAATTTACATCATCCAAAGGAGTTGTGTGCAGCAAGATTCAGCAGCCACATATTCTGCTTCAGCTGTAGATAAAGCAATTGAATTTTGGTTCCTGTTGAAACAAGATACTAATCTCAAACCCATAAAGAATGTAGCACCACTAGTGCTTTTTTTGTCATCCACGGTTCCGTCCAATCTACATCTGTATATGCATGAAGTGTGAGATTTGTATCTCTAGGATACCATAGGCCATAGTTTTGTGTCCCTTGAAGATATTTGAAAAATCTTTTAACCGCCTGAAGGTGTGCTTCTTTTGGATTTTCCTGGAATCTTCCAACTATTCCCTCTACATGCATGATGTCTGGTCGGGTACTAGTTAGATAGAGCAGACTACCAATCATGGATCTATAGGTTGGTTGATGAACTGCTGCTGAATCATCATTTGTGTTGAGGCTGCATCCTATTACCATAGGGTTACATACTGGTTTTGAATATTCCACGCCATATTTCTTCAAGATCTCCTTGAGGTACTTGGTTTGTGATAAAAAGATACCATCTTTATTTTGTTGGACTTGTAAACCAAGAAAATATGTCAGCTCACCAAGCAAGGACATTTCAAATTATTTCTGCATCACTGAAGCAAAGTTTTGACTCATGGCTTCTTCATTGCTACCAAAGATGATATCATCAACATACACAACAAGTATTAGCAATTTATCATTATCAATTTTTACATATAGATTGCTATCTGCTGATCCTTTTGAAAAACGTTGTTGATGGAGGTATTTGTCCAGATGATAATACCAAGCCCTTGGAGCCTGTTTAAGACCATAGAGTGCCTTCTTAAGTCTGAGTACAAGATTTGGATCATTTCCAAGGATGAATCCATCTATTTGCTCAATATACACTTCTTCTTCCAAGTCTCCGTTTAAAAAGGCAAATTTCACATCCATTTGAAAAACTTTGAACTTCTGAAAGCTAGAAAGAGCAAGGAACATTCTTATGGCTTAAATTCTAGCAACCGGTGCAACAGTTTCTTCAAATTCTATACCTTGTTGTTGAGCATACCCTTTACAAACAAGTCTGGCCTTGTTTCTAATAACATCTCCATTTTCATTCAGACTGTTTTTGAATACCCATTTTTTCCCTATGACATTCTTATCATTTGGTCTAGGAACCAACTCCCAAGTGTTATTCTTTTCAATCTGCTCAAGTTCTTCATTCATGGCCTTGACCCAGCATTCATCTTTGCATGCTTCTCTTACATTTTTTGGTTCAGTGGAGGAGAGAAATGCTAGATAGCTTGAAGCTTTTGAAATAGTTCTTATTTGTATACCCGCCTCTTTCTGCGCCAAAATTTGAGTTTCTGGATGATTCTCCTAAATGTACTTGGATGGAGTCTTTTCTTCTATCCTTATCTGTTCTTCTGGTGCCTCATGGGTTTCTTCTTCATCATAAGTCTGATTTGATGTTGAAGGATAGTCCTCATCATCTTCGAAATCTTCGGATTTTACCTGCCTAGGAATGTTTCCTTCTTCATCAATCACTACATCAATACTTTCAACAATTTTTCCAAGTCTTTTATTGTAACACTTATATCCTTTGTTGTGGGGAGAGTAACCAAGGAGAATGCCTTCATCTGCTCTAGGTTCAAACTTGCCAAGGTTTTCATCAGTCCTTTTGATGTAACATTTTCTTCCAAAAATTTTGAAGTATTTAACCGTGGGAGTCTTACCATACCAAAGTTCATGAAGAGTTTGAGTGTTGTTCACCCGTACGTTTGTCTTGTTGAGAATAATAACTGCAACAAATGCAGCTTCACCCCAGAAGGTTGCGGGAGTTCCAGACTCATCAAGCATAGCATGATCCATTTGCTGAAACATTCTATTCATCCTTTCCACTACTCCATTTTGCTGAGGAGTCCTTGTAGTAGAGAATTACCTTCTTATTCCATGTTCTTCACAAAAATCGAAAAATTCATCCGAGGTAAATTCCCCTCCTCTATCAGACCTGAGGCATTTGATTCTACGATCTGATTCGTTTTCAACCAAGGCTTTGAATGCTTTGAAATTTTAGAAAGCTTCATCTTTATGCTTCAAAATTCCTATCCAACAGATCCTTGAAAAGTCATCAATGAACAATATGAAGTATTCTTCTCCTCGAGGTGACGTCTTCCTAGTTCGACCACATACATTAGTATGGACAAGTTCAAGTGGCCTACTAGCTGATCCTTCCTTCTCAGGGAAATTAGTTCTGGTTTGTTTATGAAACTAACATGATTTGCATATTGTATTGTCAGGAATTCTAATGTCAGGGAGATCATGAACTACCTGATATTTGCATGCTTTCCTTATCTGAGAGAAGCTTAGATGCCCCAATCTTTTGTGCCATAGCCAGTGTTCATTATTCTTGCTTAGATAGCATTGTTGTTGTCCTTCCTTGAGTATGTATAAACTATTTGGAGTTCTTATGCCTTTGATTATTGTTTCTCCTATATCAAGCTCATGAACAATACATTCATTTGATCGAAATATTACCTCATTTCCTTGATCACACATTTGACTGACACTCAATAGATTATGTTTTAAGCCATCAACATACATAACATTTCCAACTTTGACTTTTTCTTTCAAAATAACAGAACCTTTACCTTTTATGAATGCAGGGGTGTCATTTCCAAATGATACCTTCTTTTCCTTTTCAACGGCACTGTATGACTGAAGTTTTTCTTTATCACCTGTCATATGTTTTGAGTAACCACTGTCGATGTACCACTGATTTTCTTGTCCTTCCGCATATAAGGCTATGCCACATCTTTTTGGTTGCATTTCATTCTTCCTCCATGTTTTGGGACTTAATGAAGCTTGCTCCTTCTGAGTTGTTTGGTGAAACCTACTCCTACATTCAGAATCTTCATGACCGAAGTTGTTACAAATAGAACATTCTATTTCATTTCCAAGAGCAAAAAAGTTATTGTAGGTTATTCTCATGATTCCAGTCACACTCCTTTGATTTCATGCTTCTCTGGTCATGATAGTCTTGTAGGCAACACATTGAGCTACTTTGTGTCCAAAGTTATGACAAGAGAAACATTTCCCATTGAAGAAATTTCTGCAATTATCAAACCTTCCGTCCAGGTGATTGTAATTTCCATAGCCATTCGTTCTTGAGGCAAATTGAGAATGATTTACCGGCAGTTGGTTGTAGCTTCTGTTCATCCTTGAAGTAGATTTCCCTCGATTTACTTGGTGATCTCTGTTCATTCTTGAAGTAAATTGTCCCTAATTTACCTGGTGATCTGCATTGTGCCCTTGATTGTCAACCTGTTCCCTCCTCCTTGCTGCTTCAAGATAACTTTTGGAGGTAGATGGCTTCTGTGCTTGAGATGCTTCTTCAGTATACCCAAGACCTGTCTTGATTAGAGGAGAATGCTGCACTTTGATAATCTCATATAATGTTTCAGATCCTTTAGCAAATCTAATATTAAGAGATTTTGATTTCTCAATATCTTTTCTAAGTCCCACAATTTCACATTCTAAATTTTCATTGTGCTTTTCCCTTTCAGCAAGTTGGAATGTCAGAGTATCTATAATCATATTCTTTTCTTCTAAACAAATTTTAAGTTTAGGAATTTGTTCATAAAGACCTTCTTCATCTATAGCATCCAAGAAATCATCATCTTCAAAGGCCATCAAAAGTCTATAATCATTACCTTGTTCATCTTCATCACTATTTGAAAATCCATCACTGTCTTCATGTGTATAATAGCTCTTCTTACTTACATTTTGTTTTCTGATCCATCTAACTGGTTCCTTACCTTTGTCAAGCTTATCTTTATGAGGACACTTGGTTGCATAGTGACCGACTCTTCCACAAGCAAAGAATTTAAAAGGTAGCTTACCTCTAAATCTTCTAGAACCCCGTTGAAGGTTCTTGACTAAGTTTGATTCTTCCTCTCCTTCTGACATATGTCCTGACTCATTGTATTCTCCTTTTCCTAAGGCTTATAATGCAGATTCTCTCATGTCTGATGGTCCCCATTTTCTCATTTCGAAGGCAGTTAGGATTCTGTGCAGCTGTGACATGGTAATGCTTTGAAGATTATACTTTTCTTCTATGGCCGAAACTTTTGATTCAAACTTAGAAGACAAATATCTTAGAACCTTTTCAACCAAAATAACTTCTTTTATCTCTTCGCCCAAGTTTTTCATACAATTAACAATCTCATCTATACATAAGAAATAATTAGCCACACTTTCATCATTGCGCATTCTGAGATTTTCATATTGAATTCTGAGAGTTTGTAGTTTTGCACATTTTACATGATCATCTCCTTCATAGCTCAGAACGATCTTGTCCCATATTTCTTTTGCGGTTTTGAGCTACATAACCTTGACAAATTATGATTGAGATAAAATCCCTAATAGAGTATTGACAGCCTTTGCATTTGTTTCATACTACTTCTTACCAGCTGTATCTGTAGGAGTTTCTGATGGAAATGTGTATCCTGTTTCCACGATATCCCAAAATTCTGTACTAAGAGATTGAAGATAGGTTGTGATTCTTACCTTCCAATAGATGAAGTTGCTTCCATCAAGAATTGGTGGCCTGATAGATGCCTCCTTTTCGTAGTTGCTCATGATGATAGATCTTCCTTCAAGCGATCAAGCTTCTTCTGAAGGACCTGCTCTGATACCAATTGTTGGAAATAATACTAAGAGGGGGGGTGAATTAGTATTATCAGGTCAATTATTTTTCATTTCACAATCATATTTGTATACGCTACTTCAGTTAGTGAAAATTACGTATGTACGCAACTACAATTAAGGAAACCAGTGTATAACAAGCAGACTTGTAATTTAAATTATTCTTCAGATGTTGATCATTAATCTGTGCATCAAAACATATAAATAGTAACCAAGAACAGTAAAACAGAACAAGCAGTCACACATAAGGACACAAGATATAAGGTGGAAACTCAATGTGGGTGAAAACCACCTGCTACAATTCGTCTCTATCTTCTTTTAATTAGAAACTTCTTTTTACAATGATTATGTGTTGGTGCAATCTTATACCAGTACGCATGCTGCTACCTACAGAAGACTACAACCTTCTCTCGTTCTCCAGCTTCTTTTGGAAGGGAGCTACAACCCCCTTAGCTCTTGTAGTAGCTGAGGTACTAGTACGTAGGTGCTGACCTACAGAAGGTTACAACCTTTTCTTTTCTTTCAGGGACCACGTTTCATAAATTTTCAGACTGGATCCATGGATAACATCAATCAAATATCAAGTATATCTCCATCAACCAATCTCCTTTCCACCAAACAAAAACTAAATCAAATAGTCACTTCTTTGAATGTTGTACCCAGAAAACAGTAACAGTAACCAAACACCAATTCTGAACCCAGAACACTGTAGCAATAAACAGAAGTAGCTAAAACATATTTCAAGAGACGTACGCTACTTCAATGTGTGAAACCTGTGTGCATATGCTGCTGAATTAAGGCCAACCTGCGTATACGCTGTTTTGAATTATAGAACCAGCGTGTATACGTGCCTTTGCTCCACTGAACCTGCGTACAAATATATAAAAGATAATTTATCCTTTTCACTTATTCAGACATCAGTTATACCCAGATTATCAGATTTATAGATCAACTCATGCTCCAAAAATATCAGATCAAAATCACACAAAGATACTACTATTCAAGCCTTAAGATCTTGATCCATCAATAGTACTTATCCTTCTTCTTACGCTCAGGTTCCTCCTTGATTCAGATCTAGCTATGCACCATAACCCAATGACCAGTATTCCAGATCTAGTTCTTCATAAGATATTTGATGCCTGAGTCAATGCCTTTGCCTGATGATTTCCCTCCCCTTTTATAGTCTTAGGCTTTACATAATACCATGGTCCAAAACCATAAAGAATCAATACCTTGGACCAAATACCTGGGTTCAACACATCAGACGAGATAACATGGTCCAAAACCATAGGTCCAAATACCAAGGACTAAATACCGTGGACCAAAAAATAAGTTTTCCCACACGTATGCTTTTTTTTGTACATGAAAGTGCGTGCATATGCATACGCGAATTTTGATCATCAATCCCGTGTGTATACGCGGCTTCGTTAAAGGGAACCTACGTACACCTCTTTTTCTTTCATTCTGAGAGCCTGAATAGTGATCTGCCATCTGAGTGAGTTGCCATCTAGGACAACACCTGTGCCATAGTTCCAAACCTATGTCATAATGCCAACACTTCCCCACCTTTGTTCTTCACACGCTTCCCCTTATGACCCCTCCTCTCTACTCCATGCCTCCCTTGATCCCCAGGCCTCTATTTATTTCCCCATCACCCTTCTCCCTCCCATCATTCCCTCTTCTCTCACTCCCCCTGGCTCTTCCTCCACTCTCTTGTTCCTCTCGCTCCCCAGCCCCTCTGTTTCACTCATGGCCCTGAAGCGCAGTTCCATCCCTACCTCTAGTCAGTGGGGCAGGCATAGTCGTGTAGCCTCCCGATGGAATTCTCTGGGTTTTTGCCCCATTACTCGTGCTAAGACCTCTGTGAGGCATGAAACTTTGAACTACGCAACGACTGTTAACCTGTAAACTCAAGAGCTTATCTCCAATCTAGAAGCCCAAGCTAATGTTCTTCACAAAGAGGTTATGTCTGATGAAGTAAATGCATACTTTTCCTAGATCCCTGGTCCTTCCCTCACTAGAATGCACAAGAACCTTTATGTGCGCACCATAGAAACATGGTGGAAGATGGAAATAATCATGGGTCTTGCAATGCATAGGCAGGAGGAGTGCACTAAGATGCTCGAAACTAAGATTGACAGTCTTACTTAGAAGTTTGTTATCTATGTTGAAGCCATCCATCACTGTCATTTAATTACTCGGGACTCTCCGCAATACACTGTCATTAGGAAGAAATCGATAGTGAAAGTCTACTTTGCAGTTGAAGGCTCACCAAGAATCAAGAAAGGGATAGCTAGAGCCTCCTCTAGCCATGTGAACACCACTGTGTCGCAGGAGGGGAGTACTCAGGAGACTCCCATCAGCCCATATGAAGACTTGGTCACCACCAACCAAGAATGACTTTAGCAAGGTCTTTTTTGTCTCTTTTCCCCCGCGGAGACCTGTTTCTTGCATAATACTCAATCTCGAAAATAAATACCCTAGGCCTAGTCTATATAACAACGACTATATTCTATACTCTCATTTTTTAGTATGTTGTAAAAAGGGTTCTTGTTTGGTTCCTGAAAATGATCTAATGTATCTACCATAAGCTACAGAACCAAATTTTCCCAGATTTCAATGTAAAAGGAGAAATACTAAAGCCGGATCACATTATTCTGTTGGTCCTTATGTCAGGCTCTCTCCCCTGCACAAACCAACCAATGTAATTACTCACTCATTTAATTAATATATTATATCTTATTCACAAAATAATAATAATAATAATTTGTATAATAGTAATATTAATTGGTTTAATAATAATAATAATAATAGTGAATGTATTTTCAATTCGGATAGGAATAATAATATTAGGATAGAAATAATACTTTATGTTTGGATAATAATAATAATAATAATAATGAGGTTAGTGACTCTATTTTCAATTCTGATAATTGTAATAATATTAGGATTGGTAATAAGGCTCTAGGTTTATATAATAATGTTTGTTCCAATTTTATTTCCTCTTCTAGTAATGGGGTTGTCAATCTCTCTAGATTTTCTTTTGATCCACCTATCTTTAGTCTTTTGGAGAAAGGTTTAAATTTTTCTCTTGCTCCTAGAAAGATTCTAGTTGACGATATCATCTGTGACATTGAATATGGTATTAGAGACTTACTGAATGCCACTAAAGATATCATTCGTCAAGACTATTTGGTTGTCCTTAGAAAGGAAAACCCCCCAAGAACAACATTAGAAAACCTGATTTTGATGCTCTCAAATCAGTAAAAAGTAATAAGAATATTGTTGTTCTCAAAGATGACAAAGGTGGTGCTATGGTTATTCTTGATAAAGATGATTATCGTCGGAAGGTGTTGGACCACCTAAATAATAGTGGGAGCTAAATGAAACTAAACAAGGATCACCTAAAGAAGAATTCCAAAAGTGTGGCTCTTACTATAAAGGCTAGTAGCTCTGTTAGCTTTTTCAGTCATAAGCTTATAGAAAGTTTCCCTATTACCCCAAGAATCTTTGGCCTACCAAATATTCATAAGGAATGGGATCCTATGAGGCCTATTGTCAACATGATAGCAGGGACAACTTATCTTCTTGTTAAATATTTAGCCCAGAAGCTTAAGCCCCTTGTTGGCCATAAATAATCCTTCATCAAGGACTTTGCATCGTTTTTCAATGAGTTAAAGAGTTTCAAGCTTGATCCAGATGATAAGCTTATGAGCTTCACTATGGTCTCCCTCTACACTAATGTCCCTATCAACAAGGCCATCAAAGTTACAAAGTGCATTTCAAATCCTGATATGGCTAATTTAGTCAGTATTTGTCTTACTTCTACTTTCTAGTCATTTGATGGGGAATTCTATGAGAAAAATTGCGGTGTCGCCATGGGTTTGCCCCTCTCCCATATGGTAGCTAATCTATTCATGGATTATTTTGAATTAAAGGTTGTAGCTTCTTCTTGTCTTCTACCTAAGATGTGGAAGAGGCTTGTGGATGACACTTGTGTCATCTAGTCCCATGGTAAGGAAGAGTTGGGTCTGTTTTTCCTCAATCTTAACAATCAATCTAGTTCCATAAAGTTCACCATGCAATTTCAAAGTAATGGTAGTTTTCCCTTCCTTGACGTCCTCCTATCAAGGAATAATGATGGTTGTTTTTCTCATCAACTATTTCGTAAGAAAACTCATACAGAGCAATATCTTCATGCTACTTCTCATCATTTCCTAGCTCAAAAGCTTGTGTTCTCAACACCTTAGTGACTAGAACTTTAAGAGTTTCTGATGAAAACCATCTCAATGAAGAGAAAACACATTTCCAAAGTGTTTTCTTTAATAATGGGTATAGTAGACACCAATGTGCTAAGGTTTTCCTGAGAGCTGAAAGAGGTCCTAGTGCTAAGAAATATACCAGGGATTGATATTTTGGTGTTCATCTTCCTTTTATCCAAGGGACCATTGACAAGATTACATGGATCCTAAAGAAGCATAAGGTGGCTTCAAATTTTAGGCCTTTAAATACCATCCGGGGCTCCCTTAGATCTGCAAAAGACCCAGTCGACCCCAAGAATATGAAGGGTGTTTATGTTATCCGATGCTCTTGTGGGACTCCCTACATTGGTGAGACTGGTCACTTGATTAATCAAAGGATTCATGAGCATGCCGCTAACATCAAGCATGTCAGGACCCGCTCCTCTACTATGACAGAGCATGCATATAGTTCTAAGCATCACATATGCATTAAGGAGGCCCAAGTCGTTTCTATTGTTAGTCATTTCCATCATCATAAATTGAGGGGGCCATAGAAATTGAAAAAATTCCCAATAATTTGAATAAAGATTATGGTTGGATTATCAGTAGAAGTTCGGTCCTTGTCATGTCCTCCTAGTTTTTTACGTTTCTTTTTTTAATTTATTTTATTTATTTATTTATCTAGGTAGGTATTGGTGTCCTTTTTATAATATTTTTTGGTTTATTCTTCATTAGAGTTTATATTCTTGATCCTTCATGTTTTCTTAACTATTTTATCATCCTATTCATTCTTTACTCCATATAGACTTGTATAGACTTGTATATATTTTTGTTTTATTTTATTTATTTTCCATTAATTTTTTTTATAATTTTTGACCGCCCTTCTTGTTTGGAGTTTGAATTTGATTTTTTTTATCTTTTTTATTTGTCTTCTCCCGATTATTTCCCAGTAATATAATTTTTTATATTATTTGATTTGTATAAATTAATTTAAATATTAATTTTCAAAAACCAATCGTTTAATAGAGCCATTACTTAATAATATTTGTTTTTAATATATTAATAAATGAATATCATAATTTAAATGTTATTGTTGAAATATAGGCATTACTTGAAACTATGGTCTCTACATTGCTCTCTATTTAATCCTTTTTCATGGTCTACCTCTTCATATGGTGTTGTGGAGGTAAATCCCCTCTACGGACAGAGGCGATCCCTACTAGTCCAAACAAGGTCTAGCAACAATCAAACAACGCTAACACGCAGGTTCCTAACTACAAATAAAAGAACAATGATGAAGGCCTACCTGGATTCCAACGCTAATACTTGTAGAAGAGTTGATGCTCCCGTTCCTTTGCCCCACTGGTCACAATCCTCACGATCCTCGTGCACGGACACATGTACATGCAAAGAACGATACAAACACAAGCATAAAATCCAGTAGATGTAACTATATATCAGTCAGAAAGGATATAACTCGAATACCATCATAAAGACAATAAGAGTAGAACCATAATGATAGTCATCTATTATTGATAAACAAAGAAGAATACAACCATAGTTCTGATGTCAAATCCTTCTCAAGAGGGTCCAGCCAGCAAGTCTCTCAAGCATTCACCCTTGAAGGTAGATCTCCCAAGACAAAAGCTCTCTCTCACACAAGTTTACACAAGAAAGAAACACTTCACAACCTTCCTTAAGCTCTCTAGAAATCCCACACTTGTCACACCAGCTACCTATCAAGCTCACACACTAGCAGCGACACTCCAAACACTATGAATTCCAAACTAGCAGCTCATGGCAATGGTGGAGGCTTAAATAGGAGAAGGAGTCTCCATGAATGGTGGGAGGATGAGCTTATCTCCAAGGAAGGTGGCTCAAATGACGAAACAGACATGCCAGAGAAGGGAGGGCGACACTTACAAGACCAACAACCAGTTCTGGAGTCATCTGGAAGGCCAGCTATTAGAACAAACTCACCTAGACTGGATCATCGGGGGTGCATAATTGCACTGGAGCGCTGACATCGCTGCTGAATAATAAAGAAAGTCATATCAGTGCGATCAGATATAAATAACAAACACATTGTCTCATGAAATTCGACCAGCGCAGGAATCACGTGTACTTCCGTGCTTGCAGCGCATTTGGTCTGTTTTGGAGCGCTCATCAGCGCGTTTATTTTTACAATAGTCGCGATGATAGCAAAAACTTTGGCAAAGTGGGTCATTTGGCAACATTAGAGAGCATGAGCATGGATGATTTGGAATCATGACACAGTAGGAAGACTGGTAGGAAGACAGTGACAAATTACTGTGTAACAGATGCCCCCTAAAGCATGAAGCTCGAGAGAGTGGGAGGGGTGAAATGCTTTATGAAACTGGAGGAACTAGAACACCACCAGGAAGAACCTGCACATATGTACAACTGATATCTCAGATAATCAATTACATGTAGTCTAGGCATGGGCGCAGCCATCCAAAAGACATGAAAGAGGTCTGTGGCATGGATGCAGCCACCCAGCTAATGAGACCGTGATGATAGGAAAGGTATGGTCGTAGCCATCCATGAAGACTCAGGTATGGGCACAGCGATCCATCAATGAGTCATGTAATGATCATAATATCCACAAAATCGCAACCTGGATCTCAAGAGACAAAATCCAGGGTCTTGCGCTCCATCTCGATCCGAACAAAGTAAAAGTTCAAGCATGTGAATATGGGAGTTGAAGTCGAACATGCAAGAACATTGTCTGATTACCAGTCAATGATGAAAACTATTAATAGACACAAGAGGTACCACCAATAAAGAAAATGGTCCTCAAGGTACTATAGGTACAATCTACGGCGTGTGAATCAATGAGCTGGCATCAAACACCTGCAGAATCATTCGATCGGAGGCCAATGATGAAAACCTTGCGTCGAACACGAAGAACCTGCCATTGAGGCATGCAGGCTCCAAGGCACCTGAAGGGAGTCTCTAGGTCAACTTCCTAGATAATGAGCTGAAGTCGACAGGAAGTGACTTTGCCCGAAGGTGGGCCATAATGTTTCCCACATCATCGACACGAGACAGAGAAGGATAAGATATTTTGCGTGAGGTATCAGAGGGAGGTTCAGCATTCTTGCAGAGGTCAACTTCTCTTGAACATATCGGTGGCACGACAGTGGACTTGGCAGTATTTGACATTAAATGATCAAGGGTCATGGTGACAAGGTAATGAGCAGATAAGAGGTCAAACAGGATAACCCAAACCCACAGAGGCCAGTGTAAAACAAGATGAGAGGTTCCCACCCAGACACGAATACAGACAAGTGCCATGTTCAAGAGCGACATACTGCCGACACGACAATGATTATGGTTCCATTTTCCCCACCATTTCTGGCGAGTACCCCGATTATTTTTTGATGACAAGCTTGACGGGGATAGCATATGCTTGAAAGGCGTCATTTCGACAGAATCCGATGTCATTAAGTTTTAACGAGTCTGACAAAGGAAGAACTCGGCGTCTTTTCCTGTTTAGAGAGTCTGAAAAGACAGCAGAAAAGTGAACTCCAGGGGGGTCCTTTTTCGTAAAGTTGTGTCCCTCGAGCTCGAAAAAGTATAAAATGATACTCGAAAGAACTGCCCGACCAGTATGATCTAGGAGTACTTTTCGTAAGTAGTGACTTCGACCCGAAAAAGTAGAAAAGCAGTCAGAAGCACGTCGTTTTGGAGCCAATAACGAGTTCGAAACGACAAAAACCCGGCGATCTTTTTAAGTTTAAACGGTCGAAAAAAGAGCTTTAAAGGCGACTGCCTCTCGCTTCTTTTAACGAGTCGAGAGGGAGACTCGGCTATATTTTCTTATTTCACGTCGAAAAAGAGCTTAAAGACGACGTTTCGGGACCAAGTGTGTATAGAACCGTCGTAATTCCACCAGCATGAGAATCTGCACAAGGAACACCGCACGCGTAAACCTGTTCGAAATAATATAGACAACATGCATAAAAACATAGTAAAACTATATTGGAACCAAGCATATGGTAAAAACCATCATAAAAAACCCACATTTATGAAAAATAATATTTAATTTTCAAAATTTACCATAAATAGGGGGGTAAACAAATTTTTTTACCATTGTTACCATTTGGAGCTTTGGAGAACGACTTGGAGCTGTGAGGTTGATGAGCCAAATTCCACCTCGTACGTGCATCAACCATCCTACAATCTATTCTAGGTAGGTTCGTCTCCCTTTACGCTCCATTTTGAAGTTTTTTGCTGCATTTTAACGGTGGGAAGTGGCGGTTTGGGCGGATTTTTTGAAACTCATTCCGCTCTCAGTCAGCATGGATTTCCCTATCGGGTCTGTGCTGATCGAAAAAACTTCCACAAGCCACTCTCGGATCAGCGCAGAAGAGTGATGTACTTCCGCGATGACCCAGAAAAAATATCAAAGGGCGCCATGATCAGCGCGACTGTTTTAAAAAAAGTCGCACTGACGCTGCGCAACAAGTTTTTTGACAAATTTAACGTATGAAACTTTATGGACAGGGCCCTAATGATTTTTTTTTATCATGCAGGGGAAAATGGCATTTGTTTGGCAAGAGCGAGCTCCTGATAACGAGGACATAGCGGCATTCGCCGATGCTGGGTGCCGAAATGCATTGTGGGCGTGCGGGTTGTTCAAATTCTTCTTAGCTCCGCGCCTACGAGCACAGCCTGACCTTCTTGAATTCTTGATCAGAGCCTGGAATCCCACTAATGGGAAGTTTGTGATCCGAGGACGAGACATTGAGTTTGACTACACAGATATCTATTTTTTGACCGGGTTATCACGTCGACGTGAGATGCCTATTCTGGAGGGGCAGCAACCCGGTGGTGATACTCTAGACATGCTGATGGCCCAGGTGTGCCCACGGGCACGCAAGACGCGGAGCGGGAAGGTAGAAATTCCTAGGGTAGAGGACATCATCCTTTGAACTATACTCTTCATGGTGACTCAGGTAGCGGGCTCCCTATCCAATCATGAGGCCTCGAAGGCCCATCTTCGATTGGCTCTCAAATGCTTGAATCCTACCATATTCAACTGGGCAGTGGCAGTAACGACAAGTATGAAGAGACAGTTGACCAACTGCCGTCGTGGTGAGTCGAAGCAGTTTGGCTACGGGTTGATTTTAGTCCCGCTCATGCTGGAGCAGGTACCGACATTGCAGCTACAGGATATGGTCGTGGACCCACCTAGAGGCCCTTGAGAGACGAGGGCCACTTGATGGGGCCATGTCATGCCACGAGGAGGTGGCGGTCGACCAGTGGCATGGGGAGTATACTTCCGAGAGTGGTTGGAGAGGCAGACTATTTTTGTGGAGGACTGACCATATGCTGGCCTAGATTTCCGTGGAGACCCAGACATGCCGCTGCCTACTGGAGAGCAGTGGGATGACGGTGCTAAGACACTTGATCTCATTTTTTGGATTTTCTTATTTTTGTGATGTTTTTTATTTTTCATGTACATGTCTTAACGATGAATGCTATGGGATGCAGATGTAGGACCGATGAGACCCCTCGGCCTAGCCCCAGAGGCACGAAGGGATGCACAGGGCATTGGAGCTCTGGCCTTGGCTCCTCCGGGAGACGATACGATGGAGACCGTGATATGGAACCTCGAGGGCTTTCTGTCAGGGATTCCAGATTACCAGGGGATAGAGGAGGTCCCCATAGCATCTCAGATCCATACAGTGGGAGTAGAACCTAGGATGCACTGCCTTTTGAGGCAGGTGGCACGAGCGGCTACGGATTATAGAGAGTATAGCCCACCACAATAGATATCTAGGTCTTTATTTCCTACTGGTGGTTTTTTGAGAGACATGTGTCTCAGATGTACAAAGAACACAGGCCTTATCTAGACATGCACACTTATTTTTGAGTGCCTTGGTGCGCCACACGATATATATATATATATATATATATATATATATATACACATATTCCTATGGTTTATTATTGTGCTTTTATGTGCTTGCTTGTATGATGTTTTGATTATAAATTACGCAAATGTCTATCTAATACATGATTAGCCAATGCATCAGATAATGTGTTTAATCATCGTGGAATATGCTGATATGTGATAAAATCAAAATTCCTTTCCAACAATTTAACACGTAAATACAACCTTAAAATGTGACGGTCTCTGACGGAATAACGCCCATTGAGCTAATGGATGACAAGTTGAGAGTCCAGGTTAACAACCAATGTACGAATATTGAGATTAATTGCCTCAGCTAATAATTCAATCACAGCACTATATTCAGTGACATTGTTTGTAGTACAGCCTAAACACACACCTTGAAGATCTATCAACTCACTGTGAGGATCGTAGATCACCCACGCCGCAGAGGACAAATTGCGAGTGCTGCAGCAGGCACCACCAGCGAAACCAACGTAAGGTGCACCCGACATCTGCACAAGAAGAAAAAGACACAATAAGGGGCAATCATGCCTTCACACCAAGCCAAAAACATGAAAACACACACACACACACTTGCTAAAACACACGCATGTATAAATCAAAGTGCATGGAATCATGCATAGTACTCTTTCAAGTATAGCCCATTGTGGGGCTTATCGAGAGGATTACCTTCGTAGTCAACTAGCTCATATGTCCCCTTCTGCAACACTTTCTTTACAATATAAGGGCCTAGCCACATGGGCTCGAGTTTGCCTGCCCCCAGCTTGTCATTTGCTTGGTTGTATAGCAGGACTAGATCTCCCTCAACAAAGGAACGAGGATGGATGGTATGGTCGAAGTGAGTTTTAACTCTCTTCTTTTGTTCTTCAATAGCTAGAGAGGCTAGGCGATGGGTCTCGTTGAGCCGTTCTAAGTAAAGAAGCCGTCCCTCTACCGGAGTAGTGTTGGGAAGCAACTCGACGGTTATTTTTAATGAAGGGATTTCACATTCTATAGGAAGGGTAGCCTCCAGTCCGTAAACTAGTTGAAATGGAGTGAAACTGGTAGCATCCTTCACAGAGGTTCGGTAGGCCCACAAGGTGGGAAACAACATCAGATGCCAATTAGACTTATGCATGTCAACAGTACGTTGAAGCATCGCAACCAAAACCTTGTTAACGGCTTCAACCTGGCCATTGGACTAAGGATAGTGTGGGGTCAAACTATCATGCCGTAAGCCTAGTTGGGTTGTCAGTTCAGTCATCATGTGATTACGGAAATGCTTCCCGTGATCTGTGACAATGGCTTGAGTTACTCCGAACCACGTAATAACATGATTGAACAAAAACTGCGTCGCTGTGTGACCGTCTTCAGTTAATGTGGGCATCGCCTCGGCCCATTTTGTAAAGTAATCGATGGCAACAATAATAAACCCATGCCCCGCGGTCGAGCGAGGCTTACAGGTTGTATAATCAATGCCCCATTTTGCAAAAGGGCCAATTGTGACAACAGGGTACAGCGGAGCTGGTGGCGCACGCATCTTCCGCTGGTATATCTGGAACGCATGACATGAACGGACGGCAAGAATGCAATCCTTAAAAATGGAGGGCCAGAAATAACCGGCGCGGAGGATTTTTTGAGTTGTGGCATATCTGGACATGTGACCACCATAGGCGCCAGAGTGGCAGTCATTCATGACTTTCTCAGCTTCCTCGAGAGTTAGACATCGGCGGAGGATGGATTCAACGCCGAGACGGTACAGGGTGTCCCCGATAATACGGTAGGGTTGAGACTGATGATGGATCCGTCGCCGAGCATCCTTGAATACGGCGGGACGGAAAGAGGACGTCTGCAAATATACAATAATATCCCTGTACCAGGGATCGAGGGTGCTGATCAGAAAAAGAATTTCGTCCGGGATATGATCCTCTGAGTGAGAGGGTGCAGAAGGAGATGGCAAAGAGCAAAGTAACTTAGCAAAGACCAGGGACTTCTTAGACTTGGCAGAGTGAATTCCAAGTCAAACTCTTGGAGGATGACGATCCACTTTGAGTATTTGCCCCCCAGCAACTGACATGACAAAATGTACGTCATCAGGTTGCAATCAGAAATTACGGTCGTGGTGTGCAACAAGATATAATGTCGGAAATGTTGGACGACAAAAACAGCGGCCAACGCCAACTTCTCGACGTAAGCGTATCGAGTCTCTGTGTCTAAGAGGTTGCGGCTGAGGTAATATATGACGTTCTCAGTGTCATCATCGTCGTCTTGCACAAGAACCATGCCGATAGTGGTATCAGCGGCGGCCAGATACAGAGTATAATCGTGATGGTAATTCGAAGGTTGTAATAATGGAGCAGAAACAAGGAGACCCTTGAGACGCTCAAAAGACACCTGAGCGATAGCATCCCAATGAAAGGGGGTATCTCGCTTCAATAGCCGTGTAAAGCCTTTAGCCACTTCAGCATAGTTCGGAACGAATCGTCTTAGGAAATTTGCTTTGCCCTGCAAGCTCTGCAACTACTGCAAAGAAGCAGGGGGAGGAAGATTCATAATAGCTTCGAATTTGAGGGGATCCAGATGGATGCCCTCTCGGGAGACGATAAACCCGAGTAGTCGGCCTGATTCAATGCAAAAGACACATTTATGAGGATTGAGCCTGATACCGTAGTGTCGACAGCGGAGAAAGATTTCACGAATATGGGAAGGGTGGTCCTGACGTTTGACTGAATGAGCTGGAAGATCATCCAGATATGGTTGTACAATGTGTCGGATGTCATGAAAAGCATAGGACATTGCATGTTGGAAGGTAGCACTGGCATTCTTCAAACTGAAAGGGAGCTTCTTGTAAGCAAAAGTGCCCCAAGGATAGATAAAAGCAGTCTTATGCTGATCAGCGGGCGCAATGTTGATCTGGCTATACCCAGAAAAACCGTCCATAAATGAATAGATTTCGCTTCCTGCACACTCATCAATGAGCTGATCGATGAAGGGTGTGGGGAATTTATCCTTGGACAGGCACGGTTGATGTCATGGTAATCAACACAGACTCGAATGGTACCCTGCTTTTTGTTCACAGGGATAATATTAGAAACCCAATCCGTCAGTGGAATGGGGTAAATGAAACCAGCCTTGAGAAGCTTTTCAACTTCTGCTTTAATGGCTACAGCCTTTCGGGGGTGCACGGGGCGTAGACGTTGACGAACAGGCTTAGCACCCGGATACGTAGGTATCTCATGCACCACTATGCTAGGGTCAATTCCGGGCATTTCTTCATAGGACCAAGCGAAGACATCACGAAATTCGCGAAAAATATCAGTGTAGAGTTGAATTTCCTCCAGAGTACAAGTGACTCCAATGTGAATATGCTCGACAATCCCTGGTTTCACAGAGATGTCGATGGGTTGGGTCTGCGTAATGTTTCCCATATTGCCTTCAGAGGACACTTGATAAACTTGAATAGGTGTTTGAAGGGGCTGAAATGGGATACAAGAAGCAAACCGTTCGAGACAGGTGATCATTTCCTGATGGGCAGGGAGGAACGAGGAACGATGGTGATGATCAGACCAAGGAGGTTCCTCAAGAGACATGGTCTCTATAATGGCTTCATCGGAAGGAAATATTTCCTTTAATGGATCCGAGGTAACGTCATCTCCAAGCCAAGGGGAATGAACATACGAGTTGGGAACACTGCTCGGAGGAGCAGGTTCGGGAGGGGGAGCCAATGCAACAACGATTTCAACATAGTTGAGCTCGGCGGGACTCAACAGCATCATATCGCCCCAAGATTCTATCTGATTAGCGGGAGGAAGGACCCACGGATCAGAACGCACGGAAATCATATTAATAGGAGTGAGATTAGGAGGTGGGAGGGAAAAGACACCCATCAGGGCGGGATCTTTAAAGAGTCCAGCTCCCACACTCTCACATGATTTGGAGGTATGCTCCACGAAAGGCACGTTATCTTTGGAAGAGGAGGCGAAGAAGGAGAGCTGGTCCACGGTGACAATCTTCCCTTGATGAGGGAAACGAATGACACGGAAAAGAGAGGAAGCCATGGCTTGCATGGCGTATGTCTAGCTACGTCCAAGGAGGAGGTTGTAGGTAAGATTAGCATCGACAACTTCGACCTCCACTTCGACCATCTTCCCTTCCAAAGAGATGGGCAATTGTTAGAGGATACCATAAGGATGGGACTCTCTTCCATCAAAGGCTTCCAATGTTGTAGGAGACTAGCTCAGCATCGGATAACCAATAGCTTTCCAACAGGAAACAGACATGATGCAAGTCGAAGCACCTTCATCAATGACTGTACGATGAATCGTTTTGGTATTGATAATGACCTATATGAGGAAAGCGATTTGGTGAGGCAGTCTCGGCTTATGGCCCTCGAGGTCAAAAGAAATCAGATCCGATTCAGCTGGGTCTATGCCACTGATGGCCGATAGCAAGGTCTTCCTCTGGGAGGGGCAGCTTTCGAGAACTTCTAAGGCGGACATAGCAGACAGAGCCTGAGCTAAGTCCTCAACGATGCTGTAGTGCTGGGCAGCACGAGCATTAGGGTTGTAAGAAGACTTCCGGAGTACACCTTAGGGTTGAATATTTATTAAGAGCAGTTAAGAATTCCTGAATAGATTTCACCATGTAAACTTAGAGAAAATGGGAGCACTTAAGAATTCCACATTTATAACTAGTTCTAAAGAAAACATAATTAGCAACAAAGATTTAGTTTAGGGTGCCTCAATGGACAAATCCTAAACAATTCTTTTTCCTTACTGCTAAGAGTATTAAACATATAATATAGATGGTTTCAGCAAACAGAGAAAATACAAAACACAGTTCAGAAGAAACTTATTGTATCACGAGATAACACGGGAATCCTGCAGTAGCCAACAATCTCATCACAACATGTCCAAGCAAACCAAATAGACACACCAATAGCTTCTTGTATTCAACTTTGAGAAGATACAGCGGAGCTCTCCAGAATAAAATCAACAACCCCAAATAAGTTATGCGTGGGGATATATATACAAAGTGTTTCACAAAATATCCTAAAGATGAGTCATTAACTCATAACTTTCTTACCAACTTTCAAAAATAGTAGATACAACAGTTATTGCCATTAAAATAGACAAACAACAACTGTTCATTTCTGTCAGAGTTCTTTGACTTTGCAACCAACTGGGTCGACCGAGTGCTTGCATCCATTTCGAGGAACTTCGCCTTTTGCTGCTTTGCCACGGCGTGACTGCTTTTGCCTCGTCACCTGCACTCATTTATTTGTGCCAAGTCATTATCCTTGTTATCCAGCTGCTCTTTCTATTGCCACCCAGGTAGATTGAACATGTGAGTCTTTTTGAAAAGGCTGACTCGAGAATGATCAAAAAGAATTTTAACCAAAATTTGATTTATCAAAGTAATGTTTCTACCATGCCTCTCCACCAATATTCAGTAGGAAATTGGTGTCTCTGTATTTTAATTAGAGTCTCATCAGCTTCACTATATTTGTAGTAATTTGGAGGTATTTCAAAAAGGTGCTTGATCTCATGCTCAATAAAAAACAAATTTTCCAACTTTTCATAGAGAGTCTGCCCAGATGGGGGCCCTGTTTCCTTTAAACTGCTTGCGGATGCTCTTATTTGATTTGTTGCATAATTGTTGACCCTCTTGGCATAATTTTCATGTGATAACAACCTTCCTGCACTAGTTACCAAGCTGGGAAGACCTCTGTTATGCAATGCTGTGATTTTTGCAATAAATTCATTTACCTCTGTCTGCATTTCTTGACACCTTCTGTCCAATGTTTGCACATAGTTCCTCAAGGTAAGCACCCTCTTTATTAGTAATATGGTATCAGTTCTATCTCTGATACCCATTCCTGCTAGCTGAAGGCCAGTGCGATTGTTGAGGACTTGAATCATTCTGTTAGCTATTTCAGGCATATTTCCCAGGGATGCCCGGGCTCTTTGTCCTTCTGCTTTTGCCCTGCTTAGGAGATCCATTTGCTCATGGATAGTTTCGATGGACTGCCATTGGTCTGTAATGGATTGACCAATGTTGGCCCATAGAATCTCCTTGACTTCACTTATAATTTTGTCCAAAGTGAGCTCTTTTTCTAACTCTTTTATCCTTTTCTCAAGAGCTCTTATCTCCCTTACTCTTTCAGCCAAATTCTGCTTGGATTTGTCATATTTCTCTTCAAGCTTGGCTAACTTTTCTTTAGCCTCTTTCAGTTCAGCCATCTGCACTTCTAGAGCTTCAAGCTCCTTCATCATATTCTGCATGCTGAGGCTGGGTACCTATTCTGATGCTGGTGCTGAGCCTGAGGGGCCTGCCTCCAATGTTTGCCCGGTGGGAGGAGCTAGTGGAGTTATTATTTGAGGAGTATCCTCAATATTTATGACTGCTGGTGGTGGCTAAGCTGCTTGCCCTTCTAGCCTTTGCCTTAGGGCTGCTTCCAAAGCACCCTCTGTTTCTACCAATCTCTTATGTAAGGTCAAGAGTAGAGCAACCACATCTTGATCTTTCTTTTGTTCTGCAACCCCTTCAGTCTGAGGGTGATGGGTAGGTGGTATCTTGATCTTCTTTCTCAAAGCTGCTATATCCTCATCCTTCTTCTTCATCAAGGCCTGCACACCCTTAGGATCATTTGGATCATGTCCTAGTTCTATAATAATTTCTTCCAAGGACTTGATTCTGTTGTCCTTGGCTTGAGATGATGCCTTTTCTAGCTCCAGCTGAGCAGCAGTATTGTGTAGAGAATTTTGTAACTTGTGTGCCAACAGAGTTTTATCAGCCAAGGTTGAGTAGACCATCTCCTCGGTTTGCTTGTGTAGCTCAATCTGATCCATGGGGTGGATGTCTTTGGCAAACACTTCCAAGTTGGTTCTGATGTAGTCTGCCGTTGACTGAGGATGCTGCATGGTAGGTCTAAAATGACTGAGAGTCATCTTCCCTTCTTGAATATCATAGGCTGACATGAGTCTCTCCTGATTGGTTGGTGCCATTCTAAGTAGTTGGTTATAGAGCTGGTATCTAACCGGCTCATTTCTTGCTTTTATGTCTGTGAACTGCTTTTTGATACTAGATTCTGCCTTGGTTCGCTGCCTTGAAGAACTTACTTCTACTCCTCCTTGCATTTCTTGCTCTTGCTGTAAGGAGTTGGCCGATGTTTCGATGCTAGGAGGGAGCATAGCATTAGTTGGTCTTTTAGGCATTTCCTCCTCAGGGAAGGGATTGAGTCTTTGCCTTTTCTCACCTTGCGGATCTGTTGAAGTGGTGAGAGGAGTTTCCTCTTGCCTATCCCTTTTCCTCATTCTTTCTTCATGTGTAGGTGTTTGTAAAACTGTAGTTTCAACTATTACCTCCTGCCTTGGAGGGATTTGCTCTTGGGTTTGCTGCTCTATGGAGGCAGGCACTTCAGCCATTTCTTCTTGTTTCTCCACTTTCTGCTCCAAATTAGGAAGTGATTCCTCTTGTTGTACTTCTTTGCCTTTAGCTATGTTTGCTGCTTGACCAGTTGCTTTGGCAAATTGCTGGGGAACAGTGGAAGATGAGGCACTTTCTCCAAGATGCCGAGGGGTTGGAGACCAAACCTGTCCAAAATATTCCAAGTCAACTGCCTTTTCTAAATTCTTAATTGCTCTTTCTGCTAATTCTTCTTCAGAATAATCCTCCACTAATGTGCCTTCTTTCCACTCTAGTTGATTAGCATATTTTTCAATTTGTGGAATGCTGAAATGATCATAGGTAGCAAGCCTATACTTGATTCTTCTGAGGCTTATGAAATGATTAGGGTCATATGGTGCCCAATAGAAGCTTGTTTTGAGCTGGAGGCTTTTTAGGATCTTGTCCGCCTCTCCCCAGGCTTCTTCCCTCTTATTAAATATGAATGGACCCAGTTGGTGCTTAATTTTCAGCTGTGCTTTCTTATTTTTGCTATGAAAGTGTACCATGTCTGAATTGCCAAATTGCCGAAAGTACTCTAGGGCAAAAAGTCTCATGGGAACGTACTTTGGCAGTCTGTATGGGGCTAGCTCACAGCCATATATTCTGATAACTGTGTGGTCTTGGTAGAAGTACCAATCTCCAATGCTATAGTTCTTTGACAGCTGGAGGATCTTCTGCATTTCATCGGTGAGTCTAGGAGGAGGAGAACTCTGTAGCAGGGACAAGGCTGGATGAATGAACAGATCAATGAACTCACAGTAGTTGTATGGAGAGTAAAAGATATGGTGACAGACTGGTGTCCAGTATATCACTGACCTCCTGTTTCCTTTTGCACCCAGCTTTTTGAGAAAAATAGGGAAACTGTCAGGCTGATTGTATAATATCAAGTGATATATGTATGAAGTAAATTTAAATACCCTCTCTCTCTCCAGATTCATGAATTGCTCATGAATTCTGTCAGCAATAAATGTGGCATAATCATACTGGACAGCAGGGGGCTGTCCTGGAGTGAACATGGATAGCATTACCAAGACTGTTTCATCCACATATTCACTGGTATTGTAACCCAGGATGTAGGATATCATATCCACTAGCAGCCTCCCTGTTTCATTGAACCAAACATGCAGATAAGGAGGAGGTTGCTGGGGCTGGTAATCTGGCTGCATGAACAACTGGCCAATCCTTGTGACCTCTGAGCTGGCCAGCTTGGCACCTTGTTTGAGCAGAAAATTCATAGAAAGGGGCACCAGAGGTTTAGTTGGCTCAAAGCTTAGCATCTCATTTATGGATTGAGGAGTGATGTGAAATAAAACAGTCCCAGATGGAGCCAAAACTGCTCTTTGAGTGGGTTCATAGTGTTCACAACACTGATGGATGAAGTCTGGGAACACATTCACTTGTGGAAGGTAATAGATGGGCAAGTTGGACTCCCAGATACCTATGTCATCAGCACCACTTATGTGTTTCTTCTTCAGCTCACAAATGGTTTCTATGTGATATTTGTTGCTTATTTCAACCGTTTCTTTGATTTGATAATCCCGGTCAGCAAGGGCCAACCATTCTAGGTTCTTATGTGGAGCATTCAGAGGTGCAATGTTTAATGCCACAGGGGCCTCCATTGCTTAGTTGTCACTTGGAGTTGAATTGTACTTGAGTTTTGAACAAAGGTAACACTTGAACAGTGAATTTTGAAGGATAAAGCAATTTGCAGAGAGAAAAAGGGGTAAATTGGGTGAAACAGAGGTAAAATGCTGCTGAGAGAGGCGAAAAGGATGAATTATAATGCAGTGGTTCACCTTGCGAAGTGAGGAATGCTTGACAAAGGGTCTGAGCCAAAATGGTGCAGTGAGTGCGGGAATTGAACGGGTTTAGAGCCGGGACGCCCCTCTGATAAACTTTTAGTTTAGTTTTGCAGTTACAGGGAAATTGACTGGTTAATTTTGAATTTTTAACAGTGGAGGACTGAAAACCAGGTTGCGCAGAGGAATGGTAAATACCTGGCAATTACGCAGCTAGTGGGGTGCTAACAGTGGTGAATCCGTGGCGGCAGCAGCTCAAGGTTCAAATTTCTGGAGGTTGGCGAAAACGTCGTAAAATGGCATGCAGGCAGCATAAAGATCTTCAAATGAAAAATGAGAAAAAACATGACTTTTGTGCGAAATATGGAAAAATCGATTTTTGGCGCTTTTTATGAATGACATCAGCATGACGTCATTGGTCCGGTCAGGGTACGGTGGGATGACGTGGTGACGCATGACTGGGCTGAGGTGGACGAGTGACGGGGCGGCCATGTCGGATTGACGGATAATATAGGCGCTGACATGACCTGCTGACGTAACGCTGACGTGATGCTGGCATGGGCTGGAAAGGAACGGCGGTAAGCGGTTTTATCGGACCGCTTTTGGTACGGGCCCGGTATTTGTCGGAAGCCGCCCGATACAATCAGGAACTGACACGCGCCCTAGGGAATACGTCAGCCGACTGACAATTTCGGGCGCTAAAGGCCGGACGGCGGGGGTGGTCCGAAATCGCCGAGGACCGTCGGATGGGAGGGCCCGGATCCGACGGATGACGGACAGTGCAAGTGCCAGCACGATACGGCGGGATCCAGCAACCTTTTTTAATTATTTTTTGTTTTTTTGGTGAAATGCGCCGAGATATAAAACATTGGATAAACGGCTAGAGTGGGTTTTTTGCAAAATTTTTAAAACCATCGGGAAGGAACATGAATTTACAACTTGTAAGGTGGGTTAGGGCTATTAAATCAACCAGATGTTAATTTAATCCCCAAATATAGTATGAACATCAATCTACATTAGATTTCAACTTTATTATACTTTCACTCTTTAGGGTATATGGCTAAATTGCCCAAGGGGAGGATATATACATATTTTGGGATTTTTTGCATAAAAAATGTTATAATACTAGGGGAAGGGGAAAAGTTAGGGAGTTATATAGTAAGATTAGAGGTTAATATGGATGTAAAGGGTTAAAGGAGAACTGAAGGCTAAGCTTAGGAAGTAAAGTTGGGTTTGGAAGCATATGAGAGTGGGGAATGGTTTTACACAGGAAATGTGGCTTTCTTGTGTGATGGAGACCAGCACCTTGGCTTGATGTTGCTGCAATTTTAGAGTGATGTTAGGACTGGATGAGGAGATCCCACTGGTCCACTGAGGGGATGTTAGAAAGAATTATTGTGGGGAACGATGGCGAAATTAGACATGCTTCCATACTTTGTTATCAAGATGCTGAGTAGATATCTCTATTCTTGGCAATATATGCTTTCTTTGTCAAGGCTAGCAACA
Source organism: Pinus tabuliformis (assembly GCA_031772625.1). Lineage (NCBI taxonomy): Eukaryota > Viridiplantae > Streptophyta > Pinopsida > Pinales > Pinaceae > Pinus > Pinus tabuliformis. The sequence continues at coordinate 744,480,057 of CM062807.1, read as the reverse complement.
TGAAGGAAGTCAAGCTTCTGCAACCCCTGTCTACCTACCCATCTTAATACCTAGCAATTTTTATTACTTCAAGGAGGGTGCATTTGGACTTGCAAACCCTCAATTGCTCTTTTCTTTTTCTTTTTCAAATGCCTTTCTATCTAAGACTACCCTTGTTACTTCCAAGGGCCCAGATTAAGCAGTTGGGCACCTTTATTCTCTACCTAACTATTAATCTGCCAGTATTAAACTGTTTGGACAGATTCTCATTCTCTATTCTACAGCATCAATTTAAACATGGCATGACCCAGATTACACTATTGGATCACCCATCAACAAGTAGGACATGAACAAAATTGTTTACAGATGTGTTTTACACACAAATATGGAATCTTTGCATCATCAGAGCAGAACATATTTGGAATTTCCCCTGCCAATCATGATATATGAAACCTATTGGTATAGGAGGCTAACAGTGGCTCCACTTGGGGATGGTTTTTCCGTATGAAAGACCAAGAACAGCAGGTCAGAATGCCTTGGTCCTTGCCCTCTGCCAAAATCAGGAACTTTTGCTTCCTAGATGACCAAAATTGGAGCTTTGCCAAGCAAAACAAAATAACTTGAAGTAGTACCTTTTCCCTTGATCATTCCCAAAATTTGTGAAACTGGAACTCTATTTGCCTGCTGAAAACAAACCAACTATTAATGTACAAGGCAGTCTTGGGTTATATACATGGAAAGTAGTCAAAATAGTGCTTTAACATTCGGCCATTCACAGGTCCCTCTTCAACCACAGTGCCATCCAGATTTTTTAAGAAATATGTGTTGTTTCCTTGCACTGCTTGAATAACAAAGGGTCCTCTCCAGAGGGAGTCAAATTTGCCATGTTTTCCCTTGTCCTCTCTTCTTGAATCCCATCTCAGTACTTTATTCCCAATGAAAAAATCCTCTGCTTTGGTTCTTTTGTCAAAAATTTTCTTGAGTTTCTCTTGCAGAACCTGAACCCTGTTGTACACTTGGTCTCTAGTCTGCTGCAAACAGATGGTTTGATTAATTCTTCTTTGTATATCATTGGGCTCAGCTAGAACTTCTTGTAGTAACTTGATGACAGGAGCCCCTAGTGATGAGGGAAACTTGGCCTCCATACCATAAACCAACTCATATGGGCTGGTCCCAATAGATCTCTTGGTCGTCAATCTGTCTGCCCATAAGGCATTTACAAGCTTTTTGTGCCAATTTTTCTTGTTTTCCTCCAATATCTTCTTGATGATGTTAATGAGGCTCTTATTAGATGATTCAGCTAAACCATTGCCTTGAGGATAGTATGTTGTGGAGTGGCCCAAAGTGATATGAAACTTATGGCAAAAGTTGACCATTTTCTTAGATCTGAAGGCAGCAGCATTGTCTGTAATGATCTTTTCAGGGCAACCAAATCTGGACAAAATATTAGTTTCAAGAAATTGAATGATAGTGGAGTCATTTGCTTGTCTGCATGGAACAACCTCAATCCACTTGGTAAAATAATCTGTGGCTGTTAAAATCCATTTATGCTGACCTGAAGATGAAGGATGAATCTCCCCAATAAAATCTAAGCCCCATTGTTGAAAGGGCCTCTCTGTTGAAATGGGCTTAAGGGGTAATGGTAGCAATTTTCTTTTGCCTTCAAATATCTGACACTTATGACATGAAGTAACAAATTTCTTGACATCTGCAAATATAACAGGCCAATAGTAGCCAGCCCTTAATATCTTATCCACAGTAGATTTCCAATACAGATGTCCTCCACAATCCCCTGCATGAAAATCTCTCATAACACTGTCAGTTTGATTCATAGTTAAACAATTAAGCAATATTCCTTCATGATTTTTCCACAATAAGGCACCATCTGCAACACAAAATTTAGAAGCTTTCATTCTTAGAAATCTGCTTTTAGTTCTGGACAACCCTGGGGGAGCACACAGGTTTTGCAATACATAACAAATATCAGCATACCAGGGGGATTGTTCAAAGGCTATATTGATCTGTGGAGTCGCCAGCTCCGGTTCATTGTCCAGTTCATTGATGTCTAAGGCCTGAAAATTTGTTTCAGACATTAATTTGGCTAAACCCTGTCCTTTTATCAGCTTAGTGGGTTTTATCTCAATATCATACTCAAGAATGCTAGCAATCCACTTGCCTCTTTTGCCTTCTAGCCCTTCTTGAGTCAATATGTCTTTTACAATAGCATTTGGCACATAAGTAGTGACATGAGAGTATAGAATATAAACTCTAAAATCTTTAATGGCCTTAACCAGGGCATAGGCCTGCTTTTCCATGATCTGATACTTCAAGGGTGCATCTCTAAGGGCTCGGCTGAAAAAGGCAATGGGCTTCTCATTCCCTTGATTATCCTTCTGCAGTAAAACAACAGCGATAGTATGTTGGGAGGCAAAGGAGAAAATAATGAAATCCCTATCAAATTGGGGGCTTGTAAGGACTGGGGTTTGAGTCAAGGCGGTCTTGATGCCCTCAAAGGCCTGTTTGGCCTCCAACGTCCATTTCACTTTGGAATCTTTTTTCAACATGTGGTTTAGCAGCCTTATCAATTCTGCTAGGTTTGGGATGAATCTTCTTAAAAAGTTGATTTTTCCCAAAAAGGCTTGCAATTCCTTTACATTTCTTGGTTGTGGGACTTGTAGAATGGCTTGAATCCGGTCTGGATCAATTCTAATCCCCTCTTTTGAAATAATGTGGCCTAGCAGTTTACCCTCCTCTAGACCAAACAGAGACTTTTTGGGATTTAAGGAAATTCCATACTTCCTACATGTCATGAATATTTGCCTTAGGTGTTTAAGGTGCTCTTGGTCAGATTTTGAAAAAGGGGTGAGGTCATCCAGGTAAACAACTAGGAAATCATGTATCTCCTTGGCAAAGGCAATATCCATTGCTCGTTGAAAAGTAGCCCCTGCATTTTTCAGTCCAAAAGGCATTTTGACATATTTGAATGTTCCCCAAGGGGTTGTGAATGTTGTTTTATCCTGATCATCCGGGTGGACCAGGATTTGATTAAAGCCTGAAAACCCATCAAGTAATGAAATTCTTGAAGCTCCCACCACTCTCTGGAGGATGTGATCCATTTTAGGTAAGGGGTAATTATCTTTGAGGGATACTTGATTTAAATTTCTTAAGTCAACACAAAGCCTAATTTCACCTGTTTTCTTCCTTGTAGGGACAAGATTAGAAATCCACTCTGAAAATCTAATGGGTGCTATAATACCTGCTTCAAACATTTTTTGTACCTCTTTCTCAATCAAAGGAAGAAGAACTGGGTTAATTCTCCTTAGTTTCTGCTTGAAAGGCTTTTGATTTGGTTTGAGAGGAATAGTATGTTGAATGACTATAGTATCATAAGATTTTAAGTCATCATAACTCCATGCAAACACATCTTGAAACTCTTTAAAGAGGTCAACATACTTCGGCTTTTGATCAAGGGGCAAAGAGTTTGATAGTTTTATTATCTTGGGTTTTTCCATTGTTCCAATGTTACATTCCTCAATGGCAGCATTTAGGGGCTGCATCTTTGGTTTCCTAGGAATATCATTTGAGTCAAACATGTCTTCCAAAGGAGTCAGGCCTGTGGGTAAAAAATTGTCTTTTAATTCTATAACTTCAGCCTCTGCTCCTGCTATTTCATCAAGATTGATTTGTTTAAGCTCTTGCACGTTCTTGTTACTAAAGGTTGTTGGATGAAGTATTTGGCTTGTTGTTTTAGCTGATATAGTTGTTTGACCTTGATTGCTTTGTTGTTGTGAGTCATTTACAGCATCAGCATCAATATTTAAACCTGAAAATTCTTGTTGCAAAGTTAAAAAGTTGTTTATCTGTGTATCATCTTCAAATACTTGCCAGTCTTTGACATTGTTTGGGACAGAAGGTCTGTGCTTTACCTCAGCTATGAAACAGTGATTAGGCTCAAAGGGCAATTTACAAGTGCTAGCAAACGTAGCCAGACTATGTGCATGAAGGTTGTGAGTTCTGGAAATCTTGCTAAGTTGGAATTCAGTAAAAGTGTTGAGTATTTCAGTAGCAGCAGATTTGTATGCTCTCAGTCTGTTGTCATTAGTGACAAAATTACCTTTCATTTGTTGGATAATGAGGTCAGAATCTCCTAGAATTGACACTCTTGTTGCCTGTAAGGATTTGACTAATTTGAGCCCTAATAGAAGGCCTTCATACTCCGCCATGTTGTTAGTGCATCTGAAATTTAGCCTATAAGCATGACCCTCTGCATGATCGTTTTGCCTATTGTGGATCCATACCCCTGCTCCTGCTCCTAATTTGTTAACTGAGCCATCAAACTCAAGGTACCAAAGGATGCCTTGATCTTGGGCAGTATTAGGAGATTCAGTTGACTTTGGAATGGACAATTGAGATTCTTGTTTTTTATGTGATTGATCTTTTAAAACAATTTCAAGGTTTTGGGCAACTGACTGCTCAATTGTGAGTGTTTCTTGTTCCATGACCAAAGGTTTATCATCAGCTATAGGGCAAGCATCATCATTAAACAGGATAAAAGAATCCATGTCAGAATGAATTGCATAAATAGGAAAGTTTTGGGGTTTATCCTCACTGCTCACCACATATTTCATCAATGTCTCTCTGTACAGTCTCTTTGGTTGCCCAAAGACTGATATGGTCGCATAAGACATGTCTAATTGGAGGGATCCCTGGAGTTTGGCTGTTATGGACATTTTTGTGCCTTACAGCTCTAAGCATGAAATGTCCATAAACCAAGGGCTCCTAAGTCCCTAAAAGTTTTGTTCTAACTCCTAAAGGAACAAGGTCAATAAAATACAGCTTCTCCCAGAAGTTATCCACCAGAAACTGCTCAGAATCAGTCAAATCAAGATCATTTCAGCTGCTCCACTAGCCAAGTGCGTTGCATAACACCCAAGTCCACTAGCTAGGTGCGTTGCAACGCACCTAAATTCACTACCAGGGTGCGTTGAGCGGGAAATGACAAGTGGCAGAGTCATTCCACGAGGTGGAGAGACAATGGAAGCTTCTAGAATCTTCTCCAATGACACTTGCCTCACTGAATTCGACCAAGGATGAGTAAGAGGCTCTCAGTCTCCAAGTGGAAGCAAGAACTGACAGAGAGAAGACACTAGTCAAATCATAAGCTGACTCATCCTCCTTGCATACATCTATATATGGATCCCTCATCCCAGTGATCCAGAGGCTGGAATTTTGTACATTGCAAAGAATTGCTGTTGGTTTTGAGATAGATATCAGAGTATTGGGTGATTTATGCTTTGTTGGAGGTGAAGAGGGGCTTCCTTGCTGGGAGGTTGATGCTGGATCAGGAATCATCGGTTGTAACTCCTCCTGGAACTTCTTGTTATATCAATAAAACTATTTGAGTTTCTCCTACATGCTTGTGTATCATTGATGTTTGTTACATTTGTATGTTTAGCTTAAATCTGATCCTAAGCTTTTTATGAATATAAATCCATGTCTTTGTGTAGTTTTCTTCTTCTGTGATCTTACAGGAACTTGGTAAAGCTGGGAAAGTAAGGAAGCAGGTAGCTGGAAACTGTCAAAGAAGAGAGAGATTGGATCAAAGGACTAGCGCAAGACATAGGTTGGTTCATCCTATTCCTCTTTGTTTATAGTTCATAAAGAAGAATACAAAAGTAGTTTTCTCTGTTTGTTTCCAAGGTAACTGTCACACCTTAATGGGATAGAGTCATTCTGAATAGACACTTATCCCGATAACAAAATGGCGACTCCGTTGGGGATGATTGTCTAGTTAGTTTGTTTGTGTTTCTCTTGTTGTTTGTTTCATAAACTTAGAAGTAGCAAATCGAATTGCATTTCCCATTAACAATTGCAAAGTAGACATCTGCTGCTTCAATCCATTCACTGGATCTGTTTATGATTTGAACAGCTGATTCACAAATGATCTGATTGCCCTTTGTGATAGCTCTTAGACCTTCTTTAAATCTACCCTCTGATTGTGCATTACTGATTGCTTTTACTCGGCCAAAAACCATAGATTAAACTGCAAACCGTGACCCAAAACTCGGATAGAATTCTCGTTTCTGCCCCAGCGCAGGTACTGTGAAGAGTTCCTGCATTTCATCGCAGTTCTCGAGAGGGCAACTTGTGTTGAAATCCAGTTTCTCTGTGTAACAGGTGCACTGATCAGCCTAGCCTTGTGCAGCTGAGGTTCTTTGCTCAATTTTTTCAGTTTTATCTCTGATTTTTGCAGCCTGTGATCAGTGTATGTGTCTGTTTCAAAACCCCTTTTCCTTGCTGTAATTCCGCCTCAATTGTATAAAATAAACTGTAGATGTTTTTGTGTGTTTGTTATGTCATTTACAGTTTCCCATTGCAAAAGTAGAATAGTCATACTATCATCCTTTGGTTCAGATCTGTCGCAAGTGTCGATTTTGATCATAGGAGAAAATTTATTTGTTGTTGACAGTCGATTATGCTTTTACTTTTGCCTTTGGTTTGAATTTGTGACTTTCTAGTGTCGAAACGAGTATTTATTTCAAAATCATAAAGTGTCGTAATCATCTCTACCTTTTGATTTCGGAAAGAAGCTTGTTTGTGTTTATCACTTGAAAGCAAATTCAGATTTGTACAACAACTTCCTTTTTAGGCATCAATATTAAGAAAGTGAAAAACAAAACACATGAATGTGCATTTGCATATTGACAGTCTGTTTGGCTTGATTTAGGAAAGTGCATTTACAGTGTGCTCTTTGCTCTTTGCGAAAAGATTGTGTCTTTCTTTTCCCTTAGTAGCTAGGATTTTCATTGCTGAAAAGAGATAAAAGTTTGTTTATCATCTTTAGATTGCATTTTAGGAATTACATCTACATCTCGTGGTGATCCCAAAAGGAAAACTTCATAAGAAAGATCAACTTAAAATAAACTCAATGAACTTAACAACGCTTTGTAACTTAACGCACAACATTTAGACGTCTAGGCTAGAGACGTATTCCGGCGTCGTAAAGCCTGGTAACTGTTGTCCTCACTGATGGTTGGGTGATTCCTCCACTTTGAGACGATAAGTGCCAGTACGGACTTGTGCTCCCATGTACCGTCGAGTATATATTGGGAGACCCCTATAGGCTTAAAACCTTTTATCCATAGGAAGCCGTGTCGGCCGCCCTACTGATCGCAATGCACTGAACACAGCATTCGGGAAGATTGACTGCCGTACCGTAAAAAGTATTCTGCAGTTTTGCGATTGGTTTGGTACTCCCTCTACCTAGACCTCCAGAGCAGTCCCTTTCGTTCCTTTTCAGACTCCTTAATGGAAAAGGTCCATCTGAGCACTTGTCACTTCAGGCTCATTAAAAATCGAAGGAGACTAGAGTCATCTTTTGTTTTTTCTCGACTCTTAAAAACTGAAAAAAAAAGTTGTGTCAAAAGCGTCTAAAATTCATTTAATACGGAAACATACTTTCCCTTTTATTTTAGTTGATCGAGTAATCTGCAATCGTGGAAGAAAGTCAATTGAAACCCCGTCGTTCGCGGAGGCTTACGAGTCAACCGTCTTTGTCTCCGGAAGCGAAACCAGTACGGACAAAGCGAACTCGTTTAACCGGATCCAAGTCTCCTATCAAAGTTAGAACAAGTGTTCCAACGACATCAGAGACTCCGGTTACTCCAAACATTTCTGGAATCCCTGCCTCAACAGAAGAAGTTCAACAGCCACAGAAGGATAGTGGTATTGATCCTAGTTTGAGAATAAACACTTGTGTTACTGAACCAGTTCCATCTATAACCGGTTCAGAGAGTCTTACTCTTCAAACATCTGTCGCTGCTTCTTCGGCACCAGAAATATTTTACGGACCTGTCAGTCTTCCCCTTCCACCTGGTCTGATTGCAATAGAAGAAATTATAGAAGATCCTCAAACAAGTACTCCAACACACTTTGGAGTCGGGGTCACTCTATATCCTTCGACATCAGAAGTTTGTCTACCACCAGTGGAAGTTCCTGTAAAATCGCTAGGTAATCTTTTGGATAGACTACAAATGTCTGAACAATTGTCAACATCTAGGACTGTGTCTTCTGACACAGCGACGGTAGAACTCCCTGTTGTCACTCCGACAATGTTCGTCGGCATACCATTTGTCCCGACTAACTCACAACCGCTAGAAGGAGCCCACCTAGGGGCAATTTCGATAGTCTGGTCCGTTCCTGTTTGTTCATCCGGAATAATATCCGGAAACTCTTATGTTGTGTCTCAACAAATGGATCCATTTGGAGGTCAATTTGGGCAGTCCGGTCCCTAAGGGCAAAAAATTCCCTTGAGTTCTAGATTACCACCATATGGGGGGAAGTATGCCCTTTCATTATCCCCTCCGAGAGGATATCCGTACGGGAGTTCACAACAGCATTTAGGTTATACTGGAATTACCTCAAGTGGTTGGGTACCTATACTACCTCAACAACCAAGAGTTGTGTATTCGATGCAACAATGTGTACCTGTGTCGAACATACCGACTACGCCAGCTATTGTGACGGTGTCACAAGTTCAAACGCTGCCTGTTGTATGCCAACCTCAGGTTTCTCAGGTTGTAATGCAACAACCCCTTGACCCTGCGACTCAACCACAATCACCGACTAGTGGGGCGACACAAGTCCAGACGGGTACAATTACCCCTCACCTTGGTCAAACGGTTAGTATCGGGTAATAGCACATGGATTCACAACTGTGGCTGGTGCAATACCAACAACCACAATTCCAACAAGTATACCAAGGTGCTGAGCGGCAGATCTTTGCGAACAGTGCACAGTCGTACATTCAAAATGGTCAAAATCAACCATTCTATAATGGTCAAGTCCACCAACCTTACCAAACATACCAGCATCAAATGCATTATGCCGGTATGCAAAGACCAACTGCTCAGGCAATTCCATCGTATCCTGGGTATGCTTCACCTAACCTGAATCAACAGTTACCATTTGTGGAAACTTTAGAGTTACCTAATTTAAACCAGTTAACAAACGATCCAATTGCTTACGCCCCTTGGTGGCCAGCGATTCCGCATAAACTTCCATCAGATATTCCTAAATTTAATGGAAATCCGGATGAAGATCCATCGAATCACGTGATGACCTTTCATCTATTGTGTTCATCAAACACCCTAAATGATGATTCGATAAGACTTCGCCTCTTTCAGAGGACATTAACGGGTCCAGTGGCAAAATGGTACATTGAATTGCCTAGAGCTTCGTTCAACAACTTCAGTACCTTAGCCGCAACCTTTTTAACCCATTTTCAATTACCAATAAGGTATGAAACGGGAACAGAAATTCTTACCAACTTCAAATAGACAACGACCACTCACATATCTGATCATATACATGAATGGCGATGTCGTCATAGGATGGTAAAAACGTACGTTCCCGATCAGCTATTAGCTGAATGGTTTATCAAGTCATTACTGCCTTCCATCACGGAAGATGTGGCAAAGGGGGGAGTCGTAATGGAAGAGCAAGTGATCGCTCGTGCACAATATCTGGGCTTTATTTACACTCAGTCTGGCATGCTCTACGACAAAATACCTGACGCCCCTAGACCGGAATTCTCAATTCCTCCTCCTCCTAAATCGAACAATGACTCTCATGCCGGCGATGGCGTGATTGGTACAATAGACACGAAATAGACAAAGGCTACATCCAAGAAGGCCAGTAAGATTTCAAGTCAAAATGCAAAAGTCAAACTTCTTGCTTCGGAAGTAAATGCTATATCAACAGATAAGGGCAAAGAAACCAAACAACCAGGAAGCAAGAAGAAAGGCAAAGGGAAGAAGAAGAAACAGGATGAGTCATCTCCTGAAAAACCTTCTGCAAACCCTTCTGGGCAAAGGAAACCCTCTGCAGGGTGTCATATATGCGATGAGGATCATTGGACGAAAGAATGTCCATACAAAGCTAAGCTTAAGAGATTCTTTAAAAGTTCGAAAACCTCAGTAGTGTTAACTGATCCGTTTCCAAACCCAGGAACGAATTTGGTTGAAAGTGGAAATGCTTCCCCGTCTCAAGTGCTAATGTTGTCGATTTCAAAACAACAGAATGATGCTTTGATTTTGACAAGGAACAAAGATTATGGGAATCCGCAGCTATCAAACAACAAAGATAAAGATCAACCAAGTAGTTCGACAACAACTTCGACAAAAGTTTTACCACCCACCATCCTTGAATTGACGATAAAACCGCCGAAGGGAGTAGTACACAATTCGACATTTAATCCCCGCGCTAGAGCAGTGCAGCACTATAACATAGTGGAAGATTTGGCCCAATCGCCATCCGCTATGTCGACTCTTGATGTACTAAAAAATTGCCCATCCCAAAGGCAGGCTTTGTTATCGGCCATTGGTGGGATTGATCCAAAGGATTCCAATCTTGTATCCTTCGACCACAAAGGGTACGATCCTCAGTTACCAGCCCAATTAGCTTTCCTTGTTCAAGTGAAAGCCCTCAACAAAACTATTCACCGAACGATTATTGATGGGGGGCATCTACATGTATTATGTCGATGAGTTGCTAGAAAACTTTAGGATCTCCAACCTTGTCGCGGTCTACGACAACATTAAAAGCATTCGACGGAAGGACATATACCCCATACAGTATCCTAAATAACTTGAAAGTTGAACTAGGAGGGAAAACAATAGAAATAGATGTTGAAGTCATCGATGGGAATCTTGATTACAACATCCTACTGGGACGACCATGGATATATGCCATGGCAGCTGTTGTGTCGACCTATTTTAGAAAGATTGCATTTCCCTTTCAGGGAGGGATTACAATCGTCGATCAACAAAACTTCCTCCCCAATGGTTCTCAAGTTACAGGAAGCATTCCCATGATCCATGGAAGCCCCCATTCGCTTCAGAATATCGGAGTAGGCCTACTAAAAGATCCTATACTAATGGGAACTTTCGCTCTTCCACCTCCAATCAATCTGGCGGAAGTAGCATCAATAGGAACCTGCAACATGATATCTTCCACAAATATCTCAAAGAACAATATCAACATGGATCATGCAATGGTTTTTCCCCCGAGCCCAATAGAAATATTATAGCAATCAATGTTTCAGGCATGGGAGGCAAACCCAAATCAACGCTCATCAAGCGTTTGGATAGATAGGTCTAGAGAATATGGTACTCCTTCAGATCCTTGGTCGCAAGTGCATGGCACCGACGAAGGAATTCTCCAAGCTATGGTAATTGAAGGAGCACCATGGAATGATTCCCACCATCGTTCTCTTCTTCCGGATTATGAAGAAGATACTCAAAATGACCTTTACCATCCTTTAGTAGTTGATTTTCTATCAAATACTGTAAATACGGTGGATTCCGAGCAAAACTTATCCAACATTGAAGAGACTATAGCCATAAATATCTCGACCAAAACAGATGTTGTAGAGAATATTTATGTCGACAAATGTTGTTCTCCTTCAGAGCTGGAAATATATAACGCTCTTTTTCGCGAATTCAGAGATGTCTTTGCTTGGTCATACAGTGAAATGCCAGGCATCGACTCGAGTATCGTTGAACATGAAATTAAAATGTATCCGGATGTCAAACCAGTAGGACAATGGCTAAGGCAGGTGCACCCCAAGAAAGCCACTGCCATTAAGGCAGAAGTTGAAAAACTTCTCCATGCTGGTTTTATCTACCCGGTTCCTCTAACCGATTGGGTATCGAATATTGTCCCTGTTATGAAAAAACAGGGGACATTTAGAGTGTGCGTCGATTATAGGGATGTAAATCAAGCTTGTCCAAAGGACAACTACCCTACACCCTTCATTGACCAGATAATTGATGAATGCGCCGGATGCGAAATCTTTTCATTCATGGATGGATTTTCCGGGTATAATCAAATAAACATCCGCCCACATGACCAGTCAAAGACTGCATTCATTTGTCCGTGGGGTACATTCGCATATCGAAAATTACCCTTTGGTTTAAAAAACGCAGGGGCGACGTTTCAGAGGGCAATGAATTATGCCTTCCATGACATCAAAAACATCGTTCAACCATACCTCGACGACCTTCCGGCTCATTCGCGAAAGTGGACTGATCATCCGCAGCATTTAAGAGAGATATTTTTGTGTTGCCGACACTACAAGATATGACTCAATCCGCACAAATTTGTATTTTGCGTCAGTTCTGGTCGTTTACTTGGCTTTGTAGTCTCCAAGGATGGGATTCGTCTCGACCCGTGTAAGGTCTAGGCAATCATAAATTTGCCTCCACCTTCAAATTTGCTTCAAGATTCAGAAACTCCAAGGGAAAGAAAACTTTCTGAGGAGGTTCATTCCAAATTACGCTGAACTTGCTAAAGGTTATACTCGTCTCTTGAAAAAGGAGGTACCCTTTGTCTGGGATCAGGTCGCGTAAGCTTCCTTTGATGCTTTAAAAGATTCCCTAATGAAAGCATCATTAATGTACACCCCTGATTATCAAAGAGATTTTAACCTGTATCTGGCTGCAGCAGATACGACTATCGCAATGGTTTTAGTTTAGGAGGTCGATGGAATTAGACATCCTATTTATTATTTAAGTAAGGACTTAAATGATATAGAAAGCAAATATTAATTATTTGAAAAACTAGCACTTGCATCTGTTCAAGCGATACAAAGATTTCGACACTATGTCCTCTTTCGGAAGACTACCATTCCGTCAGATTGCAACCCCATGACTTATATATTGTCGCGACAGTTGCTTGGGGGCAAATATTCAAAATGGATAGCAATCCTTCAAGAGTTTGATCTGGAATTTGTAAAATCCAAGTCAAAGAAAGCTCTAGTTTTTGCAGAATTATTATGCGATCTCCCATCGTCGTCCAACGATGAAACATCCGAAGAATCAATCGTGGATGAAAGTTTGTTTCTGATATCTACAAGCAATGAGTGGTATGGGGATATAATCATTTATCTCCAAACACAAAAATTTAGGCCAAAGACCACTCACTCTGAACAAAAACGTATACGGTACCAAACAAAAGACTACATGATCGTCGGTGATAAACTTTACCGTCGTGGTATTGATACAGTTCTGAGAAAGTGCCTCACCCATGAGGAGGCCGAAAAAGTCCTGAATGAGTGTCATTCAGGCGCGTGTGGGGGGCATCAATCTAGATATGCTACAACACAAAAAATCTTACAAGCAGGATACTTCTGGCCAACAATATTCAAAGATTGCATAACCGCAGTCAGAAGTTGCCATGCTTGTCAAATTTTTGATAGCAAAACCAGAAGACCACCCGCGCCCCTACAGCCAATAGTTGTTGTTGGGCCATTCGCCAAATGGGGCATCGATTTCATGACATGTAACCCCACCTCGACCAGGGGGCATGGGTATATCATAGTCGCAGTCGACTATTTTACCAAATGGGTCGAGGCGATGCCTACATTAGATAATACTGGTGAAACAGCTGCCCTCTTCTTTTTCAATCATGTAGTTGCCAGATTCGGCGTACCACAGGCTATAGTCACAGATCATGGATCACATTTTCGCAATCACATGATGGTTGAATTAGCTGCCAAACTAGGGTTGTCTCACGACAGCTCTACTCCATATTATCCGCAGGCCAACGGACAAGTTGAAGCGATCAACAAGGTCCTGAAACGCATGTTGCAAAGGATGATCGGAGTTCACAAAAGAAGATGGCACCTAATCCTGTACTCAGCTTTGTGGGCTTACCAAACATTGGTAAGGAATGCAACCGGGTTCACACCCTTCCAACTGGTATATGGCCTGGAAGCAGTCTTGCCAATCCAGTGTGAAATCTCGTCTCTCAAACTCGCAATTGATCTCATCCCCGAAACTTCGGAAGAAGAGGCTCGTTTCTTGGAATTAATCCAATTGGACGAAACCCGTCGTGACGTCGCTTTGGCTAACGAAGCCCATAAGAAACGAGTCAAGGCGCAGTTCGACAAAAATGTCAAACCCCGTGTCTTCTCAGAAGGTGACTTGGTCTTGCTTTACGACCAACAATCCGATAAATTGGGAGCAGGTAAATTTAAGTCTTTATGGATGGGCCCCTATATTGTTAAGCAGGTGTTAGCAAAGGGAGCCTACGAGTTAATGAATTATGACGAAATTCCACTGGCGCAACCTCGTAATGGGTTGTACCTCAAGCGTTAATACGCATAGTAGTAACCAGTATGCTTTTGTTGTATTTTTTTTTCGCTAAAATGTTTTTTTTGGTCGAGTAATCCACCTTTTTACATTTATTGCAAATGTCAAACCCATTGGAGCCATGTGTTGGATATGCCGACGGAGCGAGTCGTAGTTCGCGGAACCTGTCCTCCGCAGCCTGGGCCATTTTTGATCCAAGCGGCGAGTTAGTAAGTTTCAGAGGTGTATGTATTGGTCGATCAACGAATAATATCGCTGAGTATAGCGCGTTGATAGAACTTCTCTCTGATGCCATCACTCATGGTATACGCCGACTAATTGTCAGGCTAGACTCACAACTCGTAATACTACAACTCAATGGTATATATTCCGTCTGAAACCCAGCTACTTATCGCATGTTTCTAAGGGTTAAGATTTTGGAAAGACAATTTGATCTTATTCAATACCAACATATTTCCAGAAACTTAAACACGTTAACCGACTCATTAGCAAACTATGTGTTAGATAGACGTTTGCAACATTTATAAAAGGAAACACATCATTAATGTTTTACATGTGGATCATATAACTCAACCAGAATAAAACTCCGAAAATCAAAAATATATATAGCTGTTTATGGTTTACGTATAATGTTCTGTAACCAAGACAAAATCGGTCACATGAACCAAAAACTCAAAATGGTAGGGGGCACCCTAGTCTAATGATGCTCATGATAGCAAGTCACAGCCTGTGCGATCATGCATAAGAGACGAGTCGATCGTCTGGGCACACCAGTAGTATGCCTCTGTAACCGCAAAGGTAGCTCGTCAGTCCTCACATCTGGTATACCAAGAGCGAGGCCCTCAACCTGCTCCTGCAAAGCTGTGAGAGTCTCGGCCACATCGAGGTCGCAAAGAATATCCCTTCCGGCGGCCTCTCCTGCTGGAGAAACAGCTGGTACTCTCAAGCGAACTACTGGACGAACAGGACCAACATCTGCATGTACACATGAGTTTGATTAGAGTCTTGATAGAACAAAGCACAAGGACATTATAAACAAAAACAGTAAACAACAATATGGTTAGAGATTTTTACCAATAGCACCCCACTGCTCGCCATCGGGCAGTACTAAATCTGGATCACCCCAGAAGTCCATGCCAGCGTATGGATACTCAGCGTAAACCATCTCCTGACGATCAAACCACCTGAATAAGGTATCAGAAAATGAAATCTGAGATTGGCCAGCATGCCTAGACATATGGTCAACCCATCTCTGCATACGTGGTTCAGTGGGAGAAGGTAAGTCGAGTGCAATGTACTGCGGCTGCATCAGTGGTATCTTCTCCAAGGCAAAAGCGGTCAAAATAGAACCGTACCCAAAGTTCTTCAACCTCCCGTTCTTTATCTTGGTCAACTGTTCCTTCATCACAAGAAGTACTGCGTCGCACCAGTTGAACACCTTCAGTTGGAGGCATTCCAAGGCATGCTGCATATAGGATCTGTTGGCTACATGAAGAGACGCACTACCGGCCATCCTACCAAAAGTAAACAGGATAGCTCTAAGGGACCTGTCAGTGACATCACAGATGATGATCTTGCCGTCTTTACTCGGCTGAGATCCTTCTCTGCAATACCGGCGGACATAATCTCTCACAGAATCGCCTCCTCGGGCCGAACCTGACAAAGAGATGGGGGCACCTCGCCTCGACAAGCCAGTCAAGAAATAGATGTCTACTACAGTCAAGGGGATAGATTTGCCCCTAATCTGGAAAACCTGGTTGATAGGATCCCAAGCATCGAGCAAATACTGCAGTAAGTTGATCTGTTGTCTCATGCTAGAAATGCGGAAGAATTTCAGTAAGCCACAATTCCGCAGCGCGTTCACTGTAACTGGATCATGTAGGGCAATCATGTCCTCTTCTTCATGCTCACGTTCTCGCCATGTAAGGGTCATCTTGCTCCAAGATCTCTGAAAAACCAACAAGAGAGGAGTTAGGCCCTGATTTTGGTGAGAAACAGGCAAAAATTCCATGAAAAATTGTGCAACAAATTCCCTTTTTGTGCCCAACGCACCTGCAGTAGTGATCTAGGTGCATTGAATGTCAAACTGCCTTCATACAAGCCAACATTCAACGCAGGTTTTGATGCACTGAGGGTGCGTTGATGGCAGAACGAATCCCTCAAACGCCAGGGGCTAAGGAAAGCAGGGAAAAAGGCACAAAATGCAAAATGGAAACCATGAAATGAAAGAGCTCAGGTTTAGCTCCTACCTGGTCCAGACGGCGTCGAGAATCGTCCACAGAATCTCCCGAAATCAACTGATGAAAATTGAGGGGGAAAACACCTCCAAAGCTCCAACAAACCAAGTTCAAATGAAATGGTAAAATGAGAGGTTAAAAACACTTTTTAATTACTTTTACGTAGTTCAAAGTAAAATATTAGCGTTTTAGTCTCATTTTCAAGAAAATATTGTTCATTTCTAACTAGTTTGATGAAGCAGTTGAAAATACAGTACGATCTTTGGAAGGACAAAGCTATCTATGGTA
This sequence comes from Pinus tabuliformis, assembly GCA_031772625.1. Classification (NCBI taxonomy): domain Eukaryota; kingdom Viridiplantae; phylum Streptophyta; class Pinopsida; order Pinales; family Pinaceae; genus Pinus; species Pinus tabuliformis. The sequence goes on along the minus strand of CM062807.1, from coordinate 744,463,400 downwards.
AAAATCAAAACAAGACCATCTAATCGAGCAGTTTTAGCACATAGTTCAAGCTCGTTAAAAAATAAACATAAGACATGAGCAAATGTTTCCACCCGCGTTTAAGCTCGTTAAAAAATGAACTATTCCCCGGTAAATAACCATCGTGAATGTAACATTTCAGCCATTAAAGCCTTGGTCGTGTTTGCACCATCACCTCCACTTTTCCATTGGCCGATCATTCACCTCCATTTGATTTTTTACCCATTTTGAGGAACAGCTGCGAAGAGTGATTTCAATAGCCATCCTTGTGACACTGCCGTGATTGGAAAATTCCAAACCTTACCTAGAATCAGCTGCTACCCATTTTATCACTCGTTCCTCAAAAGACGAGTCTTCTTTAAGCTCTTTTCAACTGACTCATAAAATATGAAAAGATTGCCGAGTTTTGGCCTTCCAGCTCGTTAAAGCGACCGGAAGTGCTATCCCTCCTTTAGATTTTAATCTTTTTGGACCTGAGGGATTATTGCACAAAACGATCGAGCGCTTGTTTTGTTCGGCTCGTTAAAGCTAATCGAAAATTCATCCCTTCTGTATTGTTTTATACTTTTTCGGACTTAAGGGATTAGATGACGAAAAAGGAATTTCGGAGTTACCTTTACGTACCTTTTCAGACTCTCTAAAAATGAAAAGGACCGAGTTATCTTTGTCGTTAGACTCGTTAAAAAGATTAATAGCGACAAACTTGTCTTTAGACGAGAACGAGTTTCACTATCGCTAGGCTCGTTAAAACATAGCAATGGGTTTGCCCGAAGGGAAAATTATAGAACAAGCATATGTTATCCTCCTCAAGCTTGACAAAAATAAAGAGGTACTAGTTAGCAATGACTGGGGAAAAATTGGGAAGAAAACTCAAAGAATCTTTATTGGTAGCAAGTCGCTCTTGAACATGACACTTCCACTCCGTGCCCGAGTCGGGTTGGGTTGTTTCATTCACCGGTCACATCAGCATGGTCACGCCATACCATCCACATTTGGGGTAAATGCTACCAATCCATCACATAAGTGTCACCGACATGTTCAAGAGAAGTCATCCAGAAAAGTCACCTGTGTCCCATCCACTACCATACATTATACTTCATTCTTTCATGACCTCCATCCTGAATCATATATCACCAGATCGTTTTCACCTCCATCAAAATCATTTTCTCTGTTCCATGTCATTGATGTGGGATTCATTAAGGCCCTCCTATGGTGGATCACTTCTTGTCGACATCAGCTCATTATCCAAGAAGTTGATCTAGGAACACCCCATTCAGTAGTTTGAAGCTTGCATGCCTCAATGGCAAGTTTCTCACTTCCGGCAACAGGTATACATCAATGACCTTCGACCGAAAGATTTTGCGTGGTGTTTGACGCCAAGTCCTTTATTCACACCACGTGAATTGTACTGCAGTACCTTGAGGGTCATTATCATTATCAGTGATTCCTCTCGCGCTTGTTAACAGTTTACATCATGGACTGGTAATCAAGCGATGTCTTTCCATGTTCGAATTCAAAACATTTCTCACATGGATCGACTTGTACTTCGAGTGAAGATTGGACGAGAGTGAAGACCCCGGATCTAGTTTCATCCATCCGGGCTGCGATATATATTCAAGAAAATAAAGACATTGAAATGTACAGCATTGCAGCACAGATAATCATCCTACCAAAAGGATGATGACTCTATCAGAATCATCAGTCTACCATCAGACGATTGTCTGTCCTATGTACATGAAAATGAATTTATAAAGATGAGCATGGGAATGCCCGCCTCAGCTAGATCATGAAAACAATATGAAGATAATGTATTGTATTGTATCTTATTACAGGTCTCCTCCCAGCATTGAAAGAACTTCGGATCCTCCTAATAAAGCATTTCACCCGATAAACGGCCTCATACTTTAGGGGGCAACTGTTATGGACATTTTTGTGCCTTACAGCTCTAAGCATGAAATGTCCATAAACCAAGGGCTCCTAAGTCCCTAAACGTGTTGTTCTAACTCCTAAAGGAACAAGGTCAATAAAATACAGCTTCTCCCAGACGTTCTCCACCAGAAACTGCTCAGAATCAGTCAAATCAGGATCATTTCAACTGCTCCACTAGCCAAGTGCGTTGCATAGCACCCAAGTCCACTAGCTAGGTGCGTTGCAACGCACCTAAATGCACTACTAGGGTGCGTTGAGCGGGAAATGACAAGTGGCAGAGTCATTCCACGAGGTGGAGAGACAATGGAAGCTTCCAGAATCTTCTCCAATGACACTTGCCTCACTGAATTCGACCAAGGATGAGTAAGAGGCTCTCAGTCTCCAAGTGGAAGCAAGAACTGACAGAGAGAAGACACTAGTAAAATCATAAGCTGACTCATCCTCCTTGCATACATCTATATATGGATCCCTCATCCCAGTGATCCGGAGGCTGGAATTTTGTACATTGCAAAGAATTACTGTTGGTTTTGAGATAGATATCAGAGTATTGGGTGATTTATGCTTTGTTGGAGGTGAAGAGGGGCTTCTTTGCTGGGAGGTTGATGCTGGATCAGGAATCATCGGTTGTAACTCCTCCTAGAACTTCTTGTTATATCAATAAAACTATTTGAGTTTCTCCTACATGCTTGTGTATCATTGATGTTTGTTACATTTGTACGTTTAGCTTAAATCTGATCCTAAGCTATTTATGAATATAAATCCATGTCTTTGTGTAGTTTTCTTCTTCTGTGATCTTACAGGAACTTGGTAAAGCTGGTCAAGTAAGGAAGCAGGTAGCTGGAAACTATCAAAGAAGAGAGAGATTGGATCAAAGGACTAGTGCAAGACACAGGTTGGTTCATCCTATTCCTCTTTGTTTATAGTTCATAAAGAAGAATACAAAAGTAGTTTTCTCTGTTTGTTTCTAAGGTAACTGTCACACCTTAGTGGGATAGAGTCGTTCTGGATAGACACTTATCCTGATAACATTGGCTCCCCAGGATCTTGACAAAAGCATCCCATACTTAGGTGGGATATCAGCTACAACCACATCCATCAGGATAGTTTTATTTGGGTATTGGACTAGAGAAACACACAAATCTTTGATTAGGCCCAAACATTTGACCTGGCTGGAGTCAAATGAGAATAAGTCCTTGTATGGTCTTGTAATGTCCAAGTTTAGTTTCTCCATTACAGATTTAGGCATGAGGTTATGTGAGGCTCCTGAGTCAAACATTGCATTGTGTAAAATCTTGTCATGGATGTGTAGACTAACATAAAAGGGTAAAACTCCTGTGTTCATTGTTTTTCCATCAACTTCTGGACCAAAAAGTAATTCAGGTGTATCATCCAATACATTTACATCATCTCTATTTTCAGACATTTTGAGGGACTTTTTAATTTGCTGTTTATACACATCATGTTTGGCGAGTTCTGAGAGAGGAATGGTTATCTTCAATTTGGCAATCTCTGCCTCAAGGTCAAAGGGTTTTTCAGATTGAATTTTGATGTTATGAGTAAAAGACTTTTCCTTTTCAACTGTGTTTTTAGTGACTTTGTCATGATTATTAATTTCCTGTTGGAGTATATCTGTTTTGGAAACTTTCTGTGGGGTATTATCAGGGTTGTCTTGTGAAGAAGATGTTACCCATGGCTGCTTTTTTGCGGGAAATGCCTCAGTCACATCCTCTACTATTACTTCTTTTGGGTCTGGATTTATTTTGTCAACTGATTCAACGAGGATAGCCTTTTCCTTCATCATCCTGGACTGTTTGGTATCCTTTGTTTTGGCAGGTTGAGGGACATCTATGATCCTGCTTCTTAACTTATATTGCTTGTGAACTTCATAGACAGCTGTGTCATAGCCTTCTTTGAAGTCAAATGACTCCCCTGACTTGGTTTGAAACTGTTTGGTATCATTATCCTCCTGGTCTTCTTGTGTTAGGAAAACCTGCTGCTCATCATTTAGGCCCATCAAGTTGATGTGAGTGTCATCTATTGGCTCATTCGACGTTGATGCTTCAGTAAAGTTTTCTTGGAAGGGAGGTCTTATGTCTTGCTCCAGGACAGCCCTACCAGCACTTGTGTTCTGAGTTTTCCTAAAATTTGGGTTCCTCGTAGTATTGGACTGTTGTCCTTCCCATGAAGCTTTTCTCTCTACACTTTCTACTCTGTCTCCTAGTCTTTGCATGCCAGTGATAATAGCATCAAGCTTTTGCTCTAGGGCTGAGGGTTCTTCCTTGAAAGTGGTTCTTCTTTCCATTCTGGCCCTATTTCTTTTGGCAATTAGGTTGGCTTCTACACTAACAGCAACATTTTGCATGTCTGCAAGAGTTTGAGGGGCTCTTTCCTTTAATTGGTAGGCCATATCTGGGTCAAATCCATCAGGGAATTTATACAAGGCAAGGTCGGGTGGCGGCCTTAAATTCTGTGGTATTGCATTGTAGACATTATTGAATCTGGCACAATACTCCAGGACAGTCTCTTGTGGGCCTCTTCTAATTGTGTCATACTCAGCTAGTATGTGCAATGGGTCTTTCTTTTTCTCCCATCTGTTGGTAAAGGATTGATAAAGCTCATCAGGAGTAGTTATGGAATTTGCAGCAAGTGATCTGAACCAAGTTCTTACATCACCTGTTAAACTTTGAACAAAAATTCTCATCCTCACACTATCATCATCTATTTCATAATTCTCGAAATAGTCTTGCATTTTCTTGGTATGCTGAAGGGCTGTGGAGGAGCCAGTGCTGTCAAAATATGTTATTTTGGACTGATAATCTTGAGGCAAAGCCCCGGGATTAGCAGGTAGTTGCAAGGGCGCATATCTATTAGCCATATTCACAGGGACAAAAGGAACAACAGGAACAAAGGGGACAACTGGAACAATGGGGATAATAGGGGTAACTGGAAAAGCAGTAACTGCTGCAGTGGTAGTGGTAGTATGTGCAGGAAATGGAGGTGTAGAAGGAGAACTTTGAGATGTGGATGATGAGCCAGGGGAAGCAGGGGATGAACGAAATAAAACCTTGACAGGGGTTGGAACGCAGACTGGGTTAACTGCTTCAGGAGTATTGTCAGCAAAATCTTCTATTTGCTCTTGCTTCCTCAGGATCTTAGGGATTAGGTTCGGATTTTCAAAAACAGCAGGAGGATTTGGATCTGGGTTGGACCTAGTATAGCGAGAATTCCTTTTGGGAGCCAGCTTCCGAATAGGCTTTGACTAACACAGTTTTTATATGCTCCCGCAAATGCAAAGCAAAAATAGTCTGTCACTCGGAAATTATATACAGGAATCTGGAGTAGGCAACAGTTTAAACATTTGTTTTTGTCCCCAGTGGAGTCGCCAATTATGTTATCACTCAGGTTGTTCCCTTTGACTCCTAAGGGAATACGGCCGAGGTAACCACAAACCAATCTTTGGATTGCAGGTCCTAGCCTACCTGCAATCAGAGAGGGCTCTCTCTTTCTGATTTAGCTTTGTTTTGGGGATTTTAGGCTAGATATGAAACACTGAATTTTGTTTGAAGTTTGGTTGAATGATATTTTCTAAAGAGGGGCATGCAATACTCAGAGAGTTTTATTCCATTGGGCAATGGGAGTCCATGATTGTAAGTTGCTTGGGGTATGTGATAAGGATAGTGTTACTACAGAGCCAGACAGGTATTCATGAAACAAACTTTTGATTTAAAGGAAAAACAATAAGAACCGACACAATGAAAGGCAATGAAGATTTCTTTCACTGTGAAAAACGAGTATAAAGGGTTGAATATTTATTAAGAGTAGTTAAGAATTCCTGAATAGATTTCACCATGTAAACTTAGAGAAAATGGGAGCACTTAAGAATTCCAACATTTATAACTAGTTCTGAAGAAAACATAATTAGCAACAAAGATTGAGTTTAGGGTGCCTCAATGGACAAATCCTAAACAATTCTTTTTCCTTACTACTAAGAGTATTAAACATATAATATAGATGGTTTCAACAAACAGAGAAAATACAAAACACAGTTCAGAAGAAACTTATTGTATCACGAGATAACACGGGAATCCTGCAGTAGCCATCAATCTCATCACAACATGTCCAAGCAAACCAAATAGACACACCAACAACTTCTTGTATTCAACTCTGAGAAGATACAGCAGAGCTCTCTAGAATAAAATCAACAACCCCAAATAAGTTATGCGTGGGGATATATATATAAAGTGTTTCACAAAATATCCTAAAGATGAGTCATTAACTCATAACTTTCTTACCAACTTTCAAAAATAGTAGATACAACAGTTATTGCCATTAAAATAGACAAACAACAGTTGTTCATTTCTGTCAGAGTTCTTTGACTTTGCAACCAACTGGGTCGACCGAGTGCTTGCATCCATTTCGAGGAACTTCGCCTTTTGCTGCTTTGCCACGGCGTGACTGCTTTTGCCTCGTCACCTGCACTCGTTTATTTGTGCCAAGTCATTATCCTTGTTATCCAGCTGCTCTTTCTATTGCCACCCAGGTAGATTGAACATGTGAGTCTTTTTGAAAAGGCTGACTCGAGAATGATCAAAAAAGAATTTTAACCAAAATTTGATTTATCAAAGTAATGTTTCTATCATGCCTCTCCACCAATCTTCAGTAGGCAATTGGTGTCTCTGTATTTTAATTAGAGTCTCATCAGCTTCAGTATATTTGTAGTAATTTGGAGGTACTTCAAAAAGGTGCTTGATCTCATGCTCAATAAAAAACAAATTTTCCAACTTTTCATAGAGAGTCTGCCCAGATGGGGGCCCTGTTTCCTCTGAACTGCTTGCGGATGTTGTTATTTGATTTGTTGCATAATTGTTGACCCTCTTGGCATAATTTTCATGTGATAACAACCTTCCTGCACTAGTTACCAAGCTGGGAAGACCTCTGTTATGCAATGCTGTGATTTTTGCAATAAATTCATTTACCTATGTGTACATTTGTTGACACCTTCTGTCCAATGTTTGCACATAGTTCCTCAAGGTAAGCACCCTCTTTATTAGTAATATGGTATCAGTTCTATCTCTGATACCCATTCCTGCTAGCTGAAGGCCAGTGCGGTTGTTGAGGACTTGAATCATTCTGTTGGCTATTTCAGGCATATTTCCCAGGGATGCCCGGGCTCTTTGTCCTTCTGCTTTTGCCCTGCTTAGGAGATCCATTTGCTCATGGATAGTTTCGATGGACTGCCATTGGTCTGTAATGGATTGACCAATGTTGGCCCACAGAATCTTCTTGACTTCACTTATAATTTTGTCCAAAGTGAGCTCTTTTTCTAACTCCTTTATCCTTTTCTCAAGAGCTCTTATCTCCCTTACTCTTTCAGCCAAATTCTGCTTGGATTTGTCATATTTCTCTTCAAGCTTGGCTAACTTTTCTTTAGCCTCTTTCAGTTCAGCCATCTGCACTTCTAGAGCTTCAAGCTCCTTCATCATATTCTGCATGCTGAGGCTGGGTACCTGTTCTGATGCTGGTGCTGAGCCTGAGGGGCCTGCCTCCGATGTTTGCCCGGTGGGAGGAGCTGGTGGAGTTATTATTTGAGGAGTATCCTCAATATTTATGACTGCTGGTGGTGGCTGAGCTGCTTGCCCTTCTGGCCTTTGCCTTAGGGCCGCTTCCAAAGCACCCTCTATTTCTACCAATCTCTTATGTAAGGTCAAGAGTAGAGCAACCACATCTTGATCTTTCTTTTGTTCTGCAACCCCTTCAGTCTGAGGGTGATGGGTAGGTGGTATCTTGATCTGCTTTCTCAAAGCTGCTATATCCTCATCCTTCTTCTTCATCAAGGCCTGCACACCCTTAGGATCATTTGGATCATGTCCTAGTTCTATAATAATTTCTTCCAAGGACTTGATTCTGTTGTCCTTGGCTTGAGATGATGCCTTTTCTAGCTCCAGCTGAGCAGCAGTATTGTGTAGAGAATTTTGTAACTTGTGCGCCAACAGAGTTTTATCAGCCAAGGTTGAGTAGACCATCTCCCCGGTTTGCTTGTGTAGCTCAATCTGATCCATGGGGTGGATGTCTTTGGCAAACACTTCCAAGTTGGTTCTGATGTAGTCTGCCGCTGACTGAGGATGCTGCATGGTAGGTCTAAAATGACTGAGAGTCATCTTCCCTTCTTGAATATCATAGGCTGACATGAGTCTCTCCTGATTGGTTGGTGCCATTCTAAGCAGTTGGTTATAGAGCTGGTATCTAACCGGCTCATTTCTTGCTTTTATGTCTGTGAACTGCTTTTTGATACTAGATTCTGCCTTGGTTCGCTGCCTTGAAGAACTTACTTCTGCTCCTCCTTGCATTTCTTGCTCTTGCTGTAAGGAGCTGGCCGATGTTTCGATGCTAGGAGGGAGCATAGTATCAGTTGGTCTTTCAGGCATTTCCTCCTCAGAGAAGGGATTGAGTCTTTGCCTTTTCTCACCTTGCTGATCTGTTGAAGTGGTGAGAGGAGTTTCCTCTTGCCTATCCCTTTTCCTCATTCTTTCTTCATTTGCAGGTGTCTGTAAAACTGTAGTTTCAACTGTTACCTCCTGCCTTGGAGGGATTTTCTCTTGGGTTTGCTGCTCTGTGGAGGCAGGCGCTTCAGCCATTTCTTCTTGCTGCTCTACTTGCTGCTCCAAATTAGGAAGTGATTCCTCTTGTTGTACTTCTTTGCCTTTAGCTATGTTTGCTGCTTGACCAGTTGCTTTGGCAAATTGCTGGGGAACAGTGGAAGATGAGGCACTTTCTCCAAGATGCCGAGGGGTTGGAGACCAAACCTGTCCAAAATATTCCAAGTCAACTGCCTTTTCTAAATTCTTAATTGCTCTTTCTGCTAATTCTTCTTCAGAATAATCCTCCACTAATGTGCCTTCTTTCCACTCTAGTTGATTAGCATATTTTTCAATTTGTGGAATGCTGAAATGATCATAGGTAGCAAGCCTATACCTGACTCTTCTGAGGCTTATGAAATGATTAGGGTCATATAGTGCCCAATAGAAGCTTGTTTTGAGCTGGAGGCTTTTTAGGATCTTGTCCGCCTCTCCCCAGGCTTCTTCCCTCTTATTAAATATGAATGGACCGAGTTGGTGCTTAATTTTCAGCTGTGCTTTTTTATCTTTGCTATGAAAGTGTACCATGTCTGAATTGCCAAATTTCCAAAAGTACTCTAGGGCAAAAAGTCTCATGGGAACGTACTTTGGCAGTCTGTATGGGGCTAGCTCACAACCATATATTCTGATAACTATGTGGTCTTCATAGAAGTACCAATCTCCAATGCTATAGTTCTTTGACAGCTGGAGGATCTTCTGCATTTCATCGGTGAGTCTAGGAGGAGGAGAACTCTGTAGCAGGGACAAGGTTGGATGAATGAACAAATCAATGAACTCACAGTAGTTGTATGGAGAGTAAAAGACATGGTGACAGATTGGTGTCCAGTATATCACTGACCTCCTGTTTCCTTTTGCACCCAGCTTTTTGAGAAAAATAGGGAAACTGTCAGGCTGATTGTATAATATCAAGTGATATATGTATGAAGTAAATTTAAATACCCTCTCTCTCTCCAGATTCATGAATTGCTCATGAATTTTGTCAGCAATAAATGTGGCATAATCATACTGGACAACAGGGGGTTGTCCTGGAGTGAACATGGATAGCATTACCAAGACTGTTTCATCCACATACTCATTGGTATTGTAACCCAGGATGTAGGATATCATATCCACTAGTAGCCTCCCTGTTTCATTGAACCAAACATGTAAATAAGGAGGAGGTTGCTGGGGCTGGTAATCTGGCTGCATGAACAACTGGCCAATCCTTGTGACCTCTGAGCTGGCCAGCTTGGCACCTTGTTTGAGCAGAAAATTCATAGAAAGGGGCACCAGAGGTTTAGTTGGCTCAAAGCTTAACATCTCATTTATGGATTGAAGAGTGATGTCAAATACAACAGTCCTAGATGGAGCCAAAACTGCTCTTTGAGTGGGTTCATAGTGTTCACAACACTGATGGATGAAGTCTGGGAACACATTCACTTGTGGAAGGTAATAGATGGGCAAGTTGGACTCCCAGATACCTATGTCATCAGCACCACTTATGTGTTTCTTCTTCAGCTCACAAATGGTTTCTATGTGATATTTGTTGCTTATTTCAACCGTTTCTTTGATTTGATAATCCCAGTCAGCAAGGGCCAACCATTCTAGGTTCTTATGTGGAGCATTCAGAGGTGCAATGTTTAATGCCATAGGGGCCTCCATTGCTTAGTTGTCACTTGGAGTTGAATTGTACTTGAGTTTTGAACAAAGGTAACACTTGAACAGTGAATTTTGAAGGATAAAGCAATTTGCAGAGAGAAAAAGGGGTAAATTGGGTGAAACAGAGGTAAAATGCTGCTGAGAGAGGCGAAAAGGATGAATTATAATGCAGTGGTTCGCCTTGCGAAGTGAGGAATGCTTGACAAAGGGTCTGAGCCAAAATGGTGCAGTGAGTGCGGGAATTGAACAGGTTTAGAGCCAGGACGCCCCTCTGATAAACTTTTAGTTTAGTTTTGCAGTTACAGGGAAATTGACTGGTTAATTTTGAATTTTTAACAGTGGAGGACTGAAAACCAGGTTGCGCAGAGGAATGGTAAATACCTGGCAATTACGCAGCTGGTGGGGTGCTGACAGTGGTGAATCCGCGGCGGCAGCAGCTCAAGGTTCAAATTTCTGGAGGTTGGCGAAAACGTCGTAAAATGGCATGCAGGCGGCAGAAAGCTCTTCAAATGAAAAATGAGAAAAAACATGACTTTTGCGCGAAATATGGAAAAATCGATTTTTGGCGCTTTTTATGAATGACGTCAGCATGACGTCATTGGTCCGGTCAGGGTACGGCGGGATGACGTGGTGACGCATGACTGGGCTGAGGTGGACGAGTGACGGGGCAGCCATGTCGGATTGACGGATAATATAGGCGCTGACATGACCTGCTGACGTAACGCTGACGTGATGCTGGCATGGGCTGGAAAGGAACGGCGGTAAGCGGTTTTATCAGACCGCTTTTGGTACGGGCCCGGTATTTGTCGGAAGCCACCCGATACAATCAGGAACTGACACACGCCCTAGGGAATACGTCAGCCGACTGACAATTTCAGGCGCTAAAGGCCGGACGGCGGGGGTGGTCCGAAATCGCCGAGGACCGTCGGATGGGAGGGCCCGGATCCGACGGATGACGGACAGTGCAAGTGCCAGCGCGATATGGTGGGATCCGGCGACCTTTTTTAATTATTTTTTGTTTTTTTGGTGAAATGCGCCGAGATATAAAACATTGGATAAACGGCTAGAGTGGGTTTTTTGCAAAATTTTTAAAACCATCGGGAAGGAACATGAATTTACAACTTGTAAGGTGGGTTAGGGCTATTAAATCAACCAGATGTTAATTTAATCCCCAAATATAGTATGAACATCAATCTACATTAGATTTCAACTTTATTATACTTTCACTCTTTAGGGTATATGGCTAAATTGCCCAAGGGGAGGATATATACATATTTTGGGATTTTTTGCATAAAAAATGCTATAATACTAGGGGAAGGGGAAAAGTTAGGGAGTTATATAGTAAGATTAGAGGTTAATATGGATTTAAAGGGTGAAAGAAGAACTGAAGGCTAAGCTTAGGAAGTAAACTTGGGTTTGGAAGCATATGAGAGTGGGGAATGGTTTTACACAGGAAATGTGGCTTTCTTGTGTGATGGAGACCAGCACCTTGGCTTGATGTTGCTGCAATCTTAGAGTGATGTTAGGACTGGATGAGGAGATCCCACTGGTCCACTGAGGGGATGTTAGAAAGAAGTATTGTGGGGAATGATGGGGAAATTAGACATGCTTCCATACTTTGTTATCAAGATGCTGAGTAGATATCTCTATTCTTGGCAATATATGCTTTCTTTGTCAAGGCCAGCAACATGAAGGAAGTCAAGCTTCTGCAACCCCTGTCTACCTACCCATCTTAGTACCTAGCATTTTTTATTACTTCAAGGAGGGTGCATTTGGACTTGCAAACCCTCAATTGCTCTTTTATTTTTCTTTTTCAAATGCCTTTCTATCTAAGACTACCCTTGTTACTTCCAAGGGCCCAGATTGAGTAGTTGGGCCCCTTTATTCTCTACCTAACTATTAATCTGCCAAGATTAAACTGTTTGGACAGATTCTGATTCTCTATTCTACAACATCAATTTAAACATGGCATGACCCAGATTACACTGTTGGATGACCCATCAACAAGTAGGACATGAACAAAATTGTTTACAGATGTGTTTTACACACAAATATGGAATCTTTGCATCATCAGAGCAGAACTTTTTTGGAATTTCCCCTGCCAGTCATGATATATGAAACATATTGGTATAGGAGGCTAACAGAGTGGACCAGAACTGGACGGAGGAGCGCTGGAGGAGACCTCAGGCTCTTTCTCAGCATGAGACGGATATTCTTTTGCTCGAGTAGTGATGTGGATGGGGATTGTCCCAGCCATAAATACTTGAGAGCCAAATGAAGAAGAGGGTTGTGATGGATCTGCCACCATTTGAGTTTGTTGTGAAGGGAAAGGTTCTTTAAGCACAGCAGGAGTCCCAGGAGCACCTTTCAACAATCGACTAACTTCAGACCGCCTGGGGCAGTCTTTAGTATAGTGATCCTCGTCACAGATAAGACAAGGATACTTAGGTTTACGTTTGGCTCCTTCCTCGGGTGGAGGTTTAGGGGAGTCCTGTCTGGGCTGTTCGGATTTATTCTTGGCTTTCCCCTTCTTTTTTCCTTTCGAGGATTTATCCGTCGTGGTGGACTGGACGACGTTAACCTCGGAAGTGTTTCCAGAATTAGATTGACCCTGAGAAGTGTTTTCGCTAGGAGCATTCGGTTTTTGCTTCCCAGGGTTCGTGGATGATTTCTTTGAAGATGCGTTTACAGAGCCAATAACACCGTCAACAGATGGCTTTGGCGGAGCTTTGGATGTTCCAGGTCTCGGGGCGTCTGGAAAATAATCATATAGAGTACCTGACTGAGAATAAACTAAGTCAAGATACTGAGCACGCGCGATAGCTTGCTCTTCAGTTACACAAGCTCCCATAGCAATGTCTCGCGCGATCGCAGGGACGAAGGAGGTTGTAAACCAATCGGTTAGGAGCTGATCAGGAATCCAGAACTTGATCAAACGACGACGCCGTCTCCATTCATGTATATGATCGGATATATGTGTGGCCGTGTCCTGTTTGAGAGACGTAAGGAGATGCGTCCCTGTCTCATACCGAATGGGCAACTGAAAGTGAGTTAGGAATGCCATTGCCAATGAGTTGAAATCTTGAAAGGATCTGCGATTCAACTCAATATACCACTTAGCGGCCGAGCCGGTGAGAGTCCTTTGGAAGAGGCGGAGCTGGATGGAATCATCAAGCCATGAGTTTGATGAGCACCAAAGGTGATAGGTCATGACACGGGCTTGAGGGTCCTCGCCAGCTTTGCCATCGAATTTCAGACAATCACCGGGTATCTTGGTTGGAATTGGTGGCCAATATGGATTATGAAGAATGGGATCATTAGTCAATTTGGACACATCTGGCAGTTCCAATGTCGCTAAGAGAGGTAACTGAGGATTGAAGGACATCTGTTGCCATGGAAGAGAGGTAGTACCGGAGTTCCAACCAGGTGGCGGTTGCCCCCATGGACTTTTTCCGGACAAGCTTGGCCCATAAGGGTTCTGCCCATAGGGATTCTGTCCATAGGGTTTCTATCCATAAGCAGACAGCTGACTCTGGATTTGCCCCCTAGCACCCCATGGATTAGCAACTTGACTTGCAGGCACAACATACTGTTGCTGATAATTCTAATAAGGGGTGACCTGCATTTGTTGATAATTTTGATAGGGGGCTAACTGAGTTTTCCCCTGGGGTTGCTGGTAACCATATGGTTGCTGAGCTCCATACTGAGCCTGGTGACCAGGCTGCGCTTGGTAAGAAGGTTGGAATTGCAACCCACCTTGCATTTGAAGACCAATTTGAGTATGAGGCCCAGAAGGATGTCCTTGAACAGGTTGAGCTTGGACCATCTGGCTGGAAGGTTGTCTTGGTTGGGTTTGGGATGGACCCGTTTTCCCAGAAGGACGAGCTTGTTGGGTATTAGGTTTTCCTTGTGCAACCGAGGGTTGTCCTTGCGGAACAGATGGCTGAGCAGGCTGGATGGACGGTTGACCCTGACGTTGACCAACTTGTCCAGATGGATAACTAGGCTGGGCAGCGGGTTGGCCTTTCTGTACGTAAGGTTGACCGCCCTGCCCAGAAGGGTACCCCTGCTGGACTCCAGGTTGTCCTTGTTGAATATAAGTTTGTCCTGCTTGTCCAGAGGGATAACCTTGCTGGACACCAGGTTGACCTTGTTGGATGTAAGGTTGTCCTGGTTGCCTAGATGGGTAACCTTGCTGGGTACCAGGTTGCCCCGGATTACCAAAAGGTTGGGTAAGATAAGTAAAAGATGGACCACCATTGGCCGAAGGTTGTACCTGATAGGGTTGTCCTTGTGGGCCCCCAGGTTGCCCTAGGTAAGACTGGCCGTAATATGGCTACCCTTCGGGGGTTTGCACATAAGATGGCTGGCCTTGGTTAGGTAGTCCCTGAAGCTGTGCAGGCATTGCTTGGCCCCCATGGTAAGTGGTGATGCTCCAAGCAACGGATAATGGTACCGAGACCTCAACAACAGGTTGAGTAGGCAAGGGTCTGGAAAGATAAAGGAACTGACCAGTAGAATCGTAGTAATAAAATGGACCTTGTGCGTTCGGATCCTGGACAGCTTGCATATACTGATCATATGGCCCCCCTCCTGGAACGGGACCAGAAGAGGGTGGTGCACTTTGTGCAGGATGAACAACTTTGGGTGTATGTGCCGGCTGGCCACTACTCACTTGGCCGTGAGGCGGACCAGCACCAGTAGTCACAGCTGAAGATGCCGTAACGACACTAACAACCGGTGTTGAATGTGCTACACAAACAGTCGGATTCATTGGAACTGAAGTGACGGGTGTACTGTGAACTTGTGAAACAAAAGATCCCGTAGTGGGAGTGATGCGGAGGTCCCACATGGTACTGGAAGCAGGGATCCTAGTACCCGCATTATCCCTCAACGACTTATAGCGTGAGGGTACCGGAGAAGTGGCCGGGATAGGAGTTTCGATACTCGACAAAACAGGTGTCTCACTCACTCTAGGAGATGTTTCATCCATGTGAGAGGTAGACATTGGGGTCGAAACACCAGGAGGGGTAAAAGGAATATCATCTTCGTCAGGCTCCCAAATGGGGTTACAATGAATTTCGTAATCCTCGTCGTCCGGAGCATGAGAGTTAATCGGTTGGATACTCAAGATAACAGGGAGAGTATCACTCACAACTGGTACCTTACGAGCAAGAGAAGACGGAGACCCTTGATCACTTGGAACGGGAGACGGGATCGATGATTCAGCCAGGATGACAAACTTCAAAACAAAACCTAAGGGAATATAACGAGAAAGGACCCTACTCAAACTAACGCACACAAGATCTAACCGGGTAATGTTAATCGCAGCCGAATTAATTTTAAGACGCAAGGACGCAACTTGACCTTTTCATTTTTTAAGAGTCGAGAAAAGGACAAAAAGATGACTCTAGTCTCCTTCGAATGTTTAATGAGCCTGAAGTGACAAATGCTCAGATGAGCCTTTTCATTTAAGGAGTCTGAAAAAGATCAAAAGTGACTACTCTGGAGAGCTAGGAAAAAAGGGTTTACCAAACAAATCCGTAAAACTGCATATACACCTTGGCAGTCATATGAAAACCAAGGACTTCCCGTACGACAGTCAATCTTCCCGAATGCTGTGTTTGGTGCGTTATGGCTTGTAAAGCAGCAGACACGGCTTCCTGTGGATAAAGGATGATACCCTAGTGGGATCTCCCCATATACTCGACGGTACGTGGGAGCTCAAGTCCGTGCTAGACCACTTGTTGCGTCACGGAAGGAGGAATCACCCAACCTTAAGTGAAACAAAAGTGACTAGGTTTAACGACGCCGGAGCACGTCTCTAGCCTAGACCTCTAAACAGTGAGCGTTATGTTCGAATGCGTTTCTAAGTTCATTCAATTCATTTTACGGTTGATATTGAATTAGGTTTCGGTTTTCAGGTCTTACCGTATGAAATCTCTCAAAATTGCCTAAATGCAAACTATATGCCAAAATATGTCATTCCATTCGATGAATGCTAATTACAAGAGAGTTAGAGGGCTTTCACACAAACGAAATGATCACAAAACAACAAATAGCTTCCCCAATGCAGCTAATGGAAATTCACAAACTTGTCTTTGATATCACTAATCATTAATCAAAACGAAAATATTCTAGTTCTCATTAATTAATACAAAGCAAAAGAGATTTTTCTTTTTGTTGATGGCAAAGTGCATTAAACAAAATTTTGAGAATTAGTAACAACCAAATGTGAAAAGAACCGGTTGACCCCAAACAACTGTGATCCGTGTCTGGGTAGTGAGAAGTAATCGAAACAATGTGAAGACTGGTTCAACAACAATCACTTAAACAACCAAGCAAAAGCAAGCAAAGAGGAAGGTTTCACAAAACCAAAAGCAAGCAGTAAACGAACCTTTGTAAACGAGTAACCAAGCAAAGTTGATCCAACAAAATTGGAATGATAAAACTAGGTCACAAGACACAAAAAGCAAGATTCGCTCAACAAGACTCACAAGAAAGTGTTTCAATCTTCAGAGAATGAAAATCAAGTCATAAACCAAGTGAAAACAGCAGGGGATAGCAAGACCAATAGGCTCAGGAGGCAGAATTGAAGAAATTCAATTCTACAGGAATCAGTGCAGGTGATACACAACAACAATGCGCTGATCAGAAACCATGCATAGCAGCAATGCGATGTCAGCGTGGAAGTACACGACTTACCCCCGATGGTCCGATTTTCAGAACCGTCGCGACTGTTTGGTGTATTAACGCGATGATCAAGAGGTCACAGAAAAGGCTATGTGATGGCAGCGCGACTGTTTTATTATAAACCGCGATGAAGCTAAAAAACGGCCACAATCAAGCCAAAAACTCCCAAACCAAGGCAATCAGTCTTTAAACAATCAAGGCACTTCCCAGACCGAACCAGGAAACCCAAAAACAGAGAACTAATCCCCAAACTTTGAAAAGAGAGCAAAAATCAAACTCAAGGAAAAATGAACACAAAAGGACAAAAGCTAGCTCTGAGCTATTCAGTTCGTAAACCAAACCGGAGATTGACTGAAGTGGCTTTGATCTACTTCGCTAATGCAGAGAAATAGCATTTCGAAGGCTATCTGGCCATGCTTCAGGCTCCGTCTAAAGTTTACAAATCAAACAACAAGGTAAAAATCCCCAGCGGAGTCGCTAAATTGTTGTGGAGGTAAATCCCCTCTGCGGACAGAGGCGATCCCTACTAGTCCAAACAAGGTCTAGCAACAATCAAACAACGCTAACACGCAGGTTCCTAATTACAAATAAAAGACTAATGATGAAGGCCTACCTGGATTCCAACGCTAATACTTGTAGAAGAGTTGATGCTCCTATTCCTTTGCCCCGACTGGTCACAATCCTCACGGTCCTCGTGCACGGACACCTGCACATGCAAAGAATGATACAACACAAGCATAAAATACAGTAGATGTAACTATATATCAGTCAGAAAGGATATAAATCGAATACCATCATAAAGATAATAAGAGTAGAACCATAATGATAGTCGTCTATTATTGATAAACAAAGAAGAATACAACCATAGTTCTGATGTCAAATCCTTCTCAAGAGGGTCCAGCCAGCAAGTCTCTCAAGCATTCACCCTTGAAGGTAGATCTCCCAAGACAAAATATCTCTCTCACACAATTTTACACAAGAAAGAAACACTTCACAACCTTCCTTAAGCTCTCTAGCAATCCCACACTTGTCACACTAGCTACCTATCAAGCTCACACACTAGCAGCAACACTCCAAACACTATGAATTCCAAACTAGAAGCTCATGGCAATGGTGGAGGCTTAAATAGGAGGAGTCTCCATGAATGGTGGGAGGATGAGCTTATCTCCAAGGAAGGTGGCTCAAATGACGAAACAGACATGCCAGAGAAGGGAGCGCGACACTTACAAGACCAACAACCAGGTCTGGAGTCATCTTGAAGGCTGGCTGTTAGAACAAACTCACCCAGACTGGATCATCGCGGGTGCATAACTGCACTGGAGCACTGACATCGCTGCTGAATAACAAAGAAAGTCATATCAGCGCGATCAGATATAAATAACAGACGCGCTGTCTCATGAAATTCGACCAGCGTGGGAATCACGTGTACTTCCACGCTGGCAGCGCATTCGGTCTATTTTGGAGCGCTCATCAGTGCGTTTATTTTTACAACAGTCGCGATGATAGGAAAAACTTTGGCAAAGTGGGTCATTTAGCAACATTAGAGAGCATGATCATGGATGATTTGGACTCATGACACAGTAGGAAGACTAGTAGGAAGACAGTGACAAATTACTATGTAACATGTGGTCTTGATGATGAACCACACTTGTTGGTTTGAAACGGGTCAACGAAAAAATTCTCTTACGAGATTTCTACCGAAAGAATTTTGTTAAAGTAATATGTCATGGAAACATTTCTCTTAGCAGAATTTCAATAGAGTCATTCTTTCCTTTTGTGTAAGTGTTCAAATTTCATTACTTCGAAAATATATTACATAGGAAGTGCCCTTCTGCTACCAGTTTTTCTGAGACAAACCGAAGTAGCAACAAAAATTCAAGATATTGGTATTATATTGTCTACATCTAAGAAATGCATTTGATAGAGTTACAAAACAACAAAGACTATGAAAGCTAAATGAGTTATTGTAGGCATGCATGCTTAAGATTTCTAAGGAAAATTGGAGGAAGCGAATATCATTGTTGTCATTTCACAAGAAAATTCAAATATCGAATGGAAAAGAGGGCACTGTATACATGGATTTGAGATGGATGTGGCCCATAAGGCCCATAAGGCATAAAAACACTCGATACCTCATGCCTATATGTGACATGCTTCCTGCCCAAAATCAAACACTAGTTGCCACTAAGATGCCTCACCAAGCAGGCTTGAAAGGAACCTGGACCAATTGTGTGCTCCGTCCAACTATAAGAGAGATAAGACTTAATAATCAATGGGTTATGCTGGAGGCCCATTGAGGGGCATATCCATTGGGACCAATTGAATCCTTTTGAGACCAAAGAAAACTTTCACTAGGCATACTTCCATTATAGACCTAATTGGGACTAATTGAAAACTTCGTGAGGTAGACTAACATCCCGAACTCGAGCGAGTGAAGAAACCTTCATTAAGTAGTAGAGGTGCACTGAAATAGGGACATTGACACTCTATGACCATGCATGCATCAATTCGCTTACTATTCTAAGATTCCATAAATATCTAGAGGGAATTGAGTAATAAGAAAGCTAAATTGGGCTACCCAGATACCTCTATAGATATTGAGCCTTTGATAAGTCGCGACACTTCCAACTCAAGGCAAAGAGGATATTCACATAAATATCCAAAACAATAGGAAGAAAAAACCTCAAGAGATTCTATGCATTGAGATGAGGCATGAGAACCTGTGAGTCATCAAAAACTAGATAATTATGTATGTTGGTTGTCTTGATCACTAGAGGAAACATGAGAATTTTGTGGGGGTGAGGGATATTTGCACCAAGTGAAGAGTTACAACAATTTTCCATGATCTTGAGAGCCAACAAACTTCCACAATGGGACCAACCAAAGAATGCATGAACATGGAGAAAAATAACGACCTGGCTATAGGTAATGCTCATTTTGGAAGTCAAGCCAAAGGTGGTGGAGAAGCATAGCCATAATAGGATTACAATTCCAGTTAATATTTCTCTTTGGAGTGCAAACACAAAGGCTTTCCTTGGTATGATGAAGAACAATGATGAGATTATGAGTATCATATTGTTGTAGCGGTTACAACCACCCTCCATAATGTTGCCTTCGCTTCGTTTTGGAGCCTCTCTCCTAAAATCTTAGCAGCTCATCTTACACTACTCAAGTACTTGTGCTTTCATTTGAGTTAATATTTCAATTTAAAGCTTGTGTTCATTTACTTGCTTTGTTGTCTAACCACAAGCTAACCCCCCATGACTTGGTTGCATCTAGTTCTTGCACTGCCTTGGAAAACTACACTGTCCTAGAGGGGAGTCAACCTTTCTCTCAGGAATTACATAGAGCAGCCCAGCAGTGAGCCTTGCTCTCAAGAATTGCACAGATCATCCAAATAGTGAGCTTCAACTCCAGAAATGTGCAGATCCAACTAGAAGCTTGTCTTCAGCTAGGAAATTGTGCGGAGCATGAGAGGAAGTCAGAGCCACTCAACCCAGGAATTGCATAGAAGCATTCCCTTAGTTGCTACCCGATGCATGTGCCAGTAGGTTTCCCGATTCCCTCCAGAATTGCACAATCTCTCCATGCATGCATGGAAACCCTTCCTAAAAAGGTAAAAACAAAAATAAAAAAGAATCCGTAAAAAATAGGGATCTATTTTTCGCAGTGGGAGTTACACTTCAGTTAATTTTAGAAAATTGCAACCACTTGTCGCTTTTTCCTAGATTTTTTGCATGCACGTCATAAACCTTAAATTGATCAAATATATTTAATGGATTCTACAAGAGCTCATTTTCAAATTCGATCTTGGATCTCTAGAATTCTTGAGGCATCTAGAAATCCTCATCATGATCAACACAACTCTTCCGGGTAAGTTTTACTTTTCAAGTCTTTTGCTACATTTTATGTCACTTTTGTTTCATTGTGTAAGTGTTGTTTTGCATGTTATATTGAATGAATGTTGGCATTTAAGTTTTTTTTAACTTGTATAAGTGTTGTTTCAAGTTTTGCATTGTATTTCTTAATCGTCACATGCATAACCTCTTTTTTGCACTAACGGTCATCGTTAGGGAGGCTCTCCCCACAAGATTTGTTGTTCATCCATTTGAGTGATTTCCACACTTTCTTTGATTGCATGCATGACCATTCACTCAAATATGCACCATCCTTCACTCATGCATTCAATCTAATTGTTTTCAAGTTTCCCTTGGGAAGATCTAGGCTGTCTTGGCTCAGATCTAGCTCTCCTCGCCATGCACTGTGCATTAATGGAACTGAAGGTTATGCCTTGGCTCAGGAATTGTATAGAGGTTGTCAATCACTGGCTCGAGTTGTGCTCTACGCAGTTCTAGGAGACAGTCCCCAGTATTTCCCACTAGGACTGTGCAATGTGCAATCCCATCTAGCATCAAGCCACATTGAATTGTGAATTGTGCAGTTCCAATCCATAGAAAGTTACTATGGGCTACACTTTGTGCAGTTCTAGTCATCAATACCTCTCATTAGGAGCTAGGACTACACAATGCATAGATCTAGCTGATAGTCTCACAGCTCTGAGAGTCACAACTGTGCAATTTTGCCCAACAGTTTCCCAGTTTGTTGCATGATCGATCCTTGAAGTACGTTGTGTTTCTAAGATGAAATTTGATTGCCGTGAGTGTCTGCTCTGTCTCCAAGTACATCAGTTATTGAGAAGATTCTTAGTAATACAGGCAACATGGTTTCTAAGAGAGATGGATCAAAGGATACTATAGACAATAGCACTGGAGATGTGGTTGAACATGTGACAATGAACTTGCCAGTCTATGCAAACACGTAGTTGTTCGTAGAGAAGGAAATGAAGTTTACATGGAAAGAAATAAAGGTCATATTTGCAGGAAGTTTCAAGGAAGATTTGGAAGATCGAAAAGTCTATGTCAACATTCACAACTCAAGCTTGTACAGGGTTGCATGTAGGTAAATTGCCTTCCTGTGCACAGATATCATTCATTGGATTGTCTTGCATAGTGATCCTAACATGACACTAAGTAGTACCAATGGAACATAGCTTGCCACCTTCACGATGGAAAAATAAAATCAGACGTATCACTTGCTACAGCAGGTGAACCACATGGATACATTGTTGTTCACTGTCAACAACAATGTGAACACTAGAGTCATCATGAAGCATTGGGTAAAAGAGCCATCGAATTTCAGAGAAACACCCAACCAGGTCTATAAGATGAAGTCACTGAGGAAGGCTTACCAACTATTGGTCATCTTTCCATGCTTCTTGTATGGTCAGGAGAGCATAGAGACATTCATGTAGAGTTGGGTGGTTATGTTGGATCAATTGGAAAATAAAGGAAGGTCATTCAATTGGTCTGACATGTTGGTTCTTGAGCTGAAAGTGCATGTGTCTAATTCTTGGAGTCCACCTAAGGATGAGCAAGAAATATTATTTATGTCCACGTACATGCTTGAGGCGATCTGTTCCCACCAAAAGTTCCCTGGCATGGGTTGGAAATGGACACCATGAGAGAATATATATTACAAGTTACTCTTTGAGTGTAGCTACTAAGGAGTCATGGCGAGGTTGTCTAACCACTTCATCGCCATATTGTACAGGATGATAGTAAAAAAAGATCCACCTTTCATGTCCCAAGAAGTGATGCAGACATTACTTAGCATTGTAGATTGGTATGCGTCAACCGGTGGCACCTTCATCAAGATGTTTGGCATGGAGAAGCCTCCACGTGAGCTACTGAGGTTTTCCATGGACAGTTTGATCATGCCAGAGTCTTCATACCACATCTCCACAGGGTTATTAGCAGGACTGCATAGGAGGAAGAAGAAAGCATGGCTTACTCTTCCTTTGCAGATTGGGTTGTACAAGATCCATACCTTGAAGTATGCAAATGTCGAGGATGAGGACTTCAAGAAGTTTGGGTTTGGCACTAAGAGTTTCAATCCATATGATCACCACTACATATGCAAGAACCAATATGTGAAGGTGTATTACCCATGGATTCACGAGGCATGTCATTGGCCAAAGGAAGATCCATTGAGATATTGCTACAACTCCTCTAGGCTCAATGAAAGGGTCAACATAGTTGTGGAATGGAAAGCAACGCTACAGGTAGCAACACCATAGGAAACAATAAAAAAAAAAATAGTGATAAGAAAACTGATGTAAGACAAAGGTAAGAGGAAGATTTTCGAGAGCGCAGAGGTGGAGCAAAGATATAAGTTTAGAGAAAGGAGAGTAGAATGGAGGAAGAGATAGAAGCAATTGTTGGAAGATGTAGAGAGGAAGTTGTGAGAGATGGAGTAGAACCTGGAAGTAGAGCAAGAGTTCAAGAGGAGAGAAAGGGAAGAAAAGTACAAACAGGAACATGAATAAAGACAAGGTTCATAGACAAGTAAAACTATGCTAATAAAGGTTAATACAATTAGGAATCTTCTCAAAAAGTTGAGTAGATGTTTGAGGCAATAGACATGGACACAGAACAAGAGCCATAGGACCAAGATACCAATCTCATGCCAAGAGCATCCAAGGTTGCACCACAGTCTCTGCCACCTCGAGAATCACAATTGGTCTCAAGCGATCAAGGAGAGGTTGTTCTCCTTGATGATGATACTAAGATGGATGTGTACAATCTATCATTCGACAAGTCACAAGGCAAGATTATACAGGCAGGTAAAAAGCAGCTCCCATATGATCACACATCACCTACGCACATAGAGGAAAGGATAATTGTATAAGATGTTAGAAGAAATCTAGCTACCATGGTCGAGGCTTCTCAAGCTTATGTAGAAGCCACAAGTTCAACGATGAAGTTCTTGAAAGCAGATAATGATCAGATGGTGAAGGACTTGCAAGAGTCCAAGCATAAAACAAATCAATCCGTAGGATCCGCTATGGCCAAAATGAAGAAATAAATACTTATGGAGATATCAATCTTGGAGACCACCATGCAGACATTGTATAGCATATTTGTCACCATGCACAAAACAGTTGTCCATCTATACAATTTTTAGCAGTAGTGCGCGAAGACAACACATACTCTCAAAGACATCTACGTTGCTATTATGCATGCATAGGAAAAGATAATGAGGTACAAGGGAGCCTTAGTTTACTTACACAAGATGATGAAACCAAAGGCAAAAATATACAAAGCACGAATTCAGATTTTGATCTGGAAATATCAGCAATGCCCTCTGCTCATCACCAACATTGAGGCTTCCTATGCATGGTTGTACAAGAGTCTAGATTTCATAGTGAGGATACACAGGATACATTCGATTGGAACCCCCAATCAAGCCATGAGGAAGAACCAATTCATGATGGAGGTCGATGGGTACATAGAGTAGTTGATGCATGAAGCCACTAGTGATGACTTGCAATTGAGCCCGAAGAACATGAAGAAGTACATCGATGGTCTAGCCACACTCAGGACAATGATACGCATGCTTTAGTATGAGCTCGAAAATGGTTTCAGAACCATATACCCGGAAGCCATGGATGCAAGAGTCTGCTTTGATAAAGACATCACCAAACAATACAGAGACATAATAGTGTAGTACCAAGATTGATATCAATTTGTCACCAAAACCACCATGAGGAGGTTACCGAGTTGGTGTTTTCCCAAGACCCTGAGTGATGTTGTTTGTCTTGTTAGGTTGACTCAAGCCTATTTTTTCCTACATGGGTATATGTGGAAATTGTATTATTGAAAATATGTTGTAAGTGAAATTGCAAGCATCACTATTGGAAAGTGAACAATCACTGTAATGTGAACAATCACTATATAATGTGAAGAGTCGTGAGGGTAGTCCAAGAGTCAAAGGGGAATGTCAAGGGTCACCCCACCCTTTGCTATATATAGAATTTCATAACTCATAGTATAGGTTTTTGGGAGCCAACATTTTGGCTAGGCATTTCTTAAGGAAATATTAGAGAGTATTGTGACGAGCCTTGGTTTCTCCGCAACGTAGAGCGAGTACATCACTTTGGAGGAGTGGGTAGGGTTGACAATAATGTTCCACTACTGGGGCTAGTGGCTATCAATGGTGTATGTATGGATGGAACTTTCAATTAATATATATAATTGAGCTAGCACGTTTTCATGCATATGTTGTTAATGTAGTTTGAATATTCGAGTTACTTTAGCAATGTATGTTATTGCACTTACACACTTTTGTATGAACTATTTTGTGTATGGTTGTACAAATCTTGTTGAAGATATGTTGTATTAACCCATAATTTTAGATTGTGGACTATTCCGTTTCCATCCTATGATGTCGTTCAACTCGTGTGTTCCTTTCAAGCTATGTACTATTACAGGCTTCTAAGGGACACACTTCCTTTTCCCCTCCATGTGTTAGAATCCCCATGCATCTCCCTTGAGTCGTTGCAATATCAAACACTTGCTTCCGACAAAGTTATCATTCTTACCTCTGCGTGGTACCATAGTCAAGGCACTACTCTACTACACACTACTAGGACTCCTACTCCAAATGGTTTGAGGTCTAGTTGGGACTTCTTACCAGGGAGATCCCCTAACATGTTTGTGGGTCCAACACTGTCAACATTTTTGGCACTATAAGGAGGGCTAGATGACAAGCTCAGCCATCAAAGTCTGTTTTAGATATTTACACATCAATCATGACTTACATTATAGTCTCAAATCTGACATGTTTTTCTCATGCACATAATTTCAAAGTGTTAGAGGACATCATTGATGACTTGTCACAAATTAAGTATGACAGTGAATATGGAGCAACCCTGCTAAGGCATGGAGTTTCCTTTGCAAGCTTATGTCACAGGAATGAAGTCCCCTCGGACGACATTGCATGTGGGTTGTTCGCTTACATGCTCTATGGGCATGCTGACCAATGGTGTCAAACATTTCCTGTAACATCCATTCACTCTTATGATCACATGATCAATGAGTTAATTTGTGATTTCTATCATTATGATTGTAAAGTACTCAACAAAAAAATTATGAAATTATGGAAAGAACCTGATGAATCTCTTGTGAAATTTTGGATACGCTTCTTGAATATTTCTTTTCAATTCCCTAAATGAAATTGAATGGAACTTTCAAAAGGAACGATTTTAGTATCTTCTTCACATATCTAAAAATTCTCATGAGTTAGAATCATTCGAACCCCTCCCATCATACCTCGGTGTTAGAGCTACCAAATCTAAGATGAAAAAGGTTGCTGTCACAGGTGACCCACTATCTTCTCTTCATCAAATAGCTCTAGTTCCGCAGGACAAGGTGGGAGATGCTATGAACCCATCTATTGAACCGTCACCTCTTCCCACCCAACCTACTCTGGATTTCTGTGCAGATGTGAACTGAAATCTTGTTGGTCATCACATGAACTTGTTTTCTCAACCTCTGTCATCTCATTTTATTGATCCTCTAAATTTTGGTGTCATGTGTTCGTCCATTGCAGACTTCTCATGTGGTGTTCACGAGGATCAAGTTGTCAACGAAGTTGGTGTTGAGTAGCCAACATGCACTGTCATTTTTTATGAGTGTGCGAGAATCTGAAGAATAAATTGCAATGAAGAAGGACCTCCTCTATCCACAATATCCTGACATCTTTTGTTGTCCTGCCATTTTTTATTTGTGTTGCAAAAATTCATTCTTGTATGTTTCCTTTTATGATCATTCACATGATGCACATGATGTCAGTTTGTCATTTGATTGTGGTGAGGGAAAATCTTTCTTTTCGAATCCACTCACTTTGCCATCTTTCATTTACAAAAATTCAGAAGGTGAAAAATTTTGTTTCTCATCAACCCCTCTATATGATTTGTCATATCATGAGGATGTTGATGTACATCTCGAATTTTATAATCATAGTTGTCACGATCTCTTTACTCCTCCATTCAATCACGATTCTGATTCAATTTTTATTGATATTTCTAAGCCACCGGTCTTTGATGATCTACCCGTTGATGAAGTAGAAACCCCTCAAACGATTTGTTGGGTGCGAGATCCCTTAAGGGAAGTTTTGGGGCTTAGAGCCCAAATTTTGGTCCGATTTTGTAATTCCAATGTAAGGTCTCAGCATTTTCTGGGCGTAGAGCGCGTAGTTGTTAAAAAGTCATAGGGTTGTTCGCCCTTATTTTGATAAAGTAATGTTTGTTGTAGAAGATCTACCCATGGTCTATGGACCATAGAATTGTATAAATAGAGTGAAGCTCTAAGTAGTTAAAACAATCTAAGCAGAATCAATCTAAGAAGAGACAATGAGGAAGAATTGAGTCAACTCTGTGAAGTGTAAGTCTAAGTTTTGGGTCGTAGCCTAGGTAGAGGCTCTATAGCTGAGTGCGCAGAGGCCTACAAGTCCACAGCTGAGTGCGTGGACCCCTACAGCTAAGTGCGCAGGGTGAGTCAAGTCTGTAATAATCTGGAAGTATTAATAAAGAGAAGTTTCTATCATTTCTTTGTCTTTATTTCCTATTTATGCATATGTTACATTGGGTATGAATTTCACTTCTAATGCTTATATGATGCGCGAATGAGTATAACTATATTGTTTAAGTGAAATCAAGTTAGAATATCTGCTTACACAAAGATAATTAAGATCTGTCACTAAGATAAGTAAGATACTTAGTCTAGTTCAAGAAGAAGTGTAGTTCGGTGCCCTAACAACATGAAAGCATCTCAGCCCCTGGTTAGGGCTGCGTGAAGGTCAATTGTAACACTTCACGAAGGTACTAAAGGGTGGAACAAGAGCGTGAAGCAACCTGCACGAAGGCAGGTATAGTTGGACTAAACCGACATCACAGCCATATCAAGGGTGCAGAAACTTGGTCCCGGCATCCCCCCATACTACCTCAGGTGAGACTTCAGCCCACACTCCACAGGTTGATTCCACGAGGGCCAATAGTGTAGGGATTTGTTTGCCTAAATAACTTTGAACCTGGGTCAGGCCCCCATAAGCCAACAAATCGTTTCGTTGCCGAGACTAGAATCTGGATAAGAGAAGTGTGATGTCATATCATTGGAATTCAACTAAGAAGGAAATTGAAGGCCGGTTGGATAGAAGAATTCACGAGTTCACAGTGTAGGAGAACAAAAACCCATGACTATCAAAAGAAGAGTGGCTAGATAGCTACCTATCTATGGATATCCATGAAATATTTTTCTGTCCTTCTTGAGCTATATGAGTGGATTACGAAGCTAGCAGATAGCCAAGGAAGGTGGAAGCTTGATGGTCCTCTTGTGTGGACCCCAGAGCTAGTGTGAAGGTTAGAAGCATCAGAGGATAAGATCATGCACACTGTCAATCATTAGATCGATCGCATTATAGGAGGATTTGTTATTAATTTCGCAGTTGACACCTCAGTCAGCTACAACGAGGTAGAGAGATGTTTTCTCAAAGGACCGCGAGGTCAGTACATAAATTCTTTGAATACTTGGATTAAAATTCTATTGTACGAAAAGTGAGTTATGCAGTTACCTTGATGTTTAGAGCTACACAAAGCGGAAAGGTTTACAGGAATGAAGGAAATAAGGGTCCAAAAAATAGCCCCTTGATTACACCTCTGCGAGGGGACAAGGAAGAGCTCGCAAAGGTTTGTCCGTGAAGTGCTATTCATCTGATAAGACAAAGAATTCTGCGAATACCACCTCCACATACATCACCATCAGCTTCACCCCCATCACCTCCATCTTCACCTGTACCAACTCCACCACCAGTGCGGTTCAGTATGGAAAACATATTAAAGTTCCCTGTGTTCAAAGGTTTGGGAAATGAGGATCAAGACCAATTCGAGTTCGCTTTAAGGGCTGTATGGGAAGCGTAAGGTGTTACAGATGACCATATAAAGAAAGCGATGCTAGTTAGCGCCCTACAGGATCACATACTGACCTACTATATTAAGTACCCCAATGATGACCCGAATGCAAGAGTCGTGAATATCCAAGAAGTGCTAAATAGAGAATTTAGCAGGCCTAAATCTGAAGCGCAGTCGATTGTGGGATTTAAAGAGATCACGATGCTACCAGGTGAGACTCCTTGGGAACTAGATCAGAGGCTAAAATGTACGATTCATGAAGCCAATATGAATCTGACAGATGGACAACATCACGAGTGGTTTGTAGCTTCGCTACTACCACATTTAAGGAGTGTGTTATCGCAGCAGAAGATAACAACTCAGGTAGAGGCTTTGGAGATTTCCATGAGGCTTCATGAGACCCCGATGCAGGATCCTAACCAAGGAGTTCAACAGATCCATAGGCAGATGAAGAATTTGTGCCTTAAGATGAAGAGTTTGAAATAGGATAGGATGATTCGACCAGAAGCGCACGAAGAAGTATGCTACGTAAAATGCAAGAGTTAGGGTCATGATAAAGACCACTGCCCAGTCTTTACAAATTACCTCACATGAGGAGGACCGATGCCTTTAAGACTAGAAGCTCAAGAAGGACCTAGCACGATGCTTTCTTTATGGTGCGTTATTTGTCAAATAGCATGAAAACATGCCAGAGACAACTGCTACCTATTACAGAAATATATTCAAAATTCGTAACAGTTGTTCTACAACTTTTATAGGTCGGTGGGACATGATGAGCGTACTTGCAGAAGTTATGAGTTGATGATGGATATAACTCCCACCTACAGAGTTAAGGTGAAAACACGGCCCCTTGACCAGAATGCAGGAATGGCGAGGACAAGATCTCAGGGGCATGAACGAGGCTGAGGCCAAGAACAACCTGGTAGAGGTCGCAGACAGTTGATTTGGTACAATTGTGGAGGGCCAGGACACTGTTCCCATGATTGCACTAATCCAATGCACCCTTTGTGCAAGTATTGCACACTGTTTGATCATGAGATGGAACATTGTCCTACAATGATAGTTAGGATACGTGACAAAGGAGCACTACGTCCTCCCCCAACTCAGAACCTATAGATGATGAGGTTTGAGCTGTGTGAGGAAGACCCGAATGTAAACATTATGCTCCAAACTAGAATCACGATGGGAGATGACAAGGGGAAACAGCCTAAAGATAATACTTGGGTTTGCAAAGCCTCGGTGAAAGAAGCTAAGTTTGATTTGAAGCATGCTTGGGAAACCTTCATGGAAGCTAAGAAGAGATTCGTTGATGCCTCCACTTCAGGAAGCAAAGATAAATCGAAGTTAGAAATGGACCCATCTATGCTCACAACTTTCCTGGAAACTTGTATGAAGTTACTACACGATAGTGAGGCTGTGTAAGGGTTACAGGAACTTATCAATAGGTGTGATGGGACTACGCTAGGAGAACTGCGCATAGTCTAGAAGATCGAAAAACATAAAACAAGGACAGGATGAGAATTGAGAATCACCACATTGATCGGAGAATATGAAATGGATCAAGTCATTTTGGATTTGGGATCACATGTGAATGTTCTACCAAAAAAAACATGGGAGAGAATTGGGAGACCTACGCTGCAATGGTCTCCGATTCAGCTAAGGATGGTGAACCAATGCAAAATAATACCCATGGGGCGATTGCAGGGAATCACTATGGATATTGAGGGTGCGAGTGTGTTGGAAGATTTCGAAGTAATAGAGATTGTTGATGACA
Source organism: Pinus tabuliformis (assembly GCA_031772625.1). Taxonomy (NCBI): domain Eukaryota; kingdom Viridiplantae; phylum Streptophyta; class Pinopsida; order Pinales; family Pinaceae; genus Pinus; species Pinus tabuliformis. Next base: position 744,432,907 of record CM062807.1, on the reverse strand, counting down.
GAAATCCCTACCCCGCGCTCTTAGGAATTAACTGGGCCACTGACATGAATTGGGTAATTAATCTAAAGAAGTGAAAAATGATCTTTGAGAAGAATTCACTGCGCGTAATAATACCCATAGACCCTGTTGAAGGCTCGCGATATACGAAACCGATCCCCGACTATGAGAGTGATGATAAATTGGACTATATCTACAAGATAATAGTGTGAGACCAAGATTGGGTAAAGCCCACCATGGATGGATAGATTACATGGGAGTGCAAGAGCTCCTGCACTTAGGATTCTGACAAAGAAATAGAACGATGGCAGAATCGGTTACATGAGGTAACTACGTTGAATTGCAATATGATGACTAGGTCGCTGTGATGTGTTGAGTGATAAAAGGTGCCTTTTAAAACTTCTAATTACCCCACATTAATTATCAACCTAGGAAAGTCCTCTTATTTCAAGAGTGTATAGAGTATGTGGCTGCTATTAATTCAGAGAGTAATGTTTCCTAAATCGTAGTATAGATCTTTTAATACAAGAGTAAATGGATGCATCTAATAAATTCCAATTGCAATTAAAGAAAACTCAATCCTATAACAAAATCAAATATTACAGCAATTCAAGTAACAGCAGCATCAGTTGAGAGTACAGTAGTGATAACTCATCTCTTATTAACTAATTTAATCTAAGTCAAACTCAATCTTCATTAAATAATCCAAATAGAAATGATATCAATTTGGGAGTCTAATAGTGATAATTAAACCCTTTACAGTTGATTAAATCAATTCGAAAGTAATTCAATTTGCAATGAAGGTAAACGGAATCGACAGTGCTGTAAACCATATAAAGCAGAGATATTATGTCAATACAAGGAAACAATAAACAACGAAGGAGATAAAATCACATAAATTAAGAAAAGTATCAAACCATCACACTTGCGAGAATTAGAATGTATGGCACAAAGGAAGCAGTTAAATCCACCAAAGGCTAGGCCCTTAGCCGCCAGGGAACACTGCTAAGTTACTTCAGATAACACGAGGGAACAACAACTTCATTAATGTATTAATCATTGAAGTAAAGAGCATTACAACATATTCATGTTCCTCTCAACAACGAGAGTCCATAATTAAAATTACAATTTCAATAATAACAGAGATTCCCCCTTCCTTCTTACAAATGTATCCTTTTATAATCAGAAAGTGTGAAAGATAAATGGTAAATGTGATCCCTCAGGATCTATTGATCCTGAGGGATTCGCAACAAATTTCTAAATTCAGACATCCTTTCCTTTCTAACACTGATCCTTCTGATTTTCCTTTACCCTTGTCCATAACTGCCGCATTCCTTCCGTTGCTTATTGGCTTTTGTTGTTCCTTCGTCAGGGATCAACAATTGTCCCTTTTGTTGTTTTCCTGCATAAAGAAGGGTAAAAGTTAGCTAAATTGTAAATGCAAATAATTCCTTCATTTCTTACCATAATTCCTGAATAGGTTAACGTATTAAGATATAGAAAAGATAAGAATAAAGAAAAAGGATGATGAGATTAATAGTAAACGCATACCCATTTCGTGACTCAACACACTGCGTGTCAAAAGAAGTAGGAGATCTGCCTACTTATGATGGTCTAAATGAGGTAGATACCTTCTTGGATGCATTTGAAAGGGAGGTGCCAGAAAAGAAATTCTTCCAGGCCTTGGACTAGGTACTACGCGCTACACCTGTGAGGTGGTCGGGTACACACAAAGGAAGTTTTGACAATTGACGTGAATGTAGAAAATGATGCAAACATGATTTGGGAATCCTAAGATGTGACTGACAGACATGTATGATGGATAGGATGATCTGCGCATGCATCTAGCCAAGTGGACATCGGCCAATGGAGAAGAGCCCCAACCTGCATAGATGCGCATGTACTCCACGCTAAAATACATGGTCAATAATCATGTGTTGGGGGGGTGAACTTGCAGATGGCTCTTAATGTTGGGAAGACATTATGCAGGAAGAGCAACTGCGCAGAAGATTCTACATGCAGAAGCGTTTAACAAAGTATTGGAAACCGCGCTGACCAAGGTATGCAATGTGCAGTGAAGTGATTGGGATCTACACATACGTTCATTGTTATGGGCTTATTGAATGACATGCAAGAAACTAATGAGACAAACACCCTTTAAGCTAGTCTATGGAGTGGAAGTCGTAATGCATATGGAATAAATCATACCTAGTCTATGCATAACAGTGTTCATAGGTATGAGGGATCACAGAGCCCTGGAGGAGAGGCTCGTGCAGTTGGATGAGCTCAAAGAAGAGATGTTTTTGGCTAGGTTTCACCTGCAAGTCCAAAAGCAACACGCAATGGCTTGGCACGATCGACATATTAAGCTATGCACCTTTAAGGTGAATTCTTTGGTGCTGTTGTATGATAGTAAGTTTGATAAATTCCCAGGGAAACTTAGAATGCATTAGCTGGGGCTGTATGTTATTAAGGAGATTACCGATGGTGGCACGATCTAGTTGGTTAAGTTGAATGTAGATCCCTTCCCAGGAAAAGTAAATGGTAGTTGTTTGAAACCATACACAGGTGGCTTGGCCATCTAGCTAGTCGATAGAAGCACAGTCTTAGTGCTCCAGGTAGCTGAAAGGAGGCACAAGACTATAAACTACTCTGCTCAGGATTGCGTGCAGTAGCGAAGTGTCACAGGGTTCGCGACAGTGTGAGGACAGCTGCGCTGGCACGTGGTTCGGCTGGAAAGTGACTGTTAAAGTCACTATTCATGATTTTATGCTTGGTTTGAGGCCAAATGGAGTGGATGGTAGGCATTTAAGGCGAACTTTATGGGCTAGATTCTTGAAAATATGTCACCAATCTAGCATTAATGGAATGAATGTGGGGGGAACGATCAAATTAAAATTCAAAAGGCGCTATAAATTACAAGTGGCTATCCAGAAAACAACACTTGCCATTCTGAGAACTGAGTTGTTGCAATGTCAACTGTGTATGGATCTTTCGAACTTTGAGGCAGCCTTTAAGAGCAAGCTCAGTATTTGAAACATTACCGAAGGAGACGCAGGACCTCCTAACTAGATAATGTCAGCACCTGAAGAAGCCATGGAAACAGGAGTAGTGAAAGCCGAGGAAGCTACGCAGGAAATTGCAGAAGTGGAAGCCCCAGAGAGCACAGGAATAATTGTTGAGGTCCCTAAATCACCATGCATGCCAAGACCTAAAAAGGATAAGCAAGCCATGGTCCCGGTGTGCGTCTAGCCCAAAAATCCACTGAGGACCAAGCTCACATTGGAGGAAAATGGGAATGCCATTAATTTAGAAGCCAATGAGGAGGAAGAGTTTGAAGAAATCCTAGTGGAGGAGGATGTAGAGATGGAAGTCGAAACCCAAGGTGTGGACCCTATCACTAGGCTGCCCGAACATGTTCCTCCGCGAAAGGGTAAAGCCAAGGTGCCCAAGGATATAGATGAGAGCAAGAGATATCTGCAAACTCCATTGCTCCTAGACGATATTGTGTCTGAGGGAGCGGACTTGGGAAGGGTTCCCATGTTAAAATTTGAATATTAGGACCTCGCATACCACGAGAATTTCCCGCATTTAGCAACTATGAATCTAATGTGCCAGAAGATCGGCATGCCAGCTGGAATGATTGAATTGGAGTTGTGCAAATGGCTCAGAGGTGTTGAGAAAGAAGGGTTGCTAAACTTGCTCTGGGTGTCGCATTACCATCGCGCCCTAGTGATATTTTTTGTCATCAGACAGCTTCTCTGCTTGGTGCATGATGGGTGATTGTGGCTAGAGGAGACCATCCCCATCACAGACCATATGACTCACCAGATTACACAGCTGCCTTGCTCAGGGGTGGATCCAACAAAAATTTCAGAGGGAAAAGGTGGTGAGCTAGCCCTCACGGAGGCAATGAAAAAGAAGTTTAAGTTGGAGAATAAGAAGTGAGGGTATGCCATCTAGCATCAACAACCCTGCAGTCAAGGTCGCAACATAGATATTGTAGGGAATGTGATGCAGAAGTGCCACATGAATGAGGTGCCTGGCCAGTGGTTGTACTAGCGGCGTAATGCGCAGAAGGGGTCCAGTTCAACTGGGAAAACTATCTATGTGGTGAGTTCCTTAAGAACTACCACGAGGCACAGGAGTAGGGCAAATAATTCCATTATGCATGAATCCTATTGTCGATAGTTCTTGTGGCATGGGAATTTCCTGAAGATAGCTAGTTCCTGTCAATCACACAGGACCTTCTAGAGATAGCGAAGTACGCTTCGCTGTAGGCAACCAAGGACACACAAAGGATAAGGGAGAGCAAGATATTTTTGGTGCTAATGGAGATGAACATCAAGATGGGGATCAATCGCTAGTCGAGGTTATCGCCCATTGTCTACAATAGTTTATAGAGCTTTGCGGAGTTTAAAGCTGACTTCCACCATTTCTTCATCAGGGTGCGGAAGGACCCTCTGAAGACGTGGCATGAGTTACAATAATTGGAGACCCATGATGTAATTTTCGTGGTCCTCGAGTCTTGGCTTCAGGAGTGGCGCACTCCAGTTGGCTCCACGGTGGATGTAGAGAAGTCTGCCACACAGTAGAAGAAGGAAGAGAGAAAACTTTATATGGCGCTGCTGGCGGAAAAGCGTGGGAAAGAAGAAGTAGTGGCTAAGGCCCATGTAGCGCGTGACATTATGAAGTTGGCCAAGCAACAACAGATGAAGAGTGTGAACGATAGAAGTCAACTTCACCCAAAACAAAGACTGATACAGAACAAGGTGGCATGAACCCACAAACGACATCCACCTAGATAAAACATCCACGACCACAAGAGCATGTAGGGCCACAAAAGAAAAAAAGGCCTCGAAGACCTCTTTCGACCCTATCACCCTCACTAAAGGGGATTTACATGATATCGGCAAAACAGTGAGGGATGTCACCGTGGAGGCCCTCTAGCAGTTTAAGGAACAACACCAGTTGGTATTGGGGGCTCTCCGGACACAAATACAGGAGTTGCAGGTGCACACTTCATAGGCTGGAACAGTGTCCACCAGTGTTCTTGTCAACAATTCAGCTGCCGAAGAAATATTTCACGCCAGGGTGATCGACACAATAATGCTACTGGATGGAGCACTCATTATAGATAATGAGGCCAAGAGGCCTATGGTCAATGGTTTGAAAGGGGTCAGATTAAACATGGTTGCACTCCCTCGGGAGACACTCTATCTCTTGAAGGATGGAGTCACCGCAGAAGTTCAGGCCAAGGAGAGTCACGCTATACAGGTAATGAGCGAGTAGTGCATCAACATTGAGTAGTTGAGCCTACAGTGCAACGAGGCCATAGAGCAGAACAAACAAATCATGCAAGTTTTGGAGAAATCCTACCAAATGGTCTCCGAGTTGGCCATTCAAGCAGAGGAATCGATGGAGGTGCACATCTGAAAGTTAGCCACAGGGTTGCACGATGCAAGAGTAGAAATGGCCAAGGTTCAGCTAGAGTTGAACCTTCAGATAGCAGAGCTATAGTTGAAGGCGCAGCCTTCAACTCCACCGGAGGTCAGAGAACAGCGTACAACCATGATCAAAACAACAATGGTGGTGGTTAACAGTGCAGTGACAGACTGCATGACATTTTTCAAGCAGTCATTTGAGGTCCTCAACACCCTGCAGGAGAACCTAAACATAGAGCACTTAGAGACAGAGGCACGTGAGCTGCAGCAAAAGTACAACGAGGTAAAAGGGACTGTGCAGATGGTTTCCCTTACACATAGGCTTGCAAGGGTGTAGCAAGCCAAGGCGCTCAAGGAATAGGTGGATGTCACTCGGCATAAAGAGGCAATATTTAAAGTGTGCCTATAGCCATGGATCGACGACGCCTATAAAATTACAGCCTCCATTCAAGAGAAGATCGCACAACTACAAGAAACTTAGGAAATGATTCAAGGTAGTAGTTCAGCAACAACGGTCACCAAACAACGCATGGGGGAGGTCCAATAGGTAGCCACTCAATGTGTTGCCGAACTTGCGGCAATCCAAATAGAGTTGGGAGTTCTTCACGCCAAGATTTTTTCACCTGTAGAGTGACTCGATGGCAAGTCACGACGTTTGTGTTGCGGTTTTGTTGGGTACGAGATCCCCCAAGGGAAGTTTTGGGGTTTATAGCCCAGATTTTGGTCTGATTTTGTAATTCCAATGTAAAGACTCCACATTTTGTTGGTGCGGAGCACATAGTTGTTAAAGAGTCATAGGGTTGTCTGCCCTTATTTTGATAATGTAATGTCGGCTATAGCAGATCTATCAATGGTCCGCGAACCATGGAATTGTATAAATAGAGCGAAGCTCTAAGTAGTTAAGACAATCTAAGCAGAACCAATCTAAGAAGAGACAATGAGGAAGAATTGAGTCAAATCTATGAAGTGTAAGTCTAAGTTTTGGGTCGTATTATAGGTAGAGGCTCTGCAGTTGAGTGCGCAAAGGCCTATAAGTCCACAACTAAGTGCGCGGACCCCTGTAGCTGAGTGCGCAGGGCGAGTCGAGTCTGTAATCATCTGGAAGTATTAATAAAGAGAAGTTTCTATCATTTCTACGTCTTTATTTGCTATTTATGCATCTATTATATTGGGTATGAATTTCACTTCTAATGCTTATATGATGCACAAATGAGTATAACTGTATTGGTTAAGTGAACGCAACTTAGAATATCTGCTTATGCAAAGATAATTAATATCTCTCACTAATATAAGTAAGATACTTAGTCTAGTTCAGGAAGAAGCACAGTTCAGTTCCATGGTAACGCAAAAGCATATCAGCCCCTGGTTAGGGCTGCGGGAAGGTCTATTGTAACACTTCACGAAGGTACTGAAGGGAGGAACAAGAGCACGAAGTAACCTGTACGAAGGCATATATAGTTGGACTAAATCGACATCACATCCATATCAAGGGTGTGGAAACTTGGTTCCAACATCCCCCCATACTGCTTTGGGTGAAACTTCAGTCCTTGCTCCATGGGCTGATGTCGAAAGGGCTAGTAGTGTAGGGATTTGTTTGGCTAAATAACTCTGAACCTGGGTCAGGTCGCCTTAAGCCAACACAATCGAGGCACTTCATCTCGAGCTGATGTATATGTCAGGTTCTTGCTGCCTTGAGGACAGTTCCACTTCTGATCATAAATATGTTGAAACACACTAGACTCCTCATCACTCTCTCATTTGCATTGAAAATCAATCTGATCTACACATTGTACATCCTCCACCAGAATCACATAATCATATCACTTGTGAATTAGAGGAGTCAGATGTAGCAAGTCATGCTACAAAGTGAAAGTTTTATTCTTTCGTCATGTTTGCTCATATATCAAGATCAAAAGAGTGTGCATGTTCACCATCTGCACACAGTGTGATGCTTCACGATGGTACATCCGTAGAGTGTTTGTCTTGTGCTTTTACTCTTTTCTTTTCTATGGACACATTTAAGATTCGAGTGTGTTGGTCTTTATTATTTTATCTTTATTATGTGCTAGTTTACCTAAATATATTTCTTGTCAACCATGCCTTCACCAACATGGGCCAACCAATGCATCGGTGGTTGCATTGGAAGTATCACTTCACATGAGTAGGCCCATGCACTATTTAGCTTAGGAGTAGGAGTAGTGTTTTCTTTCTTGTTTTCTTTGCTTTTCTTAATTTCTTTGCTTTCATTTTACTTTTTTCCTTTGCTTTCTTTGTTTGTTTGTTTTGCACCCGTAGGTTTAGCTTCCCATGAAACCATGTTTGGCTCTTGAGACAAGCAGGGTGAAGTACAAGAGGACTTGTACAACTATCAACATTTGGTTATCTGTTATCCCCTCTCTTTATGAAGATCTTTCATTCTTTAGTTGATGATACCCTGATGGAAAATACGTTCTGTTTAGAGTGAGTCTTAGTGAAAACACAATGCTTGCACTTTTAACTAGTACTACCTACTCTAATCAACTTTTATATATTTAGTTAACCCTTGTCAACTCATTCAAGTAGAGTAAGGTGAGGGGGGAAACCTTAGCAAGTATTTCAGAGGTATTTATAACATACTTCTCTAAAGGGACAACCTCTTATTCTCTCCATAAGTTGGGATCCCTCTTCTACCTCTTGAAATAAGTATGTGCCTATGCATGGTTCTTAGAAAATGAAAGAGGAAAATGAAAAAAAAAAAAGTGAAAACAAGATAAATGCTTCCTGTGTAGAAAGGTGAAGCAAGTAACTCCACCGGGGTACCATCCAGGCTCGCTAGCAATGGAGCAATGCTTTTGTTCCTGAAGTGACTCCATCAGGGTACTGTCCAGGCCTGCTCATAGTGAAGCAACACCACAGATGAAACTTAAACTCTGATATTCTACATTACTTGTGCATCAATATACCCCTCATCCCCAATCAAAACAACTCAATTGAATTTCATTGATATGTGTGCTGACCTATCAAGAGAATGGTAGGGACTATATCTTTAACTCAAGCTAGTGACGAAGCCATGACAATTAAAGAATCAAACAATACTTCCGAAGGAGTTAGAATCACTTTACGTGAGACAACATCCATACAGAGACCTCGAGTTCTACCAGTGTGTCACCAGTGTTGTAGCAGCTACAACCACCCTCCAAAATTTTTCCTTTTCTTTGTTTTGGAGCCTCCCTCCTAAAATGTTCACAGCTTGTCTTGCAATGGTCAGGTACTTGTGCTTTCATTTGAATTAATATTTCACCTTATAGCTTCTTTTTGCTTACTTGCTTTGCTTTCTAACCACAAGACAACCACCCATGAATTGGCTGCATCTAGTTCTTGCACTGTATTGGAAAACTGCACACTCCTACATGGTAGCGAACCTTGCTCTAAGGAATTGCATAAAGTAGCGCAATAGTGAGCCTTGCTCTCAAGAATTGTGCAGATCAACCCAATAGTGAGCTTCAGCTCCAAAAATGCAGAGAACCAGCTGGTAGCTTGTCTTCAGTTGGAAAATTTCATAGAGCATGAGAAGTAGCCAGAGCCACTCAGCCCAGGAATTTCACAGAAGCATTCCCTCAGCTGTTGCTCAATGCATGTGTCAGCAAGTTGCCTGGTTCTCTCCAAAATTGTGAAATGTCTCCATGCATGCATGGCATACCTTCTCGAAAAAGAAAAAGAAGAAAGAAAAAAACATCCCTAAAAATAGGGATTTGTTTTTAGCAGTGGGAGTTACACTTGAGTTAATTTTAGAAAACTACCGCTGCTTGTCCCTTTTTCCTACATTATTGGCATGCACGTCATAAATGATAAATTGATCAAATATATTTAATGGATGCCTTTAGAGCTCATTTTCACATTCGATATTGAATCTCTGGCATTCCCTAGGCATCTAGGAATGTTCGACACGATCGACACAACTTTCTGTGTAAGTTTTGCTTTTCAAGTCTTTTGCTACTTTTTTTGTCGCTTTTGTTTCCTTGGCTTGTGTGAATGTTGTTATAACATCATTTATCACCCACTTGTACTTAATTCTCTAAGTCATGGCTTTGGGTAGCCCTTTCCCTTCAGACATGGTCCATTTACTAAAACACATTATTTTAAATTCCATATGCGACTTTTCCCTTCAAAAATCATGTGAAAACATGAGTCCAGCTATAACCAACCCACGTATATAATTTAAAATATTAGAAAAATATAAATCCCTATTTTATGGGCAGGGTTTATGGGTTACATGAAATCCCACCTACAGGAGCTCGTGGCCTAACGGTATCCCAACTAAAAAAACTGTTTTGAGGTGATATAAATACACCTCATGGGAAGGCCTAAACGGGAGAGAAAGATAGGATGTTGATATTATATCCAATTGGCCCCTGATCAAGTCTGATTTATCCCTGTGCCTCTTGCACTCCCAACTATAGGAAACCCTTGTTTCCTCGTAGAGATGTCCATCTCCTTTATATGGAATCTATGTGTATGCATTTGAAAGAGGATTGTTTAGGCTTGAGCTAGATGGATCCAAAGGAAGGTTTCACTTGGAGCCATGGTAAAATCAGGTTGTATTTTTCAACATTCTTTACAGACATCAATAAAGAAGCTTTGTATTGTTCCTGATGTTATGATCTTTATGTTTTAATTCATGTTATGATCTAATTATCTATGATTTCATGTTTTATATCTATATACTTATATGATCTAACATTCATATCTTGAACATGCTTTGAACTACTGCTAGTATATATGCTTTCCTTGAATGAGTTGTAGGTTTTGAGGCATTGGAAGAAGCAGAGGGTTTTGACCCTATGGGAACATCCTCAAACATGGGACCTACGGGTACTATCTCTTCATCCCACTTTAGTAGTTTAAGCATTAGGACTGCTTGTTGGCTTGCTCCTTTTTGGTGTATGCCCTTCAATCTGTTGGGGCTCTCAACCCAGACCATAGGATGTAATATTCCTATAATAGAATTGGTGACGCCGCTGAGGAATACAATCTTGTATTTCCTTGTTTGGGTTTTTTCTATCTTGATCTAGGTATTCTTGTTTGGTTTTTTGGTTTTTCTAGTATCTTTGAATTGTTTGCAATCTGGGAAAAATGTCTACTCTAGATGAGGCCAAAATTTTTATTTTTCTTTGCTTTCTTTTTCATTCACAAGTTTTAATTCACATAGTCATGTATACACATGCTTTTGTCCAAAGAAACATGTGTATATTTGGGTTTACTTGAGTACGTTTGTGTATACACTCAGGTCTGTCATTGCACAGTCACATATGCTTGCTTTTTAATGAATCATTCAAATTCTGAGTCCAATAAAGGGTTTTTCTTGATTCTTATTGCTTCTGTTTAGTCATTGATTGTTTGAGATAGTCTTGCTTCTTGTAGATGTTCAGTTTCCTATCTCTCTTTGTGGAAAAACATAGTCAACCTAGGGTCTTCTTTTTGGTGAAGTGTTAGTTTCTCTGTTTGGTTTCAAGGCTTCTCAATGAGGTTCTTGGCTGTTTTGAGCTTTTGGAATAGAGATTTGGTCCCAATTCACTTATAACCCAACCTTTACATTTCTTTGCCTTGCTTTCTTGAAAGTTGACATATTTAGTTTTTTGTTTTGTTTTTGAGAAAGTCCTTGCAATCTTGAAAAGTTTTCTTGGTCTTCTTGAAATTTTTCTTATTTGTTGGAGATTTTATGCTGATGTTCAGATCATTCTGTTTGATTTTGCAACCTATTTTCACTTTAAGTCTTATCATATTAATGATTCTGATGTCTTGTGAAATTTGAGGTTCTTAATGCTTGAATTTGATCTTGAAGTCTTAAGTAGCTTTTGTTTTCTCAAGAACTATTTGTGCCCTTAAAAAGAAAAAAGATAAAAACATCTTTTTTTGCCTTTATTTTTCTTTTTGGTTTTATTTTTGGTCTTCTTATCATTTTAGAGAAAGTGTGAAGTCTTTTCTTTAGGTTGAATTTTCTTGATTTTCGGAAAAATTTTGTGAATGAATTTGTTCCTCCTTTTTGTTAAGTTTTGGCCTCTTGATCTCTTTGAGAAACACATTTTCTTGCTTTAAGAGTAATCATTAGAGTAGTGCATTAAGAATTTTTATTTTTCATTAGGATAATTTCAATGTAAGCATTTTTAGTATTTTTGCACATTTTGAGTGTGTGAGCGTGTGTTTTGAAAAAGAAAAGAAATTTTTTTCTTTCGTAGATTGTTCGTAGAACCTTTTATAAATCTCTTTCAATGAAGAAAAAAGAGTTGCATATGAATGTATCCAATTTTTCTATTGATTTCTTTTTGCGTCGATAACATCATAAGTTGCAATTCCATTTTACCCTTGACTTAAGAAAAGGCATTAAATCCAAGCGCTAAAATTAAAATGAACTAGAATTATTTGGTTTGTAATAGTTACATCAACTAGTCTAGGTCATTCAGGGCCTTGGAATAGGTGTGTGGAGAGTTAACTCTCCAAGGCCACTATGACTTTAAACATAGAAGTTGATTAAATGAGTGAAATCCAGTGTCGTTAAGTTTCTCGATAATTCTCTTCTCTTTTGGCAGTTAAGCATGACGGCAAGTGAAGGTAGGGAAGAGAGATACCCCCTCTCCTACTTGTTGGATCCCAACCAAAGACTATTTTTCTCGGCTTCCGATATGAACTAGTGACCTTAGTTTCCATCCCTAGGGACCACATTGGTGACTACTGGAGGGAATACCCATGGTTATTGAGGCAGACGTTGTATTACTCTCATTAGTACCTCTGGAGGGCGCCCTTATGAAGATTGGGTACTTGCACCAGAAAAGGATTTTGACTGGGGCTCAACGTAACTGTTTATGTTACCTTCACTGGTAGGCTTGGGTCACAATTATCCAAAACTATCTTTGGAAAGTCCTTTCCTTTACTTTCTTGTATTTTGGTGTCCAGTCCTAATCACCTAGAGCATAAATACTTGTAAGCTGCTTGATTGATTGTATCTTTAGGGACATTTAGTTGAGTGTTCTTTACTCCTAGATTGCCATAACTTTATAATTTTTTGAGTCTTTACAAATTCTCTTATTAATTAAAAGTGGTTGATCGACTAGCTCATCGGTCCTGGAGGCTTCGTGGGCTCTCACCTACGAGCATCAAGCCTTCTTCCAGAAGTCATAAGAGCAATTTTGCTGGTGATTTTCAATCAGTAGCAGCAAACGTATCAGAGATTTGGAGATTGATCCTCCACTTTAGGCTATAGTTTCATAGGGTATACCTAGTGTAAGTCATGATTTGGAAAGGAATTCTCTTGTCCTTTATAGGGTTCTCTTCCAGTCAGAAGTCGAGGTTGAGGTTGAAGAGATTCCTGAGTCCCCTATGACTCCTTCTTCACCTCTTCCTCCCAATTATCTAGATGTTCTATTATATGTTGGGACCTTGAATCACAGGCCGATAAGCCTTCCTTTTTATCACCCTTTTCCTTTGATGGCCACTGCTAGGAGCATGAATCTAGCTATGAGTTTTATGAGTGTGCATACTCATCTTTCATTTCAAGGAGGAGGTACTATTTCTATATCTACTATCACTCCTAGTACCACAATATTTGGCTCTACCTCCCTTCCATCTTTGAGTGGGAGCATCCAATCTTTTGCTTCCCACACTTGTTCCTTCCCATTTGGGATTCCCTCTAGTGCAATTCCCTCGGTTCCTCTAATCATCTCATCCATTTTTTCTGCAACTATGATTTCTATGGCTAGTGGTTCAACCTCTTTCAAGGGTTTTCCTTTTAGAAGTGGTCATATACCTCATTCTAACCCTTCTTTAGGATCACTCTCTTTCTCCGCTGAAGGTCAAGGTTATAATCCTTTTCAAGGATGGACTAACCCTCCTTTTAGTGGTTTAGGTGCCAGGAGTAAATTTTCTTTTAGTCAATAGGGGAACATGCCTTACTCCTCTGTAAGTACCTTTCATGGTTATTATCCCTTCGTCAATGCATGGAACCCTTACAAAGGGATCTCCTCTCCTTTTAATACTTTGCTTGGGGGGAATTTTCCTAGTTATGGTAACCTTTCACCAAGAGGTGGTCATGCTCTGAATTTTTCTAGACTACAAGGTTTTCCTTATGTTTCAGTTTCTTCTACAAACAATCCTTGGCAACCTGGTGCCTCTAAAAATCCAACATATTCTTTTCAAAATGTTGGGAATCTTACTCATAGTGGGTGGAATTATCAAGCTCCTTCACGCTTACCATTCCTTGCAACCCTAAATTTTCTAGATCTCTCCAAATTGATGAATGATCCAATCTGATATAATCTGGCTTGGCCTGTGGTTCCTACCAAAATTCGATCAGATATCCCAAAATTTGAACGAAAGATTGGGGAGGATCTAGCTGACCATATAACAACGTTCCATTTATGGTATTCATCTAAATCCCTAATTGAGGTTTCAACTAGGATGAGATTGTTCCAATGCACCTTAACTAGAAATGATTCCAAGTGGTATATAGAACTTAGTGGGGGTATCTTTGCTTCATTTGGTGAATTTAATACTATGTTTTTGAACCATTTTCAGTTTCCCATTCGATATGATGTTGGAATTGAGCTATTAGCTAGTTTCGAACAAGATAAGGCAACTCACATTTCTGACCATGTTCAAGAATGGAAAAGAAGGAAGAGGCTCATCAAAGCCTATATTCCTAATGAATTCCTTCTTGAATGGGTTTTAAAATCTCTACAGTTAGAAAGTTCTAAGAATGTATCACTCTCTGGGGTATTCACTGAAGAACAAGATATCTTTAGAGTCCAACAGTTAAAACTTATATATTCTCAGTTTGGGATTCTTGAAAATATTTTTCCTGATGCTCCTCGATCCAAGATTGATTTAGCTAAACTGAAGCCAGGTGCCCATGCCGACGATATTGTTATATCAACCAATAACAACATGGAAAACCTATTAAGTCAATTACAACAATTGTCTTTAAAAACTGATTCTTTGATTCAGGAATCGTCGTTAGTGCATATGCCTTCTCAACCTTTAACTATTAACACCAGGGAAAATTTGAAGGACCACCCTAAATTTATATGTATAATAAATGGGCGAATCCCCATGATACATAGGAAAAATGGGAGGTGATTTTATCAATAATATAATATGTATATATAATTTTTTTGGTGAATCTCCCACCGAATTATATCATCTTGTAAATTCATGGTGAATCTATCACTAAATTATAAAATCTTGTAAGATCTTAGCAAATCTTTCACTGAATAATAAAAAGTGAAGTCTTGGAGAATGTTTTGTTAAAGTATGAAACCATATATGATAATAGGAAGACATATTCATTAAATTATAATATACTAACATACATGTTTGGAAAAAATAAACATAATTTTCTCTTCCTACAAATAATGTTGCAAGTTTTAGTGGCCATTTTGTCAAGGTTCTCATTGTACACTCTTTCATATCCTTCTATTAGTTTTGATAATATTCCACAGTAGGTGTTGATCTTGACCACCATTTCTATCAAGGTAGGAGAGATTAATCTTTTCTCTACCACATTGGTCAAGCTATCAAATTTCTTTCTTATTCTATAGAGTCCAACTATGAGATAAAAAAAAAAAAAAAAAAAAAACATATTTTGTACCACTTTTGTCAAGCTATCGAATTTCTTTTTTATTCCATAGACTCCAACCGCGAGATAAAAAAAAAACACATTTTGTTTACCCCAACACACCAACAAGTAGCAAGCCCCAACTATATAATATAATAAAGTAGTAGGTATCCCAAAGGCTTGAAGGGGATCTAATGGAAAGAAATGACCATTCTCAGAAGCCTTCCAATCATTATATTAATATATACATATAGATTTATTATTATTTTAATTGGAAATCTTCAATTAAATAATAAAATTTAATTACATCTCTCCCAATCTAAATTTCTTATTAGCATAATTCACTACCTTCATACGTCTTGCATTTTTTAACAACATTGTAACATGTGGATTAATTTCCTTTTTGGTGCACAATCTCCACCTTTTAGGACAATATGGTGCACTAGCCCAACCCCATATGGTGCACTGGCCCAACCCCTACAGATCATTACAACAAATTAAGAAAAACAGAGAAGATGAAAGGTTGTACAAACCAACATATTTTTCAAGCACTGGCCCAACCCCTACAGATCATTATGACAAATTAAGAATAACAGAGAAGATGAAAGGTTGTACAAACCAACATATTTTTCAAACAACTAATCCAACATCAATACCTTAACTTTTTCATGAAGATATCATATTGAGAACGTTTGAAAAATGGTGGGAAATCTGGGCACTGACTATCTCTCTTCTGTGAGGGTGATGCGGAAAGAGTGATAAGATTTCACTGTTTTGAATTTTTTTTGTTAAATCAGAAAAACCAATATTAATGGAGATATTGGTATTTTTTACTAAATTTTGTGAAGTGACTAAATGTAGCTTTAACCATTCACCTTAAGATGTTTTTTATAATATAATTTCCTAAGTCTATTTAATATCTTCATTATCATAAAAACCAACCTATATCCATCTTAACTCCACTTCTACCACTCTTGGAGGGATGAAATCTATTTATCCCTCTCAACACTTGGTAGACCCAGAATTAAGATGGATCTAAACTGATAGAATTTCCCCTTTAAATATTCTATGCTCACATGAATACCATGATATTACCATGGGTCAATACCATGGGTTATCATAAACCTGGAGCTTAAAAACTACTATTAGTAATTTATAAAAATTAATAAAATTAATAATTGATTTTTATTTTATTTTTATTTTAACCAAATTAAAATGTTTAAGTGACATTAAATTACAAGATCCATTTTTACCCTTCATCTTCCAAGCCCAAGTATCAAATATCTTTTCACTCTATGCTAGTTTGCATATCACTATATTTGATCCTTCATGGGGCTTAGTAGATCCAGAGTAAAGATGGAACTATGCTGGTTTAATTCCCCCCTTTAAATAGCCTACATTCCACGTGAATACCATGGGTCAATACCATGTGCCATCTTTTTTTGATTAATACTAATATTAGGGTTAGTAATGGGTTAATAATGTTTTTTTTGCATGGTATTAATAATAATTTGGCCCATGGTATTTGGCCCATAGGCATCACCTAAATATAACACATTTTTTTACTGTTCTTAAATATAATGTGACCTCTCGAGTAAATATAAAAAAAATGTTTTATTTATTTACCATACCTCTCGTTTATTTATATTTTTATTAATTTATCGTACCTCTTTTATAAATATGGTATTTGGCCCATAGGATTCACTTAAATAAAACCTCTTTTTTTAGCCTTCTTAAATAGAAAGAGGGTTATGGACTAAATATAAAAAGAGGTTTTATTTATTTACCATACCTCTAGTTTATTTATATTTATATTTATTTACCATAGCTTTGGAGTAAGTATAAAAAGAGGTTTTATTTATTTACCATACTCCACTTTATTTATATTTTTATTTATTTACACATCAATATAAGGTGACTTATGGAGTAAATATAAAAAAATGTTTCCATTATTCTTTATATGATTATGACTAAGCAGATACAAACTTGGAATATGGCAAGAACATTATTCAATCTTTAAATAAACATGAAAATAAGAGACTTGAATTTTTAAATAAAATGAATTATTCTTTTGTGACCATTTGTTCCAAAAAAATAAGGTCATTGTTTACACCGAATGTGGAGGGTGAAATAACTATCATAAATGCCTATTCTTGAAAATTAGGGTGAATGGAAGGTCGTAACTCCTAATTTCAAGGGCTAGATTTAATTTTTTTACTCTCTCCCTCAAAATAAGGTGGGCTAACCTTCATACCTTATTTTTTTATAAAATAAATTTGAGGCAATTTGTAACAATGTACTGTGATACAAAATATTCGCCCAATAAAAATATAAAACCCCTTAATTTATCCCAAGGGCGAAAATTCGCCCCTAAAATTTTCCATGATTAACACTATCCAAACTTATAACCCCAAAGGAAATCATCAATCCAATGGAAAGAAAAAGGGATGTGGTAAGAATAAAGATAAGGATGGGAAGAGTAATGCGAACAAACCCAATAATAATACTTGAGAGGGTAAAAAGGAGTCCAAAAAGAAAGTTAAGTTTCCTTGAAAATTATGCAATGGAGACCATTTAACTCATCTTTTCCCTAAGATTCAGGATGCTCATCTCTTGTTAGTTTATAATGGTTCTTCTAGTTCCCAGGTTGTTCTAACTAACCCCTTTCCCCAAGGGCAACAAATGTTTGTTGGCGTGAATACTAATACTGGATCCCCAAAGGGGCCAACAAGGAAGGTGAAAATCCATCGAATGTATACATGATGAGTTCTCATGTTGATGTTACTATACGATCACATGCTTAGGGTGAATGAAAATCCTCTAAGGTTAAGGCCACTCCCGATGTTCAAGAGCCGCTCCATATTGAGAGGCCCGCAGCTAAGCGTATACCTTGGATGCTGAAAGTCTCTACAAAATTTTCGATGATTAACCCTAATCCCAAGGCTGCCAAGAACTACAAAATTGTTGAAGATCTATCTCAAAGTGCTTGTGCGACGTCTACGTTATAGGTACTCTAGTCGTGTCCATCAAAAAGGAGTGCACTGCTCATTGCCATCGGGGAAATAGATCCGAAAAACTCTCTTATTATTACATTTGACATGTCAAATATTAAGAAGATATTACATCATCACATGGCTTTCCAGATTAAATTTACATATTGAAAGACCAATATCTTGAGAACTATAGTTGATGACGGCGCTTCCACATGTGTCATGTCGATTGCATGTTGGAAAGCTATTAGATCTCCTCAAGTTGTTCCTTCACCTACTCTCTTTACTACATTTGATGTTCATTCTCATAGGCCACATGGAATTATTCCAACCTTTCCTGTCTGTATTGGGGGCAAGGTGGTCAATATCGAGGTGGAAATAGTCGATTCAAATTTGGATTATAATCTTATATTGGGACGAAATTGGATTTATGAAATGGATGCCATTGTATCATCATTATTTCACATCCTATTCTTTCCTCGTGAAGGGAGAATTGTTACTGTTGATCAGATGGATTATTCTCTGAAAGAATGCAATGCATCCTTTGATTCTTCTGTTCCCTTGGTGAACAATCCCAAGTAGCCTGTTGAGAATTTAGGAGTCGGAATGTATTCCTTGTTGATGGGTACTCTTGATATTCCTTATCCTTTTTCTCGAATAAATAACATTTCATCATCCAAGACCCCTTCTCAAAAAATTTTGTTCATAAATCATTATTTTTCAGATCATGTCCCTTACCCTCTTCTACCACCACATTAGAAGAAAAGAAAGTGGGTGGAATGGCATATCCCTTGTCTGCAGTTGAAATTTCTTATCAATTTATAGTTAATACTGCAGATTCTGATCTTACTCCTCTTTCATCGAAGGATTTGGATGGAGATGTGGCTCTGGCTTGGACTCTTAACTATACTTTTTCTATGGACTTCCTTGATACTATTTTACCATTTGAGAAATTAATCCTCGAAGAAATTATGGGTAGAGAAAGATCATGGGATGATTTGCATCATCGGTCATATTTTCTCCCAAACTTGCATGAAGTTGAATCAAGTTTGTCTACCCCTTTCTCAACTTATGGTGTTCACAAAATTTTAAACCCCTTGGCTCCAGCACATATTTTTTCCGAAGGTAACATGTCTATCATTTCAAAAACAGTTTCGGTGAACATCTCCAGGAATCCCAATATAATAGAGAATGTTTTCATCGGAGCTGAGTGCTCCCATAAAGAAATTCAAATTTATATCGATATTTTTAAAGATTTTCATGATGTGTTTGCTTGGTCGTATGAGGTAGTGCTTGGAATTGATCCATAAATAGTCTAGCATCATATCAAGACTTACGCGAATGCAAAGCCTATATGGAAATAACATTGACCATTAAACCCTAAGAAATCGGCAGTTATCAAAGCTAAGGTTGAGAAGATACTTAAGGCAGGTTTCATACACCCTGTCCCATTGACTGAGTGGGTCTCAAATCCAATCCTAGTTGATAAAAAAAGGGAACGATCCACATAAACATAGACTTTAGGGATCTAAATAAGACTTGTCCAAAAGATAATTTCCCCACACCTTTTATTGATCAGATTATCGATGAATGTGCATGAAATGAGATTTTATCCTTCATGGATGGTTTCTCGGGTTATAATCAAATTACTATCCGTCCTAAAGATCATCATAAGACAACTTTTATCTACCCCTGGGGTACCTCAGCATACAAAAAGATGCCTTTTGGCCTTAAAAATACTGGAGCAACCTTTCAGCAGGCCATATCCTACGCTTTCCATGGTATCAAACATGTCATCGAAGCTTGTTTGGATGACCTAGTTGCTCATTCTTGAAAGAGAATTGGTCATCCTCATCATCTTCGATTAGTCTTTTAGTGATGTCATCACTATAAAATCTGGTTCAATCTAAATTAATGTGTTTTCACCGTCATGTCACGTGTTATTGGGATTCATAGTATCTACTGAAGGGATTCGCATAGATCCTTTAAAGTTTGATGTAATATTTCAATTGCCTCCCCCATCTACCATCCATCAAATTCAAAGTCTCCAAGGAAAAGCCAATTTCTTGAGGAGATTTATCGTCAATTATGCTGAGATCACAAAGGGATTTATGAGATTGCTAAAGAAAAGAGTTCCATTTCTATGGGATGATTTTGCTCAATGCTCGTTTGATTCTTTGGAAAAAAACATTGACCTCTGCTTCTTTACTGAGTCCTCTTGGTTATAGCATGGATTTCCTCTTATATCTCACTGTGGAAGAATCAACCATAGGTATGGTTCTAGTTTAGGAAGACGATGCTTTCGATGAGAATGTGATTTATTATCTGAGTCGAGGCTTGGTGCATCCTAAATTACGATACTCTCTTATAGAGAAATTAGCTTTGGCATCTGTTCATGTTGTCCAACAACTTCGACACTATATTCTACATAGAAAAGATTTTTTCTTAGTGGTTGTCAACCCATTTCAGTTTGTTCTCAGTAGGCAAGTGATTGGGGAAAAATATAATAGATGGATTTTTATTTTACAAGAATTTGATCTCGAGTTCTTGTTAGCCAAAGCTAATAAATCTTTAGTACTTGCGGGATTAATCTTAGAGTTTCCTTGTGAAGAAGAAATGGTTTATGGGGAATCATTCCCTAATGAATATATTTTCCTTATTTCTTCACAAAATCCTTTGTATGGAGATATTATAATATATCTTAAGACTTCGAAGTTTCCTCTCACTTTTTCAAAGGATGAGTCAAGAAAATTGCATCACTTGGCTAAAAGTTATGTTATTATCGGTGAAACTTTATATCGTCACGAGATTTATTCAATCCTTAGACACTGCTTAACCTTCAAAGACGTTGAGTCAGTACTGAATGATTTCCATAGTGGAGCTTTTCGTGTTCATCTATATAGGCTTTCTACAACCAAAAAAATCTTGTGTGTAGTTTATTTTTGGCCTTTAATTTTCAAATATTGTGTTGAAGTGGTAAAAAATTTCCATCCTTTTTAGGTTTATACTCGGAAAATGTGTGCTCATCTAGCTCCGCTCTTTCTTATTACTACTATCAGTCCATTCACAAAGTGGGACATTGATTTTACAACTTGTAATCTACCTTCGACAAAGGGTCATAAATATATTATTATTGCAGTAGACTACTTTACTAAGTGGGTCGAATCTATGCCCACTTTTTGTAATGATGATGAAAAAACAACCATGTTTCTATTCAACCAAGTCATTTCTTGTTTCGATATTCCAAAGGAGATTGTCACTGACCATGGTAGTCATTTCCATAACAAGATGATGATTGAACTGGCTCTCAAGTTGGGTTTCTAGTAGGAGAATTCATCTCCTTACTGTCCTTAGGCCAATGGTCAAGTGGAATCCGTTAATAAATCCCTGAAAGTTATCCTGCAAAAGACAATTAATAAAGCTTGATCCAATTGGCATACCATGTTATATCCTACGCTTATGGCATACTACATGTCGGTTAAGACCCATACAGGTTTCACTTCTTTTCAACTAATTTATGGTTTGGAATCTATCTTCCTTGTGGAATGTGAAATTCCTTCTCTTAAATTAGTTGTAGAACTTCTTCCAAACACTTCCTGTCTTGAAGAATGCCTTGATTATTTGGAATGTCTTGATGACAAGCGTCGAGACACAACCACAATTAATGAAACTCGTAAAAAGATAGTGAAGATCCAATATGATAAGGCTGTCTGTCCTAGGGTTTCTATGAAGATGATGTTGTCCTAGTCTACAACCAAGACAAAGATGCCTTGGGAGCAAGTAAGTTCAAACCCATGTGGTATGATCCTTTTATCATTAAAAATATCTTGAAAAAAGGAGCTTACAAATTGGTTGATTTTGATGGAAATGAGTTGGCGGAGCCCAGAAATGGGCTCTATCTTAAGAAGTATTATGCCTATGCTTTTGCCTAGAGTTTCCTTGGTTGTAGCTAATGTATATATTTCTTCATATCTATCTATAGTTTTCATAGTGATATTGATATTTTTGATCTTCTTTAGTAATGGATGATCTGGTATATCTAGGGTTTGTCAATGGTGCTTATCGAAATACCCAGAACTTGGCTTCCGCAACTTAGGTGATTTACTATCCATCCGATCAGTTGTTGGTTTCAAAAGGCATATGTATCAGCACTGATTCAAACAATGTTGTCGAATATACTATTTTTGTTAAATTACTATCTGAAGCAATATCTATTGGTATTGATTCGTTAGTAGTATACTTGGATTCACAACTAGTGGTGTCTCAGTTAAATAATACCCATCATGTGAGAGATCCTTATTTATATCGCCAATTTATGAGAGTACATTTATTACAAAGATCATTTAGTTTTATCACAATTATTCATATTCCACAATCAAAAAACTTCTTTGTTGATTCCATAACTAATCAAGCACTAGATTTGCATATTAGTCATTCATCACATTAAAATAAAAAATAATAAAAATTCATCTGTATATATGGTCATCACATCATGAAACCATATGTATATATATAGAAGTTATATGTTCGAAATATTATACAAAATTGGGACAAAAATGTCCTACAAAATTAGGGCTTAAGCCCAATCATGTCTATCAAAAAGATCAGGAAATATCTAATCTATATCTATGGGTCCTGCCCTAGATGTGCATCTTGGAAGAAGACGATGGTAGTAGCCACCCATCAGAAAAGCCGCACCCAATCTTGTGGTACTCCTACAACACATCTCTGCATTGCCTCTAGTAGATCCTCTATTGCTGCCATAGGTACCTGGTGAATCAATCTCTCCAAGTTCATCTATATGGCATGGAGAACTCTCTCAGTATCATCTACAACAACCTTTGTGTTTCTTCCATGAAGCCTGTGCCTGGGTAGACCCTCAAGTCTTACTGATCCTACATCTCTATCATGATCAAACAATTTTGTAAGAATTTTTGTCTCACCAAAAATAATTGCAATTCATAAATTTGAAATCCAAAAAAAATATCAAATAACATTAAAAACTTAAAAACAATTTTACCAATGGCACCTAATACAACATTGGGTGGAAGCAGTAGATCTAGATCTGCTTTGAAATCCATGTCTGCATAATGGTAGTCGTCGATGGAAATGACTTGTTGTTCCTTCCAAAGGAAAAAAAATCATCATCAAATGTCATTATAGGGACCTCACCACCCCCTAGTCTCTTCATTAAGTCAACCCATCTACCTATCCATGGATCTCTTGGGCTGCTGATGGTGGAAATCACTTTGGGTCGAAGTCTTGGTAGTCTCTCAAAGAAGAAGGTAGAAAGGATAGTACCATACCCAAAATGTTTGGTATACTCTTCTTGATGGAAGTAAGTTTGTTTGTTTGTTTGTTTGTTTGTTTGTTTGTTTGTTTTTTTTTTTTTTTTTTTTTTTTTTTTTTTTTTTTTTTTTTTTTTTTCAGATTGGTTAAAAGAGTTGCGTACCAATCAAAAAATGTGGTAAAGAAATCTACTGCTAAGCTCATTGTAACATGAGAAGCTTGGTGCAATGAGGCTGATCCTTCTACCCTCACAATGGTAAAAAGGAGAATCCTTAGGGGTAGAATTTCCACATTCTTGATTGGGATCTGTGTCCCTACCTTCTCATTGTTTCCAGGGTAGTAAATGTGAATGTAATCATCCACACTAAGGATTCCTCGAGCCTTCCCTTGCAAATTAACTGGCTCTCCTCTCCAGAAAAATCTAGTAATGAAGTATATGTATTCTACTTCAATGTGCATGGGAATATGATCAATCATGAATGCATCTTCTTCTAGATACCAGTAATTGACAAGCATTTCCAACAACCTTGTATTGGTTTTCATATTTGGCATTTTGAAAAACTTTAACAATCCACATCCTCTCAGTGCATCCAGTGTTAATGGATCATTCATAACTTCATTATCTAATACACTGTGCTCTCTTTCCTTCCAAGTAATTGTCATCCTGCAGTTTCAAGAATTTTCATCCATTAAAATCCATTATTTAAAACTTTTCACTATGCACACGTAGGTTTGCTTCATACATGGTCACGTATATGACTTCCAAATATGCAACTTCGATATACACAAACTGCATACACATAGAGTCAAAATCTAAAAATAAATATCTTACGGTAAAATTATTGAAAAAATACTTGAAATGCATGAAATTTCATCAAAAAATCAAATTAAGCAATTACCTGGAAGTTTGATGGCCATTCTATCTGAGAAATTTGGTGGATTGTGATTGTTAGTTTTTTGCTCCAAAGCGCTTGCACTCAATTGTCTAAAACACAAATGAGGCTTCGTAAGTCAAAAGGTCTATTTATAAGTTGTAGTTTCAAAAACTTTAAAAAACCTACTTTTTCAAAGTTTACATTTTATTTTTAAAATTTGTGACCTTTTGGCTTTGATTGTTGGGATAGGTTGATTTTTAGGTTAAATTGGAAACTTTGAGACATTTTCTACCACTTCGATTCCATGATCCCTGACCCATCATGGGAGGTATAATTTTCATCATTGATATATAGGTTATGCAATACGACCTTTTTCTGTTGGATTATGCATTCTAGCCTCCATAGTGCAATATGTTTCCATATGGTCAACCCCATTGTGTTATCATTCTTAAACCATTTTCACTCACCGAATTATAAAATCATGACATGATGGTAGAGCCATCCTTTACATGGGCTTCCTAGTTAGATCCTCGCTACCATATGTTGCCCATGCTTCAAAGCTTGAGTAGGCTTGGGATTCCTCTTTAGTCCCACCATGGATTTTGCGATGAAGCTTCATTCTCCTTCTTCTTCGCTATATTTCTAGCTTTATATCCTAGAGGCTCCAACATGTTGAGTTATACTACTGCATTGCATGTTGACTATTTGTACCTTTTAGCCTTAATCTGACTTCACTTGGACTTGTGCATAAGCCACTTTTTGACCATGTATTTCTGCAAAATCAACCTTGCAATCACTTAGCCTTTGAAACTTGACACCTTATTCCCATGGAAAGAACATTCCTTTGAGTTTCATTGACTAGTGTCGTCACGTTGCATTGAGCATAGGAATGTTCCCCTCCTAGGAACTAGCACATCTATATTTGGACACTCGTTCTTTCTAGTATACCATAGGAATTATTTTATTCTTTTTCAAGGTTTTTAAATATGAAAAGGACAAAAACATTATATATTTCAAAAGAGAGTGGGAACATGATTCTACTTCCATAATTGATGGAATCAAGAGTTATTTGTGTCGCCCTTGAACAAAGCACTTAAAGGAAGTCTTTCCTCCATTGGGATGGGCTTTAGTTTGGCTTAGGAGAGCCATAACCTTGTCATTGAGTTAGTACTCCTCTGGTTGGTTATCTCTTCCAATCATATGGAGAGTTTTTTATGCCTCTTGTATGAAAAAATTATACAAAGTTATCATATGTTGCCATACAGTCACATTTGAGTCACGCTTTTGTTCAAGGGAAGTAAACTTGAGTCCCCCTTTCTGCGGTGTCTCTTGACTCATTTTTAGTATGTTAGGGTTATGTTCAGTATCACATCAATTATTTGGTCTTTTTCTCCTGTTAGTTAAGAAGCATTCCATTGAATTTTTGCTAGCGAGTCTTCTCTTATCGACTTCGAAAAATTTCTCTGAGAGTAGGCCTATAGTCGCACTGTGGTCCTATTTCCATCGTTGATAGGTGACCTTGTGCTTAGGAATGATTAATATCATGGGTATTTGACTGAGTAGTTTCCCATGTGTTCGACATCATGTTACACTATCACACATTGGGATTCATGCAGTACCTTGATTTCCATTTGACCCTATTGGTGGATTCCTCACCTTTGAGTGAGCTTTCATTATTGGTTGGTTCAGAGGATTTCTGTCGTGCGCTAGTCACATCTTGTGTACACCAAAAACGTGCTTTGGTATGGTTACTTCATCTTTCTTCATCTGATTCCTTCCAAATTATTATCTTGTGGGTTACACTCATGATGGATGGATGTGGGATGCCTTAATGCCTTCCTTCCAACAGATCTTTTCCCATCGACTCCAACTCATTGCTTTGGGAATAAGGTCTAGAGTCCTTTTTCAATACCTTAGGGTTTGTAGTCATCAATGGCAGACTCCTTCGCTATCAACGGTGAGAATACATCAATGTCTCTTGATTGATAGATTCTCTCAAGTGTTCGACTTCAACTCATTTATTCACACTTGTTAGATTGTATTGGGGTACCTTGACTCTCATCATCATTATTGGTGAGTTATCTCACATTTGTTAATGGTATACATCAACGACTGGTAATCAAACAATTTCTCACATGGTCATCTTTAGTTCATTTATTCCCATAGTGTAGAGAAGTGCCATGGTGGTCAGTGAAGACCTTGGGTTGCACCAACCTTTTTTGGTTCACTTGTTAGTTACTCCAATTTTCTACGAGTGACACCATCCAATTTATATGTTGCAGTTTATCACAAAATCATTTTATATGTTGTCATTCGAGTTTCATGCAGTACCATTATTCCACTTTTTGACTTGGTACTTTGAGGATCAGTTATGTGACATCAGTGATCAAATATCTCCTTCAACATCATTGATCAGTTCTTTTATATGTGATATTGTGACATGGCCTTGATATGTACTTTTCAACTATGATCATATGATCCACTATGTATTTCTTAGTTTCCTTTGTACTTTTATACATATTGGATCTGCTCTACACTTGATATGAGGACATGATTTACTATCTCTGAGCATGGGTATGCCCACCTTAGACATGAGCTTTCTTTCTGATCTCTTCCACTAGTTTGGAAGGCTAGAATATAGCGATCTCATCCCACGTCCTCACATGATTCTTTCTATACACTTAATACATTTCGGCCATCACGTACCCCTTCTGACCTCATATTAGGGGGAAACTAGTATAGAATCATTTATCACCCTTGTATACTTCATTCTCTGAGTCATGGCCTTGGGCAGCCCTTTCCCTTCAGACTTGGTCCATTTACTAAAAAACATTATTTTAAATTCCATATGCAACTCTGCCCCTCAAAAAGCATGTGCACATGCGGGTCAAACTATGCCAAACCCACGTATATAACTTAAAATACTAAAAAAATATAAAATACCTATTTTATGTGCAGGGTTTATAGGTTACATCCGAAGGCCACCTATAGGACCCATGGCCTAATTGTATCCCAATTGAAAAACCCATTTTGAGGTGATATAAATACACCTCATGGGAAGACCTAAAGGGGAGAGAAATATAGGATATTTATATTATATCCAATTGGTCCCTGATCAAGTCTGATTTATCCCTGTGTCTCTTGCACTCCTAGTTATAGGAAACCCTTGTTTCCTCATAGAGATGTCCAATTCCTTTATATGGCATCTATGTGTATGCATTTGAAAGAGGATTGTTGAGGTTTGGGATGGATGGATCCAAAGGAAGGTTCCACTTGGAGCTGTGGTCGAATCAGGTTGTATTCTTCCACATTCTTTGTAGACATAAATAAAGAAGCTCTGTCTTATTCCCGATGTTATGATATTTATGATTTAATTCATGTTATGATCTAATTATGCATTATTTCATGTTTTATATCTATATGCTTATATGATCTAACATTCATATCTTGAACATGCTTTGAACTACTACTAGTATATATGATCTTCTTCAATGAGTTATAGGTTTTGAAGCATTGGATGAACTAGAGGTTTTGGACCCTAGGGGAAAATCCTAAAACGTAGGACCTATGGGTACTTATATATTCATCCCTCTTTAGTAGTTTAAGCATTAGGATTGCTTGTTGGCTTGCTTCTTGTTGGTGTATGCCCTTTGATCTTTTGGGGTTCTCAACCCAGACCCTAGGGTGTAATATTCCTATAACAAGTGTTGTTTTACATGTTTTATTGAATGACAGTTGGTGTTTAATTTTTTTTAGATTGTAGAAGTGTTTTTTAAAGTTTTGCATTATCTTTCTTAAGAATTGCATGCATAACCCCATTTTTGCACTAACAGTCACCGTTGTGGTGACTCTCCCCACAAGCTTTTTTTTTCATCCGTTTGACTAATTTTTGCACTTGCTTTGATTGCATGCATGACCATTCAATCAGATCTGCACCATCCTTCACTCATGCATTCAAATATACTCATTTTCAGTTACCCTTGGACAGATCTAGGCTGCCTTGGCTTAGATCTAGCTCTCCCCAGCATGCACTGTGCATTTCTAGAACTCAAGGCTTTCCCTTGGCTACACGAATTGTGCAAAGGTTGTTAGTCATTAGCTCCAGTTGCGCTCTATGCAGTTCTAGGAGATAGTCTCTAGTCTTTCCCACTGGGATTGTGTAATGCGCAGTCTAAGCCAACATCAAGCCAGATTAAACTAAGCATTGCATAGTTCCAGGTCACAACTAGCCACAATGGACTATGCTCTATGTAGTTCCAGTCATTAATACCTCTCACTAGCAACTGGGACTGTGCAATATGTAGATCCAGATGATAGTCTCACACCTATGAGAGTCATAACTGTGTAATCTTGCCCAATAGTTGCCTAGTTTGTTGCATGATCGATCCTTGAAGTACTTTGTGTTTTTAAGCTGACATTTTCTTATCGTGAGTGTCCACTCTGTCTCCAGGTACATCACTCGTTGAGCATCTTCTCAACAGTACAGGAAGCATGGTTTCCAAGAGAGCAAGATCAAAGGATATTGTAGAGAGAAGCATTGGAGATGTGGTTGAACAAGTTCCAATGAACTTCCCAGGCTATGCAAACACACAATGTTCATAGAGAAGGACATGAAGATTACATGGCAAGAAATAAAGGACATATTTGTAGGCAGTTTCAATGAAGATCTGGAAGATCGACAAGTTTATGTCAACATTCACAAGTCAGGCTTGTATAGGGTTGCATGTAGGTATCCCACCTTCCCGTACATTGATATCATTCATTGGATTGTCTGACATACCGATCCTTAGATGATGACACTGAGAAGTAACATTGGAATAGAGCTTGCCACCTTCAGGATGTAAAACTACCATTAGATGTATCACTTTCCGCAACAGGTAAACCACATGGATGGAATTTTCTTCACTCCCATCAACAATGTGAACACTAGAGACATCATGAAGCATTGGTTAAGAGATCCATTGAAGTTCAGAGTAACACCCAACCAAGTCTACAAGACGAAGTCACTTAGGAAGGCTTACCAACTCTTGGTCATTTTTTCATGTCACTTGTATGGTTAAGAGAGCATGGATACCTTATTGTAGAGTTGCGTGGTTATGTTAGATCAGTTGGAAAATGAAGGAAGTCCATTCAACTAGTCTGACATGTTAGCTCTTCAGCTGAAAGTGCATGTGTCTAATACTCAGAGTCCACCTAAGGACAAGAAAGCAAGATTCTTTATGTCCGCTTACCTGCTCGATGTAATCTGTGCCCAGCAGCAGTTCCCTAACATGGGTTGGACATGGACACCATCATAGGATGCTATGAATATCTATTGCAAGTTTCTCTCTAAGTGCAGCTACTAAAGAGTCATAGTGAGGATGTCTGGCCACTTCATCATCCCACTGTATAGGATGATATTCGAATAGGATCCGCCTCGCATGTCCCAAGAAGAAATACAGACATTCCTTAACATTGGAGGTAGGTGTTGGGTCATGGAAAAGGTATGCATTTACTATTAAATTCATCATCCTTTTCCTTTATTCTCATCCTTTTTATATCTCAATGCGCTAATCTATTAAGGAATTACGGTAAGAAATGAAGAAATTATCTGCAGTTACGACTTAGCTAATTATTACCTTCCTTTATGTAGGAAAACAACAAAAGGGACAAATGTTGTTCCCTATGAATGAACAACAAGCATCGACAAGCTAAGGAAGGAACATGGAAGTTGCAGATAAGGCGAAAAGAAAATCAGCAGAATCAGTGCAAGAAAGGAAACAAAGTCTAGTGTTTATCATTTATCTTTGTACACTTTCCGATTATAAAAGAAGATGCTTTGCAAGAAGAAAGGGAGGAGGAATTTTTTTATTATTGTAATTGTAATTGTAATCACAGACTCTCACTGTTAAAAAGAACATGAATATATTGTAATGCTCATTTAGTTTGATGAATAATAGATAAGTTAAGTTGTTGTTCCCTCACGTTTCCTGAAGTAACTTAGCAGTGTTTCGCTGGTGGCTAAGGGACCGACCTCTGGTGGATTCAACTGCTCTTTTTGTGTCTTGCATTTCCAATTCTCGCAAGTGTGATGGTTTGATAGTATTCTTGCTATCTGTGATTTTATCGTTGCGATGTTTATTATTTTCCAGTGTTGGCAGAATCTCTTTACTTTATATAATTTGCAAGATTGTCATTGATTCAGTTTGCTTTGATTTTGTTACAAGGTTTAGTTTTCTTTAATTGAAATTGAAATTTACAAGATGCATCCATTTACTCTTGTATTTAAAAGATCTATACTACAATTTAGAAACATTACTCTCTGAGTTAAATAGCAGCGACACACTGTGTACACTCTTGAAATAAGAAGACTTGCCCAGATTGATAATTAATGTGAGGATAATTAGGAGTTTTAAAAGGAATCTTTTATCAACCAACATTTTGGCACCGTTGCCAGGGAGAGTACAACCATTTCTAAAGAGTAATGTACATCTGGTGATTGATGTTGAAGAAGAATTGGGTATTGAAAACAAAAGATAAGAACCTACGTAATGAGCAAGTAAAGTGCTTGCTCCTCTGCCCGCTTTTCAGCACAATTACAAAAATCTATAGTAGGTATTTGCAGCTTGTCTGTTGAAGAGAACTGGGTATTAAAAACAAAAGGTAAGAACCTACATACAGAGCACGTAAAATGCCTGCTCCCTCGCCTGCTTTCTAGCAGAATTTTTAAGAGCTTAGGGTAGAGATAAAAATTTGAATTGTTTCCATGAATTACTAAGAAGAAAAAACTCGAAAACAATCCAATTCCACTACCCAAACCCGACAGATCTAAGGGACCGGTGACCCTTGGACAATCAACATTCATAGACGACATCTTAAAGAAAGCCAAATCTCAGCCATCAGTAGGTCCCAGAAACGTTTCTTACAGAAAACCTACTGTCTCCCTTTGGGCCACAGGCTCATCATCTGTAGCCTACGCAGGGACTAAGCAAAGTTTTCAAGAAATTGAAAATTCGCGCCCAATTTCCTCACAAGAAGGGAATTATTGTAATATTCATGAAGGAGGAGGAGAAATAGGGGAAACAGAGGAGCCAAGATCCCCTTAGGTAGTAATTCAACAAGGAACATCCGGTATCCCAGATCGAGGGAGTGCTGTTAAGATCAATCCCACCCCTTCTAACCATCCTAGGAATAACTCTCTAGAGATCCCAGAAGGGTACTGACATATATTTGATAAAATGGCCAACAACCCACAAGTACCCTAGACCTCTACATTGCAGTATCCCATCATTGACACAACTATCAATGCACCCATGAAAGCTATCCCTCTCCAAAAGATTCCCACCTTTCATGGATTGACATTAGAGGATCCAGATGCATTTTTGTTTGAATTTGATGTATTATGTCGGGGTTATGATTATACCACTGACCCCCAAAAACTAAATTTGTTTCATTTTACATTGAAAGGAGCAGCCTTACACTGGTTTATGGGATTAGGTGGTGGTACAATAAATGATTAGGATCAAATGAAAACCGCTTTCCTTAAAAAATATCAGGACTATTGCAGATCAGGGAATTGAAAGACGAAATATTCCAAATGGTAGAAAGACCCAGTGAAACATTAGAAGAATATGTGGAATGCTTTCAATATAACCTCCAATGGTCTCCCTATGCAACCCTACCTTTTCCTGATAATGTGCTAAAAACTACACTGATTAAAGGGATGAAAGAACAATGGATATAGACATTAAATATTATGGGTAAAGGTGATATATGTCAAGAAGAGTGATGAGCCCCATAAATGGGTAATTATATGGGTTCATTTTTCCTCCTAACGTAGCTTAATCCACCATTCTCATTAGTTTATTGCATGTTTTTTTATTATATTTATGCTAACAGAGTGAGTTGGGTTGATCATTATGCCATGGACTTTAATGTGTGTTTAATGCAGATTTTTGGTCAATTTTGGAGACAAAGTCAAAGATTTAATGGACATTTGGCAGCAAATATTTGAAGAAGACAAGGGAGAGGATTTATAGGAGGGTATCCCCCTCATTTATGACTCCCCATTTTGAATCCTCCATCATGCGGCTCGGAGCACAAGCAGCCACATCAATGCACCAAAGAGGCAACCGAGCAAGTGGAGAATAACTTCTGTTTATCTAAAGTTTTGGGAGCCAAGCCTCCCCGATTTTAAGGAAGTTGTTGGGAGCTTCAGTTATATAAGTAGAGAGGCCTAGGGCCTCATTAGGTTGTTGGAAGTTAGTTAAATTTTCGAATTTTTGTTGTAGCTTTTCTCTGCTCAACTTCAAGCTTACTTTTGTTGACAGTTTCATGTAATCCTATTATTATTTTGATAATGAAGATGAGATCTTGTTCGAGCTAGCATTGAGTTACCTCAGAGGGCTGAAGCTCTTGGGTTAGGTCCCAATCCAAGCAGCCAAGCTCCTCTTGTTTTGTATTTATATGCTTTGTTTCAGTTTATGAATTAGTTTCTGTTAGATAGATTTCTGTCTTAGTTAAGAATAGGTTGCTTTTGGTGATTTAAAAGGGTTGTTTCCATTTCAGTTTTCTATAGCAGGTTGAACAGTGATAGAAAAAAGATACAAAAGGCCATCAATAGAGCCTTTTTCTCCTTTCCTCCCTTTGGGACCATGAACTGAGGCCAAGACCATCTTGTTGCCACGAAAAAACACAGATTTGCCTTTTGCATAGGATTTCTAGTGTTGCAGTTCGTTAGAAGGTTAATGCTTTGCTGTAGATCTATTTCGCCATGCTCATTTCTATGTTTTCAATAAATTTCCTTCCATGCTTTCTTTCCATGTAGCATTCTTTAGCATTTACTTTCCTCGGTCAGAATTTAGACTAGCTTGATGCAAATTTCTATTTTTTTGATATAGCTAGTTTCCTTGCTTGCTTAATCTCATGATGTGAGTTTCAATTCTCTTGCAGGAATCCTCTTCTTACAATAAGTAAGCCAATAAACCATCACCATTTCTCTTTGACCTATGTCCCACAGGTCACCCAAAGTCCCTCACAAATCTTCCTTAGTTTTCTGCACTTTTCTCATGAACTTTCCTTTCTTTCCTTGAACACGTCCAACCATTTCTCTCTTCCCTGATCCTTTTTTATAAACCCCAGGCACCTTAACACATCACCCTAGCCTTCAAATACCCTTTCCACCTGCTTTCCCACCTTCAAAACCTCCAAAACTTCTCTCGGCATCCTCCTGTAGACCTCCTATAGATCCTCTAAAGCCTCCTGTAGATTTTCCTGTAGGTGTCTTTTTGAAGTCCGATTGCAGGAAAAGCCTCCAGAAGGCCACCTGGGACCTCCTAGGACCAATCCGCACCTTCCTACACCTCTGCAAACTTCAAATTCGTCCTCCATCGCCACCGAATCACTGTCATAGTCACAAACAAATAAATTACATGCATGACAATTTCACCTAAAATTTCAAAAAAATCCAAAAATATGTTTTTTTCTCATTTCCTCTAGAAATATCTTGAGTAGATGTTTACTTCCTAGGTTAAGTAATGGAATTCATTTCATGGTTTTTATTTCTCTTTATGCAAAAGTAGGATTAGTTGGTTAATTAGGGTTTGCTAGGTTTACCTTACATTTCAGTCTTCTTCTCCTTGCTGCAAGTAGAGTAGCCTCTGTAGAGTAAGGTTTCCTTTCTTTCATCACATATAGAGCTTCTTCTGGAATCCATAGAAGTTGGCTTGAGCTGCTAGTGATCTTGCACCAACTGACCAAATGATAGCCTGCAGTAAGAACTAGTACTTGTGCATACAGAACCGTCGCTTCCAAGTTTGTTACAAACTACCGGGTTGATAAAAGTAAATCAGGAAGCCCAAGAGTTGCATCATTATTGCTGCAATATTGGTGCTCACCACTTTTTGGTGTCGTTTCCAGGGAAGCGTCAGAGTATTTTGTGATTACTATTTTTCTTCTATTTTCTACTGCAACATTCTACTAAGTAGTTTATTTCAGCAAAAGTAGATTAGTCATTTCCCTGCTTTCCTTTCAATTCTGCAATTTCCATTTCAGCAAAAGTAGATTAGTCATTTCCCTGCTTTCCTTTCAATTCTGCAATTTCCATTTCAGCAAAAGTAGATTAGTCATTTCCTTGCTTTCATTTTTTCATCTCATTTGCTTTCCTTTTCAGTTCTGCAATTTCATTTCAACAAGTTCAATTCAGTTAGTTGCAATTTGCTTGTTCAATTAATTTCAGTTTTGTAGGTACAAGCATAAAAAAACAAAAATCAACCAAAATATTTATTTTCATGCCTCGTAGGAACAAAGATAATTCAGGAAAATTCTTTCCCAACACCCCCACGTCAACACATAGCCACCCTTCGCTCTTCTTCGGTGGTAGTTATCAGGAAGAATCTTTAGGTGAACAGCCAGAGATATTTGAAGAACCTATAGGGGAAGAAGAAGAAGAAAACATCCCTCCTGAGACAATGGCTAAAAATAGAAATGCTAGGGGGTATGGAGAAAGAGTAGAGGGTAACTTTCCCATTTGAGATACCAATGGGGACACTAAAATGAAGAACATAAGCCCTTCAGCCCTACCACACTTCCATGGATTGACTACAGAAGATCCTGACACCCTTTTGTTTGAGTTTTTCGTTATCTATCAAACCTATGACTATGCAGAAGATGAGAAAAAGTTGAAACTATTTCCTTCTACTCTCAAGGATGCAACATTGCGTTGGTTCATGGGGTTTCCTAGCAATAACATCACAACTTGGGCTTAGATGCAGAATGCCTTAATAACAAATGTCGAGACTACTGTAGGTCAAAAGACACCAAGGAATAAATCTTCTGAATGACCATGGGAAGTGATGAATATTTGGAAGATTATGAAAAGAGGTTCCAAATCAGTTATAAAAGGGCCAGGTGCACACTTGACCCTGAATCTCTAAAGTTGGTATTGCTCAGGAAAATTCCAGAAGGCCTTCTAGACACCCTCCATCTACTGGCTAGAGGAGACATCTACCAACTACCTTATGAAGACATAAAGACTATTTTTAGAAACCATTCTAGGGCAGCCAGAAAGAGAGGTAGGGGGAGTCAACCCATAGGTAGTACCTCCTCATCTAGTTCATCCCTCAAAGGTGAACTTGGAAACATGCTGGAACACTTCAAGAGTGAGATGTTGCAAACTCTTTCCATGCAAATGGATACCTTGCATATCAAAAGGACACAAGAGGAAGCAGAGAGGGCTTTGCCCATTTTCTATCCTAGGTGCACTAGAAGGCATCCTAGGAACGAGTGTCCATTAAACTCTATAGATGTTTGTTCGGTCTGTGAAGAAGATCATTCTACAGATAAGTGCCCTTCCTTGCCTGGAATTAAAGTTGTATACCAGGGGGGTGAAGGAGCCACTGAACCACTCTATTTCATGAACCAAAGGAGACTGCATGGACCTATACCATACCAGCAGGGGATGCAAGGGACATCTCAAGCATACTACAACCCGAACCAAGCCACTTCCATACCTTCTTGGGGCCCTCTTTCTCATCCTTCCTGGTCCACACCTCCTCCCTGGTCCTATCCATCTCAATATCATGCCCAACCAGCTACTCATGCATTTCAATCCTATTCTCAGTCACAACCTTAATGGAATGCATCTCATCAGGGGTGGAGGCCCCAGTACAACTCTCCTCCCTCTCTTTTTCCTCCACCACCTGCTCAAACACAACCATTGCCTCCTGCTTCACCAAGGCAACCCCAAATGTCTACCTAGTCGAACCCGAACCCGAACAACAAATAGGCCCAGCAAGTATATAGTGGGGAACTATCATGCCCAACTTATGTTGTGGAGATTCAGGAGATTAACCTACGAATTGGGTAGGTTCTCCTAGATAGCCAACCTCCCCCTCAGGAGGTTGAGGAAGAGGAAAGTGAACCGAAAGCAATTCCACCCTTTCCTGAGAGGTTATCTGGGACAACACAACCCACCCCAGAAGAAACTGAACTTCTGGGATAATTGAATCAGTTATGTGTAAAGATACCACTTCTCCAAGCCATAAAGGATGTTCCTA
This sequence comes from Pinus tabuliformis, assembly GCA_031772625.1. Lineage (NCBI taxonomy): Eukaryota > Viridiplantae > Streptophyta > Pinopsida > Pinales > Pinaceae > Pinus > Pinus tabuliformis. The sequence continues at coordinate 744,396,691 of CM062807.1, read as the reverse complement.
TATACAATAAGATGATCACAGAGAAGTGCTTTAGGCATCCAGGAAGGCGCAAGAGAGATGCTGCAACCATCAATGTCATAGGACAACTATTCAACTTGATGTTGGGTTAGGTAACCTGTCCGAAATATCTAGGCCCTGGAATCCCAGTAGATGATGTCCACATCAATGGCACCATGATCCCACATACCTTGATTGATCTAGGCGCTGCCATTAATGTGATGACAAAGGACACCATGCTCAAACTCAACCTTGAGGGCTCCTTGAGGAAGACCACGACAGTAATGGAGCTAGCAGACCGCACCACCGTGACCCCTGAAGGGATTGTGGAGGATGTGATGGTCTCCATTGATTCTTGGGAGTACCCTATTGATTTCTTAGTTCTCCAACCAAAGGCAAAGCTCACTGGGTATCGTCTCATCCTGGGAATACCCTGGTTGGCCACTACCAATGCTTACATTAGTTGTCGGGGTGGGAACATGACCATCAAGAACGGGCATATGTCCAAGCAGCTAATCCTATACCCTCCTACCCAACCCTTACTAGAACATGATATACCTCTTTGGTTGGAGGAGGAGGATGAGGATGAAGTCTATTCTACACCACTGTGTGCAATAGAAACTGTCATGGGGGGGAACCGCAAAATGAGGATGATATCATTGAAAATTTAATTCAGAATCCACCCCCCAGTATTTTTCCATTAGAAGCTCTAGTGAAAGAATCCCAAGACAATCCCTTAACTGATCTTTGTGTGGTCTACCCAACCTCTCTCCGTGTTAAGAATATAGATTTCAGCCCGGAAAGAACCTTGAAAATCAACTCATCCCTATCCACTTCCTAGAAGAAGGAACTGTGCAGCTTATTGAGAAAACATTTAGATGCCTTCACTTGGAGTTATAAGGAGATGAAGGGAGTGCACCCTTCAGTATGTACTCATCATATACACATTAAGGAAGATTGCAAATCATTTAGGCAACCTCAAAGGAGAATGACACCAACCCTTAAAAACATTCTCAAGGAAGAATTGCCAAAATTACTTGATGCAGAATTCATCTACCCCATCTCCGATAGTGAATGAGTCTCTCCTTTGGTGCTAGTGCGAAAGAAAAATGGTAAGTGGATAATCTGTGTCAATTATCAGGAACTAAACAAGGCCACTAAAAAGGACCATCTTCCTTTTCCTTTCATAGAACAAGTGTTAGATGGTCTGGCGGGGAAAAAGTTTTTCTCCTTCCTAGATGGGTTTAGCGGGTACAATTAGATTCAGATCAGCCTGGAAGACCAAGATAAGACCACTTTCACTTGTCCTTGGGGTACCTTTGCATATCAGGTCCTTCCTTTTGGTTTGTGCAACGCTCCAGCCACTTTCCAGAGAGCAGTATTGAGTATATTTTTTGAAATGGTTCATGATGTAGTGGAAATATATATGGATGATTTTACTCATGGTTTTAACTTTCAAGAAGCTTTATATAACCTAGGAAAAGTTTTTCACAAGTGTATTGAAATGAACCTGTCCCTCAGTCCAGAAAAATGTGAATTTTTTATCACTGAAGGGACCGTGCTAGGTCATGCAATATCTCAACAAGGATTGCAGGTGGACCCCAACAAAGTTGCCATCATCCAAAGGGTCCCACCTCCTCAAAAGGTGAGAGACGTACAAAGTTTCCTAGGCTTATCAGGATATTACAAAAGATTCATTAAATATTTTAGTAAGTTAGCCTCTCCGTTGTTTGGTCTTTTGGGAAAAGATGTTGAGTTCATATGGACTGAAAACTGTCAAGAGGCCCTAGATACCTTGAAAGGAAAACTTGTGGCTACCACAATTTTGAGAGGCCCAAACTAGGCCCTACCTTTCCACATTCACACAGATGCCTCGAAAAAAGCAATAGGAGCAGCCTTGGGACAAATTGATGAAAAGTTACCTTATGCCATATACTTTATAATTAAAAATTTGTCAAAGGCAAAGTTAAACTATACGGTAACCGCGAAGGAACTCCCAGCTATAGTGCATTCCTTAAATAAATTCAGACATTACATCACAGGCTATCAAACCTTTGTACACACGGATCATGCTACAATTAGGTATTTAATGAATAAACTAGATGTAAATGCTCACATCATTAGATGGTTGCTTTTACTGCAGCAGTTTGATTTAACCATTGTTGATAAGCCTGGTAAGGAAAATGTTGTTGCTGACATTTTTTCTAGACTAAATTTTCCTACAGATGAAGAAGGAATGGTGGATGATCAAATTCCAGATGAATGCCTATTTTCTATCTCAGTACTCTCTCCATGGTTTGTTGATATAGCAAATTACTTAGTTTCAGCACAGTTCCCACCACACCTGTCCTCAAAAGAGAAGAGCAAGATTGTGAGGAAAAGTTCCCCTTTCACCTACATTGGGGGAAATATCTTCAAACTTGGCCCAAATCAGATCTTGAGAAGATGTGTCAAGGAGGAGGAAGTTTTTGACATTCTCCTAACCTATGATGACGGACCTTGTGGACATCGTTTTGCAGCAAAGAGGACTTCCTTCAAAATATTGCAAGTAGGCTACTATTGGCCCACTCTTCATCAAGATGTGAAGAGATATACCAACCAATGTGATCGGTGCCAAAGGATGGGGAAACCTACTCCAAAGGATAAGATGCCCATGCAACCTCAAGTGACCTTTGAGCCATTTGAGAAGTGGGGCATGGACTTTGTGGGTCCTGTTAGTGTTAGTCTTTGAAACCTTCCTCCAGTGATCAAACATGCTCTTACAAAGTGATTTTAAGGTGTCAAGGTCAAATTTTGTCATTTCAGTGAGTCTTCAAGCAAAATTTGGTCACTAGGTATTAGGTCTAGGGTTTGTTTTCACTCCTTTCAATGTTGTCCAAATGTCAGTCCATGTCACCATTCAGATTAATGTACCATCATTCCAATATTTTTCATCATCATGTCAGGTTCCAATGGGTCATTTTACACCTTGTTCATGCTTCAATTGTGCCTAGGTAAGGTTCATTTCCCTCTCCTAGGATTTTGAACGTAATTTCTCTTGGATGGTCAAATCATCAGCAAAACTTGTATCCTGATGTTCATACACCTTCCCCTATCCTTAATGTACCTTATTAAACACTTCCCATCACTGATATCCCTCCAATTCCTGATTTTCGCACAAACCCTAGTTTCTTGCTACAATTTGACAATTTTCTAGGCTAGGCCTGTGTTTTTCCCTTTTTGACCCCTTCCCCTCACTCAATCTTTGAAATTCCACTTTCCACTACTTCCTAACATCCCTCCCTACTTCCCAAGATTTTCTCATGAATTTAGAATCCCCTTATCCCCTTCATTTCACTTCATTTCGACAATTTCCTTGTTCCACACATCGAGATAGGTTTTACTCCAATGATTTTTCTGGCACAAAAAGATGAATTTGGGAAAACTGAGAGAGGTTTTTATCCACAATAGAAAATAAAGAAAAATATCCTTCACTTTTTATACAGGTGTCATGGTTTTAGAGAAATGTAAAAAATACAGTTGCCTCAAGAGAATTGATGCACCTCTGAAGTGACCTTGGGAAAATCAAGATTTCTCCTAGCTTGGTTGGCCAAATGACTTGCTTGATGAGTCAAATGATAACTAGACACAAATATATTTCCAATGAGCTATCATGAGCTAAATTTGGGTTGAGGAAGACCTTCAAAAGTTGACTGCAACAACACTCTAACTTTAGGCAGCCTCATTTTTCACATTTTGAGCAGTCTTGGGACATTGACTTTTGATAGGGAAAATGAACTCCAAATTGAAAAATTCAAGTTGTGTTGGAAATTATACTCAATAATATTTCCAACAAGCTATTCCATGCCCAATTTTGACACCAGAAAGGCCTCCAAAACTGGTCTGCAAAAAGGCGCTACGCACCTGTTCCTTGGCACAGTGCACCTGGGTAGTGGCGCGGCGCACCTGCCTGCTTAGCCCAAATTTCACTCAAATCATCTTGCAAAGCTCCCAAATCTTGCAAAATTTATTCCAAAAGTAAGTGAAGCATTCTAATTTTCCATTTCAAAATATTTACTCATCCTTCATGGTGTTTTAAAAGGTGAAAAAACAAACCCTACTTGCTGCACAGTTACACTATAAAAATTGCCTAGGGTTTTCAAAAATTGTCATTGTTGTTGTTCGCTCCCTGTAATCATTTTCACATTCCTTCACTACATGTCCCTCATTTCATTTTGCCTCCCATTTCTCATTCACACTCATCTATCCCCCTATCCCCAAAACTAAAAACCCTAATACCTAATTCCTATTATTCCCAAACCCTAATCTGTATACTCTAACCCTATCACCTCCCAAAAACCCTACAGTCAACACAAAATCCCTCATTCACAGTTCCCACTCATCAGTCTAATTCATTAAATAACAATCACCTATCCTTGATATAAAATCTCTTCATACTCATCATTTCACACCAAACAGTGGCAAATATGAAAACAGATTTAGCTTATGAAAGGGATGAGGAAACTGTGAGTGATTCCTTCCAAGAAATTCATGCACCAAGAAAACTACACAAGGGACGAAAACACATCCGAGAGGAGCCCAGTACACTCATAGAGCTATTGGCTTGCCCTCTTGCAGTAGCATGTTTCAAACATCAGTCTTGCTACCAGTTTTGTGAGATGGTGGAAAGAGTGAAATACCACCATGAGCTTGCTAGACTATTTGTCCTTCATCTTCATAATGGCTAGGTCAATTTAGCAGGTGTTACCTTCACTTTGACACTTGAAACTATAGCTGAGGCAACAGGTATTCCGAATGTGGGTGAACAGTGGAACAAAGGATAGTTGGTGAACAAAGAGCATTATGAGCCTTATATCAAGGCTAGTTATCAGAAGCAAATCAGTAGGGTCTTTCCTTTCAAATACCTATAGGACACGTATGCTCCACTCATGAAGCTCATAATCAAATACTTCATTTGTGAAGGCAGATTTTCTCGTTTATACACCTATCATGTCAGATTATTGATGCATTTCACTAGAGCGAGGATGATGAACATCCCCTATTTCATGTGTTGTAATATTGAGAAAATGACCACATTGGTGCAAAGGAAACCTCCTCATCAATACTAAAACAGCATTTATCTTTTTTCACTGATCAAGATTGTGGTTTTGCATCAGCTAAGCTTGCTGAATGTTTCATGGGATGATTTAATTTCACATGAGGTTTTCACAAGTCCTGAAGTGACCCCATCAGTTTTTCATGAGGCAGGAGGGCATTCACATCAGCAGGAGGTGAATGAGACTCAAACCACCAGTGTGCCAGTATTTGTCACTTACCAAAAGGGCACAACGAGGTTATTTGTAGCAGCCAAGCGAGTACTATCTCCACCTGGGTTGGAAGGGGTCTCATTTCCTTCAACAGAAAAGTAGGTACAGGACAAAGGTAAACAACCAGTGCATGATGAGGGGCCTTCTGAAGGTGAAGAGAGGGAGTTCATTTTGATTCAGGATGATGACACTGATTTGGGCTCCCAAAGCTCAAAACTCAAGGAGATCATCCAGGAACAAGAAGCTGACATTCATGACTTATCTCTTAACTTGGAAAGAGCTAAGTGGATTATAAGCTACCTTGAGCAAAGGAACAAGAAGTTGGAAGACTGCCAGATAATAATGGAGCTGAAAAACATAAGAGAAAACTAGCAAGTAGCCAAGAGGAAGAAAGTCAAATTGACACCACTCGAGCAAGAGATTGAAGCTAATCGGGAGTCTTGGCTTGAAAGGGAAAACATGCAGTTAGAGAAACTATAGGAGAAGGCCAACAAAGAGAAAAATATGTTGAGGCACATGGCCTATCACTATTTGGCAAGAAACAAGATTTGCAAAGCGAGAATAAGGACCTTGAAGGCCAAGTTGAGGAAAAATTTGAGGAGGAAGAAAGAGCAAGACAAGCTCAAGATTTTGGCTAAGGCTTCCTTAGCCCAACATAGTACTTGATGCAGGTCACTCAACCCAAATTTCAAGAAATTTGGCACACTTTTTGTCAATTTTGAATTTTTGGAGGAAAAAACAGGGTTTTCTTCCTGGTGCGTAGCGCCACCCAGCGCTCGCTTTTGCTAGGGACCTCCTTTGGAGGAAAACTCTACATTTTTAGATTCCTCATGCAAAATTATGAATACGTAGAAATTTCTAGAAATTTCTCTCAAGTTTTGAGCTTCCAAAAGGGTCAAAAACATCTCAAAAATGCCCTTTCTGCCCCTTTTTGGCCACACAGGAAGCAGTATTGGAGAATTTATTTTTGGAGTGGAAAATGGACACCAAATTCAGAAATTCTACTTGTTTTGGAAAGTAAACAGATAGAACTTTCCAGCAAGCCCACTTGGAGAAAATTTGATGCATGAGAAGGCTTCCAAAATCAACTGGAAGAAAGCACTACACACAGGAAAAGTGGTGCAGTGCACAGGATGGAAAATTGCCATTTTTGCCAAAAACTTTGTTTTTCGCCTAGTTTTTTCTCAGTTTGACTTTTTTCTCTCTCATGGTAAAAATAATGATGTAAATTGATGTAACTTTATGGAATTTGATGTAAAAATGATGAAAATTCACTCATGGAGGTATAGATACATCATGAAAAGGTAGTTTTGAACTGAATGAATCAGTTTCCTAGGTTTTAGAGGCAAGTTGTTCCACTGCCTTCTTTTCAGTTCTTAGTTTACATCTTATTGAAACAACTCCTAAAATCATGAATTCGACCTCTAAATGCTAGCATGAGTTTTTTGTTGCCTATATCTAGTACTTTTTCAGTCATTTCTAAAGGTTGGACTCTTGTGAATGCTTTGAGAATTATTGTACATTCATCTCTGCAGTTTGGCAAAGGAATAGACCAGGGTTTGCAGCATTTTGTGGGATTCTTGTGGTAGGTTGATTTGGTATTTTTTTTCCTTCTATAATTCAAGCTTACATGTGTTTATGCTAAACCATTTTCCTACCTTGCCCCACAGAAACCTCTGCAAGATTGAGTCCATTCCCCGGACCCGAATCTGCCTTTCACATTTGAGCCAACAAACCAATCAAACTCCTTTGAGCATATACCTAGCATAAAATTAGTCTTTACATCAGTCATCTCAAGCCTCATTTGCTATATTTTCCTGAGATTGACAAGGAGAGAGCCCTCTCCCGACCTGGTAGGGCTAGCTACCAGGTTAAGCGTGGTTTGATGTTACCCTAGACCTACCTTTCTCAGCCTGAGGTAGATTTAGGCCATAATAGGTTCTATCAACCCTCCTTCAAAACAGAGGCAATACATCATTGTGTGCACTAATTACCTGAAAAAATGAGCAGAGAAAAAAGCAATCAAGGCAGCAACGGAGGAAAAAGTAGCTGAGTTTTTTTGAGAAAACATATTCTATAAGTTCAGGTATCCAATAGAACTGGTCATAGATCAAGTCAGTCAGTTCACTTCTAATTTTATTGAATACCTGCTCACACATCATAAAATCAAGCATAGGACTTCCACCCCTTACCATCCACAAGCCAATGGGCAGGTGGAAGTCACTAACAGAGCTTTGGAAAGAATTCTAAACAAGGTAGTGAGCAGTAGCAGAAAAGATTGGGCGGATAGACTAGTTGAGGCCACATGGGCCTACAACACAACATGGAAGACCACCATAGGGTTCACACCCTATGAACTCGTCTATGGGAAGAAGGCTTTGCTGTCAATAGAATTTGAATACAATACACTAAGGATGGTAGCTTAGCTGGACCTAGACCTTAGCCATGCACATAGGGAAAGACTACTCTAGGTCAATGGATTAGATGAACAAAGATTGTAGGCCCTTCTCCACACAGAGGTAGTGCAACTTCAAATGAAAATATAGCATGACAAAAATATCGAGAAGCAATTCCAAGAGGGAGATTGGGCACTCCTCTATGACTCAAGGTATAAAGACTTGAAAGGCAAGCTGAGGACAGGATGGATGGGACCCTACACTGTGGAAAAATTTAATGATAATGGTTTAGTTCTGATCAGAACCATTGATGAGGAAGCCATCCCCATGCTTGTTAATGGACATAGGTTGAAAATTTACAAGAAGCCCCTCTCCAAGCGAGAGTTCATTAAAGATCTGAATAAGACAGTGTTGGTAGTGGAGCAGGTCTTCACATCCACTCCACCCACTCATTGAAGAAGTAGAAAAAAAATAAATAATAATAATAATAATAATAATAAGGACTCAAGTGAAAACCTCCATGAGGTGCTTAAGTCCCATCATTGGGTTGAAAACCTCTTTTGAGGCAGCCCAGTGATGAAAAAAACAAAAAAAAAAAGAGAAAGAATAAGATCCCTGGGTGAAAACCTCCCTTGGAGGTGCCGATGGTAGGCAATTAGGGTGAAAACCTCCTTGAGGTGCCCTAGTTGTCTTTCAAAAAAAAAAAAAAAAGGAGAGAGAAAAAAGAAGAAGAAAAAACAGAAAGAAGGAAAAGGAAGTTGACTTTTAATGTACATTGCAGGTTACAAGTGGGCCATGGGAGTAAGAGAAGATTCCATGGAGCCTATTTCATATCCCCCACACTCTTTTCCATCATTTCTGACCTTTATTCCACCTCTTTGTGTTTTTTTCCGAAGACAGTGTATCCTACAGGAGGCCTAGTGTGTTCTACAAGAGGCTCATGTAGAAATCACAGAGAGCCAGAAATGGTCTCAAAAAGTAGTTTGAGGGGCTGAGAGATTTCATGAAGAGCATGTAGGCCTTCCTATAGCTATCCTCCCTCCTGGACATCCATCCCACACTTGCACCGCCTTATCATCATCAATTTCTTTCCTTCCTATCAAAAAACACAGAAACCAGTTTTTTAGAAAAAAACAAAAAATCAAAGGAATGACACCTCCAAATCTCACCTGTAGCTTACCAAGTACCTCTCTGTCTTCATCAGCAACTCTAGTATCATCCTCATAGCTCCTTGCACAAAATTCAACTAAAATTTTAAAGGGAGAAGTAGCTACAGGAGCTCCTGTAGGAATTCCTGTAGCAGCTAATCCCATTAAAATCAAGCCACAACAGCAAAATAGGTGCAACCATAGGATTAGAGGGAACACTTGAAGCTAGATCCAGCTAGAGGATACATGCACAAAGAACACAAGCCACACATTAGGGAACAGAAAGCATACAGCAGAGGAGATACAAGCATGCAGCAACTGAAATACGAGCATGCAACAACAAAGGAACCAAAATACACGCACATTCAACTTGCAGGTAAGTGTCTAACCATCTCTTCTATTGCGTCTGTGTAATTCAGAAATATACATAAGTGAATGATATGGTTAGGGTTGAACAAAAAAAGGTGGCTAGTTAACTGGCCACCCTTATCTAGTTGACTGTGCTCATCTGGAGATGCCACCACATGTGTACCTAGTCAACTCACAGAAAAATCCAAAGGACAGGTAGTGGAGGGTATACAAACTCTGATGCAATGATGGGAAGTGATTGTGGGGAAGAGTCATGAGGAGTCATGATGACAAGGTAGTGGGGACCAATGGTCCAAATATGGCAATGTACCTTTTTTCCAACTCACCCCATCACTAGAAATATCTCAAAGAAGACATAAGTACTCCTCCTCGAAACTCCTTCACCACCTTTTCTTCCATTTCATCCTTATCCACTTAGCTACAGCAAGCTCTATACCACCTCCATAGCCTCAAAACCATCGTTCTCTATCATTTTCATCCATCCTCCTATTATCGGCGTTCTACAGGAGCAGTAACAGGTTCTACAAGAGCACCTATAACCAGTTCTATAGGAGGGGCAGTAAGTAGTTTTTAAGGAGAAAACACAGTATTTTTGCTCAATTTATTGCTTGAGGATGTAGGTTTTGTGCATACCCACCTTGATTATTAATATGTGCAAGGAATGATACAGTTTTAAGGAGGAATTGAGCTTGTAGGAGAAGAGGAATTCCATAGAAAAATTCTGCTTGTTTTCTTAAAAGAAAAAGAACACAGTTTTTCTCTATTTCCTGTTCCTTCAAAATTCTTGTCTCCATTTCTATTGTGGGTGTTCAAAGGGGGTATAATCAAAATGACAAGTGGGATTCACGAGGAAGGAGACCACAAATTCAGCTAGGATCCATGAGCATCCTGAAGTAGAAGCCATTTTTACCAGAGCAAATTGGATGACATTTTTTGAAAAAATCAGGGGGTTTGATGAAGAAGTGGCTCAGGAGTTCGCCCTTTCTTTAGTCCCTCACTCAAGGACCCAGGCCACTATTACTTTGAGGGTTCTCTCCATGGAAATCACCCCAGAGCTTATCAGTAGGGTTACCAGCCTTCCCCTTGGATTACCTTGGAGTAAAGATGAAAAGCCAATTGGGCAATCTTCCAAGAAAAACTTCTTCCAACCAAATGAACATCCTGTAGAAGACAAAAATGGCATCAAAAGAACAAGCATACCTTAACCTTGGGATGAGGTCAGTTACCAAATTATCAAATATATTTCCTGTGAAGGAAGGTATAGCATAGTTTATGGCTACCATTTCAGACTCGTCCATGAGCTGAGATATGGCATGGACACTTCAACACCCCAGAAATTCAGCATTCCCTATTTTCTCTTGCAGTCCCTTATAGACGCCAGCATTAAGTTGAAGGTAGGAGATCTAGATCAATTGGCTCACCATGGGTTGATTAAACTATTAGTGGAAGAAGGCCTCCATACTTTCACAATCCCCGTAGCATGGGAAATCTTCAAAAACATGACAAAAGAAGATGATATAAAGGCCCTCACATATGATCATAGTCCTTATGATAGTGAGGGGGAAGAGCAACAAGGGGATGAAGGGGAGGAAACTGAGGAACAATCAGAGAAGGAGGAAACTAAACCATAGGAGGAAGAAACCAAAATAGAGCAAGAGGAAAAGAAAACCATCAGAGACAGAGAAGACAAAAGGAGAGGAAAAAGGGGCAGAAAAGATATAAGTGTCGCTTGAGACCCTAGAAAGAGAGGCAGCAGCTGCCCTCACTACCCTCAGCACCCCAATGAAACAAAAAAAAAAAGAGGAAGAGGTGAACATCAATGTATTTCAGGGCTCAGAAAAGCACAAGGATAAAAACAGGAAAACCACAACCATCTTCAACAATGCCTATTGTAATTGAAGATTCACCCACTGTCAAAGGGGAAGAATCTCCCTCTAAAACCCCCATCACATATGAAAGAGGAAGTCCCAGATCTTCCACCTGGAAGGAAAGAGTGCAACTACAAGACTCAAAAACAGCTCTACAGGAGGCACAGACTGTTCTACAGGAGACCCTAACTAAGCTACAGGAGATCGAAAAACTTGAGGAAAGGGTAGAAAAACAGCCAAAGGGGAAGGAGGAAACAACAGAGACTTAAGAACCTGACCCCTAGCCTAGTTTGGGCTATTACTATAATCTTCTTGAGGGGGGGAGGGGGAAATCATTACACATAAATTTGCAATCCCACTTTTCTTTCAGTTCGAAAAAGAAAGAATAAGGAGCCATAGATGGATGAAAATCACCAAATTCAAGGGGGTAGAGGATATTGGCCACATGGAGAACAAGCTTAGAGAAATGGGCAGGGAGTTAAGTACTGTAAGACATAGAGAGGCAATCAAAAGAACTCACTTGGAAACAAAAAATGAATTGCTAAGAAGACAACTGCAAGAAAAGGAGACACAATTGGCATGCATGGCCAGCTGGTCTATGGAGGCACTACAGTGCAGAACACCAGCAAAATCATATGGAGTATACCTCAAAGACCAATGGTTGTAGTTTCAGATCAAGACTTTGGCACAGAGAGGTACAATGCCTTTCCAAGATTATAGACATTTTATAGACCTATGTGACCAAAGTTCAGCAGAAGACAAGGCAAAGATAACAGAGTTCTATTTGCATAACATGGCCCTCACCGATATGAACCTATGGGACCCCAATGCTAGGCTAGGGGACTTGCAACTAATGGCCATGGCATCATGGATGAATCATGAGGAGAAAAGGGCAATAGAAATCAAAAAGTTGATGGCAAAAGAGCAAAATGAACCTTAATGATCAGAGCTGAGCCATCAGACCCCATGGCTCTCATCAGCACACACCAGCTGCTTGCAAATAATCCTCAAAGTGCCCCTAAGTATATTAATGATCAGGCTCAGGCCATTGCACATTTTGAGGACATGGAAAGATTACTTGGGGAAGACTGTATTCATGCTTGTATGAGGAGGTAGAACACTCTCCCACACAGTGTGCAAATCAAGGAGTGTCACTCCCCAAGAAGGATGAAAGAAGCATTAAGGAGAGTGCCACTATACAAGCACTCTATGCAGAGTTTGAAGACCAATTGGATTGGCCTCAAATTGAGTCCCCCGTTGTTGATAGGCCTACTAGAAGGTAGAAAATAGGAAGAAGGACAAGAGCAGTGGGAAGAGATGGATAGAAAGGTAGTATTCCATGACAAAGAAGAGGACCTCACATCAGAAGCATGGGATGTCAGGGAGGCCATCAGGGCCATCAAAGATGAGGAGATAGACTAGTTGCTCAGAGGATGAGCAACACATTCAGTAGGGAGGTGATAATGAGCCCCATAAATGGGTAATTATATGGGCTCATTTTGCCTCCTGAATTAGCTTAATCCACAATTCTCATTAGTTTATTGCATGTTTTTTATTATATTTATGCTAATAGAGTGAGTTGGGTTGATGATTATGCCATGGAGCCTAATGTGTGTTTAATGCAGATTTTTGGTCAATTTTGGAGACAAAGTCAAAGATTTAATGGACATTTGGTAGCAAATATTTGAAGAAGACAAGGGAGATGATTTATAGGAGGGTATCCCCCTCATTTATGACTCCCCACTTCAAATTCTCCATCATGCAGCTCAAAGCACAAGCAACCACATCAATGCACCAAAGAGGTAGCTGAGCAAGTGGAGGATAACTTCTATTTATCTCAAGTTATGGGAGCCAAGCCTCCCTAATTTTAAGGAAGTTGTTGGGAGTTTTAGTTGTATAAGTAGATAGGCTTAGGGCCTCATTAGGTTGTTTGAAGTTAGTCAAATTTTCAAATTGTTTGTTGTAGCTTTGCTCTGCTCAACTTCGAGCTTACTTTTGTTGACAGTTTCATGTAATCCTATTATTATTTTGATAATGAAGATGAGATCTTGTTTGAGCTACCACTGAGTTACCTCAGAGGGCTGAATCTATTGGGTTAGGGCCCAATCCAAGTAGCCAAGCTCCTCTTTTTTTGTATTTATATGCTTTGTTTCAGTTTATGAATTAGTTGCTGTTAAATAGATTTAGTTAAGAATAGGTTGCTTTTGGTGATTTAAAAGGGTTGTTTCCATTCCAGTTTGTTGTAGCAGGTTGAACAGTGATAGGAAAAAGATACAAAAAGGCCATCAACAGAGCCTTGGCCTCCTTTGCTCCCTCTGGGACCATTAACTAAGGCCAAGACCCTCTTGCTGCCACAAAAAAAAATAGATTTTCCTTTTCCATAGGATTTCTAGTGTTGCAGTTTGTTAGAAGGTTAATGCTTTGATGTAGATATATTTCACCATGCTCATTTTTTTCTTTTCAATAAATTTCCTTCCATGCTTTCTTTCCATGTAGCATTCTTTAGCATTTACTTTGCTAGATCAGAATTTAGACTAGCTTGATGCAAATTTCTGTTTTTTGTATATGGCGAGTTTCCTTGCTTGCTTAATCTCATGATGTGAGTTTTAGTTCTCTTGCAGCAATCCTCTTCTCACAATAAGTTAGCCAATCAGCCATCACAATTTCTCTTTGATATATATCCCACAGGTCACCCAAAGTCCCTCACAAATCTGCCTTAGTGTTCTGCACTTTTCTCATGAACTTTCTTTTCTTTCCTTGAACAAGTCCAACCATATTTCTCTTCCCCGATCCTTTTTGATGAACTATAGACACCTTAACGCATCAATGTAGCCTTCAGCTACCCTTTCCACCCGCTTTCCCACCTTCAAAACCTCAAAAACTACTCTCAGCATCCTCCTATAGACCTCCTGTAGATTTTCCTGTGGGTGTCTTTTTGAAGTTCAATTGTAGGAAAAGCCTCCAGAAGGCCACCTGGGACCTCCTAGGACCCATACAAAACTTCCTACACCTCTGCAAAATCCAAAGTCATCCTCCATCACCACCTAATCACTATCATAGTCACAAACAAATAAATTACATGTATGACAATTTCACCTAAAAATACATAAAAATAAAAAAAGATGTCTTTTTCTCATTTCCTTCTAGAAATATCTTGAGTAGATGTTGTTTACTTCCTAGGTTAAGTAATGGCATTAATTTCATGGTTTTTATTTCTCTTTATACAAAAGTATGATTAGTTAGTTAATTAGGGTTTGCTAGGTTTACCTTACATTTTAGTCTTCTTCTCCTTTCTGCAAGTAGAGTAGACTTTGTAGAGTAAGCTTTCCTTTATTTCATCACATATAGAGCTTCTTCTGGAATCCATAGAATTTTGCTTGAGCTCCTAGTGATGTTGCACCAGTTGACCAAGTGACAGCCTGCAGTAAGAACTAGTACTTGTGCATACAGCACCGTCGTTTCCAATTTTGTTACGAACTACCGGGTGGAGGTATAACACATGTAGAAATTGGCAACCTGCTGGAGGATTTTAAAATAGATATGTTAGGACCTATGAAAACACAATTAGACATTATACAAGCCAAGCAAAAGCAGGCTGAAGTAGAACAAAACTTGGTGATATTTTGTCCTAGATGCAGGAAGAAGCATAGTCACAAAGAGTGCCCATTGAATATGGTGCACACTTGTGCCATATGTACTAAAGATCATGGCACAAAAAGATTCCCAACACTTCCAAGGTTACTCTGCCTCTATAAGGAGGCAGAGTAAGAAATAGAACCAATCTACCTGCTAAATTAGTGTCGCCAATGGCAACCACGATAAACAGGTACGCCTACTGATCCATCTTCTTTCTTTCAACCTCGCAATATAATTCACAACAATACCCAGGAGCTATGTGGCAGAACCAGCCACCTTTTTCCAATTGGTCACAACAACCATTCTCTATGCCACCTTGTCCAAACTAATAAAATCAAAATAGAAATTGGCCAAATTCCTCTTACTTCCCACTGTTTTGGGAAAATAATGCATATCAGTCTCAATGGTCACCCTCCACCTCACAGAACTATAAGTGGCAGTCAAGTTGGCAAAGACCTACGAACCAGCCAACAGGAACAATCCCCCTTCCTCAACCTACATTGCCAACATCCTACACATTGCAACAAAACCCTCAGACCAATCTACAACCGTAGCTCCCAGCCCAATCGAACCCAAACCCCAACAACAGACCGATTCAATCTATGCAAATTATTGAAGGACCAGAGCCAAAAATTGAGTTGAAGGAGTGAAATGAGATCCAATTAAGGTCTGGGTGGATAATAGAATTAGAGGGGGATAAAAATAATAAAATTGAAGATCCGTTACTTGTAAAACAAGCACCACGAGTGGAGAACATGGTTAAATAGAAAACTCATGATCAAACGATCACCTCTTCTCCACCATTGCCAGAAAGATTAATCATACCCCACCCAATTGAATATCCTGATTTTGATCTTTTGGGAGAATTGAAAAATTTGTGTGTAAAAATACCTCTCCTCTAGGCTATTCAAGACATTCCAATTTATGAAAAAACTATTAAGGAATTGTGTACAAAAAGGCCAAAGAGGAAAATAAAAACAACCCCAACTGTCCATGTAGTTGGTACCTTATCTGATTTACTATCAGGCAGAGAAACACCTGTAAAATATGAGGACCCAGGAAATCCTATAGTCACTGTGAAAATAAATGGATGCTCCTTCCCCAATGCATTAGTCGATTTAGGAGCAACAATCAATATTCTTACAACAACAACTTGTCAAAAGCTTGGCATTACATCCTTGGACCCAACCACGACCTTGTTGGAATTGGTTGACCGATCGGTAGTCAAACCAGAAGGCACATTACAGGATGTAATGGTGTCTGTAGACTCTTGGGAATACCCAGCAGACTTTCTGATCATCAATCCTAGAAACCGGCTCGATGGACATCCCCTAATTCTAGGTAGACCTTGGCTAGCAACCACAGATGCTTACATAAGTTGTCGAATAGGCAGCATGACTATAGCAAGAGGGAGCAATGTGAATAATTTAGCCTTATATCCTCTAGCTCAGCTAAGTTTAACAATAATAAAAACTAGAAAACAACCTGTATCATCTCTAACTAAAAACATTAGATCACCACTAACTATAGAATATGCTCTTGAATTCAAGGATCATAGAGAAGATGACATCATTAACACTTACATTGACCAACTAGATGTCGTATCCCATCTAAAATGTCACATGATCGAAGCAGCCCTCGATAATGAAATAGAAGAAGATCCCTTAAAAGATATTAACGACCAGTCAATACCAACAACTTTTGTTTATAACAGTAAAACCATAAAAATTGAGCCAGAAATAACTTTAAATATTAACAAAAACCTGACTGCTAACCAGGAGTAGAAACTTGTTCAACTTCTGAGAAAATATAAAGAGGCCTTTGCATGGGATTACCCAGACATGAAAGGGATTGATCTCCAATTATGCATGCACCACATCTATACAGAGAAAGATTCCAGGCCCATTTGGCAACCTCAAAGGAGGTTAAACCCTCACCTTAAAGATATTGTTAAAGCTAAACTACAAAAAATGTTAGATGTAAATTTCATCTACCCTATATCTGACAACAAATGGATCTCTCCTTTAGTAGTGGTGCCTAAAAGGAATGGAAAGTGGGTATATGTGTTGACTATAGAGAGCTTAATAAAGCAACCCAAAAATACCATTTTCCCCTTCCGTTCATTGACCAGGTTTTGGACACATTGGCAGGAAAAAAATTCTTTTCTTTACTAGACGGCTTCAATGGCTACAATCAAATTCAAATAGCCCCTGAAGACCAGGATAAGACTACCTTTACCTACCCTTGGGGGACATTTACTTATAGGGTCTTACCTTTTGGGCTATGCAATGTGCCTGCCACATTCCAGAGGGCTATACTCAACATTTTTTCAGATCTGATAAATGAAGGGCTCGAGGTGTACATGGATGACTTTACACCTTACGAAGATGACTTCGAGCCGACATTACAAACATTAGAGAAGGTTTTGCAAAGATGCATTGCTACTACGCTCTATTTAAGCCATGAAAAATGCCACATGATGATGACCGAGGGCCTCATCTTGGGTCACTATATCTCAGCAGATGGAATCTAGGTAGATCCAAAAAAAAATTAGATAATTATTTTAATAACTACCCCTTCCACACAAACTGAGGTACGCAATTTATTGGGATTTTTTGGTTATTATAGAAGATTTATAAAGAATTTTTCTCAAATTAATGCACCATTATATGCATTAACAAGAAATATTGATTTCATTTGGACTAACAAATGTAACATTACTTTTGAAGATTTAAAATGATTTATATCAACAGCCCCAGTTTTATGATTTATATACAGCATAGCACTCGGTTCTCCTGGATCGGAGAATATTTATTTCATACAAGGGCCAATATGCACACTCAGAGATGTGTCAAGGAAGATGAAGTCTTCAACATCCCAAAATCTTGCCATGATGGGCTTTGTGGTGGTCATTTTACAGACCGCAGGACTAGTCACAAAGTCTTACAGACGGGCTATTATTGGCCCACCATTTTTAAAGATGCCAAGAAGTTTGCCTAGGCATGCAATAGTTTCCAAAGAATGGGATGCCCTGGGTAGTCTGATGAAATGCCCCTGCATCCGCAATTAGTCATTGAACCTTTTGAACGATGGGTGTTAGATTTCATTGGTACAATAAACCCATCATCTAATCAAAAGACATACATACTAGTTGCAATAGAATATGTGACTAAATGGGTGGAGGTAGGAGCACTACCAAGGGAAATAGAGGACTCGATAATCCACTTTCTTTTCCAACTATTCGTGAAATATGGCCCACCTAGAGAGATAATCACGAATGGAGGGACACAATTTATAGGCCATAAGATTGCCGCAACATTAAAGAATCATCATATCATGCACAGAATCACAACAACATACCACCCGCAGGCAAATGGCCAGGTAGAAACCACTAATAAAGTAATCGAGGCAATACTGACAAATGCGATTGCATCACATAGACATGACTGGGCTACCTGATTGTCAAAAACCCTATGGGCATACCGCACGACATGGAGAAAAACCACTGAAATTCCCCATATCAGTTAATGCTTGGAAAGGAAACTATCTTCCCAATTGAATTTGAAATCCAGACATCGAGGATAGCTCAGGAGGTAGGCTTAGACTTAAATAAAGCATAGATTAATAGGCTACATCAAATAAATGAATTGGATGAAATCCAGATATCAATTCTTCAGCACACTGCACTAATCCAACAGCAAAGAGTGAAATGGCATGATGCCCTTATCAAGAAGCAGATCTTCCATGAAGGAGATTGGGCACTCCTGTATGATTCTGTTAGGCCCCTATACTACTAGTGTAACCCCTTATTGTTATTAGTACAACCCCCTTATTATATTGTTGTACCCATGTACTCCCCATATTGTTACTATTGTGCCCCATAGAAGCCCACTATTGTTATTATTGTGCCCTTACATTATTATTGTTATGTCGGATTTGATTATATTATGACCCCTTAGACTCCTATATATAGAAAGGAGGTAATGTAATTTGAATCATCTAAGATTATTCATTTGTGTAATGTAAAGGAGGTTTCCCCCTCGAAGAGGTTGAATTCTAAGGCATTGATCTATCTTTTCTATCTTTGTGAGCTGGTTCCATAACATTTGGTATCAGAGCTTTAGATTCTAGGGTTTCACTACTCCAAACAGGACATTGTGGCATTTTCACTATAACATTTTGTCTGCAATGTTTTAGATGCTAAAAAAAACCCCATTTGGGCCGAAATCATTCTAAAGTTCGGGTCCAAATTTTAGAGCTTTTCGCACTACATTTAAGGAGATATGATCTAATGAAGTTAGCATTTTTGCAGACTCCCGAATTACTTTCCAAACAGGTGACCTAGGGAAAATAGTCATAACTTTTGTTTTGAGAATCATATTTAAATTTCATAAGAAGCTATAGAAATTGTACGGACTTTAGTTTCTTGTGGATATTTTTCAGATCCTAAGGTCAAAACAGTGACACGTGGCACTTCATAAAAGTTCGCTCTTCTGAAAAGGTATATAATCCGACCATATTTGGAGATTATGCATAACTCTTTCTTGGAGAATCTAAATTTGATAAGACTGGTGGCATTGGAAAGAGGACGCAGAGGGCTACTACACGTCGTAATTTTAGAACTGGAAGAACAGAAATTACATAGTTATAGTCGTTTCAAGATCAAGCTCCTAAAATAAAGAAAAGGCGATATGAGGAAGTTTGATGGCAAGGATCTGGTAAATTGGATACTTCAGATGGAACAATATTTTGATCTACATGGTGTAACACTATTACAAAAGGTATGTATTGCATCTTCATATTTAGAACTGGATCAATTTTTATGGTATAAAGGGATTTGTTCTCGTAAACAACTTGTTACGTGGTCAATTTTCACGGAGGAAATGATAGCACATTATGAGGATACAAAGAGCAACACCTTCTTTAGAGCAACACCCCAACAATTGGAAAGAGAAAAAGGGTTTTGTTACAAAGTTGAAAGTAAAATTATGGCAACAAGGAAGTATACCCCTCACAACTATAATAATGGAAATGTTGTTTCTCCTAGCCTTCCATAACCTACAAGGGTTACACCACAACAATTGGAAGAAAAAAGAAAAGGAGGGCTTTGTTACAATTGTGATAGCAAATGCACTAAAGGTCATAAGTGTGCTGAGAAGAAATTATTTCACACAGAGTATGAAGAGGAGGAAGAAAAGGATCAAGAAACATCAAAAGAAAAGGATATGCGTCAGGACCAAACCCTAGAGAAAGAAGAAATCAATCCGACCATATCTTGTAAAGCATTGGAAGAAATTACCACTCCCCAAACTCTCAAGATAGAAGGACATATCAAGAAGAACAAGGTTCAAAAAGTGAAATATCATGAAGAAAATTATCAAGAAACATCAAAAGAAAATGATACTCATGAGGAACCACCCCCAGAGAAAGAAGAAATGAATCTGACCATATCTTGTAATGCATTCATCGGAATTACCACTCCTCAAATGGTAAAGATAGAAGCACATATCAAGAAGAAAAAGGAAATAGTGTTGATTGATTCAGGTAGTACCCATAATTTTATTAATTGTAAGATAGCCAAGGACATGATTTGCTTCCTAAATCCGGCACCAGAGTGTCAAGTGACGTTTCTAAGTGGAGGAACCATAAATTGCTCTGGAAAGTGCAATAGTATCAAGCTATCCATGGGAGAATATGTATTGAATAGCCCAATGTTTTTCGTACCAATGGGTGGTGCTGATGTTGTACTAGGAGTCCAATGGCTACATTCCTTGGGTTCAATAGCTTTTAATTTTCAAGAAATTTTTATGAAATTTTCTTCAGAAGGAAAGGAAGTGGAATTAAGGGGTATCACAGGGAAACCAGGAAAGATAATCAACTCTAACAGAATGACAAAGCTTCTAAGGAAAGAACAATGAGGCGTAATTGAACAATTATGTTCGCTAACTGTTTGCAAATTGAAATCATGTATTTCTCTAGATATCCAAAAATTATTGGACAATCATTCCAAGGTATTTGTGACTCCCAAAGGTATCCCACATATTCATGATAATGATCATGCTATTCATTTTATTCCAGGATGTGTTCCTCCAAATGTCAAGCCTTATATATATCCATATGCCCAAAGGAGTGAAATTGAACATATGGTTGTAGAAATGGTAGAGGTTGGTACAATTATCCAACCAAATTTGATAAACAAATGAAGATATGAATGGAAGAATGGCGAAGTAGGGTGGGAATTCATTCAAAAGTTGTCGAATATCCCAGTTCCAACAATATTGCCAGAACTTGAAGAGGAAGGAAAAATCATATTGGAACCTAGAGAAGTCACAGAGACAAGAACTTGGAAACTATGAAATCGATCAATTTCAGAGTATCTCATCAAGTGGAAGAACTTACCTGCTAAATATTCCACATGGGAGGACAAGAATTTTATATAGAAGCATCAAGAAATACGCAAGTGTTGAGGACAACACTTTTTGAAGGAGAGAGCATGTTAGGCCCCTATACTACTAGTGTAACCCCTTATTTTTATTAGTACAACCCCCTTATTATATTTTTGTACCCATGTAGTCCCCATATTGTTACTATTGTGCCCCATAGAAGCCCACTATTGTTATTATTGTGCCCTTACATTATTATTGTTATGTCGGCTCTGATTATATTATGACCCCTTAGACTCCTATATATAGAAAGGATGTAATGTCATTCGAATCATCCAAGAATTGTTCATTTGTGTAATGTAAAGGAGGTTGCCCCCTCGAAGAGACTGAATTCTAAGGCGTTCAACTATATTTTCTATCTTTTTGTGAACTGGTTTCATAACAGATTCTAGGTTCTAGGATTTCCCGAGAAAAATCTAGACCAGATGGTTAGGGCCTTATGAGATACAAGAGGTGCATGATAATGGGACCCTCACATTAACCACCATTGATGGGTCTAGCTACTCTTTTGAAGTGAATGAACATCAAGTACAACTCTATCACAAGTCGCTTAGCAGGGAGTCCTTTTGCCAACAATTGCGTGAAGATTCCACCATATAAATTCTTATTGAGGAGGGTAACCCATCCACAGCATCGACCCAGTGAATAATTCATTTGTTTTTTAAATTTGTACATAAATTTTCCTTTCTATTTGATTGAATTTTCTTTTATAAATTGTATATAAGTTCTTTTTTTCTACTTTTCCTTTGATGTTCCCTCTAAGGAACAGTTGTTGTTCCCTCCAAGGAATAGCTATTGTCCCCTCTAAAGAACAGTAATGTTTGTATGGATTTTCTTCTTGATGTTCCCTCTAAGGAAAAGTAGTTTTTTGTGCATATTTTCTTGTTGTTCCCTTTAAGGAATAGCTAGTGTTCCCTCCAAGGAACAGTCGTTGTTCCCTCTAAAGGAACGACACTTTTGCGAACAATTTTTCATTCCTTTCTTTTCGTGCTATTCCCTCTAAGGAACAATAGCTTCATATGGATTTTTTTTTCCACTATTCCCTTTAAGGAATAGTTGTTGTTACCTTTAAGGAATAGTTGTTGTTCCCTCTAAGGACAGTTGTTGTTCCCTCTAAGGAACAACAATTCCTGTGCATTTGTTTTCTTGTTGTTCCCTCTAAGGAACAGCTGTTGTTCCCTCTAAGGAACAACAATTTCGCGTGTATTTTTTTTCTCGATGTTCCCTTTAAGGAACCGTTGTTGTTCCCTCTAAGGAATAACTATTGTTCCCTCTAAGGAATAGTTGCTATTCCCTCTAAGGAATAGCAGTTTCACGTGCATTTTTTTTCCCGCAGTTCCCTCTAAGGAACAACAATTTCACGTGTATTTGTTTTCTTGTTATTCCCTTTAAGGAACAGTGGTTGTTCCCTTTTAGGAACAGCTACTGCTCCCTCTAAGTAACAACTGTTGTTCCCTCTAAGGAACAATAATTTCATGTGTATTCATTTTCTTGCTCTCCCCTCTAAGGAACAACAATTTCGCGTCCAATTTTTTCTTTCTTTTTGTTGTTCCTTATAAGGAATAACTGTTGTTCCCTCTAAGGAATAGTCATTGTTCCTTAGAGGGAACAATGATTTTTTTTGGAAAGTATTTCCTTTGTTGTTCCTCCTAAGGAACAACTTTTGTTCCCTCTAAGGAATAGCACATTTTTGTGTATTTTTTTCTTGTTGTTCCCTATAACAAACATCACTCTTTGTGTGAGGTTTTATTTTGATGTTTCCTTTAGGAAATAAGCACTTTGTGAATATCATCTCTTTCCTTTGCTCACTCTTTATGATCCTCTATAGGGAAAGTATACAAATATATATGTAAGGATACAAAATTTGAAGTTTACTGGAACAAGAAAATCGAATATTATCATCTTTAATGAGATTGTTTTGTATTGATTGAAAAAGGAAGGACACAACCATCTATATCACTTCATTGTCCTTATTTTCACTATAAATCGAATTGATTGATTATTTGTACCATGCTAGTTCTTCCCTAACTCCTATAATTTTATCTGTTCATTATCAACAAATAAGGTTAAGGGCATACTTTTTTCTATTGATATGTTCAGACTTCTTCCACCATCCCTACTCTTAAGGAGTGTTGAGCCACCCTCTATATATAAATAGGAAATGTTGTCTAATATATATATATATATATATATGTGTGTGTGTGTGTGTGTGTGTGTGTGTGTGTGTGTGTGTGTGTGTGTTGTAGGATTTAACCTGTATAGAAATTACCTGCATACGAATTCTAAAACATAGAAAATAAACAATGCGAGAGCATAACACATAAAACACATATACACAGATATTTTCCCCTGGATCCCAAAACCAGGACTACCAGCTTGATTTTTCATTATTTTCCTTTCAATGTAACAATACATATTTATACATGCCGAAGCATCCAATACCATGGATCGAAAAACATCCAGTCCAATACCATCGACCGAAAACCATCGCGTCCAAAAAACATGTGTGAAAATCATGCACAAAACCATAGGTGGGTCTGCCCAACCTAACATAGGGTCCAAAACCAAAATTTTCTCGGGCGCTGTGCCAAACCCCATAAAGTGGGGTTACGGGTGCCCTTAAAACCCCCTGTTAACTACGTGGAAAGAATATAACACAACCCAACATTTTGCCACTTGTTGTTTTCTTTCCACAAGGGGCCACAAGAGAGCTCAGTCATTTTTCCAGTCGTGAAATGCCCATTGTCTCTCTACACAAAGAGAACTCCTTAGAGCTCATAGATTTTATCATTGCATCTGCAATATTCTTCAAAATGTCCACCTTTACCAGCAACACCTTTTTGTCTTCTATCATATCCCTCACAAAGTGATACTGAACATCAATGTGCTTTGTATTTGAATGATATGCGGGGTTCTTTGCCAAGAAAATTATACTTTGGCTGTCACAGTCTATCCTTATAGCTCCCTGTACTAACCCCATACTTGAACACAATCTCTGCAACCAAACTGCTTGCTTGCTTGCATGAGTGGCTACCATGTATTCTGCCTCTGTAGTTGATAGTGCCACTACAGATTGTTTCTTACTCATCCAACTGATTGCACCTCCAAATAGGTTAAACACATACCCACTTGTAGATCTTCTCTGATCCATATCTCCAACCGAGTCTGCATCAACAAAGCCACGAATATACAATGCTCTGTCTAATCCTGGTCTTCCTTGGTAGCACAAACCATAATCACTGGTGCCACCCAAATACCTGAAAACCCGCTTCACTATTGTCCAATGCTCCTTTCCTGGTTTTGACATAAACCTGCTCAATACTCCCACTGCATGTGCAATGTCTGGTCTAGTACAGACCATTGCATACATCAGACTACCGACTACACTTGCATATGGAACACGGGACATGTCCTCTTCCTCTTCTTGTGTCTTGGGACACTGTTCAGCAGATAACCTCACACCTACATGAATAGGAACCTTCATCGGTTTACTATCCTGCATATTAAACCTCTATAGTATTGTCTCGACATACTTCCTCTGGTTTAACCAGATCTTCCTCTTTTCCCGATCTCTTTTAATTTCCATGCCCAAAATATAGTTTGTAGCACCAAGATCTTTCATGTCGAATTTGGAGGACATTTGGGTCTTCAAATCCTGGATAATTTCTTTGTCATTTCCAACCAACAACATATCATCCACATACAAGACCAAATAAATAACACGGTCACCAATTAATTTAAAATACACATAGTGATATGCTTTGCTTCTAGTGAAGCCAAGTCCCCTTATAAACGTATCAAATTTCTGATACCACATCCTTGGTGACTGTTTTAACCCATACAGAGACTTCTTTAACTTGCATACTAGTTCTTTCTTACCTTTCACCGCAAAACCTTCAGGTTGCTTCATGTAGATCTCCTCTTCCAGATCCTTGTGAAGAAATGTTGTCTTCACATCCATCTGTTCTACCTCAAAATCAAAAGTAGCAACAACAGATAAAAGTAATCTAATAGAGGTTGCCTTGGCAACAGGAGAAAAAATATCACCAAAATCAATTTCCGGCACCTGGGAATAACCTTTTGCTGCCAACTGAGCTTTGTATTTCTCCACTTTTCCTTTTGCATTTGTCTTCTTTTTGAATACCCATTTGCTGCCAATGGGTTTCCTTCCAGCTGTCAACTCCACAAGATCCCAAGCCTCATTTTTGTGCAAAGATGCCATTTGATCAACCATGGCCTCTTTCCATAGTTTTCCATCCTCTGAATCCACTGCTTCCTGTACATTTTTGGGATCATCATCAGTAATAGACAAAGCAAAATTTGAACAGAAAGCAGTTGGACTATACCTTTTTGGTTGCCTTATTTCTCGAACTGATTCTCACAACTGGAGTTTGTGGCTCTTCATCTTTTGATTCCTCCTCTGCTATAGAGTCTGATTCTTCCTCCTTTAGCTCAAACTCTATCTTCTCAGGTTTCTTTGGTTGGAAATAATGTTTAATAACATCTTTCACCTCTCTAAACACCACATCTCGGCTGTACACAACTTTCCTTGTTACTGGGTTCCAAAGATTATAACCCTTTAAACCATCCTTTTACCCAATAAAGATGCACTTTTCAGATTTACTATCCAACTTGGTTCGTTTCTCCTTTGGAACATGTTCATATGCATCACATCCAAATACCCTTAGATTTGAAAGAGAGGGTTTCTTACCAGTCCATACCTCTTGTGGAGTCTTATCCTCCAACGCTAATGAAGGTGACCTGTTGACCAGGTAACATGCAGTATCCACCGCCTCTACCCAGAATTCCTGTCCTAACCCAAAACCACTGAGCATGCTTCTTGCCCTTTCCATCAATGTCTTATTCATTCTTTCTGCAACTCCATTTTGTTGAGGTGTATATGCAGTAGTCTTCTACCATGATACCACACTTCTTACAGAATTCTTCAAATTCGTTACTGCAAAACTCTCCACTGTTATCTATCCTTAGAACATTTATCTTCTTCTCTGTCTGGTTTTCCACCAGGGCCTTGAATTCTTTAAACCTGTCAAAGACTTCAGATTTTTTCTTAAGGAAATATATCCATGTATTCCTTAAGAAGTCATCTATAAATGATACATAGTACATAGACTTACCCAGTGATGGAACCTTCACAGGTCCAAACACATCACTGTGCACAAGCTCTAATATTTGTTTCACCCTCTTACCACCAGAGGGGAAACTCACCCAATTCTGCTTCCCATATACACAATTTTCACAGAAATCAAAAGCTAGAAAGCTATTACTCATACCTTCTACCATACCTTTACCATGAAGTATTCGAAGGCCCTTCTCTCCAATATGTCCAGGCCTTTGATGCAACAGCATGGTCTTCTCTCCAGAGACCACTAGATTTTCTGCTCCACTTTCAAGAACCACAGAACTGTTGCACCCATCAACAACAGTGCTACCTTTCAACTTGTACATAGTTCCAATCTGAGCTCCCCGCATCAATACCAGTGATCCCCGAACCATCTTGCAGGTATCCTTATCAAGCACTGTTTTTACACCTGCATCATCCAGCTTGCTAACAGAAATTAGATTTATGGCTAATGCAGGAATATGCAGAACACCCTTCCACCTTGCAGCTTCAACTTTAATTTTCCACGACCCATGATTCTAGCCTTCCTGTCATCCCCCAAGAAGACATCACCACCATCGTATTTCTCATACCCGCAGAACCACTCTCTATGGGGAGTGAAGTGAAAGATGCACCTGAGTTAATCAACCATGCCTCATGATCTACATGTGTACTTGAAGAAGCCAAGTACACATCCCCATCTTCATATGAGGTGGTTTTCACCTCTGTAGGAGCATCATTAGATCCCTTTTCTTTATCAGGAGCTTTAGATTTACAGTCCCTTTTGTGGTGCCCTTCCTTTCCGCATTTCTAGCACACCACCTTTACAGGTTTTCCTGGATATTTAGATCTCCCACACGATGACTTATTTTTGTTTCTGTTCTGGGACCGTCCTCGTACAAACAAGGCATCACCATTCTAGCTCTCCATGTTTTTCCGTCTCATCTCCTCCATCAGCAGGGCTGAGACTGTTTCATCAAACTGCAAGGTAGTTGCATTGCTACCTATTGTGATAACCAAACTATCCCACGAATATGGTAGAGAACACAACAAACTAATGCACTTATCTTCATCTGAAATTTTAATATCAACAGATGCTAACTGAATTACCATAGTATTAAATGCGTTCGGATGCTCTGTCATCGAGTCTCCATATTTTATCCTCAGGTTATATAGCTTTTTCTGCAGGAACAGTTTATTCACCAGAGACTTAGATTGGTACAAAGTCCCTAACTTGTCCCACAAAGCCTTCACCGTAGCTTCCCCTGATACATTCAGCAATACTGAATCTGAGACACACAATCATATTGTGCTCTTTGCCTTTCGATCCAACTTCTTCCATTCTTCATTGGACACTCCTGTTGGTTTAGTACCTGGATCTATCATGATCCATGGATCTTTATCCACCAACAAATCCTCCATCTTGAGTTTCCACAACTCA
Source organism: Pinus tabuliformis (assembly GCA_031772625.1). NCBI lineage: Eukaryota > Viridiplantae > Streptophyta > Pinopsida > Pinales > Pinaceae > Pinus > Pinus tabuliformis. Next base: position 744,368,968 of record CM062807.1, on the reverse strand, counting down.
AAACTCTGACCATTAAATTTCTTGATCTCTATCTTTCCACTGCTCGCCATCTTCTTTCACCACTAGAATCGATCTCCCAGATCTCCCACTGAACAGGGTCTACCACAGGCCTGAGTAAAACCCCTCAGCAATAAAGGTGTCCCGTCGAAGCCAAAACTTGGCTCTGATGCCAAATGTAGGTTTTAACCCCGTACATAAATTACCTGCATGCAAATTCTAGAACACAGAAAATAAATAATGCAAGAGCATAACACATAAAACACATATACACAGAGATTTTCCCCTGGATCCCAAAACCGGGACTACCAGCTTGATTTGTCATTATTTTCCTTTCAATGTTACAATACATATTTATACATGCCGAATCATCTAATACCATGGACTGAAAACCATTGCGTCCAATACCATGGACCAAAAACCATCGCGTCCAAAAAACATGTGCGAAAATCATGCACAAAACCATAGGTGGGTCTGCCCAACCTAACATAGAGTCCAAAACCAAAATTTCCTGAGGCGCTACCTCGGACCCCATAAAGTGGGGTTACAGGAGCCCTTCAAACCCCCTTTTAACTACGTGGAAAGAATATAACACAACCCAACATATGTTTACTAACAATTCTATGATTTTTTATATAGAGGATAGGGGGTCTCATCACGAGCCAGCCTACCATGATCATAAGGAAGCAACGAAGTGGCATTCCCATTATGGCTACCACACCAGGGATATGATCCAATGGATGCATCATAAAAATAAAGTCCTTGTAACAAGAGGTCTCATCACAAGCCGGCCTGCCCACCTTTCGCTCCTTCCTAGTGAATGGCAATGTATTCATTTGGTTACCGAACCAGCACATTGGTCTCTACTTTGACATCATAATGCACTTTCCTAATTATACATAAAGGATCATGGTTCCAAAGGGTGAAAAATCAACTCTGTCGAGGTTATAAACACCTGCAGGAAATAGAAGCTCTGTTGATGGTATTGGAGTCATATTATCAACATCAATAGTTATTATAACTCCCTTTTCTTATTTTTTACCTTTACTACAGAGAGATTATGTTCCTAATATATTTTTAAACCTTTATGCATGCGATATCTTTTAAAAAATAAATCATAGTAGTTTAAGTGGAGTGATGACAGCAAAGTATCTTACCTACGTCTGATGTCCTTTTTCCTCTTCGAAGCACCTCACAGCATCTCCACACTTATTGATAATTTTCATTATATGCATTGATCTCAGCGCTCTGATATATTTTGCGATACTACCATTAATATGTGTACTTTTCCACTTTCATCACCCATGTACTTCGCTGCCATTCACTCATTTGGTCGAAGGTGACCTATCATTTCAAAGGGGGGAGAGGAGCAACCTCCAGTATGTGTGTCAGTCCTTCATTCGATTGTGCAGGGCAATATGACATTCCATGATTATGGAGTAAGTGGTACAATAGAAAGTCCTAGTTAATGGTATTCATGCCTGTAAAGTATCATCTGAAATAACCATTATAACAACTTGTTGTTTTGTCACTCGGCTCTATCTATTTCTGTGATATCTCTAATACACTAACTATTCGTAGAATCCAGACAATATGGGAGGAAGAAAAGTGCACAAGGAGCCACTAATACTAGTTGTTTTTGATGCAGCCAGAGAAATTCTAGCTCGAGCTGGGTGGATAACATATTTCACATGATTTCAGCAACCCAAAAAAGAAATTGCTATTGAATTCCTACAAAATTTACAGAATAGGAAATCTATGATAAGAGGGAGGCAAATCACAGTGTCAGATGTGGTGATAGCTGAACTATCTGGATTACCAGTAGAAGAACCCATATGGGCTAATAAAAGATTGAAGTTGCAGGATGATATTGCAATATTTAAGGACGGAGGATAGGACCTGATCATCAAAGGCAAAGGCGTTCTATCATCATCCCTTGGAGAACCGTGGGGAGAACTAGACAGAGTCATCTAGAACTTCATCACATGTGACGGGTGAAAAGACGTGGTAAGGACGCATCAACTTAAACTCCTAGCAGTTCTGAAACAAAAATGTTATGTGAATTTGCCTACATATTTGAATTACATGTTGCATGACACTAGTCGAAGCATGAAAATGTCCCAACATACAAAAACCATCGTGAGCCACCACTGCTTGATGAGGTTGATAGTGAGTTAAAACCTCTTCCAACAGCAATCAAGTTGGGAGGAATTAGTATTTTCCATTGAAGGGAGGGGGCCTAGCTCTACGTGATCCTAACCCTGTTCCGAAAAGGAAGAGGACTACCCTTACCAGAAACACTCCCCAAAAGCACAGACATTCTGCTCGGCTGAGGATAGAATTAGGAGCGGCTGAAAACCCCTAGGGTAGTATCAACCAGCCCATAGAATTGTCTAGCCCGGGAAGTGATCAGCAATTGCAGATAGAGGGCCAGGTTAACCCTGAGTCGGACCATAGGGAAGAATCAAGGAATTCTGGAGAGGAAGAAAGAAATGAATCAAAACTCCCCTCAAAATCAAGTCCCCCGGGTGATTTACTACATGATATCGAATTGGACCAGATTTTGGCCAATATGAATGATTTCATATAGCCCGAAAGCCCACTCAATTAGAACATTGGAGCAACCTAATCTGTAGAGAACTCTGGCCATGATAGAATTATATCATAGAAATAGAAACAAACCAGGGAGAGGACATAGTTCTTGTAGAACAAAACCAAGATGAGCAACTGAGCTCATTAGGAGCAAAGACGATTAGCAGAACAATTGTTCCTCCTAGAAAGTAGAGAGATAAAATTAAAAAGCTTAGGAAGGAACAATAGAGGCTGCAGAAAATAGTGAAAAGGTTTAGGCAAAAGATAAGAAAATTATCAGTGGGGAAGGTTGCAGACAAAACCCCAGAAACAATAAACATAGTTGTTCAAACTGAATTACATCAAACAAAAGCTACATGGACTCAAACTGAGCCCACGCTCACTCAAATTGTTAGGGAGCAACATGAAATTTTTACAGAAGTAGTTACCCAAACAGAGGCTATACCTTCTCATGACTTAGCCATTCAGACGGAGATGGTACCCTCCTACAACACGGCTACCCAGAGAAAGGCTTGGGCATCCCACAACAAAGAAACATAGAGAATAAGCATCCATTCTCATAGCAAGAGTACACAAACAAATACCTAAGCCAAAGATATCGTGACAAGCAACGACCCCAGTATAGTGAATCTTTAAGAAGATTTAGCCCAGGCTCGGCTTACCATAGAATGACTTAAGCTCTCCCAGCAAAAATACCAAGAATTACATAGGAAACTTCAAGACATGAATACATTAGAAATTGAGACCTTCGATAAATACCGAAAGACAGAAGAAAGAATTGAGAAAATTAAGCTCAAACTAGATAAGGTCATGAGTCAAATGGATACTATTTTCTCATTGTACATTGATGTCTTGGCATGCAGATCCCCTACCAATAATTATGCCCTATTTTTGCTAGAAAGATACTTGCAGCTGAAAATAAAAGAACCCCAGCCCTTTTATGGGGGATGTGCAATTCCAAGGTTTTATTTCATTCGTTTTCAATCAACTGAAATGGTTCAAGGCTCACAACACGTTCCAGAGGTAGGAAATTGGACTGGACCTTTGGGTCAGAGGTGAACCAAAAGACCTGTTACAATGCTGGCCAATCAAAAAAGTTTGATGAAAAGGGAAGGAGTAATCAAAATTTTGGGGCCCATTCAAAAAGAAATTGTCCAGAAGGGACTAGAATACTTCCTATCCATTCAGGAAATATCCTTGGATGCAGCCAAGTTCAGGTGGACAATTTCCAATAGCAATGTACAAAATAGAGAGCCATTTAATTATAAAATTTTAAATTGGATGTAAAACGCTTTGTCACTTATAGCAATCTCATCTTAAGAGAAGGTCCTTATTGGCTAGGTTTTCGATTCCGTAGCCCTATTATTTGGTATCCTGCTGAAGGGTACAAGGTTATATATGAACTGCCTGAAATACAGACAGGGCACATCTTTGAGCTCTTGGCCAAGAACCATGGTTTCAGACCGCTTTACAACATTCCTTCTCCAGCTTATTCCTTGACTACTTTACATACGAACTACATGGTTTTCATGAGGACATGAAAAAGGGTAAGCAGGGGAGTATGTGGGATCATGGAAAAGGTATGCATTTACTATTAAACTCATCATCCTTTTCCTTTATTCTCATCCTTTCTATATCTTAATACACTAATCTATTAAGTAATTACGGTAAGAAATGAAGAAATTATCTGTAGCTACGACTTAGCTAATTATTACCTTCCTTTATGCAAGAAAATAGGAAAAGGGACAAATGTTGTTCCCTGTGAAGGAATAACAAACATTGACAAGCTAAGGCAGGAACACGGAATTTGTAGATAAGGCCAAAAGAAAATCAGCAGAATCAACATAAGAAAGGAAACGAAGTCTAAAGATGGAAAACTATTGTGAATCCCTCATATCCTTTCCGATTATAAAAAGAGATGTTTTGTAAGAAGAAAGGGAGGAGGAGTTTTTGTATTATTGTAATTGTAATTGTAATCAAAGACTCTCACTGTCGAGAAGAACATGAATATACTGTAATGCTCATTCAGTTTGATGATTAATACATAAGTTAAGTTGTTGTTCCCTCGCATTTCTTGAAGTAACTTAGCAGTGTTTTGCTAGTGACTAAGGGCTTGGCCTCTAGTGGATTCAACTACTCTTCTTGTGTCATGCATTTCCAATTCTCGCAAGTGTGATGGTTTGATATTATTCTTGCTTTCTGTGATTTTATCGCTGCACTATTTATTATTTTCCAGTGTTGATAGAACCTCTTTACTTTATATAATTTGCAGGATTGTCATTGATTCAGTTTGCTTTCATTTCAGATCAAGTTTCTTAGATAAATATTCTGCTTGATATAATCAACTATAAAGAGTATTAACTATCGTTGTTGAAACTCTCAGATTGAGATCATTCACTATTTAGATTAATTATTGAAGATTGGGTTTGACTTAGATTAAATCTATTAAAGAGGGATGAGTTATCACTACTGTACTCTCAACTGATGTTGTTGTTACTTTGATGAATGTAATATTTGATTTCGTTAAAGGATTGAGTTTTCTTTAATTGCAATTGGAATTTACTAGATGCATCCATTTACTCTTGTATTTAAAAGATCTATACTGCAATTTAGAAACATTACTCTCTAAGTTAAATAGCAGCCACACATTGTGTACACTCTTGAAATAAGAAGACTTGTCTAGATTGATAATTAATGTGAGGATAATTAGGGGTTTTAAAAGGCACCTTTTATCAACCAACAGTTGGTATGTCGCACTCGGTGGCACCTTTATTAGGACGTTTTGCGTGGAGAAGCCACACCATGAGCTACCGAGGTTTGACACTGACAAGTTGGTCATGCAAGAGGTTTCATACCACATCTCCATAGGGTTATCAGCAAGACTACATAGGAGGAATAAGGCACCATGGCCTACTCTTCCTTTGCGGATTGGGTTATAAGAGATCCATACCTTGAAGGATGCAGATTTTGAGGTTGATGACTTGAAGAAGTTTGGGTTTGGCACCAAGATTTTCAATCTATATGATCCCCACTACATATGCAAGAACCACTTTGCGAAGGTGTATTACCTATGGATCCATGGGGCATGTCATTGGCTAGAGGAAGATCCTTGGAGATATTTCTACCACTCCTCTACATCAATGAACTTGTCAACATCGCTATGGAATGGAAAGCAACACTGCAGGCCACAACACCACAGGAAGAAACAACAATAGAAATAGTGAGCAGTAAACCAGTGCAATACAAAGGCAAGAGGAAGATTTTCAAGAGCGTAGAGGCGGAGCAAAGCTACAAGTTCAGAGAAGATCCTCTTGTTGAAAAAATAGCTTTGGAGATAGAAGCAAAGAGGTGACAATGTAAAAGGAGAGTAGAATGGAGAAATAGAGAGAAGAAAAGGTTGGAAGATGCAAAGAGGAAGTTGCAGGAGATGGAGTATAAGCTAAAAGCAGAGCAAGAGCTCAGGAGGAGAGAAAGGGAAGAAAAGAAGAAATAGGAACAGAAAGAAAGACAAGGTGCACTCGCAGAGAAAATTGTGCCTATACAGGTTGAGAAAATAGAGAAACCAACAGATGAAGAAGAAGGTGAGTAGGTGAAGGTTTAAGAATCTACTCAACAAGTTGAGCAGATGGTTGAGGCAATGGACATTGAGATGGAACAAGAGCCACATGACCAAGACACATATCTCATGCCAAGAGCATCCGAGGTTGCACCACAATCTTTGCCACCTCCAAAATCACAACCGGTCTCGAGCGAGAAAGAAGAGGTTGTTCTCCTTGATGATGATTTGGAGATGGATGTGTATAATATGTCACTTGACAATTCATGGAATAGGATTTTACAAGCATGTAGAAAGAAACTCCCAAAGGACCACACATCACCTACACACATCGAGGAAAGCGTGATTGTACCATATGTTAGAAGTCATCCAGCTGCCATGGCTAAGGCTTATCAGGCTTATGCAGAAGCCATGAGTTCAACTATCAAGTTCTTGATACAAGAGAATTATTAGATGGCGAGGGACTTGCAAGAGGCCAAGCAAAGAACAGAGCAGACTACAAGATCCACTATGGAAGAAACGAAGAAATAAATACTTGTGGAGATATCAACTTTGGAGACCACCATGCAGACGTTGTATAGAATATTTGTCACCATACACAAAGTGGTTGCCCATTTATATGGTTTTCAGTAACAATGCGTGAAGACATCCCAAAATCTCAAAGACATCCACATTGCTATTGTGCATGTACAGGAATTGACAATGAGGTACAAGGAAACCCTACTTTACTTGCACAAGATAATGAAGCTGCAGGTAGAGCTAGAAAAAGCATGGATTCAGATGTTGATCCAGAACTATGAGCAACTCCCTCTGCTCATCACCAGCATTGAGGCTTCCTATGCATGATTGTACAGGAGTCTAGATGTCATAGTGAGGAAACAAAGGATCCCTTCGATCAGAACCCTCACTAAAGCCATGAGGAAGAACCAAGTCATGTTGTAGGTTGATGGGTACATAGAGAAGTTGATGTGTGAAGCCACTAGTGATGACTTGCAGCTGAGCGTAGAGAACATGCAGAAGTACATCGATGGTCTAGCCACAGTCAGGACATTGTTGCGCATGCTTTAGGATGATATTGACAAGGATTTTAGAACCATATACCCAGAAGCCATTGAGGCAAGAGTTAGCTTCGATAAATACATCACCAAACAGTACGGGGACACAATATTGTAGTACCAAGCTTGGTATTAGTTCGTCACTAAAAACCACCACGAGCAAGTTACCGAGTTGGTATTTTCCCAAGACTCCGAGTGATGTTGTTTGTCTTGTTAGGTTGACGCAAGCCTATTTTTTCCCACGTGGGTATATGTGGAGATTGTATTATTGTAAATATGTTGTAAGTGAAATTTGAAGCATCACTAGTGGAATGTGAACAGTCACTATGTAATGCAAAGAGTCATGAGAGTAGTCCCAAGAGTCAAAGGGAAATGTCAAGGGTCAATCTAATCTTTGATATATATAGATCCTCATAATTGATAGTATAGGCTTTTGGGAGCCAATATTTTGGCTAGGCATTGGTTACAGAAGTCTTGGAGAGTATTGTGATGAGGCTTGGCTTGTCCACACCATAGAGTGAGTACATCGCTTTGGAGGAGCATGCAGTTTTGATTGTAATGTTCCACTATTGGGGCTAGTGGCTTGTTATACTAGAAAATGACCTCCTCATCAAATTACAGGAGAAAGACAGACTGTTCAAGGACATGACCTAATTCGCAAGCCTATCTTCCAATGTAACACTCCCCAGAAACTAGCAAGAATAGTTAGCACACTCCTTATGCATGAGCCAAGGGTGTTAGTCCCTAGGGTAACTCACCGCTTTTCTCAAGGGATAGTGTTACCCAAGTTTTGTGGGATTTCAAATGTCAAAGAGTGGGTGATCCAGATTTAAACAAGAACGCAACAAATTACAGAGATAACCATATACACAAAGATGCAGCGGAAAGAATACTTCATTTCATTAATGGAAAATACTGAAATATGCTTACAAACAGAAATGGAAATAAACTAGCTAGGGCGATGGTAGCTTATCTCTGAGAAGAGATGTGATGGCTACATGCCTCTGAACTGTGTTACAATGAGGCTCGAAGGCCTATTTATTGTTGAGAAACAATGGAAAAACCCTTAACATTCCAAAACCTAACCCTAGGAGATGAAACGCCAAACTGTGGGCCCCGTTTGGGGGTAAGTTGGTACATCAACTTCCCGGGGTCGTAACTTTGGCCTATGATCTCCGTTTGACGCGTACAATAGCTCATTAGAAAGATCTATCCGAGCACTATCATTGTTGGAACGGACAACACCAGTCCATTCCATGGACTCGTGTTGCCCCCGGATTCCCCAAAAAACGTCGTTTAGGGCCTCAAAACGGCTCCGGAAGTTCAGGACCCGAAAAACTGCTAAAAATAGTAAGTTGTGCTACAATTAAGGAAACTGAAAATGCTGAGAAAGACAATGGTGGGGGTCTAGGTGGACTTGGCAGGTGGCCACCAATATCCACCTGGATCATTCCTCCCCCCTTAGGAAGCAATGGTCTCCATTGCGTTGAGCTCCTCCATGAGATGAGGAAACTTCTGCTGAACTTGTTCCCTGGTGAGCCACGTGCCCTGCTGAAGGAGTTGGCCTGCTTTGACAACTCGATACAGTTGGATATTCTGTTGGCGAGTGTTATTGATCTGTGTGTCCATGATCCGATCAGTTGCAGCTTGTTCCATGCAATCTGGATTTAATTCTGTGGGTTTGAGCTGTTCTGCAATGTCGGATGTGTCTAGCAATGGTGGAAAGTATGGCCGAAGGCGGTCCACATTGAATACTGGGTGCAGGCCAAGGAATGGGGGAATGCTGAGCTCAAATGCATTGTCTCCCACAGCCTTAGTAATGGTGTAAGGACCATATTGGAGTGGTCTCAATTTCCGATAGGCTCCAGTAAGGCGTTCCTTTTGCAAATGCAACCAGACTTTGTCGCCCACTTGAAACTTGTGTGGCACCCGATGTTGATCATGTCGCTGCTTGTACTTGGCATTTGATTTCTCAAGAATGTCATGGACCTGCTGGCGAATATGTTGGATGCGCTCAATGAAGCTGGTGGCCTTATCTGTTTCGGACTGGACATGAGTTGAATTCATGTGAGTAGCTGCAAGTGGCATGGCCACATCAATGGGGCATAGTGGCTGGAATCCCAAACCCACCTGAAAAGGGCTATGGCCAGTGGAGCTGTGAAGAGCTCGGTTGTAGCTGTGCTGAACGTAGGGGAGGCTCTCGTCCCATGTGCGTGGATGCTTTGAGTTATACATGCGCAGAATGTGCACAATCATCCTATTGACAACCTCTGTCTGGCCATCAGTTTGAGGATGGAAGGCTGTGCACTTCGTGAGTTTGGTGTCTAGCATTGACCAGAGACTGGACCAAAAGGTGTTGAGAAACCGACTGTCCCGATCTGAGATGATAGACTGTGGGATCCCAAAGTGCACCCACACTCGTTCAAAGAAGAGTTTAGCAGTGGCTTCTGCTGTGATATTCTTCTTGCAGGCCATCATAATGGCCATCTTTGAGAACCTGTCGACGACAACAAAAACACAGTCATTTCCATGCTTAGTGGAAGGAAGGCCTGACATGTAATCCATGGAGATGGATTCCCAAGGTCGACTAGGGGTAGGCAACGGGGTATAGAGGCCTTGCTTCTTAATGGTCAGTTTGGCAATGGCACAGGCAGTACATGATCGGATGTACTTCCCAACATCCTGTCGAAGATTCGGCCAATAGAAATAGTTTTGCAGTACTGCCACTGTTTTCTCGACCCCGAAATGCCCAGCAGCCCGACTGTAGTGTGCTTCCCAAATCATCTTGGCACGCTCGCTTGAAGGAACACAAAGGTGACCGAGGTGGCATAATAGGGCATCCTGGAGGTGAAAATCTGCAACCTGCCGACCCTCCAAGAGTGTCTGGTATGTGTGGCCGAATTCTGGGTCGCTTTTGTAGAGAAGTGGCCAATCAGAAGTCTCGTGCCCGCAAGAGTTGAGCACGGTGGTTAGCGCCATGATCGGTGGTCGACTGAGGCAATCTGCAACATTATTGGTGCTGCCCTTTTTATACTTGATATTCAAGTGAAACTGTTGCAGGTATGTAGACCACTTCTGATGGCGATCATTCTGCAATTTCCCTTGGGTCTGTATGAACTGCAGAGGTCGGTGGTCTGTGTGGATGACCGTTTCCTTCCCCAAAATGTAATGCTTCCATTGTCGGCAGGCCTGTACAATGGAATACATCTCTTTATCATAAGTGGGGTACTTCCGGACTGTGTCTGAAAGTGTTTCACTGTGATATGCCACTGGATGTCCATGTTGAGTAAGGACTGCCCCAATAGCATAGTCAGAGGCATCTGTCTCGACCTCAAATGGTTGTTGTAAATCTGGTAACGCGAGCACTGGTGCCGTGCAGAGGCGATCCTTCAACTCCCTGAATGCCTTCTGTTGAGATTCAGACCAAAAGAATTTTGCTTTCGCCCCGCCCTTGGTGACTTGACTCAAGGGCCAAGAAATATGAGAAAATCCCAACACAAACCTGCGGTAGAAGTTGGCAAGACCTAGAAAGCTGCGGAGCTCTGTTAGAGTGGTTGGAGAGGGCCAATCCCGAATGACTTGGACCTTGGTTGGATCGACATGCACCCCCTGTTCATCAATGATGTATCCCAGATACTGAACCTCGGTCATGCCAAAAGTGCATTTCTCCAAATTGGCACATAGCTTGTGTTGCCGCAGTGTTTGGAGAACCTGTCGGATGTGGTGGAGGTGCTCTTCCCAACTCTGGCTGAAGATCAGAATGTCATCCAAGTATACTACTACAAAGGAGTTGGTGAATGGCCGCAAGATGTCATCCATTAGCCTCATAAAGGTTGCAGGAGCATTCGTCAATCCGAAAGGCATGACCAACCATTCGAAGAGGCCCTCCTTGGATTTGAAGGCAGTCTTCCACACATCTGAGGGTTCAATTGGTACCTGGTGATATCCTGACTTCAGATCGATCTTGCTGAAATATTTCGCCCCCTTTAGTTGGTCTAGGAGGTCATCAATCCGTGGGATCGGGTACCTATTACGGACAGTGATCTTGTTCAGCGCCCGATAGTCAATACAGAGTCTCCACGTCCCATCCTTCTTCTGTACCAACACTATCGGGCTCCCACAGGGCGAAGAACTCAGACGGATGTGACCTTTCTGCAGGAGCTCCTGAATCTGCCTCTTGATTTCATTGTTCTCCAGAACGGAGCGCCGATAAATTGGTCCATTGGGTAGCGGCGCACCTGGGGTCAGATCGATGGAGTGCTTGACTTGACAGTGCAGAGGAACCCCTGCCGGGGAGGTGAAGATGTCTTCGTACTCCTCCACAATCTTGTCCATCTGTAGCTGCCGTGCAGAGGGACCCCGTTTGGAGGCCGCGGCCACTGTCTTCTTCTTCCCTTGAGGGCGTATCATCAGGAAAACAAATTTCCTGGTTTTGGAAATGATCTTACTGCATTGTTTTGCAGTAATCAAAGAGATGGCGGCAGGTGGTGCTACCTCTGGTATCCTGAACAACTTATTTCCCAATGTAATAATAACAGCACAGGGCCTTGATTCATACACAGCATGTCGCTTCCACAAGTATGGTTGTCCTAGTAATACATCACAAACTTCAAGGGGAGCAATGTCACACAATACCTCATCTGTGAAGGGCTTGATGTTGTATGGAAGGCGACACTGCTGGCTCACGCGAAGATCTCGCCCTTGGTGAAGCCACCCAATGGTGTATGGTTGTGGATGTGTTGTGGTCGGTAAGCCCAACCGCTTCACGACCTCTGCCGAAATGAGGTTCTTTTGACTCCCGCTATCAACAATGAACTGTATCGGGGAGCCCTTTACCCACATCTGGGAGTGGAAGAGACGCTCCTCCTCCTCTGGATCTTCGGGTTCATTTTTCTGGATCTTTGCGGTAGCAACAGTGGCGCTGGGATCCGCATCAATGATCTGCTTCCCTTTTTCATACCCCTTATCGGGTTCTGACTCAGAGTCGGAACATGCATCTGATTCTGAAACCTTTAGCTCAGCCACCAGTGACTGCTTGGCCCGACACTCACTTGTGTTGTGAGTGGAGCTCTTATGGAACTCGCACCATTTTCCAGTGTCCTTTCTCGGCTTCGCGGCGTTGCTCTTTGCTTGCAGCTTCGGCTGGTTGTCTTGGGCTGTCCCGCCTTGGCTTTGTCCTTTGTTCTGTGGTTTAGGGGCACCTTTCCCCTGCTTTGGATTCGCAGATCCAAAGTCTCGCTTCTTTTGTTTAAACTTCTGCTCGACCTTGACGGCATACCAATATGCTGCGCCGAGCGAGGGGATGTTTAGGAACTGTATTTCTTCCTGGATGTACTTGTGCAGGCAGCCACGGTATTTGAGTATCAAATGTTGCTCTGAATCCTTGATACCCAACTTTGTGCGAAGGGTATGGAAAAGATTGGTGAACTCCGGCACGTCTTGGTCCCTTCCCTGCCGCAGCGTGGTCCACTTTATGTATTCATCCTCATAGCTTCCGACAGGGTAGTACTGCTCCTTGATGGCATCCCGGAATGAATCCCAGGTGGGTGCGGCTGAAAATAGTGAGCCAATACTTTCATCCTTCTGCTCGCAGTAGGTTTCCCACCAGTCCTTGACGTGGGGGGCTGCTTTGAGAAGAGCAAAAACAATCTTTTCCCGACTCGAAAATTCATGAACAGAAAAATAACCCTCTAGTAGATTTAACCATTTATCTACGGCATCGGCGTCTATCTGACCCTCGAATATGGGGATTTCAAAATTAACTTGTACCTTAAAGGGTGTGGCATTTCCAGAGGAGCTGCTGGAAGCCGATGCGCCGCTTCTGGGTAGCCGCTGAAGGATCTGCGCAAAGCTTTCCATCATCGCGTTCCGTTGTCGCTCGAGCGCTTCTTCGAGCAAGATTTTGATGGGATCTCCTGCCCCCTCGTCTTTCTTCTCGTCCGCCATGGGAGGCCCTCGGGATTTGCGAGGCTGGTCTTGCAAAGGTTCAACCAGTTCAAGCCCTAACTCCTTATATCCCGACCTTGTTGGGGACATGCAAAGAAAAACAGAGAAAAAGCAGACCGCTCTGATACCACTGATCCAGATTTAAACAGGAACGCAACAAATTACAGAGATAACCATATACACAAAGATGCAGCGGAAAGAATACTTCATTTCATTAATGGAAAATACTGAAATATGCTTACAAACAGAAATGGAAATAAACTACCTAGGGCGATGGTAGCTTATCTCTGAGAAGAGATGTGATGGCTACATGCCTCTGAACTGTGTTACAATGAGGCTCGAAGGCCTATTTATTGTTGAGAAACAATGGAAAAACCCTTAACATTCCAAAACCTAACCCTAGGAGATGAAACGCCAAACTGTGGGCCCCGTTTGGGGGTAAGTTGGTACATCAACTTCCCGGGGTCGTAACTTTGGCATATGATCTCCGTTTGACGTGTACAATAGCTCATTAGAAAGATCTATCCGAGCACTATCATTGTTGGAACGGGCAACACCAGTCCATTCCATGGACTCATGTTGCCCCCGGATTCCCCAAAAAACGTCGTTTAGGGCCTCAAAACGGCTCCGGAAGTTCAGGACCCGAAAAACTGCTAAAAATAGTAAGTTGTGCTACAATTAAGGAAACTGAAAATGCTGAGAAAGACAATGGTGGGGGTCCAGGTGGACTTGGCAGGTGGCCACCAATATCCACCTGGATCAGTGGGTTGAATGACTATCATTCCACTTTTCACTCAAATGTCAACTCAAAGTGTAGGAAGCATCTACCTTCTGTTAGTACCTAAATCTACCTCAGGCTGAAGGAAGGCAGGTATAGGGTAACATCAAACCACGCTTAACCTGGTAGCTAGCCCTACTAGGTCATGAGAGGGCTCTCTCCTTGTCAATCTCAAAAAAATATGGCAACTTAGGCTTGAGATGACTAAAAGTAAATGTAAATTTTAGGATAGATATATTTTCTCAGAGGATTTTGATTGATTTTAATGGTTGGTCGCTAGATCAGACGAAGAAGGCAGCTTTGAGTCTGGGAAATCAACTCAGATTTGCAGAGGTTTCTATGGGGCGAGGTAGGAAAGTGTTTTAGCACTTTGAAATGAATGTGATGGTGAGTTTAAATACTGGTGACACTACAACAAAACCCTGTGATTAGCGTCCCTTTTTTCTTCCTTTTTTGCGTCTAGAGCCCATTTTTGGTGCTATTTGTGTCCATTTATAAAGATGGTGCAAAAATTGATGCAAAGTTTGCACCAAGTTTTTCACCAAGTCTTACACCAAGTTTAGCACTAGGTATTGCAATAGGTTTTGCATTAGGTTTTACACCAGGTTTTACGCCAAGTTTTATGCCATCCTTTGCACCATGTTTTGCATCAAGTTTGGCACCTAATTTTGTTTCACAAACTTTTGTATCATTTATTGCATCCACTTTTTGCGCCTACACTTGCATCAACTTTTTCATCGTCTCTTGCATCCTCTTTTGCATCATTTTTAGAATTATTTTTTGCATCCATTTTTACATCATTTTTTGCATCCCCTTTGCATCAAGATTTGCATCAAGTTTTGTGTCTCATATTGCATCTACTTTTGCATCCAATTTTGTTGCATCAACTTTTGCATCATATTTTTCATCCATTGTTGCACCCATGTTTACGTTCACTTTTGCATCCCTCTTTGCATCTTATTTTTCATCTTCATTTGCTTCTTTTTTTGCATCTATCATTACATCCACTTTTGTTGTGACACTATTTGTACCATGTTTTGTACTTACTGTTGTACCCATGTTTGCTTCCAATTTTGCATCCATCTTCGCATCCACTTTTGCATCAAAATATTGCATCTATTTTTGCATCCGCTTTTGTGTTGGGTTTTGCATCTCATTTTGTATCATCTTTTGCATCTACTTCCATTGCATCCATATTTTTCATCCAATTTTGTTTCTGCTGTTGCACCCATGTTTGCATCCAATTTTTCATCCCTTATTTCATCTTGTCTTGCATCCAAGTTTGCATATTTTTTTGTGTTTTTTATTACATCCACTTTCTCATCCACTTTTGTTGTACCATATCTTGTGCCTATCATTGAAACCCACATTTTCTTCTAATTTTGCATCCACATTTGCATCCTCTTTTGTGTCCAAGTTTGCATCAAATAATTTCTCTGTTTTTTGCATCCCATTTTGCATCTACTTTTACATCCACTTTTGATGTGTCCAATTTTGAATCTAATTTTGTGTCCACTATTGCACCCATGTTTACATCCATTTTTTAATCCAATTTTGCCTCCTTTTTGCATCCAAGTTGTTAGGACTCCAAATTGACCATTTTCGACCTTGTATTTTTGCTAAAATATTACCCTTTTTTAGTCCATAAGTTGAAAGCTTTGATTACATAATGACCTAATCATCCCAAGGTATGAAGTAACTCTCCGCATGACTATATGTTTAATTATTCATTACATATTCATGTTATCTTTATATTTATCTTTGGAAAAGTTAACCAAGTTGCTAAGTAACCGTTGAACTGTCTAAAGTCTGCAGAAATTATAATTCATAGTTGCTGTAACACCAGAAACAGCAACTACGCAGTTGCTGCAACACCAGAAACAGCAACTACGCAGTTGCTACAGCACCAGCAACAACAACTATCTAAAGCGGGGAAATGTTATTTTGCAAACAACTGGAATACCGGAAATAACAAACGGCAACTATCAGAAGATCGCCAGAGTTCCATGCTGACGCAGCATGATCAGCAACTGTCCAAAAAGGGTAAAACACGGTTACAGTTGCTAAAACACCAGGAACAACATGAGTTTACTAAATCAGCAACAATGGGGAAGCGGCAAAGGATAGTGCGAGGATTCCAAGAAGACGGTTGAAGTTTGGTTACCAGCTGTGTAACAGTAAGAGACCCAAGAAAGAATACACTGTCACACTGTTGTAACAACATCCTGTAACAAGGATGGATTTCTTATTTTTGACAAAGAGGTTCAACTGAATGAACTATGATAGTCTATTGTAATAGATGTCTCCTCTATAAATAGGAGACATCTACATTAGAAAGGGGGGGGGAGAAAAACAAGTTGTAAAGGAAATTTTGAAAGACGAACAGCAAGTCTGAATTTTTATTGTAACTGGACCTTTTGGTAGATGAATAGAAGATTGTTTTGAGCACCTAATCCAGCATTTGTGTTATGGGGAATCTTGTGAGAGGGACAGGGCCCACCTTCTTCACAAGATTCACCCATTTACTTTCTATTAGTGTGTGAGTGTGTCTGGTAATTTCCTTTTTGCTGGTACTCTGTTTGGATTCTGTAGCATTACCTCTGACAATTTCCTTTTTGTTGGTACTCTGTTTTGTTAATCGCTTGAAGCTGTAAAAGAATACTTCACCGGTGAATTAGAATTGCAGTGTGTATTAGCAATCTGGTTACAGGGGCAGGTGCTGAACATCCTTACTTGGAGGATAGGGTCCTGATCCTCTGCTAACAGAGCAGCCATTACTTCTCTTTTCAGATTTGGATTCTTAGTTAACTTCTTTCATTTTATCTTTTCAATACACTGTTATAACATAGAGTAAGGAGTTTTGACAGAAACAGAATCGTGTTTTTAATGCTTTTAGAATTAAGTAAATATAGTACGCGGTCACCTTTGAAATAAAAGGACTTTCCCGGGTTGACAAATTAATGTGGTACTTGACTGTTTAATCAATAAACAATTCAAGTAGCCAACATTTTGGCGCCGTCACTGTGGAAAGGCGGCTAGAGATTTTAAAAGCATTAATGATTTCTTTTTAAGAATAACAGGTGCATGAGAGGATGCAGGAAACCTAATTTCACAGGCGGCAAAGGCCGAGGAGGAAGAATAACCTTTATTGACGAAATTATCTCAAAGGCCAAGACATCACAAAGGACAAGTTCCCGGAGACCTCAGATCCAGTATTCCTCACAAACAGATCGACAGATGGAGGAAGTACTAGGACCTGAAAGGAAGCTGGAAGTACCAGAATACACTGAGGAACCGGTAGAAGAACCTGAAGAGACAAAAGATACAGAAGATAAAGCAAGCGATTCAAGAAAAAGACCAATGGAGGATAACAGAGCAAAAGGAAGGGGGGAAAACTCACTCTCTACCTTGGAGTTCCCTATTGGGGAGCTCCCAAGAGGAGCGACCCCTATGAAGAACATTCCACTTTTAGCATTACCCAACTTTCATGGGTTATCCTCTGAAGACTCGAATGAATTCCTCTTTGAATTCAATATACTATGTAGGAGTTATGATTATGTGAGCCCTAATCAGAAACTAAAACTGTTTCCAACAACACTGAAAGGGAATGCATTAAGGTGGTTTATGAGCTTAGGATCTCAGGCAATCACTACCTGGGATCAGATGAAGGAATGCTTTCTGGCCAAATATTAGGATGACTGTCGAACAAGAGAAAGGAAGGAAGAGTTGTTCAAAATGGTTCAGAAGGAGGACGAGAATCTAGAATACTTTGTGGAAAGACTGCAGTATAATCTGCAGCAGTCTGACCACCCTAACATGAGTAAAGATATTCTGAAAACAATATTGCTAAAAGGGGTACGAGATGACTGCTTGGACATGTTGAATATGCTGGGAAAAGGGGACATTTCCAAGGAACCATTTGATGAAATTATCAACCTCTGCATGAGATGTTCAAGAGGAGCAGTAAGCAGATCAAAAAGCAGGGACAATGTATATTCAAGAGTCCAGAAGTCAACAAGTGGAGGAGCAACAAGGGCTGAAATAGGTAATTTGTTGGAAGAATTTAAAACTGAGATGTTAAGCTCTTTTGCTTCACAAATTGATGCTCTGTAAGTAAAAAAGAAACAGGCAGAAGCAGAAGCTGCCCTAGCTATTTTTTGTTCCAAATGCAGAGAAAAACACCCACTCATGGAATGCCCACTAGATAAGGTACCAATCTACACGATCTGTGAAAAGGACCATGAGACCTAGCAATGCCCCTCTCTGCCTGGAATAAAAGCAGCATTGCAGTCAACTGAAGAAGAGGCTGAAGCAGTGTACCTGATGACACAGAGGAGGAAATGGCCACAAAGACAAGGTATGAATTCTAACACAACATTTAGTCGTTGGAATAATCATTCTCCTTTTCAAACAAATTACCCACCCATGAACCAAATGCAGTACCCACCCTTTAACAAAATGAATTTTCTACCCATGCAGCAACCAAATCTTCCTTTTCCTGATCCTACCATATGGAATCCTTGGGCTCCCCAGCAACCGTATTTTAATCAATGGAATCCGAACTGGGCAGGCCAACAGATGCCATTTCCTCAGCATCAACAGTCTCTTTCCTTACCATCCAATACTCCTCCGAATAACCAAGCAATTAGACCACAGCTGCCTGTGCAACCCAACCCCAACCCAAATAACAATAAAGCCCTGCAAGTAATTGATATTCAAAATCAGCCTGTCCCCGCCATGCAATGTAATGATATCCATCTTCGCTTAGGGAGAATTGTTGAACCCATCATTGATGACATTACTGACTCTAATAAAGAGGAAGTTAGAAAATAAAAACCAGCTAACAATAATGCTGAAACAGTTGAATCAACATCTAACAACAATGATCAAACAGCAGATCCGTCATTCCATGAACGTCTGGCTCTCCCTAAAACACTTGAGCAACCTGCTTTTAACCTTTTAGGAAAGCTGCAGAATTTATATGTTAAAATCCCATTGTTGCAAGCGCTAAGAGATGTTCCCATTTATGCTAGGATTGTTAGAGATATCTACATAAAAAAACCTGGAAGAAAAACTAAGGACCCCCTCACAGTTCTTGTGATGGGAGAGCTGATTGCTTTAATGATAGAAAAAGATCCTCCTGTGAAATATGGTGACCCTGGTCACCCTACAGTAACAGTTCAGGTTGGAAAAACCTTTGTCTCTAAAGTTCTAGTAGATTTAGGTGCTGCAATAAATATTATGACACTTGAAACAACACAATTGCTTCAGTTAAAAAACTTTATTAGGGAAACTCCAACCATCCTAGAGTTGGCTGATCGCTCTACAATTAAACCTAAAGGTGTCATTGAAGATCTAATAATTTTTGTAGAATCCTGGAATTACCCAGCTGACTTTGTGGTGTTCCAAACTAAAACAAAGTTGGGGGGTCATCCGCTGATTCTAGGAAGACCTTGGCTAGCTACAGCGGATGCTTTCATCAGCTGCAGATCAGGATCAATGACCATCTCTAATGGGCAGGAAACTAAACAACTTACCCTTTATCCTCATGCTACACCCATGATTAATAATGACAATTTTGTATGGGTAGATTATGAGGATGAAGAAACCCAACCTATCTTGACTATCGGACAAGCTTTAACTTTCAAAGACTCTACCGAAGATGAATTAATCAGCAGCTTCATTTCTAAACCTTCTTCGGTCAGCCCAGAAATGTATAATCACTTCACTGCAATCTTGGAATCTGAATCTCAGCAGAACCTGAAAGATAAAAATTTATCTCAGACAACAGTAGGCAGCCCCTCCAAAAGTACAACAATAGAAATTGAGCTTGGCAAAACATTAAATATAAAACCTAACTTAACTGATAATGAAAAACATCAGTTAATAAAGTTACTCCAGGAAAATAAAGAAGCATTTGCATGGGATTATACGGACATGAAGGGGATCTCTCCTGAGTTATGCACTCACCACATTTATATTAAAGAATGATCTCGCCCAGTCTGTCAACCCCAGTGGCGAATGAATCCCAATCTAAGGGAAATTGTGAAGGAGGAACTTCAAAAACTCTTGAATGCAGGATTTATATACCCTATATCTGATAGTGAGTGGGTTTACCCACTTGTAATTGTACCCAAGAAAAATGGCAAATGGAGAGTATGTGTGGATTACAGAGCTCTGAATAAAGCCACCCAGAAAGACCATTTCCCTTTACCATTCATTGATCAGGTATTAGATAATTTGGCAGGTAAGAAATTCTTTTCATTTTTGGACGGATTTAGTGGATACAATCAGATTAAGATTGCACCCCAAGACCAGGACAAGACCATGTTTACTAGCCCATGGGGGACTTTTGCTTACAGGGTTCTTCCATTTGGGCTATGTAATGCTCCAGCAACATTTCAAAGAGCAGTGATAGGGATTTTTTCTGATATGCTAAATGATTCATTAGAAATATTTATGGATGACTTTACTCCTTATGGAGTGACTTTTGAAGATGCACTGCAGAATCTTGAAAAAGTACTTAAGCGATGTGTAGAAGCACACCTTGCCTTAAGCACTGAAAAATGTCATATGATGATGAATCAAGGTATTGTATTGGGTCACTTCATCTCATTCCTAGGAATATAAGTCGATCTAGCCAAAATACAGGTAATTCAGACCCTCCCTATCCCCAAAACACAAACCGATGTAAGAAGCTTTTTAGGACATGCTGGATACTATAGAAAATTTATTAAGAATTTTTCCAAAATAGCTTCTCCTCTATTTGTGTTATTAACAAAAAATGCTGAATTTAAGTGGACTGGTGATTGTGAAAAAGCATTTAATGAACTTAAACATCAGTTGTCTACAGCTCCCATTTTGAGAGGACCTGATTGGGCACTACCCTTTCATATATCCTCTGATGCCTCAGATACTGCAATTGGAGCTGTCTTGGGCCAGGAAGAAAATAGTCTTCCCTATGTCATTTATTTTATCAGTAAGAATATGACACTAGCTGAACTGAATTATACAGTCACTGAGAAGGAATTCCTAGCATTCATTTATGCTATCAATAAATTTCGACATTATATTACTGGCTACACTACTTTTGTGCATACTGATCACTCGACCATTAAATATTTAATGAATAAATCAGTTACAAATGCCCGAGTCACCAGATGGTTATTATTATTACAAGAATTTGACATCACAATTGTAGATAGGCCAGGAAAGGAAAATGTAGTTGCTGATTTCCTTTCTCGATTAAAAACTGATGAAAATATTCCAGTAGATGATTCTTTTCCTGATGAATATTTATTTGCAGTATCTGCTCACTCACCTTGGTATGCAGACATTACCAACTATTTAGTTGTAGGAAAATTGCCGTCGCACCTATCACACAAGGAAAAAAGAAAGATCATCCAGCAAAGTGCTAGGTACAGCTGGATAAGCGGGTGTCTTTTCCACACAGGAATTGATCAGGAAATCCAAAGATGCATTGGTGAAGATGAAATTTATGATGTATTAAAAGCTTGTCACGATGGCCCTTGTGGAGGGCATTTTGCAGACAAAAGAACAACACACAAGGTGCTCAGAATGGGTTATTATTGGCCCTCACTCTTCAAAGATGCAAGGAAATATGTGAAGGCCTGTGATAGCTGTCAAAGAATGGGCCAGCCTAATCACAGGGATGAAATGCCACTCAATCCCCAGGTAATTCTTGAACCTTTTGAGAGATGGGCATTAGATTTTATAGGTCCCATTAATCCTCCATCCAATCAAATAGTGTACATATTAGTATGCACAGATTATATGACTAAATGGGTAGAAGCTAAGGCACTCCTTAAGGCTAATGAAGAAGCAGTACTAACATTTCTATTTGAAGAGATCTTTGTTAGATTTGGATTGCCTAGAGAATTAGTCACGGATGGAGGACCTCCTTTCAACTCTCATGGCTTCAAGGATACACTTCAGAAATATCATATTAAGCACAAAATGACTACACCTTATCACCCCCAAGCAAATGGGCAGGTAGAAAGCACTAATAAAGTCATAGAATCCATTTTGACAAAAACGATAAAGGAGAATAGGAGGGACTGGTTTCAAAGGTTTCCTGAGGCATTATGGGCCTATAGAACTACTTGAAGGAATACTACAGGCTTTTCACCTTATGAATTAGTTTTTGGAAAAAATGTTGTTTTCCCTGTAGAGTTTGAAATTAAAACTTTAAGAATTGCTTTAGCTGTTAATCTTGACTTGACTGATGCACAGAAAGCTAGGTTGCAGCATCTTCAAGAATTGGACGAGAAGAGACTGGATGCCATCCATCAAACAACCATGATACAACAACAAAGAAGCAGGTGGCATGACAGAACCATCAAGCAAAAGCAGTTCCAGAAAGGTAACTGGGCTCTACTCTATGACTCCCATTTCGAGAATTTCCAAGGTAAGTTAAGAACAAGGTGGTTAGGGCCTTATGAAGTGGATGTTGTTTTTCCAAATGGGACAGTCAAACTTTTAACAATTGATGGAAGCAGAACACCACTACTAGTGAATGGGTATCGACTCCGTTTATATCAGCGGCCTGTTTCTAAAGATGATTTTAAAGCTACTTGCATGGCAAATAAACACTATGCTTCCCTAGGGGAACTTGCTGTCCCTCAAGGCACTTAAATTTCTGTTTATTTATGCATTTTTTTTAGATTAGATATTCTTTTTAACTAATAATCCCTGCCAAGGGTTGCCATATTACATTTCAGTATTTTGTAGATTTTAGCTTCGGAAAATAGCTGAGAACAAAAGCTTCAAAGGAATCACTTTGCGGACTTGGGAACCCTGTTGCTGCAACACCATTTCCCGTTGCTGCAACACCATTTCCCGTTGCTGCAACACCATTTCCCATTGCTACAACACCACTTTCCCGTTGCTGCAACACCATTTCCCGTTGCTGCAACATCATTTCTCGTTGCTGCAACACCTTTCCCGTTGATGTAACATCATTTCCAGTGGCTGCAACACCATTCCCCGTTGTTGTAACACCACTTCCCTATCCCGTAATACCTTTTTTAGTATTTCTCTCATTTATAAAAGCACCCGTCTCTCCACTTCAGCTCCAAAAAGGAACGAATTTTTATAAAATATACCATTTCCTACCAAAAGAACCAGCCATACACTATGATGATTATAATCCTTCGCTATTACTTCCCGTCATTATTAAAAAAATCGCCGGTATTCTCATACTTTTAGACCCGCTTTAATCATTACGGGTTCAGCAAAAGATAAGATAAGACTTTTCGACGCAGCAACCAAAAAGGTAAAACATAAAGGTACGCATGATTATATATGGACATTAAATAATAGTTAATGTGGAGACGTTGATAGGACTACCGAATAATTGTACTTCCAATCATATCACTTACGCGTAGCTTTTGGGGGGGATTACCAAAGCGCTCTCATAATTGTATAGTACGCCAACTGCCGCTGCCCTTAACTCTCCCGGTAATATGTAAAAGTCATCTCATCATGGCATGTTACCATTTGCAACGATTTACTCTGGACTGAACTCGGAAGCTCGGCTCTAAACTAAGAATTTTCACTGAAACAACAGCTATGGGAGGAAATCTCATCACATACGAACCTGGCACAACAACACTTCTTGAGCTCTATCCCGAGGTTTATCAAATCTTTCTGCAAGCGGGATGGCTAGATTATTTCAGGAGACTTCCAGATTTTGACGCACAGCAAGTCCTCGAGTTTGCATGCAATTTAACAGAGGGGTTTTCTGTCGTTCAGAGAGTTCAAATTCCAGTCACGGAGGAAGTCATAGCTCAAGTTACCGAGCTACCAGCTAATGGCACATGGTGGTTCAGTAGGAAGCACTTGATCCTTAATGCGCAACAGGATTTTCTTTAACCAGGCGAGCAAGTGGAACCCAAGGGCAGAGGCGTAGCACTTTAGTCATTACCTCAACCCTGGCCGAAAGTTGCTGAATTTGTGAAGCAATACCTGATGTGCGAAGGCCGGTACCAGGTAATTTACCAGCACGATTTCATCTTGTTGAATCACTTGAGGCATGGTCAGTTGATAAATATGCCATATTATTTATTGGGATGTCTTAAAAATATGTCACGTTACACTGTCAACACAAAGCGTCCGCTCCTTTCCTTGAAACACCACTGTCTAGCTCAATTGTTGATAAATAGAGGCCTTGCCTTAAATAACCCCCCTCCCCCCATTAATCCCCATCAAGAGGCAGAAATCCCTTAGCCAGAGCAGGAAATTCCTCATCAAGAAGAGGAAATTCTTCACCAAGCTGAGGACATACCTCAGCAGGATGAAGAAATCCCTCAACAAACAAAGGATATTCCAGAGCAAATACCTGAAGAAATCACTCAGCAAACATAGGATATTCCAGAGCAAATACCCGAAGAAATCCCTCAGCAAACAGAGGATATCCCAGAGCAAATACCCGAAGAAACCCCTCAGCAAACAGATGATATCCCAGAACAAATGCCTGAAGAAATCCTACAGTAAACACCCCCAAAAGTTGCTGAAAATGTACAATCAGCAGTAGAAATACCCACGGAAACAACCACATCCCCCAATAAAACCAACCCATCCATTCCCATACTTGGCATTTCTACCGATGAATCTGATGATAACATCCCTATTACCCTTCTCAAACGAAAAATGCAGCAGAAAAATGAAACCCCACCAAAAAGAAGAAGAACTAGGGCTTTGGCTAAAGCAGCTGCTATTTCCGCCACTACCCCTATTTTAAAGAAAGCTGGCCTAAAAAGAAAAATTTCTGAATTCCCTGCTTCTCTACCCAAGCAAAGGACTCGCTTATCTGTAATAGCTGAATCCCCTAGCCACACCCTCCCCAGCTCCCCACCCATCATGTTAAAAACCCGTACTCCCACCAGCCATGGAAATTCCTCTCCCTCACCCTCGAGGGCTGAGATGCAGAGTGTTCAAAGTGTCGTGACATTATCTTTTGAGGCAGCTGTCACACAAGAACCAGCTGCCGACACCCAAGTTAATATTGGCCAAGTGGCTGCAACACAAGAAACAGCCACTACCCCACTAGGTGACACACAAGAACCACCTGTTGGGGGTATAAGTGATCAAATGAATGCTGAAACACAACCTCTGCCTCCACTGAAACCTGCCGTTCCACAAGCTCAACCTACCATATTTGCCCTGCAAGAAGAAATTGAATTTCTGAAATCTCAAATTCAGGATTACCAGGAGGAAATAATAAGGGTCAAGGAAGCCTATCAAAATGACTTTAGCCTACACATTTTAGCACGAGTAGCATCTGCAGCAGAGAAGAGTAAAGAGAGCGAATACATGTGCGCCAACTGTGGTGAGATATACACTCAAGCAGGATACAAGATAGTTGCAGAACCAATGACTGAAGTCATTCTAGAATCCTCTGCTGTTGTGGTTGAAACGAAAGAACCTGTTGTTACACAAACTGCAGAAGCAAAAACAGAACCACCACAACCCTCTGCTGAAACAGAACAACCTGCTGTAACACAAGAACCAGCAGGCTCTCCAGAAAAGGTGCAGGAGCAGACAGAAGAACCTGTTGTAACACAAGAACCAGTAGGTTCTCCAGAAACTGTACAGGAGCAAACAGAAGAACTTGCTGTAACACAAGAACCAGCAAGTTCTCCAAAAACTATACAGGTGGAAACAGAACAACCTGCTGTAACACAAGAACCAGCAGGATCTCCAAAAAGTGTGAAGAAAGAACTAGAAGGATTTGTTGTAACACAAGAATCAGCAGGGAATGAAGAAGAAGATATAAAGTCACCACGGCCTACCCAAACTGTTGTGAAAAAAGAAAAAGAAGTATTGGTTGTAACACAGGAATCAGGAGGAAATGGCGAAGAAGACATAAAGTCACCCCGGCTTACCCAAGCTGAACAAGAAGAAGAAACATTGACTGGAAATGGAGAAGAAGACATAAACTCACCCCGGCCTACCCAAATTGCTATGGAACAAGAAGAAGAAGCAGTTACACAGGAATCAGTACAGAATGAAGAAAAAGACATAAAATCACCCCGGCCTACCCAAACTATTATAGAACAAGAAGAAGAAACAGTAGCTGGAAATGGAAAGGAAGACATCGAATCATCCCGGCCTACTCCAATTATCACAGAGCAGAAAATTCTTGTTGATGCCTTTACACAAACAGAATCTCCCTCTGTTAGTGATGCATGCATAGAGACCGCTAGTTTTCAAGAATTAAAAGGAAAATGGTGGAGAGAATATGAGTTGTCACAAGGCAAAGCATTCCAACAGCAAAAGGGAATCTGGTTCAATTATGCATATAAGAACTGGGAAGCACTTGAGCAGTCTAGAGCTCAGTACAAAGAAATTAAGGAACTAAAAGCTAGACTGTCCCAGATGTTTGAGTTGTTTCAAAGAATACTTGCCACAAGGAAACCCTCTTTCAACTATGCAACATTTTTGAGGGAACGACTAACATTCTTACAGATAAAGGCAGTCAGAGAAGGTAGACCTCATCAGGTGGTTACATCAGAACAATTTATTGAAACCTTTGCAGAGGCACCCAAAAATGATCAGAATTTGTTGTGCGAGCTTTATCTCCACAATGAAGCCATGTCCGAAGAAAGAAACATGAATATACTCCCTCTTGTTGGCGACATACAGCTCAGAGATTTCATTTCCTTTTTAGCCAACCAACTCACTTGGCAAAACGCCTTTATCTCAACACAACATAATGAACAGCACTGCCTTCTTTGGATTAGGGCTGAACCTCAAAATGCAGCCACTTTCATTGCACAGCACCAAAGAATGTTAAGTGAACCTGCAATGACGGATCACATTAGGCAACTACAAGCAGTGGTCCTGCGAGATTGCCAACACTATGTGAGAACCAAGGCACCTTTGGCTATTAAAGCCAACAACCTATTCTGGGAAAACTGTCCCAAGGAAAGGCAAGAGTATCATCCCTACAATCCACCCAATTTACAAGCAGCAATTTCAAGGGTACCTTACTATGTTAGATGTATGGAACAATGTGCTGAAAATTGGATTGGCTACAGATTTAAATTTCCACTTCTATGGTTATCTGGTCAGCAATACAAGGGTCAGTTTGGATTATCCAAAAAGGAAGAGGCGGCAGCATGGAGGCAACTACAGACTGTCTGTGGGTTCAGAGACAAGTTTGATACCACTTTCTATGGCTACTGTCTCAGTAATCTACACTGTTCATCCCAGTACTCTGACTCAGATTCAGAATAAGCATTGCATGAGGACATGCAATCCCTTCATTTGGGGGGGATGTTAGGACTCCAAATTGACCATTTTCGACCTTGTATTTTTGCTATAATATTACCCTTTTTCAGTCCATAAGTTGAAAGCTTTGATTACATAATGACCTAATCATCCCAAGGTATGAAGTAACTCTCTGCATGACTATATGTTTAATTATTCATTACATATTCATGTTATCTTTATATTTATCTTTGGAAAAGTTAACCAAGTTGCTAAGTAACTGTTGAACTGTCTAAAGTTTGCAGAAATTATAATTCATAGTTGCTGTAACACCAGAAACAACAACTACGCAGTTGCTGCAACACCAGAAACAGCAACTACGCAGTTGCTACAGCACCAGCAACAACAATTATCTAAAGTGGGGAAATGTTATTTTGCAAAAACCTGGAATACCGGAAATAACAAACGACAACTATCAAAAGATCGCCAGAGTTCCATGCTGATGCAGCATGATCAACAACTGTCCAAAAAGGGTAAAACACGGTTACAGTTGCTAAAACACCAGGAACAGCATGAGTTTACTAAATCAGCAACAATGGGGAAGCGGCAAAGGATAGTGCGAGGATTCCAAGAAGACGGTTGAAGTTTGGTTACCAGCTGTGTAACAGTAAGAGACCCAAGAAAGAATACACTGTCACACTGTTGTAACAGCATCCTGTAACAGGGATGGATTTCTTATTTTTGACAAAGAGGTTCAACTGAATGAACTATGATAGTCTATTGTAATAGATGTCTCCTCTATAAAGAGGAGACATCTACATTAGAAAGGGGGGGGAGAAAAACAAGTTGTAAGGGAAATTTTGAAAGACAAACAGCAAGTCTGAATTTTTATTGTAACTGGACCTTTTGGCAGATGAATAGAAGATTGTTCTGAGCACCTAATCCAACATTTGTGTTCTGGGGAATCTTGTGAGAGGGACAGGGCCCACCTTCTTCACAAGATTCACCCATTTATTTTCTGTTAGTGTGTGAGTGTGTCTGGTAATTTCCTTTTTGCTGGTACTCTGTTTGGATTATGTAGCATTACCTCTGACAATTTCCTTTTTGTCGGTACTCTGTTTTGTTAATCGCTTGAAGATGTAAAAGAATACTTCACCGGTGAATTAGAATTGGAGTGTGTATTAGCAATCTAGTTACAGGGGCAGGTGCTGAACATCCTTACCTGGAGGATAGGGTCCTGATCCTCTGCTAACAGAGCAACCATTACTTCTCTTTTCAGATTTGGATTCTTAGTTAACTTCTTTCATTTTATCTTTGCAATACACTGTTATAACATAGAGTAAGGAGTTTTGACAGAAACAAAATCGTGTTTTCAATGCTTTTAGAATTAAGTACATACAGTTCGCGGTCACCTTTGAAATAAAAGGACTTTCTTGGGTTGACAAATTAATGTGGTACTTGACTGTTTAATCAATAAACAATTCTAGTAGCCAACACAAGTTTGTGTCATTTTTTTTTGTTCATTGTATCCACATTTATTTCACAGCAATTCATGCTAAGTTTTATGCCTACTATTACACCCATGTTTTCTTCCACTTTTTCATCCATGTTTGCACCCTATTTTGTGTCCAAGTTTGCATCAACTATGGCATCTACTTTTTCATCCACTTTTGTGTCAATTTTTTTGTCTTGTTTTGCATCTACTTATGTTGTGTCCACTCTTCATCCAATTTTACATCTATTATTGCCCCCATTTTTTTTAACTTTTGCATCCATTTTCCAACACTCATATAATTTTTGCATTGATGATATTTCTTATGACATTAACAATTATGAACAAATGATGAAAATGTAAATAATTATGGCAATGATGATAATGAAGATGATGACGATGACATGAATTGTGATTATTATGATAATCAAAATGATGATAAATATGATGGGGGTTATAATGACAATGATGATGGCGATGCTAATGACCTTGGACAATCTTCCCAATTTTTAAATGTTGTCATGGTCATAAACATAACCATTATCTTTAGAGTCATCTTCCAAGTCATCATCATTTGATCATCATTATCATTATTTTCATCTTGGTCATCATCAACAACAATAATGGCATGAATGATGATTATGATGTTCATGATGAAGTTGACAACAATGATGATAGAAATTACATTAATTATGATGATGGGGATGATGAAAATTATATTGATGATGATAATGGTAGTGGTGATGATGATCATCGATCATCTCTAAAAAATAAAGTTGTCATTTCTCTTGCATATATCATGTGTCCTAACAACCCTTTTTGAGCACTCGTAATATTTTTTGGGTTGATGATATTTATTATGACACCTATGATTATGAAAAATTGACAACAATGTCCATAATCATGATGATGATGATGATGATGATGACGATGACGACATGAATGGTGATTATGACGATAATGCAATGATGAGATTGATGGTGGTGATGATGATGATAATGAAGATGATGACACTCCCTCTAAACTAGGGAGATACTCATAATGAGACAAAAAAGTACTATCAAGTTGAAATATTCATATAAGAAGGGATCTGGATTGATAAGAATCAACAATGATTTAAATCATCATAGCCAACATTGTCAAAATAGAAAGGCCTTGACTAACAAGTTATATATCTCCATTAGATCATAGCACAATGTTGGGAGGCATAAATTTGGACACCACTACCTCTAGGCACTTACCGCACTAGGATGTTCATCAGGCATGTCCTCACATGATCATTTCCTAATCCACTGTCATAATATTTGACACCAGGAAAATTCGATCCTCATGACTATTCTTATCTTGGATTAATGTACTTGACTTATGGCGGTTAGTCCTAGTCAAAGCACAAATTCTCAAAGAATATTGGTCCCATATGTTTATCTAATCCACCATCCTCCCTATTGGTGTCTTTAGTAGGCTTACGATTGTTAGTCTCGGCCATAGTACATGACAAATGGATAATATGGTGTCAATGCTCACTCCCTCTCAACCAGGAGGGAGACATCCACAATCATAAGCGTTTCTCAAGAATACCCATCATTTTCATAGGGAATAACATCATTAATTTTTTTTCGTCACATGACGCCTTTATGATTAAGAATTCATAGATTTGTGGCAAAATATTTCCCCTTTTTTCATTTGTGATGAAAGAAAATCAAAAACTGAAAGCCAAAATCATTAAATATACACTAAATGATTTACCTAAGTCTAAACTCTAAGGTTAAAGTGAAAATTTATGTAAATATTATATCTATGAGTTGTTCAAAACTTATGAAAACCTTATTCCCCAAGTCCTATATATAAGAAAAAACAAAATAAAGAAAAATAAGGCCCAATGAATGGTAACTCATGTATTCACACCCTCTTTGGAAAACATATGAATATATACACTCCTAGTCACACTTGATCTCATGTTTGTGATGGTTAAATCATGAAGTCCTCTTTTCCCCTTTCATTTTCACTTCATCATTTAAGCACCTAATTGAGGATCTAGGGAATTTTTCTTGCCTAAGGGTTTCATGTCTACTCTTGGTTTACTTATGTCACACTATAGTCAATCATGTGATGGAGTGAAATACTTAAGTTTGTGGAGTTATTAGAATAGTGTATTAAGTTAGTCACCACATACACATGTATTACATGTCATTGATCCACATGTGTGGGTTGGAGACTCATTTCTTGAGAACTTTAATGGATACTACTTTAGGGCCTTGATGGTATATCTTACAAAATTTCTGGGTAAACATTGTGATTCATCCTTTCTGTTCCTCGAGACACTTGATAATATTGAAGTCACTCCCAATAATCCACGAAGATGGGGAGTATAAATTACTTGTGTTGGAAATAGAATTGAGAAATAGAGGTTTTCCATTTGCGATATTGGAGTCATAAACATTGGATACATGGTAGTAGTCCTCGATGTCAATTAACTAAAATTATATTGTCATAATGCGAAAAGAGGTAAACATATTGGTAACCTTGATGTCCTAAACATTCCAAATAATAGCCATTCCACCCAAGTATATCTAATCATCAATCACTACTACTTGGAAATTCCTCCCCCATTTTCTAATTATATGAGGTAGAACCTCACTTAATATTTTTATTTCTTATATCAACATTATTGATGGGTGCTTTGTGTACCATTTTTGTTTTAGGAGTATTTGTTTTCCTTTGCTATTGAGGTCCCTCGTGTTCCATGAGACTATTTTCATGGAGAATTTACACAGAAAGGAAGTATAATGTGACTAAAAAAAACATGTTCCAAGATTTAAGTTATTGGACAATGCCACTTCATGACTCCTATATTTCCTTAACCTGGGACTGAATGGTGAACTTGATAGCCTTAAGGGAAATTAACCAATGAAAATCTCAAAAAGAGGTGACTTTTGACTTTATCACATACAAGTTAATATACTAAAAGAACATCCATAAAAATTTCATCAATCAATGAATCTTTAAAAAAAATATCCAAAACAATTTCATCAAGCAGTGAAGCATTACATTATAAATTACAATCTATAAACCTTTTGGGAACTTTTTGCTAAACCATGTCCAAAACCAACATATTTAATATTAATATTTAACAATAATATGGAAAATAACACATTTTCATAAATTAAATAACATGTTATCAATCCTAAGAAATGTCACTAACATAAAACTAAAAAGCATGCAACTAATGGGAGTGGCCACTCAAGGCCACCATAAGACAATTAATCTATTAAGACAAGGATTAATGGGGAAAGAAATTTACAAAGGACAAAGGCAAACCTATTTTAACTTTATTGTTTTATTAGGTGCAAGTTGAACATCTCAAGATATAATGAAGAGAAGAATTAATTTTATTGCATTAAGAAAACCCAAGCACATTCTATAACTTAGCAAGGAAGAGATGTATAATACCCATCTCAGTGACACAACGCATGGCATTAAGTTACTTTTTTATATATAATTTAAACTTATATCATAAAATCACAAATTTAGCATGAATGGATGTTTAAAATCCATTTTTATAAAAAGAAAATATAATTTTTGTTATAAAAAAAACTAGAAACTAAATATATTTTTTTAGAAAATAAAAAAATACTAAACTGAAACTAAAATATTTTTTGAATTTTTTTAAACACTTCCCTCCATTCTAAGAAGAAAAAATAATAATAGAAATAAGGACAGACCAAAAATATTCCTTTCCTTGGTAAGTGTTTCCCACCATTCATTCCACTCACTCGAGTTATTTCATAAAACAGAGATAAGTGTTATTTCACACTCTTTTGGCAAAGCCTATTGAGATTCTCTTATGATATATCTATTCCTTGATGGAGTCCTTGATATATTGATCAAGTTTTTATTCCTTGGAGATTAATTAGAGCAAAGAAAACATGAGTACTCTTAATTACTAGTTCAATGCCTCTAATGGTTGACACAAGGCAAGGGAGGGGGTTGCGGTCATGGTCGTGGTCGTGGAGTTTTCTATTTTACATTATATTTAGGGAGTTCAAAGCAATTTGAATGGAATCATTGTCGTCACTAGGTATAATGGATTAAGTGTGATAATGGATAAAATGAAGTAATTATTTGTGAGAATCTGTTCTTGAGCGAACATTAGGATCCATCTTATTATAGAGAAAAGTACATGCATTAAAAACAACTCAATATTTCATGTGACATTCATATTATATGCGACTTATTTTTCATTAAAAACAATTTACTTTTTCATGTGACATTCTTTTAGTGTTAAAATTTCTTCTATTTCTAATCTGAATTACAACTGTAATTTGAAATAAAGCTTCCAGCAAATATTAATTTACCAATTCTGCATGGAAATCATAAGAAACATTCACAATATAATATGAAGAACAAATGGGTACCTACTTCATATAGATTAAAAAATGCTTCTACTACTTAATGAGAATTACAAGTGTAATCTTAGTTGGATCTCCAATATATCTTAAGCCATATTTTCATTTTAATTTTAGTACTATTAAATTTTATTATGTCCTACCTCATTTTATTGTTAGCATTGTAATAAAAATATGCATTTTGCTATAAAATTAGTACTAACATGTAATATTGTTTTTTTTCCAAAACGCTATAGGTAATGACCATGAAGATGATGATATAGACTATGTTTAGATTACATCATATATCAGAGATGATGATGATGAGGATGGCGATGGCATTGGTGATGATTATGTGGATGATATTATCAGGATGGTCAGGATGATGATCATGGAAATGATCATGAGGATGAGCTTGGCTATGATTTTCATGGTGCTAGCTAGCCATGCGTTATTTTTTATATTTAGTTGGATGTCTTAATATGGTAATCATACATTTGAATTTTATTTTATTTGAATGATGATGATGATACTATACGTATTATCTTGTTACCTTGTGAATATGTTGAAAATTGTTTACAATTTTTTTATGAAGAATTATTGTGTATGATGAGATTCCTATTTTTTTATGGATGTTGTGAATTTACCTTAGCATAATGATATCTATGAAATATTTCTATTTGGTAATATTACATTGACTTTTAGTTGATTTGATTAAATATGATGATGATATTATCATTTTTATCTTGTTCTTTTATGTATATATTGAAAATTATCAACATTATTTTGATGGAGAATTATTATGTATGATGATATTACTATCTTTTGATGGATGTTGTGAATTTACCTTAGAATAATGGTGTTCATGAAATATTTTGATACGATAATCACACATTTGAATCTTAGTTGATTTGATTAAGGATGATGAGGATATTATTAGTATTATCTTGTTACTTTATATATGTGTTGAAACCTGTCAATGCTTTTTTATGGAGAATGATTATGTATAATGACATTACTATTTTTGGATGTAATGTTGTGAATTTACCTTGGAATAATGATATATGTGATAAATGTTGATTTAGTAGTAATATATGTATATTGAAAATTGTCAATGATTTTTTGATGGAGAATTGTTATATATGAGGATACTGCTATATTTTTTATGAATGTCGTCAATTACCCTTAAATTTGTTTACAAATACTAAGTTATGAATTTGAATTGTGATATATTCTTAAATGTGTTATACATGAAAATACCTCCTCATCATCTTGGAGGAGAATACTATGTTGTTGGTTGAAATACCCCTTTCTCATAAACTATATAAGCCTATAATACAAGTTATGTACCATGAGGACCACGGTATCCTAGTCTATAACAAGTTGTCCCCTTCATCTAACTTTTGTTACCAAAATAATAACCACCTAAGAAAAAATTAAGAAACTAATAAAATAATGCCATGTAGACAATTTTTTAATATATCATTTTTATTATTCTTTTATCAAAATTACCCAAATAAATGTCACATTTATCAAAATAATTGTATATGTATTTTATATTTAAATTAATATATTAGCACAAGATTTAATAAAATTTAAATTAAAAAAGCAAATTTAAATTAAAAAAGCAAATTCAAAATTTAAAGGAAATTTAAATTTAAATTTAAATTACCCAAATAAACGTCACTTTTATAAAAAATAACCGTCTACATGTATTTTATATTGAAATTAATTTATTAGCACAAAATTTAAGAAAAATTAAACTTAAAAGGAAAATTTAAAATATAAATTTAAGTTAAATTTAAATTTAAGTTACTCAAATAAATGCACTTTTATCAAAATAACCATATATTTATATTTTATATTTAAACTAATTTATCAATACAAGAATTAATAAAATTTAAATTAAATTTAGGATTTAGGATTTTATATTTAAATTTATTTATTTAACACGCCATGATTTACCCTTCATTAAAAATATTCTAGATATTCTAACTTTTATAGATTAAGATATTAATTTTATTTTTAATATTTAATATAGTTTTGGGTTACTAGGGCAGCATTCACAGTTAAATTAGGTAAGTTATATTATTAAAAAAAAATCCACTGCCTAGTCACACCTATATGTCTTTAAATTTTAAAAGATTTTGATTGGCTTACACATTATGACATGGAAATTCAATGTTAACATTTTAAAATGAAAATTCCTCTAATGTGAGGAAAAAAGCTCGAGTTAACTAGAGTTTGACACTCTTGTTCACTTTCGGAAACTCATATGGTGGAATGTGATCTCTTAATCCTCATCTTTAGATTTTTCCTAAAAAATAAAAGCACACAAAAGTGGGAAAGAGCCATAAGGCATGGGGAAGCTTTTTCCTAAGCACAAAAGCATCTAAAAAGTGGAAAATGCCATTTTTATATGAGGTAACATTATTCACCTAAAAGCTTTTGCCAAAATTGAACTAATGAGGAATTTGGGAAATCTTCATAGCCTTCACTTTCCTATATATTGGAGGCTTGGCCATTGAGGAAATAATGGGAATTCATGTATTGTCACGCTGTTGAGATCTATCTTGAGAGGGAGAGTTTTGGAGCTAGGATTTGGGGGAGGTGTTGTTGCAATGGTTGTAACTTTCCTCCAACTCCTTTATTAATATATATTAGTTGTTCTTCCTTCCATATGCTACTATTCATTCTTTACTTATCCTATTTAACTAATGAATTTAAGGGATTTTGGTTTATATTTATTTATTCAGTAACATTTATATGTTTATGATAATTTCAATTATTAAGATATTATGTTGTGAAGTTTTCTTTGTTCTCTCTCTTGTGTGTAGGACCAAGATTTGGAGCTATCTAGGAGCGCTTCCCAACTACACTAAAAGCTCCAACAATACCTGCACGCGAGGACTCACATGAATTCATTCTTCTTTTCTTAATCTATACTCTACATCTTGATCTACTAAGAATCCCCAGCCCTAGAATAGCCTTTCTCTTAATCAATATATCTTAGGTTTCTAGGATAAACTGAGAGGGTTTTATGTTCATCTAATTGTGCATTAAATCCTACAACAAAATGATATTTAGAAACTGTAACATATTTCACTATGTAATAAAATTAGTAAACTGGAAGTAAAAGTAAAACTCTAAACAAGAAGCCAAAAGTGGATGTAACCATCGATGCAAAATTGGGAGTAGAATTGGATGTTAAACTAGCCATCAAAACAAGATGCAAACAATGAGACAAAAAGGGTGTAAAACTAGACACAAAGAAGGGAACAAAATAGGGCATAAAAAAAGATACCAAATTGGGCGCAAACAAGGATATAAAAATGGACACCAAAATGAGGATGCAAATAATGGTGTAAAATTAGGATGAAAAAGTGGGTGCATAAAGGATGTAAGAAAAGACACAAAACAAGAAGCAAAATGGGACTAAAAAATGGTGAAACTAAGGATGCCAAAAATGATGCATAACTAGATGAAAATTCAGACTAAAATATAGGTGAAAAATGAGATGCAAATGTGGACACAAAATGTGGCAAAAAAAAAGGATGCAAATTTGGATGCCAAAAAGGATGAAAAATTAGACACCAAAAATGATGCAAAATTAGACATAAAATATGGTGAAAATTTGGACATCAAAGTAGAAAAAATGGTGTGAAAATGGGCATAAAAATGGCTCAAATTTGGATACAACATTGGATGCAAAATGAGGTGCAACAAATAATTCAAAACTTGGTGCAAAAACAAATGCAAACGTAGATGAAAAAAATGGCTCAAAATTGAATGTAACATTAGACACAAAATGGGATTCAAAGGTGGATGCAACACATGGTCCAACATAGGGTGAAAATTTAGATGCTCGAAAGGATGAAAAATTGGATGCAAGAAATGTTGTTAAAAATGATGTTAAATTGGATGCAACAAATGATGCAAAATTAGGTGCAAAATAGGATGAAAAAAAGGGAGACAAATGAAACGAAAAAAGTGGATGAAAAAAATGGTGCAAAAATGGATGAAAAATTTGGCACTAAATCAAATTCAACATATGATGCAAAATTAGATGCAAAAAATGGTGTAAAAAAAGGCAGAAAAATTGATGCAAAAATAGATGTAAAAATAAGTACAAAATTAGAAGCAAAAAATGGCATAAGACTAGATGCAAAAACTGGCACAAACTCGATGCAAAAAAAGGCACTAAATCAGATGCAAAATATGGTGTAAAACTCTATGCAAATTACGACACAAAAATAGAAGCAAAGAATGGCACAAAACAGGAAGCAAAAAATGATGCAAAAAAATGGCAGAAAACTAGAAGCAAAACCTGTTGTAAAATCAAATGCAAATCTTGGTGCAAAATATGATGCAAAAAATGATGCAAAATTTGACGTAAAAAAAGATGCAAATTTTGGCGCAAAAAAGGACGCTTTAAAAATTGTACAATAGAGCCAGATTTAGCGCCAGGCTGATCATCCAAATGGAGAGAAAAATACACTACAATCTGGTGCTAAATCTGGCATAAAATGCATGTTTTGTTGTAGTGTGAGGAGTTGGAAAGGGAATGCAAGGTTCATGAGTCCTCTTCAAACAATAGAAAATATTAAAAACTAAATGTATCCTCTAGGCAGAGCACTGAATAAAAATGGATTCTACCTAATTCTCTTGATTCATTTAGTTATGAAGAAAGAAATAGATGATGGAACACATACACATAAGAGAAACTAAACTACAGAAGAGAAAACAATGCAGAGACACATTACCACAAGAATCCCACAAAATGTTGCAAAACCCTAGTTCATTTCCTTGCCAAACTGCAGAAGTGATTTGCAATAGTGCTCAATGCATCCACAAGAGTCCAAACATTACAAATGAGTAAGAAGGTACAATATATAGGCATCAAACCTCCTATTCTAGCCATCAGGGGTCGAATCCATGACTCAAGGAGCTATTTCAACAAGATCTAAACTAGGAACTGAAAAATAGGCAGTGGAAGAGCTTGCCTCTAAAACTATGGAAACTGATTCATTTAGCTCAAAACCATCTAAAACTGATGTATCTACCTCCTTAAGTAATTTTTCATCATTTTTACATAATATTACATCAAGTACATCATATTACATCATGAATTTGACCATGAGAGAAGAGAAAGTCAAACTGGTAGAAAACTAGGCGAGATTCTGAGTTTTTGAGCAAAATTGGAAAAAAATTTGCCTGATGCACAATGCCACTTCAAGGCTTAGTTTTAAGGCCTTCCCCTTCACCAAATTAGGTCCGAAATGGCTTGTTGGAAAGCTCTGTCTATCTAATTTCTAGGACAACTAGAATTTTTGGATGTGAAGTCCATTTTCCCCTTCAAAAATCACTTCTCCAAATACTGCTTCCTGTGGGTCCAAAAAGTGGCAGAGAGGGCATTTTTTAGGTATTTGTTTCCCTTTAGGTGACCCAGATCTCCTCCAAATTTCATGAAACTTTCTAGGTTTCAGTATTTTTCCATGAGGAATCCAAAAATGTAAGCCACCTTACAAAATTTCAAGCCATCTCAATGCGCAGCGCCACTGCCGCTACGCATCAGAGGAAAATTCCTATGTTTTGCAATTAAAATTTATGAAATGACAAAAAATTCTCAAAATTGCTTCAAATTTGGCAAAGGGTCCCTCATTGATTGCTTTTTTGGGCTAAAGTGACATCAGCCAAAATGTTGAGCTTTTCATCATTCTTTTTTCCTTTCGTTCCATTTTTCCCCTACTTATGGAATTCATGTGGTCTTTGCAATGATAGTGGGTGAAAGAGTGAAGTTTATCCCAGCAAGATGTACCATATTGTTCTCCATGTTTATGACAAATTTCCTTGCCAATTCATGATGATACTTAACCCTCTCAACCATCTAACAAAACTCAAAGCAAGATTGGTATCTGAAACAAGTGGTAGCAAGGGGCCAAGCAAGGAGTTCACCAGTGCTAATAGCTTCCTCTCTACTAATTTTCCCACCCTTGTGAGGTCTCCTAGGCTGTACATTTCTATCTCTTGGACTATCACTTAGTGTTTCTTCTTCATAGATTGACTCACTATTTCTCGCCATGGTGCTTAGTGCTTGTTTTAGGGGTGGGATGTGATGATGATATGGTAGAAAATAGTAATGAGGGAGGACAAGAGAGATGAGTATGAAGAGATTTTACCAATACGAAATGGATTTTGGGAAACTAGGGTTTAGTGAGGGATTTAGGAAAATGGAAGAGGGAAAAGGGTTTAATGATGCTTTTTGGGATTATGGAGTGAAAATTTCATAATGGAATGGAGAATAATGAAGACAAACTAGGGTTAAATTCTCAACCTGCAAAACTCATGAAGAACACAAGTATGAGATCAATTTCAGCTCTAGGGCAATGATAACTTACTTTTAGAATAGCAATGCGACGTTTTTTAGGGCTATTGAACAATTTGGAACGATTTAGCAAGTGTTGGACTGATGCATAGTTCACTGGGCCCAATGCGCAGTGCCCTCCTGATGCGTAGTGCCCGTGCAAAATAACACTGGCAGAAAGCTCTTGATGCACAACGCCAGTTTGATGTGCAATGTGCTCCCTCTAATGTGCAGCACCAGGCAAGTTTGTTTGGAAAACAGGGTTTTTTGACCTCCTTAGCTCAATTTGCCTCCAAATCGTGATTTTTGTGGTCTCCAAGGATATTTTGAACAATGAAATGATAAATGGCACTCCTTTCACTTTATATATGGATGGCTTTAATTTTTACTTATTCCCAAACCACTTTTCTAATGTCAAAGTCACTTTTGGACATAAGCTCTATTTTTTCATTTGAACTGACTTTTCTTGATCATTTGGTAAACTGATGCATTGATGCTTTTATTTTTGTTTGCATTGGCTGGAGTTGACAAGGTGAGCCAACGGCAGTAGCTAGAACTTATTACATATAGAAAATATATCAAATTACATAAATTTTGTACATAGGAAATAAAAACTTTGTTTTCACCTCAAAACAGAGTTTTGAGGTAAAAATCACTTATTGAGCATATCATTAGTGAAATTTTGATCTTATGAACTTATTAGACCTCCTCATGTGCCTGTTGAACATTTATTAGGTTTTTGATGACCATGGTGGCAAACCCTAGACCTAATGAGACCTAATACCCTAAAAATGGCTTTTGCAAATGAAATGACACAAAATGACAGTAAATTAGCTAAACATGTGAAAACAGGCGAGCAAGTAAATGCCATGAGGGAATTAATAATGAACCACTACCATCAGTTGATCCATGACGTAATGGAATGCAACTTACCAGATGGGACACCTAATATGTATGCAAAGAGAAATTTGATCACTGTTGGAGGGATGAAGATACCAACACTAACACCTTCGAACTGTCTAAGGATATTCCTATTTATAATGGAGTCTAATGGAAAGGGAAGGAGAAATAAAGCAAGGAAACATCCTAGATTTTTCGTAAGGGAACTCATGAGAGAGTTGGCAAGAATAAGCCTCTCATCATCTATATATTAGAGGATTGGGAATTGTGAAAGAGGTCGTAGGATTGTCAACTGATTGTCAAAACTTTGTGTGAGATAAAGTTGTTTTGCTACCAAGAGGTTAAGAAGAGACAGAGAGAAAGGAGTTGGAGGATTAAGGGAATCTTGATGAACCATATGATTGTAACCATTCTTTCCAATCTAATAATAAAGACATGTTTTTTTGTTATCTACTAGATGGTGTTAATGTTGTGTTTATTTACATGTTGATTCAGTACCATTGTTTATGAGTAGATTAGATACATGTCATTCCATATCTTTATGTATTAATGTTTTCATTATCAGAGTTCATATGTTGTAGTGTTACTCTTCATTTTTTCTATATGGAGGTGTTTATCTAGGAGCTAGCAAAGGGGTCTTCCGCTCTGCTGCATTGGGTTCTCCAACAAGACTA
This sequence comes from Pinus tabuliformis, assembly GCA_031772625.1. Taxonomy (NCBI): domain Eukaryota; kingdom Viridiplantae; phylum Streptophyta; class Pinopsida; order Pinales; family Pinaceae; genus Pinus; species Pinus tabuliformis. Next base: position 744,327,996 of record CM062807.1, on the reverse strand, counting down.
CATTAAGATCTGAGGTAATCTCTCCTTTTCTGCTTTGATTATCATGCATTCATATAGATATGTACATGATTCTTTGTGCCAGTTGCAGTTAATCTGAACGGTCTACATTGGATTGAGAGAAGATCCTTGAGGGTTTTCCAACCACGACCACTCGTGCATTAATCCCTATGCAGAATTGGTGACTCCACTGAGAACTATACTTAGTTCTCGATGTTCTCCTTCCAAGTTACCAGATCTCTCTTTCTTTCCAAGCCCTCCTGTTCTTCTTGGTTCCCTTTTTGACTACTCAAGACTCTTCATAACCTTTTGTTTTGTGCTCAACCTTTGATCTAACCCTGAAAGACTCTTTTTACAGCTTCTGCCCCCCTAATTCACCCCAATAGTGTAAACGAATGAGTTATAATTCTTTCATGGCTTGGAGATAGAGTGTTAGTCTGATCATTAACACCTTGTAGCCTCTTCTGAAGTCCCTTAGCCACCCAATATCTTGATCAAAAACCTATTCTGTGAATTCCTGAGTTGGGGAAGCTGCCTATAGTTTATTTAATGATTTGCAGTTGTTTACTGTGTTTGGTTTCCTATTTCCTGAGCATTTTTTCGTTTTACGGAAATAAGGTAAGTTTTTATGTTTTTTCAATAAAAAAATTACGTTTTTTCTATTTTAGTTGGTTAGATTCTGCATCTGTTTATTGGGTTAGTTGTTAGAGAGCATTTCATGTCTGCAAGTTGTGCTTGTGTTTAATACATTGGATGCATGGTGTTGACTGATGTGTAAATGATTCTCTCCTTGTAGAAATAATTCATTCATCGAATTGAAATTGAAAAGCATTTTTTGTATGGTTTGTGTTAGAGTCTAACAAAACTCCATATGTGAACACCCCTTCTAAAGACATTAATAAAGTAACTGTAAAATCTATCTCATAATAAAATCAATCAGAAACCTTTTTTTTTTTAGTATACTCACATATTAGCCTAGGCTAGGTTCTTGGGATTGGAAATTGTGAGTTAACTTCCCAAGATCGTAAAACTGAGACTAGTGTCGTTAAAGAGGATAAAATCCTGCTATACTTATACCATCCAGGACCGCTCCAGTCAAAGCCGAGTTAAATGTGAGACAACATTGGAATGTGAGAGAAGGTAGCCCACCTTTGATTGCACCTCCATTTGGTATTCTGTGTATCAGGGATCCCTCCAAGGATATAAGAGTTGAGTCGGGGACTTAGGTATCCTGCCCACACAGCATACTATCTATGACCATGTCCCCCCAGGTAGTGTCTATAATTTGAGGTAAACATAGTGCCCATACTTTTTTATGGACAAAAATAAGGTGACTCGGGTAGGCTACCTTGGTACCTAAACAGATGAACCTACTCTGTCTTTGGCTTTTGGGAGGGTGCTCATCTTTAGGAGAGTACTTGGCCCCTTAATATAAGGTTCGAGCGAAGCTCAAGGGTAATCATAATTGTACATTCGGCCAGCTCTCTCTTTTAGCCATTGTGATACTAGGTTTCATCTCTAGCAAATAGTGGTTATCAAATAGAGGCATATCCCCCAAATTTTTTCTAATTGAATTTTAGAGTATTTTTTTAGTTTTTAGGTGCTAGTTTGTTATCACTAAGACTATAATCAATATCACTATATTTTTTTATTATAAAAAATTTCAGTCACCGTGGCTACATACGACCCTCGTCATCAAACTTAGTGACCTCAAGGTCTTCCGCTACTGATTGTGGAGGCTCAGTCGAGCCTCGATGATTCGGATTTCCCCTCTTCAGGTAATCAGTCTCTAGTATCTAACACCGAATCAAACAATACATCCCAAGACACTATACTATTGGAGGACTTTTTCACTGAAGGATTTGTACCTCCTTATAATCCTCCCCTCACTGATCCTTTGGGACCAATATTGATTCAGGTAGCACCTGTACCTACCATGTCTTCAATTGTACCTACATCCACCATTCCCCTGAAAACTAATGGGTCATGGGCTTTTGTGGACAAATTTGGTCCACCCTCACTTCCCCTACCGATAGTCAATAATACACAACTGATTGGTTACCTCGATATCCAAACTATGCCAAGTCTGAGCAACTTAGTTACACTTACTATGAGTGGAACCCAGTACATGTCGGTTTCTACCCATTTTGTGTCTGCTCCTGGACCTTCAGCTATCACTCAAAATAGCATTGTAAGAACGGGTTCCTCCAACAATCCCTTTCATTGGAATCCTTTGTTAAGTTAAAACCACTAGACTCAAATACCAGGGAGAAATGTTCCCAACATGCACATGCCAGTAGGGGGCATTACTATACCCGCTCTGCTTATAGGACAAGCTATACTGTCATTAATTGACATAAATCCTCCATGTGGACACTGCACCAATGTGAGTCATGTGCCTATGACTAACTGCATGTCTGGTGGGATCCCTCAACCCAGTCCCACTCAATCCATTTGGGCACCCCCTCCTCAACCTCAATTGATTCAAGGGGGAAATCTTTATCCTGGGAGAAATCAAGCTTATATCCCCCAGCCCAACATCTAATATGGTCAACCACCTTATATGATTGTTCCACCACCACAAGGGAACTATTATCCTGCAAACCTTATGTATATTATTAGTAACAATATGATGGGAGGACCTCAGGGTCCTTCAAGTCATTCATCATCACCTTGGTTAGATTCAGGGGCCCCAAGCAGAACTTTGTTTCACAAACTGATAATGGAAAAGACAAAGTTTTCAAGTTCCCTTGAAAAATCTTTGTGGAAGACCATATGACACATCGATGTTCGCGTCTCCAAGAATGCATGGATCTTCTTGGTCAAAAGGACACTAGCCAGACCCTGCAGTCCTACACAACCCTTTCCCTGCTCAGAAACAACAACATCTTATTGCAAACCCACCTCAACCCCTGTAAGGGGGGAACGACAATTCAAACCATCCTTCCTCTGGTGAAGGATCATTGACTGTTTACAACTTTGAAATGGTTGATCTTCAAAAGTGAGCCAAAACTTATGAAGCTTTGATCGCTAACGCTAAGGATGCTACCTCAAGTCCAAACCCACTGTTTCCTAACGATATTCATATCAAAAGGCATGTTTTTAATCTTGTAATTCAGCCCCTAAAAGTGGTAGTTTTTCAAACAACACATAACACTTCTGCACATGCTACCCAAAACTAGAGTATTGTAGAATACTTGGTGCAAACAGTGTCAGCTATGTCCACACTCGAAGTATTTTAAACTTGTCCAGCACAACAAAAATCTTTTCTTTCAGCCATTTCTGTGGTTGATGCCCAGGATTTCATGCTAGCAATATTTGAGATGGAGAAATGAAAACCTCAACTTTCCCACCAACTTGCATTTCAGGTGCAGATTTTTTTGGAAGGTCGAGTTGTACATAAAAAATCATTGATGAAGGTGCTTTGACCTACGTCATGTCTACTTCATGTTGGCGCTCCTTGGGTTCTCCAACGTTCTCTCCATCATCTAATTCCCTTAAATCATTTGATGTCCATACATTCATCCCAAAAGGTTATCTTGCCGACTACCCCATCACTCTGAGTGGGAAAATGGTGATGGTGGACATTGAAGTCATAGATCGTAAACTCGACTGTAATCTACTTTTGGGCCACAATTGGAATTATGCCATGACTATGATCATGTCTTCAATATTCTACCTAATCCTCTTTCCATTGGATGGGAGAATAGTCATAGTGGACCAACTTTCCTTCTGCACCCCATATTACTCCTCGTTGCCTAGCAACACCATACCTTTAGTGGGTGGCATACCTCACTCTTATGTCAGTATTGGTATCAGTATTTTGAAGGGTTCTTTTCTGATGAGTTTCTTTCCTCTTCCAACACACAAGGTTCCATAGATGATTTCTATGGTTTCCACCTCTCATCATGACCCAATCGATCCCTGGATCCTCCCAGCCCATTCAGATATTAACTCTTATGGAGAACAAATGTCGTTGTCACCAGTCGTAATGGATTATCAAGTCATTCAATCTACATAAGATTCTCCTGTCACTTTTGTCACAACCATCGATACCATCTCCTCTCCCACAACTACTCCCTCTAATGATCTCCTCAATCAAGTCCTAACTTCAAACAAAGTTATTCGAGAGATCATGTGTTTAGAGGAGCAACCTTGGGAAAACTCTCACCATCATGTTTCAATATTTGATTCGGACACAACCCCTATAGAAATATTTTCATTTTCATGCACCTTAGGTTATTCTCTCAATTTATACGACCATCCAAACTTTGGATTCAGAAGGGAACATGGGAAATATTTTAAAGACAATGCTCATCAACATCTCACTCAAGACAAACATAGTGGAAAATATACAAATTGGAGTTGATTGCAATCCTGAGGAATTGCAAGCTTCACCTGCCTTTTCAAGGAATTTCTCTTTGTATTCACTTGGTCTTATGAGAAAATGTGTGTTATAGATCCATCTATCATTGAGCATGAGATTAAGGTCTATGACAATGCCAGGCCTGTGTGCCAAGGACTCTGACTAGTCATTAGGGGAATTTTGAGGTCTAAAATGGGCCTCCTAAGAAAAATGTAAAACCAAAATAAAATTTATGAGAACGAATATGATTCAGTATGATGATGTCAACCATGGGGGATGATTCACCATTTTTGGAGTAGAAGAGTAAAAATATAAAAAATAATAAAACTGCATTTTCAACTCGTATTTTCAACTTATCTACCTATGGTTTTACTCAAATTTTGAGTGGGAGTACTCATTGGATGAAAAATTTAATTCCTCATCCAAGGATTAATCATGTTTCATACTTTCGATGAACCCTACTACACGAAAAATGAGAAACACATGAAAAACATGATTGCAATCAAGTTTTTCATGTATTTTTCATTTTTCGTGTATTAAGGTTCATCGAAAGTATGCAACATGAGTACTCAGATGAGGAATAAAAGTTTTCATCCAATGAGTGTTTCAGCCCAAAATTTGAGTAAAACCCGTAGGGAGATAAGCTGAAAAATATTTTTTTATTTTTTCCCTCTAAAATTTGTTGATGTCATCTAATATTATTTCATTGTTTCCACTATTATTTTATAATTCCATAGGAGGCCCATTTTAGACCTCAAATTTTCCCTAATTCCAGCCCCACAAAATTGCAGCCATCAAATCTGAGGTGGAAAAATTGTTACGTGCTGGTTTCATCTGCCCCGTTCCCTTGACGGAATGGGTTTCCAATATGGTTCCTATAGATTAAAAAGATGGTACCATCTAGGTGTGTGTCGACTACCAAGATTTTAACCTGCATGTCCAACAGATAATTATCCAACCCCGTTCATTGACCAAATAATCAACGATTGTGCTAATTGTGAATCCTTCTCCTTTATGGATGGTTTCTTAGGCTATAACCAAATTTCCATAAAACCTATGGATCATCACAAAACCACCTTCATTTTCCCTTGGAGAATATTCTGATATAGAAAACTCCCATTCAGTCTAAATAATGTTGGAGCAACCTTTCAACGAGCCATTGAATACATGTTTCATGATATCAAACACATTGTTCAATCTTACATGGACAACCTTCCAGCCCATTCCAAGAAGTGAACCCAACATCTAGTTCATCTCAGAGCATTTTTTCTTAGGTGTAGGTTCTATAACATACGTATGAATCTGCACAAATGCATATTATTTGTTGAGCCTGGATTCCTACTTGGTTTCGTTATCTCCAAAAATGGGATTATGGTTGATCTTGATAAGGTAAAGAAAATTACTCAATTACCCACGCCACAATCCATTTTATAGCTCCAACATTTGCAAGGGAAGGCAAAATTCTTACAACAATTCATCATTAACTATGTCGAGCTGGCAAAAGGATTTATGCACCTACTAAATAAGGGAGTACCATACTTATGGGATGATCAAGCCGAACAATCATTTGATGCCTTGAAAGGGGCACTTTTATCTTCCCACTACTTAGTGCTGCCAACCCTTTACGCAACTTTCTCCTATACCTGGTAGCCTCACCATCGTCCACTAGTATGGTGTTCATCGAAATCCATGATGATCTTAGTGAGAATGTGATCTATTATCTCTTGAAAGGCTTGTCTAGGCTCGAACTTCGATATTCACATGTGGAAAAGATATCCTTGGTAGTTGTCTTTGCTTTCGATCACTTCTAGCACTATACACTATTGCGACAAAATACCATCATCACTTTAGAGAATCCCATGAGACACATTTTGTCTTTTCAAGTCATCGGAGGTAAATATTCCAAATGGATTGTTATCCTCCGACAATTTGATTTGGTTTTCACCACTGCCAAGGTGAAAAAATCCTTAGTATTCACAGAATTATTGTCAGACCTTCCCATAGTCAATCCAGATGAGAGAGCCCATGATCCTCTTCCAGATGAATCTATCTATCTGTTTGAATCAAATGATCCTTGGTATGGAGACATTCTTTTTTACCTCCAAGAACAATGATTCTGCCCTGATCTCTTGTCAGGTGACCATCGTCCCATCCACCAACAAGCTCGACACTATTTAGTGATGAACGATGCTCTGTACTGTCGTGGCATTGATACAGTTCTTTGACATTGCCTCACACATGAAGAGGCGAAACATGTTTTAATTGACTGCCTTGCTGGAGCATGTGGTTGTCATCTTTCTAGCATGGATACCACCTAGAAAATTCTATGCGCAGGATACTACTGGCTGACCTTGTTTAAATATTGTATTAAGGCAGTCTAGCAGTGTCATCCTTGCCAAATATTTACCAAGAAAATGTGTGCACCACCTGCCCCCCTACACCTGGTTATCTCTTTCAGCCCCTTTTCCAAATGGGGCATTGACTTCATCACATGCAAGCCCACTTCCTCTAATGGACACAACTACATTATTGTCATTGTGAACTTATTGGGAGAGGGATCCCCCAAGGATAGTTTTGGGGCTAAAAGCCCATGTTTGAGTTAAATTTTGTAAGAAAATGGTAAAGTCTCCACATTTTGTGGTCGCAGAGTGTGAAGGTGTTATGTGTCATAAAGGGTAGTCCGCCCTTAGTTTTGTAAAGTAAAGTCGATTGTAAGAGATCCACCCATGGTCCGCGGACCATGGGATTGTATAAAAAGACCTAAGCTCTAAGTAGTTTTAGAGACACGACATAGAATGATGAATAATTTAAGAGAGTCGTAGCTCTAAAGTAGGAAGTCTAGGTCTTGGGTTGTAGCATAGGTGGGGGCTCTGCAGCTAAGTGCACAGAGGCCTAGGGTAGAAGTCCACAACTGAGAGTGCAGACCCCTACAGTTGAGTGCGCAGGGTGGATAGAGTTTGTAAACACTTGGAAGATATTAACAAAGAAAGATATTATGCAATTTCTGTGTCTTTGTTCTGTTATTGCATCTTAATATGTTATGTATGAATTTCCTTTATTATGCTTATATGATGTGCAAATGAATACAAATACATTAGATAATTCAACGCGATCAAGGATATCTATTTACATAGTGTTAACTTTAATTATCTGATAAGATAAGAAAATCACTTAAACTAATTGGGTAATCTACACAACACGCTGCCATAGCAGCGCGAAAGTACTTGAGCAACAGGTTCGGGTTGTGCAAAGGTCGATAATGCCCTTTCGTGGAGGTATTAAAGGCCAGAATAAAGGGCTCATAATACAAGCCCTAGAGCGAAGCGACTTGCATGAAGGCAGGGATAGAAGGAATCAAACGACATCACAACCATCTCAAGGTGTGGAAACTTGGTTCTAGCATCCCCCCATACTGCTTCGGGTGAGACTTCGGTCTACGCTCCATGGGTTGATGCCGAAAGGGCCAGTAGTGTAGGGATTTGTTTGGCTAATTAACATTGAACCTGGGTCAGGCCCCCTCAAGCCAACAAATGGTTTCATTGCCAGGACTGGAATCTACATAAGAGATGTGTGATGTCGTATCAGTGGAATCTAACTAAGAAGGAGATCAGAGACTGGTTGGATAGAAAGATCCACGAATTCGCGGCGCAAGAGAACAAAAACCCACAACTAACAAAGGAACAGTGGTTGGATAGATACCTGTACACAGAGATCCACGGATCGTTTTCAGCTCCTTCCCAATTGAGCTATACAAGTGGATCGCAAAGCTACCAGATAGCCAAGGAAGGTGGAAACTTGACAGTCCTATTGTTTGGACCCCGGAGCTAATACAAAAATTAGAAGCATCTGAGGAAAAGATCACCCGCACTGTCAATCATTGGCTCGATTTCCTCATAGGAGGGTTTGTGACAGAATTCATGGTCAACACCTTAGTCAGCCACAGCGAGGCAGAGTGGCATTTTTCAAAGGACCATGAGGTAAGTACATGAAATCTTTGAATACTTGCATTAAAATGTTATTGTGCGAAAAACAGGTTATGCAGCTACCTTGATGTTCAGGACTACGCGAAGTGGAAAAACTTACAGGAATGAAGGAAACAAGGGTTCGAAGTATATTCCATTGATTTCAAATCCACGAGGTGACGAAGAAGAAATAGCGAAGGTTTCTCCGCGAAGTTCTATTCATTTAATAAGATAAGGATTCCCACGAATACCACCTCCTCCCACACTACCTCTGACCTTAACACCATCGCCTCAACTTAACCCATACCACCTCCACGTCCACCACAGTTCAGTATGGCAAATACAGTGAAGATTCCTTTGTTCAAAAGCTTAGGAAATGAGGACTCGGACCACTTCTGGTTCATTGTAACGGTTGTATGGGAAGCTCAAGGTGGTACAGATGATCATATAAAGAAGGAAACATTGGTTAGTGCTATGCAAGATTGCACGTTAACCTGGTATATTAAGTACTCTAATAATAACCTGAATGCTAGAGTGGCAGACATCCAGACAACACTGAATAGAGAATTCTATAGGCCTAAATCTGAGGCGCAGCCGATTATGGGATTCAAAGAAATCGTGATGCAACCAAGTGAGAAGACTTGGGAACTAGATCAGAGGTTGAAATGTACAATCTGCGAAGCCAACATGAGCCTAATAGACAGATAATATCGTGAGTGGTTTTTTGCTTCACTCATGCCACACTTAAGGGTTGTGCTGTCGCAACAGAAGATAACCACTCAGGCAGAGGCCTTGGAGATTGCCATGAGACTACATGAAAATCCGATGCAAGATCCAAATTTAGGAGTTCAGTAGATCCATGCACAATTAAAGAATCTATAACTTGAGATGCAAAGTTTGAAGCAAGATAGGACGGTTCGACCAGAGGTGCGCGAGGAGGTATGGTGCTTGAAATGCAAGATTCAGGGGCGTGACAAGGACCATTTCCTGATCTTTGTGAACTATATTGCAGGAGGGGGACCGATGCCTTTAAGGCTAGAAGCTCAAGCAAGAGCTAGCGTGGGGCCTGCATTATTTTGTGCTATCTTTCAGGTAGCCTGAAGATATGCCACGGATAACTGTCACTTGCTACAGAAGCTTGTATAAACACCGCAACAACTTTTCTGCAACTTTTATAGGTTGGTACGGCGTGATGAGCATACTTGCAGGAGCTATGAATTGATTATGGATAGAACTCTCGCCTATAGGGTTCAGACTAAAATGCGGCAGTGCAGAAGAGGTCGAGGTATAGGAGGACCTGGTAGAGGTTGGGGATAGTTGATTTGCTACAATTGCAAAGGGCCATGACATTATGCCTACGATTGCACTAATCCAACGCGTCTGTCGTGCAAGTATTTCATGTTGTTTGATCATGAAATGGAAGACTGTCCTATGCTGATAGATAGGATATGTGACAAGGGGGCGCTACCACCTCCACTGACTCAGAACCTGCAAATGATGAGGTCTAAATCATGCAAAGAGGATCCAAATGTAAATATAGTGCTTAGAAGTGGAATTGTGACAGGAGATGACAAGGGGAAATAGCTAGAAGATATTACTTGGGTTCGCAAAGCTCCAGCAAAGGAAACTAAGTTTGATTTGGAGTGCGCACGTGAAACCTTCATGGAAGCAAAGAAGAGCTTCACTGAGGCCTCCACCTCAAGAAGAAAGGATAAACCCCAGCAATAGATGGACCCCTCGGGCCTCTATGCTCACAACTTTCTTGGAGACCTGTATGAAGTTACTGAGTGATAGTAAGGCTGTGAAAGGGTTACAAGAGCTCATCAATAGATGTGCTAGAACCATGCTAGGTGAGCCCCACGTAGTATGAAAGATTGGCAAGTATAAAACAAGGACAGGACAGGAGATGAGACTGACCGCACAAATAGGAGAGTATGAGATGCATCAGGTTATTTTGGACCTCGGGTCAGACATGAACATCCTATCGAAGAAGACTTGGGAATGAATGGGGAGACCCGAATTGCAATGGTCTTTGATTTAGCTAAGGATGGCCAGTCAACAGAAGATCATCCCCATGGGGCGGCTGCAAGGGGTGATTGTGGATATTGAAGGTGCCAGCATGCTGGTTGTTTTTGAAGTAGTAGATATAGTGGATGACAACAATCCCTATTCTGTGCCCCTGGGAATTGACTAGGATACTGATATGAATAAGGTAATAAATCTGAAGAAGTGGAAGATGATATTTAAGAAGAAATCATTACGTGTAATAGTACCTCTAGATCCTACTGAGGGATCGCACTATATAGAACCAGTCCGCGATTATGAGAGTGACAACAATTTGGACTGTATCTATAAGATAACAGTATGAGATCAAGATTGGGTGAATCCCACCGTGGATGGATGAATTACATGGGATTGCAAGAGTTCCCGCACTTCGGATTCCGATGAAGAATTAGAGCACTGGCAGAACTGGTTACATGAAGTGACTACGCCAAACTGCAACATCATGACCCGATCACTGCATTTTGTGTCCTTAGACGTAAGAAATCTGCATACTTAAGATGGTCTGAATGAGGTAGATATCTTTTTGGATTCATTTGAAAGGGAGGTACTAGAAAAGCAATGCTTCCAGGCGTTGGATTGGGTCCCGCACGCTACGCCCGCAAGATGTTGGGGTATGCACAAGGGAAGCTTTGATGACTGGCATGAATGTAGGAGAATGATGAGAACTCACTTTCGGAAGCCAAATATGTGAATGATAGATAAGTATAATGGGTATGATGATTCGCACGCGCATTTGGCCAAATGGACCTAGACTTATGGAGAAAATCCCCAACCTGAATGGGTGCACTTGTTCTATCACACCTTGGATATTGTCATGATGAATTGGTATGTAGAAACTGAGCTCCGCCATGGGACAGGCCAATGGGATATCTTGCGTGAGGGATTCATGATGACATTTAGTTTTGAGGATGGTTTGACAATATTGATGAAGCAGTACAGGAAGTTAAAGTAGTAATCTTTAGGATACCGCAGGATCCTTTAGACTTGATTCAGCCTGAATAGGCTACTCAGTTGAGTAAAGCGCTAGAATGTTATAATGTAACTACTGAAGAAGAGGACAAGGATCTGCGGAATATTAACATTCCAGAAACAGAAGATCACCACAAGGTTCAAGACCGTAGATTGAGAACCCTGATATAACCACGTCGTTGAAAACAAAACAAGTGAACATTGGTATGGAGGCATTCCCAAATTCGCAAAGATTGGATACTAATGGGACAACATGATGGTGGATAAGGTCGCTAAATTTCTCTGCAATTACCAATATTTATTCCCTACCAAGTTTACAATGGTATGGAGGCAAAACCAAAATTCACGAAGATTGGATACTAATGGGACAACATGATGGTGGACAAGGTCGCTAAATTTCTCTGCAATTACCAAGATTTATTCCCTACCAAGTTTACGGATCTGAAACAGACAATCGGGGACCTAGGTATGATGAATATTGCATTGAAAACTAACATGAAGCCAGTTAAGCAAAGGCCTTACCGTCTTAATCTTAAATATAAGGAAAAGGTCTGCTTAGAGCTGGACAAGATGCTCGTGGTATGCATCATTGAGCCTATGGAAGAATCTAACTAGATAAGCCCAATGGTGGTACAAGAAAAGAAGCAAAAGGATGAAATAAGGATATACGTGGATCTCAAAAAGCTAAATGACACTTGTGTACATGATCCTTTCTCGCCTTCGTTCACTGATGAAGTGTTGGACAATGTAGGTGGCTAGGAATCATATTCCTTCACTAATGGATTCACCAGGTACCACCAGATCAAAATCGCACCAAAGGACAGGAGCAAGACAACCTTTGCACCTGAGTGGGGTTGTTTTCAGTACATTGTAATGCTGTTTGGATTGAAGAATGCACCTGCGATCTTCTCACGCGGAGTTGTCGCTGCATTCAAGGAATTTATTCATAAGTTCTTGGAGGTATATTTTGATGACTGGATTATGTTTGTGCTAGTTAAACACCATGTAGAAAGCTTGCGCCTGATACTGGATACCTGTCGAAGATACCAGATCGTGCTCAATATAAAGAAGTATTTGTTTTGTGTTCCTTTTGGGAACCTATTGGGGCATGTAGTTTGCAGATAGGGATTGATGGTAGATCACGCAAAGATAGCAGTAATACTGAACTTGGAAGCATCAAGGAGTGTGAAACAGCTACACGCTACCCTAGGACATATGAGATATAATAGGAAGTTTATCAAAGGCTATGCCTAGATCACCACACCTATGGTAAAATTGTTGAATAAGGATATTACATTCTATTGGAACAATGACCGTAAGAAGAGCTTGGATATATTGAAAGAAAAGATGGTCACCGCGCCGATTCTAGTCTTCCTAGATTAGAAGAAAGAGTTTCATGTGCATATAGAGCATCATGTACAACGTTGGGATCAGTACTAACACTAGCTGGTAGAGAAGGTTTGGATCATCCCATCATATTCACAAGCCGAATATTATCCAAAGCCGAGAATAACTATTCCACCACTGAGCTTGAAGGGCTAGCCATGGTGTATGTGCTCCAGAAGTATAGGCACTACTTGTTGGGAGGCCATTGTAAGATGTATACAGATCACTCCACGCTAAAGCACCTGGTCAATAAGCTTATGTTGGGGGGAGAATCTGCAGGTGGCTCTTATTGTTCTAGGAGTATGATTTTGAAGTTGTCGTAAAGCCTGAACAACTGAACATGGGACTAGACCATTTGTCACGCATCGAAATAGGGGAGGATCCCACTAATTTGCAGGAATGATTTCCTGACGCAAAACTATTTGCAGTGTGCATCGCGGATGGTCATTTTGAGGATATAATACATTTCCTAACGACAGGTACTGCACCGGAAGGATACACTGTCTAGTAGAAAAAGGAATTAGTGGTGCGTGTGGCAGATTTCTCTGTCATTGCTGGCGATATGTACAAGATGGGAAATAATGAGATATTGCGATGGTATGTACCTGAGTTCGAAAGAAGCAGCATCCTCGTGGATGATCTTGGGGGTGCTGCAGGAGGACATTATGCAGGAAGAGCGACTGTGTAAAATATTCTATGCACAGGGTTGTGGTGGCCAACCCTCCATCAGGACTCAAAAGTGTATTACAGGGCATGTGATGTGTGTCAAAGGACTGGCAGGCCATTGCGGAGGGATGAGATGCCTTTGAATCCATAGATGACATTACAACCCTTTGAGAAGTGGGTATTAGATTTCATAGGACCCATGTCATTAAGGAAATTATCGATGGAGGAGTGGTATAGTTGGTCAAATTGAATGGAGAAACCTTCCATGGAAAGGTGAATGGCAGTGGCTTGAAGCCATACACTGGCAGTCCAACCATGTGACTAGATGATTGTAGCACAATCTTAGCACTCCAGGGAGCTGAAAGGCAGCACGGGACTATAAACTACACTGATCGAGTTGGGGACTTGCATGATTGAAGGATGATGCGAGGCGAGGAAGTATCACTAGGTTCGTGGTAGCGCGGAGGGAGCTGCTCTACCTAGGGTGAGATCATGTAGCTCAGCCTGAAAATGATTGTTATGGTCACTGTTCATGAAAAGACAGTAGGAGTGAGGCCAAATGGAGCGGGCGACCAACATTTAAGACGAAATTTATGGCTTAGATCCTTCAAAATATGCCATCAATCCAACATTAATGAACTGATTTTGGGGGAATGGTCTGATTTGAATTCAAAATGCCCTATAAATTAGAAGTGGTTGTCCAACAAGAAACACTTGGCATTTTGAGTATTCAATTGTTTAGTTCTCAGACACCTATGGACCCAGAGTTCTTCGAGGTTCTCAAATAGACTCCTGCATTTGTGAACTTGCTTAAGATGTCGTGAGCACTATTAGAGAGTGTTACGTCAACGCCCCTAGAAGATATCAGTACAGAGCAAGTAGTAGAAGAGCTAACACAAGAAATGGAAACAAAGCCACAGGTAGTTGCTCCGGAAGCGTTCGAAGTAATGGCAAAGGTCCCTAAGTCACCAAGAATTTTGAGACTGAAGCCAAACCCAACCAAAGAGATTGTGAAGGAAAAGAAGGGAAAGAATCCTACCATACTAGTGCACGCGTTGCCAAGGCGAAACCCACCAAAGCCCACTACACAAGAGAAAGGCAAGGCTATAAACCTAGAAGTCGAGGAGGAAAATTCGAAGACATCTTGATGGACAGTGAAGATGTGGGAATGGAAGTAGAGGAGGTTGAAGCCTAGGGTGTGGACTCTATTACATGGTTGTCGGAGTATGTCCCTCCATGAAAGCCTACGTCCAAGGTCCCAAAGGAGATTGATGAGAGTAAGACTCCCCTGCAAACCCCTCTGCTACCAGAAAAAATTTCTTTTGATGGTTTGTGCTTGGCCCGAGCGTCGATACGAAAGCTTGAAGACTGGGACTTGGTGGATCGCGAGAAGTTCCCACACCTAGAAACCGAGCAGCTGATGCACCGCATCATAGACATGAATACGGGGATGACCACATTAGAGCCGCGAAAGTGGCTCAGGGGAGTAGAGAAGGCAAGATTTCTCAACCGGCTCTAGCATTGCACTATAACCACACCCCAGTGACAGTTTTGGTAATCAAGCAGCTACTGTGGTTGGTGCATAATGGGTGTCTGTGGCTGGAGGAATTGATACCCATCACAGATATGTTAATTCACTAAATAACGTAATTGTTGTATATAGGAGAGAATCCAGCGATGATCTTTGATGGCAAGGGCGACGAGCAGGCTCTCTTAGATTCAATGAAGGAGAAATTCAAGCTTGTGAAGAAGTAGCATGGGTACACTATCTCCAACATCTATGACCCCACTATGAAGGTAGCAATGCAGATCCTTGGAGGGAAGGTGATGTAGAAGTGTTCTGCTGATGAGGTGCTAGCGCCTGTCATTGTGCTCGCACAGCAGTGCGCAGAAGGAGTCCAGTTTAACTGGTTAGACTACCTTTGCAGAGTGTTCCTGGTGAAATTCCATGAAGCACAAGAGTAAAGCAAGATGTTCCACTATGCGTGGCTCTTGCTTCCGATTGTGCTGATAGAATGGGAGCTACTAGAGGATAGCCAGTTCCCTTTGGTTGCGCTAGACCTCCTTGAAGCAACAAAGTATGCTTCAATGTGGGCAACCAAGGACATGCAGAGAGTTCAGGACAACAAGATCTTCTAGATCTTGATGGAAATGAATATCGAGATGGCCATCAATCGCAAGCCGCGATTGTTGCCCATGGTGTACACTAATCTGTAGAGCTATGCCGAGTTTAAAGCTGATTTCCATTGAGTATCAATCAGGGCGAGGAAGGACCCTGTGAAAAAGTGGTATGACTTGTCATATCTAGCCATAGATGATGCCATTGATGGGGTGCTTCATCAATGGCTGGTGGAGTGGCACACTACCATGGACTTGGCAGTGGGTGGAAGTAAGTTTGCCATGCAGAAGAAGAAGGAGGAGGCCAAGCTAAATATGGTGCAACTAGCTGAGAAAAGGAAAAGGGAGGCCACTGAGAAGGCCTTGGCGGTAGGCAGAAAAGTGGGCAGATAAGTAGATAGGTGGCATAGAGTAGGGCTCTAACAAAGGCACGTGGTTGCCTTCACCTGAGATAGAAGAGGAAGAAACTGAACAGCACAGTGCGGACCCTCAGGATACGTCCACCTGCATCAAGCGCCCAAGAGAGCTAGAGAAGCGAGGGCCCAGAAAGAAATCCAAGGCAACCGAGACCTTGTTGGACCCTATCACATTGACAGAGGGCGACTTACATGATATTGGTGACACAGTCAGAGATGTCATCGCAGAGGCCCTGCAGCAATTTGAACAACAGAAGAAAATCATACTAGGGGATATCCAGACCGGGTTGCAAGAATTTCAAACTTGCATGTCATAGGCTAGTACGGTGTCTACCAGCTTGGCCATCGACACTTCAGAGGCTGTTGATATGCTGCACACGAAGGCTTGCAGTGCAATAGTGCTGTCGGATAGAGCACTGACCACAGACAATGAGTCTAATAGGCCCATTGTCAACGGCTTGAAGGGAGTTGGGTTGAACCTGGCAGCGCTTCTGCGCGAAGCACTCCAACTCTTGCAGGATGGAGGAATTGCAGAAATGAGGGTCCGAGAACACCGCGCCCTCTAGGTGATCAACAAACAACGGATCAATAATGAACAGATGGCCCTACAAAGAAATGTTGCCATCGCCACTGAGACTGAGGTGATGAACCAAAGCAAGAAGATCATGCAGATTGTTGAGGAGGCATGCAAAATGGTCCCAGAGTTGGCCATTCCGGAGGAAGAGCCAGTCGAGGTACGCATCCGTAAGTTGGCCACAGGGGTGCACGACACTTGGACTGAGATGGCGCGGGTTCAGCTGGAGTTGAACCTGCAAATTACTGAGTTACGGTTGAGGGCCTAGCCCTCCAAAACGCCAGAAGTAAAGGAACAGCGGGCGACCGCTATCACAGAGGCAGTCACGGTGGTGGAAAGTGCAATAGCAGACTACACACAGTTGTTCAAGCAATCATTTGAGGTCCTGACAAGCTTGCAGGAGGACCCAAATGTATAGAGGCTGGAGATAGAAACGCATGAGCTACAATAGTGCTATGATGAGGCTAAGGGCACAGTGTGAACCGTTGTGCTGACACAGACACTCACCAAGCTACAGGAGGCCAAGTAGCTGAAGGAATGGGTGGACACAATGCTGCACAAGGAAGTAGCGTTGAAGGTGCTACTAAAGCCCTAGCTGGAGGAAGCTTATGCAGTCACATAAAATATTAAAGGCAATATTGTGACTTTGCAAGCGATGCAACAAAAGCTTCAGACTGACAGCGCAGGAGCAGCGACCAAGAAGACAATGGAAGATGTGAAGCAAGCAATGGCTCAGTGCATAGTTGAGGTAGCGGTCATACGAGTCAAGTTGGATCGGCTTCGTGCAAAGATATCCATGCCTACAGAGTGAATCGAGGATGAGTCATGATGTTTATGTTGGGGGCTTGTTGGGAGCGGGATTCCCCAAGGGTAGTTTTGGGGCTAAAAACCCATGTTTGAGTTAAATTTTGTAATAAAATGGTAAAGTCTCCACATTTTGTGGTCGCGGAGCCCGAAGGCGTTATGTGTCATAAAGGGTATTCCACCCTTAGTTTTGTAGAGTAAAGTCGATTGTAAGAGATCCACCCATGGTCTGCGGACCATGGGATTGTATAAAAAGAGCTAAGCTCTAAGTAGTTTTAGAGCCACTACATAGAATGATGAATAATGTAAGAGAGTCGTTGCTCTAAAGTAGGAAGTCTAAGTCTTGAGTTATAGTGTAGGTAGAGGATTTGCAGCTGAGTGCGCAGAGGCCTAGGGTAGAAGTCTGCAACTGAGTGAGAAGACCTTTGCAGCTAAGTCCGTAGGGTGGACAGAGTTTGTAAGCACTTGGAAGATATTAATAAAGAAAGATATTCTGTAATTTGTGTGTATTTATTCTGTTATTGCATCTTTATATGTTATGTATGAATTTCCTTTATTATGCTTATATGATGTATGAATGAATACATTGGATAATTGAACACGATCAAGGATATATATTTCCGCGTTATTAACTTTAATTATCTGGTAAGATAAGAAAATCACTTAGACTAATTGGGGAATCTGTAGCAGCATGAAAATACCTGAGTAGCAAGTTCGGGCTACACGAATGTTGATCATACCCTTTTGTGGAGGTATTAAATTCCATAATAAAGGTCTCATCTTACAAGCCCTGTAGCAAAGTGACCTATGTGAAGGAAGGGATAGAAGGAATCAACGACATCACAACCATCTTAGGGTGTGGAAACTTGGTTCTAGCACCCCCCCATACTGCTTTGTGTGAGACTTCAGTCCACGCTCCATACGCTGATGCTGAAAGGGTCAGTAGTGTAAGGATTTGTTTGGCTAATCTATAATGAATGAGACAAATTTTACTTTCATGCATGTATCTATAATGAATGAGACAAATGCCAATCTAATACATAGTTTTCCAATGAGTCAACTATTGAATTAAATTCTCAAGGAATGTATTCATATGTAATAAATCAAGTCCAGTCCCTTTACATAAAAAATTCCCAAAACTTGGGTGTTTCTAAGCACAAAATGGATTTACTAAGCCTCATTATGACACCCACTGGCTATATTGTACTATTACTAAGCCTGTTGCTCATGTTAACTCAGAACAACTCTAGACAACCTCCTAAGAGGAACCATAAACCACTCTGGCACACCCATAGTGTGTCACTACATATGAGCTAGTATATTTCTCATGGAAAGAGGTGGCACACCCATGCTCAAACCCTTAAGGTTCCTAGCAACCTCGTGGAGACTCTGTGTGTCATCTCCCTCTTTGGCGACTTCCACACTTGCTCGAGTCCTCAGCAGCTAATAACCCTGCCTAGCATGGCTAGGCATGCCTGTAGGACGTACCGGTGCCACATCTGTGTCAAAAAAATGCTTCATGTCAGCACTTGTTCACCCATAATAAAAATAAAAACATTACATAAATTTCAAAAGTTAAAAAATACTTTTTGGTACTCTGATTAAACCTCTTACCTTGTGGCCCCCACTGAGTGCCAGGTGGAAAAATCAATTCTGAATCTCTTGTGTAATCCATGCTTGCATAGGCATAATCATCTATCATGATGATCTGGCCACTGAGCCACTCGAAGAAGTCATCCTCGAAAAAGTGTCTAGTTAGCCCCCCTCTAGTACGAGGTGCTAGGGAAGCCCATCGCTCCTATCTCGACTCCCTGGGACCGGCTATGTCTAGACTCATGCAAGGCCTCAGCATGGGCACTCTCTCAAGGAAAAAGGATACTATCAGAGTACCATACCCAAACTCTCTTTGGGCTTGAGTCTTGCAAGCTATCAATTCTACTTTCACTTGGTGAAGGACTCCCTCACACCAATTGAATACATGTGGCTATAAGTAGTTTATTTCTAGTAGAAACCAAGCCTTTAAAGTAACATTTTGGATCTTGGACCCTGCCAAACATAAGATCATCCATATAATTTCCCTCATTAGCATAGTTCTTGTCCACTGAATAGGAACCCAATTTCTCACTAGTGCATTGATTGGTCTACAATGTATTCGAACCAAATCTACAGTGGTCTTGGGATCTGTTCTCCCTCCTGTTATGTTTACTCAGGCACCTTTTCACGATAAACCAATGAAGAATTAAATATCATCTCTTTTGATAGAGAAATCATGATCCCAAATCCCTGAACACACCCTGATGTTCATGACATTGCTCGGTAATCTATTTGAGGAGGTCCTCCTAACCCTTCATTAGATCAGGTATATCATATTTTAACAATCTGCATCTTCGCAAACATGTTAAACTTTCCAGATCATTTAGCATTTGAAGTTCCTCATTATCATGGGCTCTTTCCCGCCACAGACTCATGATGCTAGCTCCTAGCCTGCATAAAAACACCAATAAACAATTCTCTCAGCTATTCAATATCATGGAAAATCAAGCTAGGGGTTTCGAGAGTGCACCTAGCATGGTTAACGCTGCCCCCCAAGGCCCATAGGGCATGCTAGCAGCCTGAGGTCATAACTTTGGCATCCAATCTCCATTTGATGCACACAATACCTCGTTAGAAATATCTATCCAAGGACTACAACTTTTGAGTGACCAAAATAAATACATGTGTTATAGACATTTTTGGGCAGTGCAAACCCAAGCATGAAATTTCCATAAACCAAGGGCTCCTAAGTCCCTAAAAGTTTTGTTCTAACCCCTAAAGGGACAAGGTCAACTGATTACAGCTTCTCCCAAAATTTCTCCATGAAAAACTGCTCAGAACTGGTCAAAACAGGATCATTTCAGCTGCTCCATAGCCAAAGTGCATTGCATATCACCTAAGTACACTATGTGGGTGCGTTGCATTTCAAAAAGCCCTTCTATGGGGTGCGATGGGCGAGAAATGACAAATGGCAGTGTATCCGCGAGGTGGAGAGGCATGGAATCTTCCAGAAACTTCTCCTGTGACACTTGCCTCTCTGAATTCGACCAAGGATGAGTAAGAGATCATCAATCTCCAAGTGGAAGCAAGAACTATCAGAGGGAAGACACTAATCAAATCATAAGCTGACTCATCTCCCTTACAGATATCTATATATGGATCCCTCATCCCAGAGATCCAGAGGCTGGAATTTTGCATCTTGTAAGGAATTGTTGTTGGTTTCTTGAGACAACATCATAGTGTTGGGTGATCTAAGCTTTGTATGAGGTGAAGAAGGGCTTACTTGCTGAGAGGATGATGGTGGGTCAGAACAACTGGTTGTAACTCCCTTGGCTCTTTCTTGATTATCAATAAAAGCTATTCAAGTTTTCCTCCATACTCTTGTGTCATTTATGTTTTATGCATTTGTATGGTCAATTTACATCTGATCCTAGATTGTTTATGATTATAGATCCATGTTATTGTATAGTGTTATGCTACTTTGATCCTACAGGTACTCTGTGAAGCTGGGCGTACAAGGAAGCAAGTAGCGAAGGACTATCAGGAGAGAGAGGAATCGAACTAGGAGATAAGCGCAAGACAGAGGTTGGTCTCCTTTGTTCTTCTCTCATCTATATTTCATAAAGGAAAAACGAAAGTAGCTTTACTTTGTTTGTTTCTAAGGTAGCTACCACACCTTAGTGGGATAAGCAGTTCTGTGTAGACACTTTTCCCTGTAACAAAATGGCGACTCCGCTGGGGAGCGACTAGGTTGTTTGTTTATCTTCCTTGTTGTTTATTTTATAAACTTATAGATGGAGCCTGAAGTCGAGCCAGGTAGCTTTCGAACTGCATTTGCTATGCAAATGCAAAGTAGATAAATGCCGCTTCAGTCAATCTCCGGGATTTGTTTATGAATTAAACAACTGATTTACAAACTCTCTAATTGCCCTCGTGGTAGCTCTTGGAACCTCCTTAGATCTACCCTTGTTGTTGATTTACTGATTACCATTTCCTCTACCAAAACCCTTGAACTGAACTGCAAACTATGACCCGGAATCCAAGCAAAGTCTCGTCTCTAGCCCAGCGTAGGCTCTGTTCTGTGACTCTGAAATTCAGTGCACTTCCTGAGTGTAGTAGGTGCGTTGCATTTCAAGTTCACTATGTTACAGGTGCGTTGATCAGACTAGGCATTGTTCCTCAGTTTTGGTTTCTGTGTTCATTCTTTTCAGTTCTATTCATGAGTTTTGCTGTTTGTAATTAGTATATATCTATTTGAAACCCCTTTCCTTGCTGATATTCTGCCTCCATTGTGCAAAAGAACTGTAAATGTTTTTGTGTATTTGTTGAGTCATTTCCAATTCTCCTTTGCAAAAAGTAACGTAATTGTACTGTCGTTTCTTGATTTGAAAGTGTCGCAAGTGTCGTTTTTAGTCATAGGAGAGAGTTTGGTTGCTCTTGATAGTCGATTACCCTGTTACTATTGTATTTGGTCTGAATTTGTAGTTTTTCTAGTGTCGAAAGCAAGTATTCATTTCCGAATCGTAAAGTGTTGTGATTGTCTTCATTTTTTATTTTGAAAAGAAACTTGTTAGTAATTGTCGCTTGAAAAGTAATTCAGATTTGCGCATTAGCTTTCTTTTTATCATTCACATACTAAGAAAGCCGAAAATAAATACATGCATGTGCATTTGCATTTAGACTGTTTGATTGGTTTGATTTAGGACAGTGCATTTAGTGTGTTCTCTTTGCTCTTTGTGAAAGAATATTGTCTCTCTTTCCTTAGTAGCTAGGATTTTCATTGCACAAAGAAGATAAAAGACTGTTTATCATCTTAGATTGCATTTTAGGAATTGTACATCTACATCTCGCGGTGAACCTGAAAGGCAAATTTCTTAAGGAAGATCAACTATAAAATAAATTTAATGAATCTAACAACGCTTTGGAACCTAATGCACAACATCTAGAAGTCTAGGCTAGAGATGTATTCCGGCGTCATAAAGCCTGGTAACTGTTGTTCTCACTGATGGTTGGGTGATTCCTCCACTTTGAAATGATAAGTGCCAGTACGGACTTGTGCTCCCACGTACCGTCGGGAATATTTTGGGAGACTACAATAGGCTTGATCATTTATCCATAGGAAGCCGTGTCTGCCACCCTATCGATCGCAATCCACTGAACATAGGATTCGGTAAGATTGACTGCCGTACCGTAAAAAGTATTCTGTAGTTTTGCGATTGGTTTGGTAATCCCTCTGCCTAGATTTCCAAAGCAGTCCCTTTCGTTCCTTTTCAGACTCCTTAACAGAAAAGGTCCATCTAAGCACTTGTCACTTCAGGCTCATTAAAAATCGAAGGCGACTAGAGTCATCTTTTGTTTTTTCTCGACTCTTAAAAATTGAAAAAACAAGTTGTGTCAAAGCGTCTAAAATTCATCTAATTCGGAAACATACTTCTGCTTGATTTTTAGTTGGTCGAGTAATCCACAATCGTGGAAGAAAGTCAATTGAAACCTCGTCATTCGTGGAGGCTTACGAGTCAACTGTCTTTGTCTCCAGAATCGAAGTTATTACGGACAAAGCGAACTCGTTTAACCGGTTCCAAATCTCCTGGTAAAGTTAGAACAAGTGTTCCAACAACATCAGAGACTCCAGTTACTCCAAACATTTCTAGTATCCCTGCCTTTACAGAAGAAGTTCAGCAGCCACCGAAGGACAGTAGTACTGATCCTAGTTTGAGGGTAAACACTTGTATCACTGAACCAGTTCCATCTATAACCAGTTCGGAGAGTGTTGTTCCCCAAACATCTATCGCTGCAGATTCCATACCTTCTTCGGCACCAAAAATATTCTACGGACCTGACGGTCTACCCCTTCCACCTGGTCTGATTGCTATAGAAGAAATTGTGGAGGATCCTCCATCTAGTACTCCATCGCAATTTGGAGTCGGGATCACTCTGTATCCTTCTTCATCAGAAATTAGTCTACCACCAGTGGAAGCTCCTGTAGAATCACTAGGTAATCTTTTGGATAGACTAGAAATGTCTGAACAACCGTCAACATCTAGGACTGTGTCATCTAACACAGCGACGACAGAACTTCCTGCTATCACTCCAACAATGTTTGTCGGTATACCATTTGTCCCAACTAGCTCTCAATCGCTAGAAGGAGCCCACTCAGGGGCTATTTCGACTGTATGGTCCATTCCTATTTGTTCATCCAGAGTAATATCCGGGAACTCTTATGTTGAGTCTCAGCAAATTGATCCATTTGGAGGTCAATTTGGGCAGTCCGGTCCTCAAGGGCAAACCATTCCCTTAAGTACCGGATTACTGCCGTATGGGGGCCAGTATACCCTTTCATTGTCCCCTCCTAGAGGACAGCCATACGGGAGTTCACCACAAAATTCGGGTTATGTTGGAATTACGTCAAGCGGTTGGGTACCAATACTACCTCAACAACCAAGAGTTGTATATTTGATGCAACAATGTTTACCTATGTCAAGTATACCAACTACGCCAGCTATTGTGATGGTGTCACAAGTTGAAGCGCTGCCTGTTGTATGCCAACCTCAGGTTTCTCAGGTTGTAATGCAACAGCCTCTTGACCCTGCAACTCAACCACAATCGCCGACTGGTGGAATGACACAGGTTCAAACGGGTACAATTACCCCTCATCTTGGTCAAACAATTAGTATCGGGCAACAGCACATGGCATCACAACCATGGCTAGTGAAATACCAACAACCACAATTTCAACAAGTATACCAAGGTTCTGAACAACAAATCTTTGCAAATAGTGGGCAGTCGTATACTCAAAATGGTCAAAATCAACCATTTTACAATGGTCATGCCCACCAACCTTACCAAAGTTACCAGCATCAAATGCATTATGCTGGTATGCAAAGACCAACTGCTCAGGCAATCCCATCTTATCTTGGGAATGCTTCACCTAACCTGAATCAACAGTTACCCTTCGTGGCGAATTTAGAGTTACCTGATTTAAATCGGTTAACAAATGATCCAATCGCTTATGCCCCTTGGTGGCCAGCGATTCCGCATAAACTTCCATCAGATATTCCTAAATTTAATGGAAATCCGGGTGAAGATCCGTCGAATCATGTGATGACCTTTCATTTGTGGTGTTCATCAAACACCCTAAACGATGATTCGATTAGGCTTTGCCTTTTTCAGAGGACGTTAACTGGTCCGGCAGCAAAATGGCATATCGAATTGCCCAGAGCTTCATTTGACAACTTCAGTACCCTAACCACAACCTTTTTAACCCATTTTCAGTTACCGATAAGGTACAAAACGGGAACGAAACTTCTTACCAATTTCAGACAAACAATGGCCACTCACATATCTGATCATATACATGAGTGGCGACATCTTCATAGAATGGTAAAAACGTATGTTCCTGATCAGCTTTTAGCTGAATGGTTTATTAAGTCATTATTTCCTTCCATCACGGAGGATGTGGCGAAAGGGGGAGTCGTCACAGAAGAGCAGGTTATCGCTCGTGCACAATATTTGGACTTGATTTACACTCAATCTGGCACGCTCTACGATAAAATACCTAACGCTCCTAGACCGGAATTCTCAGTCCCTCCTCCTCCTAAATCAAACAATGACTCTCATGCTGGCGATGGCATGATTGGCACAACAGACATGAAATCGACAAAGGCTACATCTGAAAATGCCTGTAAGATTTCCAGTCAAAATGCAAAAGAGGAACTTCTTGCCTTGAAAGTAAATGTCATATCGACAGATAAAGGCATAGAAACCAAGCAACCAGGGGGCAAGAAGAAAGGCAAAGGGAAGAAGAAGAAATAGGAAGAATCATCACCTGAAAAATCTTCTGCAAACCCTTCTGGAAATAGGAAACCAAATCATCCATTCTTTATATGCGATGAGGATCATTGGACATCAGATTTTCCGTATAAAGCTGAGCTTAAAAACTTCTTCAAGAATACAAATACCTCTGTAGTATTAACTGATCCGTTTCCGAATCCAGGAACAAATCTAGTTGATAGTGGAAATGCTTCCCCGTCTCAAGTGCTAATGTTGTCGGTTTCCAAACAACAAAATGATGCTTTGATATCGACAAGGAACAAATATTATGGGAATCCACAGCTGTCAGACAACAAGGATAAAGATCAACCAAGTAGTTTGACAACAACTTCGACAGAAGTTGCGCCACCCATCATTCCTGAACTGACAATAAAACCGCCAAAGGGAGTAGTACACAAGTCGACATTTAATCCTCGTGCTAAAGCAGCACAACATGATAATATAGTGGAAGATTTGGCCCAATTGCCATCCGCTATGTCGACTCTTGAGGTACTACAAAATTGCCCATCCTAAAAGCAGGCTTTATTATCAGCCATCGGTGGGATAGACCCAAAGGATCCAATATTGTATCCTTTGATCATAAAGGATACGATCCTAAGTTACCAGCTCAACTAGCTTTCCTCGTTCAAGTGAAAACCCTCAACAAAACTGTTCATCGAACGATTATTAATGAGGGGGAATCTACATATATTATGTCGATGAGTTGCTGGAAAAATTTAGGATCTCCAACCTTGTCACGATCTTCGACGACATTAAAAGCATTTGACAGATGAACATATACCCCATATAGTATTCTAAGTAACTTGAAGGTGGAACTAGGAGGAAAGACAGTAGAAATAGATGTTGAAGTAATTGACAGAAATCTCGATTACAACGTCCTGCTGGGAAGACCATGGATATATGCTATGGCTGCTATTTTGTCGACCTATTTTAGGAAGATTGCATTTCCCTTTCAAGGAGGGATTACAATCGTCGGTCAACAAAAATTCCTCCCCAATGGTTCTCAAGTTACGGGAAGCATTCCAATGATCCATGGAAGCCCCCATTCATTTCAAAATATCGGAGTAGGCCTACTAAAAGACCCTATATTATTGGGAACTTTTTCCCTTCCACCTCCAATCAATTTGGTGGAAGTAGCATCGGTAGGAACCTACAATATGATATCTTCAATTAAAAAGATCTCAGGAAATGATATCAACATGGATCATGCACAGGTATTGCCTCCAAGCCCAACAGAAATATTGTAGCAATCAATGTTCCTAGCATGGGAGGCAAACCCAAATCAACGCTCATCAAGCGTTTGGATAGATAGGTCTAAGGAATATGGCACCCCTTTAGATCCTTGGTCGCGAGTGCATGTCACCGACGAAGGAATTGTTCAATCAATGTTAATTGAAGGGGCACCATGGGAAGATTACCACCATCATTCCCTTCTTCCAGATTGTGAAGAAAATACTCCTGATGACCTTTATCATCCTTCAGTTTTTGATTTTCTATCAAATACTGTAAACACGGTGGATTCCGAGTGAAACTTGTCCAACATTGAAGATACTATCGCCATAAATATCTCGACCAAAACAGATGTTGTAGAAAATATTTATGTTGGCAAATGTTGTTCTCCTTCAGAACTGGAAATATATAACGCTCTTTTTTGCGAGTTCAGAGATGTCTTTGCTTGGTCATGTAATGAAATGCCAGGCATTGACTCGAGTATCGTTGAACACGAAATCAAGATGTATCCAGATGTCAAACCAGTACGACAACGGCTACAGCAAGTGCACCCCAAGAAAGCCGCTTCCATTAAGGCAGAAGTTGAAAAACTTCTCCATGCTGGTTTCATTTACCTAGTTCCTCTAACCGATTGGGTATCGAATATTGTCCCTGTTATGAAAAACAAGGAACAATTAGAGTGTGCGTCAATTATAGGGATGTAAATCAAGCTTGTCCAAAATACAACTACCCTACACCCTTCATCGACCAGATAATTGATGAATGCATCGGATGTGAAATCTTTTCATTTATGGATGGATTCTTCGGCTATAATCAAAAAAATATCTGCCCACAGGACCAGTCAAAGACTACATTTATTTGTCCATGGGGCACATTCGCATATCGAAAAATTACCCTTTGGTTTAAAGAACGCAGGGGAAACATTTCAGAGGGAAATGAATTATGCCTTCCATGACATCAAAAACATCGTTCAACCATACCTCGACGACCTTTCGGCTCATTCGCGAAAGCGGACTGATCATCCGCAACATTTAAGAACAATATTTCTACATTGCCGACACTACAAGATACGACTCAATCCACACAAATGTGTATTTTGTGTCAGTTCTGGTCATTTACTTGGCTTTGTAGTCTCGAAAGGTGGGATTCGTCTCGACCCATGTAAGGTTCAGGTAATCATAAATTTGCCTCCACCTTCCAATTTGCTTCAGATTCAGAAACTCCAAGGGAAAGCAAACTTTCTGAGGAGGTTCATTCCAAATTATGCCGAACTTGCTAAAGGTTATACGTGACTTTTGAAAAAGGAAGTACCCTTTGTTTGGGGTCAGGTTGCACAAGCTTCCTTTGATGTTTTAAAAGAATCCCTAATGAAAGCATCATTAATGTACGCTCCTGATTATCAAAAAGACTTTAACCTGTATCTGGCTGCAGCGGATACAACCATCTTAATGGTTTTAGTTCAAGAAGACAACGGAACTGAACATCCTATATATTATTTAAGTAAGAACTTAAATGATACAGAAAGAAAATATTCTTATGTTGAAAAGCTAGCATTCGCAGTTGTTCAAGCAATACAGAGATTTCGACACTATGTCCTCTTTCGAAAAACTACCATTCTGTCAGATTGCAACCCCATGACTCATATATTGTCGCGATAGTTGCTGGGGGGAAAATATTCAAAATGGATAGCAATTCTACAAGAGTTTCAACTGGAATTTGTAAAATCCAAGTCAAAGAAAGCTCTGGTTTTCGCAGAATTATTATGCGATCCCCCATCATCGTCCAACGATGAAACATTCGAAGAAACGATCGTGGATGAAAATTTGTTTATGATATCTTCAAGCAATCTGTGGTATGGGGATATAATCATTTATCTCCAAACCCAAAAATATATGCCCAATACCTCTCACTCCGAACAAAAACGTATTCGATACCAATTAAAAGACTACATGATCGTCGGTGATACACTTTACCGTCATGGTGTCGATACAGTTCTACGGAGGTGCCTCACTCATGAGGAAGCCAAAAAAGTCCTGAATGATTGTCATTCAGGTGCGTGTGGGGGGCATCAATCTGGTTACGCTACAGCACAAAAAAATTTACGAGCAGGATACTTCTGGCCAACAATGTTCAAAGATTGCATAACCGCAGTCAAAAGTTGCCATGCTTGTCAGATTTTTGATAGCAAAACCAGAAGACCACCCGCACCTCTATAGCCAATAGTTGTTGTCGGGCCATTCGCCAAATGGGGCATTGATTTCATGACATGTAACCCCACCTCGACCGGGGGGCATGGGTATATCATAGTCGTAATTGACTATTTTACCAAATGGGCTGAGGCGATGCCTACATTAGATAATACTGGTGAAACAACTGCCCTCTTCTTTTTCAATCATGTAGTCACCAGATTCGGCGTCCCACAAGCTATAGAAACAGCTCGTGGATCGCATTTTTGCAATCACATGATGGTCGAATTAGCTGCCAAATTAGGGTTGTCTCACGACAGCTCTACTCCATATTACCTGCAAGCCAACGGACAAGTTGAAGCAATCAACAAGGTCCTGAAGTGCATGCTGCAAAGGATGATTGGAGTTCACAAAAGAAGTTTGCACCTAATCCTGTACTCAGCCTTGTGGGCTTACCGAACATCGGTAAGGAATGCAACCGGGTTTACACATTTCCAACTGGTATATGGCCTAGAAGCAGTCTTACCAATCCAGTGTGAAATCTCATCCCTCAAACTCGCAATTGACCTTCTCCCCGGGACTTCAGAAGAGGAGGCTTGTTTCTTGGAACTAATCCAATTGGATGAAACCCATTGTGATGCCGCTTTGGCTAACGAAGCCCATAAGAAATGAGTCAAGGCGCAGTTCGACAAGAATGTCAAACCCCATGTCTTCTCAGAAGGTGACTTGGTCTTGCTTTATGACCAAGAATCCGATAAATCGGGGGCAGGTAAATTCAAGTCTTTATGGATGGGCCCCTATATTGTTAAGCGAGTGTTAGCAAAAGGAGCCTACGAGTTAATGGATTATGACGGGATTCCACTGGCACAACCTCAGAATCGGTTGTACCTCAAGCATTACTATGCGTGATTCGGTATAGTAACCTATATGCTTTTGTTATGTTTTTGTTTTCGCTAAAGTATTTGTTTTGGTCAAGTAATCCACTTTTTACATTTATTGCAGATGTCAAACCTATTGGAGTCATGTGTTGGATATGCCGACGGAGTGAGTCGTAGTTCGTGGAACCTATCTTCCACGACTTGGGCCATTTTTGATCCAAGTGGCGAGTTAGTAAGTTTCAGAGGGGTATGTATTGGTCGATCAATGAATAACATCTCTGAATATAGTGCGTTGATAGAACTTCTCTCTGATGCCATCACACATGGTATACGCCGACTAATTGTCAGGCTAGACTCACAACTCATCATACTACAACTCAGTGGTATCTACTCTGTTCGAAATCCAACTATTTATCGCATGTTCCTAAGGGTTAAGATTTTGGAAAGGCAATTTGATTTTATTCAATATCAACATATTTCCATAAGCTTAAACACATTAACTGACTCAGTGGCAAATTATGTGTTAGATAGACATTTGCAACATTTATAAAAAGAAGCATCCCATCAATATTTGCATTTCGATCATGTAACTTAACCAAAATAAAACTCTGAAAATCAAAAATATATATATATATATAACTGTTTATGGTTTACACATAATGTTATGTAACCAAGAAAAAATTGGTCAAATGACCCAAAACTCAAAATGCTAGGGGACACCCTAGTCTAATGGTGCTTGTGATAGCAAGTCACAGCCTGTGCGATCATGCGTAAGAGCCGAGTCCATCGTCTTTGCACACCAGTAGTATGCTGCTGCAACCTCAAAGGTAGCTCGTCAGTCATCACATCTGGAATACCAAGAGTGAGGCCCTCGACCTGGTCCTGTAATGCTGTGAGAGTCTCCTGCTGGGGAAGCAACTGGCACTCTCAGGTGTACTACTGGCCGAACAGGACCGACATCTGCATGAACACATGAGTTTGATTAGTCTTGATAGAATAAAGCACAAGGAAATTATAAAAGAAAAATGATAAACAGGAATATGGTCAAAGAATTCACCAATGGCACTCCTTTGTTCACCAGCCGACAGTACTAAATCTGGGTCACCCTGGAAGTCCATACCAGCATATGGATACTCGGAATAAACCATCTCTTGACAATCAAACCACCCGAAGAAGGTATCAGAAAAGGAAATCTGAGACTGACCAGCATGTCTAGACATATGGTCGACCCATCTCTGCATACGTGGTTCAGTCGGTGAAGGTAAATCGAGTGCAATATACTGCGGCTGCATCAATGGTATCTTTTCCAACGCGAAGGCAGTCAAGATAGAACCATACCCAAAGTTCTTCAGCCTCACACTCTTCACCTTGGTCAACTGTTCTTTCATCACAAGGAGTACTGCGTCACACCAGTTGAACACCTTCGTTTGGAGACATTCCAAGGCATACTGCATATAAGATCGGTTGGCTACATGAAGAGCCGCACCACCAGCCATCCTACCAAAAGTGAACAGAATAGTCCTGAGAGACCTGTCCACTACATTCAAGGGGATGGATTTGCCCCTAATCTGGAACACCTGGCTGGTAGGATCCCAAGCATCGAGCAAATACTGCAGCAAGTTGATTTGTTGTCTCATGCTATAAATGCAGAAAAACTTCAACAAGCCACAGTTCCGCAGTGCGTTTACTGTAACCGAATCATGTAAAGCAAGCATGTCCTCTTCTTCATGCTCACGTTCTCGCCATGTAATAGTCATATTGCTCCAAAATTCTCTGAAAACAAACAAGAGAAGAGTTGGACCCTGATTTTGGTGAGAAATAGGAAAATTTTCCATCAAAAACTGTGCATAAATTTCCTTCCTTGCGCCCATTGCACCTACAGTAGTGTTCTGGGTGCGTTGCATGTTATTTGGCCAGTAGACAGACTAACATCCAACACACCTTTCGATACACAAGGGGTGCGCTGAAGCCAGGGCGAGTTTTTCAAACCCGAGAGGCTCAGAAAAAACTAGGAATCAAGCTCAGAATGCAAAATGGAAAGCAGGAAATGAAAGAGCTCAGGTTTAGCTCCTACCTAGTCCAGACAGCACCGAGAATCATCCACAGAATCTTCCGGAATCAGCTGATGAAAATCAAGGGGGAAAAGCACCTCCAAAGCTCCAAAAAACCAAAGTTCAAATGAAATGGTAAAATGAGAGCTAAAAGCACTTTTAAATTACTTTTTTCGTAATTCAAGTAAAATATTAGTGTTCTAACTCATTTTTCAAACATGTATTGTTCATTTCTAGCTAGTTTGATGAAGCAATTGAAAATCCAATACAATCTTTGAAAGAACAATGCTATTTATGGTAAACTCAATAAATGATCGTTGTATCAAGCAGTTTTACCACATAGTTCAAGCTCGTTAAAAAATAAACATAAGTCATGAGAGAATTTTTCTCCCCACGTTTAAGCTCATTAAAAAATGAACTATTTCCCAGTAAATAACCATCGTGAATGTAGTACTTCAGCCTTTAAAGCCTTAGTCATGTTCTCATCATCACCTCCACTTTGTATTGGCCGATCATTCACCTCCATTTGATTGTTTACCCCTTTTGAGGAACATCTGCAAAGAGTGATCCCACTAGCCATCCTTGTAACACTACCGTGGTTGGAAAATTCCAAACCTTACCTGGAATCAACTGCTACCCAATTTTATCACTCGTTCCTCAAAAAAAGAAACGAGTCTTCTTTAAGCGCTTTTCAACTGACTCGTAAAATATGAAAAGGTTGCCGAGCCATTGGCCTCTCCAGCTCGTTAAAGGGACTGGAAGTGCTATCCCTCCTTTAGATTTTAATTTTTTTGGACCTGAGGGATTATTACACAAAAAGATCGAGCGCTTGTTTTGTTCGGCTCGTTAAAAGTATCGAAAATTCATCCCTTCTGTATTGTTTTATACTTTTTTAGACTTAAGGGATTAGATGACAAAAAAGGATTTTTGGAGTTTTCTTTACGTCCCTTTTCAGCCTCTCTAAAATTGAAAAGGACCGAGTTATCTTTGTCGTTAAACTCGTTAAAACTTAATAGCGACAAACTTGTCCATAGAAGACAAGAACGAGTTTCACTATCGCTAGGCTCGTTAAAACATAGTGATGGGTTTGCCCGAAGGGAAAATTATAGAACAAGCATATGTTATCCTCCTCAAGCTTGACAAAAATAAAGAGGTACTGGTCAGCAATGACTGGGGAAAAATTGGGAAGAAAACTTGAAGAAACTTTGTTGGTAGCAAGTCGCTCTTGAACATGACACTTTCACTCCGCATCCAAGTCGGGTTGGGTTGTTTCATTCACCGGTCACATCACCATGGTCCCATCACACCATCCACATTTGGGGTTAATGCTACCAATCCATCACGTCAGTGTCATCGATATGTTCAAGAGAATTCACCTGTGTCTCACCTACTGCAATACATTTACACTCCATTCTTTCATGACCACCACCCTGAACCTTATATCACCAGATCGGTTTCACCTCCATTAAAATCATTTGCTCCATTCCGTGTCATTGATGTGAGATTCATTAAGGCTCTCCTATGACGGATCGCTTCTTGTTGACATCAGCTCATTATCCAAGAAGTTGATCTAGGAACACCCCGTTCAGTACTTTGAAGCTTGCATGCCTCAATGGCAAGTTTCTCACTTCCGGCGACAGGTTTACATCAATGACCTTCAACCGAAAGATTTTGCGTGTTGTTCGATGCCAAGTCCTTTATTCACACCACGTGAATTGTACAGCAGTACCTTGAGGGTCATTATCATTATCGATGATTCCTGTCGCGCCTGTTAACAGCTTACATCATTGGCTGGTAATCAGGCGATGTCTTCCCATGTTCGACTCCAGAACATCTCTCACATGGATAGACTTGTACTTCGAGTGAAGATCGAATGATATTGAAGACCCCGGATCTAGTTTCATCCATCCGGGCTGCGATCTATATTCGGGGAAATAAAGACATCAAATGTACATCATTGCTGCAGAGATAATCATCCAATCAAAGGGATGATTACTCTACTAGAATCATCAGTCTACATTCAAATGATTGTCTGTCCTATGTACATGAAAATGAATTTATAAAGCTGAGCATGGGAATGCCCGCCTCAGCTAGATCATGAAAATATTATGAAGATAATGTATTGTATTGTATCTTATTACAGGTCTCCTCCCAGCTTGAAAGAACTTCGGATCCTCATAATAAAGCATTTCACCCGACATCAAAAGATTAACAACCTCATGCTTTAGGGGGCAACTGTTATAGACATTTTTGGGCACTGCAAACCCAAGCATGAAATGTCCATAAACCAAGGGCTCATATGTCCCTAAAAGTGTTGTTCTAACCCCTAAAAGAACAGGGTCAACTGATTACAGCTTCTCCCAGAAGTTCTCCATGAAAAACTGCTTAGAACTGGTCAAAACAGGATCATTTCAGCTACTCCATAGGCAAAGTGCATTGCATCTCACCTAAGTACACTCTATGGGTGCGTTGCATTTCAAAAAGCCATTCTATGGGGTGCGATGGGCGAGAAATGATAAATGGCAGTGTCAATCCGCGAGGTGGAGAGGCATGGAATCTTCTAGAAACTTCTCCTGTGACACTTGCCTCCCTAAATTCGACCAAGGATGAGTAAGAGATCATCAATCTCCAAGTGGAAGCAAGAACTATCAGAGCGAAGACACTAATCAAATCACAAGCTGACTTATCT
This sequence comes from Pinus tabuliformis, assembly GCA_031772625.1. Lineage (NCBI taxonomy): Eukaryota > Viridiplantae > Streptophyta > Pinopsida > Pinales > Pinaceae > Pinus > Pinus tabuliformis. Next base: position 744,293,777 of record CM062807.1, on the reverse strand, counting down.
CCCTTATAGATATCTATATATGGACCCCTCATCCCAGAGATCCAGAGGCTGGAATTTTGCATCTTGTAAGGAATTGTTGTTGGTTTCTTGAGACAACATCATAGTGTTGGGTGATCTAAGCTTTGTATGAGGTGAAGAAGGGCTTACTTGCTGAGAGGATGATGCTAGGTCAGAACAACTGGTTGTAACTCCCTTGGCTCTTTCTTGATTATCAATAAAAGCTATTCAAGTTTTCCTCCATAATCTTGTGTCATTTATGTTTTATGCATTTGTATGGTCAATTTACATCTGATCCTAGATTGTTTATGATTATAGATCCATGTTCTTGTATAGTGTTATGCTACTTTGATCCTACAGGTACTCTGTGAAGCTGGGCGTACAAGGAAGCAAGTAGCGAAGGACTATCAAGAGAGAGAGAGGAATCGAACTAGGACATAAGCACAAGACAGAGGTTGGTCTCCTTTGTTCTTCTCTCATCTATATTTCATAAAGGAAAAACGAAAGTAGCTTTACTTTGTTTGTTTCTAAGGTAGCTACCACACCTTAGTGGGATAAGCAGTTCTATGTAGACACTTTTCCCTGTAACAACATGACCATGACCCATGTTGGTCCTCGTTTTCCCAAAAAATGTCATTTAGGGCCTCAAAATGGCTCTGGAAGTTCCGGCCCTGAAAAAACTGCCAAAAATAGTAAATTGTGCTACAATTAAGGAAATTAAAAAATTGAAAGAGACAGTTTTGGGGGTCCAAGTGGGATAGGTAGGTGGCCACCAAAATCCACCTGGATCATTCCTCCCCCATTAGGAAGCAATGGTCCCCATTGCATTGAGTGCCTCCATCAAATGGGGAAACTTATGCTGAACTTGGTCCTTGGTGAGTTGTTTTGCAATCTCTGATGTGTCTAGTAATGGTGAGAAGCATGATCGAGGGCGGTCCACATTGAACAATCGGTGCAAGCCATGGAATGGGGGAATGTTGTGCTCCAAAGCATTGTTTCCCATAGCCTTGGTAATGGTGTAAGAACCATATCAGAGTGGTATAAGCTTTTGATGGGCTCCTGTAAGGTGTTCTTTTTGGAAATGCAACTGAACTTTGTTGCCCACCAGAAACTTGTGTGGCACCCAATGTTGATCATGTCGCTACTTGTACTTGGAATTTTCCACAATGGAGCAGTGATATATTGGCCCGTTGGGTAGAGGTTCTCTGGGAGTCAGATCGAACGAATGCTTGACCTGACAGTGCAACGGTACCCCTGTGGGTGAGGAGAAGATGTTCTTGTCTTCTTTCATGACTGTATCCACCTACTTCTGCTGCGTGGAGGAACCCTTCTTGGGGGCCATGGATGTGGCTATGATCTTCCCCTTACTTTGAGAGTGAACTAGAAAGAAAATAAATTTCCTAGTCTGGGAGATGATCTTACTACCTTTCTTAGTAGAGATCAAAGAAGCGGTAGTAGGTGGGGCTACCTCTGATATCCTCTATAATGTATTACAAAAAGAAATAATAACAGCACTAGGCCTTGAGTCATACACATCATGTCTCTTCCACAAGTATGGTTTCCCTAATAATACATCACAAACATCCAGAGGTGCAACATCACACAATACCTCATCTGTGAAGGGCTTGATGCTGTAGGGAAGGCAACACTACTGGCAGACTCAAAGATCTCGTCCTTGGTGAAGCCACCTGATGTTGTAAGGTTGCGGGTGTGGTATGGTCGATAGTACCAGCTGCTTCATGACTTCTGTTGAAATGAGGTTCTTTTGGCTACCACTATCGATAATGAATTGCAGTGATGAACCCTTCACCCACATCTATGAGTGGAAAAGATGCTCCCCCTCCTCTGGATCTTCAGGCTCATTCTTCTAGACCTTAGGGGTGGCAACTGTGGTGCTAGGCTCCAGATCAATGATCTTCTTCCCTTTTTCATTCCTCTTGTTGGGTTTTGTCTCAGGGTCGGAACTGCATCTAATTCTAAAGCCTTCAACTTGGCCACCAGCGACTGCTTGGCCTGACACTCACTTGTGTTATGAGTGGGGCTCTTATGGAACTCACACCACTTTCCTATGTCCTTATTTGACTTTGTGGTGTTGTTCTTGTCTTGCAACTTCGAAGGTTTTCTTCTATCACCCTGCCTTGGCTTTGTCCTTTGTTCTTCAAATTCGCATATCCAAAGTCTCACTTCTTTTGTTTAAACTTCTACTTGATCTTGACAGCGTATCGATACATCATACCGAGTGAGGAGATGTTCAGGAACTCTGTCTCATCCTAGATGTACTTGTGTAGGCAGTTGTGGTACTTGAGTACCAAATGTTTCTCAGAATCCTTGATACCCAACTTCATGCGAAGGGTATGAAAAATATTTGTGAACTCTGACACATCTTGGTCCCTTCCCTATCGTCCCATGGTTTGCTTTATGTATTTGTCCTCATAGCTTCTCACAAGGTAGTACTGCTCCTTGGTCGCATCCCAGAATGAATTCCAAGTGGGTGCGGCTGAAAACAGTGAAGCTGTACTTTCATCCTTCTACTCAGTATAGGTTTCCCACTAGTCCTTGACGTGGGAGGCTATTTTGAGAAGTGAAAAAGTGATCTTTTCCCAGCTAGAAAAATCATAAATGGAATAACACCGTTCTAGCAAATTTAACCATTTATCTACAGTGTTTGCATCTATCTGACCCTCAAATATGGGAATGTCAAAGTTAACTTGTACCTTAAATAGTGTGGCACTTCTAGAGTAGCTATCGGAAGTAAATGTGTCACCCCTAGGTAGTCACTAAAGGATCTGGGCAAAGTTGTCCATCATCGAGTTCCTTTGTCACTCGGCTTTTTCGAGCAAGGTTTTGATATGATCTCTTGCCCCCTCATCTTTCTTTTCATCCACCAAGGGAGGCCGTCGAGATTTGTGAGGCTAGTATTGTAAAGGTTAGACAAGTTCAAGCCCTAACTCTTTGTATCTTATCCTCATTGGGGACATGCAAAGAAAAACAGAGAAAGAGAAAACCGCTCTGATACCACTGATTTGGATTTAAATAGGAACACAAAAAATTATAGAGATAACCATAAATACAGAGGTGCAACAGAAATAATACTTCATTTCATTAATGTAAAATACTGAAATATGCTTACAAACAGAAATGGAAATAAACTAGCTCGGGCAATGGTTGCTTATCTCTGAGAAGAGATGTGGCGGCTACATGCCTCTAAACTGTGTTACAATGAGACTCAAAGGCCTATTTATTGTTAAGAAACAATGGAAAACCCTAAACATCCGAAAACCTAAGCCTAGGAGATGAAGCGCCAAACTATGGGCCCCATTTGGGTAAATTGGTAAATCAACTTCCCGTGGTTGTAACTTTGGCATACGATCTTCGTTTGATGCACACAATACCTCGTTAGAAAGATATATTCGAGGACTACAATTTTTGAGTGACCAACATCAGTCCATTGCTCATGTTGGTCCTCATTTTCCCAAAAAACCATCGTTTAGGCCCTCAAAATGGCTCCGAAAGTTCATGACCCGAAAAAAGCTACCAAAAATAGTAAATTGTGCTACAATTAAGGAAACTGAAAAACTGAAAGAGACAGTTGTGGCAGTCCAAGTGGGATAGGTGGGTGGCCACCAACATCCACCAGGATCTGTTTTATAGAAATAATACATAGGTTCAAGGATGATACAAACATGGTTTCGAAAAAATATTGACAATGGGCTTAGTGTTGATATAAACACAGATTTGTGGTGATAATACTTTTCTTTTGTTGCTAATGCCTTGCTTCTGGTGTGATAAAGATTGACGTGTATGTTATGGTTCATGTACAATGAGATTAAGTTTTTCTTCTTTCATTTGTGAGAAAAACACGATGAGGCTCAAGTTATTCTGGTTTTAGATACATTATTAATTTCCCAACTCTCGTGTGTTTTATTTTTGAAATCCAAATTTATTAACTTTGTAATCACGGTCATTTCTTTTCGATCTCCTCCTAATCCTACTAGCGTTATAGAAATTGATCATTATGTCTCTATAGGTAATACAGATGATATTTTGTAGTTGCTAATCTGTTAGAAATACAATAGGTTAAATTGGTCATTTTTGTATATTAAAAGAAAGTAAATACAATTGAATGTATAGAGAGTGTTCAATCATGCCCTAGAAGTAATGCCTCTCTAGCTTAAAAATATAATGTAAAAGATTATAAAATGTTTTTTTACCACAATTATAAAATTTATAAAATTATAAAAATATAGAAAGAAAGTCAAAGTAATGCCTACCTAGCTTAAAAATATAAAGTAAAATACTATAAAGTTCTCTTTTACTACAACTATAAAAAATTAAAAATTAAAAAATGCATAAAGCAAGCCAAGATTTGTTTTAATTCTCACTACTTTCGTGCCAAAGTTAAAAATACTTCTATTGGTTTAGAAGACCATATGTATTATTGTAATTTCCTCCCATAATGTTATATCACCTGCTTCCTAATTACTCTTCTTAATGCGACAATGATTAATGGTATTCCTGATTTTGTTTTAGAATTAGTATTCAATTTAAAGAGTTTGCTATAAATACATGAATATGAAATTGAATATTGAAAATTGTTATGCATTAATACATAAATATTTTGGGATAAATAATTTTTTGTACATGATTTTGTTTGTATAAGTTTCCTATAAGTAATTATATGCAAGAATATTTTTCAGTTTAGTTTATATGTGTATGTTTTTAAATGGGAGTGTGGATTTGTTTGTTGTTAGCACTTATTTACAACCATATTAGATCCATGCAAACCAGATCTAGCAAGCACCGAGAGGGATCAAATCTCTCCAATTTCAAATCCTTCCTCATGTTTTGCACTCAAAAAAGAGGTTTGCACCTCGAGAGGCTTGATTCCTCACGATGCTTGATAGGTCTCGGGTTAAGATGGACCTAGGATGGTTTTAATGAATTAAAATTAATGGTAATTGCACTAAGACACACTTTCTAGTCCAATATGGAAGTGATGTTGTAATGTGTGTAGTTTAAACAAGTGATGATTTTTCTTAAATAGGGATGGTTTTTCCGGCATGATTTTGATTAAATTCAATGATTTGTTTTTTAAATCCAAGTTACAACTGTCAACTTTTAGAATTTTGGGGACTCCAAGGGTGACTGAGGGTCTTTAATCCATTTCCACTATTAAAAATGATTCATACACTCCCATTTTCATATTTTCTATATATATATATATATATATATATATATATATATATATATATATATATATATATATATATAGATATATATATATATAGATAGATAGATAGATAGATAGATATCATCGGATTCTCACAAGAAAATCATCATTCATGCTAAATTATCACCTTCTTAGACAAGTTTGTTGTAATGTCCTATCATGTTATGTTTTGTAAACATTTTGACCTGGTCAAATTACATCATAATAATAATAATAATAGATGAATAAATAAAATTATTAATTATAATTATTAATTAAAATATTTTGACTTGGTCAGATTACATAAAAATAAAATTAAATCAAAATATAATTAAGAGAATGAAATAAAATAATAATTAAACCAACCTAAATTCATCTTAACTTTGGATCTACCAAGTGTTGAGAGGGATCAGATCTCTTGAGGTGAAAACCTCTTTTAGAGTGAAAAGAGATTTGATCCCTCTCGACGCTAGTAGATCAAAAGCTACGATGGATCTAGGATGGTATAAAATAATTTACATTTAGTATTTTAAAAATATTTATTGTATTTTAAAATTATTTTAGCAAGATTTTAAGTAAGGTTAGATTTATATGTGCTTAAGTTCAAAATTTAATATTTTACATAATGTTTTTTTGGGAAATTATTTGAAAGGGGATAAATATTTTGGAAAATCAACAATAATAAGTAAAAACAATTTAAAACCAAAAGTTTTATGTATATATTGAGGGGCATTTGTTTGTATGGTTGTAGTGGTAAAAATACCTAGACTCCTACATCAAAACTTCTTTCACTACGATGTTGATTTGCCTTTTGTTTCCTTCGATTCTCTGTGAGAGTCAGGTTATTTTCTAATAGTTGGAGAACTTGTTTTTTATGCTCGATGTGATATTCCACTACTTGAACCTTAGAATTTTCTCTTCAAGATGATGTGATGGATGGTGGATGATATCCATAAAGTGCCATAAATGGGGTCATTTTTGTTGGAATATGGAAGGAAGTGTTATACCATCATTCAGCTAGAGGCAACCACTTGACCCATTGTGTTTTTTTATCCAATACAAAGTTACAAAGATATCCTTCCAAACATTTGTTCGCTATCTCAACTTTCTCGTCAAATTGAGGATCATAAGATGAGCTATGAGCTAGTTGAGTACCAAGACAAGAAAATAATTTCTTCCAAAATTTTCTAGTGAAAATGGGATATCTGACACTTACAATAATCTTGGGGTTTCCATGTAGCTTTTGCATATTTCATAAATGAAGTAGAAATTGTAATGGCTTTAAAAGGATGAGATAATGCACAAAATTGTGGATACTTGGTAAGTTTATCAACTACCACCATGATGACACTCTTTCCTTCACAATTGGGTAAACATGTGATCAAATCCATTGAGACCTCCTCCAAACAATGACTTCGAATGGCTAAAGGTCGTAACAAACCCGGTGTCTTAATTGTCTCAACTTCATTTTGTTGGAAAACTAAACGTTTTGCCACAAACTTCTGAATAGCATATTTAGGGTTATCCCAAAAGAAATCCTTCTTGACCCTGTGGTAAATTTAAAAAATCCTAAGTTCCCTCCTAAGCGGGAGGTGTGCAAATCCAAAATAATATTTTTCTTGAGGTGGGAATTGTTACAAAGATATAAGCGATATTTGTACCATAATGAATCATTTTTTTAGCTAAATGTATCAGATGTTCTGGGATCTTGCTGCAATTCTTGAATGAGTTCCACAACTCTTCATCATTCTTTCATTCATCCGTTGCTTTAGTTATCCAATCAGGATCGATAATAGAAATGGAACAAAGCAATGCTTCCACATCCTCATTCTTTCTTGAGAGTGCATCTGCAACAACATTTTTCTTCCCTCTTTGTAGATTATTTCAAATTCATAACCTGACATATTTGTGACTCATTTTTGCTACTCTTCTGAAGATAATATTTGTTCCATAAAGTATATAAGACTATGATGCTCTGATTTTACCTTGAAGTGTCTTCCCATTAGGTAAGGTCTCCATTTCTTTAGTGCATGTAGTATTTCCAACATTTCCTTCTCATAAATAGGTTTGTGTAAATATTTTCCTTTGTTTGAATGACTTTGAAAAGAAATGGGTCTTCCTTCTTGCATTAAAACAACACCAATTTCATTTCCTAAGGCATCAAATTCCACAATAAAGTTTTTTTTGAAGTCAGGCGCAGCTAAGACCAATGCTAGGCGCATTGCCTATTTAATATGTTCAAAGGCCTTAGTCCCTTCTGGATTCCAACAAAATGCTTCTTTCTAAGAAAATGCATATTTCTTCAGTAGTGTTTGTAGATGTGTTGTTATTCTCCATAATTCTTAACAAACTTGTGATAATACCCTGTCAACGCAAGAAAGCCTCGAATATGTTTTATGGTTGTGGGGATTTTCCATTCCTTAATGGCTTTAATTTTGTTAGGGTCTACTTTAACACCCGCATGAGATACAACATGATGCAAATATTTCACCTCCTATACTCCAAAGAAACGTTTGGATGTTTTTGCATCTAATTGTTTCTCCTACAATAATTTAAGCACCCTGTCAACATGTTGAACATCATCCTACCAAGACTTGTTGTAAAATTGTATATCATCAAAAAATACTAACACAAATTTTCTAAGGAAGGGTTTGAAAATGGAATTCATCAAACCTTGAAATGTCGAAGGTGCATCAATAAGGAAAAAAGGCATGACCAAAAATCCATAGCGACCCTCATGATTTCTTGATTTGGAATTTATACAAGACAAAGAATTAAAGGTATTACAGACTCATGTTCATGAATGTGCCTATGTTACTTATGCAACGGATCGATAGGATTACTAGAATACATAGACACTGAGGAAATCAGAGAAAACATAACAGTCAAACATGTAAAGAAAACAAGTTTAATAAGGAGTTCACCCAATGCTCTTGGGCTACATCTCCTGGTCCTGCCTTTCAGTGGTGGCCTCTCTATTATGTTCTCAAGCAGAGTTTTTTACAACAGTGAGCTCGATTTGAGACTCACTAAACAGAATGAAGTCAGTAGGAATGGAGTGCACAGACTCTCCTTACTAAAACTCAACCTTTAAGGGTCATACTATGGCCTATGTCGAGGAGTTTGCTTGAACCTCTCAAGCCTTCAATGGAGTACACAGACTCTCTGACTCCCTCTAGCTCTGTCTGGATCGATGCTGCCTTCAGGTCAGCTTGGCTTCTACTCTCTGTTCTCTATTATTTTCTTCTTACGTCTCTGTTAGTTTTTGCCTATCCTCTGCTTCTGTCAGTTCATGGTTTTAAAGCCAATCTGTTCTTTGACTGCTCGTTTTAGCTTCCTGGCCTTTTGGTTTCCTTACCTTTGTCCATTCAAATTCCTCTGCTTTGCGTCATCATCATTGGGTAACACCTCGCAGGGAGGTGGCCACCTGTTCCCAACGAACTAGGTGTTAGATTCCTAGAATCATTTTAGAATGGTCGTTAATTCCGTTTGCTTCAAGATCACCCGCAAATCATGAATAGTTTGCCAACTCATCATCCATGTTGGACTTCAAATCCCCTATCATCTTGCTTTTTGACCTATCAAATCTAGTCAATCATCGGGAAGTATCTTCACCGTTGATCTGGGACCCCAGATCCTATGGTCGTCCTTCATATTAGGTAGACAAGTCACACGGTGTTTACCCGTCTGATGCAGGCGGTTTTCTATCTCATCCGCCGGATGCGTGTCGCTCAATGTATGGCATCAGATGGGACTCAGTCAAAACTGCTTACCACCTCGAGGCCTTCTGATATCCTGTTGGTTTGTGGAATCCCATGCTATGGAACTAAAACAATTACTTTTTCATTTTTCATAGCGATTTTGGCTCTGGGTGCTTCGGGGCTTTCCTTCACTAAGGGGGACGCCCTGCCTTAGCACTAATCGCGTATCAGAAACCACCCCCGTTTCTTGATTTGGCCTCTGGTTTTGCCAGTTTGCGCCAATGCGCATTACCATGGGCCAACGATCTAAGCGCTCGACCGAGGGTCCTCGTTGCTCCACTCTAGCCACAACTACAACTATTACGAGGATTTCTTTTGATAGCTTTGATCCCTTCTAGGACTTGAATCTTTTAGCATAATTTGAAATAGTCATGAAAACTTAGAGAGTTTTTAGGATCCAATTCGGATCATGGCCTTCCCACTGAAAAAGATTTTGGACCACCAAAAGTTGGTTTTCTTTCAAGCATCAATCAAGTGAGGGTATTGCTTCCTCACTTGCTGAATTTCTATCCATTTTTCACTTCTTGGCTTTGAACCCTTGAGTCCAATCCTGGGGTACTCAACATTCCCTCTACGTGTAGTTCTTACCTTCCTGTCCAGAACTGTATCTTCCTGCAACTCATTAAGATATTCAGGTAACAGATCATCAATAGAAGGAAATTGACTCTGCTCTTCGGGATCTTCGATTAATGAAGGTTCAAATAGTCTCAAGATGTCTACGTTAACGACTGAGTAGATGTGCATGTAAGCTGGTAGATCAAGGCGAAAAGCATTCTCACCAATTTTTTCAAGTATCTTGAAAGGTCCATACCTTATTGGATTCAGATTCTTACCTTCACCTTGCATTCTTTCTTTGCTGATATACAGCCAGACTTGATCACCAACTTGGAAACTATGCTCCATCTAATGCTTGTCATGCCTTGCCTTATACTTGGCTTGGCTCTTTTCCAGTTGTTCCTATATTGCCTGGTGAATCACTTAGATTTGTTCAATGAACTTGGTTGCCTTGTCCACATCATTATGTCCATCAACTGCTATGTCTTTACCAAAGACAAAATCCAAGGGAGACCTTGGGGTGAGACCAAAACATGTCTCGAAAGGAGATCTCTTTGTAGATGAAAGTTTAGCTTAGTTGTAAGCATGCTGCACATAACATAAATGTTCATCCCAGAGCTTGGGATGCTTGCTGCAATAGCCTCTGAGCAACTGGATCACTATCCTGTTGACCACTTCTATTGGGCCATATATTTGCAAATGAAAAGTTGTTCTCTTCTTCAACCTGGTGTCCATCAATTCCCACAAAATTGACCAAAATTTTCCAACAAATTGGGTATCTCGATCAGATATTATGGAAGTGGGTAATCCAAAATGAACAAATACATGTTGAAAGAACAACTTTGCAGTTCGTTCAGTTGTAATCTGTTTGTTACAAGGTATTAAAATACACATTTTGTTTAACCTATCCACAACAACATATAAATAGTCATGACCTTTCCTAGATTTAGGTAGTCCTCTAACAAAGTCCATGGAACACTTTCCCAAGGATGAGAAGGAACTGGTAGTGGAGTGTACAAATCCAGTTTTCTATTGTTGGGCTTGCTTTTAGCACACATGGTACACCCTCTTACATATCTAGAAACTGTCTCATTCATTTCGGGCTAATAACAAAATCTTTGCAGCTATGCAATTGTTTTACTTACCAAAGTGACCTGTTATTAGAGAAGTGTGTGCTTCTTGAATTATCTTTACTCTTTAATTTTGTGGAATGCGTAGCTTCCTAAAATGATACAAGAGTTGGTCCTTAATATAATAATCCAATTCTTCTACTTGTTTTCCTTGACTTAAAGTTGCATATACATCCTTAAAATCTATATCTTGAGCATATTGTTCAATGTAGCTTTCATGCAATATTGAATTATGCTCAAGTATAGTAGATGCATTTATAATTGGTCTCGACAACATATCCACAACTTTATTGTGCATACCATTTTTATACCTGATGACTAAATGAAACTGTTGTAGAAAACCCATCCATCTATAGTGTCTTGATTGCCGCAACTTAGTTTGGGAGTGTAGATATTGAAGTGGTTAATGATCAGTATGTATAACTGTCTCTTTGCCCATTAAGTAATGTTTCCATTTTTTCACACTTTGTACTAATGCATACAATTCTTTATCATATGTGGGATAGTTAACTACTACAGAATTAAATGTCTTAGAATGATAACATATGGGTTTACCATGCTGCATCAACACTGCTCCCATGGCATAGTCACTGGCATTTGTTTCAATCTCAAATGGTCTTTGAATATCGAGTAGTGCTAGTACCAGTGCTATACTAATCTTTTCTTTCAAGGTGTCGAAGGCTTTCTATTGTTTGCCTCCCCACTGAAACACCGTGTTCAATCCTGTAAAAGCATGTAAGGGAGCTGTAATTAAGAAAAAGTTAGAAATAAACTTTCTCCAATATTGTGTTGCTCCTAAGAAGCTTCTAACTTCTGTAGCAGATTTGGGCTTAGGCCAGATTACAATGACTGCAACCTTAGAGGGATCTATCTTCAATTCACCACCCCCTACTATATGTCCCAAATAATTCAAAGATGTTTTGCCAAATTCACATTTTAAGAGTTTAACATAAATTTTTTCTCTTTTCAAAATATCCAATGTCTGTTTAACATGCTTTAAATGTTCTTCCCATGTTTTGCTAAATATAAGAATGTCATCTAGATATACAATAACAAAATCATCAAGAAAATGTTTGACCACATCATTCATTACTCTCATGAAAGTAGTAGGAGCATTAGTTAAGCCAAAAGGCATAACTAGCCACTCATACAATCTCTTCTTTGTTTTGAAAGCAGTATTCCATGCATCCTGCTCTGCAACTCTGACCTAATGATAGCCATTATTCAAGTCTAACTTGGAAAAATAAACATCTTCTTTCAACTGATCTAATAGATCATCTATGCGAGGAAGGGGATAACGATTTTTTATTGTTATCTTATTCAGTGCTCGGTAATGAATGCACATTCTCCACAAGCCATCTTTCTTTTTCACCAAAACAATTGGAGACCCACATGGTGATGTGCTAGGTCTGATGAACCCTTTCTCGAGCAGCTCCTGTACCTGCTTCTTGATTTTTTCATTCTCTAAAGTGGATAACCTGTACATTCTGATGTTAGGCAATGGAGCATCTTGCTGCAAATTAATATCATGCACTATTTCCTTTTTGGGTGGTGGACCTTTAGGTTCTTGAAACAATATATCATATTTTGAAACAACTTTTTCTAAATTAGCTCACTTTCTAGCATCACAACCCTCAAATACATTTGTTTTATCACGTTTCTTTTCCTTTACAACCATCAGTAAAAATTGTTTGCATGAATTTACAATTCGTTTCATATGCCCTGAGTTTATGAGAGTATAATTATTCTTGAGCTTATGAGCTCTTATAATATATTTGATTCCATCTTTAATGAGTAGATACTTGTTCTTAGCTCTATAGAGAATAGTTTTTCTATCATACAAGTAAGGACTTCCTAAACAATTCCACATATATCCAAAGGAACTATATCTAACTCAACCTCATCTACAAATGTTGACCCAAAAGAAAACTTAAGTTTACATTGTCTAGTCACTTGTAGCTTTTCTTTATCACATAGCCAACCTAATGGATATCGTTTCTTGTGACGTGTGGTTAGTAATCCTAACTTTCTTACAATTGCTTCAGAAATTAAATTTACTTGTCAGCCACAATCAAACAAAGTATCAATCTTTTGATGATTGGAAATAACTTGAATATGAAAAAGCTCATGTCTTTTTCTCTCATTTTCTTCATTATCAGTAGATTGTGCAAAATTACTAGTATATGCTTCAGAATTTTTACCTTTTATACCCATGGTTGCGATTGTTGCTTCATCTCCTGAGTCTGACCCCAAATCCTTTTGAATAGCCACAACAGTCTTCTTCTTGCCCTTGAACTTCTTAGGTTTCATCTCTGAATGCAGAATCTAGCAGTGCTCATCATCATGCCCATCCTTCTTACATTGAGTGCATGAAGACTTGCTCTTCTGTACAATGTTTTTTTTCCTCTCTTTCCATTTTTGTTTTCTTTTCTCTTTATTTTTTCTTGCAGTGGGTTTGGATGATCCCCCAATTTCTGGGTTCCCATTCCTACCTCTAGCCTCTAGATGCGTAGCCTGAACAGATACCTCATCTATGCTGGTGGGATTAAACATGAGGATAGTGTGCCTCATGTATCTATGTGTACCACCTATATACTTCAATAGAGTCTCAAGTGAGTCTAAAGAAATTCCTAGAATCAAAGCTCTTTTCCTAAATTCTTGGGTGTAACCTTATACACTTTACCCCTTTAGTTGTCGAAGAGTTTGCCAGCTCATCATGGCTTGCTGCATGTAGGCTAGTGGATAGAATTCATTTTTAATTGTAGAAACAAATTCACTCCAGACAGAAAGAATCTTACCATGTTTCTTCATGTCATCTTGTGTCCTACCTTCCCACCATACCAAGGCAATGCCTCCAAGGCATAGGCTGGCCAGCTAAATCTTACTCTTGTCTGAGTCAATGCTCTACACTTTGCAATAAACATCAATCTCTTTGATCCAATTATCCAGATTCTCTGCATTCAACTTGTTATTTCCTAAATGTACCTCAAGTTGAAGGAAGGCAGGTCTAGGGTAACATCAAACCACGTTTAACCTGGTAGCTAGCCCTACCATGTTAGGAGAGGGATCTCTCCTTGTCAATCTCAGAAAAATATAACAAATAATGCAAGAGATGACTAATGTAAATACTAATTTTAGGCTAGCTATATGCTTATAGGAGTTTGATTGATTTTAATGGTTGTTTGCTAGATTAGATGAGGAAGGCAGTTTTGGGTCTGGGAAATGAACTTAGATTTGCAGAGGTTTCTGTGCGGCGAGGTAGGAAAGTGTTTTAGAACTTTGAATTAGGTGTAATGTTGAGTCTAAAGACTAGTGAGGAGTTGGAGATGGCATTCAAGTGTCATGAGTCCTCTTCAAACAACAGAAAGCATGTAAAACTAAATAAACCCCAAGGCAGAGCACTAAAACATCAATGAACTCCACCTTTTACACTTGATTCATTTAGTTATGCAGAAAAAGAGAGATATGATGGCACATATAAACATATGATAAACTGAATAATATAGGAGAAAACAATACTAATTCACCTTGCCATAAGAATCCCACAAAATGCTGCAAGACCCTAGTTTATTTCCTTGCCAAACTACAGACGTGATGTAAAATAGTGCTCAATGCATCCAAAAAAGTCCAACCAAAAAATGAATAAGAAAGTACAATATATAGGCATCAAACCACCTATGCTAGCCATCAGGGGTTGAATCCATGAGTCAAGGAGTTGTTTCAACAAGATCTAAACTAGGAACTAAAAAATAGGTAGTGGAACAACTTGCCTCTAAAACTATGGAAACTGATTCATTTAGCTCAAAACCACCTAAAACTGATGTATCTACCTCCTTAAGTCATTTTTCATCATTTTTACATCACAGTACATCAATTTACATCAAATTACATCATGAATTTTACCATGAGAGAGAAAAAGTCAAACTAGTACAAAACTAGGCGAAATTCTAAGTTTTTGAGCAAAATTGGCAAAAAATTTCCTGATGCGCAGTGCCACTTAAAGTCTGAGTTTGAAGGCCTTCCCCTTCAACAAATTATCTCCAAAATGGCTTTTTGGAAAGCCCTATTTTTCGACTTTCAAGGACAACTATAATTTTTGGATTTTGAGTCCATTTGCCCCTTCAAAAATCACTTCTCCCAAGACTGCTTCCCGTGGGTCCAAAAAGTGGTAGAGAGGGCCTTTTTTTGGTGTTTTTTGCCCTTTAGGTGACCCAGATCTCCCCCAAAATTCATGAAAATTTTTGGGTTTTAGTATTTTTCCATGAGGGATCCAAAAATGTAAGCCATTTGTCAAAATTCCAAGCCAGATCAGTGCGCAGCATCAGTGGCGCTGTGCATTAGAGGAAAATTCCCGTGTTTTGCAATTAGAATTTATGAAATGACAAAAGTTTCTCAAAATTGCCTCAAATTTGGCAAGTGGCAAGCCTAGTAGTTCCTTTGCTAATCCAAGGAAGCTTCAGCCAAAATTCTAAGTTTATCTTGCTCCCTTTTGGCTTCTAAGGCTCTCTTTAACTTGGCTTTTAGGCTTCTTATCTTTGTTGTACAAATTTTGTTCCGGGCGAAATAGTGATAAGCCATGTGGCGCAACATTTTCTTTTCCTTGTTAGCCTTATCAAGAAGTTTCTTAAGGTGGATATTCACTCTTTCCAACCATGATTCTCAGTCAGCTTCTATTTCTTGTTCTAGTGATGTCATCTTGACTTTCCTTCTTTTTGCCACTTGTGAGTTTTCCCTTATGGTTTGTACCTCCATGATTGTTTGTTTGTCCTCCAAATTCTTGTTCTGTTGCTCAAGGAAGTTGCTTTGCTCCTGCTCCTACCTATCTTTCCTTTGCTGGTTTACATGCTGCTGGTGAAGATGCTGCTTACTGCTGATATCTAGGCAAGGTGGCTAATGGCTCTAGATCTGGGAGTTACCCATTCAATTGCAGGGGAATCTGGAACAGGATATGCGGCTAGCTTGGGCTTGATGGCTTGGGCTCGCTATGGGTATAGATCCAAAACTGGGACTGCTACTGATTATACATTAATGATCCACTTAGCCCTCTCAAGGTCAAGTGATAAGGCATGTATGTCAGCTTATTTCTGTTTGATGACCTCCTTGAGTCTTGAGTTTTGGGAACCCAAATCAGTGTCCTCTTCCTGAATAAAAAAAAAATCCATGTCTTGCCCTTCAGAAGGGCCTTCATCATGCAATGGTTGCTTTCCTTTGTCCTGTACCTATTCTGCTGGAGAAGAAGGAAAAGCCCCTTTCACCCCAGGTGAAGATAGCATTCCCCTGTGATCCGGTGAAGATAATGAAACCCCTTCCACCCCTGGTGGAGATAATACTCATTTAGCAGCTGCAAAACGTCTTCTTGTACCCTTTTCATAAGTTATAAACACAGGAATGTGGGCCTCTTCAGTTTTGCTTTGATGCTTAGTTTGTTGCCCAGAAGGTCCACCTTCCTCTTGAAGATCTGCAAAAATTTGAGGCCCCTTGAAGATTTCATGGGAAATGAAGGTTTCCCATGGCACTCCCAACTGAGTGAGCTAATGCACAACAATAATCTTGATGACAACAAAGTGATAAATGTTGTTGAGCTACTGTGGGTATGGTTTTCTCTTTGCAATCACAATCATCCTCTCTATGTTTTTGCAAATGAAATATGGAATACTCATCATTCTAACCCTAGTGAAATGCATAAGCAATCTGATATGATAGGCATAGAGTCTGGAGAACCTTCCCTCACATGTGAAGTATTTAATGATGAGTTTCATAAGTGGAACATATCGGTCCTCCAAGAATTTGAAAGGGAACACCCTACCCAATTTACTATGATATTTGGCTTTAATGTATGGTTCATAGTGTTGTTTGCTAATATTCTGTCTTTTGTTCCACCTTTCTCCTACATCAGGCATCCTAGTTGCTTCTGCAATAATGGCTGGTGAAAGAGTGAAATTGATGCCAACAAGGCTTACCATATTGTCCTCCATGTTGATGACAAATTTCCTTGCCATTTCATGGTGATACTTAACCCTCTCAACCATCTCACAAAACTCAAAGCAATATTGGTATCTAAAGCAAGTGGTAGCAAGGTGGCAAGCAAGGAGTTCAACAATGCTAATACGTTCCTCTCCGATTATTTTCCCACCCTTGTGAGGTCTCCTAGGCTGCACATTCATTTCTCTTAAACTATCACTTAGTGTCTCCTCTTCATAACTTGACCCATTGTTTCTTGTCGTGGTGTTGGTGCTTATCTTAGGAAAGTGATATGATGATGATGTGGTGAAAAATGGTAATGAGGGAGGACAACAATGATGAGTATGAAGAGATTTTACTTTTGGGAAATGGAATTTTGGAATGAAGGGAACTAGGTTTTAGTGAGGGATTTAGGGTTTAGTGAAGGGAATTATTTGTTTTAGGGGAGTGGGATATGGAGAATGGGATAAATGGAGTGATTTAGGGTAATGGAAGAGGGAAAAGGGTTTAATAATGTTTTTTATGATGGTGGAGTAAAAATTACACAATGAAATGGAAAACAGTGAAGACAAGCTAGGGTTTCACTTTCAACATGCAAGATTCATGAAGAACACAAGTATGGCCTCAAATTCAGCTTTAGGATGATGATTACTTACTTGTAGCATGGAAATGTAGCAATTTTGAGGGTTATTAGACGATTTGGAATGATAAGAAGTTCTAGGATGATGCGCAGTGCACTGGGCCCAATGCGCAGTGCCCTTTTGATGCACAGCGCCCGTGCAAATTTACACTACAAGACAACCACTGATGCACAGCGCCAGCCTGATGCACACTACACTACCTATGATGCGCAGCGCCAGGCAAGCTTCCTTGAAAAACAGGGTTTTTGGTCTCCTTTGCTCCAAATCATGACTTTTTGCTCTCCAATGGTCTTTTGCACAACGAAATGATGAATGGCTCCTCTTTTACTTTATATATGGATGACCTTAAATTTTTTACTTATTCAAACCCACTTTTCTAATGTCCAAGTCACTTTTGGTCATTAGCTCTGTTTTTGCATTTAAATTTACTTTTCTTGGTCACTTGGTAAACTGATGCAATGATGCTTTTTCTTTTTTCTATAGTAGCTAGAGTTGGCAAGGTGATAAAGGGCAGCAGCTAGAACTTATTACATATAGAAAACATTACAAATTACACAAATTTTGTACATAAAAATAAAACTCAGTTTTCACCTAAAAACAGAGTTTTGAGGTAAAAATCACTTATTGAGCATATCATTAGTGAAATTTTGATTTTGTGAACTTATAAGACCTCCTCATGTGCCAGATGACCATTTATTGAGTTTTTGATGACCATGGTGACAAACCCTAGACCTAGTGAGGCCTAAAACCCTAAAAATGATTTTGGTAAATGGAATGAAATAAAATAACAGTAAATGACCTGAACATGTGAAAACAAGCCAACAGGTAAATGCCATGAGGGACAATGACTATGAAACGCTACCATCAGTTGATCCATGACCTAATGGAATGCAGCTGATCGGATGAGACACCTAATATGCATGAAAAAAGAGAAATTTGATCACTGATGGAGGGATGAAGATACCGACACTAACACAACTCTCCATCATATATTGGTAAATCAAATTTAACATCTAATTTAATCAAAGATGTCTTCTTTTCATTTTCAGGGCTATTAGGAGGTGTGAGAAATTTTTCTTCTTTCCCTTTACCTTTAGAGTGGTCATGGAGGAGAGATTATTCTACTCCTTTGTCTTGTTTGGAGTTTGATGAATCTTCATCTCTATTTTTCTTAAATTTTGTATACATTTCCTCCACCATGGATCTCATGGTCATAAAACTATCCATGAACTAGGGGTCTGATTCCAAGGGATTTTCTTCTAACATTTTCCTCTTAGAATAGACTCTTCCAATTTCCAGGTTAGTTTCAGCAAACTCTCCTTCTCCTAATTTAAGCTTTGATCTACTTAGCATTCAACAACAAGATCCAGCACAAGCTTGTCTAACCTTAGTAACCTAGAGCTCTGATACCACTTGATCTAGAATTTATCCAGGACAAAGAATTAAAGGTACTACAGACTCATGTGCATGGATATGCCTATGCTACTCATGCAATGGATCGATAAGATTGCTATAATACATAGACGCTGAGGCAATCAGAGAAAACATAACAGTCAAACATGTAAACAAAACAAGTTTAATAAGGAGTTCACCCAATGCTCCTGGGCTACGTCTCCTGGTCTAGCCTTTCAGTGGTGGCCTCTCTATTATGTTTTCAAGTAGATTTTTTTTACAATAGTGAGCTCGATTCAAGACTCACTAAACACAATGAAGTTAGTAGGAATGGAGTGCACAGACTCTCCTTACTGAAACTCGACCTATGAGGGTCATACTACGGCCTATGCCGAGGAGTTTGCTTGAACCTCTCAAGCTTTCAATGGAGTACATAGACTCTCTAACTCTCTTTGGCTCTGTCTGGCTTGATGTTGCCTTCAGGTCAGCTCGGCTTCTACTCTCTGTTCTCTGCTATTCACTTCTTGCGTCTTTGTTATTTTTTGCTTGTCCTCTACTTCTGTCAGTTCATGGTTTTAAATCTAGTATGTTCTTTGACTGCTTGTTTCAGCTTCCCGGCCTTCTAGTTTCCTTACCTTTGTCTGTTCGAATTCCTCTGCTATGTGTCATCATCACTGGGTAACACCTCGCAAGGAGGTGGCCACCCTTTTCCCAACGAACTGGGTGTCAGATTCCTTGAATCATTTCTGAATGGTTGTTAATTCCATTTGCTTCATGATCGCCCGTGAATCATGAATCATTTGCCAACTCATCATCCACATCAAACTTAAAATCCCCTATCATCTTGCTTTTTGACCTATCAAGTCCGATCACTCATCAGGACATATCTCTGTCATTGATGTGGGCCCCCCAGATCCTACGGTCATCCTTCATATCTGGCGGACAAGCTGCACGGTGTTTACCCATCCGATGTGAGTGGTTTTCTCTCTCATCTATCGGACGCATGTCACTCGATGTGTGGCATCGGGTAGGAATCAGTCAAAACTTCTTACCACCTTGAGGCCGTCCAATATCCTACCGGTTTGTGGAATTCGAAGCTACGAAACCGAAACAATTACTTTTCCGTTTTTCATGGTGATTTCGGGTCCAGGCGCTTTGGGGCTTTCCTTCACTGAGGGGGATGCCCTGCGATACACGATTAGCCCCCGAACCCCAGAAATTAGAAACCATCCCTGTTTCTTGATTTGGCCTCTGATTTTTCTAGTTTGTGCTAGTGCGCGTTACCATGGGCCAACAATTTGCACGCTTGACCAAGGGTCCTCGTTGCTCTGCTCTGGCCACAACTGCAACTGTTACAAGGTTTCCTTCTGATAGCTTTGATCTTTTCTAGGACTTGAATCTTTTAGCATAATTTGAAATAGTCATGAAAACTTAAGAGAGATTTTAGGATCCAATTCAAATCATTTCTGAATGTTGTTTCTGAAATGTCTTCAGTCTTCATTCTAATTTTATGATATCTTGAACGAAGATCCAACTTGGTGAAGTAAATTTCTCCATGTAATTCATCCAAAAATTAATCAATGGGAAGAATGGTAACTTTATCTTTAATAGTGAGATTGTTGAGATCCCTATAATCTAGACAAATACACCATGATCCATCCTTCTTGTGCACCAATACTACTAGAGTAGAGAAAGAACTTTGACAAGGTTGAATTATACTAGCCGCCAGCATTTCTACAACCATACACTCAATTTCATTCTTTTAGGTATATGGATATATGTAAGGTTTGACATTTGGAGGAACACTTCCTGGAATCAAATTAATAGCATGATCATGATCACAGATAAGTGGGAGGCTTTTGGGAGTCTCAAATTCCTTGGAATGATTGTCCAAGGCTTTTTTAAGATCTGGAGAAATAGATGATTTTGATGTTTGAACCTATAGTGAGCATAATTGTGAAATTACTCCTTGTTGTTATTTCTTCGAAATATTTTCCATGCCATTATAGATGATTATATTTCATGTTTCCTTGTGATACCCCTTAATTCAACTTCTTTTCCTTCCCAAAAATAATTCAAGAAAATTTCTTGAAAATGAAAATCTATTGTCCCCAAAGATTCTAACTATTAGACTCCTAGTACAACATCAACACCACCAATTGGAATGGAAAGAATTAGAATATTCAATACTTATTTCCCCATGGTTATCTTGATATTATGGAACTTTCCAGAGAAATTTATAGTTCCTCCACTTGCAACCATCACTTGACACTTGGGTGTTGGATATAGGAAGCAATTCAATTCTTTGGCTAGCTTAGAATGAATAAAATTATGAGTACTACCTGAATCAATAAACACTATTAGCTTTTTCTTCTTGATACATGCTTCTATCTTGAGAGTTTGAGTGGTAATTCCTGCTAATGCATTGCAAGATATGGTCAGATCTGATGTAGGAGCATCTAGACTTAGCCAGCAATGTGATTGTATGTTCACATGTTGTGGCTAACATGAGATGAATTTCATTGACCTGAATGGTCAAAATTAGTTTTTAATAGAGAGAGTTGGACCTCTTGAATTTATATTTACTTCAATTATTGTAATAATTAACTCATTGTATTATTTTTAGAATAAGAGATAAGTTGTTAGAATAGGTGTGTATCAGAGCTTGAGAATAGGGATTTAATAGTTGAGCTGATAAAAATAGAGATTGAGTTGTCAATGTTGTTAGGATAGGATTCAATCCATAAAAGAAAGGGAAAAAATGTAATGATGGATTGGAGTGAAATAGGAGAGTGGGTAACTGAGAAATTGAGGAAGAAAGATAGGTTTGTGAGAGAAACAGAGGTCAAACAAATTGTTGTAATCGAGCCGAGAGGGCCAAGACTCTGTAATTTCTATTTTATTGAATAAATTGATTAAGTGTGGCATGGTGTATTATTCCTAGTGTGGAATTCTCTTGAACCTACAGATCAACATTCTGGACCCTGATCGGGTATTATTTCCATTCATGTGTTTATTGTTAAAGACTATCAATTAGCGTTAAGGCACTATTTCAAGATTTAGCTAAACCTTTATTAAACTGTGGTTCTTCAAGTTATGTATTGAGCACGTGAGCGGAATTAAAAAGCAGTAAGTGGTATATTGCGTGGAAAGTAAATGGTAAATGGTATTTTCCCAAATTGCGCGATTGACCTAAGTTGGTGACGCGTAGCACAAGAAAACCACTTTTCTAGCACACTCTCAACTTGATATCGGTCGTGCAATAACTCACGCAAGATGGTGCAATAACCGTTGGATCAAACTGGACAGATCGATGGTAGAGATCGCCTGGGCTAGTTGGCGCATGATATGACGCGATATTCATTGGATCTAAAGGAGCCAGATCAACGGTGAAGATTGAAGTGCTCAGGGACTAAGAAGTCAAAGTGGGACTAACAGTGATTGGTCAGCTTAGTGGGACCCTCGGGAGGAAATACACATACATAATATTATCAATGCACAGCTGATTGGCATTTAAGTGAACCATTAATCTAATTATAGACTGCCACATAAAATTTGGTAACCATCCTCATCATTTGGTATAAAAGCCCAACGATTAAGTTTGCTACAGTAAACATGCCACCTAGGAGAGGAGCTGGCATAGGTCAGGGGAGACCTGTAGCGAATGCAGTTCTACTGGAAGAGATTCGAAACTTGCACACAAGGATGGAGACAATGGAAACTGCTCAAAGGAGAGCACTTGATGAAGGAGATGCCAGTGCTTCAGAGGAATCTTCTGATTAAGAAGAAGAGGATGAAAGTGAAGCTACCAAAGTTCTGAAGATATTGGCTAAAGCAAGTGGAAGACCAAAGGTGGAAATACCTTTGTATGATGGGAATCTCACTGTAGAAGAGTTGATAGACTGGATCAGTTCATTGGATAGGTATTTTGACTATGAGGAGAGGTTGATGACAAAAAGAAGTTGAAATTTATAGTTACCAGATTGAAAGGTCATGTAGCTATTTTGTGGGATGAACTACAAACATCCAGAGTAAGAAAGGGAAATTCCAAGATCAAACAATGGGTAAAATGGTGATTAGATTGAAAGCTAAATTTATGCCAAAAGATTATCAGTTAAATCTTTTCAGACAATTGCAAAATTTGAGACAAAAGGGACTGAATGTCAAAGAATATACAGAAGAATTTTATAAGGTGAGCATTAGAGCAGGCCATGCAAAGGATGATGTAGAAAAGGTAGCTAGATGCATCAATGGCTTGAGGTATGACATACAGGAGGAAATCAGCTTGTTCAGTCTGAAGACAATTGAAGATGCCTATCATAGAGGAGAAGATGTTGAGAAAACAAAATCAGAGGAATAGAGGGAAAAGTTCAGCAAGAGGTAGAGGAACTGCGAGATCAAGATTTCAGCACCGTCAGGGTGAAGCAGGAGGTTCAAGTAGTCAACCACCATAGAGAGGAGATTTTAGTAGAGGGATATTTTCACCTAGAGGAAAAGGCCTAGGAAGAGAAATTAGGTGTTATACATGTGGACAATGGGGACAAGGATCATGGGACTGTCCTCATAATAAAGCAACAAATCAACGGAATGTGAATGTGCCTGAGGCAGAATCACCTAAAGTAGGAGAATCTTTGTTATTGAAAAGGGTATTTCTTAAAGCAGAGAGAGAGACAAGAAAAGCAACTCAGAGGAAGAGTTTATTCAGAACTACATGCAATTCCAAAGGAAAATGTTGTAAAGTGATAATTGATAGTGGAAGCACTGATAACCTTGTTTCTACAGAAATGGTGGACTAGTTAGGATTAGTGAAAACAGTACATCCTACTGCTTACAAAGTGTCATGGCTGCAAAAATGACATCAGCTTATTGTAACAGAACAATGCAAGGTAGAGATCCAGATTGGTACTTATAAGGATGTGGTATTATGTGAAGTAATGACTATGGATGTATGCCATGTATTGTTGAGAAGACCTTGGCAGTTTGATAGAAAAGCCATTCATGATGGTAGAAGGAACACCTATACCTTGGAGAAGGATGGAGTGAAGCATACATTGCTGCCATTAAAGGATGAAGCAGACAAAGGAACAACTGGAAATAATGTTATGCTGATGAGTGGAAAGGAGCTATTGCAAGAAGTTGGAAAAGGTGAAGAAATGCATTTTGTTGTCATAGGGAGACCTAAGGTAATTTTGAATTCTACAAACTTGGATGATTTACTGAATAAATCAAAAATTTGTTGAATTATTTTGTTGATATTATTGTTGATCAGTTGCCAAATACATTGCCACCAATCAAGAGTATTAGTCATCACATTGACCTGATACCTGGAGCAAGTTTTCCAAACAAAGCAACATATAGATTGACTCCTTAGGAGAATGCAAAAGTTGGGAGACAAGTGCAGGAGTTGTTGGACAAAGGGTTGATCAGAGAGAGTCTTAGTCCATGTGTTGTTCCAACAGTGTTGAGCCCAAAGAAAGGTGGTGAGTGGCGCATGTGCACAGACTCCAGAGCCATCAACAAAATCACAATCAAGTATCGTTTTTCTTTACCATGCATGGATGATTTGATGGATTTTTTAAGTGGGTCAAAGTATTTTACTAAGATAAACCTGAAGGGTGTATGTCATCAAATAAGGATTAGAGAAGGAGATGAATGGAAGACTGCATTTAAAACAAACAGTGGGCTGTATGAGTGCTTAGTGATGCCTCTTGGACTCACTAATGCAGCCAGCACATTCATGAGATTGATGAATGATGTCTTGAAGGAATATGTAGGCAAGTTTTTCATTGTTTATCTTAATGATATTCCAGTTTTCATTAGAAGCAAAGAAGAACATATGGAGCATCCTAAGTTGGTTCTAAGAACTTTGCAGAAAGAGAAATTGCTGATAAATTTGAAGAAATGTAGTTTCATGAAAGAAGAATTAATCTATTTGGGATTTGTAGTTTCTAAAGAAGGTCTGAAAATGGATCTAGAGAAAGTCCAAGCAATTTGGAACTAGCCTATTCCAAGAAACATATTTGAGGTAAGAAGCTTTCATGGTCTTGCAAGTTTTTATAGAAAATTTATCAAAATTTTTAGTCAGATTTGTGCACCAATTATTGAAACAATCAAAGAGACTAATCATCCATTCAAGTCGATAGAAGCAGCATACAAAAAATTTAAATTGTTGAAGAAGAAAATTACAGGAAAACCAGTTTTAGCTTTGCCTGATTTTGGAAAAGTTTTTCAAGTTGAAACTAATGCTAGTGGAGTTGCAATTGGAGAAGTTTTAAGTCAGGAATAAAGACCAATAGCATACTTTAGTGAGAAACTAAATGAAGCTAAGAAGAA
Source organism: Pinus tabuliformis (assembly GCA_031772625.1). Taxonomy (NCBI): domain Eukaryota; kingdom Viridiplantae; phylum Streptophyta; class Pinopsida; order Pinales; family Pinaceae; genus Pinus; species Pinus tabuliformis. The sequence continues at coordinate 744,268,798 of CM062807.1, read as the reverse complement.
ATATTCTTCTTATGGCAAATAATTTTATGCTATTGTGCAAGCTTTAAAAAATGGAGACATTAATTGCTACCAAAGGAGTTTGTATTGTACTCTGACAATCATGCATTGCAATTTATAAACAATCAAACAAAATTGAATCAAAAGCATGCCAAGTGAGTAGAGGTTTTGCAGATTTTCACTTTTGTGATAAAACATACAAGTGGTAAGTTGAACAAAGTTGTTAATGCTCTAAGTAGGGTAAATTTTGTTGTGCAAGAATTAAGAGTTGGTGTTGTAGGATTTGAAGAAATGGTTGCTATGTATAAAGATAATGTAGAATTTAAAGATATTTATGCAGTTGTACAAAATCCAATAGTTCATAATAGAATCTAGTGCTTAGATTATCTTATCCAAGGATGTTTACTATTTAAAGGTAACAAACTGTTCATTCCCAAATGTTCTATGAGGGAAAACATAATTAAGGAGAAACATAGTGGAGGGTATCTGGACACTTTGGACAAGACAAAACCTTCACTCAGGTAAATGATTTTTACTAGTGGCCAAAGATGCAAACTGATGTTAAGAGATTTGTTGAAAAGTGCAGGATATGTCAGCATGCTAAGGGGGGAAGCCAAAATACAGGATTGTACTAGCCATTACCAATACCAGACTGACCATGGGATGTAGTTAGTATGGATTTCGTTTTGGGACTTGTCACACGGAATTTGTCAAGGGTGCGGACACGACTGACCTTCCTAGAAGTCTAAGACGTTCTAATGACAAACAAGACAAAATGGAGTGATCTTTCTCTAAATACACCTTTTACGACATGAAAACTACAAGTGTTTAGGCTTACCTTATTCCAAAATGCTGTTGTTGAAGTCCGTTCTTGACGATCCGGATGAGCTCCTCCTTCAAGTCAATTCCTGCAACCACAAACAATCAAACAATTACCAAGCACTTGCATTTCATATAATAAAACATATATTCAACATGCAGACCAAGGAACACATGAAATAACTCATTAACACAAGCTATTGAGAAAAATAAACCAGTTTGTATTAATAACGAAACAAAGAAACTCTTACAACCTGGCCTTGGTGTTGTGCAAGTTCCTCCCAGGGTCCATCAAGGGTTTTCCTCTACTTTGACAAAGCTCACCCTCTTCCAAGTAGAATCAAGTAAAGACAATCTCTCCTTACAAAGGCTCTAATGGAAGACCTAAATCCTGCAGCATTTACCCAAAGAAAATGTATAGCTCCAACCTCCCCTCCCTCTGGCTCAATGTCTTTATTTATAGTGCTGTAAAGAGGTTATTCAGGTCCACTATCAATGGGATCATCCCCCTCTTTGGGTGGGATAGCTCCCTTATTGATGGGATAAGTTCCCCCTTAATAGAGATACATGAACCAACTGGAGGCGCATCCATTTCATCAAACCGACCTCTAGAATGTTCTAGAAGTAACCACAAGTAACTTTTTCAAGATAAAACTCGCGCATTTTGCCTTTTACAGAGGGACGCACCTGTCCCTTAACATACAGAGCGTCCATGGATGCAGATTTTGTGAACATGGTCAGCGTCCCCGCAGGTAAGGCTAGAGAGAACCTGCGACCCCAGAGATAAACATAGTTTTTACAAGACTTTCTCTCTTCTTTGAGTTTGAGATGGATAACAGAGGCATGAGACTTGCCTAAGAGGGTAGCATGACTGTTGATTTGAGCCATACTAACTGTAAGTAGTCAAGGTGACATTTTTTAGTGTAACAGATTGCCCCCTAAAGTGCGAAGCCTGGAATAGAGTAGGGTTTTGTAATTCTAGGAAGGGTGAAGCGCTTTATCATTTCAAGGATTGTCTTGTGGATGGCCTGGTTGGAACCTGCAATTTTCAACACAAAATACATGGATAAGATTATATCATCACTGAGGTAGGCATTCCCATACTCAGATTCAAAACTTTAACTAATGGACTAACTATTCTGATACAGGAATGATCTTGCAGTACATCATTTTTATAAACTTTTGTAGACACAGTATGGACGCAGCCATCTGTTTATGATTAGTCTACATAGATAATGAATACAAAACTCCTCGCAGCCTGGATGGTAGAAACTAGATCCAGGGTCTTCACTTCTACTTCCCGAATTGGTACGATTCTAGCCATGTGATTAAATGATTCGATGTCGAACATGTTAGAAACCACTTGATTACCAGTCGATGATGCAAACTGTTAACAAGCGTGAGAGAAACCACCAGTAATGTCAATGGTTCTCAAAGTACCAAGCACAACCCGTGAAATGTGAATAGATGTTTTGATGTCGAACACTTCACGGAATCCTTTGATCGAAAGTCAATGATGTAAACTGACGTCAAAGGCGAGAAACCTGCCATTGATGCATGCAGACTTCAAGGTACTGTCGATTCCTAAGTCATCTTTCTAGATAATGTGTCGATGTCGATAGAAAGCGACCCGTTGCAGGCAAGCCCACAACACGAAATCATTGTTCAAGTTGAAGAAATGTTGCTGTAAGGACTGACTCAGGGATGGTCAAATGGATGACAAGTATTTTGCAGATGAAAGTTTTGCTTGCAGACCTCTTGAACACATAACGACACGACAGATGGCTTGGTGACGAATAACTCAAAGTTAATCCCCGGAACCCGGTTAAAGACTTTCAAAGTGGTTTGGTCAACTGTGAGGTAAAAGATTTCCCAACCCAGGTGAATGAAAAGTGTCGTGTTCAAGAGTGGTAATAAAGTTTCTTCTGAGACAAAAGGTGACAAACAGGTTCATTCTTCTCTCTTTTGCCCCACCATTTCTGGCAAGTACCTCTTTATTTTTAACAAGCTTGAGGAGGATAACATATGCTTGATTATAAGCTCATCCTTCGGACGAGTCCAACCTAGTTTAAATTCGAACCCTAGGAAGGAGTGGTTCGTTCCTGTTTGTAATTGAACAGGTCCTCTACTGTAAAAGTTTAACGAGCCCAGTATAGGAGAAACTCGGCGTTTTTCAATTTTAGAGAGTCTGAAAAAACTAAAGGAGACTCCAGGTTGAACTTTTTCGTATATTTGTGTCCCTCAAGCCCGAAAAAGTATAAAATAATACCTGGGGGAACCGCTTGATCTTGCGACCAAGGAGTACTTTCATAATAGTGTCGTTGACCTGAAAAGTAAAAAGCGATCAAGGACACGTCGTTTTATTTCCTTATCGAGTTTGAAACGACAAAAACCTGGCAATCTTTTCCTGATTTTACGGTCAGAAAAGAGCTAAAAGGGGACCGTCTTTTAATTCCGTTTTAACGAGTGAAAAAGAAACACTCGGCGATCTTTTCATGTTTTAGGAGTCAGAAAAGGGCTTAAAAGATGACTCTGATATTTTTGTTTGTGAAAAATTACAATTTCCCTCGAAATCCCTTTGTCCTGCACAAAAGCAACACATTACTCATACCTGTTTAAAATAGGCAAAAATACATTCAAAAACATCTTTTCATGGTAAAAAATGAACTAATTCATCCAAAAAACCTATAAAAAGACCTTTTACCATGTCATTTTTACCGTTTCACTGTTGAGGTTGAAAAAGGAGCTTTTGACAAGAAACTTCCCGTGGTCGCTGCGGAAAATCTGACCGTCGGAATCGAACGCCGTCTCATCCAGGTATTTTACACATCCTACTCTGCATTTCTATCCGTTTAGAATTAATTTTTAGGTTTTAGTTTCATTTTTTTGGAGGGTTTTGGTTTTGGAATGCGCCTCTCGGCGGACGCAGGTGCCCTTCGGGTGACCTGCGTCCCCCGACTTTTTCTCATACGGGAAAACGGTCGGAAGACGCAGCCCGCCTTCAGGCCAGCTGCGTCCGGGCGCCCTGTGCTACAAAGCCGGGGTGCGTCTTCCGAGAAACGCGCATTTCAAAACCCCAACTCTCTCAAAAAACCACCAAAAATTCCCAAATCAATTTCTAATTGCTATTTTTGATATGCAAGGCATTAATCATGTTAGACTGGAGAGAAAGAGAGCATGTAGAGGAAGATGAAGCTGCAATAAATCATCAACCTTCCCTGGATGCCCTAAGAGCATGCGGATTATACAAATATTGGACCATACCGGGCATGAGGGGCCAGGTAAGATTTTGGAATGGCTGGTTGAGCGATGGAACGTTCAAGAACAATGCTTTTACATAGGAGGGCACCAGCTCGAGATAGAGCCCTCGGATGTATACTTTCTCACTGGCTTGCCAAACAGAGGTGAGCAACTCAGTCTTGCGGGGACTAGGCCGGGTGGCCAATCCCTTGATAGTCTCCGCGAGGATTGGTGCACACGTGGGGCTCACCATTCGAAAAGGCATAGAGATAAAACACATCACTCTACCGGAACTCAAAGTCATAGCGTTCACGGTTACCAGAATTTGCGGCGCGGCCGCTTTACACATTGCTTCCGGATCCCAAATGCGGATGGCAATTGACTGTTACCAAGGCACCATTTTCAACTGGTGTGAAGCTGTGTCGGCTCATATGAAGAGCCAACTGACCAAGGCAAAGAACGGACGACTAAAGACTTTTGGATATGGGCCTATAGTCGTGAGCTTTGCCTTGGAGAGAATTCCAATGCTGATCCCTCAGCAACTCACTGTTGATATCTTGGGTCCTCAGCAGCCAAAGCTGATACGATGGGTTGCGGTGATGGCCCGGCATCCTGACGAGGGCGCGACAGTAGTTCGATTCTCAGATAGTTATTTTGACTGGTTAGAGGGCCAGCTTTTTGTGATACAGGACTTTCCGTATGCCGGAATGGATTTCAGAGGTGATCCGGACATGGTTCTTCCACAGGGAGAACAATGGGACGACAGAGGTACTTTTATTTTCACAAGTTTTCTAATTATGTATTTATTTTTTTTGTATTTTTTATATATATCGTCTCAAAACTAATAGTAAAATTTTTTCAAAATGCAGATGTTGGTCCACAGCGTCCAGCCAACCTCCGGCCTTATGATAGACTACATCCAGCTGCACCGGTACCGGCCCCACAGGACGCGACAGCAGAAGTACTAGCTGAGTTGGAGCATGATCTAGAGCGTCTCACGGCAGATATACCTGAGACTACTATGGACGACATTCCTATCAGGCTTCAGCGCTTCGTAGTCGCGGTCCCTGGACCGTTTAGGAGATTTTTGCGTAAGGTAGCCCGCGCAGTGGTGTCGTACAGAGAGCACCACCAGTGATTGACTAGTCACTTTTGTAGTCACATGTGACATTTTTGACTTTTTGTACTATCATTTTGCCGATCATAAGGTGTTTTAAACCTATGATCGAAGACGATGTATATATTTTTTGACACACTTCTATCTATATATATCACTATTACCGGCTTATCTTGTTTAACATGTATGATGAAATGTTTTTAAATTTACTTGCATGATTATTATAAATGTCTGTCCAACACTCGAGAAGCAATTGCATCTGCTAATGTATTCAAAGACCTTGGAATATGTTGATATTCAATGTAATCAAATTCACGTTCCAAGAGACGCACTCTCAAAAACAACCTTAATAACACAGGATTTCTAATGGCATAAACTCTATTAAGCTGTAATACAACAAGTTCAGAATCTAACCTCACTATCAAACGTCGAATTCCAAATGAAATAGATTCGGATAATAATTCAACCACTGCACTGTATTCTGCAATGTTATTCGTTGTTTGACCGAGGCTTACCCCATGCATAGAAACTAACTCGTCAGAGGGCGAATAGATAACCCAAGCTGCGGAAGAGATATTCCGTGTATTACGACAAGCACCATCAGCAAATCCAATGTATGTTTGGAGAGGCGTCGACATCTACAATATCAAGAGTAAAACCAAGATAAGCCAGAATAATGACGAAAAACCACACTCGCTAAGCTAAGCACACTGACTAAACTAACACACTTGCTAGCTAGAAAGGAAATCTAACCTATCTAAAAATTTCTCCATACCCATCATTTTAAGCATAATACCTCTTTAGGTAAAGTCCATTTCTGGGTTTACCCAAAGAGTCCCCATCAAAATCAACTAACTCATAAGCCCCTTTTGCTAGCTTTCGCTTTACAATGTAGGGCCCATGCCACATGGGAACGAATTTTCCGGCACCTAGCTTATCGTTAGCTTGATCATATAATAGTACTAGGTCTCCTTCCGAAAAACTTCGAGGGGTTACATTTTTATCGTACTGAGCTTTCATTCGTTTCGCGTGAGTCTCGATAGCTAAAGTAGCGTCACGTCGAGTCTCATCTAATTTAGCCAAGTATAATAACCGTTTCTCCTCTTCGGAAGTAGCTGGAAGTAATTCGACAGCCATTTGAAGTGATGGGATTTCGCATTCAATAGGTAACACAGCTTCTAAGCCATAAACTAGCTGGAAAGGGGTGAAACCTGTTGAATTTTTCACTGAAGTTCGATATGCCCATAGCGCCGAAAATAACATGTTATGCCAATTCGTTCGATGGATACCAATGATCCGTCGAATCATGATGACTAGAACTTTGTTGATTGACTCAACCAAACCGTTGGCTTGCGGATAATAAGGAGTAGAGCTATCGTGGCGCAAACCAAGCTGGCTTGTAAGTTCAGTCATCATGACATTTCGAAAATGGCTCCCATGGTCAGTAATGATTGCTTGTGGGACACCAAACCTAGTTATGATATGATTGAATACGAAAACTGCAGCTGTCTTGCCGCTTGCGTCGAATGTAGGCATCGCCTCGGCCCATTTTGTAAAATAATCAACCGCGAGGATGATATACGCATGCCCCCCGGCCGAGTGAGGGTTACAAGTAATAAAGTCAATGCCCCATTTGGCGAATGGACCAGCGGCAATTATAGGGTGGAGAGGAGCAGGTGGAGCGCGCATCTTTCGATCAAACACTTGACAGTTGTGGCATGTTCTGACGGCAAGGATACAATCTTTAAACATAGACGGCCAGAAATAGCCAGCGCGCAACACCTTCTGAGCTGTGGCATACCCAGACATATGACCGCCACATGCTCCAGAGTGACAATCATTCAAAACTCTCTCAGCCTCTTCGTGAGTTAAACAACGTCGAAAAACTAAGTCTGCCCCCCGGCGATAAAGTGTATCTCCAATAATTCTGTATTGCTGGGATCGAAACCGAATTTTTCGACGGTCTTCCTTGGAAGCTTCAGGCCGAAAGGTTTGGGTTTGGAGATAGATGATTATATCCCCATACCACGGATCTAAAGTGCTAATAAGAAACAAAGATTCGTCCGCAATGGACTCCTCTGCCACAGTCTCTGTGTCAGCACTCGGGAAATCACACATCAATTCCGCAAAAACTAAAGATTTCTTAGACTTGGACTTCTCGAACTCCAAGTCGAACTCTTGCAGGATAACAATCCATTTAGAGTACTTGCCCCCTAGCAGTTGTTTTGTCAAAATATAAATCATAGGGTTGCAATCCGAAATAACCGTAGTTTTGCGAAGAAGAATGTAGTGACGAAAACGCTGGACAGCTTGAACGGCTGCCAGGGCCAATTTCTCCACATGCGAATATTTTAACTCAGTGGGATTTAAGGTTCTACTAAGATAATATATCACATGCTCTGCTTTGAATTCATCTTCTTGAACTAACACCATTCCAATGGTGGAATGCGAAGCTGCGAGGTATAAGAAGTAGTCCTGGTTGTAGTTGGGAGGATGCAATAACGGTGCATGGGTCAACGCGTGTTTCAGTGCATCAAAAGATTGTTGGGCAATCTCGTCCCAAAAGAATTGTGTGTTCTGTTTCAACAACCGTGTAAAACCTTTAGTGACCTCGGCGTAGTTTGGGATGAATCGGCGTAAAAAGTTCGCTTTCCCTTGCAAACTTTGGAGTTGGCGCAAACTCGAAGGAGGAGGCAATTTGATGATAGCCTCGACTTTCGAGGGATCGACGCGAATGCCGGCTTTTGAAACAACAAATCCCAGCAATCGACCTGTTTCTATACAGAAAACACACTTGTGGGGATTCAACCGAATTCGATAATGCCTACACCTCATAAAGATTGCTCGTAAATGGACAAGGTGATCAGCTCGATGTAAAGAATGAGCAGGCAAATCATCGAGATAGGGTTGCACAATGTGCTTGATGTCATGAAATGCATAAGACATCGCCCGTTGAAAAGTAGCGCCGGCATTCTTAAGCCCAAAAGGTAATTTGCAATAAGCAAATGTCCCCCATGGACAAATGAATGCCGTTTTTGGTTGATCGGCAGGTAGAATATTGATTTGATTATAGCCTGAGAAACCATCCATGAAGGAAAACATCTCACTTCCGGCACAATCATCAATAATTTGATCGATATAAGGCGTAGGATAGTTGTCTTTTGGACAAGCTCGATTGATATCCCTATAGTCGATACAGATTCTTATTGTTCCTTGTTTTTTATTGACGGGAACAATATTCGATACCCAATCCGTTAACGGGATCGGATAAATGAAACCTGCTTTCAACAGCTTTTCGACTTCTGCTTTAATCGCAGCCGCTTTTCGAGGGTGAATCTGACGCAACCGTTGCCGAATGGGTTTAGCATCCGGGTAGGTTTTGATTTCATGAACAACAATGGCAGGATCGATTCCTGGCATTTCCTCGTAAGACCAGGCAAACACGTCGCGGAATTCTTGGAATAGGGCCTTGTAAGTTTGGATTTCTTCTTCAGTACATGCGGCACCTATATGAATGTTCTCCTCGATTCCGGGCTTCACTGAAATATCAATGGGAATAGTACGAGAAATATTCCCTAAATTCAGCTCTGAATCAGAATGTTTCGTTGGATCCTGAGCGTCTTTGACATATTCAGCGGTAAAGATAGATGAAAAATCATTTTCAAATTCATCATCCTTAGGTAAAAACGAAGATCTGTGATGGAGATCTTCCCATGGTAGATCATCTACACTTAGGATTTCGCGAAGTTGTTCGTCAGATGACACTTCTTCGGGAAACGTTATCCGTTCTAAGGGTGAGGTGAAAAGTGACTCTTCACTGACCACATTCATTTGGTCGGTTTCGGTTGAATGAAAATCGGTAAAAGACATAAGAGCTTCATAAGCAATCTCATACGGACTCAACGACATAACATCACCGAGTGAGTCTAGCTCAGAGTCAGATGGAACATACCAAGGATCATCATAAATAATGTTTTCTGACGTGATCATATGAATCGTTGCAAACGAAGGGTCTACGTTGAGTGGAGGGAGAGGAAAAGTTCCCAGTAAACTGGAATCCTTAACTAAACCTACACCAATGTCCCTATAAGGGATTGTCGTTTTACCAACATGTTGGATACTCGCTGAAGAGGCTGGATCGGATGAAAAGTATGTCAGCTGATCAATAGTCACGATCTTACCGTTATGTGGAAACTTAATTATTCTGAAGACCGATGAAACGACCGCTGTCATAGCATATGACCAACTTCGACCCAAAAGAAGGTTGTAGTCTAGAGGGGCATCAACCACTTCCACATCCAGACTAACGGTTTTACCTTCGACCCCTATAGGCAATTCTTGTAGAATACCAAACGGACGGAACCCACGGCCATAAAAGGCCTTAAGGATGGTGGGGGATTGGTTCAACGAAGGAGAACCAAGCGATCTCCAACATTGAATCGACATAATACACGTAGAAGCTCCCTCATCAATCACAGTCCGATGAATAGGCCTGTTTTTTACTATCACTGGGATTTGGAAAGCCATTTGATGGGGGAGACGCGGTGTACTATTTTCTAGATCAAAGATCATTAGGTTCGGGTCCTGAACATCGACAGCTCCGATAGCCGACAAAAGCAATTTTCGTTGCGCTGGACATGATTGCAGCACTTCGAGTGCCGACATTGCTGAAGGTGAAACAGCTAAGTCTTCAACAATGTTGTAATTCTGGGCTGCTCTCGCATGTGGATTGAAAGCAGACCTTCGAAGTACACCCTTGGCGGGCGGCTTAATCACTAAGTCTGGGTTAGGTTTTTCGATCTGTAGTGGATCGGAACCAGGAGTTGAGGTTGATGGGTTAGAGTGAGAAGATTCTGCTTCCTTACCATCAACAGGAGCCTTACTACCATAATCTTGCGATCGAGTCGCAATCCTGACATGAGACATCATCAAAATGGGTTCTTCACTGGCATTCGAAGAAGAACCTATCATCTTATTCTCCTGCTCTGGAAATGGATTTTTTAACACAGCAGGAGTGGGAGAACCTTTGACTATTTTCACTACCTCGGCCCAATGAGGGCAGTCTCTCGTAAAATGATCTTCTTCACAAATGAGACAAGGATATCGAGGTTTGCGCTTTTCGTCATTGGTTTCCGACTTTTCCGTTTTCTCCTTTGGAGCCTTGTCTGCTTTAGCCTTCTTCTTTCCTTTCTTCTTTCCACCGTTTTTTGGTTTGGCCGTAGATGACTCTACAGCGTGAATGTCGGCGGTAAGTTCAGGAGGAGAAGACTCTCCTGTCGGAGAATCAGGCAAAGTGATAATTGGAGTATTGGAGGCCTTGGAAGACTTCTTCTTACTCTTCGTAGTCACGATACCAATCATACCATCAGCGGCATGATATCCCGAAGGAGCAGCAGCGATTTGGTTTGACTTTGGAAGATCCAGAATTTTCTCATGTAACGTACCCGACTGAGTGTAAACTAAGTCAAGGTATTGTGCCTAAGCAATGACTTGCTCCTCAGTAACTACTCCGGCCTTAGCTACATCTTCAGTAATTCTTGGTAATAATGATTTGACAAACCATTCAGCTAAGATTTGGTCCGGGATAAAAACTTTCACTAATCTTCTTCGACGTCTCCACTCATGAATGTGATCAGAAATGTACGTGGATGTCGATTGTTTTAGCGAAGTTAATAATTCTGTACCATTATCGTATCTGACTGGTAACTGAAAATGAGTTAAGAACGAGGTAGCTAACTGGCTAAAGTTGTAAAAAGAGGCCCGTGGTAACTCAATGTACCACTTGGCTGCGAGACCAATGAGTGTACGCTGGAAAAGACGTAAGCGGATGGAATCATCTGAGATGGAATTTGAGGCACACCAGAGGTGGTAAGTCATCACGTGATTAGACGGATCCTCTCCAGACTTACCTTCGAACTTGGGTATATCGCTGGGCAACTTATTTGGCATTGGCGGCCAGAACTGAAGATATTGAATTGGATCGTTCATTAGGCGCGTCAAGTCGGGTAAATCTAAAGTCGCAATAAACGGTAACTGCCGGTTAGGATCTCTAAAACTCTGAGTCACAATACCAGCCCCAGGAGGAGGATATCCAGGATAACTAGGAACAGGAGTCGCATTTGGGATATTATATCCTCCTGGAAAACCAGGATTAACCGGACCGTACTGGGGTTGTTGAGGTTGTTGATAAGTGTACCCAGGATACGGTTGATACTGGTAAACCGGTTGAAACAAGACTTTTTAAAAAAGATGTTTTTGTATTTTTTCTTTTAATAAAGCAAATAAATCTAATATAACCAAAAATCAATCTTAACAACTCTTAAAATCTATGAAAATCCACTCATAAGCAAACTAAAGGCAAATTTACTCTAAGCAATCTTAACGAGGTCAAAACTAACAATGATTATTTCTAAGGTGTTTTACTTGATCACAATCAAATCAAGGACTAGCTTATTGCAGAACCAAAAACTAGCCAAAACAAAACTCTAATCTTTTTGTTCTTTTTGTAAAATGGAAATCAATACTTTATAAACAAGCAATTCGAAATTTGACCCAAAACAACTTAAATGGCAAGCTGCTCACACAAGGAGACTTTACGACAGGCCCGACTTCTAAGAAGGTTGACTAACCAGAGAGATCTAAGGCTGGACAACTTTCTACTATCAAAGTCACTACAGGACCTATTGAAAAATCAAACCCTAGGCCTAAACTTCGTTGAAAACCACTAAAACACTCAAAGCTCACAAAACAAGTTCAGGTGAAAATTCTTGACAGGGTACTAAAGGATCTGGGCAGAAAACACTAAGGAAAATCAAAATCTAAAAGCAATTTAAAGCAAAAATGGAATTTTCTTAAATTTTACAGGAAGACGCAGGCAACCCGTTGTCACAGGTGCGGCCCCGCTCTATGCAAACGGCAACAGCGCGTCCAAAGACGCACTGTGCAGTACTCAGAGGGTGCGTCCTTCTGGAAAAATGAAGAAAAACCAAATCTAACTAAATCTAAAGCTAAGCCACCCAAATACTAATTCTCACAGTCAAAAACCAGAAAATAAAAATGATTTTCTCAAAGCAAAGTTCATATAAAGGAAAAGACTCTCTCATTAATGGATTCCCCAGCGGAGTCGCCAATTTGTCACACGGAATTTGTCAAGGGTGCGGACACGACTGACCTTCCTAGAAGTCTAAGACGTTCTAATGACAAACAAGACAAAATGGAGTGATCTTTCTCTAAATACACCTTTTACGACATGAAAACTACAAGTGTTTAGGCTTACCTTATTCCAAAACGCTGTTGTTGAAGTCTGTTCTTGACGATCCGGATGAGCTCCTCCTTCAAGTCAATTCCTGCAACCACAAACAATCAAACAATTACCAAGCACTTGCATTTCATATAATAAAACATATATTCAACATGCAGACCAAGGAACACATGAAATAACTCATTAACACAAGCTATTGAGAAAAATAAACCAGTTTGTATTAATAACGAAACAAAGAAACTCTTACAACCTGGCCTTGGTGTTGTGCAAGTTCCTCCCAGGGTCCATCAAGGGTTTTCCTCTACTTTGACAAAGCTCACCCTCTTCCAAGTAGAATCAAGTAAAGACAATCTCTCCTTACAAAGGCTCTAATGGAAGACCTAAATCCTGCAGCATTTACCCAAAGAAAATGTATAGCTCCAACCTCCCCTCCCTCTGGCTCAATGTCTTTATTTATAGTGCTGTAAAGAGGTTATTCAGGTCCACTATCAATGGGATCATCCCCCTCTTTGGGTGGGATAGCTCCCTTATTGATGGGATAAGTTCCCCCTTAATAGAGATACATGAACCAACTGGAGGCGCATCCATTTCATCAAACCGACCTCTAGAATGTTCTAGAAGTAACCACAAGTAACTTTTTCAAGATAAAACTCGCGCATTTTGCCTTTTACAGAGGGACGCACCTGTCCCTTAACATACAGAGCGTCCATGGATGCAGATTTTGTGAACATGGTCAGCGTCCCCGCAGGTAAGGCTAGAGAGAACCTGCGACCCCAGAGATAAACATAGTTTTTACAAGACTTTCTCTCTTCTTTGAGTTTGAGATGGATAACAGAGGCATGAGACTTGCCTAAGAGGGTAGCATGACTGTTGATTTGAGCCATACTAACTGTAAGTAATCAAGGTGACATTTTTTAGTGTAACAGGACTACCTAGAACTCAAAGAGGAAATGATTCCATTTATGTTGTGGTAGATAGATTTTCTAAAATGGCAAATTTCATTGCATGCAAAAAGACTAGTGACGCAACACATATTGCTAATCTATTTTTTTCAGAAATTGCAAGGTTACAAGGATTTCCTATAAGTATTGTGTTTGATAGGGATACAAAGTTTGTTGGGACTTTCTGGAGAACTCTTTGGAGGAAACTAGGTGCCAACCTTAGTTTCAGTTCAGCATATCACCCTCAAACAGATGGACAAACCGAAGTGGTAAACAGAAGCTTGGGAAACATATTGAGAAGTTTAGTGTATCAAAATCCTAAGCAGTGGGATTTAGCATTTGCTCAAGCTGTGTTTGCCTATAATGACACTCCAAACCAAATTACTTGGATGAGTCCATTCTATATTGTTTTTGGGATGAATCCAAGAGGTGTGTATGATCTCAGAAATTTGAGCAAACAGGAGACAAGAAGTGCAAAGGTTGAAAACTTTGTAGAGCAGATGAAAAGACTACAAGAAGATGTCAAAGATGGATTGCAGGAAAGCAGTGGCAAACAAAAATAGAGAGCTGATATGAGGAGGAAAGAAAAAGAATTCCTGTGGATGATCTAGTGATGGTACACTTGAGGAAAGAAAGGTTTCCTATTGGAACTTATAATAAACTAAAGATGAAAAATATAGGGCCATGCAGAATTGTGAGGAAATTTTTAATTAATTCTTATGAAATTGAGTTTCCATAAGGGATTGGAATATCACTTATCTTCAATGTTGTAGATTTATATCCAATACAAGGAGACAGAGGCAGAGTTATAGAAGGAGCCTACAGAAAATGAAGAACAAATTGTACATTGGGAAGAAAAAATTCCAAAGATAATTAAGAAAGAGGTGGACACTGTTCTAGAGAAAAGAGTAACTAAAGGAACCAAAGGATAGGTTTATTTTAAGTATTTAGTCAAATGGAAAGGACAACCAATAGAGGATGCTAGTTGGTTAACAGCTACAGAGTTGCAGAAGTATGGAGTAAACACTGAAACTTCGATGGATGATTATTTTCTTCCCTAGGAGTCTGTTACAGGAGCATCCAGACTTAGCCAGCAATGTGATTGTATGTTCACATGTTGTGGCTAACATGAGATGAATTTCATTGACCTGAATGGTCAAAATCAGTTTTTAATAAAGAGCGTTGGACCTCTTGAATTTATCTTTACTTCAATTATTGTAATAATTAACTCATTGTATTATTTTTAGAATAGGAGATAAGTTGTTAGAATAGGTGTGTATCAGGGATTGAGAATATGGATTTAATAGCTGAGCTGATAAAAATAGAGATTGAGTTGTCAATGTTGTTAGGATAGGATTCAATCCATAAAAGAAAGGGAAAAAATGTAATGATAGATTGGAATGAAATAGGAGAGTGGGTAAGCGAGAAATTGAGGAAGAAAGATAGGGTTTGCCAGAGAAACAGAGGTCAGACAAATTTTTGTAATTGAGCCGAGAGGACCAAGACTCTATAATTTCCATTTTATATAAATAAATTGATTAAGTGTGGCATGGTGTATTATTCCTAGTGTGAAATTATCTTGAACCTGCGGATCAACATTCTGGACCTTGATTAGGTATCATTTCCATTTATGTGTTTATTGTTAATCACTGCTAATAAGTGTTAAGGCTCTATTTCGAGATTTAGTTAAACCTTTATTAAACAGTGGTTCTTAAAGTTATTTATTGAGCATGTGAGCGGAATTAAAAAGCAGTAAGTGGTATATCGCGTGGAAAGTAAATGGTAAATGGTATTTTCCCAAATTGCGAGATTGACCTAAGCTGGTGACACATAGCACGAAAAAACCACTTTTCTCACACACTCTCAACTTGATATCAGTCGTGTAAGAATTCACGCGAGAAGGTCCGATAATCGTTGGATTGAACGGGACAGCTCGATGGTGGAGATCATCCGGGCTAGTTGGCATGTGATACAATGTGATATTCATTGGATCTAAAGGAGCCAGATCAATGGTGGAGATTGAAGCGCTCAGGGAGTAAGAAGTCAAAGTGGGACCGACTGTGATTGGTCAGCTTAGCGGGACCCTTGGGAGGAAATACACGTACATAATCTTATTAATGCACAGCTGATTGGTTTTTAAGTGAACCATTAGTCTAATTATAGACTGCCACATAAAATTTGGTAACCATCCACATCAGATTCATTTCTTCTTTCTCAGGGATTGGTTCTTGGTGTATATCCTCCTCTTTTGATGTTTCTAGTTCCTTTTTTTCCTCCTCTTCATAATCTATGTAGAATGATTTCTTCTCAGCACACTTATGACCTTTAGTGTATTTTCTATCAACTCTAAACAAGTGAAATTCCAAGATGACCTGTTTCAAGAAGAAAAATCCTAGAATCCAAAGCTATTATACCAAATGCTATGTAACCTGCTCACAGAAAATATAAATCAACCACTTAAAAATTATCCTCTTCGAGGGGGAATCCTCCTTTATATTACATAAATGAGAAATTGTTCTATGATTCAAATGATAAGACCTCCTTGGCCAACATAGGATTCTAAGGGATCACAATATAATCAAAGCCTACATAACAATAATGGTGGTCTAGTTGTAGATGTAAGGGATAATTGTTCAAATCCAAAAAATATTTCCTCAAGCATAGGTGGAATTTCTTCTTCAATTTCCTTTTTAGTTTCAGTCATCCACCTCTAAACTTAGATATTCTACTAAAACAACAGAATTGCTAAAATTACCAAAAAATTAGCAGAACTTCACTTACCCCGGAACCGAAAGGAAAACAACACTGTTGTTCATAAACTTCTCACATACACCTTTCTCCCAACCTTTATCTCTTCATTTTCCACTGTTGATCCTCTTTCTTCAATCTAACGGTTGGCACTTTCCTCACTTGCAAACTAGCCAGGTGATCCTCCACCATTGATCAAGCCCACTTGATCCAATGGTTGACACTTAATATCGTGTGGAATTCTTGTCGATGTTTATCAAGCCAAGAGCATGTGAGAAAAGTAGTTTCTCCATGCTACGTGTCGGCTACTAAATGGAATCGCGTGACTATCCCAAAATACCGCTTACCTCCTTGAGCCCACGTGAAAACAACTTTCACCTATGAAGACCGCTTTACTCCTCTATTTAACTCTGGCACTTGTTTGCTCATGACTATCATAGATCTAATGGTTCTGTCGATCGGATAGTTCTAGGCTTCTTCGGGTTCCCTCGTGAAGTTATCAAACTTTTCTCCTTCCGCTATGATTTGACCACTTCTGCCAGGTTTAGCTCTTCTCTATGGAATTTGGAGCTTTTTTAACTAAAGCTCTGTGGTTTGAAACACATTCGATTTAACTTAGTACACAGTGAAAGAGGAATTAAACGCGATAACACCAGGTCATGCAGAATTCTAATTTTACAGGCCAAACTGAAATTCAAAAATACATTGAGATATTTAAAAGGAATTCAACCTCTGGGATTTAACCATTCATGAACAGGATACACATAGATACAAAGATATTTCAATTATTTTTCAGTCTAATTCTCCATGGCCAAATCCAGCCAAATCCTCTTACAATAGTTCAAAAATTACATAAATACTTTACATCCAATGATCCAATCCTCAATCAATGGATCAAATCTGTCTAATCGTAGATAAATACCTAAAATTCTTGATATTATCCTCGAGAATCTCAACTAAGTCTGAACTACTTGGATTAATTACAAAATCATTCAAATACCTATATTCTAGCTCAAATCCTATCTAGAAAACTTTGTAAATTGATAGCTAAAGGATCCCACTCCTTTGCTTGTAAACTTTTTTTGGATTTTTGGAATAAAATAAAGCCTTTTGTCTTCAAGCCTCATGCTCCTGCATCAGACTCCTAAGGACAAAATTCTTCATGGGCTCCTGTCCATGAGCTCTTCTACAGAACTGCCCAACTTTTGTAGCATGGTATCTGTCACCCAGGTAGCATCAGCAATTGGTTGATCTTTCCACTTGACCAAGTACTGAAAATACTCCTGTCCCCTTGTCTTCTTAAACACTCTTTTATCCAATATCTTCTCTGGCTGCAATGCCTTTGTTGTAGGTAACTGTTTTACCCAATCCACCTCTTGTTCTTCCTTGTCTTCTGTTGTGTCATCTTCTTGTCCCTTTTCATACCTGTACAAATCAGCAACATTGAAAATTGGAGATATTCCAATACCAGGGGGTAATTCAATTTCATATGCATTTGCAGAAAATTTTCTTAAAACTCTGCATGGTCCAATTTTCTTATATTTTAACTTGTTACACTCCCTTTTTGGAAATATTTCCTTCCTTAGCTGTATCAACACCAAATCTCCAACTTCAAAATTAACTTCTCTCTTCTTCAAATCTGCTATGTTCTTGTACTTTGTGTTGTTGTCTTGTAACTGTTGTTTTACCTGTTCATGTATTGCTTGTATCTCAAAAGAAAAATCTTCTCCTTGTGCACTCCTCAATTCAGCTTTACCCAAATCTCTCAATTTACACACTCCTCTTGGGTGCATTCCATAAACTATAAGGAATGGAATCTGCCCTCTACTCTTGTTAGGACAATCATTATAAGCATATTCAACCTATGCCAACACTTGATCCCACTGTTTCGAATGTTCACCTACAAGACTTCTCGGAAGATTACCCAAGCTTCTATTTACAACTTCAGTCCGCCCATCAGTCTGCCCATGATAAGTAGAGCTGAAACTCAGTTTGGTACCAAGTTTCTTCCACAAGGTCATCCAAAAATGACCAACAAATCTGGTATCTCTATTTGAAACAATGTTCTTAGCTAACTCATGCAACCTTACAATTTCCTTAAAAAACAAGTTAGCAACATGAATAGCATCACTAGTTTTATAACATGGAATAAAATGTACCATTTTTGAAAATTTGTCAAATACTACATAAATTGAATCATTACCTCTCTGATTTTTTGGTAAACCCAAAACAAATTCCATACTTACCATATCCCAAGGTCTATCTGGAATAGGTAATGGAACATACAAACCTATGTTCTAGCTCCTTCCCTTTGCATATTGACAGACTTTACAATTCTTCACATACTTTTCCACTTCAGATCTCATCCTCGGCCAGAAATAAAATTGGTTCAACTACTCATAAGTCTTGTCTACACCAAAATGTCCTCCAAGTCCACCACTATGTTTCTCCTTGATCAAATATTCTCTCATAGAACAATTTGGTATGCGCAGCTGATTTCTTGTAAACAACAGTCCTTCTTGTAAGAAATAATCCAAACACATACTTCTGCCTAACAAAACAGCATTATTACAAGCTTCAAATGCCTCTTTAAAATCTAAATCTTTCTCATATAATTCCTTAAGAAAATCAAAACCCAACACTTGAATTTCACTTTCTTGAACTAAAATGCTTTTTCTACTTAAGGCATCTACTACTTTATTTGACTAGCCAGTTATATGTTTCAACATGAAATTAAAACTTAGAAGATATTCTACCCACTTTGCATGCTTCTAGTTAAGCTTTGGTTGTTGCATAATGTACTGCAATGCATGGTTATCTGAATAAAGTATAAACTCCTTAGACATCAAGTAATGTCTCCACTTCTTCAAAGATTGCACCACTGCATAAAACTCCTTGTCATAAGAAGAATATTTCTTCTTTGACTCATTCATTTTTTCACTAAAATAAGCTACAGGTCTGTCCTCCTGACTTAAAATAGCTCCAATGGCTTCTCCACTAGCATCACACTTCACTTGAAAAGGTTTATTAAAATCAGGCAAAATCAAAATAGGTTTCTCAGTAATATTTCTTTTCAACAGTTGGAAGTTCCTCTCTGCTTCAACAGTCCATTTAAATGGTCGCCTGTCCTTCTTTATAGTGTCAATAATAGAAGCATTGATCTTACTAAAATTCCTTATGAATTTACTATAAAAACTAGCAAGACCATGAAAACTTCTTACCTCAAAGACACTTTTTGGTGAAGGCCACTCCAGGATTGCCTTGATCTTCTCTAGATCCATCCTTAACCCATCAGCAGAAATAAAAAAAATCCAAATATACCAACTCTTCCTTCATGAATGAACATTTCTTTAAATTTAACAGTAACTTCTCTTGTTATAGCCTCTGTAAGACATAATTCAGATGTCTTGCATGTTCCTCTTTAGATCTGTTGTAAACTAATATATCATCTAGATATACTATTACAAATTTACCAATAAATTCTTTCAAAACTTCATTCATGAGCCTCATAAATGTATTAGGAGCATTTGACAACCCAAAAGGCATTACCATCCATTAATACAATCCTTCATTTGTCTTAAAAGTAGTTTTCCACTCATTCCCTTCTCTAATTCTAAATTGATGATCTAACCACTTTTTAAATCTAACTTTCTAAAATATTTTGCTCCACTCAAACAATCCATCAAATCTTCAATTCTAGGTAAAGGAAATATGTACCTGATTGTTATCTTGTTGTTTGCTCTTGAACCAGTGCACATTCTCCAGCCTCCATCTTTCTTTTGACTCAACACTATTGGCACTGCACAAGGACTCAAACTCTCTCTAATCAATCCCTTATTTAATAGTTCCTAAACCTGTTTCCTGATTTCTTCATTCTCTGTGGGAGTCATCCTATAAGCTACTTTATTAGGTAGATTTGCTCTTGGAATCAAATCTATATGATGACTAATTTTTCTAATGGGTGGAAACTCATCAGGTAAATCATCTACAATGGTATCACAATAATTGTCCAACATCTCTTGAATTTCAATTGGAAAATCAGAAACTTTTGTGGAAGTAATTATTACCTTGGGTTTGCAAATCAATGCAAAATTTACCGCATCCTCTCCAATCGGCTGCGGGTACTCCTTTCCACTCAACAACAGGGTCTTTGGATTAGGTTTCCTTGATGCATCCTCTTCTTCCATAGGCAACAATGTATGATTGACACCATCTTTACTAAATTTGTATGTGTTCCTCTTTCCATCATGCATAGCTCCTCTGTCATACTGCCAAGGTCTTCCCAGCAATATGTGACACACATCCATAGGCATCACATCACACAGAATTTTGTCTCTGTATTTTCCCAACTACAACTCCACTTCACACTGCTCATTCACTATCAACTGATATCCCTTTTGAAGCCATGACACCTTGTAAGGTGTTGGGTGTTTCTTTGTCTTCAATTTCAACTTCTCCACCACTTATGTGGAGACCAAATTATCTGTACTACCACTATCAATTATCATCTGACAACATTTCCCTTGAACCTTGCACACAGTCCTGAACAAGGTCTTTCTCTGTGCTAGTTCAACAATTTCCTTAGCTGGCTTTAACAAAACTTTGTTAACTACCAAATATTCCCCTTTCTCTAGTACATTTTCTTCTTCTATTACCTTTGTTGCTTCCTCTTCAGTCTTAGAAACAATTGCATTTCTCTAATTTATTCCTATATTTTTTGGGCACTCATAGGCTCTGTGTCCCAGCTTGTTACATCAGTAAGATTTGACTTCTCTTCCTCTGCCTCTGCCTCCTATTCCTCTGGAAAAACTCCCTCTGCCACTTGCATCACTGCCTATGGGTGAACGCTAACTTGAGCTGCTGCTAGCTTCATCTCTAGGTGTTGTAGACCTTCCTCTACCACCTTGACTTCCCCTTCCTTGGAAAGTACCTCTATTTATAGCATATTTCTTCCTCATGAGTTTTTCTTTAGCCTTCAATACCATCTGATAAACCTCTTTTACTGTTTTAAGAGACAATACACTTATCTCATCTTGGATCTCCATTCAGAGACCATTTACATATATTGCAACCTTCTCATTTGTATCTTGGATTTGTCCTACTCTTATGCTCACTTTGTAGAACTCCTTTGTGTATTCCTTTACTATCGTAGACCTCTGTCTAAGATTCTGCATCTCTCAAAATAATGTTTGTTGATAATCACTTGGCAAAATCTTACCTTTCAACTTTTCCACCATCCTGTTCCAATTTTTAATTGGTTGTTTACCAAGTCTTCGTCTTTCTTCCTGCAATCCATCCCACCAAAGTGTTGCATGTCCTTTCAATTTTGTGACAAAAAACTTCACTTTCTTTCCTTCTTCTATTTCTTCATAATCAAAAAATTTATCCATGTCATTAATCCAATCTATCAATTCCTCAGGGCTTAAACCTCCTGTATAAATTGAAACTTCAAGTTTGGGTTTAGATGTGGATCTCAAAACCAACTTAAAGAATATCATTTCAGGAGCTACATCTGCAGGTTCTTCTTCTTCTGCAACTCCAACTTCAGGCTCACTAACATCTCCAGCATCTGCATCTCTTCCCATTTCCATTGCTTCTAATCTAGCTTGCATCTATTGCATAGCTTCCAACACTTCAGCATTTGCAACTGGTCTTCCTCTCCTTCAACCACGACCTCTTCCTCCAACTCTAAAAGCCATGTTGGATTTCGTTTTTTGATCCTTGAGATCTTGTTCATTGTCAGTAGGTTGCTCTAATACCACAAGTGGTGGTATGGTTGCAGGTGTAAGGGATAATCGTTCAAATCAAGAAACAATTTCCTCAAGCATAGGTGGAATTTCTTCTTCAATTTCCTTTTCAGTTTCAGTCATCCACCTCCAAACTTAGATATTCTACTAAAACAACAGAATTACTAAAATTACCTGAAAATTAGCAGAACTTCACTTACCCCAGAACCGAAAGGAAAACAATATCGTTGTTCATAAACTTCTTGCATCCACCTTTCTCCCAACCTTTATTGCGTTCATTCTCCACCGTCAATCCTCTTTCTTCAATTCGACGGTTGGCACTTTCCCCGCTCGTAAACTAGCCGGGTGATCCTCCACCATTGATCAAGCCCACTTGATCCAATGATTAATGCTTAATATCGTGTGGAATTCTTGCCTATGTTTATCAAGCCAAGAGCACATGAGGAAATTGGTTTCTCCATGATACGTGTTAGCTACTAAATGGAATCACATGACTATCTAAAGATACTGCTTACCTCCTTGAGCCCACGCGAAAACAACTTTCACCTATGAAGACTGCTTTACTCCTCTGTTTAACTCTGGCACTTGTTTGCTTGTGACTACCATAGATCTAACGGTTATGTCGATCGGACGATTCTAGGCCTCTTTGGGTTCCCTCACGAAGTTATCAAACTTTTCTCCTTCCACTATGATTTTAGCACTTCCTCCAGGTTTAGCTCTTCTCTATGGAATTTGAAGCTTCACTAACTAAATCTTTGTGGTTCGAAACAAATTCGATTTAACTTAATACCCAGTGAAAGAGGAATTAAACGCGATAAAACCAAATCATGCAGAATTCTAATTTTACAGGCCAAACTGAAATTCAACAATACACAGAGATATTTCGAAGGAATTCAACATCCGGGATTTAACCATTCATGCGCAGGATACACAAAGATACAAAGATATTCCGATCCTTTTTCAGTCTAATTCTCCATAGCCAAATCCAGCCAAATCCTCTTACAATAGTTCATAACTTACATAAATACTTTACATCCAATGATCTGATCCTCAATCAATGGATCAAATCTATCTAATCCTAGATAAATACCTAAACTACTTGATATTCTCCTCGAGAATCTCAACTAATTCTGAACTACTTGGATTAACTACAAAATCATTCAAATACCTATATTCTAGCTCAAATCCTATCTAGAAAACTTTGTAAATTGACAGCTAAGGAATCCCACTCCTTTGCTTGTAAACTTTTTTTGGATTTTGGAATAAAATGAAGCCTTTTGTATTCAAGCCTCATGCTTCTACATCAAATAAAAATGTAAGGGCACAACAATAACAACATGGAAGATACATGGGCACAAAAATAACAATCGAGGGCTACACTAATAACAATAAGGGGAATACACTAGTATTATAGGTATCTAACAAGTAACTTCGGGACCATCAAGGAGAGGTCTAGAAGTCAGATCAATAGCCTCAACATAATCTAAAAAAAGACATCAAGGGTAAGGCTTAGGTATGCAATCCTCCAAACCTTTCCCACAAACTTGTTTTAGCCCAAAAAGCATTACAACTATATGAAGAGAAATGTTTTATAGGAAAAAATTGGTAGATCAGTCTCAACCATATTTAATAGTCAACATTAGTCCTCACCAAAATCATCCACATGTGTAAAAGAGTAAAGAGAAAAAGGGGATGATAACTCGAGGAGGTGGGCCAATGAACCTAATTATTATGACATGTGGTGTTTGACATGGTAGGTTGGGGTCAACTCACATAACGTGCTAAACCCATAACCACAATGTCGTCTAATCACTTAAGTGTGGCCCTCAAATCCAACCTTAAATGAAAAATGTTTATTTTAAGCAGCAAGGATGCCCACCAATACTACAGGGGGTCAGCTTAATCAAAACATATCCTACATGATCTACTACAAGAGACATATAGGATGCTACAGGAGATTGACATAGTGGTACAAGAAGGAGAATTTTTCCCATAAAAGGTCATCAAAGCCTCCAGAAGCAAGCAAATATTTAGAGGAAATGTAAGTACAAATTCCTCCTCTACAACATTTAGCATACATATTACAAAAACACCTATGTCATAAAGAAAATAACTCTGCATTTTATAGTTTCAACACCCTACATTTTACAATTTTGAATTCCAATAGAGACAACAGTTGAATGGGATGAGTATTTGGTTAAGAACATGGAGTGTCAACTAAGGGAGGGGTGCATGATGTAAGTCTTCCTTTCCCCAACCTCAAAAGAATTGTCAATTGTTCTCTGCTACCACATTTCCCACTATATAGGAAACTCTAGATCCTATAGCAACAGAGATTGAAATAGAGCTAGATGAGGTAGAGATAGAGGAAGAAAACAAAAAGAACATAAGAAAAAATGCATAAATAGAGGAAGAATCAAATAAAAAGATAAAGGTATGGGAAGAGTTATGAAAGATAAAAATGGAGACAAGAAAACCTAAAATAGAGTTGGTTGAGCTCCATTTAGCATAACCAAAGGTTCAAGCTAAAATTCCAGCATCATAGAGAGAGTCTCAAGATCCTAAAAAAACATCAAGACACTAAAAAGACCAACTAAAAAGAGGAAGGAGGAAGCAAAAGACAACATCAAGCACAACATGGGATGTGAGACAAAGCTTCAGGGAAATGTGTTAATAAAAGAAGAGTAAAAAGGATGAATATATTTCTCAGAGGATGAGAAACAATTTCAGTAGGAGTTATGATGGGCCTCTAAATTAGATACAAATTAAGGCCCATCTAACCTTTCCTAGGCACATTAAACCTTTCCTTTTGCACTTAATAATGTATTTTTTAGATTTAACATGTTCTTAGGAAGCATTAGAGATTATTTTTTATTATGTTCCTAATATTATTTCTTTTGTAGAATATTGTGAGAATATTGGGGATATTATGAATATTTGAAAAGTGAGAGAATTTAGGGGATTTTTCCCTACTATAAGATGGACTTGGATTGGATAATAAATAAACAAAATATTATGGAATTATGGATATATCTAAAGATCCACTAATTGAGAAAATCTAAGGATAAGTTCCCTGCTACAAGAGAAGCTAGAACTCAACATTTAATGAAGATTCATGTTGTTGGGCACCAAATCCACTTTTTGAGGAATTTTGGAGGGGAAATCAGCCCTCCATTCCAGGAGGTTTCTTCCCCCATCAACTTGTATAAGTAAATTTTGAATTAGCCTCTAAGGGAGAGGATTTTTTTGGTATTTTCGATAAGAAATTATTATTCAGTACTTTCACTTTCATTTCCACGAGTGATGTACTTGACTTCTTTCTAATAATGAAAGATAGCTTATTTTTTAGCTTCTAAGGCTTGTTTTTCTTCAAATGACTTTGGGTATCCTTGGGCTTGTCCATCCCAGGAGCCTTAAAGACATGTTGTACCATTTCTTTTATCTTCCTTTCACCATTTTCTTGTTTATTTGCATTTCCCATTTCTCCACTTATTGTTCATGCTTCATTTGTTGTAGGTTATATTAACTAAATGCTTGAAATTAGTTTGTTTCCAAGTTATTTAGATAATAAATAGTGTGATGCATCATTATCATATATTATTAAATTCATTGTCATCATTGGATTACTTAGATTAACTTATTAGTTCATTGTTCTAAAATCTATGGTTTTAGTAGTAATTCTTTGTTGAATTTTAGCATATGTTAATGAAGTTATTTTGGGTTGATTCCACTTGAATCAAATTCTACAAATATTAAAATCAATTACAAAATTTTCCCCATAGAATTTTCACCGTATTATCTTAGGAATTTGGTTACTTAGATTCGCCTACTAATTTCTTGTTTTAATAGTCGGTTGAATTTTCCCACGTCTTAATGAAGCTCTTTTGAGTTGATTCCACTTGGAATGAATTATAAGAACATTCAAATTAATAAAAATAATTACCCCACAATATTTTCACTTGATTAGCTTAGGAATTTCGAAGGCTAACTCGATAGAAAGGCTTGCTAGAAGTTTCCTGTAACATAATAGAGTTTCCTATAGTTGTTTATTTTCGAGCTTCCCCCTTGCCTAGATTTAATCCAAATTCATGGTAGAAGTATATTTATGTCTTAGGATAGCCTATGAATCTCTGAGCCCAATTTAGTTGATTTGAGGGTTTCTTAGGTCGCCATTAAGCTTATGCATTGCTTGCTTCTTGAATGCTAATATGTGCAATGTAGAAATTATGATGTAGATTTGAAACTTCTTATCAAGTTTTAATCAAAATCACAAGACAAAAACCTACCCTACTGCCCTACGAACATTAATTTACAATTTAGAACAAAAATCTCAGACATGCACTAAGAAATAACACACATGCCAATAGTATTTTTCTAGGGGAAATTAAACTGCTAAAAACCACAATGTCCGATTGCATTAATATGATGAATAAATATGTATTACAATTGCTTTGCTCAATTGAGCATAACCTACAAGTGCATAACCCATTAGAGGAAATTTGTTTCTAAAATGTTAAAATGAATTTTTGTGTCATAATGTGTAAGCTAATCAAAATCCTTTAAATTTTAAAAGAGATATAGGTGTGACTAGGCATCGACAATTTTTTTTATAATATAATTCACCTACTTTAAGTGTGAATGGTGCCCAAGTGACCCAAAACTATATTAGATATTAAAAATAAAATTAATATCTTAATCCATAAAAGTTAGAATACCGAGAATATTTTTAATGAAGGGCAAATCATGATGTGTTAAATAAATAAATTTAAATATAAAATCTTAAATCTAAATTTAATTTAAATTTTAAATTAACTTTTTTTATTGTAAATCTTATTATATCTTGTGTTTAAATTTAAATTTACATTTTAAATTTATTTTTTAATCTAAATTTTATTAAATCTTGTGTTACTAAATCAATTTAAATATAGAATATATATAGACGGTTATTTTTTTTATAAAAGTGATGTTTATTTGGGTAATTTAAATTTAAATTTACATTTTTTATTTAAATTTAAATTAAATTTTAATTTTAATTTTAATTTTACTTTTTTTATTTAAATTTTATTAAACCTTACGCTAATAAATTAATTTAAATATAAAATATATTTACGGTTATTTTGATAAACATGCTATTTATTTGGGTAGTGTTGATAAAAGTGAAATAATAAAAATGATATATTAAAAAATTGTCTACATGCCATTATTTTATTAATTTCTTAATTTTTTCTTAGGTGGCTATTTTTGAGTTGAAATTTCCTCTAATGTATCTCTCTGCTTATTGAGAAGCTCTGACTCAGACTTAGTCAATTTATACCTCTACATAAGCCCCTATTAACTTGCACAATCCCTGAGGAAATAGGCCCCTATTAGTTAGGAATTTCCTCCAAAATGTTTGTGCAATTCCTCAGGGTTGATCACATGACCTCATGCAACACCTATACACTCAACTAGTCTACATTTGATGGTTAACTTCCTTGAAAACTCCACCATAACTAGCTAACTCATATTATTTGCATGCATGAGCTAATTATTAGTTGATTGATCAATTAACTAGATGATTTTTTAATTAGATTGATGTCTCACTACTTAACTGACCACCAACTTGTTATATTAATAGTTAGAACTAGTTTAACTAATTACCACTGAAATTAACTCAACCTAGGCTCCTAAATTCATGAGTCACTACATACAACTGAACTTCATGCCTCTAACATGAATTAACTGAGATAACTATGTGTAAAGAGCCATGTCACCTCAGATAACTCCTTCAAGTTGTCTGCTGATGTGGAATTTCGAATTTTCACAATTTAATTAAGGAAAAATCAACTTGAGTTTTTCTTGTTGCATTTTTTAGCACTCCCTGTCAGCATGAAATGGATTATCAACCACCCCTATCCTACATATGTTGAATGTATTACATGTAACACCTCTCATTGTTGTTTCTATTACTGTAACATCTACAACTCAGAAGCATAAAAAAAAATGATTCAACTGTGTCTGCAACTGTCTACTAGGAAAATTGTGTTGTTGTTGACTCTACTACTGAACCTTCTTCTCTACTATCAACAGTCCTCTAAAATCCTCACTATCTGACTGACACTGATCCTCCTACTACTGAATATTTTGGCCCCCCGTAGCAAGGTAATGACCCATGACGAGAATTCCTCAATGGATTATGCCGAAAGTTCTACAGTTCTTGGACTAAGCAGCTATATCACTCCACCTCACTCTTGGAGGTATAACTGCATGTTCTTACTCTACCAAATTGGCTCGAAATATCCCCCTACTGAATGTATCTACTTTGGTGGATGTATTCACTCTGCCTCCTTTTTTCCTCTCCATTTGTGGCTACTCTACAACTTCCTCAAGCTCCTTCTAAGGCTTCATTTTGAGAGGCCTATCTTGCTCCCTCCCAACCACCATATCTCTAATATATTCATTTATCCTCAAGATTTTGCATGCATCTTATACCTCAAGTGCATATAGGTTCTTGAATCTTACCCTGATATTCTTCACCTGTCCCATGCCTACTTGTCTTAGGAATGCCCTTCCTTTGCTAAAGACCACATCAAAACCACGGTCTTCCAAAACTGTAACAAAGATGAAATTTTTCTTTAGGCTTGGAAAAAACATGACTTCCTTAAGCCTAAGGGGGGATCCCGACTCCTTGTGAAAGGTGATTGTACCAATCCCACTAGTGCTATACATTTTTCCATCCCCGATCTCGATCTGCATCTGCAAATATTTTTCTTCCACGTCACTTAAAAAATATCTACACCCTATCAAGTGAAACGATGCACCTTAGTCTAAGTACCACATGTTCCCCATAACTAATCTCACCATGCATGCGATAAGGGTGAAGTAAAGCTCAAACTTTGAAGGCAAGGCTTCACCTGCTTCTCCTCCCAAAGGTTCCTTCTTGCTAGAACTTTTGTGTGCACACTTTGTGGCATAGTGCTTGAATTCATGACAATTGAAGCATTTTATTTTGGAGAAGTTTTTCTTCTTTCCCTCTTAAATGGAATCATCCTCACCTTGGGAATTATTTCCCTTGGCCTTCATTCCTTTGCTGACTAGATCAAAGTCCTCTTCCTATGATTTGGATGAGGTTCCATCTCTAGTATTTCGCCTTATTTCCTCCTGTACCAAATCATACCATAGGAATTCCCAATTCAATAGTTTCTCCATCTCGTTCACTAAATCTTGGTGGTTATGATAGCTCTTGGGAAGGCATATAAGGACTAGGCTTACCAACTTCTCTTCTACAACATTAACACAAACCCCACCAAGTTCATCATGACATTGTGTGAACCTACTCAGACACTGCAGAATACCGTCATTTTTCTACATCTTGACACTTTAAAGTTTATCTTTGAGTACCAGCTTCTTGTCGTCACTACTATTCTCGATTAATTTTGTCATTGCCTTCCACATTGTGAACGAAGTTTATTTTCCGTGGATATTTGAGACAATATCATCCTGTACTCCCTCCAAGATTATTCTCCTCACCTTGGCTACATCTTATTTATATTGAGCAAGGTTATGGGCATCAGATTCTAGTGGTTTTGCAACATTTGTTTTGATGTATTTTAGAAATCCATTGTCATCCAATACTTCCTTCATGTGATACTTCCATGCAACAAAATTAGAGGTGCCTTTCGAGGAATTCTATAGCCTTAGTCCAATGAAGACCATCTTCTCAACTCTAAAGAAATCCTGCTGCACTAGACTCTAAATTCGAACCTCCTCAAAAACAACTTCAAAATTCCCATTCAAATGTGAAATTTTCTCTAATACCACTTATAAATTATGATGTATATTTGCAATTTCTCGTGAAGTTTTAATCAAAATCACAAGACAAAAATCTACTCTACTTCTATATAGCCATTAATTAAAAATTTAGAACAAAAATCTCAAACGGTCAATAAGGAATCACACACATGAAAATAGTATTTTTCCCCAGGAAATTAAACTACTAAAATCCCCAATGCCTTGTATTAATACAATGAACAGAGATGTATTACAATTTCTTTTCTCAACTAAGCACATTGTTCAAGTGCATAACCTATCTCTCTGTTCACTCGGAAGCTCTAACCCAGACTTAGTTATTTTCTACCTCTGCTTGAGCCCTTATTTCCTTGTGCAATTCCTGAGGAAATAGGCCCGTGTTAATTTTGAATTTCCTCCAAAATGCTTATGTAGTCCCTCAGGGTTGATCACTTGACCTCATGTAATGCCTCTACTCTCAACTATTTTACAACTACTAGTTAAATGCCTTGGAAACTCCACCACAACTAGGTAACTCATATTCTTTGCATGCATGAGTTAATTATTTATTTGATTGATAAGTTAGCTAGATGATATCGAAGTTAGAATAATCTCCCACTACTTAACTGAGCACCAACTAGTTCAATTAATAGTTAGAACTAGTTTAATTGATTACAACTAAAATTAAGTCAACCTAGGCTCCTAAAATTTTGGAATCACTACATACCAATGAACTTCATGCCCCTAACTCGAATTAAATAAGATAATTAAGTGACAAGAGCCATGTCACTTTAGTTAACACCTCCTAGTTGTTTATTGATGTGGAATTTTGACTTTTCCCAATTTAATTGCAAAATCAAATTGAGAATTTCTTGCTGCATTTTTCCACATGCAACTAGTCTAGGTTTCATTTTCCCCAAAGTGTGAATTATTTCGTGCAAGATTATTTTAGAACTTTACTTTTCTTCAAACTAGAATAGATTTCCTTTATTTTCATTACTTTTCCAACAAGATAGATTAGATTTTCTTTGTTGTCATTTATTTATGTGTGCTTTACATTTTTTCAAATAGAATAGATTTCGTTTCTATCATTTAATTTCCAGCAAAAGTAGAATATTTTTACTTATTGATATTTACCTTTTGCAATTAGGATTGGTGACTTATATAGATCTTTTCTCATTTGAAGTTGTTTCATTTCCTTCTTTCACGTGCATCAAAGGGAGTTAGGCTAGAAAGAGGAAGGTGTCTACTGCACATACACTATCAACCCCTCTTAAGTTTGTACGAACCTTAGATTGATAATTAAAGGAGGATCTTGGGTTTGTAAAAATCATGTTGCAATACTAAGAGCCATCATATTGGCATTGGTCTAAGGCTTAGTAGGGTGCAATATTTCTCCAATAAGGCTCAGTGGAGTGACACACGAGCTTAAGAAATCCAAAGTTTGTAAGAAACTCAAATTGAAATTTATCCCTAACTATCATCTCACTAGGCTAAAGATCTTGAAGATGCCTTTTTATTTCTATACTAAGGATTACTGTTTCTATGTACTATTAGGTTTTCCAACCATGCTTAGTGTTATAAGTCTTCTTCCACTATCTCCAAGTCCTAAGAATATTGATCTCACCTAGGGAAGGTCTAACAAAGCCTTGTAATGTGACTTCTAAGTTGATTAAGCTAGGTGGGCCCCTCAATTTACTCCAGTTGCAAAGCACTAGAAGGAATTGAGGAGGGTTGTTGCAGCAACTAAAACACTAACTTAGAGGACTTAATATTTGAGATTCTACACAATTAAATATTTCAAAATATTAAAAGATTCATTATAATGAACTATTTTAGCATAATATCCATAGTGGCTTGCAAATCATATACTATCACACCATCATATTTTTCATACATAGAAAACTAGTGTTGATGGAAAGTCATATGGAAGGAAGTTCTAGAGTATATCAACTATGGCCTTAGCTTGCATAGGCTTACAAAGATACAACAAAGGCATTTCCACCATTGTCTTGAGAATATTTTCAAAATTATCATCAAATCAATCTCTTTCTTCTTATTATTTTTTTTTCCTTCTAATCTCTTTTGAAATGCCAAGCCTTATCATTGTTCTATCATTTTGGGAGACTAGTATATTACATGGAATTTGGATATTCCATTTTCTCTCTTCTTATTTTTATATTTCATTTTTCCATAAAAAACTAAGGACTCAAGTGGATTCAAAAGCTTTACACCTCACCTCCTCTTAGATTAAAGAAACCATGACCTCATAAGTAAAATTGTTTTCATAGTGCTTCTTATGTCCATTACCCTAGTTGTCTCAAGAATATGGAAAAAAAACACAAAAGTTTCATACAATAGTTCTCCTCATCCATCTTCACTCCAACTAATATCAACTAGGTAACAATAATATTAAATGCATTCATGTGCTCAACTACATAATCCCCACCATCCATTCTCAAGATGAACAATTATTTCGTTAAGAAAAATCATTAAGTGAGGATTTATGTTTATACAAATCCCCAAAGTTCTTCCAAAGATTTGTGGGGATTTTTCTTCAGAAAAGTTCAATATACCAAACTGGTTAAAGATAGCTTGATAAAGCTTCTGACCTTTCTCTCCAACATCACCCACTTTTCATCTTTCATATAACTGGGATCGATTCCAAACACCGCAACCAATAGATCTTTAATCTACAAGAAGATATTCCAAATTGAGCTTCTATAGCTCAAAGTTAGTCCCATTAAACTTATCTATTTCTAATATAGATCAATGCTCACCATTTCCCTACAACAAGATTTCCTTCTAGACAAGCTCCCAGTCAATCCAATATTAAATTAAAAAACCTTGTCCCTAACACCCTGGATTTGAGATTATCATGTTTTAATTTGAAATGAAATAAAGAAAAGATGTAGAATATGCTTCCTAGATGAATCAATGAGAAAAGAATATCGAAATTTTAGATAAACATGGTTGTAGTAATAAAAAATATAAAACCATATAACCACTAGATAAAAAATTCTTTGAGAAAAATGCCCATGCTCTAAAGCATGTTGAATGTATTATTTAATGACTAAATGGACACAATAAATTACAGAGTCTTTAGTCTCTCATTAACAGTATTCAGCTATAGCATAAGGATTCCAACTAAATTTAACAACATAACAATAAATTAAAACTCACACCAATTTTTTTCAACCTTAACATACCAACCAATTATTATATCTAATGATTTATTTCTTACACTACTGAGTAATTACTCCCTACCTCTAATTAATAATTATTCTTCATTACTAATCATCATTTACTTCTTTAGTAAAACTTTACCATCATTATCTATTATATTATTTCTTGTTACTAATAAATATTTATTCCTTAAAACTTTACCATCATGATCTATTCTATTATTTCTTATTACTACTAAATATTTATTCTATTATTTCTTGTTACTACTGAATATTTATTCCTTAAAACTTTACCATCATTATCTATTCTATTATTTCTTATTACTACTAAATATTTATTCGTTAGTATAGCTCAAGAATCATATTTCACTATATTACAAAAACTAAAATGTGTTAGACACTTATCCCAACAGTATTTTCATTGAATTTTATTTCTCTCATACTTGAATAAGATTGAAATCCTTCTTGCTATTAAATATTTTATTTCTCTCATACAAGATTGAAATCCTTCTTGGTATTAAATAGTGGAGAATCTTTATTGTAATAGCATTGGGAATTATAATTTAATCCTAGGTATAAGGATTTGTCTTCCCCTTCATCACCCTTCTCTGATCCATTTTTCCACTCAATTAACTACAATATATGATTGTATGTAACCATATGTTATCATCATTTCTGATCCATTTTTCCACTCAATTAACCACACTATATGTTTCTATGTAACCATATGTTTAATATGAATAATGTCAAAATATTTTACCACTCAATTAACCACGCTATGTTTCTATGTAACTATATGTTTAATATGAATAATGTCAAAATATTAGATCCAATAGAAAATTTTCAAAATGGGTCAAGAAGCTTCCGAATCCATCCATTTGAAAATTGTAATTTATGCATTTCGCTATGGGATGAAAATGGATATATCATTACTCTGTGAAAACTCGATAGCATTGGAGAAATAAAAGGTAATATTTAAATATTAGTTCATCATTTACAGTGTGCTAAAAGCATAAAGAAACTTCCACCTTCCTTATCCATCTTTCAAGCAAGTTGACATTATGGAAAATTATGATGAGAACATGCTCCACCATTCACTACAAAGCTTTAAACTCCAACATTCCTCATCATTCATTTCACAGTTAAATTCTTGGAAAGATAAAATTCATCATTGCAACCTGCCCTACCATTTGCTTTAACCTCATCATTCACTTCACCCTTTAATTGTAAGCAAAAGAAACTCATTACCAAGCTGTCACACCATTTATTTCAAAGTTCTGAGCTCCAACATAGCTATGATTGGCTTCAAAGTTCTAAGCATAATATAAAATTGATGGTTCCACCTTGTTCATTAGTTACTTTATTTTTCTGAGCTCCAACATAAACCCCAGTTGGAGTTCTCAGGCACGCACGAACGGGGGCATTCATTATGGGGAATCTTCAGTAGCAGCACATCCATCCCGGTCCCCTTCCATTACGACAATTCTCTGGTAAGATTCGCTCTGATTATAAACAGTTCTCTGCTGCATAATATTGATGTGAGAGTATGGGAAGCAGAGGTAATCAATGGCGTGCACACTGTTGTATTTGCAGATGTGTCAAGAAGAGATAATCAATGGCATGCATGTTGTTGTATTTTTATATTTGATGTTGTAAAATGATTTAATTTGATTGTAAATTTTGAAAATATTTTAGAATTCACGTATAGGTTAAATCAATAAATATTTTAGTTAAGTAATGTTTTTCTTTAAAAATCATATTTGAGAAATTTTGGCTGACAATCTTAGAACCAACAAATGTGGTGGACCAGATGAAGAGGCAAATCATGGCGAAGGCTTAAATAGAAAGCAATGTAGAGACATAATTTCAAGTGAAATTATGTCTCTACATTGCTTTCTCTTTCATGGTGTGTCTTTTCATTTGTTATTCATGACAAAACAGAGTTCTTGGTTCGAAAAGAGTAGACCAAAAATTTATCTTATATGATTTCTACCCAAAAACTTTGCTTAATTTATCATGGATCATACCTGAATACATCACATATATTCAAATATTTCTATATCTGATTGAGCTAAATAATTTTTTTTGAGTGTAAATTTTTGAAAATATTTTAAAATTCTCATATAAGCTAAATTTATATATAGTTTAGAATACCATTCATAAAAGTTAAACCAAATTTCCTTAAATTCTGAAATATTTCCAAAACTTAGGTTTTAGATAAAGATGACAGTGTTTTTTCACTGTGTAATGTAGATCTGATTCTCCAGTGGAATATTAGGGTTTCAGTATCACGTGCTCATTGCACTGCCATTGAAAAGATGAACCTTTCGTTTTCGGCGAAAAATTAAAAGCTACTTCGTGTGGGTCTCGGGTCAAAGTCGTAAAAACACGAGTGTGACGTAGGCATTTTCTTATTTTACTTTATCATGATGGTGGATTAGTACGGTCAACATTAACCATCGTCCATTTTAGGGTGGTGTGTTCTTGTTACGGTGGAAACTGAAAAGAAGATATTTCACTGGTTTTAACATCATTGAATTTTAAAAAGATATACATTAATAAAATGAATGCAAGATTCAAATTATTGTATAATTATAATGTCAATTGACTTGCTTTATCCCTTTTAAAAAAATGCACTTGTGATTCACTTTTCCACTTTTACCTGGGTAGTTTTGGAATTCTTAGTTGATAAATTATGTGTTTAAATTAATAGTGGTAATAATTCTTATTAGGTTTTTTATCAAAAATAATTTAAGTTGGTTTTAAATTAGTTATAATGTAAAGATGGTTTTAATTTTTGTTTTAAAGTTAATGATTTTCTTATAATATTTAAGTTAATATATTTTTATTTCTTAATGACATCATAATTTCTCATTAAAACTTTTAATGACAACATTATTTTTGAAAGAACATTCTCTTTTATTTTCAAATATTTCTAAGGATATTATATTTGTATGTTATCTCTCAAAAAGTTTGTATGAGATTTTCATTAAAAATTTGAAATTTAAATATTGAATATTTAGTCATAATTACACTTTAATAAAGATTATATTATATAAATAAAATGAAATAAAGAGTATTATTCTTAATTTTAAAATTATAAATTATAAATTATAAAATTATTTAAAAATAATATATATTTAAAATTTACATCAGTATAAAATAAGTATTACAAAATAGTTTAGTTCTTATCATTCAAATTGGAAATTATGCTCTTATAAAATTACAACTTCATGCACTGAAGTTCACTACATTAACCATAGTCCTCAACATGTATTTAATTAGAACATTTTATACCAACGTGATGATAGCACTCAAATCGCTATCTTTTCCTTCATTTCCCTTCAACATCACATGTAATTCATGTCTATAAGCATTTTCATGGTCTATGTTTTTTTTCCTATTCTAAATTTGTAATTCAAGTCTATAGGCATTTCCCCATAGAGGTTTTTTCACTAACTTAAATTTGTATTAATGGTAAATGTTGTTATTTTATTCTCATCATTTTTTTTTAATCAAATGAAATTTTAAATATTAATTATCTTGCATATTAATTTCATGTTCCATGTAAATTTTGGATCTCACTATATGCAGAGTTTCTAGTTGCCTAAGGCTTTTGGTGGACTCACCACCCATTATTAGGCACAAAAGAAAATTATGGTAAATTGGAAAAAGGTGTCAAAATGGTTATAAAGGATGGTTTCTAGTTGTCCAAAATTTTTGGTGGACTCACCACCCATTATCCGCACATAAGAAAATCATGGTAAATTGAAAACTAAGCGTCAAAAGGGCTATAAAGAATGGTTTTTAGTTGTCCAAGGTTTTTGGTAGACTCACCACCCATTATCCGCAAATAAGAAAATCATGGTAAATTGGAAAAAAAGTGTCAAAACGGCTTCAAAGAATGGAAAATGCCAACAACATTAACACAAATGTTCATATCAACATTCAAATGAATTAAAAATAAAAATTAATTGAAAATTTTCTGAACAAGAAATTTAAATAAAAAATAAAAAATTAAAAGAAGATTGACCAACCAATACATACAAATGAAATTGTTGAGGAATTAATAAATGTTTAATGAAAAAAACATATTAATGCCTCAACATTTTCATTTGTATCTATTAGTTGGTCAAACCTCTTATAACTTGCTTTTTTATATTTTATCATAAATCTTATCATTTTTTTTTTTATCATTAAATCTTTATGTCAAAATCACTTATTTTATTTATAATTTTTAATTTAAATATTTTGATCAAATTTATTTTAATTAATTTTTATTTTTAATTCATTTAAACATTGGTCACCTTCCAATTTTCTATAACCTTGATAACACTTTTTCCTGATCCATTATGATTTTCTCCCGTCTCTCGCAATGAGTGGTGAATCCATTTGAACAACTATAAACTCCATACAAACTTGAAATCCAAATTTACAATGCAAAATAATTAATATATAAAATCCAAAATTTACGTGAAAAAATAACAAACTATATTTATAAATAAAAAAAAAATATATATATATATATATTGTGGTTCTTGGATGACACACCAGCTGGGGGGATAATATTAAGAACGTGAGGGAGTGTCATTTGCAAGTAATATTTAATTGCAAATTGTATAAAAACTTAGCGTGCAAATTGTATAAAAAATTAGAGTACAATAAAATAAGGAAAAAAATAAAAATAAGAATTTTTTAATTAAAAATGATTAATATAATTTAATTAATATTAATAAAAAATAGTATTAAATATATTTATTAATATAATTATATTAATTAAAATCAAAAATTAAAAAATATATATTTTAATTTAAGAAGAATATGATTTGGGATGGTCTTGGATGTAAGTTTCGGGAGTCATGATTTACCCTATGTGATTCATATCACTATTTTCAATCTTATTTCTTCATTTTTGTGAGTATCATCCGATGCAATGATTGTTATTCAAAAATTATGAGAAATTAATCAGCTAGGACTACTTCTCATAAAAATGATTATACATGAATGGCTTACTTAATGTAATTGAATCTCAAAAAATGATATCTAATAATACAGAAAAAAAAATAAACATAGCTCGCTTATTATTTCCTTTAACATAATGCTGTATTTAAATTAGCAGTGAGTCTTGGTTTTAAATGCCTTTCGATCTAAATGCTTGCACCCTTTGTTTGAATATGGCTGTTGTCTGACGTCTGATTCAGTATGGTGCTTGGAATATTGCACGTTCTTTAGGATATGTGGGATGTTGGAGTTTAGACTTCAGCTTTCATGACAAATGTCGCATAAATTATTCTCTTGAGATCAAATTCACGGCATTCCAAGCTAGTCTCTACTCTTTCGTCATGCTGAGAGGTTTAGTGAGCTTCTTTATCTAGGGGCGTGATGTAGTTTCTTCAAATCCAAACAGTTTATTTATGTCTGTGGGGCAGTTGACTTAAGAAAGAAACCCCACTTGAAAAAACTCCCTCGGTTTATCTGTGATCAACACAGATGGCATATGACAACAATAACTATGATATTTAAATATGTGCACTGCTTGTTTCCCATGCCAAGCATAGGATCACCTTGTTAAAGGTTTTCCATACTGAAATTTTAAAATGCAGCAACCCAAGGCCCTAACAAGTATGCAGTTATGGAGGTATTGTTTGCAACTCAATATTCTATTTTTGGTCAATGTCTTATCACAAAACAAGTTCTAGTTTCATCTCTAGCTTAATTGGCCCAGCCTAAGGAGCTTATATTATTTTTTCTAGACCAGTGAACATTTTCACCAACAACAAAGTCTTGATAATAAATCTGGACCCATAGGGGTTGTAAGTTTAGACAAATAAGAGAAAACAATTCAAATTTTCAATTTCTCGAAAAATATCATAGCAAGAGTTGGAGCATTAATTCACATCTTAGATCTTACAAGAATATGGCTATATGGTTTTTTAATCAAAGGGTTTTTATCATGAGTGATTTTGTTTGAGCTCAAATCTTGAACTTCATCAAAAATACCAAATCAATGGTTGAGTCCTAGTTCACATCTCTTGATGAAAGGATCTTAGTCATGAGTAATTTTTTTTCAAACAACAAATTTAGTGGCCTTGGTATGGGTATTCCCACTTAATGAAGTTGTCCCTTCTATCCCGCAATATTAGAGGAATGACTATCCTCAACAACCATCACTTTGTGTGATGCAGGAGCATCCGGCTAGGGCACCATGATCGGGTGTTGGTCTCCGCCAAGGTGGAAAGTTTTATCAGCGAATTGGTTTCTTTATGTTCAGTTTGTCAAAGTAGAATGTAGGACTTTGTTTCTTTTTAATCTCAGTATCAGTTAGGAACAGTCTAGTCAGTTAGGGTCAGTGTTTTGTTTGTCTTTAATAGACAATAGTTTAATAATTGTTTTTTTTTTCGTTTTAGAGAAAAAAGACAAACATGGCTAATGTAAAATCTTGCAGTACAGACAGAACCGAATGCATAAACAGTTGTGTAACTAATAGAATAGCAACTGAAAAAATAACTACGCACAGTTCAGGTAACTGTGGACAGAAAGTATAAATGTAAAATCAAAAATCATTCTGGGGGTTCAGCATTTTGCACACAGTAATAAAAGACAGAGAATAAGTTTATTTTTGAATCCATCCATCTGTAACAATCTTGTATTGTGTATCTAAATTTCCTTTTCTTAACCATTAAATAATTCAGAATGACAAATATGGTGCATGCATATAGTTTCATTCATTTCCTCTCTTAAAGAACAAAGAATTGACAAATCGAATTGCACACAAGTTTCCAACAATGAGGCTTGGCAAGCAGTAAAAGAAAAGCCCGTGGCCGAAAGAGTCTAATGCATCACAACAGTCCGAACAAGACAACAAAAATATAAGCACCCAGTGGTTGAGCCCAAAACAGAGGTAACCAGTAAAAACTCATGTCAATGTAATTCATTTTTTCATTCCAACCGAAAAAGAAAGATATATATTTGTTTATACATAGCAGTCCAGGGTTAGTACACTGGACAGAGTAAAAGGAAAATAACCTTCACGAACTAGCATACCCTAGTCGAGGGTTTTGGAATAGTTGGCTTTGAATACAACCTTACAGTTACAAAGAAATAAATTACAAATAGGGGTTGTGATAAGTGAACCCAAGTCGCATAGCAACATTAGAGAAGAACAAACGAACAAGTATTGTGACTCCAGCCAATGAAACGTACAAACTCTAGTTTTAACCACAAAATGAAGACAGTGGCAGAGCCTACCAGGTAAGAGCTGAGGAGCTCAAAACCGACCACGTCCAAGAGCAAACCCTGACCTGCAAGACCAGAACAGGACAAACCTATTAGGTCAACTGCGAATAGAAGAGGACAAATGAAGAGCAATAAAATTTGTGCAAAGTGAGAAAACCGTTACTTGGAGACTTATTCACATAGATAAAACGCAGGCCATTGAGCCACAGACCACGGCGACCACCTGAGACCAAAGGGGCAAAATATTGTTAGAGCTGGAACAAGATGGGAGAAGAAATAAAACATCGATAACAAAATTTCCTGAAGAATACAAGCAGAGTGAGGTCACCGTGTCTGCAACTTGGAGCATGTGGAGTCATTAATCAAAAATTAGCAACAGAACTGTAACAAAACAAAGAAATAGCAGAACAGGCAACAGTTGAGAGACCGGACAAGACCAACTAGTGGTCATTTTCTTACTTGAATAAACAAACCAATACTCTGTGCCCAGAAGCCGAGCAGGCAAGCCACCAGAACGAGTAACAAGGTCGCACCAGCAAAGAGCATAGCCATAACCGGCGCAGGGAGAGCCTGTGGCTCATTTCCACTCGCATACAGCACAGAAAGCCATTTCCAGAACAAACCCTCACTAAGTTTACCATGCAGAGCAAAAAACCAGAATGACGGAATACCAAAATGCCAAGGGTTTTGCCAAGTTGAACAAGCGGGAAATGAGGATCGAGGTAAGTACAGCTCAGCTATCACATTAAAGCACTGTCATAAATGTTCCAGCCACCATTGAAAAAATATCTTATGATTAATGTGTGATTAGTGATTAATCGCAAACCAAACACATATTGTTAATCAACACCAAATAGACTTTAATAAAGTTTGTACATTGTAGTGTGGGCTGGTCCCATCATAGTGGTATCAGAGCAGGATTTGGAATTGGCTTGAGAAATGAAGGTAGGAAGACGAGGTCATGGAAGAGGTGTTCAAAGGATAGCAGAGAAAGGGTTGAGGGAGGAGATCAGGATCCTTACTACCCGTTTGGAGGCGGTTGAAGCAGGGAGAAGAAGGGATCCAGAGGTAGGAGACGATAACGAAGAAGAAGATGTAGTGACAAGAAATGGATCGGATTAAGAAGGACTGGAAATGAGGCTGTTGAGGTCGGCCCTAATGGCGAGCAGCAAACCCAAACCAGAACTCCCAAATTATGACGGCAACCTGTCCACAGAGGTTCTGTTGGACTGGATCAGCGAACTGGATAAGTATTTCAAGTGCAAAGTGATCAGTGAGGACCGTAGAGTCAAGTTCGCTGCGACAAAGTTGAAGGGACACGCAGCCCTGTGGTGGGACAGTGTCCAAACAGAGAGAAGGAGGTTGAACAAGTTGCTAATCAAGAAATGGTCAAGGATGGTGGCCAAGTTGAAAGGTAGATTTCTGCCTAAGGATTACCAAATTGCACTACACAGGCAAGTGCAAAATCTGAATAGAAAGGGGTGACAGTAAGGGAGTACACTGAAGAGTTTTACCGAGTGAACTTAAGGGCTAGTTATACAGAGGACAC
This sequence comes from Pinus tabuliformis, assembly GCA_031772625.1. Classification (NCBI taxonomy): domain Eukaryota; kingdom Viridiplantae; phylum Streptophyta; class Pinopsida; order Pinales; family Pinaceae; genus Pinus; species Pinus tabuliformis. The sequence continues at coordinate 744,227,191 of CM062807.1, read as the reverse complement.
CGCGGAGAAAACAACCAGGTATGTAAATGGTTTAAGGTTAAAAATCTTAGATGAAATTAGCATTCTTTCCCTAAAAAACATTAAAGAAGCATATCAGAGTGCTATGAAAGTAGAGGAGAAAGTCGCCAGAAAATAAAATGCCAGGAGAGGACGGGGAATAAGCAGAGGAAGAGGACAGTCTTATGGTAGAGGACAAACTGCTACCAGTAATGAAGAAGACAGTAGTTCTAAAGCTTCCGAAACAACAAAAAGAGGTGAAAGCACAAGAGGTGGTAGGCCATATCAGCGAGGTAGGGGAAATGGCTGAGGTAGAGGAGCTGGTTATCAATGTTACAGGTGTCAAAAGTGGGGACACAAATCATTTGAATGCCCTGAGGCAGAACAAGCTGGACAGAGGGGTGCGTATGTCGCATAGCCAGAAGAAGTAGAGGAACCTCCCCAAGAAGTAGAAAATGTGCCGAAAATAGGGGAAGCCTTAGTTTGAACAAGGTGTTGCTAAAACCAGCCAAAGAAACAGTTGAACAAACTTAGCGGAAAGCTTTGTTTTAGACAGTTTGTAAGTCACATGGTAAGTGTTGTATGGTGATTATTGACAGTGGAAGTACATATAATTTGGTGGCCACAGAGATGGTGGAAAAGTTGGGGTTGAAGTGGTTGAAATGCCCCACCCCTTACAAAGTTTCATGGCTGCAAAAAGGCCATTAGTTGCTGGTAGATGAGCAATGTGAAGTGAAGTTTCGTATTGGTAGATATAATGATAAGGTCATTTGTGACATAATGCCGATGGATGTATGTCACATACTGCTAGGCATGCCATGGCAGTATGACAAGAAGGTGGTACATGATGGAAAGACAAACTGTTATAAGTTTGTCAAAGATGGGGTCAAGCACACGCTTGTGCCCATCAAGGAGGAAGAAACAGCAGGGACAAGTGAGATGAGAGTTTTGTTAATGAGCGAGAAATAGTTTCTGAAACAAGTTGAGGACAGCGAGGTGAGCTATGTTGTTGTTAGAAGAGCAAAGATGGTGCTGCTACACACAGAGGTGTCAGATTTACCCATAGAAATTCAACAGATGTTGCAGGAGTTTAATGATATAGTGGTGGATGACTTGCTAGATAAATTTCCCCCTAAAAGAAACATAAGTCATCATATTGACTTTATACCCAGAGCAAGTTTGCCAAATAAGGCAGCATATCGGATGAGCCCAAAAGACAATGAGGAGATTAGAAAGTAGGTGCAAGAACTGCTAGACAAAGGGTTGATAAGGGAGAGCTTGAGCCCTTGCATAGTTCCAACAGTTCTCGCTCCCAAGAAAGGAGGAGAATGGCGGATGTGCACAGACTTGAGGGCCATCAACAAGATCACCATTTGATACATATTTCCATTGACGGATGGACGACATGATGGATTGCCTAAGCGGGGCAACATATTTTTCTAATATTGATTTAAAGAGAAGGTATCATCAGATTCGAATTCAAGAGGGGGATGAGTGGAAGATAGCCTTCAAGACTAACGAGGGGCTGTATGAGTGGCTGGTCATGCCATTCGGACTGAGCAATGCACCCAGTACCTTTATGCAGTTAATGAATTAAATGCTGAAAGAATACATCGGGAAGTTTGTGATAGTGTACCTGGACGACATATTGATTTTCAGCAAGACAAGGGAGGAACACTTTCGACATGTTCGAAAAGTGTTGGAAAAATTGCAGCAGAATAAATTGCTGATAAATCTGAAAAACTGTACTTTTTTGCAAAAAGAATTAATTTATTTGGGCTTCGTAATAGTAGAAAACGAGTTGAAGATGGATCCGAAGAAGATTGCAGCAATATTCAATTGGCCATCCCTGAAAAGCTTATTGGTGGTATGTAGATTTCATGGGCTGGCAAGTTTTTACCGAAAATTTATAAGAAATTTTAGTGAAATCTGCGCACCTATGTTGGACACTATAAAAAAGGCCAGTCAGCCTTTTCGATGGACTAATGCAGCAGAGAGGAGTTTTCAGCTACTAAAGAAGAAGATCATAGAGCAACCGATCTTGAGACTGCCAGATTTGAAAAAGATTTTTTAGGTTCGCTGTGATGCAAGCGGTACGGCTATTGGAGCTATACTTAGCAAGGAGGATAAACCCGTTGCATTTTTCAGCAAGAAGTTGAATGAAAGCAGGCAAAAGTATTCATCTTACGACAAGGAGTTCTATGTTGTCGTCCAAGCACTAAAGCATTGGAGACAATATTTTCTGGGAAATGAATTCGTTTTGTTCTTGGATAATTCTGCATTGCAGTATGTGATGCAACAGCACAAGTTGAATCACAAACATGCTAAGTGGGTTGAATATTTGCAGAGTTTCACCTTTGTGTTGAAACATATTAGTGGGCAGGCCAACAAGGTGGCAGATGCGTTGAGTAGGAGGGTCATACTCTTGCAAGAGAGTACTACACAAGTGCTGGGTTTTGAGCACTTGAAAGATTTGTATCAGGCTGACATAGATTTTAAGGAGGCCTACGAGGCATGTTAGAACCCTTTGGTGAGAGATAATAGTCCATGGTTGGACTATAACTTGCAGGAGAAACTGTTGTTTAGAGGAGGACAACTATGCATTCCTGACTGCTCGATGAGAGAGAATATTATGTGGGAGAAGCACAGTGGAGGTCTAGCCGGACATTTCAGCATAAACAAGACATTAGAGCAACTCATCCATTTTTACTTTTGGCCAAAAATGCAAAGGGATGTGCAGAGATTTGTGACCAGATGTAAAGTGTGCCAGTTAACCAAAGGTCACAGTCAAAACACGAGACTTTTCACACCATTTCCCATTCCAAGTAGACCGTGGGACTTAGTTAGCTTGGACTTCGTCTTGGGTCTACCAAGGACATAGCGGGGTTATGACTCGGTGATGGTAGTAGTGGACCGGTTTTCGAAGATGTCGCATTTCATCCCTTGCAGAAAAACCATCGATGCTACTCACGTGGCCCACTTGTTCTTTACAAAGATTGTCAGGCTACATGGTTTGCCTAAATCTATTCTTTCTGATAGGGACGTGAAGTTTACAGGGCACTTTTGGTGCACCTGTTATAGACATTTTTGGGCACTGCAACCCCAAGCATGAAATTTCCATAAACCAAGGGCTCCTAAGTCCCTAAAAGTGTTGTTCTAACCCCTAAAGGAACAAGGTCAACTGATTACAGCTTCTCCCAGAAGTTCTCCATGAAAAACTGCTCAGAATTGGTCAAAACAGGATCATTTTAGCTGCTCCACTGGCCAAGTGCGTTGCATCTCACCTAAGTACACTGTGTGGGTGCGTTGCATTTCAAAAATCCCTTCTATGGGGTGCGATGGGCGAGAAATGACAAATGGCAGTGTCATTCCGCGAGGTGGAGAGGTAATGGAAGCTTCCAGAAACTTCTCCTGTGACACTTGCCTCTCTGAATTCAACCAAGGATGAGTAAGAGATCATCAATCTCCAAGTGGAAGAAAGAACTATCAGAGGGAGGACACTAATCAAATCACAAGCTGACTCATCTCCCTTACAGATATCTATATATGGATCCCTCATCCCAAAGATCCAGAGGCTGGAATTTTGCATATTGTAAGGAATTGTTGTTGGTTTCTTAAGACAAACATTAGATTGTTGGGTGATCTAAGCTTTGTATGAGGTGAAGAGGGGCTTCCTTGCTGAGAGGTTGATGCTGGGTCAGAACAACTGGTTGTAACTCCTCTTGGCTCTTTCTTGTTTATCAATAAAAGCTATTCAAGTTTTCCTCCATATTTTTGTGTTATTCATGTTTGTTGCATTTGTATGGTCAATTTACATCTGATCCTAGATTGTTTATGATTATAGATCCATGTCTTTGTATAGTGCTATGCTACTATGATCTTACAAGTACTCTGTGAAGCAGGGTGTGCAAGGGAACAAGTAGCAAAAGACTATCAAGGAATAGAGGAATCAAATCAGGAGATTAGCGCAAGACAGAGGTTGGTTTTTTTGTTCCTCTCTATCTATAATTCATAAAGGAAAAACGAAAGTAGCTTTACTCTGTTTGTTTCTAAGGCAGCTGTCACACCTTAGTGGGATAAGCAGTTCTGAGTAGACACTTTTCCCTGTAACAAAATGGCGACTCCATTGGGGACGAATTAGATTGTTTGTTTATCTTCCTTGTTGTCTATTTCATAAGCTTACAGGTAGCATTCGAACTGCATTTTCCATAGCAAATGCAAAGTAGATAAATGCTACTTCAGTCCATCTACGGGATCTGTTTATGATTTAAACAAATGATTCACAAACTCTCTGATTTCCCTTGTGATAGCTCTTAGATCCTCCTTCGATCTACCCCTGATTGTTGAGTTACTGATTACTTTTTTCTCGGCGAAAACCCATGAACTGAACTGCAAACTATGACCCAGAACCCAAATAGAGTCTCGTTTCTGGCCCAGCGCAGGTACTGTTCTGAGAATCTGAAATTCAGCGCACTTCCCGAGTGTAGAAGGTGCGCTGCATTTCAAATTCCCTGTGTTGCAGGTGCGCTGATCAGGCTAGGCTTTGTGCAGTTTTGGTTTCTATGATTCATTCTTTCCAGTTCTATTCTTGAATTTTGCTACCTGTGATCAGTATATGTCTGTTTGAGACCCCTTTTCCTTGCTGTTATTCTGCCTCCTTTGTACAAAAGAACTGTAAATGTTTTTGTGTGTTTGTTGAGTCATTTTCAGTTCTCCTTTGCAAAAGTAGCATAATCGTACTGTCGTCCTTTGATTTGAAACTGTCGCAAGTGTCGATTTCAATCGTAGGAAAGAGTTTGTTTGCTGTTGATAGTCGATTATCCTGTTACTATTGTTTTTGGTCTGAATTTGTAATTTTTCTAGTGTCAAAACAAGTATTCATTTCAAAATCGTAAGGTGTTGTGATCGTCTCCATTTTTTATTTTGAAAAGAAACTTGTTGATATTTGTCGCTTGAAAGGAAATTTAGATTTGTGCATAAACTTTCTTCTTATCATTCATATACTAAGAAAGTCGAAAACAAATACATGCATGTGCATTTGCATTTAGACAATCTGATTGGTTTGATTTAGGAAAGTGCATTTAGAGTGTGCTCTTTGCTCTTTGTGAAAGAATTCTGTCTTTCTTTCCTTAGTAGCTAGGATTTTCATTACACAAAGAAGATAAAAAGATTGTTTATCATTTTAGATTGCATTTTAGGAATTACATCTACATCTCGTGGTGAACCTGAAAGGCAAACTTCATAAACAAGATCAACTATAAAATAAATTCAATGAATCTAACAACGCTTTGGAACTTAACGCACAACATTTAGGAGTCTAGGCTAGAGACGTATTCCGGCGTCGTAAAGCCTGGTAACTGTTGTTCTCACTGATGGTTGGGTGATTCCTCCACTTTGAGACAATAAGTGCCAGTACGGACTTGTGCTCCCACGTACCGTCGATTATATTTTGGGAGACCACAATAAGCTTAATCCTTTATCCATAGGAAGCTGTGTATGCTGCCCTATCGATCGCAATGCACTGAACACAGCATTCGGGAAGATTGACTGCCGTACCGTAAAAAGTATTCTGCAGTTTTGCGATTGGTTTGGTAATCCCTCTACCTAGATTTCCAGAGCAGTCCCTTTCGTTCCTTTTCAGACTCTTTAATAGAAAAGGTCCATCTGAGCACTTGTCACTTCAGGCTCATTAAAAATCGAAGGAGACTAGAGTCATCTTTTGTTTTTTCTCGACTCTTAAAAATTGAAAAAACAAGTTGTGTCAAAGCGTCTAAAATTCATTTAATTCGGAAACATACTTCCCCTTTATTTTTAGTTGATCGAGTAATCCGCAATCGTGGAAGAAAGTCAATTGAAACCCCGTCGTTCGCGGAGGCTTACGAGTCAACTGTCTTTGTCTCCGGAATCGAAGTTAGTACGGACAAAGCAAACTCGTTTAACCGGTTCCAAATCTCCTGTTAAAGTTAGAACAAGTGTTCCAACAACATCAGAGACTCCGGTTACTCCAAACATTTTTGGAATCCCTGCCTCTACAGAAGAAGTTCAGCAGACACAGAAGGACAGTAGTACTGATCCTAGTCTGAGGGTAAACACTTGTGTTACCGAACCAGTTCCATTTACAACCGGTTCGGAGAGTCTTACTCCTCAAACATCTGTCGCTGCCGATTTCATACCTTCTTCGGCACCATAAATATTCTACAGACCTGACGGTCTACCCCTTCCACCTGGTCTGATTGCCATAGAAGAGATTGTGGAAGATCCTCCAACTAGTACTCCATCGCAATTTGGAGTCGGGATCACTCTGTATCCTTCTTCATCAGAAGTTAGTCTACCGCCAGCGGAAGCTCCTGTAGAATCGCTAGGTAATCTTTTGGATAGACTAGAAATGTCTGAACAACCGTCAACATCTAGGACTGTGTCGTCTGACACAGTGACGGCAGAACCCCCTGCTGTCACTCCAACAATGTTCGCCGGTATAACATCTGTCCCAACTAGCTCTCAATCGCTAGAAGGAGCCCACTCAGGGGCCATTTCGACAGTATGGTCTGTTCCTGTTTGTTCATCCGGAATAATATCCGGGAAATCTTATGTTGAGTCTCAACAAATTGATCCATTTGGAGGTCAATTTGGGCAGTCCGGCCCTCAAGGGCAAACCATTCCCTTGAGTTCTGGATTACCACCGTATGGGGGGCAGTATTCCCTTTCATTATCCCCTCTGGGAGGACAACCATACGGGAGTTCACAACAAAATTCTGGTTATGCCGGAATTACTACAAGCGGTTGGGTATCGATACTACCTCAACAACCAAGAATTGTATATTCGTTGCAACAATGTTTACCTATGTCAAATATACCAACTACGCCAGCTATTGTGACGGTGTTGCAAGTTCAAGCGCTGCCTGTTGTATGCCAACCTCAGGTCTCTCAGGTTGTAATGCAACAGCCCCTTGACCCTGCAACTCAACCACAATCGCCAACTGGTGGAATGACACAGGTTTAGAGGGGTACAATTACCCCTCATCTTGGTCAAACAGTTAGTATTGGGCATCAGCACATGGCTTCACAACCATGGCTAGTACAATACCAACAACCGCAATTCCAACAAGTATACCAAGGTTCTGAGCAACAAATCTTTGCAAATAGTGGGCAGCCGTTTATTCAAAACGGTCAAAATCAACCATTTTACAATGGTCATGCCCACCAACCTTACCAAAGTTACCAGCATCAAATGCATTATGCCGGTATGCAAAGACCAACTGCTCAGGCAATCCCATCTTATCCTAGGTATGCTTCACCTAACCTGAATCAACAGTTACCCTTCATGGCAACTTTAGAGTTACTTGATTTAAATCGGTTAACAAATGATCCAATCGCTTACGCCCCTTGGTGGCCAGCGATTCCGCATAAACTTCCATCAGATATTCCTAAATTTAATGGAAATCCGGGTGAAGATCCGTCGAATCATGTGATGACATTTCATCTGTGGTGTTCATCAAACACCCTAAACGATGATTCGATTAGGCTTCGCCTTTTTCGGAGGATGTTGACTGGTCCAGCAGCAAAATGGTACATCGAATTGCCTAGAGCTTCATTCGACAACTTCAGTACCTTAGCCACAACCTTTTTAACCCATTTTCAATTACCGATAAGGTACGAAACGAGAACAGAACTCCTTACCAACTTCAAACAAACGACGACCACTCACATATCTGATCATATACATGAGTGGCGACGTCGTCGTAGAATGGTAAAAGCGTATGTTCCCGATCAGCTTTTAGCTGAATGGTTTATCAAGTCATTACTACCTTCCATCACGAAAGATGTGGCAAAAGGGGGAGTCGTCACGGAAGAGCAAGTTATCGCTCGTGCGCAATATTTGGACTTGATTTACACTCAGTCCGGAACGCTCTACGATAAAATACCTGACGCCCCTAGACCAGAATTCTCAGTTCCTCCTCCTCCTAAATCAAACAACGACTCTCATGCCGGCGATGGCGTGATTGGCGCAACAGACACGAAATCGACAAAGGCTACATCCAAAAAGGCCCGTAAGATTTCAGGTCAAAATGCAAAAGATGAACTTCTTTCCTCGGAAGTAAATGCCGTATCGACAGATAAAGGCAAAGAAACCAAGCAACCAGGGGGCAAGAAGAAAGGCAAAGAGAAGAAGAAGAAACAGGAAGAATCATCTCCCGAAAAATCTTCTACAAACCCTCCTGGAAATAGGAAACCAAAAAATCCATGCTTTATATGCGATGAGGATCATTGGACCACAGATTGTCCACACAGAGCTGAGCTTAAAAAATTCTTCAAGAGTTCAAAAACCTCCGCAGTGTTAACTGATCCAATTTCCAAATCCAGGAACAAATATGGTTGACAGTGGAAATGCTTCCTCGTCTCAAGTGCTAATGTTGTCGGTTTCAAAACAGCAAAATGATGCTTTGATATCGACAAGGAACAAAGATTATGGGAATCCACAGCTGTCGAACAACAAGGATAAAGATCAACCTAGTAGTTCGACAACAACTTCAACAGAAGTTGCGCCGCCCATCATTCCTGAATTGACAATAAAACCGCCAAAGGGAGTAGTACACAAATCGACATTTAATCCTCGTGCTAGAGTAGCACAGCATTATAATATAGTGGAAGATTTGGCCCAATCGCCATCCGCTATGTCGACTCTTGAAGTACTACAAAATTGCCCATCCCAAAAGCAGGCTTTATTATCAGCCATTGGTGGGATAGACCCAAAGGATTCCAATCTTGTATCCTTCGATCATAAAGGATACGATCCTCAATTACCAGCTCAACTAGCTTTCCTTGTTCAAGTGAAAGCCCTCAACAAAATTGTTCATCGAACAATTATTTATGAGGGGGCATCTACATGTATTATGTTGACGAGTTGCTCGAAAACTTTAGGATCTCCAACCTTGTCGTGATCTTCAATAACATTAAAAGCATTTGATGGACGAACATATACCCCATATGGTATTTTAAGTAACTTGAAGGTTGAACTAGGAGGAAAAACAGTAGAAATAGATGTTGAGGTAATCGACGGAAATCTCGATTACAACATCATACTGGGAAGACCATGGATATATGCCATGGCTGTTGTTGTGTCGACCTATTTTAGGAAGATTGCATTTCCCTTTCAAGGAGGGATTACAATCGTCGATCAACAAAACTTCCTCCCCAATGGTTCTCAAGTTACGGGAAGCATTCCTATGATCCATGGAAGCCCCCATTTGCTTCAAAATATCGGAGTAGGCCTACTAAAAGACCCTGTATTAATGGGAACTTTTGCCTTTCCTCCTCCAATCAATTTGGCGGAAGTAGCGTCGGTAGGAACCTGCAATATGATATCTTCTAAAAAGATCTCAGAAAATGATATCGACATGGATCATGCAATGGTTTTTCCTCCAAGCCCAACAAAAATATTGTAGCAATCAATGTTCCTGGCCTGGGAGGCAAACCCAAATCAACGCTCATCGAGTGTTTGGATAGATAGGTCTACGGAATATGGCACCCCTTCAGATCCTTGGTCGAGACTGCATGACACCGACGAAGGAATTGTTCAATCAATGGTAGTTGAAGGGGCACCATGGGATGATTACCACCATAGTTCCCTTCTTCCGGATTGTGGAGAAGATACTCCTGATGACCTTTATTATCCTTCAGTTTTTTATTTTCTATCAAATTCTGTAAATACGGCGGATTCCGAGCAAAACTTGTCCAACATTGAAGAGACTATCGCCATAAATATCTCGACCAAAACAGATGTTGTAGAGAATATTTATGTTGGAAAATGTTGTTCTCCTTCAGAACTGGAAATATATAATGCTCTTTTTCACGAATTCAGAGATGTCTTTGCTTGGTCATATAGTGAAATGCCAGGCATTGACTCGAGTATCATTGAACATGAAATTAAGATGTATCTAGATGTCAAACTAGTACGACAACGGCTATGGCAGGTGCACCCCAAGAAAGCCGCTGCCATTAAGGCAGAAGTTCAGAAACTTCTCCATGCTGGTTTCATTTACCCGGCTCCTCTAACCGATTGGGTATCGAATATTGTCCCTGTTATGAAAAAACAAGGAACAATTAGAGTGTGTGTTGATTATAGGGATGTAAATCAAGCTTGTCCAAAAGAAAACTACCCTACAGCCTTCATCGACCATATAATTGATGAATGTGCCGGATGCGAAATCTTTTCATTCATGGATGGATTCTCCGGGTATAATCAATGAAATATCCGCCCACAGGACCAGTCAAAGACTGCATTTATTTGTCCATGGGGCACATTCGCATATCGAAAATTACCCTTTGGTTTAAAGAACGCAGGGGCGATGTTTCAGAGGGCAATGAATTATGCCTTCCATGACATCAAAAACATCATTCAACCATACCTCGACGACCTTCTAGCTCATTCGCGAAAGCGGACTGATCACCCGCAGCATTTAAGAGCGATATTTCTACGTTGCCGACACTACAAGATACGACTCAATCCACACAAATGTGTATTTTGCGTCAGTTCTGGTCGTTTACTTGGCTTTGTAGTCTCAAAGGACGGGATTCGTCTCGACCCATTTAAGGTTCAGGCAATCATAAATTTGCCTCCACCTTCGAATTTTCTTCAGATTCAGAAACTCCAAGGGAAAGCAAACTTTCTGAGGAGGTTCATTCCAAATTATGCCAAACTTGCTAAAGGTTATACGCATCTTTTGAAAAAGGAAGTACCCTTTGTCTGGGATCAGGTTGCGCAAGCTTCCTTTGATGCTTTAAAAGAATCCCTGATGAAAGCATCATTAATGTATGCTCCTGATTATCAAAAAGACTTTAACCTGTATCTGGCTACAGTAGATACGACCATCGCAATGGTTTTAGTTCAAGAAGACGACGGAATCGAACATCCTATATATTATTTAAGTAAAAACTTAAATGATACAGAAAGAAAATATTCTTATGTTGAAAAGCTAGCGCTCGCAGCTGTTCAAGCGATACAGAGATTTTGACACTATGTCCTCTTTCGAAAAACTACCATTCTGTCAGATTGCAACCCCATGACTTACATATTGTTGCGACAGTTGTGGGGGGAAACTATTCAAAATGGATAGCAATCCTACAAGAGTTTGATCTGGAATTTGTAAAATCCAAGTCAAAGAAAGCTCTGGTTTTCGCAAAATTATTATGCGATCTCCCATCGTCGTCCAACGATGAAATATCAGAAGAAACGATCATGGATGAAAGTTTATTTCTGATATCTTCAAGCAATGAGTGGTATGGGGATATAATAATTTATCTCCAAACCCAAAAATATAGGCCAAATACCTCTCGCTAATAACGTATTTGATACCAAGCAAAAGACTACATGATCGTCGGTAATACGCTTTACCATCGCGGTATCGATACAGTTCTAAGAAGGTGCCTCAAGCATGAGGAGGCCGAGAAAGTCCTGAATGATTGCCATTCAGGCGCGTGTGGGGGGCATCAATCCGGTTATGCTACAGCGCAAAAAATCTTACGAGCAGGATACTTCTGGCCAACAATGTTTAAAGATTGCATAAATGCAGTCAGAAGTTGTCATGCTTGTTAAATTTTTGATAGCAAAACCAGAAGACCACCCGCACCCTCTGCAGCCAATAGTTGTTGTCGGGCCATTCGCCAAATGGAGCATCGATTTCATGACATGTAACCCCACCTCGACCGGGGAGCATGGGTATATCATAGTCGCAGTTGACTATTTTACCAAATGGGCCGAGGCGATGCCTACATTAGATAATACTGGTGAAACAGCTGCCCTCTTCTTTTTCAATCATGTAGTCACCAGATTCGGTGTCCCACAAGCTATAGTCAGAGATCATGGATCGCATTTTCGCAATCACATGATGGTCGAATTAGCTACCAAAATAGGGTTGTCTCACGACAGCTCTACTCCATACTATCCGCAAGCTAACGGACAAGTTGAAGCAATCAACAAGGTCCTGAAGCACATGCTGCAAAGGATGATTGGAGTTCACAAAAGGAAATGGCACCTAATCATGTACTCAGCTTTGTGGGCTTACCGAACATCGGTAAGAATGCAACCGGATTTACACCTTTCCAACTGGTATATGGCCTCGAAGCAGTCTTACCAATCCAGTGTGAAATCTCGTCCCTCAAACTCGCAATTGATCTCCTCCCCAGAACTTCAGAAGAAGAAGCTTGTTTCTTGGAACTAATCCAATTGGATGAAACCCGTCATGATGCCGCTTTGGCTAACGAAGCCCATAAGAAACAAGTCAAAGCGCAGTTCGACAAAAATGTCAAACCCCGTGTCTTCTCAGAAGGTGACTTGGTCTTGCTTTATGACCAAGAATCCGATAAATTGGAAGCAGGTAAATTTAAATCTTTATGGATGGGCCCCTATATTGTTAAGCGAGTGTTAGCAAAAGGAGCTTACGAGTTAATGGATTATGACGGAATTCCACTGGCGCAACCTCGTAACGGGTTGTACCTCAAGCGTTACTATGCGTAATTTAGTATGGTAACCTGTATGCTTTTGTTAGGTTTTTGTTTTCGCTAAAGTGTTTATTTTGGTCAAGTAATCCACTTTTTACATTTATTGTAGATGTCAAACCTATCGGAGTCATGTGTTGGATATGCCGACGGAGTGAGTCGTAATTCGTGGAACCTATCTTCCGTGGCCTGGGCCATTTTTGATCCAAGTGGCGAGTTAGTAAGTTTCAGAGGGGTATGTATTGGTCGATCAACGAATAACATCGCTGAATATAGTGCGTTAATAGAACTTCTCTCTGATGCCATCACACATGGTATACGCCGACTGATTGTCAGGCTAGACTCACAACTCGTCATACTACAACTCACTGGTATCTACTCTGTCCGAAATCCAGCTATTTATCGCATGTTCCTAAGGGTTAAGATTTTGGAAAGACAATTTGATTTTATTCAATATCAACATATTTCCAGAAACTTAAACACATTAACTGACTCATTGGCAAATTATGTGTTAGATAGACATTTGCAACATTTATAAAAAGAAGCATACCATCAATATTTGCATTTGGATCATGTAACTTAACCAAAATAAAACTCCGAAAATCAAAAATATATATAACTGTTTATGGTTTACACATAATGTTCTGTAACCAAGACAAAATTGGTCAAATGACCAAAAAACTCAAAACGCTAGGGGGCACCCTAGTCTAATGATGCTCGTGATAGCAAGTCACAGCCTGTGCGATCATGCGTAGGAGCCGAGTCCATCGTCTTGGCACACCAGTAGTATGCCGCTGCAACCTCAAGGGCAGCTCATCAGTCCTCACATCTGGAATACCAAGAGTGAGGCCCTCTTACATGTCAGGTGTTACATATGTGTTATAGACATTTTTGGGCCCTACAACCCCAAGCATGAAATGTCCATAAACCAAGGCTCCTAAATCCTTAAAAGTGTTGTTCTAACCCCTAAAGGAACAAGGTCAACAGATTACAGCTTCTCCTAGAAGTTCTCCATGAAAAAATGCTCAGAGTTGGTCAAAATAGGATCATTTCAGCTGCTCCACAGGCCAAGTGCATTGCATCTCACCTAAATACACTGTATGGGTGCGTTGCATTTCAAAAATCCCTTCTATGGGGTGCGATGGGCGAGAAATGACAAATGGCAGTGTCATTCCGCGAGGTGGAGAGGAAATGGAAGCTTCCAGAAACTTCTCCTGTGACACTTGCCTCTCTGAATTCAACCAAGGATGAGTAAGAGATCATCAATCTCCAAGTGGAAACAAGAACTATCAGAGAGAAGACACTAATCAAATCACAAGCTGACTCATCTCCCTTACAGATATCTATATATGGATCCCTCATCCCAGAGATCCAGAGGCTGGAATTTTGCATACTGTAAGGAACTTCTGTTGGTTTCTTGAGACAAACATCAGATTGTTGGGTGATCTAAGCTTTGTATGAGGTGAAGAGGGGCTTCCTTGCTGAGAGGTTGATGCTGGGTCAGAACAACTGGTTGTAACTCCTCTTGGCTCTTTCTTGTTTATCAATAAAAGCTACTCAAGTTTTCCTCCATACTCTTGTGTCATTTATGTTTGTTGCATTTGTATGTTCAATTTACATCTGATCCTAGATTGTTTATGATTATAGATCCATGTTCTTGTATAGTGATGTGCTGTTGTGATCTTACAGGTACTCTGTGAAGCTGGGCGTGCAAGGGAACAAGTAGCGAAAGACTATCAAGGAAGAGAGGAATCAAACCAGGAGATTAGCGCAAGATAGAGGTTGGTCTTCTTTGTTCCTCTCTATCTATACTTCATAAAGGAAAAACAAAAGTAGCTTTACTTTGTTTGTTTCTAAGGCAGCTGTCACACCTTAGTGGGATAAGCAGTTCTGAGTAGACACTTTTCCCTGTAACAAAATGGCGACTCCGCTGGGGACGAATTAGTTTGTTTGTTTATCTTCCTTGTTGTCTATTTCATAAACTTATAGGTAGAATTCGAACTGCATTTTCCATAGCAAATGCAAAGTAGATAAATGCTACTTCAGTCCATCTACGGGATCTGTTTATGATTTAAACAACTGATTCACAAACTCTCTGATTGCCCTTGTGATAGCTCTTAGATCCTCCTTAGATCTACCCCTAATTGTTGAGTTACTGATTACCTTTTGCTCAGCCAAAACCCATGAACTGAACTGCAAACTGTGACCCGGAACCCAAACAGAGTCTCGTTTCTGGCCCAGCGTAGGTACTGTTCTGAGAATATGAAATTCAGCGCACTTCCCGAGTGTAGAAGGTGCGCTGCATTTCAAATTCTCTGTGTTGCAGGTGCGCTGATCAGGCCAGGCTTTGTGCAGTTTTTGTTTCTGTGATTCATTCTTTCCAGTTCTATTCCTGAATTTTGCTGCCTGTGATCAGTATACATCTGTTTGAGACCCCTTTTCCTTGCTGTTATTCCGCCTCCTTTGTACAAAAGAACTGTAAATGTTTTTGTGTGTTTGTTGAGTCATTTTCAGTTCTCCTTTGCAAAAGTAGCATAATCATACTGTCGTCCTTTAATTTGAAACTGTCGCAAGTGTCGATTTCAATCATAGGAAAGAGTTTGATTGCTGTTGATAGTCGATTATCCTGTTACTATTGTTTTTGGTCTGAATTTGTAATTTTTCTAGTGTCAAAACAAGTATTCATTTCAAAATCGTAAGGTGTTGTGATCGTCTTCATTTTTTATTTCGAAAAGAAACTTGTTGATATTTGTCGCTTGAAAAGAAATTCAAATTTGTGCATCAACTTTCTTCTTATCATTCATATAGTAAGAAAGTCGAAAAAAAATACATCCATGTGCATTTGCATTTAGACAGTCTGATTGGTTTGATTTAAGAAAGTGCATTTAGAGTGTGCTCTTTGCTCTTTGTGAAAGGATTATGTCTTTCTTTCCTTAGTAACTAGGAATTTCATTGCACAAAGAAGATAAAAGATTGTTTATCATCTTAGATTGCATTTTAGGAATTACATCTACATCTCGCGGTGAACCTGAAAGGCAAACTTCATAAACAAGATCAACTATAAAATAAATTCAATGAACCTAACAACGCTTTGGAACCTAACACACAACATTTAGAAGTCTAGGCTAGAGACGTATTCCGGCGTCGTAAAGCCTGGTAACTGTTGTTCTCACTGATGGTTGGGTGATTCCTCCACTTTGAGACGATAAGTGCAAGTACGGACTTGTGCTCCCACGTACCATCGAGTATATTTTGGGAGACCACAATAGGCTTAATCCTTTATCCATAGGAAGCTGTGCCTGCCGCCCTATCGATCGCAATGCACTGAACACAGCATTCGGGAAGATTGACTGCTGTACCGTAAAAAGTATTCTGCAGTTTTGCGATTGGTTTGGTAATCCCTCTACCTAGATTTCCAGAGCAATCCCTTTCGTTCCTTTTCAGACTCTTTAACAGAAAAGGTCCATCTGAGCACTTGTCACTTCAGACTCATTAAAAATCGAAGGCGACTAGAGTCATCTTTTGTTTTTTCTCGACTCTTAAAAATTGAAAAAACAAGTTGTGTGAAAGCGTTTAAAATTTATTTTAAACGAAATATTCGTTACCCTTTCCTACATTGATCTTGGGTTGAGAAAATGGAATCCACCAACCAAGGAATTCCCCTTGGAGGAAATCCTAGTCCCTTCTCCTCTTGGGGAGATGTTGGTGCACCCCATATGGCCACATTGTCGCTTCCAAGACTGAAAATCGGCTTGCCTGTATGGCTCTTCTCAACATCTGTCATTCAGAACACCGCAATTCCTGAACAATCGAATCAGCAACTAGACGAGTCCAGAGTTACCCACCAACCTTCTACTTCCTGTAATTCTTCCTCTCCTCCTTCCTCTTCGCTTGATGGGGCTGGTAAAGCCAAAAGTCAAGTACCTGAGAAGAAGAAGGAAAAGAAGAAGAAAGAGAAGAAGAAGAAGGAGCCAAAAGCAAATGGGGGCAAATGAGCGTCGTCTAGCGAAAATCCACACACTGTACCGACCAGGCCTAAATCGCCATGTGTCATTTGCAAAGGAGACCACTATCATAGAGATTGTCCTTGCATCCCTCGGATCTTAAGGGACTGGTCTCCTCGTTTTCACAACCCGGTGTCGTCAACCTTTGATGATCATGTTGAAAACACACCGTCGACTAGTGAAAGTGAAGCCCCAGGACAAAAAGGAAAATATAGATTTCCTTGTAAACTGTACGAAGGCGATCATGCCATCCACCATTGTCCCTTCTTAGACGAAGCTAAAAGAGTTTTGGACGATCATCCGGTTTCACCGTTACGACTTCCTCCTGGATATAAAAAACTCTTGCCGAGTCCGTCACTAGTTGAAAATCCGGCTGGCCCGCTCAAGTGGTCGGCTGAAGCATCTATCATTGAAGACAAACCATCTGAACCCATACCAGACGAAAGTCAAAACATCGAGGCGGCAGTTGACCCGGTCTTGCCTTCAGAGGTTCCATCTTCAGATGATACCGTCACTGAAGAGAACAAGGATGACACCATCCAAATTCTTTTCATAAGCACAGTGTCCAATGAACATAGGGTCAATTTACCCATTCCTTTACCACAGGAAGGAAGTTCGTCAGAGTCATACCCGGCCGTCTATTCGGTCCCACCTCCAAGCAACCTAGTTGTCTCCTTTGATTGGAATCAACTAGGCAGACCCCGTTTACCAGCTAGCATACCATTCCAAATCATTGTTCAAATATATAGAATGGTTATGGTTGGTACCATCATAGATGAAGGGGCTTCTGTGAGTATCCTTTCCTCGACTGCTTGGAAAGCGCTTGGTTCGCCATCGCTTTTGCCTGAGATGAGAAATCTAACAGGCTTTGATAAAGGAACCAGTCGACCGTTAGGGATCCTTCCCAATGTGCCCATAACATTGAGGGGGAAAATCGTTCAAATGAACGTAATGGTAGTTCAAGGACCCCTAGATTATAATCTACTCCTTGGACGAGACTATATTTATTGCATGGGAGCGATTGTCTCCTCACTCTTTACAGTAATGTGTTTTCCGCACGAAGGAAGAGTGGTCAAGCTCTTAGACCAGCTTTCATTCCCCGGTTCATGCATAGCAAATAGTCATATACCATCCCTAAATGGTCTTTTCACACAAGGAATGTCTCATCAATCCCCAGTCCGCCCACCCGAAGAGCGTGAGTGATTCGGGGGACATGACTGAAACCCAGGGGGCATGCACCCTGGTCTGCTTCGGCAGGAAAACTTTGGGTATAGGGTAGGTTTCCGCGAGAGATATATGACTGGTCTGTACTCCCATCTGTGATTGGAAGAGGGAGTTATTCTGGAACAAGATTCTCTTGTCAAAGTTACGTGAGTGGAGTAGCCTCCTCCACTCACCTTTGTTTATTTCAATAAACATCGCCGAAGAAGTGTTTTGTTTACGCTGTAAATAGAACAATCTTTGGTAACCTGTAAGAGGTAGACCTCTCCCAGTAAAACAAATGTTTTAATGGAAAGAAGAAGAGGTAACCTTGAAACTCTGTTTTATACCTGGGGGCATGCAAACCTTTTGGCATGCAAGCGAAGAGCGTCTATTTATTTTTTAAATTTGTAGGTCCTCTAACCCTTTAAACTCGTAGGATTGGTCGTTTCCTAACTTGCATAAAGAAAGGATGTGGGGCAAAACTCTAAAAGTTACCATTTTTATATATGAGACATTCTTATCACACGACTGGATTAATCGAACAGTTTTAGCGCATAGTTCAAGCTCGTTAAAAAATAAGCATAAGCCATGAGCAAATGTTTCCCCTCGCGGTTAAGCTCATTAAAAAATGAACTATTCCCCTATAAATAACCATAGTGAATGTAGTACTTCAGCCGTTAAAGCCTTGGTCGTGTTTGCACCCTCACCTCCACTTTTGCATTGGCCGATCATTCACCTCCATTTGATTGTTTACCCATTTTGAGGAACAACTGCGAAGAGTGATCTCACTAGCCATCCTTGTAACACTGTCGTGATTGGAAAAATCCAAACCTTACCTGGAATCAGTTGCTACCCATTTTATCACTCGTTCCTCAAAAGACGAGTCTCCTTTAAGCTCTTTTCAACTGACTCATAAAATATGAAAAGATTGCCAAGCCATTGGCCTCTCCAGCTCGTTAAAGGGAGCGAAAGTGCTATCCCTCCTCTAAATTTTAATCTTTTTGGACATGAGGGATTATTACACAAAAAGATCGAGCGCTTGTTTTGTTCGGCTCGTTAAAAGTATCGAAAATTCATCCCTTCTGTATTGTTTTATACTTTTTCAGACTTAAGGGATTAGATGACGAAAAAGGAATTTTGGAGTTACCTTTACATTCATTTTCAGACTCTCTAAAATTGAAAAGGACCGAGTTATCTTTGTCATTAAACTCGTTAAAATTTTAATAGCGACAAACTTGTCTATAGACGAGAACGAGTTTCACTATCGCTAGGCTTGTTAAAACATAGCGATGGGTTTGCCCGAAGGGAAAATTATAGAACAAGCATATGTTATCCTCCTCAAACTTGATAAAAATAAAGAGGTACTGGTCAGCAATGATTGGGGAAAAATTGGGAAGAAAACTTGAAGAAACTTTGTTGGTAGCAAGTCGCTCTTGAACATGACACTTTCATTCTGCATCCAAGTCGGGTTGGGTTGTTTCATTCACCAGTCACATCACCATGGTCCCATCATACCATCCACATTTGGGGTTAATGCTACCAATCCATCACGTCAGTGTCGCCGATATGTTCAAGAGAAGTCATTCAAAGAATTCACCTATGTCTCACCCACTACAATACATTTATACTCCATTCTTTCATGACCGCCACCCTGAACCTTATATCACTAGATCGTTTTCACCTCCATTAACATCATTTGCTCCGTTCCATGTCATTGATTTGGGATTCATTAAGGCCCTCCTGTGATGGATCACTTCTTGTCGACATCAGCTCATTATCCAAGAAGCTGATCTAGGAACACCCCATTCAGTACTTTGAAGCTTGCATGCCTCAATGGCAAGTTTCTCACTTCCGGCGACAGGTTTACATCAATGACCTTCGACCGAAAGATTTTTCGTGGTGTTTGACGCCAAGTCCTTTATTCACACCATGTGAATTGTACTGCAGTACCTTGAGGGTCATTATCATTATCGGTGATTCCTCTTGTGCTTGTTAACAGCTTATATTATTGGCTGGTAATCAAAATATGTCTTTCCATGTTTGACTTCAGAACATCTCTCACATGGATAGACTTGTACCTCAAGTGAAGATCGAACGAGATTGAAGACCCCGGATCTAGTTTCATCCATCCGGGTTGCGATATATATTTAGGAAAATAAAGACATCAAATGTACATCATTGCTGCACAGATAATCATCCAATCAAAGGGATGATGGCTCTATCAGAATCATCAGTCTACACTCAGACGATTGTCTGTCTTATGTACATGAAAATGAATTTATAAAGTTGAGCATGGGAACGCCCACCTCAGCTAGATCATGAAAATATTATGAAGATAATGTATTGTATTGTATCTTATTACAGGTCTCCTCCCAGCTTGAAAGAACTTCGGATCCTCATAATAAAGCATTTCACCCGACATCAAAAGATTAACAACCTCATGCTTTAAGGGGCAACTGTTATAGACATTTTTGGGCCCTACAACCCCAAGCATGAAATGTCCATAAACCAAGGGCTCCTAAGTCCCTAAAAGTGTTTTTCTAACCCCTAAAGGAACAAGGTCAACAGATTACAGCTTCTCCCAGATGTTCTCCATGAAAAACTACTCAGAATTGGTCAAAACAGGATCATTTCAGCTGCTCCACAGGCCAAGTGCATTGCATCTCACCCAAATACACTGTATGGGTGCATTTCATTTCAAAAATCCCTTCTATGGGGTGCAATGGGCGAGAAATGACAAATGGCAGTGTCCTTCCGCGAGGTGGAGGCGCAATGGAAGCTTCCAGAAACTTCTCCTGTGACACTTGCCTCTCTGAATTCAACCAAGGATGAGTAAGAGATCATCAATCTCCAAGTGGAAACAAGAACTATCAGAGAGAAGACACTAATCAAATCACAAGCTGACTCATCTCCCTTACAGATATCTATATATGGATCCCTCATCCCAGAGATCCAGAGGCTGGAATTTTGCATATTGTAAGGAATTGTTGTTGGTTTCTTGAGACAAACATCAGATTGTTGGGTGATCTAAGCTTTGTATGAGGTGAAGAGGGGCTTCCTTGCTGAGAGATTGATGCTGGGTCAGAACAACTGGTTGTAACTCCTCTTGGCTCTTTCTTGTTTATCAATAAAAGCTATTCAAGTTTTCCTCCATACTCTTGTGTCATTTATGTTTGCTGCATTTGTATGGTCAATTTACATCTGATCCTAGATTGTTTATGATTATAGATCCATGTTCTTGTATAGTGTTGTGCTACTGTGATCTTACAGGTACTCTGTGAAGCAGGGCGTACAAGGGAACAAGTAGCGAAAGACTATCAAGGAAAAGAGGAATCAAACCAAGAGATTAGCGCAAGAAAGAGGTTGGTCTTCTTTGTTCCTCTCTATCTATACTTCATAAAGGAAAAACGAAAGTAGCTTTACTTTGTTTGTTTCTAAGGCAGCTGTCACACTTTAGTGGGATAAGTAGTTCTGAGTAAACACTTTTCCATTTTGTTACAGGGAAAAGTGTCTACTCAGAACTGGTTATCCCACTAAGGTGTGACAGCTGCCTTAGAAACAAACAAAGTAAAGCTACTTTCATTTTTCCTTTATGAAGTATAGATAGAGAGGAACAAAGAAGACCAACCTCTGTCTTGCGCTAATCTCTTGGTTTGATTCCTCTCTTCCTTGATAGTCTTTCGCTACTTGTTCCCTTGCACGCCCAGCTTCACAGAGTACCTGTAAGATCACAGTAGCACAGCACTATACAAGGACATGGATCTATAATCATAAAAAATCTAGGATCAGATGTAAATTGACCATACAAATGCAGCAAACATAAATGACACAAGAGTACGGAGGAAAACTTGAATAGCTTTTATTGATAAACAAGAAAGAGCCAAGAGGAGTTACAACCAATTGTTCTAGACCGGGGGCATGGGTATATCATAGTCGCAGTTGACTATTTTACCAAATGGGCCGAGGCGATGCCTACATTAGATAATACTAGTGAAACAGCTGCCCTCTTCTTTTTCAATCATGTAGTCGCCAGATTCGGCGTCCCACAAACTATAGTCACAGATCATGGATCACATTTTCGCAATCACATGATGGTCGAATTAGCTGCCAAACTAGGGTTTTCTCACGACAGCTCTACTCCATATTACCTGCAAGCCAACGGACAAGTTGAAGCAATCAATAAGGTCCTGAAGCGCATGCTGCAAAGGATGATTGGAGTTCACAAAAGAAGGTGGCACCTAATCCTGTACTCAGCCTTGTGGGCTTACCGAACATCGGTAAGGAATGCAACCGAGTTTACACCTTTTCAACTGGTATATGGCCTGGAAGCAGTCTTACCAATCCAGTGTGAAATCTTGTCCCTCAAACTCGCAATTGATCTCCTACCCGGAACTTCAAAAGAAGAAGCTCGTCTCTTGGAACTAATCCAATTGGATGAAACCCATCGTGACGCCGCTTTGGCTAACGAAGCCCATAAGAAACGAGTCAAAGCGCAGTTCGACAAAAATGTCAAACCCCGTGTCTTCTCAGAAGGTGACTTGGTCTTGCTTTATGACCAAGAATCCGATAAATTGGGAGCAGGTAAATTTAAGTCCTTATGGATGGGCCCCTATATTGTTAAGCGAGTGTTAGCAAAAGGAGCCTACGAGTTAATGGATTATGATGGAATTCCACTGACGCAACCTCGTAACGGGTTGTACCTCAAGCATTACTATGCGTAATTCAGTATGGTAACCTGTATGCTTTTGTTATGTTTTTGTTTTCGCTAAAGTGTTTATTTTGGTCAAGTAATCCACTTTTTACATTTATTGCAGATGTCAAACCTATTGGAGTCATGTGTTGGATATGCCGACGGAGCGAGTCGTAGTTCGTGGAACCTATCTTCTGCGGCCTGGGCCATTTTTGATCCAAGCGGCAAGTTAGTAAGTTTCAGAGGGGTATGTATTGGTCGATCAACGAATAACATCGCTGAATACAGCGCGTTGATATAACTTCTCTCTGATGCCATCACACATGGTATACGCCGACTGATTGTCAAGCTAGACTCACAACTCGTCATACTACAACTCACTGGTATCTACTCTGTCCGAAATCCAGCTATTTATTGCATGTTCCTAAGGGTTAAGATTTTGGAAAGACAATTTGATTTTATTCAATATCAACATATTTCCAGAAACTTAAACACATTAACTGACTCATTGGAAAATTATGTGTTAGATAGAAATTTGAAACATTTATAAAAAGAAGCATACCATCAATATTTGCATTTGGATCATGTAACTTAACCAAAATAAAACTCGGAAAATCAAAAATATATATAACTATTTATGGTTTACACATAATGTTCTGTAACCAAGACAAAATTGGTCAAATGACCAAAAAACTCAAAACGCTAGGGGGCACCCTAGTCTAATGATGCTCGTGATAGCAAGTCATAGCCTGTGCGATCATGCGTAGGAGCCGAGTCCATCGTCTTGGCACACCAGTAGTATGCCGCTGCAACCTCAAGGGCAGCTCATCAGTCCTCACATCTGGAATGCCAAGGCTGAGGAACTCAACCTGTTCCTGTAATGCCGCAAGAGTCTCGGCCACATCGAGGTCGCGAAGGTTAGCCCTTCCAACAACCTCTCCTGCTGGGGCGGCGGCTGGCACTCTCAGGCGTACTACTGGCCGAACGGGACCAACATCTGCATGAACACATGAGTTTGGTTAAGTCTTGACAAAATAAAGCACAAGGACATTATAAAAGAAAAACGATAAACAGGAATATGGTCAAAGAATTTACCAATGGCATCCCACTGTTCGCCATCTGGCAGTACTAAATCTGGGTCACCCCGGAAGTCCATGCCAGCATATGGATACTCGGAGTAAACCATCTCCTGACGATCAAACCACCCAAAGAAGGTATCAGAAAATGAAATCTGAGACTGACCAGCATGCCTAGACATATGGTCAACCCATCTCTGCATACGTGGTTCAGTCGGTGAAGGTAAATCGAGTGCAATATACTGCAGCTACATCAGTGGTATCTTTTCCAAGGCAAAGGCAGTCAAAATAGAACCATACCCAAAGTTCTTCAACCTCCCACTCTTTACCTTGGTCAACTGTTCTTTCATCACAAGAAGCACTGCGTCACACCACTTGAACACCTTCGGTTGGAGGCATTCCAAGGCATACTGCATATAAGATCGGTTGGCTACATGAAGAGCCGCACCACCAGCCATCCTACCAAAAGTAAACAGAATAGTCCTGAGGGACCTATCAGTTACATCACGAATGATGATCTTGCCATCTTTACTCGGCTGAGATCCCTCTCTACAATACCGGCAAACATAATCTCTCACAGATTCACCTCCTGGGGCCGAACCTGATAAAGAGATGGGGGCACCCCGCCTCGACAAGCCAGTCAAGAAATAGATGTCTACTACAGTCAAGGGGATGGATTTGCCCCTGATCTGGAACACCTGGTTGGTAGGATCCCAAGCATCGAGCAAATACTGCAGTAAGTTGATCTATTGTCTCATGCTAGAAATGCGGAAAAACTTCAGCAAGCCACAGTTCCGCAGTGCGTTTACTGTAACCGGATCATGTAGGGCAAGCATGTCCTCTTCTTCATGCTCACGTTCTCGCCATGTAATAGTCATCTTACTCCAAAGATCTCTGAAAAACAAACAAGAGAAGAGTTAGATCCTGATTTTGGTAAGAAACAGGCAAAATTTCCATCAAAAACTGTGCATAAAATTCCTTCTTTGCGCCCATCGCACCTACAGTAGTGCTCTGGGTGCATTTCATGTCAGATGGCCAGTGGACAGGCCAACATCCAACGCACCTTTCGATACACAGAGGGTGCATTGAAGGCAGAACGAGTTTTTCAAACCCCAGAGGCTCAGAAAAACCAGGAATCAAGCTCAGAATGCAAAATGGAAAGCATGAAATGAAAGAGCTCAAGTTTAGCTCCTACCTGGTCCAGACGGCGCCAAGAATCGTCCACAGAATCTCCCGAAATCAGCTGATGAAAATCAAAGGGGGAAAGCACCTCCAAAGCTCCAACAAACCAAAGTTCAAATGAAATGGTAAAATGAGAGGTAAAAGCACTTTTTCATTACTTTTTACGTAGTTCAAAGTAAAATATTAGTGTTCTAACTCATTTTTCAAGCATATATTGTTCATTTCTGACTAGTTTGATGAATCAATTGAAAATACAGTACAATCTTTGAAAGAACAAAGCTATTTATGGTAAAGTCAAAATGAGACCATTTAATCGAGCAGTTTTAGCGCGGACTTCATGCTCGTTAAAAAATAAACATAAGCAATGAGCACATGTTCCTCCAGAGTTTAAGCTCATTAAAAAATGAACCAATTTCCGGTAAATAACCACCGTGAATGAAATACTTCAGCCTTTAAAGCCTTGGTCGTGTTTGCACCGTCACCTCCATTTTTGCATTGGCCGATCATTCACCTCCATTTGATTGTTTACCCATTTTGAGGAACAGCTGCGAAGAGTGATCTCACTAGCCATCCTTGTAACACTGCCATGATTGGAAAATTCCAATCCTTACCTGGAATCAGTAGCTACCCATTTTATCACTCGTTCCTCAAAAGACGAGTCTCCTTTAAGCTCTTTTCAACTGACTCGTAAAATATGAAAAGATTGCCGAGCCATTAGCCTCTCCAGCTCGTTAAAGGGACCGGAAGTGCTATCCCTCCTCTAAATTTTAATCTTTTTGGACTTGAGGGATTATTACACAAAAAGATTGAGCGCTTGTTTTGTTCGGCTCGTTAAAAGTATCAAAAATTCATCCCTTTTGTATTATTTTATATACTTTTTCGGACTTAAGGGATTAGATGACGAAAAAGGAATTTTGGAGTTTCCTTTACGTTCCCTTTCAGACTCTCTAAAATTGAAAAGGACCGAGTTATCTTTGTCCTTAAACTCGTTAAAATTTTAATAGCGACAAACTTGTTTATAGACAAGAACGAGTTTCACTATCGCTAGGCTCGTTAAAACATAGCGATGGGTTTGCCCAAAGGGAAAATTATAGAACAAGCATATGTTATCCTCCTCAAGCTTGATAAAAATAAAGAGGTACTGGTCAGCAATGACTGGGGAAAAATTGGGAAGAAAACTTGAAGAAACTTTGTTGGTAGCAAGTCGCTCTTGAACATGACACTTTCACTCCGCATCCAAGTCGGGTTGGGTTGTTTCATTCACCGGTCACATCACCATGGTCCCATCATACCATCCACATTTGGGGTTAATGCTACCAATCCATCACGTCAGTGTCGCCAATATGTTCAAGAGAAGTCATTCAGAGAGTTCACCTGTGTCTCACCCACTACAATACATTTATACTCCATTCTTTCATGACTGTCACCCTGAACCTTATATCGCCAGATCATTTTCACCTCCATTAAAATCATTTGCTCCGTTCCGTGTCATTGATGTGGGATTCATTAAGGCCCTCCTGTGACGGATCACTTCTTGTCGACATCAGCTCATTATCCAAGAAGTTGATCTAGGAACACCCCATTCAGTACTTTGAAGCTTGCATGCCTCAATGGCAAGTTTCTCATTTCCGGCGACAGGTTTACATCAATGACCTTCGACCGAAAGATTTTGCGTGGTGTTTGACGCCAAGTCCTTTATTCACACCACGTGAATTGTACTGCAGTACCTTGAGGGTCATTATCATTATCGGTGATTCCTCTCTTGCCTGTTAACAGCTTACATCATTGGCTGGTAATCAAGCGATGTCTTTCCATGTTCGACTCCAGGACATTTCTCACATGGATAGACTTGTACTTTGAGTGAAGATCGGATGAGATTGAAGACCCAGGATCTAGTTTCATCCATCCGGGCTGCGATATATATTCAGGTAAATAAAGACATCAAATGTACATCATTGATGCATAGATAATCATCCAATCAAAGGGATGATGGCTCTATCAGAATCATCAGTCTACACTCAGACGATTGCCTGTCCTATGTACATGAAAATGAATTTATAAAGCTAAGCATGGCAATGCCCGCCTCGGCTAGATCATGAAAATATTATGAAGATAATGTATTGTATTGTATCTTATTACAGGTCTCCTCCCAGCTTGAAAGAACTTCGGATCCTCATAATAAAGCATTTCACCCGACATCTAAGGATTAACGACCTCATGCTTTAGGGGGCAACTGTTATAGACATTTTTGGGCACTACAACCCCAAGCATGAAATGTCCATAAACCAAGGGCTCCTAAGTCCCTAAAAGTGTTGTTCTAACCCCTAAAGGAACAAGGTCAACTGATTACAGCTTCTCCCAGAAGTTCTCCATGAAAAACTGCTCAGAATTGGTCAAAACAGGATCATTTCAGCTGCTCCACTGGCCAAGTGTGTTGCATCTCACCTAAATAGACTGTGTGGGTGCGTTGCATTTCAAAAAATCCCTTCTATGGGGTGCGATGGGTGAGAAATGACAAATGGCAGTGTCATTCCGCGAGGTGGAGAGGCAATGGAAGGTTCCAGAAACTTCTCCTGTGACACTTGCCTCACTAAATGCGACCAAGGATGAGTAAGAGATCATCAGTATCCAAGTGGAAGCAAGAACTATCAGAGGGAAGACACTAATCAAATCACAAGCTAACTCATCTCCCTTACAGATATCTATATATGGATCCCTCATCCCAGAGATCCAGAGGCTGGAATTTTGCATATTTTAAGGAATTGCTGTTGGTTTCTTGAGACAAACATCAGATTGTTGGGTGATCTAAGCTTTGTATGAGGTGAAGAGGGGCTTCCTTGCTGAGAGGTTGATGCTGGGTCAGAACAACTGGTTGTAACTCCTCTTGGCTCTTTCTTGTTTATCAATAAAAGCTATTCAAGTTTTCCTCCATACTTTTGTGTTATTCATGTTTGCTGCATTTGTATGGTCAATTTACATCTGATCCTAGATTGTTTATGATTATAGATCCATGTATTTGCATAGTGCTATGCTACTGTGATCTTACAAGTACTCTGTGAAGCTGGGCGTGCAAGGGAACAAGTAGCGAAAGACTATCAAGGAAGAGAGGAATCAAATCAGGAGTTTAGCACAAGACAGAGGTTGGTCTTTTTGTTCCTTTCTATCTATAATTCATAAAGGAAAAATGAAAGTAGCTTTACTCTGTTTGTTTCTAAGGTAGCTATCACACCTTAGTGGGATAAGCAGTTCTGCGTAGACACTTTTCCCTGTAACAAAATGGATGCCTCATCCCAGAGATCGAGAGGCTGGAATTTTGCATATTGTAAGGAATTGTTGTTGGTTTCTTGAGACAAACATCAGATTGTTGGGTGATCTAAGCTTTGTATGAGGTGAAGAGGGGCTTCCCGATTTGGCTAACGAAGCCCATAAGAAACGAGTCAAAGCGCAGTTCGACAAAAATGTCAAACCCCGTGTCTTCTCAGAAGGTGACTTGGTCTTGCTTTATGACCAAGAATCCGATAAATTGGGAGCAGGTAAATTTAAATCTTTATGGATGGGCCCCTATATTGTTAAGCGAGTGTTAGCAAAAGGAGCTTACGAGTTAATGGATTATGACGAAATTCCACTGGCGCAACCTCGTAACGGGTTGTACCTCAAGCGTTACTATGCGTAATTCAGTATGGTAACCTGTATGCTTTTGTTAGGTCTTTTGTTTTCGCTAAAGTGTTTATTTTGGTCAAGTAATCCACTTTTTACGTTTATTGCAGATGTCAAACCTATCGGAGTCATGTGTTGGATATGCCGATGGAGCGAGTCGTAATTTGTGGAACCTATCTTCCGCGGCCTAGGCCATTTTTGATCCAAGCGGCGAGTTAGTAAGTTTCAGAGGGGTATGTATTGGTCGATCAACGAATAACATCGCTGAATATAGCGCATTGATAGAACTTCTCTCTGATGCCATCACACATGGTATACGCCGACTGATTGTCAGGCTAGACTCACAACTCGTCATACTACAACTCACTGGTATCTACTCTGTCCGAAATCCAGCTATTTATCGCATGTTCCTAAGGGTTAAGATTTTGGAAAGACAATTTGATTTTATTCAATATCAACATATTTCCAGAAACTTAAACACATTAACTGACTCATTGGCAAATTATGTGTTAGATAGACATTTGCAACATTTATAAAAAGAAGCATACCATCAATATTTGCATTTGGATCATGTAACTTAACCAAAATAAAACTCCAAAAATAAAAAATATATATAACTGTTTATGGTTTACACATAATGTTCTGTAACCAAGACAAAATTGGTCAAATGACCAAAAAACTCAAAACGCTAGGGGGTACCCTAGTCTAATGATGCTCGTGATAGCAAGTCACAGCCTGTGCAATCATGCGTAGGAGCCGAGTCCATCGTCTTGGCACACCAGTAGTATGCCGCTGCAACCTCAAGGGCAGCTCATCAGTCCTCACATCTGGAATACCAAGAGTGAGGCCCTCAACCTGTTCCTATAATGCCGCAAGAGTCTCGGCCACATCGAGGTTGCGAAGGATAGCCCTTCCAACAGCCTCTCCTGCTGAGGCGGCAGCTGGCACTCTCAGGCATACTACTGGCCGAACGAGACCAACATCTGCATGAACACATGAGTTTGGTTAAGTCTTGACAGAATAAAGCACAAGGACATTACAAAAGAAAAAAGATAAACAGGAATACGGTCAAAGCCATTTATGGTAAAGTCAAAAAGAGACCATTTAATCTAGCAGTTTTAGCGCGGACTTCATGCTCGTTAAAAAATAAACAAAAGCAATGAGCACATGTTCCTCCAGAGTTTAAGCTCATTAAAAAATGAACCAATTTTCGGTAAATAACCATCGTGAATGAAATACTTCAGCCTTTAAAGCCTTGGTCGTGTTTCACCGTCACCTCCATTTTTGCATTGGCCGATCATTCACCTCCATTTGATTGTTTACCCATTTTGAGGAACAGCTGCGAAGAGTGATCTCAATAGCCATCCTTGTAACACTGCCGTGATTGGAAAATTCCAAGCCTTACCTGGAATCAATAGCTACCCATTTTATCACTCGTTCCTCAAAAGATGAGTCTCCTTTAAGCTCTTTTCAACTGACTCGTAAAATATGAAAAGATTGCCGAGCCATTGGCCTCTCCAGCTCATTAAAGGGACCGGAAGTGCTATCCCTCCTCTAAATTTTAATCTTTTTGGACCTGAAGGATTATTACACAAAAAGATCGAGCGCTTGTTTTGTTCGGCTCGTTAAAAGTATCGAAAATTCATCCCTTCTGTATTGTTTTATACTTTTTCGGACCTAAGGGATTAGATGACGAAAAAGGAATTTTGGAGTTTCCTTTACGTTCCTTTTCAGACTCTCTAAAATTGAAAAGGACCGAGTTATATTTGTCGCTAAGCTCGTTAAAATTTTTAATAGCGACAAACTTGTCTATAGACGAGAATGAGTTTCACTATCACTAGGCTCATTAAAACATAGCGATGGGTTTGCCCGAAGGGCAAATTATAGAAAAAGCATATGTTATCCTCCTCAAGCTTGATAAAAATAAAGAGGTACTGGTCAGCAGTGACTGGGGAAAAATTGGGAAGAAAACTTGAAGAAACTTTGTTGGTAGCAAGTCGCTCTTGAACATGACACTTTCACTCCGCATCCAAGTCGGGTTGGGTTGTTTCATTCACCGGTCACATCACCATGGTCCCATCATACCATCCATATTTTGGGTTATTGCTACCAATCCATCACGTCAATGTCGCCAATATGTTCAAGAGAAGTCATTCAGAGAGTTCACCTGTGTCTCACCCACTACAATACATTTATACTCCATTCTTTCATGACCGCCACCCTGAACCTTATATCACCAGATCGTTTTCACCTCCATTAAAATCATTTGCTCCGTTCCGTGTCATTGATGTGGGATTCATTAAGGCCCTCCTGTGACGAATCGCTTCTTGTCGACATCAGCTCATTATCCAAGAAGTTGATCTAGGAACACCCCATTCAGTACTTTGAAGCTTGCATGCCTCAATGGCAAGTTTCTCACTTCCGGCGATAGGTTTACATCAATGACCTTCGACCGAAAGATTTTGCGTGGTGTTCGACGCCCAGTCCTTTATTCACACCACGTGAATTGTACTGCAGTACCTTGAGGGTCATTATCATTATCGGTGATTCCTCTCGCACCTGTTAACAGCTTACATCATTGGCTGGTAATCAGGCGATGTCTTTCCATGTTCGACTCCAGAACATTTCTCACATGGATAGACTTGTACTTTGAGTGAAGATCGGACGAGATTGAAGACCCCAGATCTAGTTTCATCCATCCGGGCTGCGATATATATTCAGGGAAATAAAGATATCAAATGTACATCATTGATGCACAGATAATCATCCAATCAAAGGGATGTTGGCTCTATCAGAATCATCAGTCTACACTCAGACGATTATCTGTCCTATGTACATGAAAATGAATTTATAAAGCTGAGCATGGGAATGCCCGCCTCAGCTAGATAATGAAAATATTATGAAGATAATGTATTGTATTGTATCTTATTACAGGTCTCCTCCCAGCTTGAAAGAACTTCGGATCCTCATAATAAAGCATTTCACCCGACATCAAAAGATTAAAAACCTCATGCTTTAGGGGGCAACTGTTATAGACATTTTTGGGCACTACAACCCCAAGCATGAAATGTCCATAAACCAAGGGCTCCTAAGTCCCTAAAAGTGTTGTTCTAACCCCTAAAGGAACAAGGTCAACTGATTATAGCTTCTCCCAGAAGTTCTCCATGAAAAACTGCTCAGAATTGGTCAAAGTAGGATCATTTCAGCTGCTCCACTGGCCAAGTGCGTTGCATCTCACCTAAGTACACTGTGTGGGTGCATTGCATTTCAAAAATCCCTTCTATGGGGTGCGATGGGCGAGAAATGACAAATGGCAGTGTCATTCCACGAGGTGGAGAGGCAATGGAAGCTTCCAGAAACTTCTCCTGTGACACTTGCCTCTCTGAATTCGACCAAGGATGAGTAAGAGATCATCAATCTCCAAGTGGAAGCAAGAGCTATCAGAGGGAGGACACTAATCAAATCACAAGTTGACTCATCTCCCTTACAAATATCTATATATGGATCCCTCATCCCAGAGATCCAGAGGCTGGAATTTTTCATATTGTAAGGAATTTCCGTTGGTTTCTTGAGACAAACATTAGATTGTTGGGTGATCTAAGCATTGTATGAGGTGAAGAGGGGCTTCCTTGCTGAGAGGTTGATGCTAGGTCAGAACAACTGGTTGTAACTCCTCTTGGCTCTTTCTTGTTTATCAATAAAAGCTATTCAAGTTTTCCTCCATACTTTTGTGTTATTCATGTTTGCTGCATTTGTATGGTCAATTTACATCTGATCCTAGATTGTTTACGATTATAGATCCATGTCTTTGTATAGTGCTATGCTACTGTGATCTTACAGGTACTCTGTGAAGCTGGGCGTGCAAGGGAACAAGTAGCGAAAGACTATCAAGGAAGAGAGGAATCAAATCAGGAGATTAGCGCAAGACAGAGGTTGGTTTTTTTGTTCCTTTCTATCTATAATTCATAAAGGAAAAACAAAAGTAGCTTTACTCTGTTTGTTTCTAAGGCAGCTGTCACACCTTAGTGGGATAAGTAGTTCTGAGTAGACACTTTTCCCTGTAACAACACCCTATGGAAGAAGATGGATACGCAGTTGAGTTATAGCTCTACTTATCACCCGCAGACCGACGAGAAAACAGAGGTGGTAAACAGAAGTCTGGGGAACCTGCTACGAAGCTTGATTGGTGAGAATTCACGGATGTGGGATTGAGTACTTGCCCAGGTAGAGTTCACTTATAACGACTCGCCTACTCGCAACACGGGTTACAATCCTTTTCAGATCATGTATGGCATGCATCCTCACGGAGTGCATGAGCTTCAAGATCTAGGACAGCAAGAGAGGCGAAGTGCAGATGGGGAAGATATC
Source organism: Pinus tabuliformis (assembly GCA_031772625.1). Taxonomy (NCBI): domain Eukaryota; kingdom Viridiplantae; phylum Streptophyta; class Pinopsida; order Pinales; family Pinaceae; genus Pinus; species Pinus tabuliformis. The sequence goes on along the minus strand of CM062807.1, from coordinate 744,194,519 downwards.
GCTAATGCGATGAGGTATTTTCATGAGCAGGTGAAAATTAAACTGCAGGATAGCAGCCAAAAATATAAGCAGCAAGCAGATTTGAAACGGAGGGAAGTGCAGTTTAATGTGGGAGATGAATTCCTCGCGCATTTGTTCAAGGAACACTTTCCTAGAGGAGCATACAACAAGTTGAAGTACAAGAAGATAGGTCCTTGCAAATTTCTCCAGAAATTTTCAATAAATGCCTATGAAATATAGCTGCCACCAGGGATAGGCATTTCGCCCATTTTTAATGTGGCAGACCTATTTCCCTACACTGTTGACCCAGAAGAAGAAGACAAAACCACACGACCTAAACGGGACACCCAAGATGGAAGTGTAACTTGGATGAGACAAATGCCTTACGTTCAACCTCTCGAGATCGAGAGAATCCTCGACACTGAGGTAGCTAAGCGAACTCGATGGAAAGAGTATCTGCAATATCTGGTCAAGTGGAAGAACCGTCCGATCGAGGACAGTTCGTGGCTTGATGCGAGACAGATAGAGCAGGCGGGTTATTCAGTCGAGAAGCTCATGGATCGGAGTCATGATTTCTTTTCACCCCGGGAGCCTGATGCAGGAGCATCCCACTAGCGCACCATGACCGGGTTTTGGTCTCCGCCAAGGTCGAAATTTTATCGGCGAATTGGTTTCTTTATGTTTAGTTTGTCAAAGTGGAACGTAGGACTTTGTTTCTTTTTAATCTTAGTATCAGTTAGGAATAGTCTAGTCAGTTAAGGTCACTATTTTGTTTGTCTTTAATATACAATAGTTTAATAACTGTTTTTTTTCGTTTTAGAGGAAAAAGACAAACATGGCTAATGTAAAATCCTGCAGTATAGATAGAACCGAATGCATAAACAGTTGTGTAACTAATATAATATCAACTGAAAAAATAACTACGCACAGTTCAGGTAACTATGGACATAAAGTATAAATGTAAAATTGAAAATCATTCTGGGGGTTCAACATTTTGCACACAGTAATAAAAGACAGAGAATAAGTTTATTTGCGAATCCATCCATCTGTAACAATCTTGTATTGTGTATCTAAATTTCCTTTTCTTAACCATTAAATAATTCAGAATGACAAATATGGTGGATGCATACAGTTTCATTCATTTCCTCTCTTAAATAACAGAGCATTGACAAATCGAATTGCACACAAGTTTCCAACAATGAGGATTGGCAAGCAGTAAAAGAAAAGCCCACGGCCGAAAGAGTCTAACGCATCACAACAGTCCGAACAAGACAACAAAAATCTAAGTGCCCAGTGGTCGAGCCCAAAACAGAGGTAACCAGTAAAAACTCATGTCAACGTAATTCCTTTTTTCATTCCAATCGAAAAAAGAAAGATATATATTTTTTTATACATAGCAGTCCAGGGTTAGTACACTAGACAGAGTAAAAGGAAAATAACATCCACGAACCAGCAAACCCTAGTCGAGGGTTTTGGAACAGTCGGCTTTGAATACAACCTTATAGTTACAAAGAAATAAATTACAAACAGGGGTTGTGACAAGTGAACCCAGGTCACATAGCGACATCAGAGAAGAACAAACGAACAAGTATTGTGACTCAGGCCAACGAAACCTACAAACTCTAGTTTTAACCACGAAATGAAGACAGTGGCAAAGCCTACTAGGTAAGAGCCAAGGAGCTTAAAACTAACCACATCCAAGAGCAAACCCTAACCTACGAGACCAGAACAGGACAAACCTATTAGGTCAACTACGAATAGAAGAGGACAAATGAAGAGTAATAAAATTTGTGCAAAGTGAGAAAACCGTTACCTGGAGACTTATTCACATAGAGAAAATGCAGGCCATTGAGCCATAGATCACGGCGACCACCGGAGACCAAAGGGGAAAAATATTGTTAGAGTTGGAACAAGATGGGAGAAGAAATAAAGCATGGATAGCAAATTTACCTGAAGAATATGAGCAGAGTGAGGTCACCGTGTCTGCAACCTGGAGCATGTGGAGTCATTAATAAAAAATTAGCAACAGAACCATAACAAAACAAAGAAATAGCAGAACAGGCAACAGTTGAGAGACCGGACAAGACTAACCAGTGGTCGTTTTCTTACTTGAATAAACAAACCAATACTCTGTGTTTAGAAGTCGAGCAGGCAAGCCACCAGAACGAGTAACAAGGTCGCACCGCAAAAAGAATAGCCATAACCAACGTAAGGAGAGCCTATGGCTCATTTCCACTTGCATATAGCACAAAAAGCCATTTCCAGAACAAACCATCACTAATTTTACCATGCAGAGTGAAAAACCAAAATGACGGAATACCAAAATGCCAAGGTTTTTTCCAAGTTGAACAAACGGGAAACGAGGATCGAGGTAAGTATAGCTCAGCTATCGCATTAAAGCATTGTCATGTAAATGTTCCAGCCACAGTTGAAAAAATATCTTATGATTAATGTGTGATTAGTGATTAATCACAAACCAAATACATATTGTTAATCAACACCAGATAGACTTTAATAAAGTTTGTACATCGTAGTGTGGGCTTGTCCCATCATTGTGAAAGGTTTATTGAAGGATTTCAATTCAAATATGATCTTTCTTCAATGTAACAACCCAATCCATTTTATTGGTTATCTAAAAGAACATTTTTTTTAAACCAATTCAAATAAATTAGAACCAATACAAAGGATACCATAAGTATTGGAAAATAACACATACATGTATCTTTTTGTTTGGTTGATTACCAATCCTTGGTTCAAACTAATGCTCCAATACAGAAAATGCCAAGTAGGAGAAAATCACACCCATGGGCCAATTTTTCACCTAACCAATGCAACTCTTTAAACTAGGTGATACAATCGTAGCAAGGCTCAAGCTCAATGTGAATGTAGGACAAAATAGTGTAAGTACTCAATACAAGATGTCGACTCAATCTACCCAACATAACACCAATCATTTAGACATCCAACTTAAACAACTATTGTGTGGTGGAGAGACCTCTAGAATTACAACACTCCCCATACCCCTTGGTGTTATGGTTTGCATGGGCACCCACTAAAGATTGTAATATCATAGTACCCCTTGTTGTGGGGTTCTTCGGTAATGACTATATTCTACTCTAGCTCTTGACCATATAGTACCTCTAACTATGGAGTTTTGAGGGCCTAAAATAAATTTCTTGGCTCATTAATGGGAATTAGTACCCCCCTTGAGTTAGGTTCCCCATAGACTCATCTACTCATTTAAAAAATGTTGGAGTGGTTAGTTTCTATCATAAAATTGTAGATCTAACAATTCTTTTTTTCATGTAAAAAATCAATAACCTAGCCCACTCACTCAAGACAAGCTTCTACTAGAAGATAACAACTCATTCCCAAGAAAATTTATTTCTCTTTCCATTCCCCTTTTTAGATATAATGGGGGTGAAATTAGGCTTAGGAGAAAAAAATACAAGTGTGATAAAAAGGGTATTTAGTGAAATGAACTCATTCCCTCTTGGGTTTGTAATCCAAAATCAACTTAGGAAACATTTTTTAGTTAATAATTCCCTTCCTAAGCTCACACACCACTCAATCTAGGTTGTATATCCTAAATGAGTAGAGGTCCTCTTCCTTTAGTATGATTTCCACCACTCAATTAACAACCTTCTGAGGTTGTGCCCAACATTTGAACTAGGATCCAAGGAAACAAAAATCTACACAATGTTAGCATTCCAAAGATTATCATACTACATAACCAAAATATATTCAACTGTCTTTGAGTTATCATCTTTTAATCATCATCAAGGGAAAATCCCACTAAAGCATCAAAGAAATCATGAATGCATAACATCTCATTGATCACAACTTTATAGATAGCCAGTTGGTGCAAGATAATGCTACCCAATAATGACATGTTAGTTGAATGGAAATGTAGAAAAATAAAAATTTGATCATTAAAAAGAATTATTAGAGGTACTTACACAACTTTTTAGGACATATTGTAGAAGGATGAAACATAGACAATCAAATTGTCTTCCTAAATATATAACTTTTATTTATGGAAAATTGGTATAACTTAAAAATAAAAAATGTTGTTCTTTCGAAGATTGTTGTGTTATTTTATTTTCTAAAACATAATACATATCTTTGCATTAGACCTCCATATTTGGTATGTAAATGATGGAATTTTTTTAAATAAACTTGTATAATTGTAAATAATAGATGAAATTTGTGCATCAATTTTTTCCCATAATTTTTAATAATCATTTATATTCTTTTAAATTAAGAAACATAGTGAAGCCTTAAAATGAGGAGGTTGACCTTTAGGTCTCCCTATAAAAGTTTGAGCATATTCATATCTTTATTTTTATTTCTAAAAATTTTGTTTTTTATTATTTTGATTACATGAGTATTCGTCTATTCTATTGTGGGTGCTTTTCCAATTTCACAATAAGTCAACTAACCAAAATCTATAGAAGAAATAAAAGACCTATGTTTTTTTATAAAGTTGCTATATGTGCAAAAAAATAAAATTAATAATAATAATAATAATAATAATAATAATAAATAAAATAATTTTGAGTATAATGTGCCCACAAATATCTATAAGTGTGTTCAATTAAATTAACAATGAATTCCTAGAGCAGATACAAAATCGTGGTTTTAGAAAAATGGATGTGTTTTTCATTTATGTAGACCAAACCAAGAGGTCTATAAATATGAACCTAAAACCAAAGTGGCCACCTCATCCACCACGTAATTGAAAGAGTTGTTCTTGCCAAATATTTTTTTAAATTAATAAAGCATGTGCATTAATAATGCATATGTGTTATTAATGCGCACACATTTTATTACCATGCACACATCTTCGAACTCACAAACAATATATAATGCATACAAATTATATTTTCCATCTCTCACTATCTTTCCTAACTCTATTTGGTCCCCATATCTCTCTCCCTCTTTTCCATAACCCTCCCACCTATCTTTCTCTCTCTCCCTCTCTAACTCTCTCATCTTTTCTCTCTCTATCTCTCTCTTCTTATGTCTCCCTCTCATCCATCTCTCCCCCCCTAATCCCCCCCTCTCTCTACCCCTTTCTATCTCTCCCCCTCTACCTAACCCTCTCTATATTTTCCTTCTCTGATTCTCTCTTTGTCCTTGTCCCTTTCTCTCTCTTCCTCCATGTCTCCCTGTATCTCTCTCTCTCCAGCCCTTATTATCTCTATCCCCATTTTCCTATTCTTTAGTATCTATCTCTCTATGTCTCTATGTATCCATCCAATATCCCTCTCTTTATCACTTTCCCTATCCCCCTCTTTCTCTTCCTTTCCCCATTTCTCTCTCCTTTTGATGCATACTCTCTCTAACAAACCCCCCTCTTCCCCTCTATATCTCCCTCCTTCACCTCTCTCACTCTCCCTCCCTCAGATCCCCCCTTCATAATTTTCTCTCTCTCCCTATCCATTCTCTCTTTGTCCTCAGAGTGTACCTCCTACATCCCTCGCTCTCTCCATCTATATGGTTCCCCCTCTTCATCCTTTTCTCTCTCCCTATCTATTTCTCTCTCTACCCTTATGTTTACCTCTCTCTCTCTCCCTTAGCTAATCTCTCTCTCTCCCCCTAACCCCCCACACACACCCTCTCTCTTCCTTTGTTTCACTCCTCTCTCCCCTGGCTCTCTCTCTCTCTCTCTGTCTCTCTCTCTCCCCCCATATGTCCTCCTACATCCCTCTCTCTATCCCCCTTTCCTTATCCTTCTATCTCTCCATCCCATCCCATGTATTCATCATTTTCTCTCTCCTTATCTCTTTCTCTCTCTATCCTTATGTGTCTCTCATATATCCATCTTTTCCCTTTTATAACCCCCCCATCTCTACTTAACCCCTTCACAACCCATCTCTCTCTTTCCCTATCCCTTTCCCCCTCTCACTCTTCCCATGTGGCCCCTCACTCTCTCTCTCTTCTATATTCTTCTCTCTAAATCTTTTATCCTAAGCTTTCCTCTATCTATCATTTTCCCTCTCTCTTTCTATCTCTCTTGCACTCCCTATCCCTACTTTTATCTCTCTATCCTTTTCCCAACTCCCCCCTCTAGCTTCCTTACACCATCGTGTTCTCCCTCTCTTTACGTATCCTTATATCCCTCTCTCTCTCCCTAACCCCCTCTCTTTTTCTCTCTATCCTCCTTTTCTTATCCATATCTCTCCCTCCCTTCCCCTATCCCTTCTTTTCTCTCTTTCTCCCTATCCAATTTTCTCTCTCCCTTTCCATAATTCCACCTCTCTCCACCTATTTTCCTATCCCTTTTTATCTTTCTCCCTATATCTCACCCTCCCCACCATCTCCCTCCATTTATATATTTACTTATCCATTTTTGTCTCCCTATTTCTAGCCCTATCCCTCTCCCTCCTCTTTATTCATATGTCTCCCTCTTTCTATCTTTGTGCCCCCTTCCCTATTTCCTCATATCTCTCTCTCTCTCTCTCTCTCTCTCTCTCTCTCACACACACACACACACACACACACACACACACACACACACACACACACACACACACATGCACACACACACACACACACACAAACACACACATCATTCCCCTATTTTTATTGCACTATGTCTTTCTCTCTGCTCCCCCTCTCTTTATTGCCCTATTTCTTTCTGTCTGCTCCCCCCCTCTCTCTGTCACACATGCACACACACAAGTGCGCACTAAGACTTCCTCTCTATAACCCTTTTCCCTATATATTTCTATCTCTCCCCATTTCCTCATACTTATTTTTATATATATCTCCCTTTCCCTAATATCCCCTCTCTCCTTTCCATTCCCATCACCCATTCTTTCTTCCCCATCTCCCTATTCCTTCAAATTGTTGTAACTGTAACTGGGTTTAGTATTCATAATTGTCATTGTAGTTGTGTTAATATGTATTTTAATGTAAAAACTAAAAATAAAAAATTATTATTATTATTATTATTATTATTATTAAACATGTTCTCCATGCTTTATTTTTTATCAAGAAAAAAGAAAGTCAAGAGCATGTCCTTCGTGACCCTACAAAAACAATAAAATTTGAATTTTGTAAATTTCATTTGTCCCCCAAAGTTGCCAAATTAGCCCTCCAAGATAACAAGCTGGCTTGCCTAAAAGTTGTGTCGTTTAGCATGAGGAAACAACTACATATTGACATTGTTCCTCCACTATTTGGAAAGAAAGTTCAGTCTACTTATGTTAAAGATAATCTGGGTCTATGAAGAAGAATATAAGACATATTCTAAGCCATGTTCTTCTCAAATGAGGCAAGCTTCTCTAGGGACAATGCAGGCTACCTGTGGCTACATTTCTATTATAGTTTGGGTTTCTTATGGAACCAATCTTCTGTGGGTTGTAGACTATTTTGTCGCAAACTTCATGTTAAGACCTATAGGAGGGATAACTTGGTAATTAGATCTTGTAGTTAAGTCTGATGTGACTTGGATTTCTCTTGTTAATGAAGAAACTATAAGGAAAGGATTGACTAGTTTTCCCCATGTGGTTTTTTCCTTGGCCTATGGCATAATTTATGGTGTCCCTTTTCTTTTATGTATTTCATTTGTATAATTTATTGATGACCTAATGAAAGAAGTAAAGAATAAGTAAAATAAATGAAAAATAATTAATTAATTAAATATCATGTCTAGAAATTATTTATTGCTCTTGAATTTCAACATGGTATCATAATTAGGTTCAAGGAAGTTGGAGAGCAATAATTTCTCCAAGAGGCATCAATTTGAAGTTTAGTGGCTTGATCATGGTTTTTGATTCATATCTAAACTCTATGATTACTTAATCACATTATGAGCTACACATCCAAGCTCCGTGATGAGTGTATGTTGCAGTAGTATGATATTTGTAACATCTATACAAAGGATGTCAAGAAGGTCTGAAATCTATAACCTCATTACCATTTGAAATTTGTTTCAAAATTATTCTTATGTGGTTTGTGAGAAAGATTACTAGGTCAAGCCCTAGAGGAGTCTGGACCAAGACCTAGAAGAAAATTTCATATATTTGCAAAATTGGTAAAGGTAAGTTTGAAAGGGGTACATATAGTCTTTGACCTATGTAAGTTACATTGCATACAATGCTAAATTTTCTAGGTCATAGAAACTAACATGAATATATGATCTTAAGAAATAGTAAAGTATTATAATAGGGATTTGTATAAATATATCAAAGATCATTGATATGTTAGCACTAAAATTATTTCATTGTATATGAATAATAGATTTATGTGATCTAGGAGAAAAAAATAACTTCAATAGAAGACTTGTCAAAGTTATTTCTAGGGTTTGCATCTAACAGATTTATGTGCTTGTAAAAAATTCAATTTTATAAAAGAATGAAATGTCTTGAATACTTTATAGATTGATATATATAACGTTTTAAAACCCTAGCAAGGGTTTGAGTTAAAAAACCTTAGGAACAAAAAACCTAACTAATTGTTTTTTATGTAAGAAAAAGATCTAGCTCTTGAAGATGACATAAGTAACATCAAGTTGATATAACAACAAGGTTGATGAAAATGATCCAATGAAAAATATAAGTACTCTACATCTTATTTTTTCTACTTTTATTTTAACTATGCACTTTGTTCTTTCATAGCCTTCTAACAAAGCTTACAGGCCAAGGCAAGAACTATCTAAAATTAACTAGCATATGGAGGAATTGGCAGAACTTAGCAAGGAATGAAGATTTTGAAGAAGGAGAAAGTTGTTTGAAGTATGCATCAAAGAAGTAAAATGCAACATGAAAACGAGACTTAATAAAAGGAAAAAAAAAATCATTTACCTTAGTTGGAAAGAGGGATCTGCAAGATCTTGGATAGGTACAATACTAATGGAAGTCTAGAAAAAAACCCTGAGAAGCTTGTGATCAAAATTCTTTAAAAGGAACATATGGCAGATCTATGGCAAGTCCCTTTAGCAGGAACTTGAAGAGTTTTGATATTATTGTACTGGTAGTTGATTGGTTTGATTTAGGAAAATAATGATTGGGCTAACAATACTAAAGTTGATAAAGATATATTGATATGATTTCTTCGAAGAGCATGAAGCATAAGGAAGAAGATTTTAAAGGATTGTTCAATCAACCATGAAAAAGTTTGGCACCATAAAGTGTTTGAGGAACTATTTGATCACATGTTATATTCAATATGAATATTGTCATAGAACCAAGAAAGTCAAAGTGCTTTCTAATTTGAGAGGATGGTGCAGATAGCAACCAAGAAGCTACAATAGATCTCCACAGAAGAATAGGTAGCCAATGTATTGATGAAGTTCCTTTTCATGGAAGAGGATGCGTATTTTAGAGACAATTTTAGGCTTCTGAATATCTCCTCCTTGTTTAAGAGGGAGTGAGGTTCTCATCCCTAGTTGAGAGGGAGTGGGGTGCACACTGTGTTCTCCATGTGTCACGTACTATAGATGGGGATAAAAACCATAAGACTAGTGTATGAACACTAGTAGGGAAAATGGTGGATTGGATAAGCATCTGGGATCGATATTCTTTAAATATATTTACTATGACCAGGACGAACCACCATAAGTCAATTACATTTATATAAGGTAAGAATAGTCTTGAGGACTAACATTTCCTCGTGCCAAGTATTGTGATAGTGGATTAGGAAATGGCCTTGTGAGTACATACCTTGGTAAACACGCAGGTGGGTTATGTGCCTTGAGAGGAAATGGTGTTCAAATTTATGTCTCCTAGGATTGTGCTTTGATCGAGTGGAGATATAGAGTGTATTTTCCTATGCCTTGATGTTTTGACAATGCTGGCTATGATTATGTAAATAATTATTGATGCTTATCAATCTGCATCCTTTCTTATAGAAGTCCTCAACTTGAGAATATTATGTTAACTAATTATGAATACCTCCCTAATTAAGAGGGAGTGTTGGAATTGTAACTACGTTTAGTCTTCATAATTTTCATTGTATTTGTATCAATCCACATTTTATTGTAAAAACAAAAAGAAGAAAATTGATTATCATTATTATTATTATGCATGTTCTTCAAGCTTTATTTTTTATCAACAGAAAACAAAGTCAAGGGAACGCTCTTCATGACCCTACAAAAAGACGAAAATTTGAATTTTGCAAATGCCATTTGTCCCTCCAAGTTGCCAAGTCGACCCGCTAAGATGATAAGTCAACTTGCCTAAAAGATGTGCCTTTTCGCATGAGGAAACAACTATATATTGGCATTGTTCCTAGACCATTTGGAAAGCAAGTTCGAACTACTTTTTTCGTAGATAATTTGGGTCTGTGAAAAAGAAATTAAGACATATTCTAAGGCACCTTCCTCTAAAATGATTCAAGCTTCTCAGTGGAAAATTCAGGCTGCCTGTGGCTACATTTTTGTGACAGTTCATGCTTCATGGGCACAACATGGGCACAACAATATACTAAGGGGGTTGCACTAATAACAATAAGGTGTTACACTAGTAGTATAGGGACCTAACATGCCCCTCTCCTTCAAAAAGTGTTGTCCTCAACGCTTGAGTAGTTTTGGATGCTTCTGTATAAAATTATCATCCTTCCATGTGGAATCTTCAGCAGGTAAGTTCTTCCACCTGATGAGATACTCTGAAATTGATTGATTTCGTAGATGTCAAGTTCTTGTTTCCATGACTGCTTCAGGTTCCAATATGATTTTTCCTTCCTCGTCAAGTTTCGACAATATTTTTTGAACTGGGAGCTTGTCACTTATAAACTTCTTTAAGTATGAAACATGGAAAAATAGGGGCACTCAAGAATATGCAGGAAGATCCAATTTGTATGCCATAGTACTAATATTTTATAGTGCCTTGTAAGGACCATAGTACTTTGGTGATAATTTAGTATCCTTCTTAGCTTGCTTGAGGGACATCTGTTTGTATGGTTGTATTCGTAAAAATACCCAGTTGCCTATATCAAAACTTCTTTCACTACGATGTTGATTTGCCTGTTGTTTCATTCGATTTTGTGCCAAAGTGAGGTTATCCCTTAAGAGTTGGATAACTTGTTGTTGTTGAGGGTCTACCTTAACACCTTAATGATATACAATATGGCCCAAGTATTCTACCTCTTGTACTCCAAAGAAACATTTGAAAGTTTTTTCATATAATTGTTTCTCGTCCAATAGTATGAGCACTCTATCAACATGTTGAACATGATCCTTCCAAGACTTGTTGTAGATTAGTATATCATCAAAAAATACTAACACAAATTTTCTAAGGAAGGGTTTGAAAATGGAATTCATTAAACCTTGGAATGTAGAAGGTGTGTTGGTAAGGCCAAAAGGCATGACCAAAAATTCATAATTATCCTCATGAGTTCTAAATGTTGTTTTCGGACTGTCTTCAGTCTTCATTCTGATTTGATGATATCCTGCATGAATGTCCAACTTGCTGAAGTAAATTTCTCCATGCAATTCATCCAATAATTCATCAATGAGAGGAATGGGAAATTTATCTTTAATAGTGAGCTTGTTGACCTCTCTATAATCCATACACATGCACCATGATCTATCCTTCTTGTGCAGCAATACTACTGAAGCAGATAAAGAACTTTGACTAGGTTGAATTATACCAGCCTCTAGCATTTCTGCAACCATAGGCTCAGTTTAATTCTTTTGTGCAGAGGGATATCTGTAAGGCCTCATGTTTGGAGGAGCACTTCCTGGAAAATGAATAGCATGTTCATGATCACAAATAGGTGGGAGGCCTTTGGGAGTCTCAAATATCTTGGAATGATTGTCCAACACGTTTTGGAGATTTGGAGAAATAAATGATTTTGACGTGGGAACCTCTAGCGAACATAATTGTGCAATTATGCCACGTTGTTCTTTCTTTAGAATATTTGTCATGCCATTAGATTTGATTATATTTCTCAGTTTCCTTGTGATATCACTTAATTCAACTTCATTTCCTTCTGAGAAAATAAAAATAAAAAAATCAAGAAGAGTTCTTCAAAATTAAAAGTTATCATACCCAAATATTGTAGCCATTGGACTCCTAGTACAACATCAATACCACCCATTGGAATGGAAAGCATTAAAATATTCAAAACATATTCTCCCATGGATAGCATGATATTATGGCACTTTCCAAAGAAATTTATGTTTCTTCCATTTGTAACCATCACTTGACACTCTGGTGCTGGATATAGGAAGAAATTCAATTCCTTCGCTATCTTACAATGAATAAAATTATGGTACTGCCCGAATCAATCAACACTATTACCTTTTTCTTCTTGATATGTCCTTCTATATTGATAGTTTGAGGAGTGTTAATTCCTACCAATTCATTACAATATATGATCAGATTCATTTCTTGATTCTCGATGTGATCTTTCACTTCTTGAACCTTTTTCTTCTTGATATGTCCTTCTAGCTTGAGAGTATGAGAAGTGGTAATTCTTGTCAATGCATTACAAGATATGTTCATATTCATTTATTCTTTCTCTAGGGTTGGTTCTTGGTGTATATCCTCTTCTTTTGACGTTCCTTGTTCTTTTTCTTCCTCCTCTTGACAATCTATGTAAAATAATTTCTTCTCAGCACACTTATGACCTTTAGAGTATTTTCTATCACAATTGTAACAAAGCCATTTTGCACTTTTTTCTTCCAATTGTTTTGCTGTCGATCTTGTAGGTTGTGGAAGGCTAGGGGAATCAACACTTCCATCTTTATAGTTGTGAGTGGTAGGCTTCGTTGTTTCCATAATTTTTCTTTCAATTTTTCTTGCCAACCTGAATGCCTTCTCCAATGAATCAGGTTCCCAAGGTTGAACCTCATGTTGAATGTTATCTTTTAAAGTCCCTATGAAGACATCAATCCTCTGCTTCTCTGGAATATCATTTTCCATTATATTCAATTTTTGAAAGTCCTCAATGTGCTCTTCCATTGAACACTTTTGTTTGAGATTTATCAATTGGCTAAAGAAGGTGTTGCTCTTTGTATCCTCATAATGTGCTATCATTTCCTCCGTGAAAATTGACCACATAACAAGTGGTTTACGAGAACGAAGGCCTTTATAACATAAAAATTGATTCGGTTCTAAATATAAAGATGAAATACGTACCTTTTGTAATAGTTTAACCTCATATAGATCAAAATATTGCTCCATTTGTGGTATCCAATTTACCAAATCCTTACCATCAAACTTCCTCATATCGCTTTTTCTTGATTTTAGGAGCTCAATCTTGAAACGACTGTAACTCTGTAATTCATATCTTTAAGTTCTGAAATTTTGGCCTATGATATCCCTCTGAGTCCTCTTTCTAACCCCGGAAATCTGATCACAATTGGATTCTTGAAGAAAGAGTTATTCTCAATCTCCCGCAATGACATAATTATAGACTCGTTCAGTAGAGCGAACTTGTATGACGTGCCACGTGTCATGGTTTCGACCTTAGGTTCTGAAAATGATACCCAACAAACTACATTTCGTCTGCTTTCTGTCACGGTTCATGAAATTTGAATCAGATTCTTAGAGAGAGAGTTATGACAATTTTCCCAAGGTCACATGTTTGGAATGTAATTCAGGAGCTTGCAAAAACCCTAATTGTCTTGGATTGTAGCTCCAACAATATAGCACACCAAGATCTAAAATTCGGGCCCAAGATTCACCAAGATTTTGGATCAAATGGGTTTTAATTTCAGAATCTAAACCTACATAGAAAACAAAATATAGAGAAAATTCCATGATGACCTATTTGAGATGGAATTCTAGAGGTTGAAAAAGCCCTAACTTCCTCAGATCATATATCTGAAACTATAGTGATACAATATCTGAAATTCGGACCCGAGATTCAGAACAATTTACGCTCAAATGGGTTTGTTTCTTAGCTTCTGAAACTTCGTAGAGAAAAAGATATAGCAAAAATTCCACGATGACCTCTTTTGGAGCAACAAAACCCTAGAATCCAAAGCTTTGATACCAAATGTTATGAAACCAGCTCACAAAAATATAGAAAAGAAAGATCAACGCCTTAGAATTCAGCCTCTTTGAGGGGGCAACCTCCTTTACATTACACAAATGAACAATTCGTGGATGATACAAATGACAAGACCTCCTTTCTATATATAGGAGTCTAAGGGGTCATAATAGAATCAGAGCCAACATAACAATAATAATACAAGGGCACAACAATAACAATAGTGGGCTTCTATGGGGTACAGTAATAACAATATGGGTACTACATGGGCACAACAATATAATAAGGGGATTGTACTAATAACAATAAGGGGTTACACTAGTAGTATAGGGACCTAACACATTCAACCCAATTCCATCTTTGAATATACATGGTCTCTTTATTTCACATCTATAATAGTACGAGTTACGAGAATTTTGAAAATGGAGAAAGCCCTACCGTTATTTTACAATAAGAAGAATACTTTCCACTGTTTTAGATTGTTTTCCTTGTGCATGGATCTCATTTCCGGTTCTAACTAAAATTTAGTCCTAAATATGTATAGTTTTGGGTTAGTTCTAATTGCTTACCTTTGAATATTATCAAAGGTTCTTTTGTTTTTACTTTTAATGAGAAGCTAATTTTCTTAGTTTCTTTTGTATTCACAATTATCTCAACCTCCATAGAAAAAGGATGGTAAGTTCTACAAGTGATCATGCAAGTTGCATACCATCTTACTTGCTAACATTACATCACCCACATATACTAAAACCTTTATGATAAACTCATGTATTCTCACCCTTATCTTATCTTTTATGTTTATCCATTCCTCTACCTTATTTGTGTAAAGAGAAAATAATGTGGAGAAGAGGGGAAATCATACTTCACTTGATTTTCATTGTTGTTATTTTATAAAAGGCCATTTATAATACATATTTTATCTTTTATTTACTCATATAACATGTGTGCCATGTCTACCAACCAATTTCCATCAACTTCTTCCATAGTTTCTCCCTTAAAAGGATGTTGAACTCATTTTTCAAATTGATAAGACAACACCATAGATCTTTGTTTATGTTTTCCATGTCTTTTCTATTATGGGACTAAGTCTAAGGAATGGTTGATGTTGATAAAACAACATCATAGTTCTTTGTTTACATTTTCCATGTTTTTTCTATTATAGAACCAAGTGAGAAAACAACATGCCCTTTAACTCTTTTGTCTTTTTCATCTACCCATTTACTCACTTTTCTATATTCGTGATCTCTCCTATGAGATTGGAAACACTATGTTAATGATGATGGTTATGTAGTTCTCAAGTTGTTTAAATTTCTTCTTTGATTATGGAAAAATAAAGCTTATTTCTCAGCTACTTGGAAATCTCTCTCTTTGATTGTTTTATTGAATAGAGTTATGATGTATCGATTTAGGAACTACTTACCCCATTTTAAGTGCATTTCTTACATCCCTTCGATGTAATTTTATTTTTCTAAAATGTCTCCTCTATACTTAGCCCATTTTAAGTGCATTTATTACATCCCTTCGATGTATTTTGCTTTTTCAAAAATGTCTTCCTCTATGTTGATTTTTACTTGTGTCTGTATTTTTTTGATGGATTTCTCTTTGATGTCTCAAGAAAATGATATCCAAAATAGACATGAAGATTAAAGTTTAAAAAACTATGATACCGTGAATAACTTAGAGAATAAAATAAAAAAAATCAAACAAAAAAAAGTAAATCACATATAAAATATTGAAAATTTGTATTTTGTTAAATGATTATTTACATGCTTTAAACAGACTAAATCATTATCATTGTATGAATGATATTTTTAATATTTATTATAAGTTTATTAAATTAAAGAAAAAAATATGAAACACCATAACCATTTAAATTAAAATGGAAAATGTGATTTTTAAAATATAAAAATATCAATTTCATAATTTAATAAGTTTGAGTTTTTGAATATTGTGAATTTTTTAAAATAACCACTTGTATATATATTAATTATATATAAATTACTGAAATTCACTTAATGTTTTCATTTTATTAAAATACTGATATTACAACTAAAAAATTTACTTCCCCTCCTATCCCAAAATGAATGAAAAAAAATTACTTACCATTTTTTTGGTAGATATATATCTTATTGTAAAAACACATCATTGTTCAACATTATAATTCGTAAATAAAGAAAAATGACAAAATCGTTTCTATTCCTATTAAATCAAGAATATTAAAAATGAGAAAGTCAAATATTTATTAAATTAATCATTCTTTTTATACAGTAATTATGCGGTAAGGCGTTTTTTTAATATTTATTATAAGTTTATTAAATTAAAGAAAAAAAAATGTGAAACACCGTAACCATTCAAATTAAAATGGAAAATGTGATTTTTAAAATATAAAAATATCAATTTCATAATTTAATAAGTTTGAGTTTTTGAATATTGTGAATTTTTTAAAATAACCACTTCTATATATATTAATTATATATAAATTACTGAAATTCACTTAATGTTTTCATTTTATTAAAATAATGATATTACAACTAACAAATTTACTTCCCCTCCTATCCCAAAATGAATGAAAAAAAATTACTTACCATTTTTTGGTAGATATATATCTTATTGTAAAAACACATCATTGTTCAACATTATAATTCTTTTAATAAAGAAAAATGACAAAATCGTTTTTATTCCTATTAAATCAAGAATATTAAAAATGAGAAAGTCAAATATTTATTAAATTAATCATTCTTTTTATACATTAATTATGCGGTAAGGTGTTTTTATATGAAATGAACTTTCCTGTTGTCCTCGTTGTCTAGACTATGCACCATTGGATTTCATGTTAGACGATTAAAAAGTTTCATGCCATTGATCTCATCACTGACTCTTCATATCTGACTGTCTCATCACTGACTCTTACCGCCCAACTGACTGGCTTATTAATTTTTCAGTTCAATGATAGTCTATGTGAAAATCACATAAAATGACAGTATTGGTATAGAATCTATAAATTAGTGCCAAAGACCGGGTCAATGCCTGTGAAAACAAAAGGTTACTGTGTAATTTCTGGGAGGATTTATGTTGATCGAGGCTCTCTGAGGAGAGAGGTTACTGTGTAATTTTTGGCAGGATTTATGTCGATGGAGAATAAGTTACATTCAATCTTGTTAAATGATCAGAATATCCATCCATGGCTTTCCCTCATAATCCCAATGGCAAGGCTATCAGCATCGATCTCTCATAGAGGTTACTGTGTAATTTCTAGCAGGATTTATGTCGTTGGAGAATAAGTTACATTCAATCTTGTTAAATGATCAGAATATCCATCCATGGCCTTCCCTCATAATCCCAATGGCAAGGCTATCAACATCGATCTTGGAACCACTTACAGATGTGTAGGTGTTTGGGATGGTTATCATGACAGAGTGGATATCATTCCCAATTATCGGGCAATCGGATTACTCCTTCCATGGTTGCCTTCACAGAAAATGAATGCCTATGGTTGCCTTCATAGAAAATGAACGCCTCATCTAAGAGCCTGCCAAGAATCAAGTCGCTTTCAACCCTGTGAACACTGTTTTTGATGCCAAGAGGTTGATTGACAAGCGTTTCTCTGATTCCTCTGTCCAATCTGATAAGCCCCTTTTGGGCCTTTTCTATTGTTTGTGAATCCAATGATAAGCCCTTAATCCAAGTAACTTTTAAGGGAGAAGAGAAAACCTTTGTGGCCTAGGAAATATCTTCAATGGTATTGCTTGACATGAAAGAAATCGCCCAATCATACCTGGGTTGTCAAGTGAATAAAGTTGTCATTACCGTTCCCACTTATTATGACAATTCATAGAGGCAAGCCACGGGAAATGGAGATTCTTTGAAGGGTGAATTCTCCACAAATCGTGCAGTGTTATGGCATATTCGATCGAGGAGGAGAGATCTCTTTTGTGTCGGAGTACATAGACGATGGTACCCTTGTGTAGTATGGCATATTCGATCGAGGAGGAGAGATCTCTTTTGTGTCGGAGTACATAGACGATGGTACCCTTGTGTAGGCTCTTCAAGCCCACAGGAAAATCCAAGAACACTATTTAGCTGAGGTTTCCAGGCAGGTGCTCAAGGGCTTGCATTACCTGCACCAGAACAAAATTGTTCACTGTGATATTGCTGATTTTTTTTTTATTATTACTATTATGTATTTTTTCATTTTTTTTGTCATACCCTATGATCAAATATGTGCATCCAACTACTTCTTCTGAAAATCATGTCATCTTTTATTTTATTTTTTATCTCCAACAGTTATAATTAAAATGTTTATGCAATCTATCTCAAAATGGTCACACAAATATGTTCAAATATCACAAAAATTTGACTAGACTTCTCTGATTTTCTACTGTCAGAGACCAGGGGGCTCATCTAATTGCACATATCAATAGCCCTCTAGTCTTTCATTCTTTCCGGCCTCCAAGATTTGACTTCTTTCAAATCTTGTTGTTCAGTTAGGCTTCTTCCTAAAATTATAATTTCTCTCAATGTGTCAGATACATGGGGTTTATTACATTTATCTTATGCTTCTTACATCTTTGTTCTTAAACGGCCTTAAATTTTCTAATGATTTAATAACACACATAAATGGGTTATTTGGTAAATTTTAAATGTTTTTAGTAGTTATTTATGACATGTTTTAAATGCAATAAACCCATGCACATACTTCTTAACAGGCCTGGAATCTGAATCTGATGGGTTGTAACAGGTATTTTCTGCTACAAATATTATTGCACATAAGTTTTCAAATATTTATTTTATGTTTCTAGCTTAGGCTTTGTTACTTTATTTTGCATCTGTGTAATAAAACAATAGAGCTTGAAAATGTGTTGTTCATCGAGACTAGACATTTCAATCCATACCATATCTTTTGTAGAGATCCATCTGTAGCTTCTATAAATTATCATAGTTCGTTTGGAGTTTCCTTCTTACCCACATTGAGGTAATAATAGTTATTTTATGCCATATAATTGTCGGAGAGTACTTTTTTATATTTGGTGGAAATGATATTAATTTAATTTATTTAGTGTAGGGATAGTAAAATCCCAATTAATCCCTTGTTCTATTGACCTGGGGATAAAGGGTTTTGCATCAACAGTTACAACTTTTGGTTTTTTCATTAAACACTTTTTTCAGGCATAAGGGATGAATATAACCAGGGTCCAGTGAATATTGGTTTGAAGTTCTTATTGTATAAGAAGATGGAGATGGTAATCTTGGAATAGTGTATTTAAAGCAGGTAAAATATGTGGAAGTTTTTTTTGCAAGAGAACAAAATTTGGATCTTAAATAATTGTTGTTAATACTAATATTGTAAAATTGGAAGAATAAATATGTTTTAGATTATTATTAAAATGATTGAGAATATCGGTAAGTTTCTGAGTTTTGCACTCTAGTTGATGTTCGCTAACATTATGTAGACACATGTACAATAAAGTGAAATAAAATTTTGGTTGAAGCAAAATGTGGAGTAAATTTTATAATATATGAGTTTATTTGAACTAAAATTGCTTATGTGACCTAAGAGTTTGGTAGCCCAAATTTCGTGTTCAAATTTTTCGAGGCGAACAATATGAACATATAATGTCTTAACAATCTTAAAAAAAAATCATGTTAGCTAATATTATTTTTTTATTATTATTTTATATTAGTTTTAATATATACATCACAATTTAGTTGGTTTTATTTTGAATTATAAATGAGCATTATAATCTAAATTAAATGGCTAATTAGAAACTATAGGTCAAAACAATACTATAAGCCAATACGATGACTTCTCAATACCAGAAGCCAAAAAAAAACCATAACTCATTTATATAAAAAATATTTAGTTAAAAGAAAAGAAAAGAAAATATTTTGGAAATAAATCTCATCCTTTACTTTGTATATACTTCCCATATCAAGTTACAATGATCATCAAAACATTTATTCTCACTTTATCATGGAAATTCTTAATCTATAAATAGGCTTTGTTACAATACTATAGGCCAATACGATGACTTATCAATACCAGAAGCCCAAAAAAAACCATAACTCACTTATTTATATAAAAAATATTTAATTAGAAGAAAAGAATAAAAATACTTTGGAAATAAATCTCATCCTTCACTTTGTATATACTTCCCACATTATTTCTTGATTATTATTTTATATTAATTTTGACATATATATTCACGACATCAAAATTTGGTTTTATTTTGAATTATAAACTAGCATTGTGATATAAATTAAATGACTAATTTGAAACTATAAATTAGTATGACTCGTAAATACCTATGAGCATCAAATTATAATGATCATCAAAATATTTATTATCATGTTATTATGAAGATTCTTAATCTATAAATAGAATTTCTTACAATTTATTAATTCTTATTTTAAATTATACTATCTATAAATTTCAGATAATGTAAATAATTTAGCTTTATTTTCCACTTTTGCATGCAATTTTCTTTATTAATTCTTATTTTAAATTACCATTTACATATCACGATTTTTCTTCAATTTATGCTCGTTACAATTTATTAATTCTTATTTTAAATTATACTATCTATAATGCAAATAATTTAGTTTTATCTTCCACTTTTGCATGCAATTTTCTTTTTTATAACCATTTACCGGTCAAAAATTTCCCTCAATTTATACGTGGTACACTTTATTAATTTTTATTTTAAATTATACTATCTGAAGTTTATGTGAAATGCTAATTATAATACTACGAAATATTATACATTAAAATTCACCGCTTAAGAAGTTATTACATTTCACATTAATTTGTTAATTGGTGTGGTGTAATTATTACATTTCACATGTACCCTAGGGAAATGATTTTGATAATTTTAGTTTATTTTAGAATTAAAGATTTATTCCTCGCCATGTTTTTCAAACTTTGAAGTAAAAAGTGAAATCAGTCAAGGTAATATTTTTTTCATAATGATGTATTTAATGTTTTTATTTCAACGGTATTTTTATCGTTTATTTTAAAATTTTAGAAATCAAAATATATAACATATAATATTAATGTGTTCTCAAAATTTAATATATTTTAATTTTATATTTTTACATATATATATATATAAAATTTGAATCTATATATATTAGTTGTTATATTTAATTATTTCTCTCATATTTATTCAATTTCACCAATTTATCAAGGTAAACATGAGATAAGCGCTACTATGATATCACTCAACCTCTTAAGTAAAATTAAGAAAATGGAATTGACAAATTGAAACTATTAGATATCATTTTGGGATTCAAGTGTGTTAAGTAAGTCATTCATGTATGACCATTTCTATGAGAGGTAGTCGTAACGGACTAATTTCTCATTATTTTTTAGTAGTTCACTTAGCACTCATTGCATCGGGTGATGCTCACAGGGGTGAAGAAGTGGGATCGAAACTAGTGAAATGAATCACATAGCATCAATCATCACTTCCGGGGCTTGCACCCGGTAACCACGACTTCCCCTGGTTAACGGGTGCAAGCCCCGGAAGTGATGATTGATGCTATGTGATTCATTTCACTAGTTTCGATCCCACTTCTTCACCCCTGTGAGCATCACCCGATGCAATGAGTGCTAAGTGAACCATTCAAAAATCATGAGAAATTAGTCAGTTACGACTACCTCTCATGGAAATGGTCACACATGAATGACTTAACGTAGTTGAATCCCAAAATGATATCTAATATAATGCACTACGTAAACCCCCTAATACTTAAATTCAAAAAGAGTGAAGGGATCTCTACTTGAATGGTTCACGAGGCACAATACTTGCTAAGGTTTTGCAAATGGGGTAGCAAGCTAAGTGGGCTTGATTATGGCGAAAACTCCATAGTTAAGCGCGCTTGAGCCAGAGGCGATCTGGGATGGGTGACCTCTCGGGAAATCCTGGTTACCGAGTGCAAGCCTCGGAAGTGATGATTAACACTATGTGATTCATTTCACTAGTTTCAATCCCACTTCTTCACCCCTGTGAGCATTACCCAATGCAATGAGTGCTAAGTGAACTATTCAAAAATCATGAGAAATTAGTCAGTTACGACTACCTCTCATGGAAATGGTCATACGTGAATGACTTACTTAACACAGTTGAATTCCAAAATGATATCTAATATAATGCACTGCATAAACCCCCTAATACTTAAATTGAAACTAGTTGCTATATTGTAGCCACTCCTCTCATATCTACGCAATTCCACTAGTTTACCAGGGTAAACATGAGATGAGGGCTACTATGGCATCACTCAACCTCTTAAGTAAAATTAAGAAAGTGGAATTAACAAATTGAAACTTTACTGACCATCCTCGGAAGCTACATGACCACTAGCTAAACAACCACTCCAAGTGTCCAGACCCTGAGCTAGACTACTTTTTCACTAACTTGGACTCCTAGTCACATGAATAAGCATGCATCCATGCAATTGTAAACCTTGAGACACATGCATAAGCCAACGACTCTAGTCCCAAATTCCTAGTTTTGTACCTCCAAGCACGAGATATGTGCCACCTTTTCAGGGCTAGACTTCAGATCACTGTGAAGAACTTTATGAAACTTTCCAAAACAATAAATGACAAGGAATTTACATCACCAAGCCTAACCATGATAGACATTTAATCAAACATATGGCAGACATGTAATCTACAAGTTATAAATGTATATATGAACATAAGAGTTTGATACTTATCTGAGAATCATCAAGAAGGTCTAATGTCCTCTCATAATAGTTGCAATAACATCCATTATGTCATGCATTCAATAACCATTCATTTACCAATCAAAACATGATGAGAGCCATAACTAAAGTTTGTCATAAAAACATGCTTATAACCATCATATAATGAGAGTAATAACAATGATAAAAAACCATCAAAGCCACATAATAACAAGTATAAATACTCATAAAATATAAGAGGAAAAGAGCTCTTATTAAAAAATGAAAAAGCCAACCATGTCAGGCACTTCCACATACCACCAGACCATAGATTAGGTTGAACCAAATCATTCTTTTTGCCAATCAACCTTGTTCCATATTCCAAGCATGAATGTGGGACTCACAACAAAATAACCAGGGCTTTCTCAAGATTTACGGAAATCCCACCAAAACCGGTCAAGGGACTCCTGGGCCTGAAACCCTCACCTATACAACCAGGCTTTACCACAATCCCTCCATTACTGGTCAAGGGATTCCTAGACCCAAACAAAGAAACATACATTACGAGGATTTAACGCACTCCTTCCAAAACCAGTCAAGGGATCACTAAGCCCTAAATAAGCATGGATGCCTCCATATTTCTTCACTAATACCTTGAGGAATTTTCTCTTCTCCACCTTTAGGCTTGACCGTGTATCCCACCATTACCAGTCAAGGAATTTCTAGGCCCTTGGGAATTTTCATGAGATCACCTCACCTGGTTCCAAAACCATCTGACAATCCAAGCTCAACCAAAGAGAAAAATCCATCACACTATGGCTATCAGGTAATGGCAAGGCAAAGTTGAAACCATTGTCACACCTGAAAAAACCCATGCCAATAATAGCAAGAGAACCAAATACATACATGTATGCCAAAACTAGGAAGAGAATCATACATGCAACTCGATACCTGCAAAGAAATCCAGTTGTAGTCGCTTGACACAAATTTCCTTGCTTGATCTTCGCTTCCCTTTGATTTATTGTCCTTCCTTTGCCTTCCTTTCTTCAATGCTAGAATGCTCCAAGAATTCTCTCAGTGTGCAAGAGTATTAGAGAGAGAATAGAGAGAGCTCCAAACTAAATTTGACCAAAGTCTCACACATTGACAAAATCCATGAACTGATCCTCGAAATCCTTTTTATTAATGAGGCTTCTGTTTTCTTCAATTTCCTCTATTTTTCATTCAATTTCCTCCTCACATGCAACTTGTGACCTTTCACTTTCCTTTTCTCCTATTTTCCATTATTTTCATAAATAAAATACTAATTAATGTCTCTTTTCCTTTTCAATTCCTTTGTCAATTTCCCTTAGTAATAATAAAACAAATGAACACCCACTAGGATGTTTTTCCCATTACGTTAGCCTTATCTTTGCCTTTATCAACTTTATTACATGAACTTTTAAGTCGAGGTTTTTACAGAGCCCTCCCCCTTAGCGGAACATCATCCTTTGTGTTCTATGACACTTATGACCAAAAAACTGGTGAAAACAAAACATACTACCCATGGAACTTTATAACATTACTTGTTGCAGTATTTACAATGACATTGTGCTGAAAACATGGCAATCATATTGTTTACTGGAGCTTTATAACACAACTCATTATGATATTACAATAACAACCATACATAAATATGTACATATACCTAAGATCCTTTGCCTCAACCGATAAACAATGAAGGATGCATAACTCGCATCAGTAATAAGGGAATCCAGAGGCTCACACCTCCACTCTCAAAGTAATACTAGAATTCACCTCCTTCCTAAGAAGTCCAGAATCCACTTCCAAAGTCAAAGTCTGCATCCAATATCCAATGCTACAATCCTTGGGCTACTTGTTCTCTCAGTGAATAGTTACCAACTCATTTTTCCAGGGAACACTCCCAATGTGCACCTAATTCCATCTGGCAATGCTAATGACCAAAACAAATCCATCCCTTGACCTTCCCTTCTCTACTACACAGTCCATTGGGCAATCTGGTAACCCCCTTCCATGAAGTCACTCACCTTCCAAGTTCCCTGACATCCCCTCTCCTGGGAGATCCATCCCTTGCCAAGGTTTTCTCGCATCAGAAGGTCCAAAAACCAAGGCATATCCCTACCTCAAAACCATCATATCGGTTATAGCATGCTCATGCAAATCAATGGACATTATTGGGTACCTGTGTCCCACAATGGCCCTACTCATGAATGCTTTACCAACATACTTCTTCCTGTTCCAATTCATTTTGCCATTGTTGTTAATTCTCGTAGTCAGTTTCAACCACCCAAATATGGCATTTCCCATGCTTTCCTATACTAAGAATTTTTTTTTCCATTAGATTCAAAATATAAATTGAAATCATACCTCATTGGTAGCTCGTTAACAAGGTACACTTGCCATCCTGTCACAAAAAGTCAAGCTATCTCTTCGATCAAATCATCATGTATAAGCATATCACATCCGGTTAGCTCAAAACACAACCATCATAAATCAAAATCATATATCACATGCAAACATCATAAATCACATGTAACCATCATAAATTAGAGTCATAGATCACATGCATAATCAAAACTGAAATGAAACACTGATACTTATCCTTCAATCGATTCTTTGCTTCTACCTTTGTTCTTTCCATACACACACTAGATTAGTTACCACACCCGACAAACATCCAGTTCATTTTCTTCTCTTCAACCACGTACACACACACACAATGTACATCTCAACACATACACCCACACACGGTGTACTAGACCATTGATACGCCCACACTTGGTGTACAACACAGCACAGACACCTACACCCGATGTACATACAACACATGCACCTACATCCGGTATACAACATGACACATACACATGCATACGGTGTACAACACAACACATATATCTACATTCATGTACAACACAACATATACACATACACCCGGCGTACAACACAACACAACACATACACCTACACCCAGTGTACAACAAAACAGATACACCTATACTCGGTGTACAATACAACACAATACATACATGTACGCTCGGTGTACAACATAACATATATACTTACATAGAGTACGACACAACAAATACACATGTCATGATACAACGACTACACAATGCACATACATAGTACCACATGTACAAAACACAACATGTACAACAGGCACATAATACCACATGTATAACATGTACATAATACCACTTGTACACAACACCACCTAAACAATGTGTACACAACACCACCTGCACAACATGTGCACAACACCACCTGCACAACGTGTACACAACACCACCTACACACCATGTATACACATCACATGTACATGGCACCACTTGCACAATGGGTACACAACACCACATGTACACAACACCACCTATGCAACATGTAAACAATACCACATGCACACCAAAACCACATGTACAACATGTACACAACATCACATGCACACAAAACCACATGTACAACATTTACATAGCACCACATGTACACAACACTGCATGTACAACATGTACACAACACCATATGTACGCAACACCACACATACAACATGCACACAACACTAAATGTACACAGTACCACACATATAACATGCACACAACACTATATATACATAGTACTGCATATTCAACATGCGCACAACATTATATGTACACAGTACCACATATGCAATAGACACACAACACCATATGTACACAACATTGCATATGCAACATGCACATAACGCCATATATACAACATATATACAATAGTAGCACTGCACATCCAGAGACCAAACTATCTCTACCAGGCAACCTTTCCTCAAGTGTCTTTCCACTATCCATGCTTGTCCTAGCATGTCGCAGATCACACTGATTTCGTTCCGTTGATGTATCCCTCAACATTACCTGTCCATAACATAAACATAGGCACATTATAATCACATAATATCAATTAATAATCACATGATACTAACCTCATAGATATGTCAGGGCTACTCTTCCCACTTGATTCCTCATAAACCAGAAACCTCTTCATGGCATTCACCTACCTAAAAAATCATTCCTCCACAAGAATGATCCCTGATGACTCTGTCAGACAACAACATACACACACACACACACACACACACACATACATATAATACATTAACATAAAACAATCATGATCCCTGATGACCCTATCAGACAACGACATACATACATACATGTATGCATATATAAACATTAACATAATCATGATCACAACATACTTACCAGATATCATAAGGTAAAGGTTAAGAGAACTCCCCTTATTCGTGTACAACATGCACAACATTGAGAACCATTAGGGGAATTTTGAGGTCTAAAATGGGCCTCCCAAGGAAATTATAAAATAATAGTGGAAATAATAAAATAAGATTAGATTACATCATCAAATTTTTTAGGGAGAAAAGAAAAACTATTTTTTCAACTGGTATTTTCTACTTATCTCCCTATGGGTTTCCTCAAATTTTGAGCGGAAACACTCGTTTGATGCAAAATTTGATTCCTCATCCATGGAGTGCTAATGTTGCATACTTTCAATGGACCATACTACATGAAAAATGAGAAATACATAAAAAAATGTGACTGCAATCACATTTTTTCATGTATTTCTCATTTTTCGTGTAGCAGAGTCCATCAAAAGTATGCAACATGGGTACACTTTGGATGAGGAATTAATTTTTTTCATCCAATGAGTACTCCTCGAAATTTGATTAAAAAATTAGGGAGATAAGTTGAAAATACAATTTGAAAAAGTAGTTTAATTATTTTATTATTTTTTAATATTTTTACTTTTTTACTCCAAAAATGGTGAATCATCCCCCATGGTTGACATCATCATCTTGAATCCTATTGGTTGTTATAAAGTTTTTGTTGTACATTTTTCTTAGGAGGCCCATTTTAGGCCTAAAAATTCCCCTAATGAATAATTCCCAACTTAGCCAAGGCATTTGTTACCTTAAGCTCATTTACTTTACCTTTCCTGTTACCTTTCTCATGATTCTCCTACCATTGTCCATTTATCCCAATGGATCCAACTAGTCCAATTGGATATCATATTCTTTCCTTCAACTTCCCTTTACTCATGCACCATACTTCATCTAGGTCTTACATTACTTGTTGGGTTTCATTCAGCTCTCCTCGAGCTCCATTAACTTTCCTCTTTCCCCAAACAATGCCTAATACCCTTGAAACATAAAAGGAAAGAAGAAAAAGAAACCAAGAAGAAAACCATGAAAAACCAATAGCAATACGACACCACAAACAAAGTGGCATGGCCATGCACCAGACATAAACGAAACTACAAATCAAGTGCAAACAAATCACAAAGCACTGAAAGCTCAAAACTAGCAATAAACATCATGACTCAACCCCATGATTCCCAATGCTTCCGAAGGAAATCTCAATCCGATACTTCTCTAAGATTCTATGGAAGTCTCTTTTGCCATGCAATCCCATGCATCATACTACCATAAACACATAATTGTCAGTGTATAAATAAACATAACATTATACTAGTTACATTACCTTATTGTACCCAACACGTTGACTTGTAACTGAACACGTACATATATCATCTCTCAAGGGACTCCAATTCCCTTAACGAATCTACCTATAACTAAAACCAATTATTATACCTGTCAAATACATATTCATGAATATAGTACGTATCCACATAATGTCATACAGAATCAAGGTTATGAAGACTTCTTGTATGCAAGACACTCATTCATTTGGAATTGTAAGCATAGCCAAAGGAATTCTCACCCAATTTCTTCCTTTTACCTTTTTCCGTGTTGCAATTGAGTCTTATTATGTCCTAACACATCACCCAACCATTAGTCATATAGACAAATCAACAATTACCTTGTCATGCTAATACTAAGCATGTTTCCCTACAACTATTCACACATGTCAGTCACATGTTCCAAAGATCAAGACATCGTGTCTATTAATTTGAAATCAACCTTTACCAAGACTATTAGTCATGCCATAATCAACTCATAGTCATTAATCATATTACTACAACTAGCACCCACTTACAATCAAGTGTATATTATTTATTTCAACGCATATTGTGTTAGTACAATCCTCTTAAAACAATATCATTCCTTCATGTAATCTTTATAGGTGCATACTGATATCATGCAATTAATCAAACACTCAAATAAACTGTAAATGTACCATGTTAAATAAACCAAATAGACAACATAATCTACTCATACCCTAATGTGTCTTAGGGGAGGCTATCACATCTGCACAAGTCAACCCATATTAGTATGACACACTATCACAAGTATATCGACTCATACCTGAATATCATAACCATAACCATCTTCATAGGAAGATCTAGATTAGAAAAATACATATAACATCAATATCTTAGCTGCAATGACCATAATCATCATGTGTATGACTACAATGCATAACAACAAGCTAATTATCATTCATGATTGTCTGACACACATGCCTACACTACAAGGAAATGACCTTCTGGTGGAGGTTTTTGTGGAAGCCCCTATAAAAATAGCCCAAAAATTTGTTTGTAGTAGAGGTCACTAGTGTAGGTGGGTGGGCAGATGTTTTAGTGAATGTTTTTTTAACGATTCATCTAAAATATACAAATGCATTGGTGCTTTACTATCCATACAAGAACCAATGCTGCAAATAACATGGTGCACCATCGAAAATTTATTTTTATAAAATAAAAGAACATGGTGCGCTACATAACATAATGCACAGGTGCTTGAACAATCAATAACATCGGTTCCCTTCACATAGTAAAACGTCTCAGTGCATACCAGTAAGGAGCACCACTATAATTTCAAATTTCAAAGAAATGTGGTGCTATTTTCCAACAAAACCCAGGTGTGGTATGCTTAATAAAACGCCCTGGGCCATCTTCTAAAGAGAATAGCTAGGCGATTTTTAAATTCTAAAAAAGTGGCGGTGCTATAGTAAAAACACTACACTGGTGTGGTACTTGTAGCAAAACACCCTGGGGCGTCTCAATAAAAGAACCGTGATATTTTTTAATTAAAAAAAGTTGTGCTCTTGGATATATCCCACACCAATGTGCTTGGAAAGCACATCGAAAGAGGGTTAAATTAAAAAACCCTCTCGGCCATAATTTTCATTTTTACAATCTACAGTGCCAGAGAGCTTTGAAGCACCGGTGCCACTCTTGCCACACGCAAGCTCTCTGACATCGAAGCTTCTCTCGCTCACCATCCTTCCGTACTGTGCTAACTATTTGAGCTTTCAATTTTTTCAAACCATCCTAAATTTTTTCTTATCCATTATGTGTCCACAATGCCTCCCCAATGACAAAATGTCCAAGTAATGTCTATGCTTCTTTGTAATTTAATTTTTTAGCATATTATAATTGGAAATTAAGCTAAATTTTCCATTGTTTTCATTTTTTTCACCACGTGGTGCATTTGATACGCTCGGCTCACACTGATAATGGTGCACCATGTAAATTTATTGGGTACACCGCAATTCGGTTCATGAACATAATGCACCAACATTGTTGTGATGCATTTTGTAAACTAAAATGCACCGGGATTGATGCGACAAATTGTATGTTGATGCATCATGCCTGGTGCATTTATTTTTACTAAACACACCGCAAACATAATATTTAGAAATACAGCCATAGCTCGGTTCATTCAATAACCTGAATGTTCTGTATCTGTGTGAAAAGTTTATATGTGTGCACTTGTGCACAAGTTTTTTGCACCGTTAACAAAAGTTAAAATTGAGAGCCAACAATGATGCATCATACTTATGTGTGCACTAATAGTGGTACGATTTTAGTTGAATGTGCACTGACGCTAGTGCATGATTGTGTTTTGTGTGCATTGGTAAATTTTTTTTAAAGTGAAAGTTATGTTTCCATATATATACATACATGTTTCATTTAAAAAATTGTATTTTATGTATAAGACTGATGTATTTTATATGTTAATAATGTAACATAGACGTTAGCAGAGGGAGCAGCAAGAAGATCAGGAGTAGTAGGTGTACCCATACAATATGATTTGAACATGGCAAGCCAGATAGAGGGAGAGGGATGTATACCCTTTCCCTATTACTGCGGCGACTTGATCGTTCCTGAGGAATGTAGGCCTCCTCAAGCAATATGAGGAGGCTACATCCCTGAAGGTGCATTGTATCTTTTTTGCACATTTGATCTCCCAATGGAATGTCCTGGAGCAGGATTTCCATGTTGGTCCTAGGGAATGGTATAGGCCCACCGAGGAGGACATATACTTTATCACTGCCCTATCTAGGAGAGGGGAGGATTTCCCCAGTTCCCTGATGTCCCCCATGGGGTTACATCTTAAAGTCAGCTTCCATACACTTTGAGATATCTTAGGCCTCATGTGGTCCATACATCATCTTTTTAGGTTTGTGGTGAACATTTACAAATTTCTTCCTTTGTTGCAGAGGAGGTTAGGTAACTCTCATTATTAGTCACCACCATTCCACACTCTAGTAATGATGGGTATCACATTAGTTTCCCTCTTTTGTATTATGTTGATTCTTTGATTTAGGTGCCATGTTGCATCAAATGGTCTGCAATTTTTTTGAGGCCATTTTTTATGGCTTTAGATAGATGTCGTGCATTGAGACATGGGAGGGAGACCTTCCCTTTTTCTTCTAAGATTTTTCGTTTATTTTTTGGGAGGTTCCGGAGATGAGGCCTACATTTTTCCATCACCATCCTAGGCCAATCAGTAATATCTGGATTCACATGTGGGGGGAGATGATAACTAAAGGGACCTACCATAGTTTCTGACCAAGATTTATCATGAGGCACTAGCGCTACTAGTCAATGAGGATGAACATGCATTTGTCACATTGGAATTTCCATACGAGGGGATTGATTGGAGAGGGTGTCTCAACATCTTCTTCATATCATATGATCCTCCATATGATAGAGGTAATAT
The DNA here is from genome assembly GCA_031772625.1 of Pinus tabuliformis. NCBI lineage: Eukaryota > Viridiplantae > Streptophyta > Pinopsida > Pinales > Pinaceae > Pinus > Pinus tabuliformis. The sequence continues at coordinate 744,162,913 of CM062807.1, read as the reverse complement.
TAATTTTTTTCTAAATTGATCAGCTAGTTTTATTTTATTGTTTTAATGAATTAGAATAAAATTTATTCTAGCACGTTATTTAACTTGTTTTATTAAATTGTTTAATGAAAATTTTTAATTATTTATCTATACTATATATTTTGTAGGAATTGACACATTCTATGGGGATGTGCCTCCTCCCGCACCGGATGTTAGAGGAGATGAAGATATGGGTGAGGCCCGGTAGGGTGAAGCACATCCTCAGGGGGGCATGGGCATCTGGGACCATAGGCTTGGTTTGTGAGTTTGAATGGACTACTAAGATAGATTGGATGAAGTTTTGTTTGATGCGAGAGGCCACCCTACGAGTCCTTGAGATATCACTGCAGATCCTAGTTTTGTGTCTCTGTACAGGGACTGTCCATGTGATATGATGTCTCTTATGTGGCATATCATCGGATCTAGTAGGGTACTAACAACAAGGAGGGATGCAGACCAACATCATGACTTGGAAGATACATCAGATGGGAGTGGTGATGATGATGATCAAGGCGATGATTATGATCATGATGATGGGGATGACGATCATGATGTTTCTATTAGTACCATGCCATCGGATCATGGTTGTTAGGGTGTCAATGATCCATCTGACAGTACACCTCCTTAGTTACCTGATGATGAGATGTCAGAGCTAGAGGATGTGCCTCATGTTTCTTCTAACAAAGCAGACCAACCACCTCCTCCTCCACCTTATATTTCAACAGGTCGTGTTGAGGGCGCAGACGTAGTTTACCATCCATTGTCTTCTACTCATAAAAACCAGCCACCTCCTTCTTCACCTCAGCTGAGTTCAATAGACGTTGATCATGCAGTAGTTGACCATCCATCGTCTTCTACTACAGACCAACCTAGCACTACATCTATTTTATCAAATATTTAATTGCACTTATTTGACTTGATGTAGTTATTTGAATTGTTTATATATAATATATATATCGTGCATTATTTTTGTTCATGTTTAAGTGCTTAATTTATATGTTGGTGATGATGTGTATATTGCCACGTCATGTTAGATATGTTCATTTAATGCACTTGTAGATAGATTGTTGGCATTATGACACAGGTGTTGTCCTTGATGGCAACTCACTCAGATGACAAATCACAGTTCAGGCTCACAAAATGAAGGAAAAAGAGATATACACAGGTTCCCCTTGACCAAGCCACGTATACATGCGGGTTCGCCGACCAAAAGGTGTGTATGCGTATACACGCACTTTCACGTAAGGAAAGGCACGTACATGTTGGCGAATTGGTTTTGGTTCATGGTATTTGGACCATGGTATTTTGACCCATGGTATTGGTCCACAAGGTATCTTGTTCAAAGTGTTGACCCCAGGTAATTGGTCCAAGGTATTGTTTCTAAGTGGTTTTGGACCATGGTATTGAGTAAGGCCTAAGACTCTAAAAGGAGGAGGAGATCATTAGGCAAAGGCACTGAAGTATTGAATATCTAATGAAGAGAAAGATCTAGAATACTGGTCATTGGGTTATGGTGCATAGCTGGATCTGAATCAAGGAGGAACCTAAGTGCTTGAAGAAGGATAAGTTCTATTGATGGGTCAAGATCTTAAGTCTTGAAGAGAAGTATCTTTGTGTGGTTTTGATCTTTTATCTGAATATTTGGTGCATGTCATAATCTGTAAATCTGATGATCTGAGTATAACTGATGTCTGAATAGTGGAAAAGGTTAAATCATCTTTTACATGTCTGTACACAGGTTCAGTATAGCAAAGGCGCGTATACACGCTGGTTCGGCATTTCAAAACTGTGTATATGTAGGTCCACCTTGAGAAAAGTACGTATGCATGCAGGTTCGACACATTGAAGTAGCGTACACCTCATAAAATATGTTTTAGCTACTTTTGTTTACTGTTGCAGTGTTCTGGGTTCTGGATTGAGTTCTGGTTGTTGTTACTGTATTATGGTTACATCATTCAGAAAAGGTGATTGTTTGATTCAGTTTTGGTTGGTACAAAGGAGATTGGTTGATGTAGATATATTTGATGTTTGATTGATATTATTGATGGATCCAGTTTGAAAATTTATGAAATGTGGTCCTAGGAAGAAAAGATAAGGTTGTGGCTTTCTGTAGGTCAGCACCTACATACTAGTAAACACATCAGCTAGTACACGAGTTAAGGGGGTTGTAGCTCCCTTCCAAGAAAAGCTGGAGAACAAGAGAAGATTGTAGCCATCTGCAGGTAGAAGCCTGTGTACTGGTATAAGACTGCACCAGTACAAAATTTGTAAAAAGAAGTTTCTTATTAAAGAAAGATAGAGATGATTGCAGTAGGTGGTTTTCACCCACATTGGGTTTCCACCTTATATCTTGTGTTCATGTGTGTGATTTCCTGTTCTGTTTACTGCACCTGGTTACTGTTTATATGGTTTTGATACACAGATTAAAGATCAACTAACTAAATTATAAGTTTGCAAGGTATACGCTGGTTGCTCTAAACACAGTTGTGTATACACGCAAGTTGCATTAACAGAAGTAGCGTATATAAATTTGTTTATGGAAATGAAATATTGTTAACTTGCTAATACTGATTCCCCCCCCCTCTCAGTATTATTTCCAACAATTGGTATCAGAGCAGGTCCTTCAAAAGAAGCTTGATCACTTGAAGGAAGATCTATCATCATAGATAGCTACGAAAGAGAAGGATCCATTACACCACCAATCTTTGATGGGAGAAACTTCGTCTATTGGAAGGTAAGAACCACAGCCTATCTTCAATCTCTTGGAACAGATGTTTAGGAAATCGTGGAAGGAGGATATACATTTCCATCAGCAATTCCTATAGATACGACAGGTAAAAAGCAATATGAAACAAATGCCAAGGTTGTCAATACACTATTGGGGAGTCTGTCACAATTAGAATTTGTCAAGGTTATGCAACTCAAAACCGCCAAAGAAATATGGGACAAGATTGTTCTAAGCTATGAAGGAGACAATCAGGTAAAACGTGCAAAACTACAATCTCTCAGAATTCAATATGAAACTCTCAAAATGCACAATGATGAAAGTATATCTCATTACTTCCTACGTATAGATGATATTGTTAATCGCATGAAAAACTTGGGTGAAGAGATAAAAGAAGTTACTTTAGTTGAAAAGGTTTTAAGATCCTTGTCTTCTAAGTTTGAATCAAAATTTTCTGCCATAGAAGAAAAGCAGGATCTTTAGAGTATGACTATGACACAGTTGCATAGAATCCTAACTACTGTTGAAATGAGAAAAGGAGGTCCATCAGATATGAGAGAAGCTGCATCCAAGGCTTCAGGAAGAGAAGAGCTCAATGAATTGGGACACATTTCAGAAGAAGAGGAAAAAGCAAACTTTGTCAAGAACCTTCAACAGGGTTCTGGAAGATTCAGAGGTAAACTACCTTTCAAATGATTTTCTTGTGGAAGAGTCAGTCATTATGCAGCCAAATTTCCTCATAAAGATAAGCTTGATAAAGGTAAGGAACCGGCAAAATGGAATAGAAAACAGAATGTAAGTAAGAAGAGATACTATACGCATGAAGATAGTGATGGTTTATCAAATAGTGATGAAGATGAACATGGTAATGACTATAGACTCTTGCTGGCTTTTGAAGATGATGATTTCTTGGATGCTTTAGATGAAGATGGTCCCTATGAAGAAATTTATAAACTTAAATCTGTTTAGAAGAAAAGATTATGATTATATATACTCTGACATTCCAACTTGCTGAAAGGGAAAAACACAATGAAAATTTAGAATGTGAAATTGTGGGTCTAAGAAAAGATATTGAGAAAACAAAACTCTCAATCTCAAGTTTGCTAAAGGATCAGAAAATTTAGATGAAATTATCAAAGTGCAGTGTTCTCCTCTAATAAAGACAGATCTTGGATATACTAAAGAAGCATCTCAAGCATAGAAGCCATCAACCTCCAAAAGCTATCTTGATGCAGCAAGGAGAAGTGAACAAGTTGACAATCGTCAGCAAAGGCATAAAGCAGATCACCAGGTAAATCGGGTTCAATCTACTTCAAGGATGAACAGAAGCTATAACCAACCACAGGTAAATCATTCTCAATTTTCTTCAAGAATGAATGTCAATGAAAACTATAATCATCGGGTCAGTAGATTTGATAATCGCAGGAATTTCTTTAATGGCCAATGTTTTTCATGTCATAACTTTGGACACAAAGCTACTCAATGTGTTGCTTACAAGACCATCATGACTAGAGAAGCACGAAATCAAAGGAATGTGACTGGGATCATGAAAGGGATCTACAATAACTTTTCTGCTCTTGAAAATGAAATATAATGCTCTATCTGTAACAAATTTGGTCATGAAGATTCTGAATGCAGGAGTAAATTTCAGCAAACATCTTAGAAGGAGCAAGCTTTATTGGGTCCCAAAACATGGAGAAAGAAAGAATCACAAATAGAAAGATGTGGAATAGCCTTGTATGCAGAAGGACAAGAAATTAGTGGTATATCGACAGTGGATGCTCAAAACACATGACAGGTGATAAAGAAAAACTTCAGTCATATAATGCCTTAGAAAAAGAAAAGAAGGTCTCTTTTGGAAATGACACTTCTGCTGTCATAAAAGGTAAAGGCTCTATTCTCTTAAAAGAAATGGTTAAAGCTAGAAATGTTATGTATGTTGATGGTCTTAAGCATAACCTTTTAAGTGTCAGTCAAATGTGTGGTAAAGGAAATGAAGTAGTATTTCGATCAAATGGATGTGTTGTTCGTGAGCTTGATACAGGAGAAACAATGATCAAAGGTGTAAGAACTCCAAACAACTTGTACATACTCAAGGGAGGACAACAATAGTGCTATCTAAGCAAAAATGATGAACACTGGCTATGGCACAAAAGACTGGGGCATCTAAGCTTCCCTCAAATAAGAAAAGCATGCAGATACCAGGCAGTTCGTGATCTTCTGGATATCTGCATTCCAAAAAATACAATATGAAAATCATGTCAATTTGGTAAGCAAACCAGAACACATTTCCTTGAAAAGGAAGGATCAACTAGTAAGCCTCTTGAACTTGTTCATACTGACTTATGTGGACCATCAAGGAAAAAGTCACCTCATGGAGAAGAATATTTTATATTGTTCATTGATGATTTTTCAAGAATGTGTTGGATAGGACTTCTAAAGCATAAAGATGAAGCATTTGAAAAGTTCAAAGCCTTCAAAGCTTTAGTTGAAAATGAATCAGATCGCAAAATCAAATGTCTCAGATCAGATCGAGGAGGGGAATTTACCTCGGATGAATTCTTCGACTTTTGTGAAGAACATGGAATAAGAATGGAATTCTCTACCGCAAGAACTCCTCAGCAAAATGGAGTGGTAGAAAGGATGAACATAACTATTCAACAAATGGCACATGCTATGCTAAATGAGTTTGGAACTCCTGCAACCTTCTGGGGTGAAGCTGCATTTGCTGCCATCACTATTCTGAACAAAACAAACGTCTGGGTAAACAATATTCAAACTCCACATGAACTTTGGTATGGTAAGACTCCTATTGTAAAATACTTCAAAGTTTTTGGAAGAAAATGTTACATCAAAAGGACTGATGAAAAACTTGGCAAGTTTGAACCTAGAGCAGATGAAGGCATTTTCCTTGGTTACTGTTGGGTCCCTATAATACTAGTGATTACCCCATTACTATTGTAGTTGTATCCCTTATTAATATTGTTGTGCCCCTATTGTCTCCATATTTTTATTACTGTGCCCCATAGAATCCCTCTATTGTTATTTCTGTGGCTTTATATTATTATTGTTAGGTCGGCTGGGTTATATTGTGATTCCTTAGACTCCTATATATAGAAAGGAGGTTTTGTCATTTTAATCATACAAGAATTTTTCATTTGTGTAACGTAAAGGAGGTTTCCCCCTCGAAGAAGTTGAATTCTAAGGTGTTGATCTCTCTTTTCTATCTTTTTGTGAGCTAGTTTCATAACATTTGGTATCAGAGCTTTGGAATCTAGGGTTTCGCTGCTCCAAACAAGTCATCGTGGCATTTTTGCTATAACGTTTTTTTGCGACGTTTCAGAAGCTAAAAAAAAACCCATTTGAGAAGAAATCGCGCTGAATCTCGGGTCCAAATTTTAGAGCTTTTTGCAATATATTTGCAGAGATATGATCTAAGGAAGTTGATCTTTTTGCAGAATCTTGAATTACATTCCAAACAGATGACCAGGGGAAAATCGTCATAACTTTATCTCTGAGCATCGGATTGAAATTTTGTAAGAAGGTGCAGAAAGAGGACGGACTGTAGTTTCTTGCATATATTTTTTAGAGCCAAAGGTCGAAACAGTGACTCGTGGCACATCGTACAAGTTCGCTCTACTGAACTAGTCTATAATCAGGTCATCTTGGGAGATTGTGCATAACTCTTCCTTGGAGAATTCAATTTGGATCAGATTGGTGGCATTGGAAAGAGGACATAGAGGGATACTATAGGTCCCAATTTCAGAACTGGATGATCTGAAATTGCAGAGATACATCAGATTCAATATCAAGCTTCTACAAAGTGAAAAAATGTGTGTAGTTTTTTTAATTTTTTTCATAAGCTTGGTTTGAAAAATTAGTTTGAATTGGTAATAGATGACTCGAGGAAAGAAAATGCAAACACCTAGTAAGCAACCTAAAAGATCTAGCATGACTCATGAAGAAGAGGAAGAAATGCAACATGATATATCAAAATTACGAGACCAAGTGCAACAAGTGTCACTTGCACAAAAAGCAACAGAATCTAAGGTGGATGGTTTAAGGAAAGATGTAGAAACTAAGATGGATGGTTTAAAGAAAGGCGTAGAAGCTAAGATGGATTGTTTAAAGAAAGGTGTAGAAGCTAAGATGGATGGCATGGATGATAAGATGGAAGAATTGAAGATAAATAGGAATAAGTTGCTACAAGAAATGGTCACTAATGGTGAAAGGGTAGTAAAGGAAACTCATGATGAGAACAAAAGAGATGTTAATAATGATTCCATAGACTCTAATGTTGGATTGAAGACCCACCATATTCCAAAAATCGATATGAGGAAGTTTGATGGCAAGGATCCCGCAACATGGATATTACAGATGGAGCAATTTTTCGATCTCAATAATGTGCAAAACACACAAAAGGTACGTATTGCAACTTTATATTTGGAACCAAATCAGTTTGTATGGTATCAATGGCTTTTCTCTCGTAAACAAATTATCACTTGGGCAATTTTTATGGAAGAATTGACAACACATTATGAGGATACAAAAAGCAACACTTTTTTTAGCCAATTGATAAGTCTCAAACAAAATGGTTCAATAATGGAGCACATTGAGGAGTTCCAAAAATTGAACATAAGGGTAAAAAATATTCCAGAGGAGCATAGGATTGATTTGTTCATAGGGACTTTAAAGGATAGTATCCAACATGATGTTCGCCTTTGGGAACCTGATTCATTAGAGAAGGCATTCAGGTTAGTAAGAAAAATGGAAAGCAAAATTATGGCAACCAGGAAGCATACCACTCACAACTATAAAGATGGAAGTGTTGTTTCCCCTAGTCTTCCACAACCTATAAGGTTGACACCACAACAATTGGAAGAAAAAAGAGCAAAAGGGCTTTGTTACAGTTGTGATAGCAAATACGCTAAAGGTCATAAGTGTGCTGAGAAGAAATTATTCTACATAGATTGTGAAGAGGAAGAAGAAAAGGAGCAAGAAAGGTCAAAATAAGGGGATATACTCCAAGAACAAAGCCTAGATAAAGAAGAAATGAATCTGACCATATCTTGTAATGCATTGGCGGGAATTACCACTCCTCAAACCATCAAGATAGAAGGACAAATCAAGAAGAAAAAGGTAATAGTGTTGATTGATTCAGGAAGTACCCACAATTTTATTCATTGTAAGGTAGCAAAAGAATTGAATCGCTTCTTATATCCAGCACCAGAGTGTCAAGTGATGGTTGCAAATGGAGGAACAACAAATTGCTCTGGAAATTGCCATAATATCAAGCTATCCATGGGAGAATATGTATTGACTAGCCCAATGCTTTCCATTTCAATGGGAGGTGCTGATGTTGTACTAGGAGTCCAATGGCTACAATCCTTGGGTACAATAGCTTTTAATTTTCAAGAACTTTTCATGAAATTTTCTATGGAAGGAAAGGAAGTTGAATTAAGGGGTATTGCAGGGAAACCAGGAAAGATAATCAGCTCTAACGGTATGACAAAGCTTCTAAAAAAGGAACAAAGAAGTGTAATTGCACAATTATGTTCTCTAGATATTTCCACGTTGGAATCATCTATTTCTCTAGATCTCCAAAAGGTCTTGGACAATCATTCCAAGGTATTTGAGACTCCCAAAGGTCTCCCACCTATTCGTGATCATGATCATGTTATTCATCTGATTCTAGGAAGTGTTCCTCCAAACTTCAGGCCATACAGATATCCCTATGCCCAAAAGAGTGAAATTGAACGTATGGTATCAGAAATGCTAGAGGCTGGTATAATTCAACCGAGTCAAATTCTTTCTCTGCTCCAGTAGTATTGGTGCACAAGAAGGATGGATCATGGCGCATCTGTCCGGATTATAGGGAGCTAAGCAAGCTCACTATTAAAGATAAGTTTCCCATTCCTGTCATTGATGAATTACTGGATGAATTGCATGGATCAATTTACTTCACCAAGTTGGATCTTCATTCAGGATATCATCAAATTAGAATGAAGACTGAAGACATTCCGAAAACAACATTTAGAACTCATGAGGGTCATTATGAATTTTTGGTCATGCCTTTTGGTCATGCCTTTTTGCCTTTTGGTCATATTGTAGCTCATGAAGGAGTTAAGGTAGACCCTAGCAAAATTAAAGCCATTAAGGAATGGAAAATCCCCACATCCATAAAGCATCTGCGAGGATTTCTCGGGTTGACAGGGTATTATTGCAAGTTTGTTAAGAATTATGGGAGAATAATAGCACCTCTAACAATATTATTGAAGAAAGATGCATTTTCATGGACTCCAGAAGCAACAAAGGCCTTTGAGCATCTTAAAGAGGCAATGTACCAAGCACCGGTCTTAGCTACACCATACTTCACAAAAATCTTTATTGTGGAATGTGATGCTTCAGGAAATGGAATTGGTGTTGTTTCAATGCAAGATGAAAGACCCATTGCTTTTTAAAGTCATCCAATCAAGGGAAAGTTTTTACACAAAGCTATTTATGAGAAGGAAATGTTGGCAATACTCCATGCACTTAAGAAATGGCGACCCTACCTAATGGGAAGACAGTTCAAGGTAAAAACGGATCATGATAGCCTTAAATAATTTTTAGAACAAAGATTATCCTCTGAAGAGCAACAAAAGTGGGTCGCAAAGATGTTGGGTTATGACTTTGAAATCATCTACAAAAAAGGGAAGCAAAATGTGGTGGCAGATGCACTCTCAAGAAAGGATGAGAATGTGGAAGCATTGTTTGTGCCATTTCTATTATCCAACCAGATTGGATAAACGAAGCAAGGGAGGAATGGAAGAACGACGAAGAAGTGTTGGCACTTATTCGAAAGTTACAACAAGACTCCAATACGTCTCATACATTTAGCTGGAAAAATGATTTGTTATGGTACAAAGATTGCTTATACCTCTGTAAGAATTCCCAACTAAAACAAAATATTCTTATGGAATTGCACACTTCTCCCTTAGGAGGGCACTCAGGATTTTTAAAAACTTACCACAGGGTTAAGAAGGAATTTTTTTTGGAGGGCCCTAAATCAGATATTCAAAAGTTTGTGGCGGAATGTTTGGTTTGCCAACAAAATAAATTTGAAACAATTAAGACACCGGGTCTATTACAACCTTTATCCATTCCAAGCGAACGTTGGGAGGAGGTTTCAATGGATTTTAACACAGTTTTACCCAAGTCTAAGGGAAAGAGTGCCATCATGGTGGTAGTTGACAGACTTACCAAGTATGCACACTTTTGTGCATTATCACATCCATTTAAAGCCAGTACAGTTTCTACTGCATTTATGGAAACAATTCAAAAGCTACATGGAAGCCCAAAGATTATTGTAAGTGACAGAGATCCCATTTTCACTGGAAATTTTTGGACAGAATTATTTCTTGTCTTGGTACTCACTTAGCTCATAGCTCATCTTATCATCCTCAAACTGATGGGAAAACTGATATAGTAAACAAATGTTTGGAAGGATATCTTCATTGCTTTGTATCTGATAAATAGACCCAATGGGTCAAATGGTTGCCTCTGGCTGAATGGTGGTATAACACTTCCTTCCATACAACAACAAAAATGACCCCATTTATGGCACTTTATGGATATCAACCACCATCTATCACATCATAATTAAGAGAAAATTCTAAGGTTCAATCAGTGGAACATCACATCGAACATCAACAACAAGTCCTCCAACTCTTAAAGGATAACCTCGTGTTGGCACAGAATAGAATGAAACAACAGGCAAATCAATATCGCAACGAAAGAAGTTTTGATGTAGGTGATTAGGTATTCCTACAGCTACAACCATATAAGCAAATGTCCCTCAAGCAAGCTAAGAAGGATAATAAATTATCACCAAAGTATTATGGTCCGTACAAGGTGTTGCAAAAGATTGGTACTATGGCATACAAATTAGAGCTTCCTGCAGCTTCTTGATTGCACCCAGTTTTCCATGTTTCATGTTTAAAGAAGGTTATAGGCGACAAGCTCCTAGTTCAAACAATATTACCAAAACTTGACAAGGAAGGAAAAATTATATTGGAACTAGAAGCAGTCACAGAAACAAGAACTCGATAGTTACGAAATCGATCAATTTCGGAGTATCTTATCAAGTGGAAGAACTTATCTGCTGAAGATTCCACATGGGAGGATGAGAATTTTATACAGAAGTATCCAAAACTAGTCAAGTGTTGAGGACAACACTTTTTTGAAGGATAGGGGCATGTTGGGTCCCTATAATACTAGTGATTACCCCGTTACTATTGTAGTTGTATCCCTTATTAATATTGTTGTGCCCCTATTGTCCCCATATTGTTATTACCGTGCCCCATAGAATCCTTCTATTGTTATTTTTGTGGCTTTATATTATTATTGTTTAGTCGGCTGGGTTATATTGTGACTCCTTAGACACCTATATATAGAAAGGAGGCTTTGTCATTTGAATCATCCAAGAATTGTTTGTTTGTGTAATGTAAAGGAGGTTGCCCCCTCGAAGAGGCTGAATTCTAAGGCTTTGATCTCTCTTTTCTATTTTTTTGTGAGCTAGTTTCATAACTGTTACTCTTCCCGAAGGGATATAAGTGTTATAATAAAAGACTTGGGAAAATTTTTGAAAGTATTGATGTTGTGGTTGATGAAGCAGGCAAAAATCCAAAGCAGGTAAAAACCGAAGATTATGAAGAAGATGAGGACTATCCTTCCACATCAAATTAGACTAATTCTAAAGAAGAAACCAATGAGGCACCAGAATAATAGATAAGAGTAGAAGAAAAGACTCCATCCAGGTATGTTCAGAAGAATTATCTAGAGACTCAAATTTTGGGGTAGAAAGAGGCAGGTGTGCAGACAAGAAGAACTATTACAAAAGCTTCAAGCTATCTAGCATTGCTTTCTTCTGTCAAACTGCAAAATGTAAATGAAGCATGCAAAGATGAATGTTGGGTCAAGGCCATGAATGAAGAACTTGAGCAGATTGAAAAGAATAATACTTAGGAATTGGTTCCTAGACCTAATGATAAGAATGTCATAGGAACCAAATGGATATTAAAAAACAAGCTGAATGAAAATGGGGAAGTTATTAGAAACAAGGCCAGACTTTTTTGTAAAAGGTATGCTCAACAAGAAGATATAGACTTTGAAGAAACTTTTACACCTGTTGCTAGACTTGAAGCTATAAGACTGTTCCTTGCTCTTTCTAGCTTTCAGAAGTTCAAAGTATATCAAATGGATGTGAAATCTACCTTTCTTAATGGAGACCTAGAAGAAGAAGTATACATTGAGCAACTAGATGGATTCATCCTTGGAAATGATCCAAAACTTGTATGTAGACTCAGAAAGGCTCTCTATGGTCTAAAATAAGCTCCAAGGGCTTGGTATTATTGTCTTGACAAATACCTTCATCAACAAGGTTTTTCAAAAGGATCAGCTATGAGTCAAAACTTTGCTTTGGTAATGTAGAAAGAATTTGAAATGTCCTTGCTTGGTGAGCTCACATATTTTCTTGGTTTACAAGTTCAATAAAATAAACATGGTATTTTTCTATCACAAACCAAGTACCTCAAGCAGATCTTGAAGAAATATGGCATGGAAGATTCTAAAACAGTATGTAACCCTAAGGTAACAGGATGCAGCCTCAGCTCAAATGATGAATCAACAACAGTACATCAACCAACCTACAGATCCATGATTGGTAGTCTGCTTTATCTAACAGGTACCCGACTAGACATCATGCATGCAGTGGGAATAGTTAGAAGATTCCAAGAAAATCCAAACGAATCACACCTTCAGGCAGTTAAATGGATTTTCAAATATCTTCAAGGAACACAAAACTTTGGTTTATGGTATCCTAGAGATACAGATTTGACACTTCATGCATATACAGATGCAGATTGGGTAGGAAGCATGGATGATAGAAAAAGCACTAGTGGTGGTGCATTCTATATGGGTTCTAGATTAGTGTCTTGGTTCAACAAGAATCAAATTTCAATTGCATTATCTACAACTGAAGTAGAATATGTGGCTGTTGCATCTTGTTGCACACAAATCCTTTGGATGATGCAAACCTTGCAAGACATTCAAATCACATGTACTCCACCCATCTCCATTGTATGTGATAATACAAGTGCAATCAGTATTTCAAAGAATCCAGTCATGCATTCCAAGACCAAGCACATACCTATCAAATATCATTTTCTCCAGGAACAAGTGCTTGAACAAAAGGTTAAATTGGAGTATGTTCCCTCCAAGGAACAGGTTGCTAATATATTCACCAAACCACTGCCCAGAGAGACATTTGAATACGTCAGACAGAAGCTGGGAGTAGTTGATGCATCATCTTGTCGTTGACACTTATCTGTTTTAGAGAACAGTGGTTATACGCGAGTTTCATGAAGCGTATCCATATACATACGCTGGTTGCTGTGGAGACAGTCGCGTATATGTTGGTTTGAAGAATATCAGTGGACCAGACTCAGGATGAAAAGTGTCTGATATGGGTCTAACAGTGATCATCCAGCACATGTTCAGGGGGACCATATACTTCTAATAATGCATTGTTGGAATTATCTTAGAAGATCTTGGTACAATTTCACAGTTGTTTTTTATTCAGGTGGGACAGGTGCAGAGGGAGATCATGGTTGTTGGTTTGGATGGTGATTGATAGATGCTATTGATGATAGTTGATGATGACTATCATAGTCTTGTTTTAGATATTTTGTGTCTATGTTATGTATATCTTTTATTATCAAGGTCATGTGACGACCTATTTTGTTTCCCCATTATTCCTGTGATGGATGATGTAATGTTATTGTTTTATCATGTATAAACTTTTGGTGTATGCCCACTTGGTTGGGTGGATGAGTCAATCTTGGTATATCCCCACTTGGTTGGGAGATGGATGTATGTATGAATCTTTGGTGATAGGAAGGTCATTTATGATGTATAGAGTCATCTTCTTCTTGTAGAACATCTTTTTGTAGACCTTGCTTACAGTCAGGGGGAGCATGAACAACACACTTCAACATATTAGAGAATTCAGCATGTACTTAGGGGGCGCATAACCCTTTGCCCTTGATGAAAAAGGGGGAGAGTGACTTGGGGTTGCCATCAAGTCCAAAGGCGGAAATTGTTGGCATTATGATTATGACACAGGTTTGGCGCTATGACACAAGTGTTGTCCTTGATGGCAACTCACTCAGATGACAGATCACAGTTCAGGCTCACATAATGAAGGAAAAAGAGATATACATAGGTTCCCCTTGACCAAGCCACGTATACACGCGGGTTCACCGACCAAAAGGTGCGTATGCGTATACACGCACTTTCATGCAAGGAAATGTGCATACATGTTGGAGAATTTGGTTTTGGTCCATGGTATTTGGACCATGGTATTTTGACCCATGGTATTGGTCCAAGGTATCTTGTCCGAAGTGTTGACCCCAGGTAATTGGTCCAAGGTATTGTTTCTAAGTGGTTTTGGACCATGGTATTGAGTAAGGCCTAAGACTATAAAAGGAGGAGGAGATCATTAGGCAAAGGCATTGAAGTATTCAATATCTAATGAAGAGCAAGATCTAGAATACTGGTCATTGGGTTATGGTGCATAGCTGGATCTGAATCAAGGAGGAACCTAAGTGCTTGAAGAAGGATAAGTTCTATTGATGGGTCAAGATCTTAAGGCTTGAAGAGAAGTATCTTTGTGTGGTTTTGATCTTTTATTTGAATAATTGGCGCATGTCGTAATCTGTAAATCTGATGATCTAGGTATAACTGATGTCTGAATAGTGGAAAAGGTTAAATCATCTTTTACAAATCTGTACGCAGGTTTAGTATAGCAAAGGCGTGTATACACGCTGGTTCGACATTTCAAAACTGCGTATATGCAGGTCCGCCTTGAGAAAAGTGCATATGCACACAGGTTCGACACATTGAAGTAGCGTACACCTCATAAAATATGTTTTAGCTACTTCTGTTTACTGTTGCAGTGTTCTGGGTTCTGGATTGAGTTTTGGTTACTGTTACTGTATTTTGGTTACAACATTTAGAAAAAGTGATTGTTTGATTCAGTTTTGGTTGGTACAAAGGAGATTGGTTGATGTAGATATATTTGATGTTTGATTGATGTTATTGATGGATCCAGTTTGAAAATTTATGAAACATGGTCCTAGGAAGAAAAGAGAAGGTTGTAGCCTTCTGTAGGTCAGCACCTACGTACTAGTAAACACATTAGCTAGTACAAGAGCTAAGGGGGTTGTAGCTCCCTTCCAAGAAAAGTTGGAGAACGAGAGAAGGTTGTAGCCTTCTGCAGGTAGAAGCCTGCGTACTAGTATAAGACTGCACCAGTACAAAATTTGTAAAAAGAAGTTTCTTATTAAAGAAAGATAGAGACGATTGTAGCAGGTGGTTTTCACCCACATTGGGTTTCCACCTTATATCTTGTGTTCATGTGTGTGATTGCCTATTCTGTTTACTGCACCTGGTTACTGTTTATATGGTTCTGATACACAGATTAAAGATCAACTAACTAAATTATAAGTTTGCAAGGTATACACTGGTTGCTCTAAACACAATTGTGTATACACGCAAGTTGCATTAACAGAAGTAGCATATATAAATCTGTTTATGGAAATGAAATATTGTTAACCTGCTAATACTGATTCACCCCCCCGCTCTCTCAGTATTATTTCCAACATAGATGTGTATGTGATAGCAATTATTTGACATGAGATTTATACTAATTTGAGGATGTGTGTGGTGATGATGTTATATTAGAATGTTTTCATTTTGTTAGATGTGATCAGGATGATGATGCCCAGTTAGATTATTAGATTTGTGTTCTATTTAATGACGTTTATGCTAGTTAATGATGTTTATATATGCTATAGGTATACATATAATTAGATGATGGCAGTGAATTAAAACGTGTATCTTAGATGATGTTTATGATTTTTAGATGGTTATCATCATGATGTTTATTTTTATGAAATAATATTTATTATAGATTATGTATTGGTGAAATTATATCAAACTTTTATATATGAAATTGCATGCAAAATGATTTACTTTAAAAAAATGCAAAGATATTTTTATAAATTACAACGTTTAGTATAGTTGAAACTATGATTGTAAGATTAGGCTCATATAATAGTCTAATATGGATTTAGGTTGGTATAATATATATGTAGTTGATATTGAAATATTTTATTTATAATTCACCCCCTCCACATTAAAATGTTAAAATATGCCCCCTCATAATATTTTCCTCTATGTAAACATTTAATTATTTTTATTATTAATATTTTGTAAAATATTACATATCAAATGCATATTAAACATTGAAATTTTACAAATATCCCTCCTACATTGAATTAAAAAGCAACTATTGATGGAATAAGAATTCTCTCAATATTTCACACTAGAGTGAAAATATAAGAAATTTTTCAATTTAAATTACTTTACTTTTCTCTATATCAAGTATCTATAAAATTATGTTATTTAATATGGACATTGAAATATTTTACTTATGGTTGTGAGTAAAATATTTCTTGTTATAAATATATTTTTGTATTAATCGCATGTAAATGGAACATAAAATGAATTACATATAATGTAATATCAATAATATTGTTTCTTGTCATGTGAAAAAGTTAGATTTATTCCTTGTAGTAAAAAGTAAATTGTATTTCTTTATTCATTACATTTCTTTTTCATAATAAAAGCTATTTTTTTTTAATTTTACTTTATATATCTATATAAATTTATATAAGATTAAGGTGTAAATTGAAATATTGTAATTATGGCCCACATTAATTTCTTTTGTTATTACTATTTGTTAATTTAAATTACTATTTTACTATCTTTAAATGTAATGTTACGTGACAACATCTCTCCTAGGCTGAGTTGTAGAGCACGTCTCCGTGCAATTAATTTAGATTTAATTGAACATAAACTAACATTTGCACCAGATGTTGCAAAGGAAACCTTGTAAGTCGATATCACATATGGAAGAAGAGAATAAATGAAGAAAGAAGTGATATGTTATGTAATCTAACTATAGCCCAATTTGAGTGAAAAATAATTGTTAATGTTAAATGTAATACAATCAAACAAAATAGAGGCATATGCAAGTATCCCACCTTGTCTATCTTTTATAAGTCAAACAATTTAAATTATTTTAAATTTGAGGGAAAATATCTAAGATGACAACAACCGTGATATTGGCGATGACGATAACAATGGAAACGAGCATGAAGGGGATGGTGGCGACAATTACAATTATTATAATAATAAAAAATTTCAGGCATATCACTTTATATTTTAAGAAATCTCAATCCCACTAAATATTGTATTACTTGGCTTAAAAAAAAAAAGAAAAGAAAAGAAAGGAAGACTACACCTTTTTTAAATTATCACAATTTAAATAAATAAAAACCATAAATTGTATATTAAAAAATATAATGATGCAATGTGGCTATGGATATTCTTAGTGGTGTGTGAGATTTGGTTTGCTTTATCATGGGTTCTAGATAAGCATTGTCCTATAAATAGAATGATTGATTTAAATGTTATCAAGGAGAGATGTTACAACTCTAAAGTCTCTCAAGACATGACTGTTATACCACGTAGAAGATATTCTCGCATGTCCAGGTGGGATTCTTGCAGTTGACTATCCTATAGAGAAGGTCTTGCTGCAACTCTAAAGTCTCTCAAGACATGAATGTTATACCACGTAGAAGATATTCTCGCATGTCCAAGTGGGATTCTTGCAGTTGACTATCCTATGGAGAAGGTCCCTTGCTACTTATCTGATGAAAGAAAACTGCTTGGCCTGAAATTCCACTTACTCAAATATTTTTCCTGTAAATATTAATTCTTGATAACCAAATTTTCAATTCAAATGAAGAAATTGACACAGAAAGAAAGCAGGGAAAAAATCTCTTTTCATGCACACATTTTATTTCCCCAAGTTGTAACATCCTTAGACAATCTCCAATAAAAAAAGTACTTTTAATCACATACTAACTATATCATTTAACAACTTATCACTCTATGCTCCCCATATTTATAAATATTACCATGTGTATATATATTATAGTTTATTATACCTGCCTAAAGGCATGGTATATAGTGATCGATATCGCTTTGATTGACATTAATTTATTTTGACATTCTCGTAGAGGACGCATTTAACCAAACTTTAAAATATTATGATTTTTAAAGTCATTTAATTTCTTACATTTCACATTTCATTGGTTGAATACATTGAGGTCTTATGGCCAACTCATATCACATAAACTGATAAAACTTTATAATAAAAGTACGATGGAGAGTGTTGATATCCATTAATGCTAGCTTTGTAACTAGCATTAATCCATGACATAAAATGTTATCTCCTTTTGCATAAAAAACTTTCAATTTATTTTTATCAGCTCACTGGTGGTGTGTAACTAGCAACCTTCAGTTTATTTTCCTCTCAGCTCATTAATGGTGTCATGTAACTTTCCTCTTAGCTCATTAATGGTGTAGTGTAACTAGATGTCAGCATGTTAACTATTTTTCAACTTCCGACAGCCACTAATCCTCTATTTGAAGATCAGTTCAAAGTTGCTTCGCTCCTTGCCAAACCGTTCGTTGAGCCACAAAGATGATATTCTCTCACTCTACATATCTTTGGTTGCACCATCTACACAGGGTGTCTTCTCATCCAATGACTTCTTCGTAAGGTAGGAACATTTACTAGACTTTGAGGTTTAGGTATAGCGAAGGACCTTACTCAGCTCAGTCCTTTAGAAGAGAAGGAAGTATGGTGGTCTCTGCTATGGAACTGACCATAAAATCCAGGAATTTTCCACTGCCTCATGTAAATATGCCTCAAGAAAGTTGGAATACGCGTTGACTACAAGCAAAGCCCCGGCATCCATAGGTAGAATCTCGTAGCTGTAAGTCAATGAGAAAGAGGGTTTTAACATGAAATCTTAAAGACAATTCAATGTTAACATAATTTGCGAAATCCAAAAGGATATCGAAATGCAAAAGGATATCACTTGCATATTGGTTCATGGCCCAAATCCCCCTGGCGCCTTCTCTAGGTTAATGTTCATTTTAACCTCCTAAATTTTTTATTTTTCCTTCTCAGAACACCATTTTATTTCATAAGATTAGTGTTTTTTCAGAAATTTTAAAGAGGCACTTTCTGTTCCTGACTATACTCTAACTATCATCCCCGCCTAAAAAAAATAAAAATTGAACTGTGACCAATCTTAAAATAAGATCATTTTAACAAAAGCTCTGTAGGGCGTTTCATTGCCAGAACGCTATCCAAACCTAGGAGGATCCTAGATTTATTCCTTTTGAAATAATAATTACTCTTCATTCAAAACGAGTTTATTTAATTGCTTTATCATAAATGTTGTTGGTACAATTTATAAAATTGCAACATTACTCTTTATTCAAAACTTGTTTATTTATTTGCTTTATCATAAACGTTGTTTGTATCATTTATATAATTACAACATTATTAGATGTAGTAGGTACAAAGTTGATCTAGATTTCTTAGGTTTTAAATATTGTATTTAAAAACTTATTAACTAGCACTTCACTATTTATACCTTTCACATATATATGGGGAAGGGACAATGTTGGGACACCAAGTAGGATGAGTTATGCGTTTTGAAATAATAATTTTACCATCTCAAAGTTCCTTAACAATGTATACAATCACTCTTTATTCAAAACTTCATGAGTTTATTTTTAATTCTTTATCATAAATGCTAATTAAGCATAATTTATAAAATTACAACATTAATAGGTACAAAATTAATCTAGACCTTCCATACATAATGAGGGAAATGAATTTAATTAGTCCTTTATTTGTTTTTTTGGGTGATTGAAGTAGATGGGATTAATTATGGATTTTGGACCAATAAATGCCCTCAAAATGCACCAATCATCAGTTAGATAAAAGCTACTTAAATTTATTTAATTGTTGAGTTCTAATTAATAATATTTTATAAAAGGAAATAATAAATGTTCATAAAATTACAATATTATTCAAAGCCTGTAAATGTTGTTAGATGAAGCAAGAGTGGTTACTTTAGCCTTTTAAATAATTTTGAAGATTATCAGCTACATTGTATTAACATTCATTTATTATTGATCTTTAATATGGGTAATTTTTTAACAATTTTTCAAATATTATAAGAAATTTACACATTTAAAAATATGGTTTAAATGCCATAAAATAAATTAGAAATTGTACAATAACAATACCATTGAAATTCGAATCCAACCATCAATATGTGTCATTATTTCAAATTCCTCCGCAGTATCATTCATATTGGTATCGAAGAATATATGCCTCTATCGAGCCTTTGCCTTTACCACTGAGTAATTCTATGTCTTCATCGTTGCTCTTATAACTCTAGCTGCGGTAAAGATTATAGATTTCCACTTAGACCTTCATTGCTACGTTAATTATATCTACCACTTAATCAGGAGCTAGGGACTCAACCACCAAATCTATAGAAAGCTATGGGCTTTAAGTAATAGAATTTGACTCGAACGAAAATAATAAATGTTACTATAATATATTAATAGAATGACAGTGTTACTAAGAAGCCTGTAAATTTGTGCGTTGTGAAACGAGGAAAGAGTGGTTACAGTGATTTCCAAGAATATCAAATATATTGTATTCCAAATCATTTATTATTAGTTCAATCCAAGTTAATATACAAACTTTTATTCAGCAGGTATGCTGTGTGCAGAATGAACTTGTTAAGTCATGCACGGAGAATTATTTTCATTTATACCATATATGATTTGACGTAGCCATTAACCCTCTTTATGTAACACCTATCAATGGTCGAGATTGACATTGCATCGATGTTCTGGAGTGATGATGCTCATCTGACGGTGGAAAACCTTTCCCCTCTTTCCATGGTCACTGCCTACCCTAACCCTCTGTTCAGAACTCCATTCTCTCCAACTGTTCATAGCTCATTGCTGCTCTATGCCGAAGTCATGACAGAGGAACCACAGGTTCTTGCTCGGGTTCAGATCTATGTTTTTCCCATCGGAACCCCATAACTGACTTCCATCCGCAGAACCAAGTTATGCGTGGTTCTCCTCTTGACCATACTTGACTTACTCCCTCTCAGTTTTGGGTTGGGGTTTTTATGTTTAACTTCTAACTCGACCTTCTCTGCACAGGTGCTCTCATCTGTCATCAAAGGGCCACACCATCGGATGGCTGCCTTCAACAATACATGCACCCAGATAAAACGAGGGTTTGATGTGAGGGATATTTCCGGCTCCTACAGGCTTGGTTTTTTTTGAGCATTTTCTTGTCTGTTTGTAGGTAAAGTGCCAACTCGCGGCACTATGGTGGTAAAATCACATGTATACTCCTGTAGCATCTTACCCTCTATTCCAGCGTTAGTTTTGTTCCTCTCTGTTAAAACTATTTTGACTATCACTTTTTTTGTAATAGGTACCTCTCTTTCCCTTGGCTACAACAATGAGGAAAAGGGGTCTGGTTAAGGCTCTGTTTCTTAACAGGGTTTGCCTCTACTTCCAGGTATTTACTCTGGCATCCTCAAACAACTATCGAGCGACTACTTATTTATTCTTGGATTGTTCTTTGTGTAACAAGGGTTTCATAGTTTGGCTTTGACCTCACAATGTAGTTGTACCTACACCCATGACTGTTATAGTTTTCTTGTATAATTGACTTTGTCCATGGACAAGAGACCAATTTATTTATTATTTATGAGAACAGAGTCTGTTAAATTATTTATATTCGTACTAAGACTAGCTCTGCACTTTCAAGGTTAATTGTTATATTGTTTTATTGTTACGATAAAGTCCTTGTTATACCTATCGGTCGAATGTGTTGCAACATAGTGTTCCTTTCAAATATTATTCCTTTTTTGGTTATAAGTTCTATTATGATATTCATTGGGTTTTATTAATAGGATTTGTAATTTCATTAATACAAATGATTCTTCCTACATGAAAATGTTTCGTATCTAGTCTTATTTATATGGAAATTAATATTAAGCTCCTTATATGTCGCATGCAAAGTGTTATTCTCTTAAAAATGGAAAACTGCGCATAACTAGGAAAGAACTGGGTTGGAAAAAATCTCCTTTCATGCACTCATTTTATTACCACAAGGACAGATTTATTAAAATTCTCTTTCATGCATCCATTTCGTTTCCACATGAAAAAATTTATACAGAAAAAAAAAAAACTTTTCGTGCATGCATTTTATTTTAGCAAGAACATATTTAAAGAAAAATTTAGTCTAATCTAGCTAAATAAAGTTCATAAATTCACCGTTTCGTGATCAGTTACTGATGTTGAGTGCTTAAAACAAAGATTTTACTCTAGAAAGAACAGATTTAAAGAAAAAATTAGGCTAATTTAGCAAAATAAAGTTCATAAATTCCCCATTTCTAAATCAGTTATTGATGTTGAGAGCTTACGATTTATTTTACCTTTATGCCATTACCGTCATTCAACTACATCAATGGTTTTCCTACAGGTCGATGATTGTCAAATGAATTGCAGGTCGATAATTGCAGAGCTCCAAGGATCTTGCCACAAAAAAGAAACTCGTTACAACGTAACCAAATATGGAACTGGGTGTTTTGTTTTGTATGCGAAAAGGGAAAATGGGGAACCGAGATGAGATGAGGGTAGGAAAATTCCATCTTAGCGAATGGAATACCATGGTGGAGGTGTCGAATGAGACATTTCCTAGACAAGAAACCCTCTTTGGCAGGGACAAGCAAGAAACCCTCTCTGGCAAGGACAAGCAAGAAACTTGCTAGACAGGGACAAAACAACGAGAGGGTTTCTGCGCTTCCTGGGATTTTCATGGATAAGACAGAGAGGACGACAATATTATGCAAGGAAAGCCATGGCCGTCTACCTTCTCTTAATCGAGGGTTCACTGCTCCAAGAAAAAGAGTAAGTTTCAACTGTTACTTTTTTAGTTATAATGATATTTTTGATTAACGGTGGCAAACAATTAATCGACTAACATCAGATTGGATGAATCATAGTAAGACAGGTAAGACAAGAGGGGAGTTAATTTCAGAGGGGGACGCCTTATGGCGTAAAAATTCTATTTTTATAAAATTTAATTTATTGCTAAGGTTATGAGTCTTTCAAACAATTTAAATTTATTATTTATTGCAACTCTTACCAATTTAAATTAAAAATTTCTCCCTCTAAAGATGAAGATAAAGAAATGTAACATGATAAGGCTTCATGTGAGGTTACTTGTAGTTGGATATTTCCTCTATTGGAAGTTCTCCCTTCAAGAGGTAAGTTAAATTTTTTATAGTAATAAAGATATAACAATTGGATGTTATTTTGGCTCTTTATTTGCTATTGAACTGGTTTAAATTTAACTCTTTTTAATAATAAATATGAGTTAACTAATAGATAAATGATAATAAATTAGATTTAAAATTTTTAAAAATAATATATTTGATTATTTCTTAATGAGCAACTCATAAAATATTATTTTTTCCACATCCTTATCACTTGATAGTCACTAAAATTGATGCTTTTCACATTTCTCCTATCTAATATTACATCATGTTCACAATGATAAAGGCTTGTCTACTTTAAATAATTTAGTTATAAATACATTAAAAAATAGATATTTATTTCGGATAATCTAAATAGGAGACAAAAATGCGTCACCGAGTTTATTTGAAAGTAAAAAAAATGCCTCTTAAGCACCATCACAAATTCGGTGTGCTTGATATGTTCCTATTTGAGAAGGGTTGTGACATTAAATCCTTATTATCATAGACAATCTACACAATTGGAAATACTTTGTTTTAAGTACTGTGAAATTGTTTCCACTGCAAAAAACATGTAAAAATGTTTGTGAATCTTACCAATTATATTATAAAATGTCAACAACATGAATAAAAAATAATATAATTAGTGAAATAATGACAACAAAAACATACAACAATAGTATAAATAATGAAATAATAAGTACATATCACTCTCCATTTTCATCACCCGAATTATGTTCCTCGCTTGGCATGATAACACTATTGTTCTCAAAAATATGTTTTCATCTAGGTCGTGTCTTAATACAAATCACCAATCCTTATCTAATACATCTAGGTAAAAAAACACTTGGTTGCAGTGTTTTGGGAAAACATAAGGCTCCCTAGCTTCATGCCACATCTTTCTAGCATTGATAGATATCAACCCACTATCATAATCTTCCTTTACATTATTCTGATCAAAGGTGTTCCACCACTTGAATGTAAAAATAACACATTGGAATGAAGAGAAGTCACTTGAATGATCTATTGTATCTTTCCAATGTAACATAATGTCCCCTGCATTAGATTTTGATCGTGGTGGCTAGCACAACTAGATTGGTCGAACTCGACTTCCATAATAAAGTATTGTTTCATGCATCCATTATCAACATCCTCCATTCAAAAATGATGTCCATATGCCCACACAGATGGGAACAAATGCACCTATAAATATTTACAAAAATCATAGTGTCATGTGTCTAATAACCCAAACATAATTAAAAATAAAATATATATATAGATGTTACAATTAAAAGGTGTAGTATGAAGTTAAAATTATACAAAAATATAATATAGTTACCTAGTTGTTGCACCTAATCCCTATGTTTAGTGCATCCTCTTCAGCACGCGAGTAATGACCAGATGCACCATATTTCTCTCTAACTTGATCAACAACCCAACTGTTAGGGAATGTCATTGGCATATTTTCTTTTAAATGATCAGGATAAGGCACACTTCTACTATTCAACCATTTGAATTATTTCCTGTCACTGTCCCATTTCCTCCTCTTCTCTTCATACGATGTGACCCACAGTTGTGTCATTGCCATATTGTACAGAATGAATTTCTTGATGTTTTCAATTTTTTATTTTTGATGTCTTCATATATAGTATGTATGAGATCAAAATATGCATTAATATGATGTTCAATGTGAATAGCTAATGTGTAGTAATTTGACAAATGATAAGCCTGCACTTACTCTTTATCATGCGTCTCTTTCAATTCATTTCAAGAAGCTCCCCTTCTATTTTCTCTTCATCGATTTTTTCATCCCAAATTGCCACACCTAGTGTGTTGTCAATCTTCTCGATGTACTCATTTGCATAATATAAAGACTCACACGATATATACCACTCTGCCATAGACCCCTCGGGTTTTTCCCTTTGTCAAACAAAACCTTTCAATTTCTTCATGTGCCTCTCTAAGAAGAACATCCAATCACAAGAAACGATCCCAATTAATTCAACCTCATCTACTAGGTAAATTAGAATATGAACCTACAAGTCCATGAAACTCGTCGGCAACTACTTCTCAATCAAACTCAGTTATCATTTGACACCACCATGGAATGATAGCCATATGAATCTCCTTTGATGCAATCCAACGTACAAATGCACATAATTTAGATATGGCATGTTGTAGGTCTTGGGGAAATTCATGGTTCACACACCCATGCATGAGAAGAGGATAGTGAAACTGCACAATAAATAGTACATTATACAAAAATTAATTATAAAAAATCCCATTACATAAAAATAAGAAAAATAATAAAATCATGTTTTTTACATACGTACTCTTAGAAGGTTCAAATGGTCATACGATTTCAACCGCGACAAATGATCTTCCATAGTGAAGTAGCACTGTAGTGAAAACCTATGTAAATAAGGCACCCTCACACTCATTATAACTTCATTTTCCAAAGAAATATCATCTTTATTTAAAATATATGGGATATCACCTTCTTTGAAAGACCAAACGGAACCAACCTCTCCTCTAATTTCTTGTCTTGACTAATTCTTCTTTTTAGTTTTTGAAGAAACAAGATCTATCTTAACATCCAATGTGTCACATTCTTTCGATAATATGTGCCTCCATAAAGAAGATGAAACATTTTTAAATATATGCATGGGATCTAGTAAGTGGGCAATCTTAAGATGCTCCCAATATGGGAGCTCATAAAAGACATATTTCCTTTTCATCCCAATGGGAAATTTCTCAACATAGGTGTCGAATAATTCTAGATCATCGAACATAGTATCCCCATTTAAAACAAACATTCCTACAAACTCCTTCTCCTTCTCTATCTCATATGCTCTAATCCATTAAGATGGTGTCATTATTGCAGGCCTTTGGGTTCTCTCTAGTTTACCATTAAAAGAAGATTTTTCTCTTCTGTAAGGGTGTTCTTCTAGGAGGAATACCCTGGACTAGTAATACACTGGTTTTCATAGGTGTTCGGACCACCTAGTCTTCAAAGAAGTTCCACAACATTTACATCCATGATACCCTTTTGTTACAAGACCTGTGAAATTATTGTATAAAGGTCGACACATTAGCAAACATGAATATTTGAAAAATTGCAGTGAATTAAATCAATATGCGAAACAATGTCATTACTAAACATATTGATAAGAATGTAATTTATCAGAGCAAACTCCTAATCCTGGATAATCATATATGGTGTAAGAACATATGCCAGGCAATGTAAAACTCCTCTCTATTATGATGGGTATTGATACATCGAACACATGTATCCCTTCCCATGATTTCTTCAATTCATCTACCAATGGTTATAAGTAGAAATCCATATTCTTCACTTGTCTTCTACCAGGGACTATGAGAGCCAACATAAAATGTTCATTCTTCATGGACAACTGTGAGGGGATATTGTTATTGATCACTACTACAGGCCAAATAGAATAGTTGGTGTTTTGGAGGGAATATGGGTTGACATCATCCATGGCTATGATGATTCCTATACCTCATACTTCATCCTTGAATTTTTCCAGGCCATGTATCATCTATATGCTTAATGGCTATTGAATCTGTTTGCATTCACATAACTCCTTACTCAAGTATGAGGCATGTGCCTCAATATCTTATGAGGAGGACCATGTGATTTACCTTTTTTTTTTAATTATGGGACTTGTCATGCTCACATTTTAGACATATATCTTTGTCTGCATATTCTCCTATATATAAAATACAATCATTCAGACATTCATGATATGATATGTACTCAACACCCAACATTTTGAACAACTTCTTTGCCTCTTCACAGCTACCCTAAAAGACATTATCGCTCAAAAAACCTTATCTTTAAATATCCAGTAGGTGGTGGGAATATAATTGTACAATGTCAATATTTAACATTCATAAAATCAACCATTCTTAAATTTGATTGTGTGACAAAATATAAGGAGCTTGATCGATCATGAAAGTCTATTAACTCAATATTGTCGAGAAACATTCATTCGACATGGAAAACCTTTTTTTCACATTGTACAACAACATCGTTGTCCCCACCTGAGTAGACTTTGACTTGCCTCCATGTCCAAAGAGAGGGGTGGTGGAAGCATATTTCAAGATCTCTAATAAGGTATAAGTGATATGAGCATCATCCCTTAGCTCATCATTCGGGAATGCATCTAACAACGTTTCCTCCATGGCAGTCGTATCCCATAAGTAATCATCCATACCAACCTCTATTTGATTACCTTCTACATTGCCAACTTGTGATGAAGAACTATTATTGTTGTAGTCATTCCTAATTGGTGAATATGGAGCTAGTGGAAATTGAATAGGTGGTTGATTCATCCATTCCTTGTAAGCTTCCTCTCTAATTCTTGTTCTTAATGCAACCTTATCTCAAGTTGAAATTGTAGTGGGGTGCTCTGGAAGATGGTAGGTGGGTTGTTCATCATCACTAGAATCCTAATTTCAAAAAATATTGAACGTCATTAGTACAATATCAATGATATTAATAAGCACATCAATGCAATTGGTTTGTATAAATTACATTATACGAAAAAATTATTACCATCATTGATCCAGGATTGTGGTTGGAAGATGCCATATTCCAATTGGCAGGGTGAAGAGGTTGTCCATTTTCATCTACAAATTCCTTGCGATATGTTTCTCTTGATAAGAGCTTTCGACATTTTTGAAAACAATATGGAGTAGTCTTTTATGCATCTGAACTCGATTCTAAGTCAAGTTCCTGAAAATTTGGACACATTTTTATTCAAATTGACATGGATTAAAAAAAAAATCAATCAGATAATCAGAATATAAAAAAAAATTGAACTTACTGGAGATGGAAAGGGAGAACTCTGCGAAGGAATTTGATCAACAATATGGAACAAGCTATAATTTGAAGAATTGACCACTTGTAGATATTATTGAGATTTTGTCCCTGCATTTGAGAAAAATCAGAAATATTTTTTTTTTGTGTATATCTAAAATTAATCTCCATAACCATATAACCACAATATGAATTTCAATATAGTTTTCAAACAATTTTTCAAGAATAAGGCGACTTTAAGGGGATAATGTATACTATGAACCATTGTAATTCATGTGGATGCATCCTAAAGGATAAATTGAGATTAATATGCCATTTTATGTGAAAATAAAATTTCAGGTAGTTTTTAAACCAGACCGATGCACTTATTAGAACAAAGCGCACCGATGTGTCTAAATAATACCAACACTGGGGTGTTTAGATAATACCTACACTGGTTTCCAGCAATCTGAAAGAATATGTTATCATATTGGTGCTCTTCTACAAAAACATACCAATACGTTTCAACAAAAATAGCACTGCTACGCACTTGTTTCCCAATTTAAAAAAATAAAAATTAATTCAACCAAATCGGTGCTTTTATAAAAAATAGAGCACCAATGCTTTTAAATAGAAACCACACAGCTACATTAAAAATATTAATCGCATCGTTTCAGGATTTCGAAAATAATAAAAAATTGTATCATGTCAGTGCACTTTTTTATAAATGCAATGTTGTGCTTGACTATCGAACACACTGATGTAAGGAGGAAAAAACGTGATTTTTTTCTTTTTAAAAATTCAAAAATGAGCGGAAATTTATTTTTCGAAATCTAATTTCATAAAATATTTTAAATAGTAAAATGTTATTCGCCATTTTGTTATTTTACCCAAATTCCAAGTGATTGATTTGCAAGAGAGACATACTATGAGCATTGTGTAGCAACATAATACTTTCAAGAAATAGAATTATTTAGAAAATCAAAAGCTGAAAGGTATGGTGATTCAGTCAAAAACTTGCATAGAAAAAAATTTAAATTTTATTGTTTATTTTACTAATAAAAAAATTACAATTTCTATTAGGGTAAAATTAAAAGAGAGATCATTTGCAAGAGAGACATACTGAGAGCACTATGGAGCTACAAAATATTTTGGATCTGCCGAAATATCAGAAGTTGAAAGGTATGGTGATTCACTCAAAACAGTAGATAGCAAAAATATTAAACTTTACTCTTAAAATATTTTACAATTTTCATTAGATTTATTCATAATTCAACAAAAATAAAATGAAATTCCCTATATAATAAAAAATTTACTATAGATTTTACTAGTAAATAATTTTACGATATGTTTTCCTATTTAAATTTAATTAAAATTCAGACAAAAAACAAAAAAGAAAATGATATTTATCTCAAACCCTTACTTCTTCCTACAAAATTTCACCTTAGGGTTTAACTTCCTCTACTACTTCACAATAAGTTTTTTTAAATGTAAGGATTTTAGATTTAATGAGTTTGTGTACTTACTATATATAAGGTGTTTGACATGTAAAGTAGGGGAATCAATTATTGACTTAGATCCAAACCCCATCGGTTGTCTCTGTTTTTTTAAACACTGTTATATGTTTTGTGGTGCGTCCTCTATAATCTAACACACTATTGCTCCCTGTGTAATACAATGCACTGACATATTAGAACACTCTCGATTATGTCTAGTTTGATAATCGTTGCTCCTGGTGTAATAAAACATGTTGACATGCCTCTTCCAAATAACATCATTAAATCATTTGTGGATTTATCCTTACAAATCACACCGTAATAATTTAAAATTAATTTCCATGGTGTTGTGCCTGAATAATTAAACAACTGGTGCATTTAGTGTTCTAAAGGCACTGGTGTGTTTAATGTTCTAAACGCACCGGTGCATTTATTTAGATAAACACACCAATTATCAGAGTTTTTTTTATTGAAAAATATTTGATTTATTTGTAAAATATATATAATGACTTCTATATTGAATGCTACAAGTTGTATATTGGTAAAAAATGTCTCATAAGGTCTCAAGTAACAAAAATACAGATTGACATAGTGATAACACATAAAAAAAATAGAGAATGAAAGTTCTTTGTAAATTCTTTACAAAATTAATATGTTTGAGCTATATGTAATTTTAACTAATATGTATTGGTTAGTACGTGTCATGTAGAGCCATAAAATGAACAAGTTCGATAATATTATTTCTAATCTAAGTGCAGAAGAGTGTAAAAGCTTCATAGAAAAAATGTAGAATGATGAATCAGGTGAATGAAAAAATATTATTCAATATGAGTTTTTTTTTTGAATTTTCATTAACAATATAGTTAAGAATATCATATAACATGTTTCAAACATGTTGGAATTATGGTGTGCATGGATCCATCTTATGTTGGCATTGGTTCATGGTGGCAGCTACCTCATGTTGGCATTGATCTCAACCCTATTTAGTTTAGTTGTTGTTTGGATGTTATTCATTGTAGCAAGGTTGTAGTTGGTTGTGTTGACATTGATTTGATTGTGTTACAATTGATGTCAACGTTATGGGGTAATGCATTAGATTGATGGAGCAGTTGGTTTGTGTTGCCATTAATGTTCATCTTATGATGATGGCACACTTAATGGAACACTTAATGACTTGTTGCATGGTGAAGTAGTAAATAAAGGTAAAAGAAAACGGAATTGGGAAGGTAAGGGGAGGGGGAAATCACATACATAGTAACTAAATGAAGTAAGTGGGCGTGATGGTTTAGAGTCATGTGTTGATGATGTTGCAAAGGTGCTACAAAGGTCTGTCATAGGTATTGTAACTTGCACATATGGTTGTTGGAGAGTGGAGGACTTGTTGACACTCTTTCCAACCTTGCTTGTTGGCCCCTTTAGGTCAACTTGGCAGTGACACTTGGGAAACATGTTTGATCCAATTGCAAACATGCCAAAGGATATGTCAGAGGTTTGGAGGCATGTACAGGAGTTATAGAAGAGCATCCAACAGGTGGCATAGGTTTTGAGTTGAAGGCTTGGTGTTTTTCTTCATCCTTATCCCCAGTCGCATGGAGGCAAGCTTGTGGGAGTGACCGAAACGCTCTAGTTTCTCGAAAATAGGCCTATGGGAGCGATTGAAGGTTCCATTCAAGTTTTTCCTATGTTATGCATGCCACTAAGAATTTTCAAGAGAATTTCTCTACATTCCTCGAAAAAATCGAATGAAAATTGACGTGGAAATTCCCAGAGGCTTCTAGATGAAATGGTAAAGGTCAAAAATGGTTGACTAAGTCCTAGATAAAGGGTGTGAATTCATTTAGTGCACAAGTAGTGATGTTAGTGGCTTGATTTTGTCAAGTTTGTGCACTCTTGATCCTATCCCCAAGATGAATTTCGCCCATCACATTTTATATACATCATTTTAGAGCTGAGTATTGGTTGGTGCATGTAGTAGAGTGAGTGAGAGCATTGGAGAAGTAGTAGAATGCTTCAGATCAAGTTGTGAGGATAGATGCTTTAGTGTGTGAGGGAAATAGCATTGTTGTAGTAGATTTTTGAAGTAGTTCATCAGTATTCGGATCAGATGTGTCGCTGCTATAGAAGAGTTCATTTAAGAGACACGGAGTAGAGTTTTTTCTACCTGATGAATGTATTTTTGATGGTTGCATTTGTGCCACTATTTTTCTAGTGATGAGAGCACATTGTTGGTGGTGTTTTTTATTATGATTTGTAGAGAGTCTTTCTACTAACAACATGGTTGCAGAGTTGAACTCTAGTTGAGAAAAGTGTCTTGGATCCAATCTGAAAATTTATGAAATTAGGTCTGCATAGTGTAGAAGAGCAGTGACTTCATGAGAGAGGAGTAGCGACATCGAAGCTTCAGCAAAAGGAACAGTTTCTCCATCCAATCGAAGTTGTATAGTCCAATTGGAGTTGGGAGAGGATCGATTGATCGTGGTGGCTTTCAGCGGATGGTAGTTCATAGATCTGTGTGAGAACAAAGTCTTTCGAGTTGATCAGTAGTATCAAGTCTCCTGGTTGATTGTCGTTGGCCTATTGTATATGAGGTCGAGTATCCAAGCTAATTATAGTAGGCTAATTATGTAAAGACAAATCTCTTGACTAATAGAGATTCAGAGCAGGGTAGCAAAAACACGGGGGTAGTTTTTCTCTTGGAAGGGTTTCCACTAGAAATCTCCTATCTTATGTGCGATGATGTGTTTGTGTGCACTGTTTGTTATTTTTGTTGCTGCTTATGGTTTTCAGTTGTGCACATGTTATGATTTTCATTAGATGTTGGTTAACATATGTGTGATTCAGTAAGCGAATTTTAAATTGGTAAAAATCACATATAGATCACACTACTGATTCACCCCCCATCTCAGTAGTGCTCAAAGGTTTCCAACAAAACAATCTATTAATTCATATATGTCTAATGTTCTACAGGGAGCAACAACAAAGGAAAAGAGAAATGTCCTTCTGACAAAATAAAAATTATAGAACATGTAAATGATGATGAATTGGTCCTTAGCTCATTTGGAGTGGTGTTGGAGGTTAATAAGTGGGGGGGGGCATTTTATAAAACTATGAGGGATGTAGTGGAACGAAAATATAGAGGTACTTTCCACTTGCAATACAAAAATCAAGCTAGTGATTCCTTAAACCAAATTCTATCTAAACTACAAGAAGTGTTTCCAGAGAAATGGTCAATGAGAAATGTCAGACTTGCAATACAAAAAACATACAATAACAAAAAAGAATCATTCAAAAGGTAATATGCCTAATTGTATAAAATGATTTTCTTGAATTATATGTATATATTACTACAAACCATTAATTTATTAATATCAATTTTTTTATATTTAGTTTTCATATATCATTGTAAAACTATTTTATTACTTTTTCCAGGAAGATTATGAAAACCCCAAATGATCAACACGCTGATATGTGAAACATGCCAGTAGGAATGTCCAAAAAAGTGTATAAGGAGATGGTAAAAGAAATGAACATAATTGCATCACAGGAGGAGCCATCTCAACAATAACATGCTTCAAATGTATGTGATCATGATTGACTTTGTACTTATAAAAAAATAATTTAGCATTAAATATTGATTTTCAAGTATTTTATTGCAAGAAAGAAAACAAGATGGAACTCATTCAACACATCAAGCATGATGACAAGGAATAAAAAGGTTGATTTCAAAGTTTGTGAGTAATTGTTAATATTTTCTTATAACAAATCAAGGATTCATTTTTGTATATTTTAAGTTATTTTACAACAATCATCCTTGAAAGTCTTCAAATAGGTGTTAACATATAAAGAACATCCATTGAAAGAATTGATTGACATTGAGTTAAATAATGGTTGTGAGTATATGTTGGCCTATCAAAAATTAATTGTGGAATTTGTAATTATCTATGTTGTTTTTCTTCTCTTATTTTACAATTAGTAGAAAAAACAAATCCTTTATATTAAATATATGATTTATTATTGGGTATAAAACTTGCAGGAAACAAAGTATGGAACTACACCAATAGAAGAGTTGTTGAAAAAAGGCATGAGATTTGGTTTTGAAATAATGTGTATAATTCATGAGTCACTTCTTACTATGATACATTGCTTTTTGATTTACATTGACGTATATTATTTATTTCAATTTTCATTATTCTC
Organism: Pinus tabuliformis; assembly: GCA_031772625.1. Taxonomy (NCBI): domain Eukaryota; kingdom Viridiplantae; phylum Streptophyta; class Pinopsida; order Pinales; family Pinaceae; genus Pinus; species Pinus tabuliformis. Next base: position 744,129,328 of record CM062807.1, on the reverse strand, counting down.
ACCAATGTAGATACGATCATTACACTTTATTTTTATGTTTGCAGATGGAACTGCAAGATCAAGAAGACGAAAAAAATTGATGCAATCAACAAAACATTCCTCCAAATAACCCAATTCATGGAAGTAACTCGAGCATTGATAGCAGTTCCAACGAAGAATGATTGTCAATTTGGATATCAATGCAACCTGTTGTATTTTTGAAATATTTGTCTGTGAAAATCAAACATTTTGTTTAATGTAATGGACATAGTGTCCCAATTGAAAGATAATGGATTACTAATAACAATCCCATTTTGTATGACAAAGAGGTTCTTATTGATATATAATAAAATACATTTTAATTTATTCTATTGTGTTATTCAATGCCATCGTGAAATGCTACACCACTGATTAAATATATGGATGATTAAATATTATAATGAAGAGATGCAAAATCTGGTAATACAAAAAATTAATCCAAACATCATATACATATGTAGTAATCAAATTTTAATTTTTATGAATATTGTTATAAGATATATGTTGATTTTTCAATGAAAAACGGATTTAAAAAATTACAATAATTGCACTGTCACATATTGATCTTTCAAAAAAAGAGAAAATATCATTCAAAAAATGGGCATGTCTATAACCTATAAAAGCACATGTGTGTTTTGTCATATAAAATCACTATGATGACATCTCTTTGCGTGCCTAGTGCCTTTTAAGAAAATGAGAGAACCGGTGCATTTATCCCTTCAAGCGTTGGCCTTGTTTGAGATTAACGGTCGAATACATTATAATTCTTAACACATTATTTCTTTCATATAACTAACTTCTCGGTCCTACACAATATTATTTCTAGCTTGATGCCTTAAGAGAGTGAACAACATTGGTATTTTTGTATAGCTAACAAAATGAGGCATTTGTACTAATGACATGCATCGACACTGCAAGTTTAAAAAAAGCACTGGGACAACAATTATTTTTTGCGTTCCCCAGTGTCATTCCTTAGAACAACGTCCTTAGGCTTTGTATCTCTTAGCACCGGTGCGATATATATTACAAACTCATATTCTTTGCATTCAACGCCTCAATGCTTTTAGTTATGTATGTTGCCTGGTGATTTTATGTATGTATCAAATTGGTTCTACTTGTTCCCTTAAGCATACAAAAAAAAATCGCTAGAACCTTCGGTCACCCAAATTTTTTCATTTGTAATGAAGTTCCATTAAAACATTTGCTATACTAAATAGATATTTTAGCAGATTTTTTTTGACAATTTTTGTCAATTTTATAACACTAAAAACCTTCTTTATATCCTCCGCTAGAAGGTATTTTCCTTGTAGTGATATAACCACACTAATCAACTAGAATGTATCATGCATGTGACTACAACAACAAGAGAATGACATACATGTACATAACCATAATGATTATAACAAACATTAACCATTGTACCCGCATGCTAGAGATACAAACTTGTATGACAATCTTCTCTTACCCTAAGGTCCAATGTTACAACCTCACTTTGATGATCTACATCTTCTGCTCTATGTCAACTAACACATTAACACCATGATAACACAAACTACAACAATGACTATCACAATGTGTGCATAACAATCACATATACAAGTAACATGCATGCATGAAAAACACATTCAGCCCATACTGTCCAAGTGTTCAAATTGTGCTCTGATACCAATATGTGGTATCAGATAACACATAAAGAGAGTGCAACCTGCTCTGATACCACTCTATAACCACCCCTCCCATATCTACCCACTTCCACCAGCCTACCAAGGTAAACATGATATGAGGGCTACTATGACATGACTGAACCTCCTAAGTATAGTTAAGAAAGTGGAATTGAAAAACTGAAACTTTACTAACCTTCCTTGGGAGCTACAGGATCCCCATGAGCTAAACAACCACTTCAGGTGCCCAGACCCTGAGCTAGACTACTTTTTCACTACCCTGGACTCCCAGTCGCATGCATAAGCCTACATCCATGCGATTGTAGGCCTCCAGTTGCATGTATAAGCATGCAATCCAACGAATATAGTCCAAAATTCCTAGTTTTGTGTCTGCAACCGCGAAATTTGTGCCACCTTTTCAGGGCTAGACTCCAGATCACTACCCAGAACTTGTTGAAAATTTACAAAACAATAAATGACACAAAAATAGATCATCTAACACAAAACTTGATTAAGGAATTGGCTTGACCAAGCCTAACCATGACAAACATTTCATCAAACATGTGGTAGACATGTAATCTATAGGCTATAAATGCATATCTAAGCATAGGGGTTTGATACTTATCTGAGAATCATCAAGCAGGTCTAATTCCCTCTCATAATATCTGCAATAACATATATTAGTTCATTCATTCATTGATCATTCATTTACCAATCAAAACATGATGAGATCCATAACTAATGTCTATCATAAAACCATGCTTATAACTAGCATATAACCAGAGTAATAACAATGATAGAACAACCATCAAAACCACCTAATAAAATGTATAAATACTCATAAAATACTAGAGGAATAGAGCTCTTATTAACATATGTAAAATCCAACCAAGTCGGGGACTTCCACATACCACTCGACTATAGATTGGGCTACATCAAATCATTCTTTTAGCCAATCATCCCTGTGCCATATTCCAAGCATGCATGTGGGACTTGAAACAAAAAAACCAGGGATTTTTCAAGCTTTACCGCAATCCTGCCAAAATTGGTCAAGATACTCCTAGGCTCGAAACCCTCACTTATACAACCATGATTTATCACAATCTCGCCATTACTGATCAAGGGATTCCTAGGCCCAAACAAAGAAACATACACTACCAGGCTTAATCGCAATCCTGCCAAAATCAATCAAGGGATCACTAGGCCCTAAACAAGCATGGATGCCTCTAGATTTCTTCACCAATACCTTCAGGAATTTTCTTGTCTCCACCCTTAGGCTTTACCACATATCCCACCATTACCGGTCAAGGGATTTCTAGGCCCTTGGGAATTTTCCTGAGACCACCTCACCTAGTTCCAAAACCATCTGACAATCCAAGCTCAACCAAAGAGATAACTCCATCACACTATGACTATCAGGAAATGGCAAGGAAAAGTTGAAACCACTTCCACACCTGGAAAAACCCATGTCAATGACAACAAGAGAACCAAATACACACACGTATGTACCATGCATGCCAAAACTAACAAGAAAATCATACATGCAACTCGACACCTACAAAGAAATCCAGTTATAGCCACTTGATCCAATCTTCCTTGCTTGATCTTTGGTTCCCTTTGTTTTCTTGTCCTTCCTTTTGCCTTCCTTTCTTCAATGCTAGAATGCTCCAAGAATGCTCTAAGTGTGCACGAGTATGAGAGAGAGAATAGAGAGAGCTCCAAGCTAAAATTGACCAAAGTCTCACACATTGACAAAAGCCATGAACTGATCTTCATAAGCCATTTTTTTCAATGAGGCCTCTATTTTCTTCAATTTCTATTTTTCCTTCAATTTCTTCCTCACATGCAACATGTGATCTTTCACCTTCCTTTTCTCCTATTTTCCATTATTTCCATAAATATAAAACCAATTAATGCATCTATTTCTTTTCAATGCCTTTGCCAATTTCCTTGAGCCACAATAAACCAAATGAACACCTGCTAGGATGTTTTACCCAACGCTCAGCTTGAAATACATTTCCCATGACCTTGGTCTTATTTTTGTCTTTATTAACTTTATTACATGAATTTTTAACCTAGAGTTGTTACATATATGCTCCATTATTCACTTCAAATTCTATATGAAGTTTCTTTCCAATCTACTCTACTTATAATCTTGTTCACTTTAAAATACTTAAAAATATTTTTAATAGATAACATGGAGAGGATGTTTCATTAAATTTGATAAAAAACTTGGGAATGGTTAGGTAAAATTCCTAGGTAAGTAAAGTAACTAAAATTGATTATATCATATTTGCTAAATTATCTTGAATAATATTTTAATGGATCAAGTTTGAAGAGTTATTTTTAATATCAAATTGAAAGGCTTATTTTCATTCAACCCTTCAATGATAAAATGTATTTTAATTGATAAAAAAATAAAATATTTAAAAAATATATATATATATATTTTAAATAAAATATCTTTACACTTTTCTACAATGTTGAAAGCCAACCCATTATCAAATAAACCAGATTTAATTTGATTTAATTTCAATTAAAAATAATAATAGTTATATTTTGTAATTTCAAATATGATGTTTTAATGGTCTATGTCAACTTCAAAAATAAAGAATATATAAATAGTTAACCATGATGATAACAAAGTCTTAGGAATATTAAAATAATAATTATAAAGCTTCACACACACAAGGACACACATATAAGATATATTTTTTTAAGTGAATACTACCTATTGGACTTATATCTTCAATGTATCACAATCATACTTAATTATTGGAATAAAGGTATAGGTAGAGTTCATTTAAAAAAAGGAATTGTAATAGATCTTGGGTCTTTTTTATTTTTTTATTATCAAAATAATATTAAAAAACTATAAAAAGAGTTCACTTTTTTATTTTTTTATTGGGTGATAGGAACACATATTTATCATGATTGCATTCATTTTTTATTAATTAGGTTAAGGATGATATGATTTAGAGCTTTTCATTTTTTATTAATTAGGTTAAGGATGATATGATTTAGAGCTTTTCATTTTTTATTAATTAGGTTAAGGATGATATGATTTAGAGCTTTTTAGAGTACGTTATTTTTTTATTAAGGGTATTGATGGTTTAATTCAATTTTCAAATCATACAAAATTTTGTGGTAAAGTGAAAGTGGATGTTAGAGCATAATGATTTATTTTATTTATTTTATAGTTATTTTAAGAAATTAATTTAAGTATAAAAATATTATCCCAAGCATTAAGGATGTTGAGAATATGTTTTATTTTTCTTGAGATAAGGATAGAGAGGATATGTTTTATTTACTTGAGATAATTATGTTATTTATTTTATAGTTTTTTTAAGAAATCAATTTAAGTATAAAAATGTCGTTCTAAGCATTAAGGATATCGAGAATATGTTTTATTTTTCTTGAGATAAGGATGTCAAGGATAAGTTTTATTTTTCTTGAAATAAGGATGTCAAGGATATGTCTTATTTTTCTTGAGATTGGGATAAGGTAGAGGGAAGACAACTATAGGCATTCTCTAATATTTGACATTTAAATATTATCATAATAAGGTCAATATCACTAAAAACAATAATAAGAAAGTAAAAGAGTGTGATTAATAAAGATGCGTATAATTGGGAAAGAAAGAATGAATATATCAAAGATGTGATGATGTGGAAAATTAAATTAAAAGATCATAATTTGCGCTATCTTAATTTTAAATTTAGATTGTGTAACACCAAAAATGTTTATTTTGTGTCAATTCATAATTTACATTTAAACTTGCTCAAGAACATTTCACTAAACATAATAAACAAATTTATGCCAAACAACGAATTAACATAATTATGTGTGACACAAATAAAAAAATATGTTTTATATTTGCAACGAGATTGGCTAAATCTATATAAACTTAATAGATTATTGAAAAATTCTAATTTAATAATCAATTAAATGTTTCATTCTTATTAAATATCTATTACAATAATAAAAATATAAAAAACTACATACTAAGTGGTCAAAAAAACCAACATGTTAAAATAATAATCGAGTAATGGATATTAATTATCAATAATATAACTTATAGTAATTAAACACATAACGTTATCAATCCAACAAAATACAACATAGATAAAATATGCAAATCTAAAGAATCAGAAATTCCCTCATTTCTCTGTGTTCACTTAATGAGTTTTCTATACCATTAATCTTGCTAACAATTTCTCACGTTATTATAATTAAACATGTAAGCCTTTACTAAATATCTTGATATTTTGCAAAAACAACTTTAAAATTGGGTTGAAAATCATCATAATACAAGAAATTCTCGTAATAAAGTGAAGCTTTAAAAAAAAAAATGTGTCCAAACTTCTTTGAAAACCTTTCATTAAATAACACTTAAATGATACATAGTCCAATTCTTTCTATCACACACTCTCCCACGTTCAGTGGGGCCCAACCCTTTCATTCCTTACCATCATGAGACAATGTGAACCACCAAGAAGGAAGACTTGGACGATGGAATCCCTCCCGACTAGGTGTCCCCGTTGTTCCCTTTCCGTATTAGGTACTCATTTGGTTTGTTTTGAAAAGATGAAGTTCTCGTTTCATGGGACATTAAAAGATTATTGCGTTTGTGCTTGACAACGGAGCATTTGATGGAGGACTTTGGGTAATTATAAAATAAAGGACTTTGGGTAATTATAAAATAAAATATTATTAATTATTGTAGTGTTAATTATTTTTAATTTTGTTTTTTTAGCAGTGTGGTTTAAAATTTTATATCTATATTTGAATAGTATTAGAATGAGAATAATTTGTAGAATATTATAAAATTTTATATCTATATTTGAATAGTATTAGAATGAGAATAATTTGTAGAATATTATAGTTTTGATAAATTAAAAGATTAAAAAAATTAGGGCAAGAATATTTTGAAATTGTGATTTAGAAATGAAGGTGTATGTAAGATATTTTAGGAAAAATGTTTTTCATCTTCAAATTTTTTAGTATGTTAAAAAGACAAATTCTTTCAACCCAAAAGTTTTTAAAAATTGCTTAGTGATATGTTTTATTTATACATGGGGGTTTCACTGGGAGAGCAATATCATACCATGTGGTTCATATTCGGGGATATATATTGAGGGAAAAATGGCATAATATATTGAGGGATATATAGGGGGTATTTTTTTATCGGCATGTATAAAAAATGGAGTTCAAAATTAATGAAAAAATATAAAGGGTTATAAAAAATGTTAATAAATAAACAGATACCTACAATATCTAGTGGAAGTAGGGGTTTTTTAAATTGGGAAGGTGTATTGGGTTCATATTGGTAGGGATTAAATAATGTCATTTTAAAGGTATTTTCCAATATGTAGTCAAATTAGGGGTATTGTTTAATATGCCATGAACACACGTGATAGGTCAGAGGTTCATTGAGTGAAGCCCTTGTGTATTCGTAGGGGATTCACTTGTTAACCAACATATCATCACACATTCATAAACAAAGTTTTAAAATTGTGAAAATTAAAGTCAATATATTATAAGAATTTGGGGGACGTTAGATATGGGGGGCTTTATAAGTATTGATGGGTACAAGAATTGGTATCTCATAATAACAAAGGTGTTTTATTATAACAAAATATTGGGAAGCGGGTTAAAAAAGTATTTATAATGTACTTGTTAATATATATTGAAAATAGGGGTATTATTTAATATCCCACAAATGCAAGTGTAATGTCATCTCTTTGGTTTCACTAAGCAACTCGTGAGAGTTGATTGAGAATTGAGAGTTTGAATTTTTAATAATGTTGATTTTCTTTTGTATACTAGTCAAAATAGAGAGATAATTTTGATAATCTTGATCACCTCCTTATAGTATATTAATTTTCTTTTACCTTCTAACTCTTTATCACATCACTATTTTTCTTTATATTTAGATGTAATCACTTTTTTAATAATTTTTTTTATTATGTCGAGTGACTCATTTCTTGATTCTCATTGATTTAGCCAAAACTTGACATCTTTATGCTAACTTTTCTTATGTTATAGATGGTTTAGTTCTTAAAAAGTGTTTTTATATTCCATGTTATTTATCATGTTCATGTATATTAGGTATCTAATCATAATTATGGTCACAATGAAGGAAATATTTGTTTATATAAGAATGATAGAATAAAGTCCCCTTAATTTTGAAATTATAAATTATTACATAAGCTCTCTTTAATTTTGAAATTATAAGTTATTACATGCATTTAAATGTACTTTATCTTTTTAAATTATTTTTTAGAAATGTAATTATAAACTTCAAAATCATATAAAATAGAAAAATTATGATAGTTTCAAAAAAAAACCTTATTTCATAAGTAAAAATTCAATAATTTACCATTATTGCTAAGTTTATAATTAGCTTATTGTATTTTATTTATTTGTTTCTTAATACTATAATTTTAGTCTAATTTTAATTAAACTAATTATAGGCTAATTTTAATTAAACTTACGAGACATCACAATAAAATGATAAACCTTATGATCAACAAATTTGTTAAAAGTATTTATGTAAACCACTACACAACAGAAATGGGAGAGGCATGAATGAGACAAAGGTCATGTTCTCCATCTAGAAAATGATAATATTTAACTCTTCAATCTCACGCAAAACATAGTACTGTGGAATAATCTCAATGTCTAACTCTTCAATCTCACGCAAAACATAGTACTGTGGAATAATCTCAATGCCCACTAGGGCACCATTTTCTTGGGAGACCTTTAATTAGATTAAAAAATCATGAAACGTCCAACAAAAAATCAAAATGCATCACATCCAACACCATACAAGGATCTCAATAGTTGACAACTTGCTAAGGGACTATGGACCACTTGCTAAGACAAGAAAACCATGAGAATCCCTCGTTCCTCACTCTCCCAATCGAGATCCCTCTTTTCTCTGTCATTCAAGTACAGAGTATACGGCGTTAAGGGCTTCACAATACTTTCATAGTTCCAATACTCACAACACATTTTTATGTATTGTTTTGTTTTATCATTTTTTAATGTCGTGGTTTATTGTATTGGAGAGCGATATTAGTTATATTTTAGATTTAAGTGAGTTGGTTATTTTTCATGTAGAAATTATTCAAGAATAAACGTGTGAAAATAATAACGATTCTTTCATATCACCAAAGCTACGCTTACTTAATATATGGATTTACTTTATTACTCGTGTACTTTACCTTTTTTCCATAATCTAAACTAAAGTTTATTTTTTCATCATAAATTTAGTTAACTTTTTCTTTTAAAGAGAAAAATAAATTAATAATCTAAAATTTAAATATATTAAATAAAAATAAAATTATATTTTTTTATTAAATTATTTTAAGTAATCAAATTTTATAATAATAAATAATAATAATTTATTTTCAAAGTTTTAGTTCAGCTAACACTAATTAATGTATAATTTTTTTTTTAAATAATCAAATTTTATAATAACAAATAATAATAATAATTTAATTTTAAAGTTATAACTAAGCTAAACACTAAATTGGTGTATAAAACTTTCTTATTCTTGTAATAAGGGATTTATTTTTAAGTAGCAATAAGGGTGTCTTTGTTTATGAGTGGAAATATGTTCCCCTTAATTTTGAAGTGGCAAATTATTTTGTTGATAGCTTAAAACATTAGGTGAATCCCATACTAGAGAGTTCATACAAAAGCTCCATGATCTGCCTGGTCATTAAATGATGTAGAATTATAAAACTTTCTATTGCTGACAATATAAGAATCATTCTTTAAATAATTGTCACATCTTATACCGTAGGCGACAAGAAAATCTTATTTTTCGTTGCTAATAAAAAAAATATACGTATAACACCATGACTTATTTAATATATATAAACAAACTATAAAACTTTCATCATCTTAATATTTCAATTAATATTTTGATTATATATTACCAACTTAATAATTTCATTATTAAAAGATACTAAAATATAACTACATAACTAACCAACTTGAAATATCCTAAAATTCTTCCTTAATTTACACAAATACTACCCCATAAAAATTAAAAAAATCTTTTAAACTTGTATTCACAATACTACCCCATAAAAATAAAAAATTCTTTTAAACTTGTATTTGGTTGGAGTATGATGCTGGCAAGATTTGATCTCCGCTTCTGAATGCATGATGCTCCTCTGACAATTCCAAACATAAGAAGACACCAGTACGTTTGATCCCGCAGCAAAATTGTCCCTACCTTGTTTCTGGTTCTTAAATATATAAAGGATTGAAAGCTTCATTTCAATTTATTGAGAAATTAATAACATGACGTTCATATTATCAATCATTTGAGCGTCCCTGGAAGGCCATCAGATTCTTGGAAAGTTTCTTAAAAGACAAGCCAGAGTTCTTGTAATTTAGAAAGAGACACCACATGTTTCTCTCAGTCCTTGCATGTGGTTCGTATGGCTGCCTTAGATACAGCGTCGTATTCTAACTACGACCACTCAATGTCTTAGTTGTTCCATCATGTTCTACTTTGTATTTCTCGTGGTATAGTTTGTTGCAAACTGCAGCATTTTGAGAAACGCTTGTTGCAGGGTCACTGAAATTAAGTGGAGTCTCCATGTCAAATTTTGGTAATGATCGACACTTGTGGTGATTAATCTTTTCCCTTATATCCATTTCATACTTGTGGAAAAATTTTAAAACCCTAAAGGGAAGGGTGTGTGTATTGCACAGTTCCATTAACTACAATTTGGTTACAAAAATCTCATTATGGATCCTCTTTTGATGGAGTAGACTTGTTTTATGAATTTTCTCATTGCACTACCATTGAGTTGTGGCATAGAGATGAAGTTACTCCCAGACAATCTTCCATATTTTGAAATATGTGTGGCATTTGCTTGAATCGAAACAAGGACCAGATGGTTTTGAAAATACATATGGAAAGCATGGTAATAAGAGTATAATATATGGTTGTAATGAGTTATTATGGAAGGCTCTTTGGTTTTATGTAATTGGCAAATTGTCTAAACATGCAAGCCTAGTCTTTGGTTTATTGAAATTGTGGGGCTTGGAGGAGCGGGATGGAGCAGGGATTAGTTCAGCTTGAAAATAAGATGGCCAAAGGAGTTAATGATGGAAAACAAAAGAAAGAATAACAATGTACAAGAGCAACGAAGTCATGAGAAGGTAGGAGGTTCTATTGGCACGATGAGATAAGATGGGGATACCTTCAATTGTTAAGGATGAGTTGAAGAAATCGAAAGTCGGAAAATTCACTTTAGTTGTTTCCTCATATGAGTTGATGATAGAAAAATTTATTTCGAATGAATGAAAAAAATAGAAATCATGGAAATGTCACATCCTCAACTACATAAAATTTTGACAAATTATTTTAAAGAAAAGGGACCACCCCTAGCAATCAATACATGATCTCTCATGTATGAAAACACCCATCCAACTCATTTCACACTACATAATTTTGAAAGAAGGGAACTACAAAGAGTCAATATTCTAAAAATGTGGTCTATTAAAGTTCAAACTCTAGGAGTTGAACAAGTAGCTACAAGAAAGGTTGAGTAGGTTCATGACCAATTCTTAGCTTGGTATCTTTTTCTTCCTTCTTCATCGCTTCTACAAGGTTCCCAACTCCTTCATTCTATCGTCCAATTCATGTAAGGGTATAACCTACACTACAAGAGTTCAATGTTTCATTTTCTATCCCTTCTTCACCTAGTCACTCCAAAAACTTTATATCATATTTATTCTAAAGAAAAGTTTTTCCCTCCCTAAATCCATTCATGTGTTTTCTACTCAAGAATATTTTTTGGCCTAAAAATCTTGATTTTCAAATGAATGTACCATTGTGCATTCCACAAAGACAATATCAAAAATATTATTTCTACTCTTACCCATAAGCTGAAGTAATTTTTCTCAAGAATTAAAAAAATGTCTTACCCCAAGCCATTACATAAGCTCCATTTGAAACTTTGTGTGGCTTACCTTTAACACTTGAAGTGGTCCCTCTTTTCTATAAAAAAGAGATCAAAAGTCCTCAACATCTCTACACTTGTATCAAATATAATATAAGCAACTTTTTGAACCCCAAATTGATGAATCGAAGTTGAGAAAGCCTACAAACCCCTTCTAGGGTTTACAAGAACCTTGAGGTTGTGGAAGTTTTCTAGGATTCTAACTAGTTAGTGTACTTTGAAAATATTAGGGGATATGATAATGAAATTGCAATTAAATTTCTCTCGATTTCCAAAATGTGAAGATTCAACAATATTTTACAATTGTCTAAGACTTGGAGTTGCATGTAATTGAGGAAAGTACTAGAAGAATTTTAGGATTAACCAGGGTCTTACTTTCGCGCAAAGAGGAGAGGCATGTGGCTAGTGATGTTAAGAAACTTTTCTTTCTTATATATGAAGATTTAGTGGAAGAAAAAAATGAGGGAAGAGGGAAAGTTTAGCAAAGCCTTATCCTAAAGTGGCCTATATTAATTGTGAATGGAGGCTCATTGGGATATATATGCTTACCACTTTAGAATCCTAAATCAATTGAGACACATATTCAACCAATACCCTAAATAGAACCTCAACATTTCATATTTCAACATTACATACCTAAGTAATATGAGTGATAAGGTACTTTGAGAGGAATGAAATATGACATGGCCCATCATGGCATCATAAAGCTTATAGTTTGTGAGGCATTGGAAAATCATATTGTTAAAATCTCTTGAAAAATTTTGTAGATGAAGAGAGGCAGGCATACCTGGAGTCATAATAGACCATCCAAGGACAAAGCTCTAAAATGGATGTGAAGGGGAAGAAGAAGGAAAGAATAGATAGAAATTATAAAATGTAAAGGTCACAAAAGAATATCAAAATAACACAAACTGATAAGGAGGTGGTTGCCAACAAAATCAAATTACAGACACCACCTAACAGTCCATTTAAGATTAAAGAGAAATCCACAATCTAGGGAAAAATTATCCAAGAGGGATTAGACTAGGTTCCAATCCACTCCTAAAATGGGCACCCTCATTTCCTCTTCCATAATGCATAAGGAAGATTCTCCTAGCCTTACAGGGTTCCCAAGAAAGGCAACGGAGAAAGATAAGATAACAACACCTATAAAGAACACATTGTAATATGTTTTGAGGGATTTATAGGTTGCTGAGGCTGAGGCCATTCAATGGAAAAATATAGAAAAATTCAAGAAGAAAAAGGAGAAACAACAAGAAGGTAACAAAGAGAGCATAAAAAAATAATTGCACCAATTAAACGATAAACTTCATATTATGAAAATATAGGGAGAAGATGAGAACATGTAACTATAATTGGAAAATTAGACATTGGCATAAGAGTTAGAAAGAAACAATGGAAAGATTTCTACCCAAGCTGATATAGTAGAAATACTAGAGGTGTCCATAACTAGGATGACCTAACTAGCACAAGACTTGTTGACTTGCAGGAAACTTGTAACACCCCTGACACCTAGCTGATAAAGCATACAAACAACCACAACTATTTTTCTTTGCAGAAATAGTTGCATCATTCACACAAACTATCAACTCACTTTGTGTAATATTCATGCAACTATTAGACCCTTTCCCATGTGGATTCATAAAAATTGAAATTTCTCAATTTTTATGTTTGGTTTCTAAGTTGCAACCACTGATAACCTACATCTACTCATTAATAACATTTAACTAGCTGGTTCATTGATACAAGCTATATAGGCCATTTGCTTTGGTAAAATTCATTAAAAAGAACCATTTCATTTTCTTTTGGCACATGGATAGCCCATTCTAAGCACATCCACATTTATTAGCTAAGGATGCATTTTCTTATTAGTTTTTTGGGGCTAGAAGTGAGAATTTGTGTCTCAGTACTCTTCACATTTTACTTTGTGTGATCTAGGTGCATCAAAATAGATCATAATTCTCCTCCATTTCACTCGCTACTATTTTTATTTATTTATGATCAGAACAAAGAGACTATTGTCCCAGCTCTTCACATTTCACTTTGTGTGATCTAGGTGCATCAAAATAGATCATAATTCTCCTTCATTTCACTGGCTACTATTTTTTTTTTTTTTATGATCAGAACAAATAGACTATTGTCCCACAAATCTTGCCTTAGGATCTGCCAGATAGTGGAAAATATGAATGCAAATAGTTCCTATATCTTGTGACAATCAATCCTTTACATGGAATGGAAATGGTTGAGGTAGAGACATACATTACGCCCTATGCATGTTGATGAAGATCACAAGCCTATTGCAACAACTAGAAGCTTTTCTCCTAACGAGAGAAAAGCTTATAATAAAATTTTATAATAATAAATAATATTAATCTATTTTTAAGTTTTTGCCCAACTAAACTGTAATTAGTGTATAAAACCTTTTTAAATAATCAAATTTTATAATAATAAATAATAACAAATTTAATTTTAAAGTTATAACTAAACTAAACACTAAATTGATGTATAAAACTTTCTTATTTTTACGCCAAAAGATTTATTTTTAAACACTAAATTAATGGATAAAACTTCTTATTCTTACAAAAAAAAATTATTTTCAACCAGTAATTTCACTATTAAAATATAGTGAAATATACATACATAACCAACCAACATGAAATATGGTTAAGTTCTTGCTTAATTTACACGAATACTACCCCATAAAAATCAAAAATCTTTTAAACGTGTATTTGGTTGGAGTATGATGCTGGCAAGATTTGATCTCCACTTCTGAATACATGATGCTTCCCTGACAATTCCAAACATAAGAAGACACCATGACAATTCCAAACATAAGAAGACACCAGTACGTTTGATCCCGCACCAAAATTGTCCCTACCTTGTTTTTGGTTCTTAAATGCATAAAGCATCCAAAGCTTCGTTTCAATTTATTGAGAAATTAATAACATGACGTTCATTTTATCAATCATTTGAGCGAGGCCATCAGATTTTTGGAAAGTTTCTTAAAAGACAAGCTAGAAGTTTTTTGTAAAGTAGAAAGGAGACATATGTTTCGCTCAGTCCTTGCACGTTGTTCGTATGGCTGCCTTAGATACAGTGTCGTAGGGTTCACAAAGGTTAATATGGTCATGATATTTGAAATCGTGCTTGAATAAATAATGTAAGGTTAATTTATGGCTTAAACTACGAAGGCTTGAGTATATAAAGCTCTTTGGATTTATATAGTTGACAAAATGTTTAAACATGAGAGCCTAGTCTTTGGTTTATTGAAATTGTTGGGCTTGGACGAGCAAGATGGAGTAGCGATTAGTTCATTTTGAAAATAAGATGGCTAAAGGAGTTAATTATGGAAAGCAAAAGAGAATAGCAATGTACAAGAGCAGTGAAGTCCTGAGAAGGTTAAGTTAAGAAGGTAGGAGGTTGTATTGGCATGATGAGATAAGATGGAATAACTTCAATTGTTAAGTATGAGTTAAAGAAAGCCAAAGTCAACAAATTCACTTCAGTTGTTTCCTCGTTTGAGGTGATGATAGAAAAAGTCGTTTAGAATGAATGAAAAAGTGCAAATCATGAAAATGTCGCATTCTCAACTACACCAAATTTTGAAAAATTCTTTCAAAGAAAAGGCACCACGCCAAGCAATCAATACATGATCTCTCATGTATGAAAACACTCATCCAACTCATTTCGCAGTTAAGGGTATAGCCTACACTACATGAGTTCAATTTTTTCATTTTCTATCCCTTCTTCACTTAGTCAATCCAATAACTCTCTATCATATTTATTCTAAAGAAAAAGATTCCCCTACCCAAATCCCTTCATGTGTTTTATACTCAAGAAGATTTTTTGGCCTAAAAAACTTGATTTTGAAATAAGCGTACCATCATGCATTCCACAAAGACGCTATAGAAAAGATTATTTCTACTCCTACCCATAAGCTCAAGTCAGTTTTCTCAAAACTTAAGACAAATTCTTCCTCCAAGCCATTCTTTAAGCTCCATTTGAAATTTTGTGTGGCTTACCCTTAGCACTTGAAGTGGTCCCTCTTTTCTATAGAAAAGAGATCACAAGACCTCAACATCTCTACACCTTATCAAATCTAATATGAGAAAATTTTTGAACCCCAAATTGATAAATGGAAGTTTGAGAAAGCCTACAAAACCCTTCTAGGGTTTACAACAACCTTGAGGCTGCAGACATTTTCTAGGATTCTAACTATCTAGTGTACTTTGAAAATATTAGGGGGTAAGATAATGAAATTGCAATTGAATTTCCCTTGATTTCCAAAATGTGAGGATTCAAGAATATGTTATGGTTGTCTAAGACTTGGAGTTCCATGTAATTGAGGAAAATACTAATAGAATTTTAGTATCAACCATGGTCTCACTTTGGGACAAAGAGGAGAGGCAAGTGGCTAGTGATGTTATGAAACTTTTATTTCTTAGATATGAAGAGTTAGTGGAAGAAAAAATGAGTGAAGAGGGAAAGTTTACCAAAGCCTTATCTTAAAGTGGCCTATATTACTTGTGAATGGAGGTTCATTGTGATCTATTCTTACCACTTTACATTCCTAAATCAGTTGATACACCTATTCCATTAATACCCTAAATGGAACGTCAACATTCCATATTTCATTCTTACATACCCTAATAAATATGAGTGAGAAGGTACACTGAGAGGAATGAAAGATGCCCTAACCCACCTTGGCATCATAATGCTTATAGTTTGTGAGGCCTTGGAAAATCATATTATTAAAATATCTTCGGAAAATTTTGTAGATACAGAGAGCCAAGCATACCTAGAGTTATAACATACCATCCAAAGACAAATATCTAAAATGGATCAGAAGGGGAAGAAGAAGGAAAACATAGATACAAATTCTAAAAAGAAGTGTCCCAAAATAAGATAAGAATAGCACAAACTAATAAGGAAGTAGTTTCCAACAATATCAAATTACAAACACCACCTAACAATCCATTTAGGATTAAAGAGAAATCCACAAGCTAGGGACAAAGTATCCAAGAGGGATTAGACTAGGTCGCAAGAAAATCCTAAAATGGCCTTCCTAATCTCCTCTTTGACAATACATATGGAATATTTTCCTAGCCTTACAAGATTCCCAACAAAGGCAATGAAGGAAGATAAGATAACAACACCTATAAAGGACACATTGTAATCTATTTTGAGGGATTTATAAGTTGCTAACGCTGAGGCCATTCAATGGAAAATTATAGCGCAAGTCAAGAAGAAAAAGGAGAAACAACAAGAAGGCAACAAAGGGAAAACAAAAAAATAGTTGCACCACTTAAAGGAGAAACTCCATATTATGAAAATATAAGGAGAAGATGAGCACATGCAACTAGAAGTGGAAAATTAGACATTAGCGTAAGAGTTAGAAAGAAGCAAAGGAGATCTTGCTACCCAAACTGATATAGTAGAAATACTAGAGGTATCCATAGCTAGGATGAACTAACTAGCACAAGACTTGTTGACCTGCAGGAAAATTGTAACACCCCTAGCCCCTAGTCGAGAAATGATATAAACAACCACCACCTAGGTACTACAATTTTTTGGGTGGAAGCATATAAAACCTAGTATATTTAAAACCAGGATAAAGATGGAGCAGGGATTAGTTCAACTTGAAAATAAGATGGCCAAAGGAGTTAATGATGGAAGGCAAAAGAGGGAATAGAAATGTACAGGAGAATTGAAGTCATGAGAAGGTTAGAAAGGTAGGAGGTTTTATTGGGACGATGAGATAAGATGAGGATAACTTCAATTGTTAAGGATGAGTTAAAGAAAGCCAAAGTTGGAAATTTCACTTCAATTGTTTCCTCATATGAGGTGATGATAGAAAAACTCGTTTGGAATGAATGAAAAAAGTGGAAATCATGAAAATGTCGCATCCTCAACTACAAATTTTTTTGACAAATTCTTTCAAAGAAAAGGCACCACCCATAACAACCAATACATGATCTCTCATGTATCAAAACACTCATCCAACTCATTTTGCACTTAAGAATCTCGAATGCACTGAGAAAGTAAGAGTAGAAACATAATTTTGAAAGAAGCGAACTACAAAGAGTCAATATTCTAAAAGTTTGCTCCATTAAGGTCAAACTCTAGGAGTTGAATAAGTAGTTGCAAGAAAGTTTGAATAGGTTTGTGACCAAATCTCAACTTGATATCTTTTTCTTCTTTCATGACTTCTAAAAGGTTCCCAAATCATCCATTGTATCCTCTAATTCATGTAAGGGTATAGCCTACACTACAGGAGTTGAATGTTTTCATTTTCTATCCCTTCTTCACCTAGTCACTCCAATAACTCTCTATCATATTTATAATTCTAAAGAAAACAATTTCCCTACCCAAATCCCTTCATGTGTTTTCTACTCAAGAATATTTTTTGGCCTAATTTTTTATTTTTATTATTATTATTTTTTTTAATTTAATTTTTAATTTTTATTTTTATTTTGAAATAAGTGTACCATGATGCATTCCACAAATATGTTATAGAAAATATTATTTCTACTCCTACCCATAAGCTCAAGTTAGTTTTCTCAAAACTTAAAACAAGAGTCTTGCTCCAAGCCATTCTTTAAGCTCCATTTTATACTTTCTATGGCTTACCCTTAGCACTTGAAGTGGTCCCTCTTTTCTATAGAAAAGAGATCACAATACCTCAACATCTCTTTACTTTTATCAAATCTAATATAAGCAACTTTTTGAACCCCAAATTGATGAATGGAAGTTTGAGAAAGCCTACAAACCCCTTCTAGGGTTTACAACAACCTTGAGGTTATGGACATTTTCTAGGATTCTAACTATCTAGTGTATTTTGAAAATATTAGGGGACATGAAAATGAAATTGCAATTGAATTTCCCTTCATTTCCAAATGTGAAGATTCAAGAATATGTTACAGTTGTCTAAGACTTGGAGTTGCATGTAATTAACGAAAGTACTAACAGAATTTTAGGATCAACCATGGTCTCTCTATGGGACAAAGAGGAGAGGCATGTGGCTAGTGATGTTATGAAATTTTTCTTTCTTATATATGAAGAGTTATTGGAAGAAAAAAATGAGTGAAGAGGGAAAGTTTACCAAAGCCTTATCCTAAAGTGGCATATATTACTTGTGAATGGAGGCTGATTGTGATCTATGCTTACCACTTTGGATTCCTAAATCAGTTGAGACACCTATTCCATTTATATCCTAAATAGAACCTCAACATTCCATATTTCAATCTTACATACCCTAAGAAATATGAGTGAGAAGGTACACTGAGAGGAATGAAAGATGCCCTGACCCACCATGTCATCATAAAGCTTATAGTTTGTGAGGCCTTGGAAAATCATATCATTAAAATCTCTTTCGAAAATTTTGTAGATACAAAGAAGAAATCATTCCTAGGGTCATAACATATCATCCAAAGACAAATCTATATAATGGATGTGAAGGGGAAGAAGAAGGAAATCATAGATACAAATTCTAAAAAGAAAACGTCCCAAAGTAAGATAACAATATCACAAACTAATAAGGGAGTGGTTACCAACAAAATCAAATTACAAACACCACCTAACAATCCTTTTAGGATTAAAGAGAAATCCACAAGCTAGGGACAAAGTATCCAAGAGGGATTAGACTAGGTCCCAAGCCAGTCCTAAAATGGCCACCCTAATCTCCTCTTCCACAATACATATGGAAGATTCTCCTAGCCTTATAGGATTCCCAACAAAGGCAATGAAGGAAGAAAAGATAACAACACCTATAAAGGGCACATTGTAATCTATTTTGAGGGATTTATAAGTTGATAAGTTTGAGGCCATTCAAATGGAAAATTATAGTGCGAGGCCATTCAATGGAAAATTATAGCACAAGTCAAGAAGAATAAGGAGAAACAACAAAGGGAACACAAAAAAATAGTTTCACCACTTAAAGGAGAAACTCCATATTATGAAAATATAAGGAGAAAATGAGCACATGCAACTAGAATTGGAAGATTAGACATTGGCATAAGAGTTAGAAAGAAGTAAAGGAGATCTTGCCACCCAAACTGATATAGTAGAAATAGTAGAGGTATCCATAGCTAAGATGACCTAACTAGTGAATGACTTGTTAACCTGCAGGAAAATTGTAACATCCCTAACCCCTAGCCGAGAAATGCTACAAACAACCACCACCTGGGTACTATGATTTTTCTAGTGGAAGCATATAAAACACAATATATTTAAAACCCTGACTTATCTTTGGGGCCCTTGTTACGACACTAGCCCACAATCAGTATTTTATGTCCATATAATACAACTATTTTCCTCTAATTATTTGTACCAGAGTTACCATGGTTTATACTTCTACCCAACATCAACTTGTAAATTCATGCAATGCAATTCTGCATGCACAATCCATGCAATACCTAACACACATTAATCAAATTAGTCATTATTTGTCCACATTAATTCATTTATGGACAATGGAAATATCAATTAGCATTCACGTAACATAATATAGACTAGGGTTTACAATTCATGGCACATAAACACAATTCTTTACACATGGACATTTATCTCAAATAGAAGGCCAACTAGATACAGACCTTTCACATTTACCCTAGCCATAGGCTATGCAATTCTTAAAATTTAAACTGCGAGTGACCCCTGATTCACACCTTGAACTTCATGGGAAATGGTTTATACACCGCGTATCAAACCACATACTCTAGCCAAGGTAACAACCCCAGTAGCCTCAGTCTCCAACCACATGCTCATGCTCCCTTCGACTTACATCTAAGTGGAGCAACCCTTCTTTGCACTAAGTAGTCCCTCATTAGTTCCCACCTTCCAGGACACCTTATATCTATCCAAGGATGGTCTCAGCCCTGTGGCTTCTAGGAGCTCCTGCTACTCTCTAGGGCTTCCATACCAAACTGAAATAGATCCTGGTTAGTTACATAGCCCAAGCATAGGGTTCACTGACTAGTCACCAAAACCAAGTTCACAAGAATCCTTTGCGTCCATCCCTAAATGCACCCCCTCACAGAAAACATTCCATAGTTTATATATGCATGGCTTGTTATTTCCATGTGGCACCCCTCCAAAGCCATATGGGTCTTAGTGCCTTCTCACTAGAAACCATAACATCAACCCTATTACCATTTTCCATGGAGTATCTCCCCCCATCTATAGTCAGCCATTTATCATATATATATATATATATATATATATATATATATATATATATATATATATATATCTAGAGAGAGAGAGAGAGAGAGAGAGAGAGTTTACATCATGATCACAATCCCAGACTCTCCACCCTCACATCCATTAAAGCCATATATCCCCAAGCATGTTGGCCCAAAAATATATACACATATATGCATGGCCACGCAGGCCCCGAAAATAACCTTGGCTTACTATCCTATTAATTATATGTATTTTTCTCACTAGCCTAAATATTAAATGTACATATATTTGCATCAGTGGGGTCGAGCAAGGGTATTACAAAACAAAATAAGGTGTACATACTTTTTCTTAAGGAATAATGAATTAACATGTTAACTTTAGAGTAGAAAATCTAAAGGAATTTGTTAATGTATTCCAAGAAAGTGAATATTTCCATTCCACATCCTTATAATTAGAGCTGAAATTCATATCCATGGAATGCTTGTCTCATGGCATTTTCATCTTAGATTTAGCATGAAGAGATGAGGGTTCTTGAATTAAAATAGTATAGGGAAGAGGAGTTACACAACCCACTTTGGATCAAGGTGGAAGCCCCAAATCTAAGGAAAATATTAGCCCTCCATAAAATCCTTACCTTAAAATAGATGTAGCATCAATCTTGGAGGAAAATAAAGTTTGGGCCATTTCCCACATATAATATACCATAATGTTGCTAGGAAATGAGGTATCTCAAGCTTCTGAAAGGAGATGGCACTCACTCCCTCATGGTTTCCAAATCATAGAACCTCATTCATCTAGAACTCTACAAGCCCCATTTTTAGTGCCACACTTTACAAGGAGTCCTTTAGGAAGCCAAAACTGAATTGAATTGGGTTAAGATTCAAACCCACCTTATCTTACATCCTTCACCACTAACAAATGTGATTAGGTAAAAAGGTAAGGAAAATTAGGCATAGATTGAGTAGGCTAATGGTTATTATAAGAAAGTGGTCATTCAAATATATAGCACGGGACATCATGCAATGGTACAAGAAGCAATAGTAGTAGTTTTGGGAGAATTTAACAACAAGTTTGTTTCCATGAGCATGTCCAAAACCTTAAATTGGGAGATCATGATGGGCCCCAGATTATAGATCAAAAGGCTATCCATAACTCATTTGACCTCTACTTCTACTTTAAAAACTCACTTTTTTTAACATAATCAATATATAGGTATGGTTTTTGTAATTAAATGTCAAGTGATTTCAGTTTGGTTAATTATATTATTTATGTTTCAATTCAAAATATATATGCATAGGTTAAACTATCTCTAGTAGGATGAACCCACATGAGGATTTTTGCCTCAATATGCTTAAGGAAAAGAAGGGGTCTCATACGCTCACCTATTATTAGGAGATAATAGTCCTTCGTAACACCTATATTTCACTCACACAAACAACAAGAGCTAGGTATTATCACCTAAAAATCTCTCACAGTGTAACACAGGTGGTTGTCAAGAATATTAGTTTTTACTAAGAGTTTCCATATCTTTTACGAAATTGCATGTGTTGACATTACCCTTTGGAAATATTTTCACTATTGAAGAAGGTTTTGAACTTCTTGACTTTGAGATGGAGTAACAAGAAGGACCCTTCTTAAAGGGAATGGAGTAGGCTCACTTTTCTTAACCTAATCCACTTTGTAGAGTTTACTTCCCATTATTTTGTTTCTTATGTGTTTTTGACTACTCACATGTTGATACATTTAGTATTGATTTTGTGAGATATATTTTTCTTTATGCTAACCTTAACTATTTATTTTGAGTTATATTGGTCTAGATCCTTATACAACAAGTTGGATTTTTCTCAATCACTTAATAAATTGAATCAAATAGATTGATGACTCCCCTTGGGTTAAATTATCCATTTACACTCTCTTAGTTGCTTGTTATGTTCCTTCTCTTTGTTAAATTTTCATACAAATTCTCTAGTAGGCTATTAATTGAGTATATTTTACCATTTTTCTACATGGATGGTTCATGTATCTATTGCAGAAATAGTGGCATCCTTCACACAAACTATCAACTCACTCTATGTAAGATTGATGCAACTATTAGTCCCTTTGCCATGTGGATTCACAAAATTTGTAATTTCTCAAGCTTTTATGTTTGGCTTCTAAGTTGTAACCACTAATAACCTGCATCTACTCATTAATAAGATTTAACTAGTTGGTTCATTGATACAAGATACATAGGCCATTTGGTTCAGTAAAATCCATTAAAAAGAACCATTTTATTTTATTTTTCCACATGGATGGACCATTCTAAGCACATCTGCAGTAGAAGTGAGAATTTATATCTCAGTATGATCTTCACATTTCACTTTGTGTGATCTAGGTGCATCAAAATAGATCATAATTCTCCTCCATCTCACCTTCTTCTTCTTTTCTTTTTTTTTATTATTATTTTTTATTTATGCTTAGAACAAAGGAACTATTGTCCCACAAATCCTACCTTAGGACCTACTAGACAGTAGGAAATATGAATTCAAATAGTTCCTAGATCTAGTGACAATCAATCCTTTACATGGAATGGAAATGGATGAGGTAGAGGCATACCTTACACCCTATTCATGTTGATGAAGATCATAGACCTATTGCAACAACTAGAAGATTTTCTCCTAACTAGAGATCCTGGTTCAATTCCTTAGTCCCAACACCCACACAAATAACCAAAACATTATGATTATTTTCCCTTCCAAAAAGGAAAATTGGACTACATACCATATATAATCATATAAAAAATGAACGTGATCTCATGAACACAAAAATGTAGACAAAGAAATAAAATTTACATTCATATAGAATAAAATTACAACAAATATGTATACCTTCTAGCGTTGAGTCCTTCTCTAACCTATTGTTTAGCGTCCCTTGTCTCACACATAAAACGATTACATTAATGGACCTATTCTAGTGGTATTCATTTAGCAAAAGGTTTTATAACTATTTTCTTCTCATCCTTCACCCTCGAGAGAGTCTCATTAGAAAGGCATTTCCTGGATCTGGGAGGCGGTATTTGGACACTTAGGGCCACGAGAAGTAAGAAAGCATCCATAATTATTGAACCCAAGCCAATTCATGCCAATTTAGGTCAAACTAATCCTCTTATAATTGAATTCTCTAGAAATTATAGGCTTTGTCGCTCTCAATCTTATGCAAAATTGTATATTGTACATAGGTTGCATACTAGCAAGGGAGAAATGGTATACATGGAGATAGTTGACATGGGAGTAATAGATTACCTATTTTGGCACATTCAAGGGTGATGAAGGGTTCATTTAGGCTAACAACGAAAGAGGTTTGAACTAAGGCTCCTCTTACTGAGGTGAAGTGGAAAATAGGGTTATAACACTACATACATAAAAACACTTCACATAACATTAATTAGGTAAGAGAGGGACACAACCCATATATATGCACATGTTCTTTTTTTTGGAAAGTTTTAATTTCATATAGTTTAATTAGAAAAAGTTAGGATCCCACGAATTCTGCACATTCCAATTTAACATATTAGATTGGCACCAATATATTTGCACACAACCACCTACACACAAATCAAGCTCTTTTAGGTCCATTTTTGACAAGTATGCTCTTCTCCTTCTACCCTTAAGTGATTTAGGGGAATTATAAAGCTGGTAGTTATCTACAATGATCATTTTTCATTCGCACACTAAGTTAAATGAGTTGAACCACCTCCCCAAATCTAAACCTATTTAAAAACAACCTTGATTCAAATAACTAAGCTCCTTATTGTGAGGTCACCAAATAATATTTAGCTTAGATAAGACTTTGCATTTAGGCATCTAAACAACTCCCCTTAGCCATTTTCATTTGAGACATAGAATTTTTCTTTTTAACGAGCTTAAAATCCTTCATCATTTATTGTGAAAATCCCAATGGTAGGAAGAAACCCTTGAATGGGGTAAGGATTAGACTTGAAAATCTTCAAGCCTCATTAGGTATCTCAACTCCTGGTGAGGGTTTTAGATAAAAGGTTGACACCTAGAAGCATATATTATCTTATGTCCATTGATGAAGGTAACTTAGTGGCCAAATCATAAGACATCTACTTGAGCTTCCAGGTGAAAGGTTCAACTACACCTGGAGGAGATTTTGAACAACTATTAGAAAATGTTTCCTACCATTTTAGAATGTGCTCCCAATTCCCTTGATTATAACCCTCCTTTTAACCTTCACTATCTTTCTTCCAATGAATTATTTCCTTACTATTGTAAGCCCTTGGAATGCCTAATTAATTTTTGAATGGAAGGATGCTAGGTCTTATAGCACATCATGCTTTTATGTTGTGTTTCTTTTCATCAACATGAGAGAATTGTTTAACTAATAAAAACATTGAACTACATAAAAATTAAAGAAAAATTAATAAAAACATACTTTACTCATTTTCTAGTTATGGTTATAATACTTTGACACAAACAACTTACTTTGAAACAATTTCTAGCCCCCTCACTAAAAAAAATCACTTTATCACAACTAGAGAACCATAGGGGACCCTCTAACACCTCAACATTCTTGATGCTTATGAGGCCTCCCACTAGTGTTGCTAGGTGTTCCTACACTTACTACTTCATTGGCTTATCCTAATCTTCAAAATTCGCCTCTTGATGCCATGTTGTTAGGATCATTCATGTTAGGAGCAAATTTTCTTGGTACCATGTCAACTCACATAAACCCTCATTTTCACACAACTAGCAATCATCAAACTCACTTAATGGTGCCTGCAACTGCCAATTTCCCATTTTTAACTTCATTGAATCTCCGAATTTTATAAAAAATTACAAATGACCCCATTTCTCACCACTATGCATTGGCTCCCATGCCAACCAAAATTCTTCTAATGTCCCAAAATTTAAAGGGAAGTTAGGTGGATACCTAACCAACCACATTATAACATTTCATTTGTGGTGTTTCCCCAACAACATCACTGATGTCTCAATTCACTTGAGACTCTTTCAATGAATCTTAACTAGCCCCTTGTCTAAATGGTACATTAATGAAAAAGTTAAGACTCATAGAAACTTCACATCCCTAGCTAAATAATTCCTCGCCTTCTTCCAATTATTAGTACACCATGACATAAGATTGGAAATTCTCACTATGTTTAGGAAAAAATTATCCACTGATGTTTCCAATCATGTCCAGAAATGGAGGAGATGCCATAGAATTTGCAAAATTAATTTTCTAATGAACTTCTTCTATAATTTTTTTCTCATATCCCTTTTACCCATCATCATGAAAAATGTAGCCACCACCATGATTCAAACCAAGGAAGAAGCCACTTTAAAAAATCAAATTTCATTGACTTATGCTTAGTTGCCCGGATCACAGGGGATTCACCCAGTGAACTTCTGACATATCACGTGCGTTCATGGCATATTAAACAATACCCTTAATTTGACTACATATTGGAAAATCCCTCTAAGAATCAAATTATTTAACCCCTAAAAATATGAACCCAATACATCTTCCCAATTAAAAAAACCCCTACTTTTACTAGATATTGTAGGTATCCAATTTTTCATTAACATTTTTTATACCCCATTATATTTTTTCATTAACTTTGAGCTCCATTTTTTATATTTTCCAATATAAAAACTCTTTATCCCCTATATATCCCCCATTGAATATATTATGTTATTTTTTCCTCAATATAAATCCCCCAATTTGAACCCACATGGTATGATATTTCTCCCCTTGTGAAGCCCCCATGGTTGGGATACCTCTACATAGTAAAAGACACTTTAAAAGCTCAAAATTTCAAGTTGACTTATGCTTAGTTCGGATACCTCTACATAGTCATCCATGTGGTCCTTTCCCTCAACCATTCAATCAACCCAAAGTAGGTACATCTAATGTTTACCATGGACTCATTGGGTCTATCTCATAACTCAACCCATATGGAGGAAACCCACCAAGCTACAGTAACAACCCTTATCTAAAACATCATGGGTTGCATCCATAATTTCCATACATGATAGGACTATCATTTCCTTCCATGGCAATGAAAAGGGAGAATTATGCCAACCCACCTATCACCCAAATGCCTTCTCATGGCATGAAAGTTGGCCCTCCCATGTAAAGGTCCTCCTACTTCACTCATTGGACCAATGACATAATGTAATGTGTTTGGGAACCCCATGTAAAGTAACCCATACTATCTCTTCCTCAGTACACCTCAAACCAATGCAATGACCCCACACCCTCAACAACATGTTTGGGTTAACCTTCTCCCATGCAATAACAATAGGCTTTTGAGAAAGTTGACATAGACAATCTTCATTCCTAGCCAAATAATGGGAAGAGAAAAGGGAATGATAAACAAAAATGAAACCAAGGATAGGGACAAATACACAACAATATGATTTACAAACTAGGGACAACACCATTAGTGGAAACCAACATCCAAATCTTTGTACCAATAACCCACCAAAGAAAAAACAAACTTCACACTAACTTCCCTTATGCATTATGTATGGAATTTGGGTACTACATACATGATTCCCCCCTTCTATTTGACTTCATATGAATCAAGTAAATCATGTGAAATCATGGTTCAAACACTCTGGAACAACATATAGTCCTTTAGAATCCTCTTCCAATCAAGGCATCGTGACAACCCAATAGGAAGCAAGTCCATCTAGCCAACGTCTAGGTCCCTATGCCTAATCATATATACATACATACATACATATATATATATATATATATATATATATATATATATATATATATATATATATATATATATATTTCCACTTGCCTACTCATAACTTCTAGTACAATATGTCCTCTGAGTCTAATCCTAAACCCTTTATATAGAAAACTATATACCAAAACATGCCTTTGATGATCACACATCCTAGTAGTGATATTATCTCACATATAACAAAGGAACTTCTACCATATACCTCTCGTAACCCTCATGAAAAAACAACTCACTGTTAATATAGTATTGTAGATGATTTGGTTCAATCCTAAGATAATGCAAGCCATTTGATAGTGTTCTAGATAACACTTCATGTATGACAATTATATAGACAATAAGTATAATAACATATATTTGCAACAACATCTTCCCAATTTTCCCAAAGGCACCTCCCATGATGTTTCCATAGGAAGTTGTTGCCTCAACTTTGCTAAACCTTAAGAGAATGTCAATAGAAGCATTCACCAACATGCAAATGAAGATAATGAGAAAAATGATAATAGTACAATATGTTTGATTCATCAATCTAAACTTCTCAAAACCATTGTGAATACTGGATAATTGTGTATTGTGATCTTTTATTGCATCCCTATTGTTTTCATCAACAAAAATAGTTATGTCCACACCATATCTCTTTGCCAATATTGTAGTCGTTGCCACAACATGTTTTGTACCCTCTGTAAGATATGAGTTGCTATCAGTAATGGGAAAAGGTACATGCTTAAATGGTGATAATTATGTTGCAGTTGTACCATCCCTAGATGCTTTCACCTCTGCACTTATTTTAAGATGCATCCACTTTACTATTGTGGTGCTCACCCTCTTCCAAGAGGGTGAATCGAGAAGGGGAATTTGGTGAATTGTGAACAAACCCAAAATAGGAGATTTAACAATGTGGGCCACATGGAACATTTGTCTTGAATTTATGGCTTGTACCCCCACTACCAATTGTGTGATCACCATTTCCATGCAGAAATTGTATAACCATTGAAAAAACAAACAAATATCATGGTCCAAAGATGCAAGTTGTCACTGCAAGATTTTAAAAGTAAAATGTGGATCCATATGTCCTTTCACAAAGCAAGGTTTATTATTTATGCCTTTATTGAGTTACAATACCATGGGTGAATACACTATCCATATACCATGGGTAAATACAATGGGCGAATACCCTTTTCCATTCAAATCATACCCCTAGGATGAAATGCATCATCAATCATGTTTTCTCCCACATGAGACATTTCTACACAACCTACTAAAGTTTGTGTTGTTGAGACCAAATATTTTATTCCCCATAGTCACATAAATTGGTTACAAATTCCAATCCCCATTCTTGATGCATCTGAAGAAGGAAATATTGTTAATATCTCCCATATTATCAATGTGGACATTCAATTATGCATCATCAAAGAAATCCTCCTTGTGGTAACTAATTCCTAGGAGGAGGCACTTTCCTAGAATTTTTTTATATCTTCTTCTAGTCATACGTCGATATTCCTAATGTTGACCATACCATCATATAACATTTAATCAACATATTTTCCTATTTTGTTCCAATTCAACAGAGGTAGCAACCACTACACCCTTCTAAAGGAATGGTCATTAATTTTGAAATCAACAAGATTCACAAAGTTGAATTAATTTATCCTATTATTTATACCTCTTGGGTCTCAAATCTTATCTTTATGATGAAAGAATAGGCTACCATTCATATATGCACTAATTTTAGACATATAGTCCAATCAAGTCTTAAAGGAAACCTTCCAACTACATTCAACGTCCAAGTCATTGAAATTGCACTACGGATGCGGCCCTCTCCCTCATGGGTGTTTTTTAGGTTACAATCAAATCCAAATCCACCATATGGATTGGTACAAAAATACATTCACCACACCATGGGAAACCTTCACATATCACATCATGCCCTCCAGTCTTAAGAATGGTGAAACCAGATTCCAATGAAAGATGATCCATCTCTTTCAAAATATTTCTCATCTCATTCTAGCTTACTTAGATGACCTAACAACTCACTCTAAACATAAATCTCACCATTTCGAGGATTTACAAACAATAATTTTATGATGTATTCAACATAAGATTTACTTAAAACCCCTTAAATGTGCATTTTCCATATTTTTTGGATGATGCCTTGGATTCATCATCTCCGAGAAAGGGATAGCAATGGGTTCCATCAAAGTATAGACCATTCGTAAAATCGCTCCACCCACAACTTTGTTTCAATTGCAAAGCTTTCAATGAAAGGCCAACATCTTATGATGGTTTTTCCTATAATACACTATATACACTCATGGATTTTTACATCTCATGTGTTAGGACATCCCATTTTTATGGGATGAACAACCTTAGCAAGAAATTCTTCAGTGTCATAAAATATGCCATGTCAAAAGCCCTACATATTAGTCCCCCTGATTTCACCAATGTTTACACCATGTACTTATCATCTTTTGACATATTAAAATCATAGGGGTTTTAAATCAAGAACGGGACAATGGTCAAGAACATGTCATATATTAAGATGAAAAGCTTACACTGGATTTGGTTCATGTAGTTAAGAAACTACATCATTAAATATTGTTATACATCATAAAGGTTGTGGAAAATTTGAACCCCATGCAATACCTACTTATCCATAGACTCATTAATAACACATTTGCATGATGGATTATTATTCTTAAAGGGTTTTACCCATAATTATCCACTCCCAAGAGTAATAATGAAATTATCCATGATGAGTTCATCACTAACTTACCCAAAAATACCTAGGACTTCTTAGTTAATGATAATTTCTCATATATTTTTTTTTCATCATTTCCTTTGATGACCGTTGCTATGGTGATATCCTCATCTACCTTCTCACTCAAAAGTTCAATTCTCATCTTTCACAACATGATCATCAGTGCATCTTCCACCAATCCCTCCAATATCTCCTAATTGATATGTTCTCTATCGTAGGGGAGTGGAAACTATATTGAATTAGTGCCCCACTTTAGAGGAACCCAAATATGTTCTTAATGACTATGATAGAAATTCATGCATGAGGACTTTTTTAGGTATGTGAACTACACAAAACGTGCTCTATGTTGGTTATTTTTGGTCTACATTCTTTCACAATTTCATTCAAGCTATTAAGAAATACACCAAATCTCAACTTTTCACTCATAACACTTTAGCACTACTAGCTCCTTTACTCCCCGTCATCACCATCATACCCTTTTGTAAGTGAGGAATCAACTTTATGGCATGCGCAATATCACCCTTATAGTAACATCAAATGAAATATCACCCTTCTAGTAACATCAATAAGTATTTTTTCATCCTCATCGACTCCTTTATGAAGTAGGCCAAATCCATGTCCACCTTCAACAACACAATTTATATCATTAAAAAATTATTCTTTAGTCATGTCATCACTCATTTTTAGGTCCCAAAAGAACATATTTAAAACCATGGAAAGCACTTCAAGAACAATATCTTCTATAACTTTCATCTACCTTTGGCATCACACACAAATTTGCACCACCATACTACCCTCAATCAAATGGGAAATCATAATCCATCAACAAACTCCTTAAAACTATGTTACAAAACATGGTCAACAAAATCAAACCTAATTGTCATCACTTTCTTTTGTCCACCCTTTAGGCCTATCATAAATCAGTTAAAACCACCACTAGTTTAAACCCCTTCCATCTTGTTTACAAGTGGAATTAGTGCTACCCATTGAGGGTGAGACACCCATGTTGTGTGAACCTTTTTCTCAACACCACCCCATTAGAACAATGTCTCATTTCTTTAGAATGAGACAACAACGATTAACACTCTTCCCTCCAAAAAATTAAGCTGCCAAGAAGTGATCGGAAGCTACTTTTCATTGTTATATTAACCCTCATTTCTTAATTGAGAGTGACTCCATGTTAACATATGATGTTTCCAAAGAAACCTTAGAACCTCAAAAATTTGAAACTTTGTGGAATGGACATTTATTATCAAACATTTCCATAATGAAGAGCATACATATTGACCCATCCCAATGATACTTGTCCTAAGGACCTGAATAATGGGATATACATCAATAAATTTTATCTCTTACAATTAGCCTTATGCACCCATCTTCTTGTTTGTATGAACTTTTTTTTTTTTTTTTGCACACTTGGACCATGGACCACCCCTCCTAATCCATCCCATCCATGTGTTTTTCAAATGAATAATTCATTAGTATATCACATCAATTTCCCTAGCGGTGCTAATCGGATGGTCCCAAAATCTTGCATCAATAGCTTAGGCCATTTATTCACCCTCTCAAACAATAATCCACTTAAGTGGTGTCTATATCACACCAACCATGAATAACGAAGTGGATTATGTTGTGGTAAGTAGTTTATCTGACACCACCAACCTTCACATTCATCAGCTTAGCATCTTCCTTGATTCCCAACTTATCGTCTCACAATTGAATAGCGTGTACCATGTACATGATCCATGCTTGTTTTTAGGGTACCTATAACTTTAGTCATTATCAAAGAAGTTTTAATATCACAATCACACATATTCCTAGAATTCATAATTGATTTGTAGACAACATTGCAAATCACATTCTTGACTAACATTTATTACATTAACACATTGTTCATCATAATTCTACAAATACATGTTACGCATTTCATTCATCAATAATATGCAAACAAACACACATGTACATCCAAAATCACAAACATTATCACACCATAAACATAGGAACAATAAATCATAAATGAAGCATGTATATATTTGTGTGCATGTGTGTATGATTTGGTACATCTCTAATAGACATCACAAATGCTTCATTGAAATATAATGTACAAGACAATATATACGCCCCACCCATGAATACCACATATAAAACTCTACGGTCTAACACTGCGAGTACATACACATCACCATCGTTATAGGTTTTAACCCTATACAATTCATTGATCCAAATAGTTTCTTTATAAAATAGAAAAGATGAAAATGGCGAACACACATAAACACATAGATTTTACCATAAAACCCCAAAGCTAGGAAAGCAAACAAGAATTTTCAATATATGTATTCTTTTGTATAATGTTACATTACAACATATATATCACGCAACATCCATGAACTACCAATTCATTTACCTTGTATTAGAATAAACCATATTTCCTTATATGAAACTACAAAAACATGGGAAAAACCACCATGTGTCATAAGAAAACTTTTAACAAAACCATGTGCTGAAAACCACCAAAGACATATGAAAAAAACACATGGGGCTATTCATGCAAATAAAATAAAAAATACCCAACATCCTCCCACTTGTCGTTTTATTTACACACAGGGGGACACAAGAGTACATGATCAACAATCTAGGGAATAATGCCCAATG
Organism: Pinus tabuliformis; assembly: GCA_031772625.1. Taxonomy (NCBI): domain Eukaryota; kingdom Viridiplantae; phylum Streptophyta; class Pinopsida; order Pinales; family Pinaceae; genus Pinus; species Pinus tabuliformis. The sequence goes on along the minus strand of CM062807.1, from coordinate 744,096,301 downwards.
TTTTTATACATGAAGAGAAATTCTCATTTCTCACAAATTTTGTTAATGAATCTACACCATTCTTCAAAGTGTCCACTTTTTCTAGAATCACCTTATTGTATTCAATCATATCCCTCTCAAAGTGATATTGAACATCAATAGGCTTTATCTTCAAATGAGAAGTTGAGTTCTTTTCTAGGAATATTTCACTCTGACTATCGCAATCTATCCGTGTAGCTTATTGTACCCACCCAATAAATAAACAAAATATCTATAAATTTATTGCTTCCTTTCTTGCGTGAGTGGTTTCCATGTATTTAAATTCTATCATTAACAATACCAATACATATTGTATTTTACACATCGAACTGATTTTTACTCCAAATAGGTTAAACATATACCCACTTTTAGATCTTCTGCAATCTAGATCTCCAACCATGTTTGTCCCGCACTCTATGCAAACTTGGTATTCCTTGGTAGTACTATCCATATCTAGTAATGCCACACAAATACCTGAAAACCCCTCTTTACCATCTTCCAATGCCCCTTCCCTAGTTTTAATATATACATGGTTAATACTCCCACTACATGTGTAATCTCTAGTTTGTTACAGGCCATTGCATACATCAAGATTTCAACCACACTGGCATATGAAACATGAGACATGTCATCTTCCTCTTCTTTTGTTTTGGGAAACTAGTCTGCAAATAGCTTTACACATACAAGAATAAGCACTTTTACTAGTTTACATTCCTACATATTAAACCTCTGCAATATTGTCCTGACATGCATCCTCTAATTTAATTAGAGTTTCTTGTTTTCTCAATCTCTTTTAATTTCCATGCCCAAGATAAAATTTGCAGCACTGAGATCTTTCATGTCAAATTTATAGGACCACAGAATTTTCATTTCATATATGATTTCCTTGTCATTTTCGATTAACAACATATCATCCACATACAATACCCAATAAATATCATGATCACTAATTGATTTGAAATACACATAGTGACTTCATTTGCTTCTTCTAAAGCCAAGTATTAATATGTAAGTATCAAAAAAATTTATACGACATCCTTGGTGATTTATTTAACCGTTTCGGGGAATTTTTCAGCCTACATACTATCTCATTATTTCCTTTCAAAACAAAGCCTTATAGCTACTTCATCTAGATTTATTCTTCCAGATCCCCTTGTAGGAATGTTGGCTTCATATTTGTTTGCTCTACTTCAAGGTCAAAAGGAAAAACAATAGATAAAAGAAATATAATAAAAGTCAAATTGGAAACAGGAGAAAAAATATCATCGAATTCAATTCCCTCTACCCAGGAATAGCCCTTTGCTACTAACTGAGATTTTTATTTCTCCAACCTACCTTTTGCAGTCAACTTCTTTTTAAACATCCATTTGTGCCCAATGTGATTTCTTCCTCCTAGCAACTCCACTAGATCCCAAGGCTCATTTTCATTCAAGGTTTCCATTTCTTCAACCATGGCCTTTTTCCATAGTTTTCCATCACATGGATCCACTACCTCCTATAAGTTCCAGAGTCATCATTTGTAATAAAGAAAGAAAAATTTGAATGGAAATCAGGTGGAGTATACCATTCTAGCTTCCCTCTTTCCTAAATTGATCACCTTAATGCCAAAGCCTGTGGTTCTTATTATTTCGATCCATGTTCTTATATAGAGTTTGATTTATCATCATTCAATTAAAACTTTATATTTTTTGGTTCTTTATCCCTTGGTAGGAATTCATGTTTGACAACATATTTGACTTCTCTAAATACCATATCTCAACTATACACTACCTTCTTAGTTTTTGGGTTCCCAAGATTATAACCTTTCATACAAAGTTTATATCTAATAAAGATACACTTTTCAACTTTCGTATTTCTCTTTCTCATATTCTCCTCCAAAACGTGTACATAAGCATCACAATAAAATACCCTGAGATGTTTAAGAGAAATTTTCTTACCAATCCATACCTCATGTGGATTCTTATCATCTAGTCCTAATAAGGGCGATCTATTTGCGAGGTAACACGCAGTATCCATTACCTCTTCCTAAATTCTTTTCCTCACTCAACACCACTAAGCATGATCCTCAATTTTTCCATAAACATCATGTTTATCCATTTTTCAACTCCATTTTGTTGAGGTGTGTATACAGTAGTCTTCTTCCTTACTACACTACACTTCTTACAGAATTCTTTGAATTCATTCTTGCAAAATTATCCACAATTATCTATCCTCAGGTTAATTTTCTTCTTTCTTCTAGTTTTCCACAACATCATTAAACTCTTTAAATTTGTCAAATACTTCACGTTTCTCCCCAACCAAATAAATACATGTTTTTTTTAATAATTCTTTTATAAATGGGATAGAGTACACCAATTTATCCAGTGACAGAACTGACACAGGTCCAAACACATCGATGTGCACCAACTGTAATATTCCCTTTGACCTCGTGAACCAAAGGAGAATCTTACCTGATTATGCTTCCCGTATAAACAATGTTCACAGAAATCAAAATACAAAGAGAAATTAAACATTCTACCATACCATTATTATGCATTACTTGAAGGCCCTTCTCTTTGATATGTCCCAATATCTAATGCCAAAGGATAGCCTTTTCTTTAGAAGTTGCACGAGTTTTTCCTTCTTCTGTTCCACTCTCAGGAATACTAAATCTATTTCACCCATCACTAATAGTGCTTCCTAATAGCTCATACAAAGTTCCAACCTAAACTCCTCTCAATAATACCATTTCTCCTCAAACCATCCTATGAGTATCCTTTTAAACACTATTTTTACACTTGCATCACTCATCTTGGTTACAAAAATTAAATTACTGGCCAATCCTAGGATGTGCATAACACCAAGGAGTGTTCTAATAATTCAACCCAAAAAAATCAACTTGAATTTCCATGTCCTATTATTCTAATATTTGATTCATCTCCTAAGAAAACATCATCGCCATCAAATCTTTCATACTTAGAAAAGCACTCCTTGTGAGGATTCATATAAAAGGATGTGCTTGATTCGACCAACCATGCCTCATGATCTATATGGGTACTCAATGAATCCAAGTACACATCCCTTCCTTCATCTAAGGATATTTATGTTTTTTCAAAAGGATCATATTCATATCCCTTCCCATTCTTAGTAATTTTAGATCTATAACATTAGTTATAATTTCCTTGTAACACGCCCCCTTCACTAGTCAAAGCCCATATTAAGTGTAAAATAGTGCATTACTATTACGGACCTGACCTCCATAGTCCTGTCATGGAAATAAGGTCATAAAATTCCTCATTTTTTAACTTATTCAAAACAAGAAACAAATATTACCATCATGTTCGTCTCATTGAAACCATTCTAAAAATATAATGTTTTTCCTCAATTTGGCTTATGGATCAGAAGATGTAACCATTCAAGTTAGCTCCCCCCCCCCCCACCCTAAAAAAAAAAAGAGAAACTTTCCATATCATCAGCGGCCCCTGCGTGCTTTCTACATGAAAATTCCACCACCATCCAAAGATCCACTTTCAATAGGAAAGTTCCACCTTGTAGTTAGAGGTCAGCCTATTTAGTGAATCCTTAGAACTTAATTTAAATTGGGGCCCTGACCTCAACTTGACCAACTACCCCGACCTCTCACCTTGGAGGTCCCACTCGACTATTGACCTTGCTGACTTGCCAACCCCTGACTTGAGGGTCCCGCCAACAGAGTCGATCCCCTTTACCAATGTTTTGATACTTAGAAAATATTTGAATCTATTTCTGAGATTTTTCACTAGCCTAAGCTATTCACAATTCGTTTGCTTGCAATCTTCTTCCAGCACACCTTGGCCATGGAAACTACAATTGACGTGCACAAAAAATTGACTAAACATTCCAACAAGCATAGATGGAATTTACTTCCAAAATTTGTTGGAACAATTATAAAAACTTGGGAAATCACTCTCCTAATAAAAACACACAGGAACATAAAATTTGAGTGCACTTCTCAAAATCACAAGGCACTGAACCAGACCCAAAAAACATCATAATTATGCATTCCCTTCAAATCACAATAGCTCACACACAGAGCATAAACTAGAATATAATAGTAGTTCATGCAACAAATTAAATTTAATAAAATAACATAGAGACTTGCTATCTCCTCAAGGCATAATCAATGTGATTGAAGCTCTCAGTGTGTACAAGAGTCTAGCCATTCCTTAGAAATTTATACAAGGAATCAACATCCCACATTCACATAGGAAGGAACATTCCTCATTAACAACATATGCATTTAACTAGCACATTAGACACGCACATATGATTCAAATGAAAGAAGTATAATGGATACTTATATTATACATCCAAATAAACTAGCAACTAAGGTAAGAACATCAACTCTCCACCCAACCTTAAACAAGATGCGGCCAATTTTTTTTTTACATATGTCACCCTCGAGCAATATTTTAGAGCTTGAGGGGGAGTTATTTCAGAGAAATAAACCAATGTTATCAGCTAAAATAGGGTGTACCAAGGCTACACCACCTCCAACCACCAACTATTCAAATAGTTAGATTGCAGACAATGTAACTTCAATTGCACACAACCAATGTCAAGACAAGGAATAATCTAATATCATCAGTTGAAACAATGCATCTCAAGGCTACACCACCTCCACCCACTAGTTATTTAACCAACTAAAAACATAGTGGCATCGGCGTATGGATTCTTCACAACACAAAGAGTTACAACTCAACTTTAGGAGAAGAGATTCCACTTTAGATGGGAAGGTTCATCAATTTGACAAAATACGATAGAGGTTAGAGATCACCCTTCTAGGTAGTTCATCAGTGAGAGCAAGCACCATTGTTCCCAGCCCAGGGCCACACCTAGTGTTTCATCAGCCCCACAAGCACCCAAGTTCCTCTTTCTCCTAGATGGTAGATTAATCAATGAACAATATTCCTAGTGATTTATTCAACCTTAAGGCAAGCCACTACTCCATGATATTCACCCAAAAAGCTCTCTTGGGTTCCTTAGCTAGTTACCGATATAGTTTTCTCCATTGCCTATCAATTTTCATAACATTCCTCTTATGAGGAAATTCCTCTTTCTCAATCTTGTGATGCCTTCTTATTTCTACATTCACTCTTCTTGAGTGAATGAGTCATGAATCATTATCAACCAAAGAAATCTCAACCTCCACTTTTATTTTTTACCATAAACAAACGATCCACTTCCTTTCATGGTCTACGCGGATTGATTCCTTAAATAACACAACCCACTCTCCCATTAATTTTGGTCCTTTCTTACTTGCAATTTTTCCCAATATGAACATGGAAAATTACTTATTTTTGAGTTGACTTAAAAATACAATCATTCCATTAAAACATATTAATCAGCCTCCTTGACTAACATTTAATAACCAAATTTCTCACTCAATCTCCCTCCCCAAGCTCTTAAATTTGTATCCTTTATCTCAACCAGTTAATTGTGGCTAAATAATTAGAAGGAAAAATTTAGAATGTTTACAAAAGGGAATTTGCAAAATGGGTATGTTACAAACCCAACCCCTTGGGGGAATATTTGCAACAGTGCTTTAAATCAAGCACAAGTGACCATTGTGAGGTTTATATACATAACAATTTAAAATCGTATATACAGTTGCTTAACCAACAAAAAAAAAATGGGTATGATGCCTGCATTTGATCAAACATCTCCCATGTGGCTTCCTCAGACCCAAGGTGCTTCCTTTACACCTCGACTTGCTTGATAGCACAATTTTAGAGCAAAATAAGCCTCTGATCTAGGATGCACATATGTTCAGGTTAGAACTCTCCCTCCAGTTCTACTTGTAGCACTAACCAATCAATCACATGATTAGCATCTTGTATATATTTTTTAAGAAAATAAACATGAAAACATCATGGTTTTTTTTTTTATGGTAGGAGGTGAGGCCAATTTATATGCCTATGGCCCCATTCTCTCCAGGATCTAAAATAGACCAAAAAACCATGGTGCAAACTTGGCACAAGAACCAATTTTCAAGGAAATCTTCTTGGCTTTAACTCATAGGTAGACATCCTCTCCTACTCTAAATTATTTATGAACTCTATGTTGGTCTGCATAGCTCTTCTTCTTGTCTTGAGCCACTTTTGAATTCTTCCTAACAGTTATCATTTCCTATTCCACCCTTTTAGCATATCAGGTCCAACATGAACCATGTTCACTTGATCACTCCAGCTAATAGGAGTATTACACTTTCTCCTGTAAAGAACCTCAAATGGACTCCTATTCAATTATTCCTAGTACCCGTGATGTAAGAAAATTCAACTAGTAGAAGAAAGTTCTCCCACTTCTGTGGTTGGTGCATGACATACATTCGACACATGTGATGAGCCCTAGTATTGCATCAAGGATGCTGCAACTCCTAGGGCGACCAACTTTACTTTATGAACCCAAGGTTCGTAAAAACTTGGAGGTGACAGTGCTATATGCACAACAGATGCAACATTCTACTCTTGTCACTTCTCAACTAGGGTGATAAACCACTAGGGTTTTTCAAAACAATATTCTATTGATTAGAAGGAGGCTGACTACTGACAGTGAATGTAAAGCTATCTTTAATGTAGAGAGTAAATGCTTGCCTATCTTAAGGAAATGAAAGTATTGAATAGAAAGTGCTATGAAATGACATGAAATTACCTAGATAAGAATTAACACACCTTACTTGTATAAGAGACCTAATTTAACCTTACATTCTATCATCTAGTTTTTTTGACTAGGTAGGCATGGAAATTATCCTAACATTGCTATGATTGATGTATGCATGCACCAGCTAAGTATTGCAGAAAAGAGTCTTTTGGTTTTAAATTTAGAAATGTAAATGCTAAGCTAATAATCTAATCTTTTGTAGGGGATGAAGGTGTGGAAAAGTTGGTCCAAAATGCCATTGATGGTTATGGAAGTCAAGTTGAAGGCCTACCCTAGGCTCTAATCATCATTTCTGCCCAAAGCAATCTAAAACAGGCTGCTACAGGGTTTCCTATAGTTACTACAAGATCTCCTGTAGTTACTACAAGATGCTTTGGTTTACTACAGGAAACTTAGCTGAAGGTTGTAGGAAGGTAGGGAAGGTGAAAGGAAGTGCTAGGAAGATGTATTATGGTAGAATAAGGTATGGGGAATGTGTACACTACCCAAGGATCAACCTAACTCTTTAGGATGATGGGATTTGCTCAAGGTGGCTGTCCATGGTGGCTAGAAAACATAAATTTGAATTAGTGGTTGGTAGGAATGGGCGAGAGGTGAATAAGACTTAAATGAGGTTGGTGGAATGAGTTCCTCCCTATAGATCAACCAAAAAATCTATATAAGGAGATGGAGATCAAGGAGTTTAGGGTGCAGTATTATTTCATATGTGATCTTATTTGGAATAGGTGTGAACCAGGGAGAAAGGAGAAGGCTTAGATATTAAATATCTAAAGATACATTGAAATATATGCTTGATTTATTTGTTGAAGTGGCTAACAATGCACATGGACTTATGATATGAATATATATTTGCTTAGATCCGTACCTTTTGACCGTGTGTGCGTAAAGATTTGTATTTGACATGGGTTATGTTTGCAACAATAATCTGATTTAGGTGTATGTAGGTTTTCTTCAGGAATATTGAGTGCATAAGTGGATATGATTCATATTAGTCGCATATGAATTATGAAAACTAGGGCTTGACGTATTTATAACAATGTAAAATTTGAAATAGGAACTGATACAATTACCCCTTTTTTTGAGGTAGCAAAAAAATCAACCGATTTTGAAAATTGGTGATGCAGAATACATATATTGTAGAAATTTCTCTATAGATCAGCTAGCTCTGATACCATGTAGAAATTCTACAAATTCTCTAAAAATCTTGCTCTAAGAACATGTAGAAAATCTGACCGTAGATTAACCCGATAATGCAATAGACCAAAGAAAAATACTATAACCTACTTCTACTATCAATTTGTGGAAGCTTAAAGATAGAGAAAGATCGAGCTAAACACATATAACCAGAAGAAGAAGAATCAATGCACATGAAACACATAAAATACTCAGGGGAAAGCCTCAGCTAAAAAACCCCACTATCTATATTATCATACAAGGTGGAAATACATCAAAATTATACAAAGCCTTAACTCTCACAACTAGCTAGCCATCAGTACAATCCTCTTGGATGCTCACAGGAAATCAAAGCTTCTCACAAGCCTTCTCCTCTACCCTCCAAGCTCATATTTCCTTGTGCAGTTCCTCTGGGATGATCTCCTTCACCCAGTGGAACACTACTCTCACACACTGCTCTAACACACTGCCAGAACTGCGTAATCCTCAAGGAACCTTACCTTGACTTAAAACACATGCAACTGATAGTACATTGTCCTTGACATTTAGCTCAACTGGGTCTTTCTCAGAATAGACATGCATGAGTTTCTGATGAGGGAATCTTTAGTTATCTGGAGTATACTGGTTGAGTGCATGCGTGCATCAACTGAATAATAACTCACAATTAGTTCCTCAAACATTTTGGAACTAATTTAACTGGACTTAACTTAGTAAACTGATCTAACTAATTACAACTCAAATATAACTCAATCTTATCTCCTTAATTAAGGGATAATCTTTTTAATTTAAGGAATAATTGTTGCATGACTTTAGAAAGACTTCTAACTTGAATTTCTCCAATTAATTAATCCACAATGAATTAATTAATTCACAATTCAACTTCAAGGACAAATTAAAATTTGATTTTAATTCACAATTTTAATTCAAGGACAAATTAAAATTGGAATATTCTGGATTCTATTTTTATCATTTCTTGTTGCTATTTTCAACACTCCCTCTCAACAAGAAAGGAATTCAACTCGATCTCGATCATGAACCTTTGGAATGTTATGCATGCAACACTTCTCTCTAGTGTTGTTTCTCTAGTAACTCCAGAAACAAAAAAAAAAAATCCAAACTAAATGAGTATGATGCATCTGTCATCAAAGTCTTTAACTGCTATTACCTCTGTCAACTGAAAGCTTTGCACTTCTGCTGACTCCGCCTTTTTGCGCTATTTTCAATCCTTCTCTGTGCTCTTCAGTACCTGACTGATCTAGCCTTTGTCACTTTGATATATGACTACATCAATCCCACTGATTCCTCCCGCTACTATGTACTTTGGGCTCCCGTAGCAAGGTACGATCCATGAGATAAAACCTCTCAATGGACCCTACCCAATTTCAGCCTTCTTGAGACTATCACTTCACATCGCCCCACCTCACACCTGGAGGTATGGCTGCATGTGATCCCTCTGCCCACGTCTCCAATTATGGCTCCTCCACAATTCTCTGAGACTTCTTCTAGGATTGCATGTTGAGAGGTAATTTACTCTCCCTCTCACCCACCAAGTCTCTAACATTTGTCTTGCTTCTCAAGGGTTTTCATGCATCTTGAACCTTAAGAGCATACAAGTTCTGAACTCGTGAACTGATCTCTTTCACCTGTCTCGTGGTGATGTGTCTAAGGAACACCTTTCCTTTACTGAAGACAACATCATAGCCTTTGTCCTCCAACATTGCGACCGATACCAAGTTCTTCTTCAGTCCAGGCACATACTTCACATCTGTCAAGGTGATAGGAGCTCCATGCTCCCTCTAAAAAGCAACCGTGCCCACTCCTGAAACACTATACCTTTCATCGTCACCCATATTTATGCGCATCTTGAGGTCTTTCTCCTCCAAGGTATTGAATAAACTTTTATTGCCAACCATGTGGAATAAGGCTCCACTGCTAATATACTAGACACAACCCATCATCAATGACACCATGCATGTGATGAGAGTAAAGTCCATTTCGAACTGAGAGGCTAATGCCTCACCTTTTGATCCTTCTGAGGATACCTTCTTGGACTTCTTCAATGGGAAATTAGTTGCATAATGTCCCATCTCATGACAATTAAAGAATCTCACTTTAGACTTGTCACTCTTCTTCCCTCCATGAGAAGAATTCGATTTGGAATGGGAATCCTTCCCCTTCCCTTTGCTTGCCTTACTCGCTAAGGCCAAATTTTCTTCATTTTCATCCTTGGATGAAGAACCATCTTGAGTTCTCCTCTTTATCTCCTCTTGCATGAGATATGAACACAGTTGTTCCAAATCTGGTAATTTCTCCCTTCCATTCACAAAGTCTGGTAACTATTCCAACTCTTTGGAAGGCCAAGGAGAGCGAGGCTCACCATATCATCATCGATAGTAGTTATTCCCACACTACTAAGCACATCTCTACAAGTGTTGAGCTTTCTCAGATATGTGGAAATAGTATCACCGTTCTCCATCTTGATTCTTCGAAGCTTATCCTTGAGCGCCAATTTCCTTTGGTCGCTATTGTTGTGGTAGAGGTCCTTCAATGTCTTCCACATTGAATATGGAGTATCCTTCCCATGGAGACTCGAGACAATATGGTCTCGAACCCCCTCAAGGATGATCCGTCTCGCCCTCGCCACACACTTCTTCCACTCAACCAACTCTTGTGCATTAGTTGAACCTGGCTTCGGGATTTCTTGATCAATGAAATCCTTCAAACCATTATCTTCTAATATAGCCTCCATGCGATCTTTCCATGTTATGTAATTTGAGCTACCTTCCAAGGCATACTCGAGTCTCAAGCCATAGAACTCCATTGGCCAACCTTGAAGTATGATAAGAATTCGATTTGCACCTGCAACCCCGAACTTCAAACTTCGAATTCTCTTCTCTGTATACTGTTCATAGCTTCGATAAACATGGCTCCAATACCATGTAGAAATTTCTCTATAGATCAACTAGCTCTAATACCATGTATAAATTTCTCTATAGATCAGCTAGCTCTGATACCATGTAGAAATTCTGCAAATTCTCTACAAATCTCACTCTGAGAACATGTAGAAAATCTAATTGTAGATTAACCCGATAATGCAATATACCAAAGCAAAATACTATATCCTACTTCTAATATCAATTTGTGGAAGCTTAAAGATAGAGAAATATCGAGATGAACACATATAAACAAAAGAAGAAGAATCAATGCACATGAAACACAGAAAATACTTAGGGTAAAGCCTCAGCTAAAAAACCGCACTATCTGTATTATCATGCAAGGTGGAAATACATCAGAATTATACAAAGCCTTAGCTCACATAGCTAGCCAACTCTCAGTACATTCTTCCTGAATGCTCACAGTAAATCAAAGCTTCTCACAAGCCTTCTCCTCTACCCTCCAAGCTCCTATTTCCTTGTGCAGTTCTTCTAGGATGATATCCTTCACCCAGTGGAACACTACTCTCACACACTACTCTAACACACTATCAAAACTGCACAATCCTCAAGGAACCTTACCCTGACTGCATGCATGAGTTTCCTTTATAGGAAAACACATGCAACTGATAGTACACTATCCTTGGCATTTAGCTCAACTGGGTCTTTCTCAGAATAGACATGCATGAGTTTCTGATGAGGGAATCTTCAGTTATCTGGAGTACACTAGTTGAGTGCATGCATGCATCAATTGACTAATAACTCACAATTAGTCCCTCAAATAGTTTGAAATCCCTATACGGAGGGGATACATGGAGTGAAATCATTTTACTCGAAAAATTCAGAGTGAAGATTGTAAGAAGAGCTGTCAATTAAGCTCTTCTACTATCAGCATTTAAGAAAGTCCTGATGATGGATCCCAGTTGGGATTTGAAACGTTGAAGAAAATAAGATATATACCACAGATGCCTTAAATCCAGAATCGTTTCCCTATATGGAGGGGATACATGGAGTGAAATCATTTCACTCGAAAAATTCAGAGTCAAGATAGCAAGAAGAGCTGTCAATTAAGCTCTTCTACTATCAGCATTTAAGAAAGTCCTGATAATGGATCCCAGTTGGGATTTGAAATGTTGATGAAAATAAGTTTTATTGTGGATTCTCCGGTAACTATGTCTAAAGATACTAATCCTTTCAAACTTCGGTACATACTGTCGCAATATCTCATCAGACCCCATTTTATATAGATGACCGACAATGACAGAAAAGTCCATCGCGCACCTCACTAACTCCTTCTTTTGTTGGATGGTGTATCCTTTTGGGGCAATTCCTGTCATTAGGAAGTGTATGATATCTTCAAAATGACCATCCACGATGTAGGTTTTAACCCCATATAGAAATTACCTGCATACGAATTCTAAACACACAGAAAATAAATAATGTGAGAACAGAACACATAAAACACATATACATAGAGATTTTCCCTTGGATCCCAAAATCGGGACTACCAGCTTGATTTTTCATTATGTTCCTTTTAATGTTATAATACATATTTATACATGCTAAATCATCCAATACCATTGACCGAAAACCATCGCATCCAATACCATGGACCAAAAACCATCACGACCAAAAAACGTGCGAAAATCATGCACAAAACCATAGGTGGGTCCGCCCAACCTAACATAGGGTCCAAAACCAAAATTTTCTGGGGCGCTGCCCCGGACCCCATAAAGTGGGGTTACAGGTGCCGCTCAAACCCCCTATTAACTATGTGGAAAGAATATAACACAACCCAACATTCTCCCACTTTTTATTTTCTTTCCACAGGGGGCCACAAGAGAGCTTAGTCATTTTTCCAACCCTGAAATGCCCATTGTCTCTCTACACCAAGAGAACTTCTCAAAGCTCACAGATTTTTTCAATGCATCTGCAGTATTCTTCAAAGTGTCCACCTTTACCAGCAACACCTTTTTGTCTTCTATCATATCCCTCACAAATTGATACTGAACATCAATGTGGTTTAACTTTGAATGATATGCGGGGTTCTTTGCCAAGAAAATTGCACTTTGGCTGTCACAGTCTATCTTTATAGCTTCTTGTACTAACCCCATACTTGAACACAATCTCTGCAACCAAACTGCTTCCTTGCTTGCATGAGTGGCTGCCATGTATTCTGCCTTTGTAGTTGACAGTGCCATTACAGATTGCTTCTTACTCATCCACTTGACTGCACCTCCAAATAGGTTAAACACATACCCGCTTGTAGATCTTCTCTGATCCAGATCTCCAGCCTAGTCTGCATCAACAAAGCCATGAATATCCAACACTCTGTCTAATCTTGGTCTTCCTTGTTAGCACAAACCATAATCACTAGTGCCACGGAAATACCTGAAAACCCACTTCATTGCTGTCCAGTGCTCCTTCCCTAGTTTTGACATAACCCTGCTCAATACTCCCACTACATGTGCAATGTTTGGTCTAGTAGAGACCATTGCATACATCAGGCTATCGACTGCACTTGCATATGGAACATGGGACATGTCCTCTTCCTCTTCTTGTGCCTTGGGACATTGTTCAGCAGATAACCTCACACCTACAGGAATAGGAACCTTCACCGGATTACTATCCTACATATTAAACCTCTGCAATATTGTCTCTACATACTTCCTCTAGTTTAACCAGAGCTTCCTCTTTGCCTGATCTCTTTTAATTTCCATGCCCAAAATATAGTTTGCAGCACCAAGATCTTTCATGTCGAATTTGGAGGAAAATTGGGTCTACAAATCCTGGATAACTTCTTTGTCATTTCCAACCAACAAAATATCATCCAAGTACAAGACCAGATAAATAACACGGTCACTAATTAATTTAAAATACACACAGTGATCTGCTTTGCTTCTCGTGAAGCCAACTCCCCGTATAAATGTATCAAATTTCTGATACAACATCCTTGGTGACTGTTTTAAGCCATATAGAGACTTCTTTAACTTACATACCAGTTCTTTCTTACCCTTCATCGCAAAGCCTTCAGGTTGCTTCATGTAGATCTCCTCTTCTAGATCCCCATGAAGAAATGTTGCCTTCACATCCATCTGTTCCACCTCAAAATCAAAAGCAGCAACAATAGATAAAAGCAATCTAATAGAAGTTACCTTCGCAACAGGAGAAAAAATATCACCAAAATCAATTCCCAGCACCTAGGAATAACCTTTTGCTACCAACTGAGCTTTGTATTTCTCGACTTTTCCTTTTGCATTTGTCTTCTTTTTGAACACCCATTTGCTGCCAATGGGTTTCCTTCCTGTCGGCAACTCCACCAGATCCCAAGCCTCATTTTTATGCAAAGATGCCATTTCATCAACCATGGCCTCTTTCCAGAGTTTTCCATCCTTTGAATCCACTGCTTCCTTCATAGTTCTGGGATCATCATCAGTAACAGACAAATCAAAATTTGAACAGAAAGCAGATGGACTATACCTTTTTGGCTGCCTTCTTTCTCGAATTGATCTTCTCACAGCCGGAGTTTGTGGCTCTTCATCTTCTAATTCCTTCTTTGCTGTAGAGTCTGATTCTTCCTCCTTTAGCTCAAACTCTATCTTCTCAGGTTCCTTTGGTTGGACTTCATGTTTAATAACATCTTTCACCTCTCTAAACACCACATCTCAGCTGTACATAACCTTCATTGTTACTAGGTTCCAAAGCTTATAACCTTTTAAACCATCATTATACCCAATAAAGATGCACTTTTCAGATTTACTATCCAACTTTGTTCTTTTCTCCTTTGGAACATGTACATATGCATCACATCCAAATTCCCTCAGATGTGAGAGAGACGGTTTATTACCAGTCCATACCTCTTGTGGAGTCTTATCGTCCAACACTAATGAAGGTGACCTGTTGACCAAGTAACATGTAGTATTCACCGTCTCTGCCCAGAATTCCTCTCCTAACCTAGCACCATTGAGCATGCTTCTTGCCCTTTCCATCAACGTCTTGTTCATTCTTTCTGCAACTCCATTTTTCTGAGGTGTATATGGAGTAGTCTTTTATCGTGCTATACCACACTTCTTGCAGAATTCGTCAAATTCCTTACTGCAAAACTCTCCACCATTATCTGTCCTCAGCACCTTTATCTTCTTCTTTTTCGGTTTTCCACTAGAGCCTTAAATTCTTTAAACCTATCAAAGACTTCAGATTTCTTCTTAAAGAAATATATCCATGTATTCGTTGAGAAGTCATCTATAAATGATACATAGTACACAGACTTACCCAGTGATGGAACCTTCACAGGTCCAAACACATCACTGTGCACAAGCTCTAATATATGTTTCGCCCTCTTACCACCAGAGGGGAAACTCACCCGATTCTGCTTCCCGTATACACAATTTTCACGGAAATAAAAATCTAGAGAGCTATTACTCATACCTTCTACCATACCTTTACCATGAAGTATTCAAAGGCCCTTCTCTCCAATATGTCCAAGCCTTTGATGCCACAACATGGTCTTTTCTCCAGAGACCACTAGATTTTCTACTCCACTTTCAGGAACCACGGAACTGTTGCACCCATCAACAACAGTGCTACCTTGCAACTTGTATAGAGTTCCAATCCGAACTCCCCACATCAATACCAGTGCTCCCTGAACCATCTTGCAAGTATCCTTCTTGAACACTGTTTTACACCTGCATCATCCAGCTTACTAACAAAAATCAGATTTCTGGCTAATGCAGGAATGTGTAGAACACCCGGAAGTGTTCTAACCCTTCCACCTTGCAGCTTCAACTTTACTTTTCCATGACCAATGATTCTAGCCTTCCTGTCATCCCCCAAGAAGACATCACCAACATCATATTTCTCATACTCACAGAAGCACTCTCTATGGGGAGTGAAGTGAAATGATGCACCTGAGTCAATCAACCATGCCTCATGATCTACATGTGTACTTGAAGAAGCCAAGTACACATCCCGACCTTCATCTGAGGTGGTTTTTGCCTATGCAGAAGGAGCCTCATCATATCCCTTTCCTTTGTTAGGAGCTTTAGATTTACAGTGCCTTTTGAAGTGGCCTTCCTTTCGGCATTTCTAGCGCACCACCTTTACAGGTTTTCCTGGAGATTTAGATCTCCCTCTAGATTTAGATCTCCCACTCGATGACTTATTTTTGTTTCTGTTCTGGGATCATCCGCGTATAGACAAGGCATCACCATTTTGGCTCTCCATATTTTTCCGTCTCATCTCCTCCGTCAGCAAGGCTGAGACTATTTCATTAAACTGCAAGGTAGTTGCATTGTTACCTATTGCAATAACTAGACTATCCCATGAATCTGGTAGAGAACACAACAAACTGATGCACTTATCTTCATCTAAAATTTTAATATCAATAGATGCTAACTGACTTACCACAGTAGTAAATGCATTCAGATGCTCTGTCACAAAGTCTCCATCTTTTATCTTTAGGTTATACAGCTTTTTCCGTAGGAACAGTTTATTCACTAGAGACTTAGATTGGTACAAAGTCCCTAACTTGTCCCACAAAGCCTTTGTTGTATCTTCCCCTGATACATTCAGCAATACTGAATCTGAGACACACAATCGTATTGTGCTCTTTGCCTTCCAATCCAACTTCTTTGATTCTTCATTGGACACTCCCGTTAGTTTAGTACCCGGATCTACTGCGATCACTAATATTTATCCAGCGACAGATCCTCCATCTTGAGTTTCCACAACTCAAAACTCTGACCATTAAATTTCTCTATCTCTATCTTTCCACTGCTCGCCATCTTATTTCACCACTAGAATCGATCTCACAGATCTCCCACTAAACAAGGTCTACCACAGGCCCGAGCAAAACCCCTCAGCAGCAAAGGTGTCCCCTTGAAGCCAAATCTGCTCTGACACCAAATGTAGGTTTTAACCCTGTATAGAAATTACCTGCATACGAATTCTAAAACACAGAAAATAAATAATGCGAGAGAAGAACACATAACACACATATACACAGAGATTTTCCCTTGGATCCAAAAACTGGGACTACTAGCCTGTTTTTTCATTATGTTCCTTTCAATGTTATAATACATATTTGTACATGTCGAAGCATCCAATACCATGGACCGAAAACCATCGCATCCAGAAAACATGTGTGAAAATCATGCACAAAACCATAGGTGGGTCCGCCCAAGCTGACATAGGGTCCAAAACCAAAAATTTTCGGGACGCTGCCCCGGACCCCACAAAGTGGGGATATGGGTGCTACTCAAATCCCCCATTAACTACATGGAAAGAATATAACACAACCCAACACGCGATGTGCACTGCAAATAGTTGCGTGCTAGGTAATCCTTCTTCCAAATTAGTGGGCTTTTCCCCTTTTTCGATGCGTGACAGATGGTTTATTCCTACGTTCAGTCATCCAGGCTTCACAATAACTTCAAAATCATACTCCTGGAAAAATAACAACCATCTGCAGATTCTCCCCCCCAACACAAGCTTATTGACCAGGTATTTCAGTGCGGAATGATCTGTATACATCTTAAAATGGCCACCCAGCAAGTAGTGTCTAAACTTTTGGAGCGCATATACCATGGCTAACCCTTCATGCTCGATGGTGGAATAGTTCCTCTCTGCCTTGGATAGCCTTCTCCTTGTGAACGCTATAGGATGATCCAGGTCTCCTCCGCCAGCCTGTGTCAATACTCCACACAGCGCTATACATGACACGTTGACATGTCCATGAATCTCCTTCTTCGAATCCGAGAAGACTAAAATCAATGCGGTGACCATCTTTTCTTTCAATATATCCAAGATTTTCTTACAGTCCTCATTCCAGCAAAATGTCACATCCTTTTTCAACAACTTCTCCATAGGCACGGTGATCTGGGCATAGCCTTTGATAAACTTCTTGTAATATCCAGTATGTCCTAGGGTAGTGCACAATTGTTTCACACTCCTCGGTGCTTCCAAGTTATGTATCACAGTGATTTTCATGGGGTCTACCATTAGTCCCTATCTACAAACCACATGACCCAGTAGGGTCCCAAAAGGAACACAAAACAGGCATTTCTTCAAACTGAGTGCGATATGGTATCTTCGACATGTATCTAGCATCAAGTGAAAACTTGCCACATGGCATTTAACCAGCCCAAACATAGTCCAGTCATCAAAGTATACTGCCCGAAACTTGTGAATAAATTCCTTGAATGCTACAATGACTACGCACGAAAAAATTGTAGGCACATTCTTCAATCCAAAAGGCATTACAATGTACTGAAAACACCCCCACTTAGTCGCGAATGTTGTCTTGCTCCTATCCTCTGGCGCGACTTTGATCTGATGGTACCCACAGAACCCATCAATGAGGGAATAAGCTTCCTGACCACCTACATTGTCCAACACGTCATCAGTGAATGGAGTTGGGAAGGGATCATGTACACAAGTGTCATTTAAATTCTTGAAATCTACGCATATCCTTATTTCATCCTTCTGCTTCTTTTCTTGTACCACCATTGGGTGTACCCAATCAGATTCTTCTATGGGCTCAATGATGCCTGCCATGAGCACCTTGTCTAGCTCTAAGTAGACCTTCTCATTATACTTCAGATTGAGACGATAAGGTCTTTGCTTAATCAGCTTCGTGTTGGGCTACAACGTGATCTTCATAACACCTATGTCCCTAATTATCCCTTTTAGATCCGTAAACTTGGTAGGGAACAAATCCTGGTATTCACGGAGCAATTCAATGACCTTAGCCACCATCGCGTCATCCCAGTAATCTCTAATCTTTGTGAATTTGGGCTTTGCCTCCGTACCAATATTTACCTGTTTTGTTTTCAGTGGCGTGGTTATGTCAGGATTCTCAATCTGCAGTCCTTCAACCTCGTGGCGACCTTCTATTTCAGGGATGTTAACCTTTTGCAGATCCTCGTCTTCTTCTTGAGTGGTCACATTATAGCATTTCAGTGTGTGACTCAGTTGAGTGGTCCAATCGGGTTGAATCAGGTCTAAAGGATCATGTTGTATCCTAAAGATCGTTGCCTTCACTTCTTGTAGCGCTTCGTCAATACAGTCAAACCCATCTTCAAAGTTGAATGTCATTATGAATCTTTCGTGCAGAATATCCCATTCACCAGTACCATGGAGAAGTTTTGTTTCTAAGTACCAATTCATTGGGATGACATCGAGCGTGTGACAGAACAAGTGCACCCATTCAGGTTGGGGCTTCTCTCCATAGGCCTAAGCACATTTGGCCAAGTGCACACGTAGATCATCCTACCCATCATATTTGTCTGTCATTCATACCTTCAGCTTCCCAAAGAACATTCTCATCATCCTCCTACATTCGTGCCAATCATAAAAGCTACCCTTGCGCATACCCCACCACCTTGTGGACGTAGCACGTAGTGCCTAGTCTAAATCTTGGAAGCACTGCTTCTCTGGTACCTCCCATTAAAAGGCATCCAAAAATATATCTACATCAGTCAGGCCATCATAAGTGGGCAGATTTCTTACCTCTAACGACACACAGCGTAGCGACCGGGTCATCATGTTACAGCTTAGTGTGGTTACTTCATGTAACCGATTCTGCCAGCGCTCTAATTCTTCATCAGAGTTCTAAGTGTAGGAACTCTCACGATCCCATGTAATTCATCCATCCGCAGTTGGATTCACGCAATCTTGGTCTCGCACTGTTATATTCTAGATACAGTCCAGATTGTCATTGCTCTCATAATCACAGGCTGGCTCATTATAGCGCAATCCTTCAGCAAGATCTAGGGGTACTATTATGCGGAGCAATTTCTTCTCAAATATCATCTTTCGCTTCTTTAGGTTGATTACCCCATTCATATCAGTAGCCCAATCAATTCCAAGGAGCGCAGGGTAGGGGTTGCTATCACAATTTTTATTACTTCAAAGTTAGTCAGTGCTCTCGCACCTTCAATATCTACAGTCACCCCTTGCAACAACCCCAAGGGGATGACCTTCTACTATTTTTCCATCCTTAACTGAATCGGAGACCACTACAGCGTGGGTCTTCCCATCCGTTCCCAAGTCTGCTTTGGTAGGACGTTCGCATCTGACCCCAGATCCAAAATAACCTGATCCATTTCATACTCTCCTATCTATGCAGTCAGCCTCATCTCTCGTCCTGTCCTTGTTTTATGCTTACCAATCTTTCATACCATGCGCGGTTCACCCAAAGTGTTTCCAGTGCATCTATTTATAAGCTCCTAAAATCCCTTCACAACCTTGCTATCACGCAACAACTTCATGTAGGTCTCTAGGAAGGTTGTAAGCATAGACAGGTCCATCTCCTTATTAGGCTTATCCTTGCTCCCTGAGGTGGAGGCCTCAACGAAGCTCTTCTTTGCTTCCATGAACGTTTCACATGCACGTTCCAAATCAAATTTAGCCTCCTTCGCCAGGGTTTTGTGAACCCATATGCTATCTTCTGGCTATTTCCCCTTATCATCCCGTATTGAAACTCCATTTCGAAGCACTATATTCACATTCAGATCCTCTTCACGAGGTTCAGACCTCATCGTTTGTAGGTTCTGAGTTGGCTGAGGTGGTAGCGCCCCTTTGTCGTATATCCTTGCTATCAGCGTAGGACAATCCTTCATTTCATGATCAAATAGAGTAAAATATCTGCACGACAGATGTGTTGGGTTAGTGCAATCATGGGAATAGTGTCCTCTTCCTCCGCAATTGTAGTAGATTAGTTGTCCCCAACCTCATCCAAGTCCTCCTCTGCCTCGTCCTCGTCTGTTCCCCCGAAAGCCTCTCCACGCCATCCCCGTGTTCTAATTAGGGTGCCACATTTTTGCCTAAACCCTATAAGCGGGTGTTCTATCCATCCTCAATTCATAGCTTTTGCAGTTGTGCTCATCATGCCCTACTGACCTACATAAGTTGAAAAACAGTTGTTGTGGTGTTTGTACAAAATTCTACAGCAAATGACAGTTATCTGTTGTATGTTTTCCTGCTACCTGACATATAGCACACCACAATGCAAGACCCATGCTTGGTCCTGCTTGTGCTTCTGGCCTCAAAGGCATTGGTCCTCCTCCTACCATGTAGTTTTCAAAGACAGGGCAATGGTATTTTCCATGCCCGTGACCCTTGCATTTCAAGCACCATACCTCTTCGCACACCTCTGGTTGAAATCTTCTGTCCTGCTTCAAACTTTGCATCTCAAGGTAAAGATTTTTCAACTGTGCATGGATCTGCTGAATGCCTAGATTTGGATCTTGCATTGGTGTTTCATGCAGTCTCATTGCAATCTCCAAGGCCTCTTCATGAGTTGTTATCTTTTGTTGTGATAGCACAACCCTTAGATGTGGCAGGAGTGAAGCCACAAACCACTCACGATATTGTCCATCTGTTAAGTTCATATTAGCTTCGCAGATTTGACACTTCAACCTCTAATCTAATTCCCAAGGTGTCTCACGTGGCTCCATCGCGATCTCTTTAAACCCCACAATTGACTGTGCCTTAGATTTAGACCTATTGAATTTTTTATTCAGCGCAGTCTAGATGTCTGCCACTCTAGCATTTTGGTTATCATTAGAGTACTCAATGTACCAGGTTAGCGTGTGATCCTGTAGCGCACTAACAAGTGTTTCTTTCTTCAAGTGATCATCTGTAATGCCTTGAGCTTCCCATACAGCTTTCACCACGAACCAGAACTGGTTTGGGTCTTCATTCCCAAGCCTTTAAAAAAAGGCAACTTCACTGAATTTTCCATGCTGAACTGCGATGGAGGTGGAGGTGGTATGGGTGAAGTTGCAGGTGACAGTGGTGAAGTTAGAGGTGGTGTGGGTGGAGGTGGTAGTCGCGGGAATCCTTCTCTTATTAACTGAATAGAACTTCACAGAGAACCCTGTGCGACTCCCTCTTCATCACCTCATGGAGGTGAAATTAATGGACTATATTCAGGACCCTTTCTTCCTTCATTCCTGTAAGTTTTTCTGCTTCGCGTAGCTCCGAACATCAAGGTAGTTGCATAACCCGCTTTTTGCATAATAACATTTTAATCCATGTATTCAAAGATTTCAAGTACTTACCTCGCAGACCTTTGAAAAAGCGTTGCTCCACCTCGTTGTAGCTGACTGAGGTATTGACTGTGAATTCAGTCACAAATCCTCCTATGATGCGATCAAGCCAATGAACGAAAGTGGAGGAAATATTATTCTTAGAGGCTTTCAATCTCTGTACTAACTCCAAGGTCCAAACAATAGGACTGTCAAGTATCCACCTTTCTTAGTTATCTTCTAGTTTCGTGATCCACTCGTATAGCTCAACCCGAAAGGAACAGAAAAATGTTTCATGTATTTCTGTATATAGTTACCTATCCAGCTACTGTTCCTTTATGAGTCGCGAATTTTTGTTCTATTGCAACCCAAATTCGTGGATCTTCGTATCCAACCAGTCTTCAATCTCTTTCTTAGTTGGATTCCAGTGATACGACATCACACATCTCTTATGCAGATTCTGGTCCCGGCAACGAAACCATTTGTTGGCTTGGTGGGGCCTTACCTAGGTTCAGTGTTAGTTAGCCAAACAAATCCCTACACTCCTCACCCTTTCAGCATTAGCCCACGAAGTGCGGACCAAAGTCTCACCCGAAGCAGTATGGGGGGATGCTAGAACCAAGTTTCCGCACCCTGAGATGGTCATGATGTTGGTTTATTCCTTTTATTCCTGCTTTCACATAGGTCATTAAGTTCTAGGGCTCTGTCTACCTAACCCCTTATTCCTCCCTTCGATACCTCCATGGAAGGGTACGACTAACCTTCGCGCAGCCCTAACCTTCGGTTCAGATACTTTCGCACTGCTAAGGTAGTGTATTGCATAGATTCCCAAGTTATCTTAAGAATCTTACTTATCTTATCAGATAATCACAGTTAGCACTCCATAAATAGATATCTTTATTTGCGTTCAATTATCCAACATAATTACATACATGCTCGCATCACATAAGTATTATAAATGGAGTTCATACACAATATGATAAAATGCATTAACAAGAAACAAAAACACATAATTTGTAGAATACTTCTCTTTATTGATATCTTCAGATGATTACAGACTCTATTCGCCCTATGCACACAGCTGTAGGGGTTTGCACACTCAGCTGCGAAATTCTACCCTAGGCATCTGCACACTCAGCTACAGAGCCTCTACCTACACTACGACCTAAACTTAGACTTCTCTCCTTATTGCTCAAGACTTCTTACTAAAATTCATGACTCGTTAAGACTACTTAGAGCTTACTTACCTAGCTCTTTTTATACAATCCCATGGTCCGTGGACCATGGGTAGATCTTTACAACCGACTTTACTTTACAAAATTAAGGGCAGACAAACCTTTATGACTCATGACACCTTCGTGCTCTGCAACCACAAAATGCGGAGTCTTTACAACTTTATTACAAAATTCAACCCAAAACATGGGCTTTTAGCCCCAAAACTGTCCTTGGGGGATCCCATTCCCAACAATAGTGCAGTACAACCTAGAATCAATGAATAAATCAAGAGAATTTTTCATTTTCCAAACCAAGAAAAGAACAAGGATTGGTATTTATACCAAAACTACACGAAAATTAGGGTATATGGTTGTGAATTGGCCCCCTATAAACTCCCTAAATACCTCCCAATGAGGATTTTTTCCTTGGAGTATATCAGGAATATGCTAAATTTAGATGAAATCCACTTTGTAGTGGCAAAGAAGAAGGCACAATTCAGGATAAAGACATAGGTGGGCCCATTTGTGTGCAACGGAAGGACAGCAGGTGAAGAGGCAAATAGAATGCTTAAAGAAATGAAGTTCAATCTGAACTTTACATGGTCTCATGACCCCTATGGCATTATTTCAAACCTCAGAGTGTAGAACAAGAACACTGCTTACATTCATACTTCAAGGCCAGAGATAAAGTAGTATGCCAATCAGCTGGAGTGGACAGAAAATACCTTGCAGGAAGTTGAAGAACAACTTGTTTCTACTTCTAGTTTGTAGACTCCTATTCCTTAGGAAAAATCAAGCAGAAGACAGAGGGAGGAAGGATTATGTCTACAACTGGGAGTGAAGCTAAAAAATTCATAATCAAATAGAGGAAGAGAGCAAAGGTAACTCCCATAGTATATTTGGACAAGGAAACTAAAGAGAAGGCAACCATCATCATCACTGATTCACCACCTGCAAATACCAAATTCACAACGTCTCCTACTAAACCTTCATCTTCACAAGGTCATAAGGAAACTGAGCTAGAATCACAAACTGTCCAAACAGAAAAAGAGAAGACAATCTTTGACAGGTACAAGGAAATAAATCTCACGCATGAAATTCTAAAAAATAGCGCTTATAACCAATTCTGGAAGCAAACCTCTAGCTCGCAGAGTAGGTTGCTGTCAATCTTTGACACGGAGCATTGAAAAATGCAAATGGCCTTTCTTGAGGCCCGGATTCCACAACCAAAATCCACAGTAGACTACAAGATCACCACTCTTGAATTCAGCACAAAGGACATACATCCCATTAATCAAATGGATATGTACAAGAAAACTGGTGAAATGATTTCTGCCACTTTGACTAACACTCCTATGTCACTTTCCAAATTACAAGTTTCTTTTGCAAATGTCCAGTCATAGTTGAAAATGGAGAAAGTGTCCTCCTTGGCAAAGGATAACAGGATCAAGTATTTGGAAGACTTGGTGATTAAGATAGGGTATGACCCTAAATATGTCAATGTTGCTGAGGAGATTGTTAACAAGAAGAACCCTGACATTGCAGCCTTAAGAAAGCAGCTCAAGCTACCAGCCACAAAGGATCCAATGACCAAGGATATTGAAGAAAGTGAAGCACATAAAGTAGATAGGATGAAATTGATCATAGAGCAGAATATAGAGATTAGGAAGATGCACAGAGAGATGGAGAAACTGATCAAGGATAAAGAAGAAAGCCAGAGGATGGCCATTCTTACCCTAGATGCCATACCTATCTCTCAACTTCCAGCAACATGGAAAACTATTGTAGCCACTTCTTCCACTCAAACTGTGAACGTTGACCAAGTAACAAAGACACTACAGAACATGTCACTCTAGTCAAAGGAGATTGAGACTTTGCAGGGCCAATTCAAAGCTTTGGAAGTGCAAAAGGCCAAAGCTGAAGATGCTCAGGTTACTGAAATGGAGAAAGCCCAGATATTGTTGGAGAAGTTGCAGAAGGTAGAGAGAGACACTTCAATTGGTCAGACCTTAGCCTAAGCCAGGGAAACTATTTGAATGAATATATTAGACTCTATGAATGAGATTTGGCCTTCTATCCAAATCATATTTGAGCAGAAAGAGGTAATAGAGAAGGCTACAAAAACTATTGTGCACGGAATAGAAAAGCTGGGAGAAATTCCCACAGAAGCCTCTAACATAATCAAGTTCTCAAAATCAAAGTCCAAGTATGAGCTTGAAGAAGTAGGGATCACTGATAGAAAAACCACTATTCTGGAAGTCAAGAAAGTCTTGAGAAAGAGAAGCCTCATTGATCTGTTGGAATAAAAGTGTGAAACCTTGGAGCTGCAAGTAAATAGGTTCACAAACATGTAGGTTTTAACTCCGTACAGAAATTACCAGCATACGAATTCTAAAACACATAAAAATAAACAATGCAAGAGCATAACACATAAAACACATATACACATAGATTTTCCCCTGGATCCCAAAACCAGGACTACTAGCGTGATTTTCCATTATGTTCCTTTCAATGTTACAATACATATTTATACATGTTGAAGCATCGAATACCATGGACCAAAAATCATCACGTCCAATACCATGGACCAAAAACCATCGCATCTAATACCATGGACCGAAAAACCATCACGTCCAAAAAACATGTGCGAAAATCATGCAAAAAACCATAGGTGGGTCCACCCAACCTAACATATGGTCCAAAACCAAAATTTTCCGGTGCGCGGACCTGGACCCCATAAAGTGGGGTTATGGGTGCCCCTCAAACCCCCTATGACCTCCCCCCTCTAATCCCCAGTTAACTACGTGGGCTAGTTGTGGAAAGAATATAACAC
The DNA here is from genome assembly GCA_031772625.1 of Pinus tabuliformis. Classification (NCBI taxonomy): domain Eukaryota; kingdom Viridiplantae; phylum Streptophyta; class Pinopsida; order Pinales; family Pinaceae; genus Pinus; species Pinus tabuliformis. The sequence continues at coordinate 744,070,422 of CM062807.1, read as the reverse complement.
AACCCAACATTCTCCCACTTGTTGTTTTCTTTCCGATAGGGGGCCACAAGAGAGCTTAGTCATTTATCCACCCCTGCAATGCCCATTGTTTCTCTACACCAAGAGAACTTCTCAGAGCTCATATATTTTGTTAATGCATCTGCAATATTCTTCAAAATATCCACCTTTACCAGCAACACCTTTTTGTCTTCTATCATATCCCTCACAAAGTGATACTAAACATCAATGTGCTTTGTCTTTGAATGATATGCAGTGTTCCTTTCCAAGAAAATTGCACTTTGGCTGTCACAGTCTATCCTTATAGCTTCCTGTACTAAACCCATACTTGAACATAATCTCTGCAACCAAACTGCTTCCTTGCTTGCATGAGTGGCTGCCATGTATTCTGCCTCTGTAGTTGATAGTGCCACTACAGATTGTTTCTTACTCATCTAACTGACTGCACCTCCAAATAGGTTAAAAACATACCCACTTGTAGATCTTCTCTGATCCAGATCTCCAGCCGAGTCTGCATCAACAAAGCCATGAATATCCAGCACTCTATCCAATCCTGGTCTTCCTTGGTAGCACAAACCATAATCACTAGTGCCACGCAAATACCTGGAAACCTGCTTCATTGCTGTCCAGTGCTCCTTTCCTAGTTTTGACATAAACCTAATCAATACTCCCACTGCATGTGCAATGTCTGGTCTAGTACAAACCATTGCATACATCAGGCTACCAACTGCACTTGCATATGGAACATGGGACATGTCCTCTTCCTCTTCTTGTGTCTTAGGACACTGTTCAGCAGATAACCTCACACCTACAGGAATAGGAACCTTCACCAGTTTATTATCCTGCATATTAAAGCTCTGAAATATTGTCTCGACATACTTTCTCTAGTTTAACTAGAGCTTCCTCTTTGCCCGATCTCTTTTAATTTCCATTCCCAAAATATAGTTTGCAGCACCAAGATCTTTCATGTCGAATTTGGAGGACAATTGGGTCTTCATCCTGGATAATTTCTTTGTCATTTCTAACCAGCAACATATCATCCACATACAAGACCAAATAAATAACACGGTCACTAATTAATTTAAAATACACACAGTGATCTGCTTTGCTTCTGGTGAAGCCAAGTCCCCGTATAAATGTATCAAATTTCTGATACCACATCCTTGGTGATTGTTTTAATCCATATAGAGACTTCTTTAACTTGCATACCAGTTCTTTCTTACCCTTCATCGCAAAGCCTTCAGGTTGCTTCATGTATATTTCCTCTCCCAAATCCCCGTGAAGAAATGCTATCTTCACATCCATTTGTTCTACCTCAAAATCAAAAGCAGCAGCAACAGATAAAAGTAATCTAATAGAAGTTACCTTGGCAACAGAGAAAAAATATCACCAAAATCAATTCCCAGCACCTGGGAATAACCTTTTGCTACCAACGGAGCTTTGTATTTCTCCACCTTTCCTTCTGCATTTGTCTTCTTCTTGAACACCCATTTTCTGCCGATGGGTTTCCTTCCAGCCAGCAACTCCACCAGATCCCAAGCCTCATTTTTGTGCAAAGATGCCATTTCATCAACCATGGCCTCTTTCTAGAGTTTTCCATCCTCTGAATCCACTGCTTCCTTCACAGTTCTGGGATCATCACCAGTAACAAACAAAGCAAAATTTGAACAGAAAGCAGATGGACTATACCTTTTTGGCTGCCTTCTTTCTTGAACTGATCTTCTCACAGCTAGAGTTTGTGGCTCTTCATCTTCTGATTCCTCCTTTGTTGTAGAGTCTGATTATTCCTCCTTTAGCTCAAACTCTATCTTCTCAGATTCCTTTGGTTGGACTTCATGTTTAATAACATCTTTTACCTCTCTGAACACCACATCTTGACTGTACACAACCTTGCGTGTGACTGGGTTCCAAAGCTTATAACCTTTTAAACCATCCTTATACCCAATAAAGATGCACTTTTCAGATTTACTATCCAACTTGGTTTGTTTCTCCTTTGGAACATGTACATATGCATCACATCCAAATACCCTCAGATGTGAAAGAGAGGGTTTCTTAAAGCCATACCTCTTATGGAGTCTTATCCTCCAATGCTGATGAAGGTGACCTGTTGACCAGGTAACATGCAGTATCCACCGCCTCTGCCCAGAATTCCTGTCCTAACTCGGCACCACTGAGCATACTTCTTTCCCTTTACATCAACGTCTTATTCATTCTTTCTACAACTCCATTTCGCTGAGTTGTATATGGAGTAGTCTTCTGTCGTGCTATACCACACTTCTTACAAAATTCTTCAAGTTCCTTGCTGCAAAACTCTCCACCATTATTTGTCCTCAACACCTTTAGCTTCTTCTCTGTCTGATTTTCCATGAGAGCCTTAAATTCTTTAAACCTATCAAAGGCTTCAGATTTCTTCTTAAGGAAATATATCCATGTATTCCTTGAGAAGTCATCTATAAATGATACATAGTACACAGACTTACCCAATGATGGAACCTTCATAGGTCCAAACACATCACTGTGCACAAGTTCTAATATTTGTTTCACCCTCTTACTACCAGAGGGGAAACTCACCCGATTCTGATTCCCATATACACAATTTTCACAAAAATCAAAATCCAGAGAGCTATTACTCATACCTTCTACCATACCTTTACCATGAAGTATTCGAAGGCCTTTCTCTCCAATATGTCCAAGCCTTTGATGCCACAGCATGGTCTTCTCTCCAGAGACCACTAGATTTTCGAACCACAGAACTGTTGCACCCATCAACAATCGTGCTACTTTGCAGCTTGTACAGAGTTCCAATTCGAACTCCCCGCATCAATACCAGTGCTCCCCGAACCATCTTCCAGGTATCCTTCTCGAACACTATTTTTATACCTGCATCATCTAGCTTGCTTACAGAAATCAGATTTCTAGCCAATGCAAGAATATGTAGAACACTCGGAAGTGTTCTAACTCTTCCACCTTGCAACTTCAACTTTACCTTACCACGACCAATGGTTTTAGCCTTCTTTTCATCCCCCAAGAAGACATCACCACCATCATATTTCTCATACTCGCAGAACCACTCTCTGTGGGGAGTGAAGTGAAAGGATGCACCTGAGTCAATCAGCCATGCCTCATGATCTACATGTGTACTTGAAGAAGCTAAGTACACATCCCCACCTTCATCTGTGGTAGTTTTCACCTCTGCAGAAGGAGCATCATCAGATCCCTTTCCTTTGTCAGGAGCTTTAGATTTATAGTCCCTTTTGAAGTGCCCTTCCTTTCCGCATTTCCAGCACACCACCTTTACAGGTTTTACTGGAGATTTAGATCTCCCTTTAGATTTAGATCTCCCACTCGATGACTTAATTTTGTTTCTGTTCTGGGACCGTCCTCGTACAGACAATGCATCACCATTCTGGCTCTCCATATTTTTCTGTCTCATCTCCTCTGTCAGCAAGGTTGAGACTATTTCATCAAACTGCAAGGCAGTTGCATTGCTACCTATTACAATAACCATTCTATCCCACGAATCTGGTAGAGAACACAACAAACTGATGCACTTATCTTCAACTGAAATTTTAATATCAACAGAGGCTAACTGACTTACCACAATATTAAATGCATATAGATGCTCCGTCACCGAGTCTCCATCTTTCATCCTCAGGTTATATAGCTTTTTCCGCAGGAACAGTTTTTTCCGCAGACTTAGATTGGTACAAAGTCCCTAACTTGTCCCACAGAGCCTTCGTCATAGCTTCCCAGGTACATTCAGCAATACTGAATCTAAAACACACAATCGTATTGTGCTCTTTACCTTTCAATCCAACTTTTTCCATTCTTCATCGAACACTCCTCTTGGTTTAGTACCTAGATCTACCGCAATCCACTGATCTTTATCCACCAACAGATCCTCCATCTTGAGTTTCCACAACTCAAAACTTTGACCATTAAATTTCTCGATCTCTATCTTTCCACTGCTCGCCATCTTCTTTCACCACCAGAATCGATCTCACAGATCTCCCACTGAACAGGGTCTACCACAGGCTCGAGCGAAACCCCTCAGCAACAAAGGCATCCCCTTGAAGCCAAAACTACTTTGATACCAAATGTAGGTTTTAACCCCGTACAGAAAAACCTGCATACGAATTCAAAAAGACATAAAAATAAACAATGCGAGAGCATAACACATAAAACACATATACACAGAGATTTTCCCTTGGATCCCAAAACCGAGACTACCAACTTGATTTTTCATTATGTTCCTTTCAAAGTTACAATACATATTTATACATGTCGAAGCATCCAATACCATGGACTGAAAACCATTGCGTCCAATACCATGGACGGAAAAACCATCGCGTCCAAAAAATGTGCAAAAATCATGCACAAAACCATAGGTGGGTCTGCCCAACCTAACATAGGGTCCAAAACCAAAATTTTTTGGGGCGCTACCTCGGACCCCATAAAGTGGGGTTATAGGTGCCCCTCAAACCCCCTGTGACCTCCCCCCCTCTAACCCTCGGTTAACTACGTGGGCTAGTCGTGGAAAGAATATAACACAACCCAACAAAACAGAATAGAAGCATTAATCCAAAAGGGGTTGCCCATCATTTATGTTATAAATGACAAATTAATCACTTGGGAAGATTATATCCCAAATATGAAAGAAGTGGCTAGAAGCAGCATCAAGTTCAGTGGAGTTAAGTGCAATATGACAGTAAAAGCGTTTTTGGAAACTATGTCAAACGATTTCAATGTTCATAATGAGGTAAAAGACATTTTTACTGTGAAGCCAACTTTTGCAAAATACACAAAGGTACATGAAATTTACTGCAGGGTAACAAAATTGAAAGTACCAGATGAAAAGAGATGGGAATAATTGGTTGATTTACTAGATTGAAGGATAATTCAACAACAGTCAAAACAATTTCCAGCACAGTAGCCAGCACGACGGTCAGTTCAGCAACGCATCACTATTTCGGGTTGACTCAACAATCGAAACTATCAAAACAGGGCCACCTTCCTTTTGAACAACCTACTTGGCCTATTATTCTTCTTTCAAGATTAGACTATTTTATTTGTAATTAGGCTAATAATACACTATCGGTTTGACAACGATTTTTGTAAAGGATTTTTTGTAATTTTCATTATAAATGCTTCACTGTTTGAAGTATTAAGGGTTGATTTCAGAATATAATTTCCTTCTGCATATTTTAATTTTCAAAGCACTAGAGCATCAATAATACAAGGACCTTTCATAGGATTCATGTGGTGTAATAAATGGTGATGAGTCTCTTTTGTCTATCTGTTTAAACATTGTTTTTCCTTTCTCTGCTATTCTAAATTTCTGAATCAATCAACAAAAATTGTGATAAATAGGATTTGTTACTGAGAGCACCCTATTTTGGTTGTTGATAATTTTAATGTTTTCCACTGAAATCATATCAAGGAATTCTTAATTTCTCCTTGGTTTCTACTGGACCTTACACTTCTACTATTCCATAATTCATTTAATGTTTGAAAAGATCCAGTTAATACAACCTAGCTTTCCCTGAGAGAACTCCTCTAAAAATTGATGCAAAACTCCAGTTTAATTCATAGACTCCATAGCCTAATGGAATTATGACACTCAAATCAACCAAAACCTTTCAGACAAAACAAACATGTAGAGTCATAACTAGCCTAAAATCTACATTAAAACAAAACTAAATTAAATAGAGAGATCCGTCTCTGAAGCTGGCAGGGCTAGATCCTAGCTTCCAAAGTGGTTTTGATGTTTTCCAATGTGTTTACTCCCTCAACCTCAAAAATACAGAACAACAACATAATGTATTAAACGTGAGTAATTATTTTCAAAATTTAACAATTTTTGAAGTGGTTTTCTTTTTCATATTTTCTTGTTTTTCTTTTAATTTTTTTTTTGTAATGAGGTCTTTATTTTTTTGCATAGTTAAAGAAGAAGGTTGATATTTTAATGTTTCAATGTTGTACATATTTATATATCGTTAATTAATTTTTCAATGCACATCAAATAATTGTCTCTAAAAAAACAATATTTTTTAACAATTGACATAAAAAATAAACACTTTGAACTTAAATATAACAAAAAAAGTACACATTTTGATCATTTTTTTCTAGAAATTACATGTCAAAATCACAATTTTTATAGGAAAAAATTAACAAAAAATGGTTAAATAATAGTTTTTTTTATTAATTTCATGTCAAAAAATAAAAATAATCACAATTTTTTTCAAAAAATAATGATTCACATAAAATTAACGCGAAAATCACATACTACCAATATTGAACATATAACAACATTAAGTGAATACTTATTCTTCTCATAAAATGTCAAAGTCAAAACATTACAAGTATAACTAATTAATAGTTACAAAAAATGAGCTTGATTTCCATGAATAACTTAAATTTAATCAATAATATCACGTAATCCAAACCCGTCATCCTCTAGAGTTTCATCATTCTCTTCTTCCACAAAATGTTTTGCTTCAACTTGTTCATTTTCCTCTTCTGATGATCTTTGATGTCTGTGAATCTCCCAATGTATTCCTTTCCAATAATTCCATCTAATGGTGGTTGAGGTTCCTTTGCCTTTTTTTCGACACATGATTCATTAAAACCCCCTTTCCTCAACCCAATTTCTTGCATTGCATTTGGAAGAAATTGAAGAGCATTAATTCTTTGCTGAATAAATTTGTACTGTACTGGGTCTTTTTCAATGGCAATGCAATTTATTCCTTTTTGTAGGCAACGTGCTAGCGTTGTACCTAATTATCAAGCACAAAAGAAATAATGAAGTAAATTAGTATAATTACATATAAATTCAGAAAGAAGATATTAAAATTCAGTTCTATATAATAAAACGTACCTGAGCCTGAAAATAAATCCAGAACCCAATCTCCTTCATTTCAACATAAGTTTATAAGATAGTTAATAAATGATTATGGTTTTTGATAAATGTATCTCTCCTTTTTCTTATTTATCTTCATATGTTAGTTTTTTTACAACAACATCATAAATCAATACTTGGCTATGACTCTTTCCATCTACCTTTATCTTCATATGTTAGTCTTTTTACAACAACATCATAAACCAGTGCTTGGCTATGACTCTTTCCATCTACCCGATTAAGAAGCATAAACTTATAGCTATCATCTTTTGTCCAACTTTCAATATGGATGAACTCACAATCATTTATAATTGGTTGATCTTCACGGTTAAGAAGATTTTACTTTTGCCTATAACATGAAATAGTAAAAATTCAATTAACTTGTACAAAAATGAATTTTTTAGCATTAATCAAACATACAATTTCAATGTCTTACCATGTACGCTGCATCCTTGAGTTTGTTTTCCCCTTGAAGCTTGTCAATAACATTGCCAATTGTGTGTGCAAATGAAATGTCACAAACATCCATAATGGTGATGATGTGACTTCTACAAATCCCGCAACCACTTTACTAAGAGCTTGATAAGTATAAGGGTCACTATCATAGTCAATGTTTGGGATATCGAAACCGTGGGGAATATCTGCAATAATTAGGGAATAATCTCTTTTAGGCATGATGTTATGAAACCAGCTCAAGAAAAGATAGAAAAGATAGATCAACGCCTTAGAATTCAGCCTCTTCGAGGGGGCAACCTCCTTTACATTACATAAATGAACAATTCTTGGATGATACAAATGACAAAACCTCCTTTCTATATATAGGAGTCTAAGGAGTCACAATATAATCCAGCCGACCTAACAATAATAATATAAAGCCACAAAAATAACAATAGAGGGATTCTATGGGGCACAGAAATAACAATATGGGGGTAATAGGGGCACAACAATATAAATAAGGGGTATAACTACAATAGTAATGGGGTAATCACTAGTATTATAGGGACCCAACATGCCCCTCTCCTTCAAAAAAGTGTTGTCCTCAACGCTTGAGTAGTTCTGGATACTTCTGCATAAAATTCTCATCCTCCCATGTGGAATCTTCAGCGGATAAGTTCTTCCACTTGATAAGATACTCTGAAATTGATCGATTTCGTAGCTGTCGAGTTCTTGTTTCTGCGACTGCTTCCGGTTCCAATATAATTTTTCCTTCCTCGTCAAGTTCTGGCAATATTGTTTGAATTGGGAGCTTGTCACCTATAACCTTCTTTAAACATGAAACATGAAAAACTGGGTGCAATCGAGAAGCTGCAGGAAGCTCCAATTTGTATGCCATAGTACCAATCTTTTGCAACACCTTGTACGGACCATAATACTTTGGTGATAATTTATTATCCTTCTTAGCTTGCTTTAGGGACATTTGCTTATATGGTTGTAGCCGTAGGAATACCCAATCACCTACATCAAAACTTCTTTCACTGCGATGTTGATCTGCCTGTTGTTTCATTCTATTTTGTGCCAACACGAGGTTATCCTTTAAGAGTTGGAGGACTTGTTGTTGATGTTCGATGTGATGTTCCACTACCTGAACCTTAGAATTTTCTCTTAAATATGATGTGATGGATGGTGGTTGATACCCATAAAGTGCCATAAATGGGGTCATTTTTGTTGTTGTATGGAAGGAAGTGTTATACCACCATTCAGCCAGAGGCAACCATTTGACCCATTGTGTCTGTTTATCAGATACAAAGCAACGAAGATATCCTTCCAAACATTTGTTTACTATCTCAGTTTGCCCATCAGATTGAGGATGATAAGATGAGCTATGAGCTAACTGAGTACCAAGACAAGAAAATAATTCTGTCCAAAAATTTCCAGTGAAAATGGGATCTCTGTCACTTACAATAATCTTTGGGTTTCCATGTAGCTTTGGGTTTCCATGTAGCTTTTGAACTATTTCCATAAATGCAGTAGAAACTGTACTGGCTTTAAATGGATGTGATAATGCACAAAAGTGTGCATACTTGGTAAGTCTGTCAACTACCACCATGATGACACTCTTTCCCTCAGACTTGGGTAAACCTGTGATAAAATCCATTGAAACCTCCTCCCAACGTTGGCTTGGAATGGATAAAGGTTGTAATAGACCCGATGTCTTAATTGTTTCAACTTTATTTTGCTGGCAAACCAAACATTCCGCCACAAACTTTTGAATATCTGATTTAAGGCCATCCCAAAAAAATTCCTTCTTAACCCTGTGGTAAGTTTTTAAAAATCCTGAGTGCCCTCCTAAGGGAGAAGTGTGCAATTCCATAAGAATCTTTTGTTTTAGCTGGGAATTCTTACAGAGGTATAAGCGATCTTTGTACCATAACGAATCATTTTTCCAGCTAAATGTATCAGAAGTACTGGAATCTTGTTGTAGCTTTCGAATAAGTGCCCACACTTCTTCGTCATTCTTCCATTCCTCCCTTGCTTCGTTTATCCAATCTGGTTGGATAATAGAAATGGCACACAACAATGCTTCCACATCCTCATCCTTTCTTGAGAGTGCATCTGCCACCACATTTTGCTTCCCTTTTTTGTAGATGATTTCAAAGTCATAACCCAACATCTTTGTGACCCACTTTTGTTGCTCTTCAGAGGATAATCTTTGTTCTAAAAAGTATTTAAGGCTATCATGATCCGTTTTTACCTTGAAGTGTCTTCCCATTAGGTAGGGTCGCCATTTCTTAAGTGCATGGAGTATTGCCAACATTTCCTTCTCATAAATAGCTTTTCTTAAAAACTTTCCCTTGATTGGACGACTTTCAAAAGCAATGGGTCTTTCATCTTGCATTAGAACAGCACCAATTCCATTTCCTGAAGCATCACATTCCACAATAAAGGTTTTTGTGAAGTCCGGTGTAGCTAAGACCGGTGCTTGGCACATTGCCTCTTTAAGATGTTCAAAGGCCTTTGTTGCTTCCGGAGTCCATGAAAATGAATCTTTCTTCAATAATGTTGTTAGAGGTGCTGCTATTCTCCCATAATTCTTAACAAACTTGCGATAATACCCTGTCAACCCAAGAAATCCTCGCAGATGCTTTATGGATGTGGGGATTTTCCATTCCTTAATGGCTTTAATTTTGCTAGGGTCTACCTTAACTCCTTCATGAGATACAATATGACCCAAATATTCCACCTCCTGGACTCCAAAGAAACATTTGGATCTTTTTGCATATAATTGTTTCTCCTCCAATAGTTGTAGCACCCTGTCAACATGTTCAACATGATCCTTCCAAGACTTGCTGTAGATTAGTATATCATCAAAAAATACTAACACAAATTTTCTAAGGAATGGTTTGAAAATTGAATTCATCAAACCTTGAAATGTTGAAGGTGCATTGGTAAGGCCAAAAGGCATGACCAAAAATTCATAATGACCCTCATGAGTTCTAAATGCCGTTTTCGGAATGTCTTCAATCTTCATTCTGATTTGATGATATCCCGAACGAAGATCCAACTTGGTGAAGTAAATTGATCCATGCAATTCATCCAGTAATTCATCAATAACAGGAATGGGGAACTTATCTTTAATAGTGAGCTTGTTGAGCTCCCTATAATCCGGACACATGCGCCATGATCCATCCTTCTTGTGCACCAATACTACTGGAGCTGAGAAAGAACTTTGACTTGGTTGAATTATACCAGCCTCTAGCATTTCTGCAACCATACGTTCAATTTCACTTTTTTGGACATAGGGATATCTGTACGGCCTGATGTTTGGAGGAACACTTCCTGGAATCAGATGAATAGCATGATCATGATCACGCATAGGTGGGAGACCTTTGGGAGTCTCAAATACCTTGGAATGATTGTCCAGGACTTTTTGGAGATCTGGAGAAATAGATGATTCCAATGTGGAAACATCTAGCGAACATAATTGTGCAATTACACCTCTTTGCTCCTTTTTTAGAAGCTTTGTCATGCCATTAGAGCTGATTATCTTTCCTGGTTTCCCTGCAATACCCCTTAATTCAACTTCCTTTCCTTCCGTAGAAAATTTGATGAAAAGTTCTTGAAAATTAAAAGCTATTGTACCCAAGGATTGTAGCCATTGGACTCCTAGTACAACATCAGCACCTCCCATTGGAATGGAAAGCATTGGGCTAGTCAATACATATTCTCCCATGGATAGCTTGATATTATGGCACTTTCCAAGCAATTTATTGTTCCTCCATTTGCAATCATCACTTGACACTCTGGTGCTGGATATAGGAAGCAATTCAATTCTTTTGCTACCCTACAATGAATAAAATTGTGGGTGCTTCCTGAATCAATCAACACTATTACCTTTTTCTTCTTGATTTGTCCTTCTATCTTGATGGTTTGAGGAGTGGTAATTCCCGCCAATGCATTACAAGATATGGTCGGATTTATTTGTTCTTCATCTAGGCTTTGTTCCTGGAGTATATCTTCTTCTTTTGACCTTTCTTGCTCCTTTTCTTCTTCCTCTTCACAATCTATGTAGAATAATTTCTTCTCAGCACACTTATGACCTTTAGTGTATTTGCTATCACAACTGTAACAAAGCCCTTTTGCTCTTTTTTCTTCCAATTGTTGTGGTGTCAACCTTATAGGTTGTGGAAGACTAGGGGCAACAACACTTCCGTCTTTATAGTTGTGAGTGGTATGCTTCCTGGTTGCCATAATTTTGCTTTCCATTTTTCTTGCTAACCTGAATGCCTTCTCTAATGAATCAGGTTCCCAAAGGCGAACATCATGTTGGATATTATCCTTTAAAGACCCTATGAACACATCAATCCTATGCTCCTCTGGAATATCTTTTACCCTTATGTTCAATTTTTGGAACTCCTCAATGTGCTCCATTACTGAACCCTTTTGTTTGAGACTTATCAATTGGCTAAAAAAAGTGTTGCTTTTTGTATCTTCATAATGTGCTATCAATTCTTCCGTAAAAATTGCCCAAGTGATAAATTGTTTACGAGAGCAAAGCCATTGATACCATACAAACTGATTTGGTTCCAAATATGCAGTTGCCATACGTACCTTTTGTGCATTTTGCACATTATTGAGATCGAAGAATTGCTCCATCTGTAATATCCATGTGGCAGGATCCTTGCCATCAAACTTCCTCATATCGATTTTTGGAATATGGTGATTCTTCGATCCAACATTAGCATCTATGGAATCATGATTAACATTTCTTTTGTTCTCATCATGAGTTTCCTTTACTACCTTTTCACCATTAGTGACCCTTTCTTGTAGCAACTTCTTCAATTCTTCCATGTCTGTCTTCAAGTCTATCTTCAAATCTGCCATCGAATCCTCCATCTTAGCTTCCATGCCCTTTATCTTAGATTCCATGCCATTTATCTTAGATTCCACGCCACTTATCTTAGCTTCTGTTAGCTTTTGTGAGCGTGACATTTGTTGCACTTGTTCTTGTAATTTTGATATATCATGTAGCATTTCTTCCTCTTCTTCATGAGTCATGCTAGAGCTTTCAGGTTCCTTACTAGGTGTTTGCATTTTCTTTCCTCGGGGCATCAGTTACCGATAATAATGCTTTACTATGCCCTTTGAATTCCGTTAAACCAAGCTTACACAAAAATTAAAAAAAAACTACACACTTTTTTTCACTTTATAGAAGCCTGATATTGAATCTGATGTATCTCTGTAATTTCGGATCATCCAGTTTTGAAATTGCTACCTATAGTAGCCTTCTACGTCCTCTTTCCAATGCCACAAGTCTGAGCCAAATTGGATTCTCCAAGGAAGAGTTATGTGAAATCTCCCACAGTGACTTGCTTTTAGACTGGTTCAGTAGAGCGAACTTGTATGACGTGCCACGAGTCACTGTTTCAACCTTTGAATCTAAAACACACACCCAAGAAACTACAGTCCGTTCTCTTTTGTACCTTCTTACGAAATTTCAATCCGATCCCCAGAGAGAAAGTTATGACGATTTTCCCCAGGTCACCTGTTTTGAATGTAATTCAGGAGTCTGCAAAAAGACCAACTTCCTCAGATCATATCTCCGCAAATATCACGCGAAAAGCTCTGAAATTCAGACCCAAGGTTCAGCACGATTTCTTCTCAAATGGGTTTTTTTTGCGACTTCTGAAACGTCACAAAAAAAAAGTTATAGCGAAAATGCCACGATGACCTGTTTGGAGCAGCGAAACCCTAGAATCCAAAGCTCTGATACCAAATGTTATGAAACCAACTCAAGAAAAGATAGAAAAGATAGATCAACGCCTTAGAATTCAGCCTCTTCGAGGGGGAAACCTCCTTTACATTACATAAATGAACAATTCTTGGATGATACAAATGACAAAACCTCCTTTCTATATATAGGAGTCTAAGGAGTCACAATATAATCCAGCCGACCTAACAATAATAATATAAAGCCACAGAAATAACAATAGAGGGATTCTATGGGGCACAGAAATAACAATATGGGGGTAATAGGGGCACAACAATATAAATAAGGGGTATAACTACAATAGTAATGGGGTAATCACTAGTATTATAGGGACCCAACACATGAGTTTAGAAATGTCTTCACAATCACCTTGTATTACTTGATATTGAATAGTGTCAAGCCCATTCCAAATGAAATGAGTAAGAGTTGGATCAAGTTCAACATTCCTAAGATGTTGTTTTATCAGTCTTTCAATCTTATTTTTTTCAATAAGCTTCTGAAACCATCTGGTGCTCCATTTGTATCCTTCCTCATATTTAATAAAATAAACAAATATATGTATAAGTTATAAAATAAAAATCATATACAGATGAATAAAAATGAATGTATAAATCAACATATCTTTTTAAATGCAAGATAAAAATATTTTAGTGTTGATGTAGAACTTGAATCTAGGTAGTTGCGTACAACATCATCCCAACTATCTTCATTCAACAATTTAACCATTTGTTCTTGTATTTTCATGTAAACCTTGTGACTAAATAGATAAAGTAAAAAAAATTAATATAATGATATGTATAACAAATACTACCAAGAACAATATGTTATATTTAAAAGAAAATTATAATCTAGAAATAAGTAAAAATAATTCAACAAACTTACTTTTGAAATTCCTCACACATTTTGTCCATTGATAATTCCCGACTTCACATGAGATAATATTGTTTTGAAAAAAAAATTGATCCTTCACTCCTTGCAATTCTCTCCAAGGTGTGATAGTCCTGTCTCCTGGAAGTTGCTTCATTTGAGGACCTAATTTACTGCTGCTACATATCAATGGTTTAGACTTTTTGACCTTCTCATTTTTAATGCCAATGTTCTCCCACATGTTAAAAATCTCATTAATCAATTCCCATATCTCTCCAGTTCAAAATGCCGACTGGAAAATGTTATCAATACTTATGAATATATCAAAATATACTTTTCCACCTTTTGAATTAATTGTTTCCTCAATTTGATAGCCTATTTCCATACAAAATTCCTTCCGAAATTCTAGACTAACCTTTGTCTTATCCCCACCACATTTTTCTTCAAATTCATTATGAATAAATCTAACCCTTTGGATGAAAATCATTGAAATCCTATACTCATTATCTGTATTATGATCCCATGCCCATAACTTTGATTTTGTATCTGATAAACCAGCATAAATGATACATTTCATTGTTTCAAACCGTGGGTTATTGGGATATTCCTCCATCAATTGCCTTTGAGCTTCTACAGAATGTTCCCCTCAAAGCACATAATAATTGTATTCAAAACATTTTGACTTATGAAATGATTCTTTGTTGGGAACTTGAACTGGATCAACAAGAAGCACATAATCAACCAAATGATCATATGGATTGTACCTCATCAATAACTTCAAGTTGTGAACATGCAGGTGGTGTGGCTTTCTGATTTAATATTTAAATTTTCCTTCACTTGGCTTATAAATTTGTCTGACATTAGGCTGAAATGTACGACCACCCTCAATTAAGTTTGTCTTTTTCAAGTTATGTAGAATGGCATTTTTTTTTAAATAATGACATCCTCTAAATCAACTCCTAGTGTACTGATTTCCTTTCTTTCCTTTGAATTTTCACTAGGATCTTCACTGTTGGCCTTGACTATTTGAAAATGATCAACTTTTATTTTCTTCCTCCTCTTTTCTTCTAGATAAGTAACATCCTCATCATCAATTAGAACATAGACATTCTTGGGCATTTTTACTTTTGGTCTTTTGTGGCTCTTCTCCTTTCTAACATCAATTCTAATCTCATCCTCAGTAAGGAAAGCATATTCTTCAATGTCAATTTCAAGTTCCTCGCCTTCAAAAGTAACATTTCTACCTTTGCTAGATTTATCCACTATAGGGATTCTTTTCTAATCCCTTGGATGTAGTTATGTAGCATCATGAATTACTATTTTTTCTTAATTGCCATATCTTCTTGTGACTCTGAGTAGAAACTGTTGACAACATTCATAATATCTTGCTCTGTGAAATAAATGCCTCCCAACATAATTGAAATATTTTCAATAAAGTTTTTTCAAACAAAATATCATATGTCAATAAAATCTAAGCTATAAAAATATAATGATACAGTTACAATAACGCAAAACACATAAATATAAATAACAATACTTAAAATATCTTATGCAATCTCATTTACGATTTGTTTACACATCTTTGTAGATTCATATACCATGTCATACATTAACAATGCAAATTGATATTTAATCTTGTTATGTGACTTGGGCGATTTTGTAAGTACATAAACAACTCTAGTTCCAGTATCAAACAGATGTCTAGTACTTTTCCCAACACCTCATAACTTTCACTATCGTTAGGGATATCAACATATAGATATATCTGTCGATGTTTATCACCTTCTCTATCTTTCACATACCATACTTATTTTGTATGCTTCACTTCTTGTGATTTCTTCCAGTAAGAAATCATATTCTTATCCTTTGAGGCACTTGATTAACTTTATTAGCTCAGCTTTGGTTCGTTTAACAGTATTTTTGGAGGATCCACCTTTAATTTTAGCAGTCTTTGGTCCAAAATGATTCACATAAATCTTCCATGATGCCATTTTCCTGCAAAAAATATACACATACATATAAATCAATAAATTACAAAAAAACCAATAGCTTAAGTAAACAAACAAAATGAAACAAAATCTAAAAACGAAAAAAGACCAGAAACATGCACATCAAACCCCATGACAAGTTGGATGTCAATTTCATACAGCAAACAAACAAAAAATCCATTCCTTAGAAAAAATTTATTTATTTTTTCATTTGTCCCCGGTCCCTTGGCAGACCAGGGATTGATTTTGAGAATCGTCCCCCTACATGCCAAGGGGCCAATTCTTAGAATCAACTCCCTACCTACTAGGGGGCCACTATACCATAGTGTCGTGTCGTGCCTACGCCTATGGGTGGGTGCACTCGGTCGTGGGCGCGCCCACTCAGGGAAGAAAGGCCCTCTGGCTTGCTAGGCGGTCGATTGTCAAAATCACCCCGCTGGCTTGACGGGGGCCGATTTTGGTAAGTCAGGGGATTGTTTCTCAAAATCACCCCCTGGCCTGCAGAGGGTGATTCTGAGAATTGGCCCTCACCCTAAGGGGGTTGGGCCATGGGGGTGCATGTTGCAGGCTGGTGTGCCCGCTGCCAGCACCCACCCCTGTAGCCCAACCCCTTGAGGGTGAGAGCTAATTCTCAAAATTAGCCCTCACCCCTAGTGGGATGGGCCATGGGATGGGTGCTGATGGAAGGAGCGCGCCCGCCGGCAACACCCACCCCCGTGACCCAACCCACCGGGGATGAGGGTTGATTCTCACAATCGGTCCTCACCCCTGGCGGGCTAGGTAGCAGGGGTGGGTGCCACTGACTAGGGTGGGCAGGTGTGCCTAGCCATGGGCGTTCCCACCCATGGCAGGGCGGAGTGCAACTGCACTTCACCCTGCCACTGGCGGGCAAGCCCACGGTTGGGCATACCTACCGGTGACACCCACCCCCGTTGCCCAGCTCGCCAAGGGTGAGGACCAATTCTGAGAATCCGTCCTCACCCTTGGTGGGCTAGGTCATCGGGGTGGGTGCCACCGATGGGTGCACCCAGTCGTGGGCACGGGTAGGCCGAGGGGCCGATTTGAAGAATGAAATCCCTAGCTTACAAGGGGGTCACTCTGCCTGGGGCAAGCATGCTCACAATCGAGAAGCCCATGACTAGGCCCACCATGCCCACTGTTGATGTAGTGGCCTCTTGCCTGCCAGGGGGCTGTCAGGTAAACCTGACTCATCTCAATTTTTAACTATAAAAGAAACCTAAATTTCATTAATAAAAAGTTAAATATTATTTTATTGGAAAGTTTCTTTTGTGTGGTATTTTACACAAAGATAACAACCCAACTGACACATAACTACTAGTAAACCTATGGGAGTTTAATACTTGCTCTCGGCAAAAGGAAAAATAATCTTTCAAATGTGATAATCTTCCATTGAATATGTTCTCTATAACAATGTAATTGTTCCACAATATTGCTCCAAGTCTTTTAACGAACATTGAAAAGCCTTGATGTGATGTGAGGAATAGTGATAATAAAATTTATGATATAGCAAAAATTAGGGAATTGTTTTTACTACATGGTGAATGTGGTATTAATTTGTTTTTATAAAAACTTTGACATATAAATCTTGTTATGGTGATATAGTAATCTATGATAAAGCGAACATTACGGAATTGTTTTACCGCATGGTCAATGTGATCTTAATTTTTTTTTAATTATAAAAAGTTAACATATAAATCGTGTTATGGCGATATAATAATTTATTTTAAATGTGTGATAAAAGATATAATAAAAATTAAAAGAAATATTCAATTGTCTAGTAAATGCTATATAGTTCAAGTAAAAGATTAATTTAGGTAAAAGATTTAGTTTACAATTTTAATGTAAATATTTATTTTAAAAGATTAATTTCATAAGAAAATTTTAGTTGAAAAATTTCAATAAATTGCAGAAGAAAATTTTGGAGGGAAATACATGAAACACAAATTTTTGGAGGGAAATTTTCATTCTTTAAACTATATATTATCATTAGGAGAGAGTTCATTTGTATCATTCAACCTCTTCTGTTTGAAAGGCATGTATTCTTCTAATAGTGAAGTTTCGCTTTGTGAAGCAACAACATCTTCGTCACATAACAACTCTATTCATATTGATGGATATAAAAGAAATTCTTTAACTATGAATAGAGAGTCAAATATTCCACTTAGTACTAATCTTAAGGACTATGAGAGTAGCACTGATGAAGGGCAGGATGAAGAATTTCAAATCAATAAAGAGTCACGGTTTCCACTTAGTCCTAATCCTATGGACTATGAGAGCAACAGTGATTAAGAGCATAATGAAGAATTTCAATTGATTAGAGAGTCACAATTTCAACTTAGTCCTAATCCTATGGACTATGAGAGCAACAATGATGAAGGCCAAGATGAAGAATTTCCAATAAATTGAGAGTCACAGTTTCTGTTTAATCCTAATCCTATGGACTATGAGAGCAGCAGTGATGAGGGACAAGATGAATAATTTCCAATAAATCGAGAGTCATGTTTTCCACCTAGTCCTAATCCTAAGGACTATGAGAGTAGTAATGACGAAGGGCAGGATGATGAATTTCCAGTAAATAGAGAGTCACATTTTCCACCTACTCCTAATCCTAAGGACTATGAGAGTAATAATGACGAAGGGCAAGATGAAGCACTTAGTCTCAATCTTAAGGACTATGAGAGCAGCAGTGACGAAGGACAGGATAAAGCATGTAGTCCTAATCCTAAGGACTATGAGAGAAACAATGACAAAGGGCAGGATGAAGAATTTCTAGTAAGTAAAGAGTCACATTTTCCACGTATTCCTAATCCTATGGACTATGAGAGAAACACTAAAAAAGAACATGATGAAGAATATACAATAAACATCAAGTCAAATTTTCCATTTAGTCCTAATTTTAAGGACTATGCGGGTAGCACTGAAGAAGGGCAAGATGAAGAATATCCTCCAAGTCAGTATTTCAAAAGAACAAATGATCATAGTCAGGATAATATTCCTCATAATGATGATGAAAATGCTTATACAGATAATGATTCAATGATGGATATGTTTCCAACAAATATTGTATCGAGGATTAGGAGCAGACCTTTTTGTATCAATCCAATATGTTCTAGTTATACAAGGGGTAGAGCAGAATATCTCACAAGAAGAAGTTCTATCAATGCTCTCATTTCAAGTGAATGTTGTCAAAAGGATTTCTTGAAGCATATGGATTTCAAGATTGCATTGGAGAAAAGGAAGACATATTTGTCAATGAATAAAAGCATGCAAAATTCATATTTAGTGGGGTGCATGCAATATACATTCTCAGATTGTGATTATCATATTGGGTCTTTATTTACCTGTATAAAGGCTTTGAAAATGTTTCATTCAATGGGAAATTTTCGTCTGTCAAGAATCCAAGAAAATTTAGAGAAGGATCCCACATTTTATTCAGAAGTATGTCATAAACGACAGTTTGGGCCATTATCAAATACCACAATGTCATGGATGAAAGACTTATTTTCAAATCATGGAGAGTGTATGCCAAATAGAGAGACAATGCATATTCTAGATAATTTTTTAAGACGCGAAATATACAACTTACTACAAAGAATACGCAGAAGGTGCTAAAGGAAATCGTCGATTTATTACAGATCAATATTTTGTGAAGATATGGAAGAAAGAATTCAACAATGTTTGTATTCCTAAGAAGACAAGGATGGGGATTTGCAGTACATGTGCTTCTCTTAAATAAAAAAGGGATAAATGTGAAGGGGTAGAAAGAGGTAAGCATTCATAACGTTATTTTTTAAAATTGTATAGTCATCAACTATGAAAACGTATTTATTAATGACTTTATTTTACATTGTGTAGATTCCATTGTCAAAGCGCTTCAAGAGCATCGCCAACAACAAACAAGTGAAAGGAAAAAGTTGTACAAGCATCGAAAGAAGTGTTATGATAATCAAAATAAATATTTGGGTTTGATAATTGATGGTATGGACCAGAAGAAAACATTTCTATCACATTTTGTTCACACACCCAAAAATTTACAGGAGAAAAATTTTGTTCAGCATCACTTGGTCGGTTTTATGGTCTTCAATGGGAAAATGTTTCCAAGGGTATAATTCACAACTCCAAATATTCATAATGATGCAAATATAACAATAACCATAATTCATGATGTGATTTCTCATTGGTTTGGTAATCTTCCTAAAGTTTTGTATCTACAATTGGACAACACTTGTCGTGAAAATAAAAATCAGATTGTTTTTGGATATCTAAACATGCTTGTTGAATTGAGAAATATTCAGAAGGTAAAGGTTGGTTTCCTTCTTCTTCGGCACACTCATGACCATATTGATCAGATGTTCAGTTGTTTTTCAGTCACATTTAGGAGGAAGGATGTTGGGAGCTTGCCATCATTAATTGAATGTATTAAGAAATCATACATGCCAGAGCCTATTTTTGATGTGTTGGAAGAAATTTTTGACATGTGAAGGTTTATTCTAGGATCGCATGGTGAGGAGAAATGCATTGAATAACGTAATTACATTAGCTTCCAACATCAATTTCGTATCAAAAAAATAGATGGTAAAACACTAATATGGGGCAAGAAGTATTCAACTACTGTAGAATTTGTGTCGTCATCAGGGTTGGCATTTCTGAATTTTATTCCAGATCATCCAATATTTGTGTCAAATATATTGTTATTACAATCAGTTGCTGAAGTTCATAATGCATGCAAACAAAATAGAGATATAAATTATTTTTATTGCATGGAAGAAATTAAAAAATGTAAAAGATATACATATGAGTACTTTGATATTGTTGATTCAGTTTGGTGGGAGTCTTTTTTCAATAATCAAAGTGATATCATTTCAAGAACAATAAATGAAGATATACCTTTGAAAACTCCATTTATTTTGCCACAAAATGCGTCAAATGAACATGACGAAAGAAATATTGTTGAACAACAACAATCTCAACGTATTATTAATTCTTCACAGGTAGAGGAAAGAGAAATGTATATTGGTTCCAAAAGATCTCATGCATAACGTGAAGCCATGAAAGACCTTTATAGGGGTTCAGTACAGGATATTAAGGAGGGTTGCATGATCGCAATGATAGCAGATGGAGATGCCAATGGCTATCCATTCTGAGTTGCTAAGGTTATAAAGTTCATTACAGAAAATGAAGATATTTCAGGTGTTGAAGTACATTGGTATGCCACAAGTACACACCATTCAATGGTGTGTACAACCCAGAGATGGTAGTTGATAAAAAAATAGGTGGAAAGAGAAAAATAAAGGGTATAAATATAAATATTCGTTGCATAGACCTATTAAAATTGGAGGATTTTGACATACTTGTTTATGACTTCAATTTAACAAAGTGAGCAACTCTTCGCTTCAAGACGATAGAGATTCTAAAGAAGGTGTTACTAGAAGAAACAGTTTTGAGATGGGAGTCTAATGAAACCCGTCGTAGATCCAGAAGAATTTTGAAACCTGAAATGGTGGGCATGCATGTGGACTTAGACGAGGAACTAGTTGATGAAAGAGAAGAATATGGAACATCTTCATCAACATCTATTCATTCATTTGAAGATGTGAATTATAATGGTGTGCAAGAAAATATGAGCGATTTTGAATAATTCTCTAAGACAATTTATATAACTGATGTTTGCATCGTATCTTGAAATAAAAATTTTGATTTCCATATGATGTTAAATGAAGTTGTGAGTCATTTTTATGTTTGTTAGATTATATGTTTTAATTATAATGAGTTTTATTGTTTAGAATATCTACAATGCAACAATAACTTAGAGATATAATTTATGTTTCATTCAATCTACAAGTATTGACATTTTGATTAATTTATTCATGTAATTTGTTCATAATGTCATGGTTTAAATGTGTTGAAAACTTAGAGTTTTTTAATTCTATGGTTGAAAATTTTCCAATTTTTTTTTTATCTAATGTTATGGTTGAAAACAACTAGAGTTTTAGCGATCTTTAGTATCATGTTATTATATGTTTAACAACATGGATGAAAACTAATGGAATTTTAATGTGTTTCCAATCCCATTATTTTATCTTTATCTTCATTACTAAAAAATGTTGAAATTATACCTGGGAAAGAAAATTGTTATTCTACCAAAAACACAAGTGTGGTTTTTTCCTAAAAAACAAATTTTTTTTGCACAAAAAAATTGGTTTTACTGCCATTTTTTAAAAATGTTGAAAATTAACCCTAAAAAAAACATCATTCCAATATACGCACTTTTCAGTTTTAGCAATGTTTTTCATGTTTTTTGGGGTTTTTTGGCTAGAGTTCCCGTTTTGAGTTTATAGTTCCTGTTTCAAAGTTTACATCATTTTATTCAATGCATTGTAATTTGTATGTGAGTTTTATATATGGGAAACACGTATATATGCAAATCTATTTAATGAAAGTCGCACATATGTTCTAGGGTTTGTAATTTATGCATGGTGATGAGAGTTGATGATGACTATTTTATTTTATATTGTTAGCCAATGATGTCTTGATCAAAATGGTTTTTGTCTAGTAGTGTTGATTGGATTCATTTAATTGTGGCTTGGTATATTGATCAATGATGATGTTGCAAAATTGTGATTGGGTATTCATTAATTGAGTATTGGTATATCTATGATTAGTTGTTGTTGTGACTTGATATTTCAATGATTCATTGGTTTATACAATGATTTAGTTTGATAGTGTTTCAATATTCAATGATTTGATATTTGTATGCAGTTTTTGTGCACCGCAAGCGCGTATATACGAATATATGCTTCAGAAAAATCACACTTATATTTTGAATTAAATTTGATTAGGGATTGTAATGCCTGCATATTAGTTTTATATTGATGACATTGTGATTGGTTGATTGGCATCTTGGTATTGAGCATATTCTTGGGTGTGGGTCTAGTTTGCAAATATGATGAAAGGTGGCCTACATATTTTGATGTGTATTTGAGACAGGTGGATCCAGTATGAAATATTATGAAACATGGTCCACAAGATGTTGACCGTTGTATCCTTTAGTGAGAAGGTAGGAGCCTGTAAATGAGATTAGGGGGTTGTAGCTCCCTTCGAGTGGGTGTTGGAGAATGAGTGGAGGTTGTAGCCTTCTGCAATTAGGTGCACACATGCTGGCAAGATTTTGCACTTGTACAAGACCATGATGAAATGAATGATTTTTCATTAAAATAATAGAAGAAGATAGAGACAACAATCGCGGTGGTTTTCTCCCACATTAGGTTTCCACCTAAAATCTCGATGTCCATATGCATTGATGTGTTTCTTATGTGTTGATGATTTATCTACTATTTACTACTCATGGGTACTGCATAATGAATGACTAAAGAAATAATGATGCAATGGTTAAGTTAAATGATTTATGGAAATTATGAAAAATTACTAATCTGGATATACACCGTTTTAATTAACTAAAGGCACGTACACACGTGGGTTATTTGAATAATAGTAGCATACAAAATCCTAAATTTGAATTGAATGTTAAAGTGAAATAAAAATATTGATTCAACCCACCTTTAAGTATTTTTCCTAGCAAACAATTCATTATGATTATTTTGTAAGTAATGAAGTAATTAATTACACATCGTTCATAGGATAAGAGAACACATTTTAGTAAGATCATATATTATGGACCATGGTTTTCTATATAGTTCATGGCACTCTAAAGCATTACATGCCTAGATTAATAAATTCAGTGTATCCCTGGGTTTCTATGACTTTAATTGATTATTGTCAGAATAATTTAGCCCATCATTGAGGTCTTAAATTTAGCACTTGGATGAAGACTATATCCTCCCCTAATACAATTTTCACCCTCTCGTTCCTTAGTTTTACACACTTATATTTCTAGGGGTTTGTCCCCTTCTTCCAACTCATAATTACCCTAGTTTATTTCAACGGTTTCAACATAGGAGTTTAAGTGTTTCCCCTATACACCACAATCAAATCTAGATATGAACTTGCAAATGCTCACCCCCTTAGAAGTAGATATTCATTCCCGTACCATTTGGATTTCCTTTGCCAAATTTTCAAGAAATGTTTCTAGTAATGCTTTAAGATTAAAAGATATTTGTGTACCGACTCCATCAACTAAGTAAGTTGAATCATTCTTTTGTTTGTAAGTTGTTGGCTCAACCTTCTCAAGTCTAGATCCACCCATCCTAATGTACATTGGTACCTTGAGCATTGGATATAGAAGCATTCTTCATGTGAGCCTTAATTCTTAACTCCACTAGGTTTTAGAACTCTTTAAGATCCTTAGACCCTATGTTTTTGTGCAATGAAGAATTTCCAAAGTGACCTTCATGACTAAAGTTAGGAACCTTAGACCTAGGGTCATGTAACTTATAGACAAAATAGGGTAGAATCGAGCCTCCTTGATCAGAACATGAATTCACCAATACCTTTATGTTATGGCAACCGTATTTTGAAACACATGTGTCCTACATGTCCTTCCACTTATGCCCAATTAGAACTTCCATGGTAAAAAATTATGTATCCTTTCTTTGGTCTTAGGATAATGCTTTAATTCATTGTAGGTCCCCTTTTTTCATACTAGACTCGTCATTGTATCAAAAATAAAACCCACTACCAAAATATTCTTGTTGTGATTATTATTACAAATTATGTAGAGAGTGATCACCATATATATATGCTTAATGAAAGCACAAAATAAGAAAACCCAAACAATAATGACATATATTAACAAACAAAGAGCATGTACATACTCACACAATTAGAACCACAATCTGAGGTTGTGAACAAACTAGGAAAGATGCAAAAGCTAGAAAATAAGTAGAAGTGAGTCCAAAGGGGTATCTGATATATAAGGATGAATTTCAATAAGGAAATGTTGTAGTTAAAAGAAAAATGAGGTCTTAGTTAGTGGTTTACATAGATCAATGTAAAATGGTTGTGTTTCATGTCCTTCTCTATAGGAAAATATGTGGGTGGCTAAGACCTTGTAAAAAGGAGTTTCTTACTTCAATCACGCAAAAATAAACTCATTTAAAAGTACTAAATTGATCTTTTTATTGGGGACTTTTAAACCTCAAACCAATAAAATTGCACAACTAAGAATGGACAAGTTCATACAGAAGAAACACGAGAAACTACACACTAATTACTTGAAAAAGAGAAAAAAGAACTCAACAAAAGCATGGTAAACTAAGCCAATTGACTAGAGAACAATAAATAATAACATCTTAACTAAGGGAAATAAATGAATACCACTTAACATAGGTATAGGAATATCCAATACCAACAATTTCTTAAACAAAATTTATATTACCTAGAAATAAATAAATACCAATCAACTTTAGATGTAAGAATAATCTAATACAAACAAAGTCTTAAACAATTTTATATTACCAAAGCCATTGCTACAATCTAAAATTAAGGCTCACTTTCTCTTGTTCAATGACAGTGGGAACATAGCAAATTTTTAAATAATGCAAAATGGTTCATCATACACAAAATAAATACAATTTTCTTTCAACCATGATAATAATAAATGAGTAACTTTCCGTTATTTGAATGCATGTCCCTCTCACTACTTTTCAAAAACACGAGGTGTGTTTATATATAATTTAATTAAAAGTTTTCAAAAAGCTGGGGTAGATAAATAATCTAATTTAATTTAGTTGTAGGAGTCATGTATATATGTATAATTTAATTTAATTTAATTTAATTGAAGTAGTTCCAGCAATCATGTATATATTAAATAATTTGATTAAATTTTTAGTTCTAGGAATCATGTATCTATGTCATATGATTTATTTAATTTAATTAAAGTAGTTCTAGCAATCATGTATATATGTCGCTTCATGATTGTGATTAAATTCGATTTTGGGAAAGCAACCGCAACGATTTAGTATTTAAAAAAAACTTTTCACGGTTGTGGCCTAAAGTAAAAAAAAAACATGTTTCCAACTTATTTTGATTTTTTTATATGCTTTGTCTGAAGGAAATGCAAATGCAGGCAAAAGATGAAATGTATATATATATATATAATTTGAAAGGTTACGTATAATACTTTTATTTTTCTTTTGCAAAGCTTAATATTCAAAATAAGACATCTAAAAGTTTGAAAGGGAATGTTTATATTATACCATTAAGTTAATATTTTGTGTATTATTTGCCAATAATTTAAAATAAGGAAATATGATGATTAGGTAAGATTTAAATTATGGATTGAGTCTCCTCAATTGTATCTAGTTTTTTTTTTCTCATATTAAGAATGTGCTTCTTTATTAAGTATGTTATCTATCATTTATATCTTTTTTTTTTTTTTTTTTTATTAGCTAAATGTGTTGTACATTTTACTAGGTCATCTAGTAAATATTGTTTCTTAATCTCTAATATTCAACTTTGACTTTTTTATAATTTGCAATATGTTGCACATTATTGAAAAAGGTCTTGTTCAATTTGTACTTCTCCATTTCAACATACTTAGAGTAACATTTTACTCTATTACTCATTATATTGTTGTCATTTTCTTGTTTCACATTTCAACATGCAAATTCGTTCTTAGTTTTTCTATTACTAGTTTTTTAGCTTATGATATGTTAAGCTTCAAGCAGTTTTGTATTATGCTCTCATTTTTATTTATGGAAGTTGTCTATGTGGAATTTTCATTCTCTTCATTTTCTCTTCCTGTAGCATTCTTATACATGACTTGTCAATACCTTTCTATTTATTGGGCACCTTTCTTCTTATATACCCCATTCTTCAAATGATTTTCTACATTATTGGACTTGTGTTGTCTTCCTTCTTTTTAGTTCGTCTTCATTGACTCTAATCAAAATCTTGCCAATATTCATTATTGCCATTTTATATTTATATGAGATTGATTTTATTAGTTGTTTCAATTATGTTAGGTCAACTAGGACTATCTAGTATGGGGCGAGTAAATTTAGGGTCTAAAATGGATCTTATTAGAAAAATATGTGTTGATGAGCTAGAATTCAAAAATAAATAGACTCTCAAGAAATTAAGTTCATGATAAGCATTGATTTGGATATATAAAAATCGAAATTGATTATATATCATATTTTCAATTAACAATATTCAATTATATATAAACTTTATCTTGATTAAGATTTTGATAATATTATCATGAGATATATTAAGTATTCCAGATATAAAGTATTCCACATTATCACTATTTCAAATAATGTAAAATAATAAAAAATATTTTATATTATTATTATTTCAAATAAAAACCATAATGAAATCACCATAAATCATTTCTCATATATATATATATATATATTTCACTTATATAATATATTACATATTCTAAAATTAACTAAGAAATATATTATATATTATATCATGTGGCAATTAATATAACTAATTTATATATCTTATAACTAAGAGATGTAATATATTAACAATGATTGTAATAGAATTATAATCATGAGTAGAACATTATTATATAACTATCCCCATGGTGGGTGAGTACCCCATAACCTACACGCACCATTGCCTTAATGTTGTTACTTGCTCCAACGTTTCCTCACAATGCTCAACCACTTGGTGCTCTTGTTTTATCTTCATAGCTTACATATGATGAAGAACGTGTTGACGGTGATCGAAGGTACCAACATATAGGGGGTCTCCCTGATATGAAGTTCCAACTATACCTCACACCATTTGCGATAGGGTCCTTATCTGGGAATTCAATTCAGCCACCATTATATTGATTTTATAGATTAGCCTTGCCTGCAATCAACACACAAGAGAGCATGCACATAACTTTGAGATAAGCAACTAAGTTAGATTTGTGAAACACCAATTGCAATGTATATAAAGTATTTTCATGGACTGGAAAAGAAAGAGTGAGCCTTTAAAAGAAAAGTAATAGTACTATCCTAATAAAGACACACACAGGCATGAAAAGAATTGTTAATTATCTTGCAAAAGAGTCCACAAAGTAACAACGATCATGAAAGCAAGCAAGAACACACATTCAACTAGATGTATACCAAAGCCAACGAAATAGTTCATTTTCTTTACTACATATCAATACAAACATACATAGTAAACATTAAAAGAGTAGTCTTACAACATTCACGATACATGCATGAAAGTGCATCGAATCTGAGAGCTTCAAGATATTAAGTGAAAGTTACAATATACATAATTACAACGATGCAACACTAGCCCCAATTATGGAACATGAAGCTACCACTTGCTCCTCCAATGAATGATATTATCTCATATGCTAAACTAGAGAAGCCAACACTAAAATCTAAAATTCTAAGCTTTTTACTTGAGGCATGAGAGTTTATTTATAACAATTGAGGTGACCCTTCACCTCCCCATGTGACTCTTGAGCTCCTTCATGACCCTTGAGCTCCCATATGACTTTTGAGCTCCTCTATGACCTTTGGACTACTTAATGACTCTTCACATTATTCATGTGACTCTTAGACTTCCACTCACACATTTTACATTTTCTTGTTATTTTCAAAATACAAAATTACATTTAACAAAATGTGGCCATAGCCATTAGACAAAATAATACAACATGCTCAAACTTAAGGAAATTGCAACTCGGTGACTATAACATCTAGGTTTGTTGTAAGATGATGGTACTAAGATTTATATTTATTGTTATGTATCCAACCTTTTGTGGTATATATGGATTATATCTGATCTTTCCCTCCAACGCATTTGGATATATTGTCTTGGAACTTGTCTTAATGTTGTTCCACAGCATGACTAGCTTCATATGTATCTTGGTTGGATTGGATACTTATTGCAGAACAAAATATTTTGTCACCTCTAACTCATCCTGAGTGTTCACCTATCTAATATTGTTCAAGAACCCTTCTATCTCCTTCCTTATAGCATTCCTTCTTTTCACTTCCCCAAGTGCACCAACAAAATGTATTTTGTGCATTCTCACCAAGGAATCTAATCCACGATACATTATTGCCTCCCAAATAGGTACAATTCAAGGCCAATCTAACCATCCTTAGACACATTTAACCTCTCTTTTTGCATTTGATGACATATTTTTGAGCTATGATGTGTTCATTATGAAGGTTTATAGATAATTCCATATTATATGCCTAATATTATTTATTTTACAGATATTGAGAGAATATTGAGTAAATTTTGAAGATCTACAGAATGAGAGAATTTAGGGACTTTCTCCCTACCACAAGATACTACAGGATGGACCAATAAACAAATAGGATATATTGAAATTATGGAAAAGATTCTAGAGATCCACTAATCGAGAAAATCTAGGGATGCGTTCCTTGCTACAGGAGAAGCCAAAACTCAGTATTTAATGAAGATCCCTACTGTGATTTGGCAGGGGAATGTTGTATCCTTTCAAGGAAGATGTTTCTCCATCAATTTTTATAAGTACCAATTCAAATTTTCCTCTAGAGGCATGGATCGTTTAGTCTTCTTGTGAAGAAAACTTGTTCTTAGCAGCTCTACTTTCATTTCTAGTAGGGATGTACTTGAATTGATTCTCATAATGTAAATAGGTTTCATTTTCAGGTTTTAAGGCTTGGGTTCCTTCATATTACTCTCAGTATCCTTGTTCTTGGACATCCTAGGAGCCTCAAAACCTTAATGTACAATTTCTTTGTCTTCTTTTCATTTCTTGTTCACTTACATATCTTGTTCTTGCATTTCCTATTTCTGCATTTAGTATTCCTGTTGCATTTGTTTTAAGTTATATTGGTTAAATGATAGAAGTGAGTTGTTTTGTAGGTTATTTATAGTTTCAAAAATACGTTGTATCATTATAACAAATTTTCAAGGTCACATTCATCATTGAGCTACTTGGATGGCTTTACTAGTTCACAATTCTAGAAATTCTGGAAGTTTCTTGTAGAAAAACAGTAGTAGATTTCTGCTGAATTTTAACACATGATAATAAATTAATTTCGAGCTCATTAAAATTGTATTAAACAATTAAAACATTTAAATTAAAAAAATAACTATCCCACAAAATTTGTACTTGATTAGCTTAGGCATTTAGTTACTTAGATTGGCTTACTACTTCATCTTTTTGAAATTTCTGGTTTCAGTAATAAATTTCTACTAAATTTTAGAACATGTTAATGAGCCTATTATGAGTTTATTCCACTTGGATTGAAGCATAAAAAGATCCAACTAAATAATAAAAAAACACGCCATATAGTTTTCACTTCATCATCTTGGGAATTTGGGTGCTTAGATCAACTTACTAGTTCACTTTGGCACAAATATGGTTTGTATGAAAAAAAGTTTCGTCTCTGTAGGTTGGTCAGTCGATTCTTCTAAAAAGCTTGGTTATAAGCACTATGAGGACAAGCTCAAAAATATATTATTTATTTTATGCCATAGTTAGACTCTAGTTTAAATTCAACTCATCCTTTCCTTTGCATTTTGATTTCTACAATTAGCCTTTTAGCAGTCCTTTAAATCATGATGTCTTTGTTAGTTGAATAATCACTTTTTGTGTAGGTAATATATATTGGTTTAGAGGAAAATAATAGCACCATATTTTATCACCAAAACCATTTCTTTCAGCAAATTTATTCCAACGATTCCTCCAAATTGTCTATGCACAATGATTACATTATAGGGTTGAAAGAGACCATTAGTTTGAATTTTCCCCTTGTGCAAGATGGTCTACTGAGTAGATATAAGCTTGGCAAGGTTCTCTACACTCTTTTCCAACCTTCCACCATATTTTTCCACCTTCACATCGCTTCTAGAGTTGTTAGAATTCTTTTGGATAAAATCTGGTACCATCTTGTAGCATTCTTATAACATCTCGTAGCACTTAACAGAATTGATCAGAACTTGGCAACAATTTCATCTTAAGTTTATTTGTATTCTTCCATCACCTTTCAATATATCCTAAGCCTTGGAATCCAGCTAGAAGAGACCAGATACCCTTTGTGCATCATCCCTCCATCATTGTAGCTTTAATTTTACAATTAATGTTTACCATTTTGTTCATGAGTTAAATAACATAGAAATAGTTTGCATTGATTTATTTTGAGCACTTGATGGTTTTTGCAAATATATTAGAGTTTAATTTGAATGCAGTAGTATATATTTTATTTATTGCATTTGATTCCATGAAACTATTGTAGGTTTACATTCATGTCATTTAATTTTTGCAAAACAAAATTAGGGTTTTTTCAGCACTTCTTTTTTTGCAAATAGATTAGAGTTTCTTCGATGCAGTAAGACAAGTAAAGTTTCAATTGATTCTTTCTTGTAAAGTTAAGTTCAGTAGTTTCCTTTCTTAGAATTTTGCAAGATTGTGTTTTCACATCTCAATTCATTTCACTGCTTCAAATCAATGAAGGAAGGACACATTGCATGTTGCACACATAGTTCCAACACCTCTAAAGTTTGTACAAACCCCAAGTTGATAGTTAAAGTTGGTAGCCTTGGGAGTTGCAACACTCTTGTTGCAATATTGGGGCTCATCAGTTCATTCACACATATTCTAACATAGTGTTGGTTACAAAGTTACTAAGGGACTCATAGACCGATATAAACATTCTTATATCCACTTTGTCCATCTCAACATCATGCCTTCCTTTCCTAACCAATGTTGTAGGTACATTCAAATACTTGGTGCCCCATTCAATTTGTCTTCAATACATTCACATTTTCCTGCAATCCTTTTTGTGCTTCACACAGGGGCGCTACTACCTTATGTAGATTGGTCATATCCGCATACAAATGCTTCATTATGTCTTCCAATGGCTTGAGTTCTTTAAGTATGGTTTCATGTAATCCCTCTATGTTAGCACTAATGGAATACATTCTTTGATTCTCGGCAATGAGATGATAAATTTGTTGCTTTGAAGTAGTTGATTCCTTCTCCAACTGTTCATTCTTTTTCATCATGAAGTTTGTATTATTTTGTGTGGCCACTGCAAATCCTGCATTAGATAAAGCAACTTCTTTACGATTTTTCCTAGTGTTCAACACAATCACCGTTTATGTGTTGATGGAAACAAGCTGGTCATGATCATTCAGGAAGTACCTTCATATTTCCTGCACAATATTATTCTTCATCTCATTGAAGTTGAAGTTTGAAATATCCATGACCTATCATCATGTGGAGGAATAATTCCCATTTTACTGAATAGGAGATTGCCACCACTCAGAGGTGGTGTGGGTTGGATGCTTGTCTTTTCTATTATCGATTGAATGTCTATCACCTAGTCATCCTCCTCTTTTTCTTCATCTATATTATGGGCCTACAATTCTTCCGCCAAATTTCTTAAAAACTTTTCCTCTGGTTTCTTCTTGTTTTCTTCCTCTAATAATAGCCCTTTGCTTCTTCAAAGCTTCTTCTTATTGCTTCTTTTGACCTTCCTCTTCTTTTCTCTTCTTTGATTCTTCTTTCCTTCTAAAACAACTAGGTCAAGCATATAAATCCATCCTTCTTCAAAGAACTTAGTTCTTTCACACCCATACAATCTACAGCACATAGCCATGAGTTATTGAGAATTTTTTCTTAATGATTTTGTCCTGTAGATTCCCTTAAGATTCTGGTGAAATTTTCTTGGTTCTTTCCACCATGTCTTAATAACATTCTTTGTAATTAAATGAGACAAGGCTACGTAGAAACTTGAATTCAAGTATTCTCTTGGGCTCAGAAACTTGTAATAAGAGCGAATATCATGGGGCTAATAAGTCACAAGATCTTGCCCACTTTCACTATTGAGAATCATATTTTGTGTGTCTAGACGTTGCAGTATCCATCCTAACATTTTTACACATGGTAAAACTAGATATATAGTAGTAACCCTATGGAACCTAGAGCTCTTGATATTCAAGTACATTTCTTTATCCTCCAAGTCTTCTAGGAACTCTTTCTCAATATTTTTTTTGTTATGATTTTCCATGCTATGGTGGCGGACTTTTTAATGAAGCACTGTGAGGAAATTTTTGTCTAGAGTTTTCCATGACACCTTTGACACTGCTTTCAGTAGCCTCCCTTCTTTGTTCTTTACATGTGACTAGAGGAATCGTGTGAGCAGAAGATAATAGAATAAAAATTGGATTTGCAATACCTAGAAGTGGAAATTCACTCATGGAAAAACAAAATTATTTCCACAAAAGGAACTTGTTATGCCTATTTCATCATTGCAAAAGGATGGAATATTGTGCTTGCTTTGAGCACAAATATGCAATCTTGAGGCAAGGTGACCTTATTGGCCACTATAAATGCACTCTACAAAATAGCAAGGAAGAGAGACTCATATAATGCACATGTCGGATCAACAAGAGATAAAGGTTAGAGTCTTAGGTATTGGAGCTGCACAATGCACAATTATTGATAGAGAGGATTTTGTCTTGTGTAGGTGGCATCAATAGTGAGCAGTGGCCTACATGTTCCTAACTAGAAGTGCATAATGCATAATTGAAGGCTAGGTTGGGCGTAGTGAGCAACCATAATGAGCAAGGAGATCAAGATTGTTGGCTAAGAATGTGTAATGCACCAATTGAAGAGAGGCAACTCCTTTGGTGTGCACAAGTCGCATCAATAGTGAGCATAGTTTAACAACTTGTTTCTTGGAAGAGATTGATGGGCTAGTGAAAGGATGGAGGAAAATATCAACTCGAAAATTGATTGAGTGTTAGACAATAATAAGCAAATATCACCATGAGAATGAGAATACTAGCATGCATGCATTCATATATTCAACCGCAATCATGACTGGAATGTGAAATGTCATGGAATGTGAAGAGATATTATAAAGGACATGAAAAAACGAAAAAACACATATAAGAGCTGAAATAAGCAAAAGAGACACTTACAATTGAAAAATCAAGCAAAAAAGACACATGTAAAAGTAAACAAAAGGGAAAGTAAAAGCAACAATTGAGAAACTTACCTGGGAAAAGAAAATACTTTCAACCAAGAATGGTCCTTGTGCTCATGGAATGTACAGAACTCCAAAGAAAATTATGAATGTGAGTGTTGGGCATGGAATTCCCCCCAAGGAATGTCTTGGGGCTTAAAGCCCAAGTTTTTACCAAATCCTTTGTAAAAGCTCCGCGAATTGTGGGCACAGAGTGTGAAGTCATAATAGAGTCACAGGGTTTTCCGCCCTCGTTTTTGTAATGTAATGTCAGCTTGATAGACCTACCCATGGTCCACGAACCATGGGATTGTATAAATAGAGTGAGCCTCTAAGTGTAGACGATATCATAGCTAGAAGAAGCATGATGAGTCTAAGAGATTGAGTAAAAGTGTAAAGTGTGTCTTTGGGTCATACAGTAGGAGATGGCTTTGCAGCTGAGTGCACAGAGGCCTAGTAGTCCACAGTTGAGTGCGCGAACCCCTACAGCTGAGTGCGCAAGGCAGGTCGAGTATGTGACTATTGGAAGAATTAATAAAGAGAAGTTTACCATATTTCTATGTATCTTTTCCTGTTTAAATGTATTATTGTGTATAAATTGCAAGTGTACTGTTTATTTTTTGTGCGAACTTATATGTGCGTATAAATAAATATAAAACAAGGCTTCTATTTACGCAAAAATAACTAACTAGTGTAGGAAGATAGGTAAGATCTCATGTGTGACTTAGGGAAATAGTGCAGAGCGCTGCTCCAGTAGCGTGGAAGCCCCACGTCCCCTGGTTATGGCTGCACGAAGGCAAGTAGATCAGGGCGCAAAGGCTAGGGAAGTGCGCAAAGCAACATGTGTGCAGGGACAAATAGTGGGACTGAATCAAACCTTCAGACATCTCAAGGGTGTGGAAACCTGGTTCCAGCACCCCCCCTACTACTTCAGGTGAGACCTCAGTCCGCGCTCCACAGACTGTTGCTGAAAGGGCTAGTAGTAAGGGATTTGTTTGGCTAACTCCGAACCTGGGTCAAGCCCCAACAAGCCAACAAATGGTTCCGTTGTCGGGACCGGGATCTGCACAGAGATGTCTAATGTTATATCACTGGAATCCGATAAAGAAAGGAATTGAAGATTGGTTAGATAGGAAGATTCACGAGTTCGTGGCACAGGAAAACAGAAACCCGCAACTATCAAAGGATGAGTAGTTAGACTGCTTCTTATACACAAAGATCCACAAAAGTTTCTTCACATCTTTCCCTACTGAGATATACGAGTGGATCGTGAAGCTAGCAGATAGCCAAGGAAGGTGTAAGCTCGACAGACCTATTGTGTGGACTCCAAAATTGGTGCACATATTGGAAGCATCGAAGTATAAGATCGCGCGTGTTGTTGACCACTGACTCGATCAAATTATAGGAGGATTCATCACCAAGTTCACGGTAGATACTTCAATCAGCTATAGCAAGGCAGAACGACACTTCCTCAAAGGGCCGCAAGATAAGTACGTTAAATCTTTGAACACTTGGATTAAAATGCTACTATGTGAAAACCAGGTTATGTGAATAAATTGATGTTTGGGGCTACGCAAAGTGGGAGAATCTACAGAAATGAAGGTAGTACAAAACTAGAAACTAGCCCCTTGGTTTCACCTTCGCAAGGGGGCGAAAAAGAGCTCGTGAAGGTTTTACCAAGAAGTGTGATAAATTTGAATTTCGCGCATACCACCCCCACCCACACCACCACCAGTTTTACCATCTTCACCCCCATCTTCGCCCATACCACCTCCACCACCACCTCGAATCAATATGGCAAGCATGATAAAGTTGCTAGTGTTCAAGGGAGTAGGGAATGAAGATCCGAACCAGTTTTGGTTTGTGATAAAAGTTGTACGGGAAGCACATGGAGTCACGGATGAAAACATAAAGAAAGTGACGTTGGTCAGCACTCTACAGGATCTCATGTTGACTTGGTACATTAAGCATTCTAATGACAATCTGAATGTGGGGATCGTAGATATTCAAACTGTGCTAAAGAAAGAATATAGCAGGTTGAAGTCAGAAGCACAGTCGATCATTGGGTTCAAGGAAATCATAATGCTACCAGGTGAGACCCCTTGGGAGCTGAATTAGAGACTGAAGTGCATAATTTGCGAAGCTAACATGATGTTGACAAATGGACAACACCACGAATGGTTTGTAGCATCATTGACACCGCATCTAAGGAATGTGTTGTCACAACAGAGACTAACAACTCAGGCTGAGGCCTGGAGGTCACGATGAGATTTCATGAGACTCCGATACAGGATCCCAACCTAAGAGTCCAGCAGATTCACTCACAGCTGAAAAACTTGTGCCTTGAGATGCAGAGTTTGAAACAAGACAGGACAACTCACCCAGAAGTGTGCAATGACGTATGGTGCGTAAAGTGCAAGGGTCAGGGACATGACAAGGACCACTGCCCGGTGTTAACAAATTACCTCACGGGAGGAGGACTAATGCCATTGAGACCAGAGGCACAAGCAGGAGCAAGTGTCGCACCCGCATTGTGGTGAACAATTTGTTATATAGGGGAAAAGCATGCTATAGATAACTGCCTTTTATTACAAAAGTAGATGCAAAATTCACAACAGTTGTTCTATAATTTTTGTCGATCAGTGGGACATGATGAGCACTCCTGTAGAAGTTATGAGCTGATAATGGATCAAACTCCTACTTATAGGGTTCAGGCTGAAACGCAGGCTCTTGACCAGAACACGAGGATGACATGAACCGGATTTCAGGGGCGCGGACGAGGCCGAGGTGGAGGAGGACCAAGAAGAGGTCTCGGACAACTGATATGTTACAATTGAGGAGGTCTAGGACATTATGCCAGTTACTGTACAAACCCAACGCGGCCATCATACTTGTATTATACATTGTTTGATCACGAGACAGAGGATTTTCCCACACTGATAGCCAGGTTACGCGATAAAAGAGCACTCCAACCTCCCCCGACTCAGAACCTGCAAATGATGAGGTCTGAGCTGCATGAGGAAGACCCTAATGTAAATATTGTGCTCTAAAGTGGAATTACGACATGGGATGACAAAGGAAAGTAGCCTGAAGAAAGTACTTGGGTTCACAAGGCTCCAACGAAGGAACCAGAGTTTGATTTGGAGTGTGCTAAGGAAACCTTCATGGAAGCCAAGAAGAGCTTCGCTGATGCCTCCACTTCAGGGAGTAAAGGCAGACTGGAGCATGAAATGGACCCGTTGATGCTCACAACATTCCTGGAAACATGCATGAACCTGCTGTGCGACAGTAAGGCTGTAAAGGGGCTGCAGGAATGCATAAATAGATGTATGGGGACCATGCCAGGAGAATCGCGCATAGTCCAGAAGCTCGAAAAGAACACAAGGCGAACGGGAAGGGAGATGATATTGACCACATAGATTGGAGAATATGAGATGGACCAAGTGATTTTGGATCTCGGAACGGATGTGAACGTCTTGCCGAAGCAAACATGGGAGTGCATGGGGAGGCCTACACTGCAATGGTCTCCTATCCAACTACGAATGGCGAACCAACAAAAGATCCTACCCATGGGGAGATTGCAAGGAATCACAATGGATATCGAAGGAGCAAGCGTGCT
Organism: Pinus tabuliformis; assembly: GCA_031772625.1. Classification (NCBI taxonomy): domain Eukaryota; kingdom Viridiplantae; phylum Streptophyta; class Pinopsida; order Pinales; family Pinaceae; genus Pinus; species Pinus tabuliformis. Next base: position 744,032,930 of record CM062807.1, on the reverse strand, counting down.
CGCAGATTTCGAAGTGATAGATATTGTTGATGACATCAATCCATACCCCCCACTATTAAGAATAAGTTGGGCCATTGACATGAATGGGGTGATAAATCTCAAGAAGCGCAAGATGATTTTTGAGAAAAATTCTCTGTGCGTAGTTGTACCTTTGGACCCTGCAGAAGGATCACGCTACATGGAGCCAATGCGTGACGATAATTTGGATTGCATATACAAGATAACCACGTGAGAGAAAGACTAGGTGAATCCGATCGCGGATGGATGAATCTCATGGGAGCATGAAAGCTCCTGCACATCGGATTCGGACGAGGAAATAGAATGATGGCAGAACTAGTTACATGAGGTAAGCACACCAGAACTGTAACATGATGACGATATCGTTGCTTTGTGTATCAAAGGAGGTAAGGGATTTGCCTACGTATGATGGGTTAAGTCAAGTTGATGACTTCCTAAATAGATTTGAAAGAGAAGTGTCGGAACAGCAACGTTATGAAGCTTTGAAATGGGTATTGTGCGCTACGTCTGCGAGTTGGTGGGTATTTTTCAAGAAAAGTGATGAATGACCAGATGAAACCCTATACAGGTGGCACAACCACCTGAATAGACGTGGAAAGTACAGTCTTAGCACTCCTGGCAGCTGATAGGAGGCGCAGGACTATAAACTATTCTACCCGGGAGCTGCGCAATGTTGGAGCTGCGCGCAGGAGTAATGTGTCACAAGGTCTGCGACCATGCAAGGGGGGTTGCGCGTAGGAGTAATGTGTCACAAGGTCTGCGACCATGCAAGGGGGGCTGCGCTACCACGCAGGTTGGCCAATAAGTGACCGTTGAAGTCACTATTCACGATGTGATGCTCGACTTGAGACCAAATGAAGCGGGCGGTAGGAATTTAAGACGTGATTTATGGGCAAGATTTGGGAAAATATGCTGCCAAGGGAACATTAATGGACCACAATTGGGGGGAACGATCGAATTCAAATTCAAAAGGCACTATAAATTACAAAAGGCTGCCCACCAAACAACACTTGGTCATTTGCGAATTGAGTTGTTGTATACCCTGCGTAGCTTGAGCAGAGCCCAGTTTGACCTATGCAGAACATTGATTGAGCCCCTGAGTACGCGAGTGATAGATTTCTAGTTGGACATGATGGCAGCATCTGATGAAGTTATGGAAATTACAGAGATGACCGCCGAAGAGGCCGCATAGGCCTTCACTGTGGGGGTGCCCCTGAAGGCATCAGGATTGTGGCAGAAATCCCTAAAGCACCACACACACCATGGTCGAAGAAATACAAATAGGCGATGGTTCCTGTACATGTGTCCCCGAAAAACCCACTACGCACCAGGCTGACAATGGAGGAGAAGGGGAAGTCATTAATGTAAAAACTGAGGAAGAGGAGGAAGACCTGGAGGACCTTATCATCAAAGAAGATGAGGACGAAGGCATGGATGAGGAAACTGAGCCTACACACCCACCAACAAAGTTTCCAACCTATATCCCCCTGCGGAAGTGGAAGGCTAAAGTGCCCAAGGATCTTGACGAGAGAAAGAGCTCTCTCCAGACCCCGCTCCTCCCAGACGACATCATTTTTTAGGGCACGCACCTAGGACAGGTGCAAAGTTTGAAATTTGAAGATTACGATCTCGCTGACCACGAGAAGTTCCCTCACCTAGAGAGCGCATAGCTTATGAAGCCTAAGCAAAACACTGTGGCAAGGGTTACCAAATTAGAGCCACGAAAGTGGTTGTGCGGAGTGGAAAAGGCAGGGCTACTAAACCTGCTCTGGGTGTTGCATTTCCACCGTGCCCCAATAACAACTTTCATCATCAGGCAGGTGCTCTGCTTGGTGCATGGTTGGTGTTTGTGGCTGGAGGAACCCATCCCCATCATGGACCACTTGATTCACTACATTACCTGACTTCCATGTAAAAGAGATGACCCCACAAATATCTTGAAGGGGAAAAGCAGTGACCTAGCCATCGCGGAGGCCATGAAGAAGAAATATAAACTGGAAAAGAAGAAGAGGGGCTACGCCATATCCAGAATCAACGGCAAAGCAGTAAGAGTGGTGACCCAAATACTGGCAGGTAAGGTTATGCACAAGTGCCTTGAAAATGAGGTACTCGCGCCAGTGGTAGCACTTGTTGAGAAGTGTGCAGAGGGGGGCCAGCTTAATTGGTCTGAGTTCCTCTGTAAGGAATTCTTAGAGAATTGCTACAAGGCTTAGGAAAAAGGAAAAACATTCCACTATGCATGGCTTCTATTGTCCATAATGCTCGTGTTATGGGAATTTTCGGAGGACAATCAGTTCCCCACAATTGATAGGGATCTGTCAGAGGCCACGAAGTATGCTTTGCTCTAGGCCAAGAAGGATGCAAACCAAATTCACGACAGCAAGATATTCTGGGTGTTCATGGAAATGAACCTGAGGATGGGGATTAACCACAAGCCATAATTATCACCCACTGTCTACAATAGCCTACAAAGTTTTGTAGAGTTTAAAGCAGCCCTCCACAACATATACATTAGAGCGCATAAGGACCTAACCAAGCAATGGAGAGATCTACCCTTTGTAATCACAGATGACATAATCTTTGACGTACTGGAGACATGGCTGCTGAAGTGGCGCTCTCCAGACATCGAGGCAATGGAGAAGTCTACGGTGCAGAGGAAGATAGAGGAGGCCAAACTGTACATGGCGCAATTGGCTGAGAAGAGAAGGAAGGAGGCAGCAGCAGCAGAAGCGTAGGAGGTACATGATGCTGCATAGATATCCGCATACTAGAAAATTGCAACAGCAGCAGGAGGCAACTGCGAAGGTGCGCGAGGGCCAAAATTCGCCTTCGCATGGGCAGGAAGTAGAGGAAGAGGAGGGAGGCATGGACCCATAAACCATGTCAACACAATTGAAGCACTAGTTCTCAAGCGAGAAAACAGGGCTGCACAAGAAGGTCAAGGCATCAAAGTTGTCTATTGACCCGATCACCCTTACCGAGGGTGATCTGCATGACATCAGTGAGACAGTGCACGATGTCACTTTCGAGGCCCTCTAGAATTTTGTGCAGGAGTTACAGGTGTGCACTCCTCATGCTGGTACCCTTTCAACCAGCCTCGCAGTCGGGATAACTATAGAAGAGCAGATGTTGCGTGCTCGGACAACCAATACAATAGTTCTGCCAGAAGGGGCACCGGTGACAACAAATGAGGCTGACAAGCTTACGATTAGCGCACTGAAGGGTATCAAAATCAACATGGCTGCAGTCCTATGGGAGACTTCAAACGTTCTGCAAGATGGGATTATTATGGAACTGTGGGCTAGAGAGATCCGCATGCTACAAGTCCTAAGTGAGCAAAAGATCAACATGGAACAGTTGAGCTTGCAGCATGAGGAAGTGGTGTCACAGAATCGACAGCTAGTACAGGTACTAGAAGAAGCCTGTCAAAGTGTCCCTGAGTTGGCCATCCCAACAGACACACCAGCAGAGTCACGCATCCACACGCTAGTAGCAGGGGTGCGTGAGGCGCAAGTAGAAATGACTAAGGTTCAGCTGGAGTTAAACCTTTAGATCATCGAGCTACGGTTGAAGGCGCATCCGTCCACACCTTCGGAAGTAAGAGAACAATGCACCAATGCTATTATAGCACGACTGGATGAGATTGGCAGTGTAGTGAGGGACTGCACCAGAATGTTGGAGGAGTCATTTGAGGTCCTCAAGAACCTACAGGAGGACCCCAACATCCAGCGCTTAGAGATAGAGGCATGTGAACTCCATCAGCAGTATGAAAATGTCAAAGGAACTGCGTAGACAGTGGCCCTCACTTAGAGGCTTGCACGGATGCAATAGACAAAGCGTTGAAAGAACTCGTGGACGTAGCACGGCACAAGGAAGCAGTCCTGAAAGTGTGTGTTCAGCCATGGATCGATGAGGCCTTCACCATCACAACAAAAATTAAAGTCAAGCTCGTCCAAATGCAGGGGATGTAGGAATAGATGCGGGGAAGCAGTTCTGACACTGCGGTCTTGAAACAATCCGTATAAGAGATCCAACAAGCAGCTGCTCAGTGCACTGCCGACCTTGTGCGGTTTGGACAGAGTTGGAGGGACTCCATGCAAAGATCTCTGCGTCGATAGAGTGACTCGAGGGCAAGTCACGATGTTTGTGTTGAGGGCCTGTTGGGCATGGAATCCCCCTAAGGCATGTTTTGGGGCTTAAAGCCCAAGTTTTGACCAAATCCTTTGTAAAAGCTCTACGAATTGTGGCCGCAGAGCGCGAAGTAATAATAGAGTCATAGGGTTGTCTGCCCTCATTTTTCTAATGTAATGTCAGCTTGATAGACCTACCCATGGTCCACAGACCATGGGATTGTATAAATAGAGTGAGGCTCTAAGTGTAGAAGATAGCATAGCTAGAAGAAGCATGATGAGTCTAAGAGATTGAGTAAAAGTGTAAAGTGTGTCTTTGGGTCGTAGAGTAGGAGAAGGCTCTGCAACTAAGTGCACAGAGGCCTAGTAGTCCGTAGTTGAGTGTGCAAACCCCTGCAGCTGAGTGCACAGGACAGGTCGAGTATGTGATCGTTGGAAGAATTAATAAAGAGAAGTTTACCATATTTTCTGTGTATCCTTTCCTGTTTAAATGTATTATTGGGTATAAATTGTAAGTGTGCTATTTATTTGCTGCGTGAACTTATAGGTGTGTATAAATAAATATAACACAAGGCTTCTATTTACGTGAAGATAAGTAACTGGCTAAGGAAGATAGGTAAGATCTTAGGTGTGACTTAGGAAAATAGTGCAGAGCACTGCTCCAGCAGCGTAGAAGCCCCACAGCCCCTGGTTAGGGCTGTGCGAAGGCAAGTATATCAGGGAGTGAGGGCTAGCGAAGTGCGCGAAGCAACCTGTGCGCAGGGACGAATAGTGGGACATAATCAAACCCTCAGACATCTCAAGGGTGCGGAAACCTAGTTCCAGCACACCCCCATACTACTTCGAGTGAGACCTCAGTCCATCCTCCGCGGACTATTGCCGAAAGGGCTAGTAGTACAGGTATTTGTTTGGCTAATTAACTCTGAACCTGGGTTAGGCCCCAACAAGCCAATAGTGAGAATGAGCTCTAGGATAGACTCCTTATATAAGGAGAGCACACATGCAATTCAGGTTAGGGTTTGTGTGTGCTCAACACATCTCGGGAAACTAGGAGATAAGGATGAGTTAAATACCACTTGTGATAGTGCTAAATTCGGAAATTGTGCCTTCATTGTCAACAAGAATTTTGCATTTAACTGTTCATAAGGAGTGTGTAGTCACCTTTAGCAAGGAGTGTGCAGTCACTGTATTTAGGAACTGCGCAATCATTGTCTCTCGGAACTGTATAATGATTGTCAACAAGATGTGCACTTGCTAGAGTTCAAGAGTGCACATTGATTTACAATAGGGAGTATGCTTTGCCTAGTGGCGATAATTTTGCTCCATTGTCTCCAAGAAGTGCACAATGCCTACTTGGAAGAGGTGTACTTATCAAGGCATCAAGAGTTAGGCATGTGAAAGCAAGTAGTTTTGACACTTAGGATTCCTATAAGAAGACTTGAACACTTGGAAAATTATGAAAAAGGATGATTTTGATGACTCAAAATGATAGTTCACATGATCATTGAGTGGCTCCAAAATTTAGATATAGGAAATTTTTTGGAGGGGGTTGTAGTAGCTACAAAACTTGACGATTCACTGGAAGAACCCCAACTTCTCTGTTTAGGTATAAATTTAGGCACAGGGTCTATCTTTTGGGAACTATTATCTCATCTTATAGATCAACCTAGCTTCCTTACTTGCCCCGATTATAGATATAGTTTCTCATGTTACTCTTATCAGCTTAAAACTCTTCATAAAGCTAGTCAAACTTAATTTATTTCAATCAAGTAGTAGGAGTATGTAAATTCGCAAGTTTAATATGTTAATAGTTTTGGCATCTTTTTTGTTGTTTCCCTGCTACTAGCACACTTTTTAAGTGCCCTAGTGAAGTCACTTCAACGAATCACAAACATTTCTTCACTTCCAGCAGGCCTATTCAATACCCTAGCAAAGTTTCTCGCTTCACCTCTCTACACAGGAAGCCTTTCTCTTCTTTCACCCCTTATTTATTTTATCTTATTATGCACATTGGAATTTCATAGATGTTTATATCAGCAAGGGAAGAAGAGGGTGTAGAACTATAACTAGGGTCTCTCACACCACCAATTATACCACATTATTAAGTCAATCCGGGATCATTTTGTTCTTTCAAGGAGTAACTCAATCCGAGGCTATTCTGTCCAAGTAGTGCTCGGTAGTATAGCGTTCTAATGACTTGAAAGGAAACAAACACTAAGCTGTAACTAAACCAATTCAGAAAATGAATTCACACAAGGCAAATGATCAGTCAAGGGTACGGAACCAATAACCCTTCCCTTTAGAAACTGATAAAGAAAGCAAACCAAAGCATGGGCTTATAGGTCAGGGAGCTAGGCAGCGTCTTGCTGGGCTCACGACAGCCTTAGGCCTGCTATCACGCGAAAGCAATAAAGGCAGATTAATGAAAGTAAAATGGAACAACAATTCTTAAAATGGAACAACAGTAATGAAATGGAACAGCAGTAATGAAATGGAACAGCAAACTCAAATGGAACAGCAGATCCAAATGGAACAACAAACTCAAATGGAATAGCAAACTCAAAGTATGTACAAGGTCTATACTACTGTAGCGATCCGAGAGCAATGTATGATGCGACTATGTTTCTGAACAAAGTGATATTATCTTCAAGTCTCACAAGTACTTATTTCATATGAATCCAATAATGATAACATTCATACCAATAACTTACTATAGAAATGGATGCAATTCGAATAGATTCAGTTTGTGTCATACAGAGACGTGAATTACAGAACTTATTCAGATTCAGATATTAATTAAGAAGCATAGTCTATCATATAAGAAATGTATCGGATTACTGTAATGAAAGAAATAAGCAAACCACACAAATCACCGTATGATACAACAGCAAGTGACTGTCGGAGCTGGGCCCTTGGCTACGATGGTACACTGCTTAGAGTTACTTCAGATACAGAAACGAAGTGAACACCAAATCCTTTATATTGATTGCATAACAAAAGTGTGCAAAATCAGATATTACAAAAGCTCAGTGATCAAAATCGTTCTGAGTTTTTAATTATAATAACAGTCATTCCCCCCACGCTCGATGGCGTGGTACCTTTATATAACATAACTGACGGAGATGTCTAGATACAAAAGATAAGCTTTAAAGCAGCGATCCCTCAGGATCGAAGATCCTGAGGGATTCGCTAATCGTTCAGGTCTCTTGCGTTCTCCGTCACGGTATCCTGCGCTCTTTTCCTGGATTATTCGGCTCCAATTTTACTTGATCTTGTCCGCATCCGGTTCCCTGTCAACGGGGCAGCAGTTACTTTCCTTGCGCTTCTCGTTTTTACTCGATAATCCCCTATTTCCGCGTCCTTCTGCATAGAAAACATCGATTATTAGTGATTGAGCTTCGTTTGTCCATTTTCACATAATTTACCAAAACCCTTATGTTTTTAGGCTCAATATGCAGAAAAGATTAGAAATAGTATTTGAAAAACCACTAGATTACTTATCAAAAAGCATACCTTCCAGGTGCTCCACACACCCCCCTGCTTACCCTGTTTCATGTCCTCATGAAAACGTTGTAATTGACATGCAGGGCTGTGAGAGAGTAGGCCGGAGAAGGGATCTCTCGAAGAGGCCGACAACCATGATTAGCAGCTAGATGGTCAAAGAACTGGTCTAACTGATCTGCAGGCATCTCATATAGAGCCTGATATCCAGGTGCAGGATGCCAAACAATTGGGCTACGAAACCGATACCCCAACCAAAATGGTCCTGCTCGCAGAATCCGTTCCCCATAGAGACTCAATCGACTGGCAGCCAATTCAAAATTCTCAAAGTTAAAGGGTTCTCTGAGCTGGATGTTTGGGTTAGAGGTTCGGTATCGAAACTTTGCAGCACGGAAGGCCTGGTCTTTAATAGTCAGGAAATACTCCAGACCATTTCGGATCAAGTCTTCATGCATGGGACCTAATATCTTCATGACACCTGGGATCCTCATCATACTCCTATGCTCTCTCCATAATGCTGTTGGGTCCCTAGGTTCAGCTCGTACCCAAAGGTCTAAGCTATTTTCTTGCCTCTGGAAGATGTTGTAAGCTTTAAGCCATTTTAACTGATTCACCCCAAATGAGATAAAGGCTTGAAATTGTATATCGCCAACGAAAGGGCCAGGATTCAAATCAGTTTCCTGGTCTAAGACAAGATTGTGCAAGTAGAATTCACATAACAATCTTTGAACTTTAACTCCATAGTGCTTGCAGCAATCTATAAAATCATTAGCAGTGTTGATATGGATAGGTGCTCCTGCCCTAACAGCTTTTATTTTTAATCTCAAATAACGTTCAAGCAAAAACAAAGCATAATTTTTAGCAGGGGCTCTACAAGTCAAAACATCAGTATACAAGGAACACAAGGTGTCCATCTGCTTAACAACACTATCTAGTCGACGAGTTACCTTAGCAACCTTTTCCTGCTCCTTCTGCCATCCTTCAAAGGCCTGGCTCTCAGACTGACTGATGTTTCGAAGTTGCTGTTGGAGCTCCTCGTATCTTTCCTTGGGGACCGTCTGTTCTCGCAACTGCTCGGCCTCCTGCTGGGCTTCCTTCATCATTTTATGCAAGGTCCTGGTCTTCGGGTCTTTCTTCCACAGAGCCGTAGAAGCTGGAAGTTTAACCTGGACCTTCCTATTGCGTTGCTTGGAATTTAGGACCCGAATTACACCCGAGGGGGGTGTTTCCGTTTGAACCTCTTTGCTATCCGTCTCCTTTTTGATGCGAACAAAGGGTTGGTGTGGTCTTTCTACCACCGGAGCCTCTTGCTGTTCCATTGGAATGTCCATTCGTTCCTCTGGGCCAAATGGAACAGCAGTTTCCATTGGAACAGCACCTTGTTCCTCATTGACATTCGGAACAGCGGACTGTTCCTTAACAGTAGGTCTCCTCATGGGGTTTCGTCCTTCAAAACGAACCCTAACCCTCGGGGTCCTCGCTGCCATGGTCCTTTTCTTTTGCCTTGCAGTTTGTTGTATTCTCAGACTGGCTTTCAACATTCTGATTTGTTGCCGAAGTCTGGCTATCGTGCCCAGCATCCTCTGGTGCTTCTTCTTCAATTTTGCAATTTCCCTAGCCTCGGCAGAGGGTTTGGCCTTTAATTTTACTTCTTCTTCCTCTCCCGAAACATCTTCTGGTGCCCTGGGGACAGATTGTCCCGAATTGATGTCCTCTGCTTCTTTATCGGGCAGGTTTTCTTCCCCTGCTTCTTCTACATGCCCTTCTTCAGGTAACTCTTCTTCTGCGGGACCGTCAAGGATGCCTCCTGGACTGGAGGCTTGGCCGTATTCTCCCATATTGGCCAGAACTGCTGCCAATTCCTCTTCTCCTGGATGGTCTTGCAACGGGCTACCCAAGGATTGTGCATTTTCTTCCTCAATTCCTTCTTCTGGCTGGTTAGTTCCAGCCTCTAATTGCTCAGCATTTCCTTCGGGTAATTCACCTTCTTCTTCCGAAGGTTCGTCCTCGATTTCGATTGGTTGGGTCGCAGTTTTCTGAATCTTTTCCAACCTTCCCCTTATTTGAACCAATCGAGCTGACTTCCTGGGTCTTTCAGGTAGGTTGGGAGTGCCAACAGGTTCTCTAGGTTCCTCTGGTCGTTCCGGCGTATTGGAGGATTGCTTCCGTTTCGACACAGCATGTTTTTCTGCCGCCGACTTCTTACGTTTCTCTGATTGTTCCGGCGTGCTAGAGGACTGCTTTCGTTTTGAAACAGCATGCTTTTCTGCTGCTGGCTCCTTGTGTTCTTCTGAACGTTCCAGTGTGCTGGAGGTTCGAGGTAAAGCCAGTCCCACTTTGACTGTTTCAACCAACTCCTCCCAAGTGTCTTGCTGTTGGGCCAGACTGTGGCTTATTATTAGCCGAATCAGTTTGTGGTGGCTAACAACCGTCTCTGTGTGCTGAGCTTTCTTCAAACTTCGGGCCGCATCATGTAATAATGAATTTAAAAAGGCAGGGAGATTTACAGAGCATTTTCCCTTCAAAACAGCTAGAAGTTTTAAGTGACGAGCCCTTACCACATCTTTTCTCCCCTCGCAGGTGATATAGCTCTGCACTATTTTCGCCAGCTCGGTCCAGGGTTCCCCCAGTGTTGTCGGCAGAACTCCTTTTCCTTTGACTGTCGACTTTGGCCTTCGCTTTGGAAAATTCCTATTGCTTTCTGCAGTCTTTCCTTCTTCAGCTCCCATCTGGGTCCAACAGCTGGTAATCCTGAGGTTTCTGCAATAATTTCCTCTGTGACTTCTATCCGCTTTCCTCCGACTATAGAGTGGTTTTCCTGCAGATTTTGCAGGAATTCCAATGCTACAGCCTCGTTCGATTCTTGCAGGCAGTTGAAGTAATTCAACCAACCTGCATTTTCCAGAATTTCACGGGCAGCATCAGACGCGATCAGCTTGTGCGGTTCACTTCGGATTGTTTTCCCGCCCATAGCTTACTCTCAGGAATGAACTCGGGAATGACACAGCAACTGTCCGTGGTATTTACCGAACAGAGAGGGTACTCGATGCTATTTTTAGGAAGGATTTTCGCAGAGCATGCAACAAAGAGAAAGACCGTGGGTGGCAGTCCGTAGAATGAGATCATCATACCGTTAAATCATGTCATTATTTTGCCCGAATGGTGTGCAGCCACATAACCATTGGAGTAATGAGGTCACCTCCCCCCCCGTGATCTGATAGGCTGCCCCCAGCCGTCAAAGAGAGGAGCAGCAGCCAGTCGGGAGTCAAATCATAAAGTACAGCAGGTGGAAATTATGCCATGTTGTAAAAGACAATGAAGTACCGAAACCGAGGCAGAAAAATGGATCGCTTTTAAGATAAGCCAGTGTGATATAATGAGGAACCGAGGGTTGGACGTCTGTCAACTGTACCAAGTCTCCAGTAGTCATTGTCAATTCCGTTGCCATGATTGGTGATAATGCTCATGCGATAATTATATCAGGGTGTGACATATGATACATGCGAAGGAAATAAAAGACAAACAGACTTAATATCATACCTGTTGGTGTAAATATTATGACTCCAATGCCATTAACAGAGCTCTGCTGCCAACAGGTGTTCATAACCTTGGCAAAGTTGTTTATCTCACCCTCCGGAACCATTATCCTTTGTGTATCTACTGAAGAGTGCTTTGTCAAAATGCAGGCCATTATGCTGGCTTGGTGACCAGATAACCATAATGCCATTCACAAGGTAGGCACGAAACGTGGTCAGGCCGGCTCGTGATGAGACCTCCTGTTCCAAGGTTTGCTTGTTATTTTACCTTTGGACCATATCCCTGGTGTGGTGGCCGTAATGGGTATGCCACTTCGTTTCCATCCTTATGATCATGGTAGGCTGGCTCTGAATGAGACCCCCTATCCTGCATTTGACAATTTCATATCTTGTTTTTATATATTTTTTCTTTTTTTTTTTTATTCTTCTTTTGCAGCACACTTCTTTTTTCTTTGTTCGATTACACATAAGGGTGGTTCCGCACTCCTTAAGAGCGGGGAATGGTGGAAGAAGTCTTACAATCCCAACAGATAGATATAAATTGTTTGCTCATATTCCTCAGTAATGATCAAGGAAGTTTTTAGGGAAATCGACATGATAAAAATTACCAAACCATGGTTCAGGAACAAGATAATGACAGTAAAGACGAAAGTTAATGTCCTTCCTCTTGACTTCTTATATATATTGACTGTTAAAATAATAGCGATTTGTGATATGCAGGTTTCGGTATAACATGTTTTTATGTTCATTGCATAATGTCATTGCTATATCTAAAGGATTTAGGAGAGCATAATCGCAAAACGTCCAAATAGAAGCAGAAAGGTTCTGATGGTGTCTTCTCTGAGCGAAACATGCGAATGACTCCTCTTGCGGAAAAGAAAAACCAAATTCTGCATCTTGAAAAAAAGAAATATGCGAGTGCTGTTCCTTTTCGCAAAGGAACAGCAAAGCACAAAGAGTGATGTTCCTTTTCACAAAGGAACAGAAAAAATCCACACGGGCTGTTCCTTTTCGCAAAGGAACAGCAAAAATCCACACGGGCTGTTCCTTTTCGCAAAGGAACAGCAAAAATCCACACGGGCTGTTCCTTTTCGCAAAGGAACAGCAAAGCCAAAAAGTGCTGTTCCTTTTCGCAAAGGAACAGCAAAACAAAAAGTGCTGTTCCTTTTTCCAAAGGAATAGCAAAAATTCCAAAACGTCAAAGTGCTGTTCCTTTTCGCAAGGGAACAGCAAAAATTCCAAAACACAAACGTGCTGTTCCTTTTCGCAAAGGAACAGCAAAAATTCCAAAACACAGAAGTGTTGTTCCTTTTCGCAAAGGAACAGCAAAAATTCCAAAACGCAAAAGTGCTGTTCCTTTCCGCAAAGGAACAGCAAAATAAAAAGTGTTGTTTCTTTTCGAAAAAGAACAGCAAAACAACAAGTGTTGTTCCTTTTTGCAAAGGAACAGCAAAACACCAAAAGTGTTGTTCCTTTTGAAAAGGAACAGCAGAATCACACGAGTGCTGTTCCTTTTTTAAAAAGGAACAGCAAAATCAAACGAGTGCTGTTCAAAATAAAGTAACCAAAATACTACAAAACAAAAATGAAAAGAACATATATACAGGATGTTATGTACAAATTATGAAAAACAAATTGCTTAAGTTATGGGTGAGGAAGATTTCACTTCCTCTGCTAGGATCTCCAAATCAGTATCTTGCTGAAGCTGTTGACAAAAGGATTCCCGAGTAAGGGGTCTTCGATAGAGACGAACTCGGTGGCCATTTACTTTGAACGTATGTCCAGAACCGTCAATCGTGATCAGAGTGAGGGTCCCATTGTCGTGCACCTTCTGGATCTCATATGGTCCTAGCCAGCGAGTCTGGAGTTTCCCCGGGAAGTCCTGGAATCGAGAATCGTATAACAGAGCCCAGTCTCCTTCATGGAAGACTTTATTCTTTATGTTATCACTTAGAACCATAGTTCATGTATGTAATGTTGTCCACAAGGTTCATATAAAGGTTTTCAGTTTTGTGAATAGGTTTATATGTGTGTGTCACTTTGAAATGTGAATTTCAAAAGGTATTGATGTAAGTTCGTGTAAGAAAAAAATCGTTAGATACCCTCCATCATTGTCAGTTAAGACATGTCATGTCATTAGTACTTTGCGCAGTTTCGCAGCGCATGTTTGTTTGGTCAATTTAGCTGCGCAATGATGTTTCCGTCTTTTCGCAGCGTACTGTTTATCAGCCATTTCGTAGCGCGTTTTGTTAAATTTGAACTGTCCGCGCTACGAAATCGGGGTTTCAGTGTTTGTGTAGCGCTTGTTCTTGGAATGTCAAATCCGGGAGGGGTGAGTCATAGGTCCGTTCATGTTTGTCAGTTGATGTCATCTCCCGGTCATGATAAATCATCATTCCGCCATAAGGTCCAGAGTCATGCATATGAATGTCAGCTTAAGGGATTTTACGAGGTATGGTTATGTCATAATGTGTTTTCATAATGTGTAAACATGTTTGCTGTATGAGAAGCCCAAGTTCTCATTTAAAGGGATCATTGCAAGCGAGCTTGCACTCCAAAGTCGAGATTGTTTTCGCGCTGTAGCTGCCATTAGTTCCCTGTGTGAAAATATTCGAAGCAAGATGGAAAAGAGGGAACATCGATCCGGTAGGTGCTTGAGGACAGAGCCGGAGGGGCTTGATGTTACACTCAGGGATGAAGGTGTCGCAAGAGCCTTTCGAAATGCTGGTTGCTGGAGGTTCTGCGAGAAGTTGAAAGGAGGACATGCAGAGGTAACGAAGGCTTTCGCATTGAATTTTACTGGACTGAATTCAAAGGTGTCAATGTTAGAGTTTCCTGTGTCTCCTGAAACTATTTCCACTATCACTGAAATTCCGAGGGGAGGTCAAGAATGGTTCAAAAACTTTAAATTCGACATGAGTCCCTGTAAAGAATTTTTGAAAGAACCTTATGTAAATGAGGACCTCACCAAAGCGGTGCCAAGGAGTTACATAAAGGAACATTATGCTATGCTCCTCACATGCATTCAGAAATACCTAACATGCGAGGGAAGGTACAATAAAGTTTACTCCTACCACTTCAAACTTTTGTTGCATTTCACAGGTAAGGCTTCAATAGATATACCTTTCTATTTGTTCAGAAGTATTAGTAAAATGTGTGATAAAATCCAGTTAAAGAAAGATGGTTGTGAAACATCCTTGTTTCATCATGGTTTAGTAAAGTTGCTGGTGTTGGATGGTTTACAAAAGATTGGCAGAGATTGGGATTCATTTGTGTTTATGGCCGGCTTTCCAAGCAAAACAGGCCTCACTCCATTGCCTGTGACGGAAAGGGAAGAAATGAGTGAAGAACCCACTCTGGCTGAGCTCAGAAAAGAGGTGACAGACCAAAAGAAGCCTAAAACCAAATTAAGGAAATCAGAGAAGTCTGTGGCAGCAAAAGAGACACCTAAATCATCAGCAAAGGAAACTCCTAAGCCATCATCTAAGGAGACACCTCAGTCATCAAAGCAGAAGATCCAGAAAAAGAAGGATGAAGCTAAACCAAGTGAAGTTGAAAAGATTTTAAGGGTGAAAACCAGAGGTCAACTAAGCAAGGAAAAGGGTAAGTCAATTACTGTGGAAGAAAGCCCTATTTCAAAAGGCAGTTTAAATGACTTACTTGAAGCCATTGAACTTGAGCAAGATCAGCCAATACAGATTGAACCAATAGAGTTTGAGCAAGATCACCCAGTGCAGCCAATGCATATTGACCTCACTCAATCTTCACCCGAAAGTACAAAAAAACCAAGAGCTTCAAAAAGATTGAAATTTGAAGAGCCTAGTAAAGAATATGCTTTCAAGCCACGTAGACCAGTCACAAGAAGACAAATGAAAGAAGTGGAGAAAGCGCAGAAAGAGAAGGCACCTTTAGAAGTGCCTAGTACAGATGTATTTGAGGTTTTGACCAGAACAGTTCAAGCAGCCAAAAGTAAAAATAAGGGTAATAGGGTTATCATTAGTCAAGGTGGAAATGTCATTGCTATCAAGCAACAAGCAGGAACAACACAAGAAGAAATACCTCAGATTAAAAATGTTTCTAAGGAAAGGGCAGTAAGATATGTAAATTATAAAAAGGCTGTAATAAAGGGCAGAACAAGTCTAATGAGCCAAACTGACTCAGTGTTTGATGCATATTTGTGGACGGTGCCAGCTCTGAAGCAGGCAAAAATCATGAAACAAATGAACACAAGCTTAAGAGCAGAAAACAAGGCTTTAAAGGAAGAAGTTAGCAGTTTAAAGAGGAAGCTAGGCAAACTAGCTGATTAATCCAAGGGGAAATTTGATTTTCAAGTTTTGATAAATTTTGGCTGTCATCATTTTGAAACTTTTTGGAGCCCTTACACCTGTACAAAATAGCTGAAGAAATCACGGAGTTAAGTCATCAGTGCTTTAAGATTCATATGCTTTGTTTTGATTACCTACAGCAGTTTCGTAGCGCGCTACGAAACTGCTGTAGATGACTGTTTATGTGAAAAAATGAAATTGATGCTGAGGTCAGCAAATCTTAAAAGGGATGACTCGAGTCCAGCATGGAGATTATACAAAGCTATTCAGATATCCAAAAGGTGACAGGTGTGAGTATTTAAGGAAAAAGTGAAATTTTTGTCTTTTGTTAAAGTCTTCCTAAAGTTACTTTATAGCCGAATTATTAGGGTTCTGGTAGGGTTACCGAAGTTTTGAGTGGTACACCTGTTCAGTTCACAAAGTGTCCAGATCATAAGGCATATTGAATTATGCGTGGCTATTAGAAGAATTAAATGGCTTGGAGCATAGTCTTTTAATGCATGAAGACTAATGGGAGGCAGAGACCGTGTAAATAGGGCACAGATCCTTATCAGTTGATGAGTCATCCACATATCAAGTATCCGAAGCTGCTCATTCAGTGAATGTTCCTCCAGCATGTCTTGGCTATTACTGAAGTGATACAGGTGTCAAATTTCAAGAAAGCATCAATGCACACGAGGAGATAGACTTAGAGTTTCAATGGGAATGGGACTCTATGTTTTCACAGCGCAATACCTTTGTAATTAATTAGTTTGTTTAGATATGGATAAGGCAATTAATGATAGGATTTCGAGCTCCCTTCATGCTTGTTGAGGAGTCTCAAGTAGTTGTACTTTTGGTTTTCCTATATATAGAAATGACTCTGATGTAAAAAAGGTTGGAGATTTTATACAAAAACAGAGTTTATTTGGGCCAATAGAAAGACTTATTACAGTAATAGTAAAACAGTGGTTGTTTCTTCTCAAGATTCTCAATGGATTATATTGTTCAAATGTGATAGTGTTTTATTTTCTTAATGTTCTTTTAACAGCCTTGTTATAGCACAATCACTCAGAATTCATATCTTATGCTCTGACTTCCTGTGTGTTTGGCAAGCTGTGGTTTTTGTGGAGTATGTTTGAACATTTAATGCAAAGAGCCTTGACTTCCATGAAATGACTGTGCTTTTGTTTACTAAAGGTGTGAGACTCCATAGCCCAATGAAGACTAGTTTGATATGTGTCCAACCAGCTTTGTTTTCATGAATGTGTGAAGAGTTAGCCATCTGTTGTTGTGATTGATTTTTATCAAAAGTCTGTGAGAGAGCCCTCTCTGATCAAAGAGGCTAATCTTTGGTCTAAAGTCTGGTTGAAAGAGTTACATGAAATCTTGCTTGGCTGCAGCCCTTAGTACTGATTTTGTGATAACATTTTGGTGCGTCTGCCGGGAGCCTGATGATTACTTATTCCCGAAATTTGAAGATTGAATTTCTGAAGGTAGCAGGAGTTCAAATGATTTTCGAGGCTGCATTCTACCTTGGTGACTCCATTGTTTTTTAAAGTTTAAAGGTGGCTTCGAGAGGAAGATACACAAGGAGTAAGCCTGACCCAAACCCACCTAGTCCTGTGGAGAATCCTAATATCATCTCAAGGAGTAAACAAAGATTCTCTGATATACCAAGTACTTCAAGTATTTCAAAGTCCTTATTTCCTGAGTTTTCTAGAAGTCCTGAGAATAAACTTGTTGATGATAAAGTTCAAGAGGTTATATTAAGGTCTGAGAATGAAGAAGAATTAATTGGTATTATTTTGGATCTACAAAGGAGAGGTATTGATACTTCTTCTTTAGTATCACAAAAAGATAAAGAGGAGTTTTGGGAAATTGTTTCTTCTGAGTTACTATTAGAAAAAGAGGATTTGAAACAGCTCAAGGAGCTTGACCCTTTTGAAATTTTTCTTAACTCAAAGATTGGTTTACCTCTCCCAGATTGGAGTTCTTTTGTTGGTGGTTTACAAAGCCCCAATAGTCCTTTTCGTACTCATAATTTGTCTTCTGCCTCTGCTAGTCCAAATAGCCCTCAGACAACATCTCATACTAGTTCTAGTCCTTCTGGTCATACAATACCTATTGTCACTTTTCCTCCTTTCATTATGGCTGTGCCTGCTAGGTATGCTCCTCTAGCTCTCCCTGCTGTTCTGCATGATCTCCCTAATAAATATGCTGCTAGGATTCCAACATGGGGAGGAGATGAAGACATTACAGCTGAAGAGCATGTGGATAGATTCAATGATTTTATTGATAGGTATGAAGTGGATGATGAAGATGTCAAACTGAGATTGTTTGCTCAGTCTTTCATTGGGGAAGTCAGGAAATGGTTTAAAGCCTTGGGAGCTGGTAGCATTCACAGTTGGGCTGAGTTTGAAGATAGTTTTCTGAGGAAATGGGGAAATAGAACTAATCCTGTTCAGGCCCTCACTGAATATAATAATTTAAGAAGAGCTCCAGATGAGACTGTTCAAAACTTTTCTAAGAGGTTTAATAAAATTTATAATTCCATTCCAGCTCACTTGAAACCTCCTGGAGCTTTGGCACAGTTAAGATATGCTGAGTCCTTTGATTCTGATTTCTCTCTCTTACTCAGAGAAAGAGAGTCTGCTACACTGGCTGACATGCAAAATGATGCTATCAAAGTGGAGGTGAATATACTTGCTGCTAAAAAGTCCAAGATGGCTAAGACTAAGATAAAGGAAGAGGAGAGGCCTTCTACCTCTGCTCAAGAAGAGAAATTTGAAACCATGATGAAGACTATGGAGAAATTGATGGACCAATTAGCACTTGGGAATACTGCTGCTCCCCAAGCACAACAAGAACCTCGGTTCAGAAATCCTCAGTTTAGAAGGCCTCAAAATCAGCAAAGGCCAAGGGAAAATAGAAATCAGCAAGCTGATCCTCCTGTAAGACCTCCTTTTCAGCAAAATATGGTGGATGAAGAAGAAGAACCTGAGGAACCTGAGGAATCTATTCATTGTCTTGGTGAAGAAGATTCGGAGATTTTTCTAACAAAGGAGGAACATGATGAGTCCAGCCAACTAAAAGCCGAGGAGGAACCCTCAGATTTCTTAAAGGGTTATCAGCATGCCATATTTGAAATCCAAAAGCAATACAACCTCAGAAACAGAGATGTCCCTATTACAGCAAATAAGGCTCAGCCCAAGAAGAATGTTTCAAAAGCAGTGGAAGACAAAAAAGAAAAGCCAAAACAAGCTGATGGAAAAAGTGATTCTCCTCTTGAGAAAAAGGATAATCAAACCCCTGCTCCTCCTAAGGAAATTGAAAGGTCTACTTCTGTGTTCAATATAGAAAATGAGATTGCTAAAATTAAAATATCAGTCCCATTTAATGAAATTTTGAAAGTAAACAAGTATAGAAGTAAGATTGTGGAAATGCTTAATTCTCCATCAGGAGGGGCTGATATTTTGAATTTGCAAGAGGATAATCCTGTTATTTGTTTAGGTCCAAGACTTGAAGATGAGCAAAATGATGAGTTTCCTCCTTTTTATATAAGCATCAATATACATGAGATGACTCTTCATAATGCCATGTTGGATTCAGGGGCATCTCATAACCTTATGCCTAAAGTCATTATGGAAAGGTTAGGATTAGAAGTGACCAGGCCTTACAAGGATTTATTTTCTTTTGATTCAAAGAGGGTTCATTGTATTGGGTTGATAAAGGATGTGGTTGTGGCACTCACACAAATCCCAGCTAAAACCACTGTCATGGATATTGTTGTGGCAGATGTTCCACCTAAATTTGGAATGTTACTCTCAAGGTCATGGGCAGCTAAGATTAAAGGTACCATGCAGATGGATTTGAGTTATGCTACTATTCCAGTATTTGGGGAGCAAAGAAGGTTATACCGTGAGACAAGAATGGCATATATGGTGAGCAGCAAGGACAAACCACAGAATTTTCCCATTTATTCTTGTGATACAGGCCTTGGATCAGCTATTCTATTTAATGAATCAGTGGGAAAAGAATCAAAGGAAGAAAAGGCAGAAAATCAGTGTGAAGAGTTGCAGCAAAGTGATGAAGAAGATGCTTCTGGTTGCTGGTCTTTGTACTTTGATGGAGCAGCAGGGAAAGATGGTGCGGGAGCTGGAATTTGGATCATGAGTCCAGCTGAGGAAAGTAAGTTTTTGTCATATAAACTTAATTTTGATTGTACAAATAACATGGCGGAATATGAGTCCCTGGTTTTAGGCTTAGAAAATTTGATTGAGTTTAAGGCAAAGAACATTGCTGTTTATGGAGATTCTGAGCTAGTCATAAAGCAAGTTCAAGGTGCTTATCAAACAAAAGATGCAAGGATGAGAGCTTATAGAAACTTGGTATTGGAATTGTTGGAGAAATTTCAGTCATATACTTTCAATATCAAAACCAGAGATCAGAATTCTATGGCAGATTCTCTTGCTGTAGCAGCTAGTCTTTTTGTCATCCCCAAACATGCTTCTGATAGCTATGAAGTGAAAGTCCGCCATAGGCCAGTTATCCCGGATAATATCCTAAATTGGCAAGTCTTTGAAGATGACCAGCAGGTGAAAAGTTTCCTAGAGTTGAAAGGAGAATTTGAACATAGTCAAATTGATCAGCAAAACATGTTAGTGGAAACAAAAGAAAAGTCTGAAGTGTTACAGCTGCAAAACAATCTGATTCCTAAAGGTCTTATTCCACTTGAGAAACTTTTTGATCAGAATGATGTGTTTAAAGCACCAAGGTTGCAAGCAGATGAAGAGGAAGTAGAGAGCTGTAATTTAGGTGATTCAGTAGCGCCTAAATTGGTTAAAATTTCAAAAATTTTATCAGCTGATCTAAAAGTTAAATATGTTGAGTTAATGAAAAAGTTCATTGATGTTTTTGCATGGAACTATGCTGATCTGAAGCAATATGATTCCTCAATTATACAGCATACAATTCCAATCAAGCCAAATGAGAAACCTTTTAAGCAAAAATTAGGAAGAATTAATCCTCTGCTAATGCCATTGATTGAAAAAGAAGTGAAGAAGCTTTTTGATGCAAAGATTATTGTTCCTATCAGATTTTCAAATTGGCTTGCTAACTTGGTACCAGTTAGGAAAAAGAATGGAGAGATAAGGATTTGCATAGACTTCAGGAATTTGAACAAGGCCTCACTGAAAGACAATTATCCTCTTCCTAAAATGGATTTTATTTTGTAGAATATTGTTGGCTCTCAAAGAATGTCAATGTTAGATGGCTTCTCAGGATACAATCAGATCCTTGTTCATCCAGAGGATCAGGAGAAGACAGCCTTCACTACACCATGGGGCACATTTATGTATGCAAAGATGCCCTTTGGCCTCATGAATGCAGGGGCGACTTTCCAGAGGGCTATGGACATTGCTTTTGCAGAGGAAAAAGATAAATCAGTGGTGGTATATCTTGATGATATCACAGTCTTTTCAAAGAGAGAGGAGGATCATCTAAAGCATCTTGAAAAGATACTATTGAAGTGTAGGAGGTTTGGTATTTCTTTAAACCCAACCAAAAGTATCTTTGCTTTGACTTCTGGTAAATTGCTTGGGCATATCATTTCTGAAGAAGGAATTAGGATTGATCCTAATAGAGTCAGTGCTATTTCAAAGTTGGATTTGCCAAGGAGCAAGAAAGAGGTTCAATCTTTTCTTGGTAAAGTTAATTTCGTTAGAAGGTTCATCCCCAACTTTGCTGAAGTGGTTAAACACATCACAAAAATACTAAAGAAAGGAGTAGACTTCAAGTGGACAGCTGAGGCAAGGAAGTCATTTGAAGAAATTAAGAAAGCACTCACTCAAGCACCAGTCCTTATCAGCCCTGATTTCACCAAGGAATTTCTAATCTTCACATATGCTTCTGAGGATACAATTGCTGGAGTCCTATTGCAAAAAGGAAATCAAGGTACTGAACAGCCTATTTCATTCTTTAGTAAGACATTGGCTAATGCTGAATTAAAGTATAACATTTTAGAGAAGCAGGCATATGCATTGGTAAAGGCAATCAAAGATTTTAGAATCTATGTGTTACATTCTCATATTGTTGCATATGTGCCAAGTGCTGTTATTAAAGACATTCTTACACAAGCAGACCCGGATGGAAAAAGAGGAAAATGGATAGCCATCTGTTGTTGTGATTGATTTTTATCAAAAGTCTGTGAGAGAGCCCTCTCTGATCAAAGAGGCTAATCTTTGGTCTAAAGTCTGGTTGAAAGAGTTACATGAAATCTTGCTTGGCTGCAGCCCTTAGCACTGATTTTGTGATAACACTTTATAAGTGCATCGTGCCACTTAGCTCGCTGCTGTTGGATTAATGCTGTGTTTTGTAATGCAAAGAGCCTAATCTCATCCAATTCGTTGATTTGTCGTAGTCGATTGATCTGTGCCTCATTCAGATCTAGGCCAACCTCTTGTGCAGTTCGTAGTGTTTGGATCTCGAATTCGATAGGAAAGATTGGTTGTTTCCCAAACACCAATTGATAAGGTGAATAGCCTGTCGTACTTCTCCATGTGGTTCTATAAGCCCACAGTGCTTCAGGTAGCCGAGCAGCCCAATCACGCCTGTGTGATGCGATGGTCTTTGTTAAGATTGACTCAATTATCTTGTTACTGTTTTCTACTTGTCCATTTGCCTGCGGATGGTAGGGGGTAGTAATCTTATGTTGGATATGATAATTGTTAAGTGTTGCGGCTAGTTTGTTTCCAACAAATTGTGGTCCACCATCTGTAATCACTTCTCTCGGAAGTCCATAACGTACAAACAAATGGAACAGAAATTGTATTACCGAATCTTCTGTAGCCCTAGCTAATGATTCAGCCTCGACCCATTTAGTAACATAGTCTGTTGCTACCAGGATGTATGTCCTTTGGTTTGATGGTGGATTAATGGGCCCGACGAAATCGAGAGCCCATCGTTCAAATGGCTCAATAACCACTTGTGGTCTCAGAGGCATTTCATCATCTTGACCAGGCTTTCCTGCTCACTGGCAGCTATCACAGGCCTGCACAAACTTTTTTGCGTCCTTAAAGATTGTAGGCCAATAGTACCCTGCCTGTAGTATTTTATGTGTTGTTCTCTTGTCGGCAAAGTGCCCCCCGCATGGTCCACTGTGACAAGCCTTTAAGATGTCTAGGATCTCATCCTCTCGAATACACCTTCTGATTTGCATGTCTACCCCTGTATGGAATAAATGGTCTCCAATCCACAAAAATCGTGTGCTTTTTTGAACAATTTGTTTTCGTTCCTGAGGGGTTAGGTGTTTTGGTAACTTACCCACTGCAAGGTAATTGGCGACGTCAGCATACCAGGGTGTGCGAACGGCAATGGCAAATAGATGTTCGTCAGGGAATTGATCTTCTACGGCTGCTGCTTCGCTTGATTTGGGTATTCTTGAGAGGAAGTCGGCTACAGGGTTCTCCTTGCCGGGTCGATCCTTAATTGTGATGTCAAACTCCTGCAACAGGATCAACCATCGAGTTACTCTAGCATTCGTGACAGGTTTGTTTGCTAGATATTTAATAGCAGAATGATCTGTATATAACACAACAGGGTAACCTGTAATATAATGCCTAAATTTATTAACAGCATGAATTACAGCCAGAAATTCCTTTTCAGTAACAGTATAATTGAGTTCGGCAGAGGATAAATTTTTGCTAATATAGTAAATAGCGTATGGCTTCTTATCCTCTTCTTGTCCTAGGACTGCACCGATTGCTGTATCCGAGGCATCCGATGAGATCTGGAATGGCAGATTCCAGTTTGGTCCTCGAAGGACTGGAGCTATAGACAGCAACTTTTTCAATTCTTTAAAAGCTTGGTCGCATTTATCTGTCCACAAAAAATCGACATTACCTGTCAGGGCATATAGAGGTGCTGCAATTCGTGAATAATGTTCTATAAAGCGTCTGTAATATCCAGAAAATCCAAGGAAACTACGTACCTCTGTTTGAGTAGTGGGGGTAGGGATGAGCAAAAGAATCTGAATTTTAGCAGGGCCTACCTGGATACCAGCTGCTGAAATGTAGTGCCCTAGGATGATTCCTTCCGTCATCATCATGTAGCACTTCTCGTGGCTCAGGCAGAGTCTGGTAGCAATGCAGCGTTGTAAAACTTTTTCCAGGGTATCCAGAGCTGGATCAAATTCATCCCCATACGGTGTGAAGTCGTCCATATACACCTCAAGTCCATCGTTCATTAGATCTGCAAAAATACTGAGAATAGCCCTTTGAAATGTAGCAGGGGCGTTACATAGGCCGAAGGGTAATACACGATAGGCAAACGTTCCCCAAGGGCACGTAAAGGTAGTTTTATCCTTGTCTTCAGGGGCAATTTGGATTTGGTTATATCCACTGAAGCCATCCAAAAAGGAGAAAAATTTCTTCCCTGCTAACGTGTCCAATACTTGATCTATAAATGGGAGGGGAAAGTGATCATTTTGTGTAGCCTTGTTTAACTCCCTGTAATCGACGCAGATCCTCCATTTTCCGTTTTTCTTTGGTACCACCACAAGGGGAGAGACCCATTTACTGTCAGAGATAGGGTAAATAAAGTTAACATCTAAGAGCTTCTGAAGTTCATCTTTCACTATCTCTTTTAGGTGCGGGTTGAGTCTCCTTTGTGGCTGACGGACAGGTCTTGCGTCTTTCTCTATATAGATGTGATGGGTGCATAATTGAGGATCAATCCCCTTCATGTCGGGGTAATCCCACGCAAATGCATCTTTGTATTTTTGTAACAGATTAACAAGTTTTATCTCTTGATCTGGTGTAAGATTGGCGTTAATATTCAGAGTTTTACCAGGTTCAATTTCCACTACTTTAGTATTAGCAACAGCAATTACTGGTATTGTCTGATCATGCGGATCTTTTAAGGGATCTTCTTCTAGGTCATTGTCAAATGCTGCCTCTATCATAAGGCACTGCATATGTTTTCTAGCTTCAGTTTGACTAATAAAATTGTTAATGGCGTCGTCTTCTGTTTGATCTTTGAAATCTAACGCCTTCTGTATAGTTAATGGAGATCTAATATTGTTAGCGAGATATGATACAGGATAAGGGTTAGTTTTAATCATTGGCAGGCTTGGCTGAGCTGGAGGGTACAGAATTAAATTTTTAACATCAGGTCCTTTAGCTATAGTCATGTTTCCCTGTCGGCAGCCAATGTAGGCATCGGCAGTAGCAAGCCAGGGTCTGCCTAGGATTAACGGATGTCCATCTAGTCGGGTTTTAGGATTAATTACCAGGAAATCTGTGGGATACTCCCATGAATCTACGGAAACCATGACATCATTCAGAGTACCTTCTGGTCGAACTACAGATCGATCTGCCAATTCTAACAGAGTAGAAGTAGGTTCTACTGACGTAATGCCAAGCTTTTGGCAGATGGAGGTTGTCAAAATGTTGATTGCAGCTCCCAGGTCGACTAGAGCGTTAGTCAGGGTTTGGCCATAGATTTGAACGGTCACAATTGGGTTCCCGGGATCTTCATATTTGATAGGTGTCTCCTTTCCTGATAATAGGTCGGATAAAGTACCAACTACTTGGACTCTAGGATTAGTATTTGTATTCCTCCTTGATTTTTTGATGCATAATTCCTTTATGGTTTTCGCATATATGGGAATATCTTGTATAGCTTGGAGGAATGGAATCTTTATATACAGATTTTGTAATTCTCCCAGAATGTCAAAGTCTGGAGGTTGTATAGGTCGAGATATGACTAATCGTTCTGGGAAAGGAGGAGAGGATGTGCTTGCTTGCTTATTGTTTTGCTCTTTGTTTTCATCCTCCCGTTGTGGGGGTTGTTCTACAGGTAACTGATTTTCAATATGAACCATTTTGTCTCCCTCTGTTTCTACTATTCGTCTCGATCTTAACTGAAGATCGTTGCACTCCCTTAGGTCAGACTCAATCTCTGATGTGTCTATGAGTTGAATAGATTGGACTGGCCTATTATTAGGGTTGGGATTGGGTTGGGCTGGGAGTTGCGGTCTCAGATTAGACTGGGGATTTTGTGGTAAAGCTGGCAGAGTTGGTTGAGGGAGTGGTATTGATCCTGTTGGCTGATATGTCGGTCTTGGCCAACTTGTCTACCAGGATGAGCTTTGCGAAGTGGAAGGGGTCCACTGTGGAGGATAGGAACTATTCTGCCAATATGATGGAGGATAAGGGCAGTTTGCCCAACCAAATTGGGACATCCAAGGATTTGGAGTAGGAAACATTTGAGGTGACCAATTTGAAAACGGGGGTTGGGATTGATTTTTCCACATGTTCTGCTACTGAGTACTGAACTGCGGGGGTTGAAAAGAAGAGGAGGGGTCTGAAAACATACCTGGTTGCCTAGGCTGCCATTGGCGACGCTGGTTAACAAAATATGCTGGTTCTGACTCCTCTTCTGCTTCTTTGTATACTGCCTTCAAACCAGGCAGTGAAGGGTAGTTTTCGGTCAGGTGGTCCTTGGTACAGATAGCACATATTTGGACTGTATCCAGCGGGCATTCTTTGTGGCTGTGTTTCTTCCTGCATCGTGGGCAAAAGATGGCTAGATTCTGCTCTGCCTCGGCTTGCTTTTGTTTAGCCTGCACAATGTCAAGTTGTGTAGTTAGTGTTCCCAGGATATCAGTTTTAAAATTTTCTAGCAAATTTCCAAGTTCTACCCGTGTTACTCCCTCTGTTAATGTTCTGTTATCTCTGGGGAAGCGATCATATTCCGCTGGTTTTATCCTCGTACTGCCTCTTGAACTCCTGATACACAGATCAATGATATCAGCAAAATTTTCCTGATAAATGTCTCCTTTCCCCATGATGTTTAACGTTTCGATCCATTGCTCTCTCATACCTCTAATTAATGCAGTTTTCAACACGTTATCTGGCAGAGGTAGTGATGCATAAGGGGATCTCTGCAAGTTATATTGGAAACGTTCCACATATTCTTCTAAGGTTTCGTTTGGTCTGGCTGACATTTGAAAGATTTCATCTTTTAATTCCCTCGATCTACAGTAATCTTGGTATTTCTTTAAAAAGGCTTCTTTCATTTGATCCCAATTGTTAATAACCCCACCACCTAAGCCCATAAACCATCTCAACGCAACCCCTTTTAATGTAGAGGGGAACAATTTCAGTTTCTGGGGGTCTGTGGTGTAATCGTATCCTCTACATAATACATCAAATTCGAACAAGAAGGCGTCCGGATCTTCTAATGTGAGGCCATGAAATGTGGGAATATGCTGGAGAGGGATGGCTTTCATGGGCGCATTTGCTGCAGAATCTACTATCGGATATTGCAATGTGGAGGTCTGGGTGTTTGGTTGGTTCTGCGCCATGGGATCGAATATATGCCAGTAATCTTCAGGAATTTCCAAGAGAGTGTTCCTTGGTTGAGGAGGGGTAGTCTTAACAGGGATTGTCTTGACACCACTCCCTTGATCAGGGATGATAATGGCCCCAACTGTCTGCGGTGAATGAATTCCTTCAACAAGGATTTTTACAGCGCTTCCCTTGTCCGGGCTATTCGAAGGCTGGTTCAATTCAATAGGGGATCTAGGTTCCTCAACTTCCCCTGTTTCTCCTTCTCCTTCACAAAGGTTACTTTGGGTCCCTTCGTGCAATGGTCCAGGAGTCAAATTTTCAATTTCTTGAAAATCCTGCTCCTCTGTTCGACTGTGCACCTCAGCAAAGGCTTCGAATGGTGATCCCGAGGCCTGAAGGGAACTAGTAGGCTGTTTAGAATTGACTTTCTTATAACCTACTGATGGCTGAGAGTCGGCTTTCTTATAGATTTCGTCTATGAAGGTCGTTCGTCCAAGGGTCACCGGCCCCTTAGCTTTGGATGGAGGCTTTTGATCTTTTTCTAACTTTTTCTGCTTAGTCATGCACTCCAAGTAAACTGCTAAATCCTATTTAACCAGCAATTCTACTAAGAGAGCGGACGGTGGAGCAGGGCTTTTACATGCTCCGTACGCAGGTTCTTACCTTCCGTTTTTAAAATCCAACTCCCTCCTAGCAGATTTGCGCACTACTCTATAAGGGACAAATGGCTATTACCCCTTCCCCGGCAACGGCGCCAAAATGTAGAACTATAACTAGGGTCTCTCACACCACCAATTATACCACATTATTAAGTCAATCCGGGATCGTTTTGTTCTTTCAAGGAGTAACTCAATCCGAGGCTATTCTGTCCAAGTAGTGCTCGGTAGTATAGCGTTCTAATGACTTGAAAGGAAACAAACACTAAGCTGTAACTAAACCAATTCAGAAAATGAAATCACACAAGGCAAATGATCAGTCAAGGGTACGGAACCAATAACCCTTCCCTTTAGAAACTGATAAAGAAAGCAAACCAAAGCATGGGCTTATAGGTCAGGGAGCTAGGCAGCGTCTTGCTGGGCTCACGACAGCCTTAGGCCTGC
This sequence comes from Pinus tabuliformis, assembly GCA_031772625.1. Lineage (NCBI taxonomy): Eukaryota > Viridiplantae > Streptophyta > Pinopsida > Pinales > Pinaceae > Pinus > Pinus tabuliformis. The sequence goes on along the minus strand of CM062807.1, from coordinate 744,004,987 downwards.
TATCACGTGAAAGCAATAAAGGCAGATTAATGAAAGTAAAATGGAACAGCAATTCTTAAAATGGAACAGCAGTAATGAAATGGAACAGCAGTAATGAAATGGAACAGCAAACTCAAATGGAACAGCAGATCCAAATGGAACAGCAAACTCAAATGGAACAGCAAACTCAAAGTATGTACAAGGTCTATACTACTGTAGCGATCCGAGAGCAATGTATGATGCGACTATGTTTCTGAACAAAGTGATATTATCTTCAAGTCTCACAAGTACTTATTTCATATGAATCCAATAATGATAACATTCATACCAATAACTTACTATAGAAATGGATGCAATTCGAATAGATTCAGTTTGTGTCATACAGAGACGTGAATTACAGAACTTATTCAGATTCAGATATTAATTAAGAAGCATAGTCTATCATATAAGAAATGTATCGGATTACTGTAATGAAAGAAATAAGCAAACCACACAAATCACCGTATGATACAACAGCAAGTGACCGTCGGAGCTGGGCCCTTGGCTATGATGGTACACTGCTTAGAGTTACTTCAGATACAGAAACGAAGTGAACACCAAATCCTTTATATTGATTGCATAACAAAAGTGTGCAAAATCAGATATTACAAAAGCTCAGTGATCAAAATCATTCTGAGTTTTTAATTATAATAACAGTCATTCCCCCACGCTCGATGGCGTGGTACCTTTATATAACATAACTGACGGAGATGTCTAGATACAAAAGATAAGCTTTAAAGCAGCGATCCCTCAGGATCGAAGATCCTGAGGGATTCGCTAATCGTTCAGGTCTCTTGCGTTCTCCGTCACGGTATCCTGCGCTTTTTTCCTGGATTATTCGGCTCCAATTTTACTTGATCTTGTCCGCATCCGGTTCCCTGTCGACGGGGTAGCAGTTACTTTCCTTGCGCTTCTCGTTTTTACTCGATAATCCCCTATTTCCGCGTCCTTCTGCATAGAAAACATCGATTATTAGTGATTGAGCTTCGTTTGTCCATTTTCACATAATTTACCAAAACCCTTATGTTTTTAGGCTCAATATGCAGAAAAGATTAGAAATAGTATTTGAAAAACCACTAGATTACTTATCAAAAAGCATACCTTCCAGGTGCTCCACAGAGGGATCCAGAGTTATTTAAAGAGCAAGAGAGGTTGTTCCTTGTTTTGTAGAGACTTGTATATATATACCTTAGTGCTTAGTTTGATCACTTAAGTTTCCTCCTTTCCCTTCTCTACTCAACTCAGTTGATAAGTATAAAATTTTGATTCAAGGAAAGAATATCCCATTATGGATATAAGCATAGTAGATATTCTAAGGCTTTCATTTGGAACGAGTCATATTTTCCATCTAAGCATCATGGACTCTTAAAGATATTAGGCATAAACAAAGAAGGGAGCCAAAAGTTAACCAAGAATTTTCAGTTGTCTCAATGCCCTCTTTAAACTTTTTCCAAATTATTTTAGAGCCAAAAGAGATGGTTTTCACACAAAATTTGATTCATGTAAAAAATTGAAAAGAGGGTGTGAAAGACAAAACTCAAATGAAAATCAAAGGAATGCAAAACTAAAAAAGTTCAAGAAAATAAACAGAAGAAAACTAAAGTACACTTACACCTACACTAATATAGAAGGTTAAGACTACGTAAAGTCAAAGCTATAGCGCAGCCACAAAATTTTCTCCTGACCTATAGGAACTAGGGTAGGATCAATTAATACCAAGATGAAATAATGTGCATAAATGAAATGGTTTTCGTGAAAGGGCTACACATAAAATTGAAGGTGTGACCTACAGGGATAAAAATATAACATGAATGCTTCCCTTCATCAGTCTGCAATTCTACCTTGTTGATAATCATACGATCCTTGACAACTAGTCATGAATGTACATTCATTCTTGTTTTCAATGTTAGAAAACATGAAGAAGGTTCAAAAATAATATTAGCAATAGAGCTTGCCAAGTAGGATTCTTCTAGCCATTTAGTGATTGGACCATGATATTCGAAACAACTTGTTGAAAACCCTTGAAATTAAAGAGAATATAATCTTTCAATCAATGCATTTGGATTGTAAAGAGAATCTTGCAAGGGAAAATCAATCTGATCTCATTCAAAAACCTTGTCAAGATCACAAGAGCCTGACATAACCATCAACAAGGGAAGAAGTGCCTCAACTCCTTAACAAGTTTCTAAACTCTCAAATGATGAATCATCAAATTTGGGTGGCTTTGAAAGATCAACATGTAGATATGCACAACTATCATCGGATGTATTAATGACCACATTCTCAACACCACTAAATTGATTAGATATGACATTTGGCTCATGCGACTCTTAATTGATAAAATATATAGATGAATCAAATAGAGGACTTCATCTAAAGTTATAATTCTTTACTCCTCACCTATTGAGGATGATAAAATAAACAAATAATAAACAATGGATTCCACGTTCTCATCTTCTAGTTGAGAAACAACACCATCCCATACCTGATTGTGATTAATACCAACTACATAAATATTTAAAGAATTTAGAGAAATAGCTAGCATAACGGGTTCATCAAACATGTTAGGGTATAATGAATAGTGTGTTAAGGGTGAAGGAAAAGTGAAAGACTTAGATGGGGATTCATCAATTGAAATTGATATTGATTCAAAATTTGACTCATGCACAATGATATCACTACGTAAAAACAATGAATCATCATGGAAATTATCTTCACCCTTTTTCTCCTCTTTATGTGGAATGTAGCCATATTACACTTGATCTCCCTTGGAATCAGTAAATTGAGAATCAAGAGAATATGAGACAATTGTCCATGTAGAAAATTGATAAAGTGAATCAAAGCACAGAGGGTCATAAGATTTAAATAGTAGAGGATGAAAGGTATGCCTTGAAGAAATGATATCATCAATCAAATCAGATCCAATATTTACCTTATGCTCATTAAGATATTGATCATGAGAAGGAGATGAAAGTGGAATAAGCAGATAAACAGTCTAATTTTCAAGTTTCCCAACTTCAATATCAGTACACAAGATCACTTTATTCAGCAAAGCCAAAGGAGGAGGTGAAGGAACAAAATGGATAGATTCATCCTCCGAGATGTGAAGTGTCTCATTACTGGGAAGATATTAGAAAACATAATTCGGATTGGGACTTGAAGATGGTTTAGATTCTAATTGTCCCAAATATATCTTAACCAAATGCTAAAACTTTTCATTCATGAAATCCCAATCCACATCTTCTTTAGAAAATTCATAACAAAGATGAAAAAACAATCAATAAAATATTCTAATGATTCATCATATTTCATTCTAAGTTTATTAATCTATTTATACACATCATGATAATTATACCTCATAAAGGCTTGATGAATATCCTTGAAAAGTTGTTCAAACGAATGAATTGAAGTAGCTGGTAAAGTGTGACATAATTTCTTAACATGACCTTCAAGTGTGAGAGTGAATCATATGAAAGCAACATCTTCACAACTCACTTCATAAGAATCATGCAATTTAAGAAACTAAAGTGTATGCTCAAGAATGGGCGTTCCACCCTCGCCATTAAGATTTAATTGAGAGAGGTTATGGAGTATTTCCATGGGGATTGTAAGATTTACATTATTAGGAGAACACCTTGATATTATGATTTGGGTAAAATACAACAAAAATTAAGATTGAAACTAGACTTCATGGGCTCATCTTATCATCTATCCCTCCTTCTAGTGCCAGAATGTTGACGGTGTTCGAAGCTGCCAACGTACATGGGGTTTCCCTGATATGAAGTCTCAACTAAACCTCACACCATTTGGGATAGGAGCCCCATCTGGGGACGTTGGCTTGAGGGATCCTAACCCATGTTTAGAGTTAGCTACGCCAACCAACAAAACCCTAAATACTGGCCCTTTCAGCAACAACCCGCATAGCGCAGGCTGCAATCTCACCCAAAGTAGTGTTGGGGGATGATAGAACCAGGTCTATGCATCCAGAGATTTGTGTGATGGGTTCCTGCGATTTCTAGGGCTTATTTCGATGTTTGTGAACCTTAACCCTTATATTATAGATAATTGTAGTAACTTCTAGAAACAGAATCTAACCCTTCACAAAGCACTTTAAACATTCATAACACTAAATAAATAAGAAGATCTTCTACTTTCTCGCATCAATTAAGCATTACTTCATATAAATTCAAAATAATAGAGCGAATAGACATAAATTCCATAAGTAAATACAAATGCACATATACACAATTATGGCTCAAAATAGTCTTTATTAGATTTATTCTTTCTATTACAAACTCCTCTTCCCTGCGCACTCAGCTACAAGGGCCCGTGCACTCAGCTTGCAGACTTACCAAGGTATTTGCGCACTCAGCAGCAGGAGCCTTCCCTTCGCCTAAGTACAAGAAACAGACTTTCATGTCTTACCTTACTTGCCCATACGATGATCTTCTATCCTATCATTATCTCCTAGACTCACTATGACTCCTTTATATATAGCCTTCTCTTTTACATTACCATGGTTTGTGAGCCATGGGTGGGTCACAAAACCTCCTATCTTCTAATAAACTAAGGGACTAATCCCTTTTGACTCATATAACCTTCATGCTCCGCTCCCATAAAATGTGGAGACTTTACAATTATAACACAATTAATGACAAAATTTACCCCAGGGGGTCCTGTCCTAATAGGGGATTTGGCTTGAACACCATTATATTGATCTTATAGATTAGCCTTGCATGCAATCAACACACAAGAGAGAATGCACATAACTTTGGGATAAGAAAGTAAGTTAGCTTTTTGAAACACCAATTGCAATTTATATAAAGTACTTTCACAAATGGGAATAGAAAGAGTGAACTTTTAGAAGAAAAGCAATAGTACTATCCTAAAAAAGACACATGGGAACATATAAAAAATTGTTAATTATCTTCAAAAATAGTTTGCAAAGTAACAATGATCATGAAAGTAAGTAAGAATGCACATTCAACTAGATGTATACCAAATCCAATGAAATATTTCATTTTATTTAGTACATGTGAATACAAACATACGTCATATACATTAAAATAATAGTCTTACAACATTCACAATACATGCATGAAACCACGTTGACTCTAAGAGCTTCCAGATATTAAGTGAAAGTTTCAAGATACACAATTACAATGATGCAACACTATCCCCAATAGTGGAACATGAAGATACTACTTGCTCCTCCAAAGAATGATATTCTCTCCTATGCTAAAGTAGAGAAGCCCAAGCTAAAACTCTAAAAGTCCAAGTTGTTTTCTTGATTCAAGTGGATTTATTTATAACAATTGGGGTGACCCTTCACCTCCCCATGTGACTCTTGAGCTGCCTCATGACTCTTGAGCTTCCATATGACTGTTGAGCTCCTCTATAACCTTGGGACTACCTAACAACTCTTCACATTTCTCATGTGACTCTTGGACTTCCACTCACACATTTTACATTTTCTTATTATTTTCAAAATACGAAATTACATTTGACAAAATGTGGTGATATCCATGAGACAAAATAATACATCATGCTCAAACTTAAGGAAACTGGGACTTGACGAATGTGACATGTACTTGTGTTGTAAGATATTGGTATATTATGCTTTTATGTATCCAACCTTTTGTGGGAGATCTATATTTTATCTAATCTTTCCCTCCAATTCATCTAGATATATAGCCTTGGAGCATGTCTGAATGTTGTTCCACAACATGACTAACTTCATATATAGCTTGGTTGGCTTGGCTACATATTGCATAACTGAGTCTTTTGTCACCTCTAATTCATCCTGAGTGTTTTCCTGACTAATAATTTTCAAGAACTCTTTTATCTCCTTCCTTATAAAAATTTTTCTTTTCACTTCCCCAAGCACACCAATAGAAGGTATTTTGTGCATTCTCACCAAGGCATCCAATCCATGGTACAGTTGCACGTATGTTGACATAGTCTTGGTTACAAATTTACTAAGCTTCTCATAGACTTGTGTAAACATTATTATCTTTGATTTTTCCATATCAACATCATGCCTTCCCTTCTTGACCAATGATGTAGGTACATTCAAATACTTGGTGCCCCATTCTTGGATCACATCTATAGTTTCATAAGTTTTCTTCAAGACTTTCAAATTTTCTTGTGATCCTTTGTATGCTTCATACACGATCGTTGTTGCCTTATGTAGAGTGATAATAGCCTCATACAACTACTTCATTGTGTCTTCTAGTGGCTTGAGTTCTTCAAGTATGGCTTCCTTTAATCCCTCTCTGCTAGCACTAATGGAAGAAATTCTCTAATTCTCAGTAATGAGATGATCAATATGTTGCTTTGCAGTAGCCAATTCCTTCTCCAACTGTTCATCCCTTTTCATCAAGAAGTTTGTATTTTTTTGTGTGGCCACTACAAATATTACATTAGCTAAAGTGAATGCTCTAGGATTTTTATTGATGTTTGACACAAACACCTTTTATGTGTTGATGGAAATAGGATGGTCAAGATCATTCAGGAAGTACCTTCATATTTCTTGCATAATCTTATTCTTAATCTCATCAAAGGTGAAGTTAAAAATATACATGAACCTATCATCGATTGGAGGAAGAATCCCCATTTTACTGAACGAGAGATGACTTCCAGTCAAAGGAGGTGTGATTCGGATGCTTGGTTGTTATGGGATCGGTTGGATATCTACTGCCTAGTCATCTTCCTATTTTTATTTATCTATATTATGGTCCTGCAAGCCTTCCTCCAAATTTATTACAAACTCTTCCTCTTGTTTCTTCATGTTTTCTTCCTCTAGGAATAGTTTTTGTCATTCTCTTCTTCCCTATGCTTCTTCAAAGCTTCTTCTTATTGCTTCATCTGAACTTCATCTTATTTGCTCATCCTCAATTCTTCTTTTCTTATAAAACATCTAGGTTGTGTTAGAAACCTTTGAGCACTACTGGGTGGGGAGAGAGGGGGGTGAATCAGTAGTGTGAATTCTTTAACAATTTTACCAAATATTACTTCACTTGCTAAATCATGCATATAACTAGAAACACATTATATTATCTCATGCATATAAACCATATAAGCAGCTAAAACAAGATAATCATGAGAGCAACAATAATCATCACATAAAAAACACATCCACACAAGAGACACAAGATATCTGGTGGAAAACCCTTCACTAGTAAAAAAAAAAAAAAAACCTTGCTACTACTGCAAGGCTTTGAATCTTCTATTAAGAAAAATATTTTTTTTACATAGAATTGTTGACTCCCATAAGCATGGAGACTCGACCTCATATACAAACAGCTGACTCTAATCAGTCTGGAGATTCAATTCTATAGATCAAATCAGAAGACTATGTTCTCCACGGTTCTATGGACTACCATCTTCTAAAAGCCACCACAATCAATCAATCATCACCTAACTCTAATTGGACTATCCAACTACCATTGGATTGAGAAACTATTCCTTTTGTTGAAACTTTGAAACCACTACTCCACATCCATGACGTCACCGGCCCTCTACTCTATGCAAACCTCCTTTCATCTATTTTCAAACTGTATCCCAAGAATTTATGCTTAACTCGATTCAACTCTGCAATACTACCTCTAGAAGCAATACATCATCATCAAATCAATAAAAATAATACCACAAATATGTGCTCTCAACTTTACCAAAAGAGTGGCCATGTCAAATCTAAAAATTATCAAACCCTCACATCAATATGATGCTACAGAATATAATTAACATCATAAGGCACTATCTCAATGTGCCAAATTCATCAACAGATCTTGCAAAAACAACTATGAGAGTCACCAACAAAAACACTATCAAGCAGCATACAAAATCTTTGCAAACAATCTCTACTCCAACAACATCAAATCTTATATATTTTGAAACATGCTTCAAATCTTCTGACTATGTAGCCATTAACACTCATGCACTGAAGCATTTATTATCTCCAATACGTCTGAACCATAATCACTCACTGCAGCCTTCTCTTACACATATACATTCAACATCAATCCTAAACCAGCTCCAAAGTGATGAATATAAAAAATGTAGGGCGAAATTGAGCTTAGGGCTAAGATCAAGAGTGCACAAATTGGGCCAAATCAATCCATTAATACCACTACATTTTCATCAAATGAGTTCACATCATCGGAGGACTTTTTCAAACCATTCCCTACCTTTACAACTAATTCTAGAAGACTCTAGGAATTTACTTGCCAATTTTCTTCCAATTTGCATGAGGAATGCAGAGAAAATCTTGTGAAAATATTTAGTCGCATGCATAACACTGGCTAAACTTGAATGGAACCTTCATTTCCTCCCATATTGCTTTCTTCTAGTGATTGGAGCCTTTCAATAGCTCCAACAAGTTTGGCTCCATGCTACTGGGGCTAAGGATGAATAAAAACATCATGCCTTCAACTTAGAACCTCTACTACCTGTTGGATCATCTTCTCTAGAATTTATACATGCCTCCAAATGTCTAACATAACCTCTGACACTTCTACAAGTGGAACAAACATGTCTCCCAAGTATCACTACAAAATTGACCTAGAAGGCCAACAAACAAGGTTGGAAAGAGTGCCAACAAGTCCTCCACTCTCCAATAATCATCTCCACAAGTTGCACCACCTCTGACAGATATCCATATCACCTATGCAACATTATTATCATCATAACTCCCAACGAACACTGCAACAATTCATCTCCATGAGAATAAACATGAAGACCTATATGAAGACCTAGTTTCCCACTCAACTAGCGTGCCAACCATCATCTCCATCACATGTAGATTTGTATCATCCACCTGTAGCAGCATCATCATCTGACCATAATGAGTGACACCATACTGTTGACATCAATGCCAAAAAAATCATCCCAATATCAACACAACGAACTGCAACCATGCTACAATGAATGGCATCCAAACATCATCTAGTCTACAAGGGTTGACATCAATTCCAACATGAGCTTGCTACCATCATGAACCAATGCCAACATCAGCTATCTAGACCCATGCACACCATAATGCAAACAATATCCCCCTTTGGAATCGATAGAAACCATACACAAACTCCAGACCATCATCGTCTATTTCTCCCCCTTTGACATCAATGGAAAAGGGCCAACTCCATTTGATAAGGCAACAAAACAGTGAAGCAATTGATCTCAACATGGCTGAAAAGTGATGCATGTCAAAAAGCATCCATGTCTCTCCACAATAGTAGAAACAAGCACCAAATATACCAATCATCATCTATAGAAGTATAACAACCATCAACCTCTAACAACAAGTGACAACATGCCAACATAAAGCAACCATAAAATCATCATATGCAATATCATCTTAATAGCAACTATGAGAAGCATCAAGTATACACATCAACAAGCACATGAGGAATCAACCAAGACTCCTCCACATAGAAACCAAATATCATCAACCACCAAATATCTTTGAATATAAAATGAGGCCAAGAACCCCAATAGTCATATCCTAGTATGAGGTACACAATGACACCTCCAAGAATATCATAAGACCAATAATGTATGGCTAAATTAAACAAGATAAGATGATGATCCCCCTAAACTCGTGCCATCTCTAATATCATATAAAGATTGTAGTGAACCACTTCCACTGCAAGCAATTCTTCATCGACACATAGAAGCACCATATGGACCAAGACTCCACATGGACATATAGAATGATACATACATGGTTGTATAAGTGACATAAGACCCCATTTATAACCCATATATCATCATAACATGACCTCACGACTCATGATTAAATGACCTTATGATAGTACAACATAAGTACATGGATCCATGAGCATTTTATATGAATATATCAATAAATACATGGTTGTTATGATCATCTGCTTTGGACCAATCAATAAAAAAACATGATACATCATGAATATTACATCATCATTAGACCATATATATGGCTTCATAATAGACTTATGATACTCCTCTACAACAAACCTATCGCCATGATGATGCATCATAGTAAAGATTGGACTCGCAACCAATAAATAATGATGATACAATAACAAATACATGGTTGTAGTAATCATCACACACCATCTCATACATGGCTAGTCCATTTCTTAGTTCATGTCAATAATGGTTGTAGGAATGAGTACAATCTATGCATGGTTGCACATCTTTCCAACCAACTGTTAGTGGAAACCAAAAACATATGTGTCTGAAAAATGTACTCATTTTCACTCATGAAAACACACATAAATATGCTTCAAATAATTGAGTGAAAACAATGGAGCATATTCCAAAGAACTCATGTAAATCTCATACCATTAATAGCTTCCCCTAATCTCAATATACCTCCAAGAGGCAGGCTGATCCTATGGACCTGAATGTGCATGAGGCTCAAATGAACTCATTATATGTTGTTGCAATAATCTCATAATTAAGTGACAAAATGCTCCCCCTGAGGTTGTGCACCTCTCATGAATTTTGTAGTCTTTATGGATATGCATCAAATAATCATGAACTACAGAAGGGAATTCTCTTCACTACTTGAAGAGTTGTTGCTCCTTCTTCCTCCACATGGTCTTTGGCTACTTATTTTCTTCCTTAATTTGATTCTTCTCTTCCTTCACTTTCTTCTTTCCTTCTTTCACTAGTTTTCTATTATGTCCCCTTTACTTTTTCTACTTTTGTCGATTTTGGCTTCAATAACGGGGCATAAAACAATCTATTGCCATATGGCCAAATCTATGACATGTGTAGCACTCCGCATGGCCAAGATATGTAGTAAGAGGAATAGAACTCCTACAACTCATGTTAGATCTATACCTTGCTTTCAATGTGCTTCTCCTCCATTGATTAGATCTGCAATCAAATTCCTTATGGCCAAACAGGTTGAATGAGTGAAAATAACCATAAAAAACATGATTATACATGTTGGCCAATATCCTTGGATACTGAAATTGCTACAAGCTCCACTGACTTGATCTATACATTTTGCACCTACATTTGGCTGCAACATGACCAAATCTGTGACAGTTGTAACATTCTACCTTATGCACGAAAGGAATAAAAGAACCTTGTTTCCTTAGAAATTTTACAAATATGTTACGATCCTTTCTTGGAGAAAAAGGTATTCTAAATGTAGGCACTCCTTGAGGTTTTCTTCTATGCTACTAGTTTTGCCTCTTGTTTCCTTGGTTCTCACTCTTGCTACTAGTATTATTTGCTACATGTTTCTTGGGCTCTTCCTTATTATTTTTTCCTACATGCAAACTAGACTCACCCTTTTGAAATCCAAGACCAGATTTATCCAATGGTGATCTTTGGATCTAAAGAAAATTATCCATGACCATGGTACTCTTCTCCATCTTTCATTTCTTTCTCAAGGAAGTCACTTCAACTTCTAATCTCTCAACCTCTTCTACCTTCTCTTGGTACTTCTTCCTCATACCTTCCTTAACTCTTTTGATTCTTCCAACTTAATCTGTAAGCTAGCAATCTCTTTCTTGAGCTTGGCCTCCTTATCATCACAAATCTACAATAATTTTTCTTAATCCTTGCATGCAGTTATTAGTCTAGAAATCTCAGCTCAAGGACCCTTAATAACATTCTCATCTTCATTATGTGCTTCAACATGATCTAAATATAAATCATCAAAATTATAACTAAAAAAAACCATTAATGTTTATACATTTGGATTCATGATTTTCTAATCTCTTCTCATCATATGTTGAATCATGTGCACTAGAAGAATGAGACTCTTGTGGCTGAGATTCTTTTTTCTGAAGGCCCTTGTTCTTTTTCTTCTCTTGTTCTTCTTTTTGTTTATCTTCTTTTCATTTTCCTTATTATTTCTAGTACCATCAGCAAATATATATTCTATTTGGTCCCACATTTGTGTGGCACGTTTCAAACCCACTAGTCTCTTCATATCATCATCATCAAGATTTTTGTAGATTATGCATCTTTCTTGTGCATCATGCTGCAAAACTTCATCTGAAAGTGATCCTTGCCACAACCTTCACATATGAATCTCCAAATGTTAGATCCACAAGATAATAATTGAGGTTTTACATTTTTGTGCAATACTTTGTAATTTGTAGTAGTGAGGACAGCCATTCCAAAAAAAAATTGATTTATGTCAATAAACCCCAGATCTACTCTCTAGTGATCAAGTTGCAACCAAGATCCTTTCTCTAATACCAATTATTAGAAACCTTTGAGAACTACTCAGGGCGGTGAATTAATAGTGTGCCTTCTTTTACAAATTTACCAAACATTACTTCACTTACTGAATCATGCATATAACCAGCAACACATTAGATTATCTCATGCATATAAACCATATAAAAAGCTAAAACAAGATAATCATGAGAGAAACAATAATCATCACATCAAAAACATATCCACAAAAGAGACACAAGATATCTAGTGGAAAACCCTTCACCAGTCAAAAAATCACCCTTCCCGCTACTGTGTTTCTCTGAATATTCTACTAAGAAATATATTTTTTTTACATACATTTGATGACTCCCATTAGAATGGAGACTCAACCTCATATACAATCAGCTAACTCTAGTTAGCCTAGAGACTTGATTCTATTGATTAGATTAGAAGACTATGCTCTCCATGGATCTAAAGACTACAATCTACTGAAAGCAACCACGATCAATCGATCCTCGCCCAACTCCGATTGAACTATCCAAAAACCATTGGATTGAGAAACTATTCCTTTTATTGAAACTTCGAAATCACTGCTCCACATCCATGAAGTCACTGCTCATGTACTCTATGCGGACCTCCTTTCATATATTTCCAAATTGGATCCCAAGACTTTCTACTCAACTCGATTGAACTCTGCAATATGACCTCTAGCAGGAAGACATTATCATCACATCAATAAAAATAATACCACAAATATGTGCTCTCAACTTTACCAAAATAGTGGCCACATCAAATCTGAATACTATCAAACTCTCACATCAATATAATGTTGCATAATACAACTAACATCATAAGACACTATGGATATGTTCCAAATGCATCAGCGGCTTCTACAAAACAAACTATGAGGGTAACCAACAAAAACATTATCCAACACTGAGCAGCATCAAATTTGATCTATTATGCAACATGCTTTAGATCTACTCACTCTGCAACCATTAACTCTCGTACATTAAAGCATCTATTCTCTCCAATAGGTCTAAAGAACGATCAATATTTTCATCCTTCTCTTACACATATACACTCAACATCAATCCTAAACCAACTCCAAAGTTATGAATATAAAACATGTAGGGCGAAATTGAGCTTTGGGATAGGATCAAGAGTGCACAAATTGGACCAAATCAATCCACTAAGACCACTTATTTTTCACTAAATGAGTTCACATCATTGGTGGACCTTTTCAAACCACTCCCGACCTCTAAAACTAATTCTAAAAGCCTTTGGGAATTTACTTGCCTATTTTCTTTTGATTTTCATGAGGAATGCAGAGAAAATATTGTGAAAGTCCTTAGTTGCATGCATAACACTAGTTGAACTTGACTAGAACCTTCAACCATTCATATAGGCTTGTCTTCTAGCGATTAGAGCCTTTCAGTCACTTCCATATGCTTGGCTCCATCCGACTGGGGCTAAGGATGAAGAAAAACATCATGCCTTCAGCTCAAAACCTCTGCCACCTATTAGATCACCTTCTCTATAATTTGTACATGCCTCCATGGTGGGCATGGAATGCCCCCAAGGCATGTTTCAGGCTTAAAGCCCAAGTTTTGACCAAATCTTGTTGTAAAATCTCTGCGAATTGCGGGCACAGGGCGTGAAAGTATAATAGAGTCACAAGGTTGTCCACCCTATTTTTTGTAATGTAATGTCGGCTGGATAGACCTACCCATGGTCCACAGACCATGGAATTGTATAAATAGAGCGAGGCTCTAAGTGTAAAAGATAGCTAACGAATCGAATAGAAGATGAGAAGCCTAAGTGATTGAGTCAAAGTATAAAGTGTATCTGTGGGTCGTAGAATAGGAGAATGCTATGCAGCTAAGTGCACAGAGGCCTAGTAGTCCACAGCTGAGTGTGTAGAGCCCTGCAGCTGAGTGTGCAGGGCGGGTCAAATCTGTAACCATTGGAGAATCAATAAAGAGAAGTTTTACTATAATTCTGTGTATCTTTTCCTAGGTTAATGCATGATCGAATATAATTTGCAAGTATACTATTTATTTATTGCACGAACCTGTATGAATGTTTTGTATTGTTAAGTATAACCTAAGACATTTAAGTAGGCGAAGGTGTTTAATTAATATTGGAATATAAATAAGATCTCAGGCAATAGCGCAGAGTGCGGCACAACCCCTAGTTAGGACTACGCGAAGGCGAGATATCAGGCCGAAAGGAACGTAAGGTGCGCAAAGCCACCTGCGCACAGGAACAAACAAATGACTAGTGAAACCTCTCAGACATCTCAAGGGTGCGGAAACCTATTTCTAGCACCCTCCCATACTACTTTGGGTGAGACCTCAATCCGTGCTCCGCAGACTCTTGCCGAAAGGGCCAGTAGTACAGGGATTTGTTTGGATAATTAACTCTGAACCTAGGTCAGGCCCCAACAATCCAACAAATGGTTCCATTGTTAGGACCAAGATCTGCATAGAGATGTTTGATGTCGTATCACTGGAATCCGACAAAGAAAGGAATTGAAGAGTGGTTGGACAGAAAGATTCATGAGTTCGCGGCGCAGGAAAATAGGAATCTGTGACTATCAAAGGAAGAGTGGTTAGATTGCTACTTGTATACAGAGATCCATGAAATTTTCTTTGCATCCTTCCCTACTGAGTTGTACAAGTGGATCACGAAGCTAGCAGATAGCCAAGGAAGGTGTAAACTCGACAAACCTATTGTGTGGACTCCAGAATTGGTGTGCAAACTGGAAGCATCAGAGGATAAGATCGCGTGTGCTGTCGACCATTGGCTCAATCAAATCATAGGAGGATTCATCACCAAATTCGCGGTAGATACTTCAATCAACTATAGAGAGGCAGAACAACATTTCCTCAAGGTACTGCGAGGTAAGTACATTAAATCCTTGAACACTTGGATTAAAATGCTACTGTGTGAAAAACAAGTTATGCGAATAAATTGATTTTTGGGGCTACGCAAAGTGGGAGAATCTACAGAAACAAAGGTAGCAGAGAACTAGAAACTAGCCCCTTGATTTCACCTCCACGAGGGGGCGAAGAAGAGCTCGTGAAGGTTTTGCCAAGAAGTGTGATCAATCTGATAAGGCAAAGAATTCTGCACATAATATTCCCACCCACACCACCACCAGTTTCACCATCTTCACCCTTGACTTCGCCCATACTACCTCCACCACCACCACGAAGCAGTATGGACAGCGCGATAAAGGTACCAGTGTTCAAGGGAGTAGGGAATGAAGATCCAGACCAGTTTTGGTTCATGATAAAAGCTGTATGGGAAGCACGGGGTGTCACGAACGACAATATAAAGAAGGCGACATTGGTTAACGCTCTGTAGGATCGCACGATGACTTGGTACATTAATCATTCCAATGACAATCCGAATGCAGGGATAATGGATATCCAAGTTGTGCTAAACAAAGAATTTAGCAAGCCAAAATCAGAGGCACAATCGATCATTTGATTCAAGGAAATCACAATGCTACTAGGCGAAACCCCGTGGGAGTTGGATCAAAGACTGAAGTGCACAATTCATGAAGTGAACATGGCATTAATAGATGGTCAACACCAATTTCGTTAACATTGCATCTATGAAACGCATTGTCACAACAAAGGCTAACCACTCAGGCTGAGGCTTTGGAGGTCACAATGAGATTGCACGAGACTCCAATATAGGATCTTAACATGAGAGTTCAGCAAATTCACGCGCAGTTGAAAAACTTGTGCCTTGAGATGCAGAGTTTGAAACAAGACAGGACAGCTCACCTTGAAGTACGCGATGAGGTATGGTGTGTAAAATTCAAGGACAAGGAGCACGACAAGGACCACTACCCAGTGTTCATGAATTACCTTGTAGGAGGAGGGCCAATGCCACTAAGACCAGAGGCACAAGTAGGACCAAGTGTAGTGCCTTCATTATGGTGCGCGATTTGTCAGATAGGAAGGAAGCATGCTATAGATAACTGCCATCTATTACAGAAGTATACGCAAAATTCCCAACAGTTGTTCTATAATTTCTGCAGGTCAGTAGGACATGATGAGCGCACCTGTAGAAGTTATGAGCTGATGATGGATCGAACTCCTACCTATAGAGTTCAGGCCAAAACATTGGCCCTTGATCAAAACACATGAATGTCACACACTAGATTTCAGGGGTGCAAACAAGGCCGAGGTGGAATGGGACCAGGAAGAGGTCGCGGACAACTAATATGTTACAATTGTGGAGGGCCAGGACATTATGTCTGTGATTGTACGAATCTAGCGTGGCCATCATGCTTGTATTGTACATTGTTTGATCATGAGACAAATGACTGTCCAACACTGATAGCGAGGTTACACGATAAAGGAGCACTCCAACCTCCCCTGACTCAGAACCTACAAATGATGAGGTTTGAGCCACACAAGGAAGACCCTAATGTAAATATCGTGCTCCGGAGTGGTATTATGACAGGGGATGACAAAGGCAAGCATCCTGAAGAAAGCACCTGGGTTCGCAAGGCTCCAACGAAGGAACCAGAGTTTGATTTGGAGTGCACTAAGGAGACCTTCATCAAAGCTAAGAGGAGCTTCACTGATGCCTCCACTTTAGGAAGTAAAGACATACTGGAGCCAGAAATGGACCCATCGGTGCTCA
Source organism: Pinus tabuliformis (assembly GCA_031772625.1). Lineage (NCBI taxonomy): Eukaryota > Viridiplantae > Streptophyta > Pinopsida > Pinales > Pinaceae > Pinus > Pinus tabuliformis. Next base: position 743,988,133 of record CM062807.1, on the reverse strand, counting down.
CTACATTCTTGGAGACATGCATAAAGCTGCTATGCGACAGTAAGGGTGTAAAGGGGCTGCAAGAACTCATAACTAGATGTGCTCGGACTGTGCCAAGAGAACCGCGTGTAGTCTGGAAGCTCAGGAAGTAGACAACGCAAACAGGAAGGGAGATGAGATTGATAGCATAGATCGGGGAATATGAGATGGACCAAGTGATTCTAGACCTAGGATCGGACACAAACGTCCTGCCAAAGCACACGTGGGACCGCATGGGCAGGCCTGCGCTGCAATGGTCTCCTATCCAACTGCAAATGGAAAACCAACAAAATATCCTACCTATGGGGAGATTGCAAGGAATCACAGTAGACATCGAAGGAGCAAGCGCGCTAGTAGATTTCAAAGTGATAGATATTGTTGATGACAACAATCCCTACCCCGCACTATTGGGAATAGATTGGGCCACTGACATGAATGGAGTGATAAATATAGAGAAGTGCAAGATGATCTTTGAGAAAAATTCTCTACGCGTAGTGGTACCTTTAGACCCTGTAGAAGGATCACGCTACACAGAGCCAGTGCGTGACTATGACAGTGACAATGACTTGGACTGTATCTACGAAATATCTGTGTGGGAGCAGGACTGGGTAAATCCAACCACGGATGGCTGAATCTCTTGGGAGTGCGAAAGCTCCTACACAACAGATTCTATCGGGGAGATAGAACAATGGAAGAACCAGTTACAAGAGGTAACCATGCTCAACCGTAACATGATGAAGAGGTCGCTGCACTGTGTAGCAACAAAGGTAAGAGATCTACCTACGTATGATGGGTTGAGCAAGGTGGATGACTTCCTAAACAAATTTGAAAGAGAAGTACCAGAATAGCAACGATTCGATGCTCTAAAATGGGTACTATGAGCTACACCCACAAGATGGTGGAGTATGAACCAAAGGAGTTTTGAGGACTAGCGCGAATGCAGAAGGATGATGCTTATGCAGTTTGGGAAGCCTTATATGTGATTAAAAGACAAGTATGACAGACGAACTAGCCCACACACCCACCTATCCAGGTGGATACAGGCATATGATGCGAAACCTGCACGAACGCACACCATCCTCGCGATAGCATACACAATCACTAAGCAGGTGTGGTAAGGTAATGGCGCGAATGACCCCTCCAGTTGGGACCACGAAGTATGGAAATACCAAGTGCATAGAATAATATCCATGCAGAAGCTTTTAAAAAAGTACTCAAAGCGTTGAACAAGGTCCACAATGTGAAGGGGACTGACTGGGACCTGTGTGTACTAGTGGTTCTCTGGGCTTATAGGACTGTGTGCAAAAACCTGACCACACAGGCACCACTAAGGCTGGAGAATGAATCAACCACAGTAAGCCCTATAATACTTGGAGAACTTAGGCCGTGAATGATAGCACCAATAGATACGATAGTTCGTGGAACCTTGGAAGTAGAAATCCAACAAGGAAATCTCAAACTCCAAGAACTTGAAGAAGAAAGGAAACGATTAAGGAAGAAAAGCTCTGGTGGATGCAGAATTCAAGAAGCTGGAGGACGAGATAAAGGAATATTTTCTAGAAAAACAACCAGGGTGATAAGGCAGGATGCGGATGATCACGATGACAGGTTTAAGGCCTATTGCCACGAATTGATCAGTCTGATGCCTTGGCTTGGACAACACATTGCTAAACATATTGACCAGGGTAGCGCATTGCAGATGGTAAAGTGCACGATGCCGACTGTAACAATAAAAGGTGGGTATTCTCCAGGAAACATGATGGATGACAAGATGATGGTGCAACTGCCTAAATAACCGAAGGAAGAACAGTCTTAGTGCTCCAGGTAGTTCAACGGGAGCATGGGACTATAAACTATTATGCCTGAGAGCTGCGCGATGTTGAAGCTGCGCGCAGAAGCAAAGAGTCACAAGGTTCGCGACTGCGCACAAGGGGTTGCGCTACCACGCGGGGTGACCATAAAGCGACCATTGAAGTCACCATTCATGATGGGATGCTTGACTTGAGACCAAATGGAGCGGGCGACAGGCATTTAACACGTGATTTATGGACAAGATTTGGGAAAATCTGCCGCCAAGGGGGCATTAATGAACCAGATTTGGGGGGAACGTTCGAATTAAAATTCAAAAAGCGCTATAAAATACAAAGGGCTACCTAGCAAACAATACTTGGTCATTTGCAAATTGATCTATTGAGCAGAGCCTGATTGTTGTGTGTCGAGCGTTGATTGAGACCCTGAGTTCGCGAGTGCTAGATTTCTAGACAAATATGATGGCAACAGCTGAGGATGTTATGGAGATAACCGAAATGACTACCAAGGAGGCCACACAGGCCCTGACTGTAGGGGATGCTCCGGAAGGTGTCGGGATTGTGGCAGAAATCCCGAAATCACCGTGCATGCCAAGACCCAAGAAGGACAAACAAGTGATGGTTCCTGTACGTGTGTCCCTGTGAAACCCACTATGCACCAAGTTGTCACTGGAGGAGAAGGGGAAAGTCATCACCATAGAGACCGATGAAGAAGAGGAATACCTGGAGGACCTAATCATCGCAGAAGATGAGGATGAAGGCATGGAGGAGGAAACTCAGCCTGCGCACCCCCCGACAAAGTTGCCCACCTATGGCCCCCACGAAAAGGGAAGGCTGAAGTGCCCAAGGACCTGGACGAGACCAAGATCTTTCTCCAGACCCCGCTCCTCCCAGACAACATTATGTTTGAGGGAAAACACCTGGGATGGGTGTTGAGCCTAAAATTTAAAGATTGGGACCTCTTTGACCATGAGAAGTTCCCTCACCTTGAGACCAGGCACCTCATGAAGCCCAAGCAGAACACTACAGTGGGGGTTACAGAACTAGAGCCGGGAAAGCAGTTGCATGGAGTGGAAAAGGCTGGGCTACTGAACCTGCTCTGGGTGCTGCATTTCCACCGTAACCCAATAACCATTTTCATCATCAAGTAGCAACTCTGCCTGGTGCATGATGGGTGTTTGTTTCTGGAGGAGCCCATCCCACGATAGACTTGATTCATTGCATCTCCTAGCTTCCATGCAAAGGAAAGGACCCCAAAAACATCTCGGAGGGGAAGAACAATGACTTGGCCATCACGGAGGCCATGAAGAAAAAATACAAGCTGGCGAAGAAGAAACAAGGCTACGCCATATCTAGCATCACTAACAAAGCAATAAAAGTGGCAACCCAAATACTGGCTGGTAAGGTTATGCGCAAGTGCCGTGCAGAAAAAGTACCCACGCCGATGGTCACATTGGCTGAGGAGTGCGCAGAGGGGGTACAGTTTAACTGGTCTAAGTTCCTCTGCAAGGAGTTTTTAGAGAATTGTCGCGAAGCTCAGGAATAGGGAAAAATTTTCCACTATGCATGGCTTCTACTATCCATAGTTCTCGCGGTAGGATTACCGAAGGATAGTCAATTCTCCATAATTGACATGGACTTGCCAAAGGCTGCGAAGTACGCTTCGCTCTGAGCCACAAAGGATGCCAAGAGGATCTGCGACAGTAAAATATTCTGGGTGTTCATGGAGATGAACCTCAGAATGGGGATCAACCGTAAGCTGTAGTTGTCGCCCACTATCTACAACAGCCAGTAGAGTTTTGTGGAATTCAAACCAAACATCCACAACATTTACATCAGAGCATGTAAAGACCCAACCAAATAGTGGATAAAGCTACCCTTCATAACCACAGACGACGTCATTTTTAACATACTGGAGGCATGGCCGTCAAAGTGGCGCGCCCTAGACATCACGGAGATAGAGAAGTCAGTGAAACAAAGAAACAAAGACGAGGCCAAGCCGCACATCACACAATTGGCCAAAAAGAGAAGGAAGGAAGCAGTGGCAGCAAAAGTATGGGCGGAGCGGGACGCTGCACATACAACAACTAAGCAGGCATATGCTGCAGCAGTATCAGTAACAGCGCAGGAGGCAGCCGCGAAAGTGAGCGATGGAAAACCATCACCTTCGCATGGGCAGGAAGCAGAGGAAGAAGAGGAAGGCACGGACCCATGAACTGCGTCAACCCAGTTAAAGCGCCAACACCCAACCGAGTGGGTAGGGTTGTGTAAGAAGGTCAAGGCATTGAAGTTGTCGATTGTCTTAATCACCCTAACAGAGGGTGATCTGCACGACATCGACGAGATGGTGCGCGATGTCACCTCTAAGGCCCTCCAAAATTTCATGCAAGAGACCCAGATTGTGTTGGGGGCCCTCAAAGCGCAATTGTAGGAATTGCAGGTATGCCCTCCTTAGGCTGGTACCCTTTCAACCAACCTTGTAGTCGAAACAAAAATAACAGAATAGATATTGCACGCACAGATGACGAATACCATAGTGCTTCCAAAAGGGGCACTAGTGACAAAAAATGAGGCCGACAAACCTATGGTTAGTGCACTAAAGGGGCTCGGTATCAACATAGCTACACTCCTGTGAGAGACCTTATATGTTTTATAGGATGGGATAACTGTAGAGCTACAAGCTAGGGAGAGCCACACACTACAAGTCCTCAGTGAGCAGAGAATCAATATTGAATAATTAAGCTTGCAGCACAACGAAGTGGTGTCGCAGAATCAACAACTGGTACAAGTAATAGACGATGCTTGCCAAAGTGTCTCAGAGTTGGCCATCCCAGCAAACATGCCAGCAGAGCCGTGGATCCACAGGTTAGCAGTAGGGGTACGCGAGGCGAGGGAAGAAATGACAAAGGTGTAACTGGAGTTGAACCTTTAGATCGCCGAGCTGCTGTTAAAGGTGCAACTATCAACCCCCTAGAATTCAAAGAACAACGCACTAGCACTATCATAGCAGGACTAGATGAAATTGGCAGTTGAGTGCGAGACTGCACCAACATGTTGGAAGAATCATTTGAGGTCCTCACAAATCTGCAGGAGGACCCCAACATCTAGCGCTTAGAGACAAAGGTACGAGAACTCCAACAGGCAGTATGACAGCAACAAAGGAACTACACAGACGGTGGCCCACACTCAGAGCCTCATGCAGATGCAACAGGCTAAAGCGTTGAACGAACAGGTGGACACAACACGACACAAGGAAGCAGTCCTGAAGGCGCGTGTTCAGCCTTCGATGGACAAGGCCTTCAACATCACAACAGAAATTTAAGGCAAGCTAGCACAAATGCAGGGGATGCACGCACTGATGCAGAGAATCTCTTCCGACATAGAGGTCCCAGAACAACGTATGCAGTAGATCCAGCATGCAGCAGCTCAGTGTGTTGCTGACTTTATCGCAGTTCGAGAACAGTTGGAGGGACTCCGCACAAAGATCTCCACACCAATAGAGTGACTCGAGGGTGAGTCATGATGTTTGTTTTGGGGGCCTGTTGGGCATGTAATCCCCCCAAGGCATGTTTTGGGGCTTAAATCCCAACTTTTGATCGAATTTTGTTGTAAAAGCTCCACAAATTGTAGGCACGGGGCACAAAAGTATAATAGAGTCGCAAGGTTGTCCACCCTATTTTTTGTAATGTAATTTCGGCTGGATAGACCTACCCATGGTCCACGGACCATGGAATCGTATAAATAGAGCGAGGCTCTAAGTGTAAAAGATAGCTAATGAATGGAATAGAAGATGAGAAGCCTAAGTGATTGAGTCAAAGTGGAAAGTGTATATGTGGGTCATAGAATAGGAGAAGGCTTTACAGCTGAGTGCGCAGAGGCCTAGTAGTCCACAGCTGAGTGTGCAAACCCCTGCAGCTGAGTGCGGTGGGCAGGTCAAGTCTGTAACCGTTCAATAATCAATAAAGAGAAGTTTTACTATAATTTTGTGTATCTTTTCCTAGGTTAATGCATGATTGGATATAATTTACAAGTATATTGTTTATTTACTGCGCAAACCTGTATGAATGTTTTGTATTGTTAAGTATAACTTAAGACATTTGAGTATGGGAAGGTGTTTACTTAATACTGGAAGATAAATAAGATCTCGGGTAATAGCACAGAGTGTAGCATAGCCCCTGGTTAGGACTATGCGAAGGCGGGATATCAGGCTACGAGGAACAAAAGTTATGTGAAGCCACCTATCTGCAGGAACAAACAAAGGACCAGTCGAACCTCTCAAACATGTCAAGGGTGCAGAAACCTGGTTCTAGCACCCTCCCATACTACTTCGGGTGAGACCTCAGTCCACGCTCTGCAAACTGTTGCTGAAAGGGCCAGTAGTACAGGGATTTGTTTGGCTAATTAACTCTGAACCTGGGTCAAGCCCCAACAAGCCAACACTCCAAAACTCTAACACATCTTTAAGTGGAACAATCATGTCTCCCAAGTGTCGTTTCCAAGTTTACCTAGAAGGTCAACAAACAAAGTTAGAAAGACTGCCAACAAGTCCTCCACTCTCCAACAATAATCTCCACAAGTTGCAACACCTCTGATAGACCTCTGCCCCACCTCTACAACATCATCATCATCATGACTCTAAACCAATAGTGTAAAAAGTCATCCCCGTGAGCATAAGAAAGAATACCTAGATGAAGAACTAGTTTCCAACTCAACGAGTGTGTCATTCATCATCTCCATCACATGTAGATCTGCATCATCCACCTATAGTAGCATCGTCATATGACCATAATGAGTGACAACATATTGTCGACATAAATGCAAACATAATCATCCCAATGTCAACACAATGAATTACAACCATGCTACAATAAATGGAATCCAAACATCAACTAGTCTACAAGGGTTGACATCAATGCCAACATGAGCTAGCTGACATCATGAACCAATGCGAACATTAGCTAGCTAGAACCATGTTGGGCATGGGATCCCCCACAGCATGTTTTCGGGGCTAGAAGCCCACGTGTTGGTCAATTATATTGTAAGACTTCGTGAATTGCGAGCGCGGAGCGCGAAGTCTAGGATGAGTCATAGGGTTGTCCGCCCTAAAATATTGTAATTTAATGTAAATTTGTGTCAGACTACCCATGGTCCGCGGACCATGGGATTGCATAAATAGAGCGAGGCTCAAAGTGTAAAGATAGGTAATGATAGCTAGAATAGCGAAGGCATGGTTCAGGGTTAGAGTTGGATCTGAGGTGTACTGGGTCATAGCAGTAGGAAGAGGCTCTGCAAAGGAGTTCACATAGGCCTAGAAGAGTCCGCTGCTAAGTGCGCAGGGTAGAGTCAGGTCTGTAATTGGGATTGAAAGTTAATAAAGAGAAGTTTACTCCGTGAACCTGTTCTTGAATCCATATTTTGATGTTTTGCAGTACTTTTACTCTGTTTATTTACTGCGCGCAATTGATAAATACTTGTATGAATGCTTATATATGAAAATAATCTAAGTAATCAGCTAACAAAGCCTAATTAAGGAAGACTTGGGTAAATAACATTGGTCGCGCTGCGGCTAGAACCGTGCGAAGACAGTATTGTAGAGTGCGGGGTGCCCGCTGATGCGCGTAGCGCAGTAAGTGTGAAGGTTGGACCACATTCCAATCACCTCATATTAGACATCCCAGGGTGCGGAAACTTGGTTCTAGCACCCTCCCATACTACTTCGGGTGAGACCTCAGTTCGCACTCCATAGACTGTTGCTAGAAGGGCCAGTAGTAACAGGATTTGCTTGGGTAAATCACTTCTGAACCTGGGTTAGGCCCCTGTAAGCCAACAAATGGTTCCATTGTCAGGACCAGGATCTACATAAGGGATGTCTGATGTCGTGCCACTGGAACCCAACAAAGAAGGAAATTGAAGAGTGGTTGGACAAGAAGATTCACGAGTTCGCGACACAAGAAAACAGAACTCCACAAGTATCTAAGGAAATGTGGCTGGAGCGCTAGGTGTATACGGAGATCCATGATATTTTCTTTGCATTCATTCCTTCTGAGCTGTATGAGTGGATCACGAAGTTAGCCGACAGCCAGGGAAGGGTGAGGCTCAACAAACCAATAGTGTGGTCTCTGGAATTAGTGCACAGACTAAAAGCATCAGAAGATAAGATCGCGCAAGCTTTGGACCATTGGCTCGACCAAATAATAGGGGGATTTATCACTGAGTTTGTGGTAGACACGAGCGTGAGCTACAGCGAGGCAGAACAATGCTTTCTCAAAGGACCGCGAGGTAAGTATATTAAATCTTTGAATACTTGGATTAAGATGCTATTGTGTGAAAAGAGGGTCATGCGAATACATTAATGTTTGGGACTACGCAGAGCAACAATATCTACAAAAGTAGCAAAGAAGTAGAAAACAATCCCTTAATTTCACCCTCGTGAGAGAGCAAGGAAGATTTCACTAAGGTCTCTCCGAGAAGCACGGTCAATTTGATAAGGCAACGCATTCCACGGTTACCACCTCCACCCACACTGCCACCCACTTCACCTCCCTCACCTCCATCTCCACCCACTCCACCTCCACCACCTCCACAGTTCAGTATGGCGAGCGTGATTAAGCTACCAGTATTCAGAGGAGTAGGGAATGAAGATCTAGACCAATTCTGGTTCATGGTAAGAGCAGTATGGGAAGCACAAGGTCTCACGGATGACAATATTAAGAAGGCTACATTGGTGAGCGTGCTGCAGGATCACACATTAACATGGTATATCAAGCACTCTAATGACCACCCAAAAGTAGGGATAGAAGAGATCTACACCATGCTGAACAGGGAATTTAGCAAGCCAAAGTCAGAAACACAATCAATCATTGGGTTTAAAGAAATCGTGATGCTCCCGGGTGAGACTCCTTGGGATCAGGATCAACAGCTGAAGAGTACGATCCACGAAGCCAATATGACATTGACAAATGGATAGCATCGCGCATCGTTTGTATCATCTCTGACACCACACTTGAGGATGGCACTGTCACAACAGAAACTTTCCACCCAAGCCGAAGCGTTGGAAATGGCAATGAGATTACATGAGACCCCGATACAAGACCCTGGGTTAGGAGTTCAACAAATCCACGCGCAACTACAGAATCTGTGTTTAGAAATGCAAAGTTTGAAGCAAGATAGGGCACTGCGAACAGAGGCACGCGAGGAAGTATGGTGCATAAAATGCAAAGGCCAGGGCCATGACAAGGATCATTGTCCATTGTTTGCGAACTAATTGGCAGGAGGAGGGCCAATGCCATTGAGACAAGAGGCACAGGCAGGGCCAAGTGCGGCACCTAATTTATGGTGCGTGATGTGTCAGATAGGAGGGAAACACATGATGGATAATTGTCATTTGTTGCAGAAGTATACACAGACACCCCAACAATTGTTTTGTAATTTCTGTAGGTCTATAGGCCACAATGAGTGCACTTGTCGTAGTTACAAGCTAATGATGGATCGAACCCCTACCTATAGGATGCAGACGGAAATGCAAGCCCTCGACCCAGATGCGGGGATGGCGCGTGTGGGATTTTAGGGGCAAGTTCGAGGACGAGCTGGAATGGGACCAGGAAGGGGCCGTAGACAATTAATTTTTTACAATTACAGAGGACCAGGGCACTATTCTCGTGATTGTACCAACCCGACGAGGATATCCTATTTGTATTGTGCTCAGTTTGATCATGAAACAATAGACTGTCCTATGTTGATCACAACGATGTGCGAAAAAGGGGTATTCCAGCCTCCCCCGACTCAGAATATACAAATGATGAGGTCTAAGCTCCACGAAGAGGACCCGAATGTAAACCTGATTCTCAGAAGCGGTACGGCCACGTGAGAGGAGACGAGGAAGCAACCAGAGGAAAGTATGTGGGTTGGCAAGGCTCCTACAAAGGAACCTGAGTTTGACTTAGAACATGCAAAGGAGACATTCATGGAAGCTATGAAGAGCTTCATGGAATCCTCCACTTCAAGTAGTAAGGATCAACCAAAGACAGGAATGGATCCTTCAATGCTCACTTCCTTTCTGGAGACATGCATGAAACTGCTGCGCGATAACAAGGCAGTTAAAGGACTACAGGAATTTATCACCGGGTGTGTGGGGTCAGGAGAACTGTGCATAGTCCAGAAATTAGGGAAGCATGCATTGCGCACTAGAAGGGAAATGAGGTTGACTGCACAGATTGGTGAGTATGAAATGGATCAGGTAATCCTAGATCTGGGTTCGGACGCGAATGTATTACCGAAGAAAACATGGGAATTCATGGGTGGGCCCACATTACAATGGTCCCCTATTCAATTATAAATGGCGAACCAACAGAATATTTTTCCCATGGGAAGGTTGCAAGGGGTAACAGTTGATATTGAAGGCGTGAGCATGCAGGCGGATTTTGAAGTAATAGAGATTGTCGATGACAGCAAACCCTATCCCGCATTTTAGGAATATACTGGGCCACCGATATGAACGGAGTCATCAACCTGAAGAAGCGCAAAATGATCTTCGAGAAAAAGTCACTACGCATAGCAGTCCCACTGGACCCAGCTGGAGGAGTGCGATACACTGAACCAGTGCACGATGATGATAGCGGCGATGATATTGATTGTATTTACAAGATAACTGTGTGAAAACAGCATTGGGTAAATCCAACTACAGATGGGAGGATCTCGTGGGAGCGTGAAAGCTCCTGCACTTCAGATTCAGATGAAGAAGTAGAGTGATGGAAGAATCGGTTGCATGAAGTGATGACACTACATCGTAACATGATGGTTAGATCACTACATTGTGTGAAAACAGAGGCAAGGGAGTTGCCGACATATGATGGATTGAAAGTGGTGGATGAATTCTTGAGAAAATTTGAAGCGCAGTACCGGAACAGAAGCGGTTCGATGCATTGAAGTGGGAACTATGCGCAACACCTACACAATGGTGGGATACACATCAAGGAAACTTTGAGGACTGGCACAGATGTAGAAGGATGATTTGCCTACGGTTTGGAAGGCCCCAGCTTCAAACAAGAGTCGATCAGCAAGGATGGAGCAAATTGCACACCCACCTGTCTCGATGGGTACAGACATGTGCTGTGCAGCCCACAAAAGCACACCCCAAACTTAGGATCAAAAATTGGAATAGGACGTAGCAACAAGAAAGGCGACATGCACCGCAAACATTCCACTTGGAAGCATTCAATAAGGTATGCAGAGTCCTGAACAGGGTTCTCCAGTCGAGATGAACTAATTGGGACCTGCGCGTGCCAGCGATTAGATGGGCCTATAGGGCCATGTGCAAAAACCTGAGTGCGGAGATGATTTCGAAGCTAAGGAGTAGAGTCGAGACCATAATTTTGGAGGAATGGAATCCTCACGCAATAGCTCCCACAGTTGGGACAGTACGCGAGGACCAGGATGAAGGTATTATGTAGCTACGCGAGGGTGAACATATGCGGATTCAGGAAGCCATTCGATGAGGGAACTTTAAGCTTCACGAACTCGAAGAAGATTGGGTATGACTGAGGAAGAAAAACATGTTAATGGACACAGAGATCAAAACACTAGAAATTGAAATCGCACAAGCATGTGTTGTCGATAAACTAAGAATGAAAAGACAAGATACGGACAACCATACTACTACATTAGAAGATTGTCACCAAGAATTTGTGACTCTACTACCATGGCTGCAACCACACCTTACCAAACAACGTAACCGGGGAGCACACTGCATAAGGAAGAATGCGCGGCGCTGATTTTCGCGAGGGTAATTGAGGAGTGCCTGCAGACTAAACTGGAAGGTGAATTGAAGTCTTGCACAGGTGGTGTGACCACCTGACTAGTCGTAGCAAGCATAGTCTCAGCGCTCCAAGTAGTTGAAAGAGAGCGTGGGACTATAAAAGAGTCTATGGGGGGAGCTGTGCGATAAGGAGATTGCGCAAGATCGGCATATCACAAGGGTCGTTCCTGTGCAGAGGGGGTTGTGCTACCGCGTGGATAGGCTGGGAAGTGACCATTGGTGTCACTGTTCATGACAAGATGTCCAATTTAAGACAAAGAGGAGCAGGCAGTGGGCAATTAAGACACGAAGTCAGAGCTAGATTTGGGATGATCTACCGCCAAGAATGCATTAATGACTCAGAAATGGGGGGAACAGTCAAATTCAAATTTGAAAGACACTATAAAACTACCAAGGCTAGCCATGAGACAACACTTGTTTGTTTGAGATTTGAGCTGTTACAAAGAGCACAGAGTGTTGAGTGCCAAGCGGTGTTTGAGCCCCCAAAGTCGCGAACAACTACAGAAAACTCGAACAAGATGACAACTACTAGGAGAGGTGTGGGTTTGTCGAAAGTACCTCTGAGGAAGCCGCGTAGAGCCCTACAACACCGGTGGGGGATGCGCCAGAAATCCCGAAATCACCTCGGATGCCAAGGCCCAAGAAGGAAAAGTAGACAACAGCACCAATCCGCATGTTCCCACAAAATCTGTGTTTTGGTAAACTTTCCATGGAGGAAAAGGGAAAGACTGTCAACCGTGAGACAGAGGATGAGGAGGAGGACCTACAGGCCCTCGTAGATGAGATAGAGGCAGATGAAGAGATGACAAAAGACATCCAGTCGGTGCACGCTATAGCAAAACTGCCTAAATACATTCCCCCGCGTAAAGGGAAAGTTAAGGTACCTGTTACACAAAATATTGTCACCATGACTATTTGCAGTCAGTATGGGTCTATCATCATTCATACTGTCCTCCTTAGCAAGTCTCAAACCTCAGCTCTTCATTTCAAGCTTTGAAAATGAGAGAAAGACCTCAAAAATCAATAAAGCTCTGGTTCCGCACTTTCTCTCACTATTACCTGTGGTCCTGCACCCCTTGTTCATGTTACCTGCGGACCTGCCCGCTCTGTCTCTAAAGGAGTGGGTGTAGACCCCTGTGAAAGTCAAAAAGGCGCAAGTTTATTCTTCAAAACTCACTTGTGGTTAATTCTGGATGATTCTAGAAGGAATCTTGACGTAGATGGTTCGCTCCTAGGTGGTTCATGCATCCCAAAACTAAAGGAGCTAATCCCTTGATGAGAGGAGCTTATCCCTTTGAAGGAGGGCTTTATCCCTTTGAAGGTGGACCTAGTAACTTCCTCCATTACACTATAAATTAAGGCATTGGGCTGGTTGCTAGGAAGGTTAGAAGCTGAACATTTTTTAGGGTAAATGATGTTGGAATTGAGACTTCCTAGTTAAGCTTGAGAGGAGAGATTACATACCTTTTGGCTTCATTGGGAAGAGAGTGAAACTTGTCAAAGTATAGGAGATTCTTGCTGGAACCTGGGAGGTGCTTGTACAGCACCAAGGCACCAAGGTTGTAAAGTTCTTCTTTGATTAAAATCAATACAATCAGATTCATTTTTCTCAACAAATTGTCTTATGTGATTTGTTTCATGAATTCCTTGATCATCATGATAAGTATGCTTTATTATATTGGCTTTTCAGGTGCTATTTAATGTGTGTGCTTGTTTGTGTTTACAGATTCATTACAAGGGAGCTCATTTGGATCAACGGAGCGTGGCTTCTACAAACTTGCACTGGACCCAAGGTAGGCCTAAAACACTTGTTTGCCTTTATCTATAAATTGCATATTTAGAGAAAGATAGAGTTTGTTTGGTTTGCTTGTCACTAGATATCATTAGATTCTAGGGAGGTCGGTCTTGTCTGCAAGAACGACTTATCTGGCTGACAAAATGGCGACTCCACTGGGGACTTGAATTTTTTATTTTTCCTTTGCTTTTACTTTGACTTGAGAAACTGTGTTTTTTGTTTCTGTTTTTGGCTTGATGTGTGTGGGATTGGGTAGGTTTAGTAGATCTTCAATTATTTTTTGTTTTTCATACTTTTGGGAGAGGACCGCACCCTCTGCTTGTAACATAGTGCGGACCTATCTGCACTTTTTCTTTACACACAGAGCGGTCCCGCATCTGGGTAAACTGGGAGCCTGCGGACCTTGTCAAAATTTTGAAAAACTTAAGATTTTCTCTTTCAGTCAGCTTAGGATTTGTTAGGTGTTTTTAGCCTCTACCCAGATCTGCACGTGACTTATCAGGAACTTTTCTTAGGTTAATTCCATTGGCATTAGGGTTTTAGGTGAAATTCCTAGAAGTTTTGGTTGCCGGGCTTGATTTTCATTTTGGTCTTGTAGTAGCTTAGAGCTTAGAAGCCTTATAAGCCTCAGATCACTTTGGTTTTTACTGGCCTTCTTATGAGTCTAATTGTTTGCAAAATCTGCCTTTGTTGAGGAATCCATCTTGTTTTTCTCTTTGCGAAACTTTGAAAGGACTTGTGTTGAAAGTTTTGGATTTCATTTTTAGAAAAGAAAACAAAAATTGGTTGTTTTTTGACAGATTTGTGATTCTGGACAAATTAGTCCTTAGTTTGCTTATAGCTAAGTAAAACATCCTTGAAAATAAATCTTGTAAGCTTTTACTTCAAATAGTTTTTAGAATTTACAGATCTCAAGATTAGATTTTTCCATAGTTTTGAGTGTTTTATAAAAATAAAAATAAAAATTTCTTTTGGAAAAAGTTTGTTTTTGTAGTATTTGAGTGTTTGAAAGAAAAGGGAAATTTTCGTGAGCATAAGTAGTTTTCTCGTTTTTTAGTGTATTGGAAAAGACAAAAAGCTCTTCATTTGATTTGTTTGTTAAGGAAAGATTTGTTTTTACAAGCATTTGCATTCTCAACTCTTTCCTAGCTAAAAATTCTTTGAAGGGCAAAGATTGCTTATCATCTTAAGTGCATTTTTTAATGATTTGGAGTCGATTCTTCACACCATAAGTTTCATCTCCACACCTTTTGACTTAAGAAAAAACCAATAAAAAAAACACTTAAAGTAAAATCTATCTAGTAATCTTTTCATTTCTAGGGCTCTTTATCACCAACATAGCTTAGGCTAGTATCTTGGAGTAGGGAGTAATTAACTCTCCAAGATAGTAAAACAAACAAGTAGCTGTATCTTGCAGTAGGAGATAAATTCCAATTGTTACATATATGCTCTAGGAAAGCTCCTCTTAAAGGAGAAGCACGAGATCATATCTGAACCAGTGTGGGAATCAATCCTTCCTCATTGGGAACGATAGAAGATATTCACGTATTAAAAACGGTAAACCTCGGATTAACCATTGTCGAGGAGCCTGGGGTCACTTGCTGGTAAACCTTGGATTATGTCAAGGAGCCTTCAAGGAGATTGAGCTTGTTACTCTGCCCTTGCTTGTGTATTGGATCGTAGACTATTCCCCCAGGTATATTTTTTTCCGTTGGTAACCATAGTGACCATGTTCTATAGGATTCTTTCCTAAGGTGACGATGGAGGGAAGATCCCACTGTACCTGGAGCAGATGTCGGCTAGACTCACTTGGATTTTTTGGGGGGTTCTCTTCACTCGAGACGGTTTAGTGGAGAAACTTGTGCCAGTCTATTCATTAAGTAGGTTGCCGGGGTAACTGTTCCAAGTGCCATTTCTGTATTGAATTCTGCGACGTTGGATTTCATCACCAACTAGTGTTTTCGGTACGGAAAGTTACTGTTTATGTATGATTTGATCTCCTAGATTCTTTAGGCGTGTGATTCAAAATTTTTGGTTCTTTAGAGGCTTTAGGTGGTTTTCATTGAGATTTTTCTTTGTTTGCGTGTGAAGTAGTTAAATATTTAATTGTGGTTGAATTACCGATGAAGTCCCATAGACTTCGGGGCCAACCTCCTGAGTTTTCACCAAGCCAGCCTGAAGGGCTACAAGCCCTTGTAACTCCTAGAGACAGTAGAGTTGGGTCACCTAAAGAAGGAGAGTCTTCATTGGTTGTACATCCTGATTATCAAGCTCTAGTAACAAATTATAATCCACAATCTATTTCATTTTCTGAAGTTACTGGTAGTTTTTCATCTACTAGTGATTTAGCTGAGGAACCTAAAATATCTGAACCTGAAACTGAATTTGCTGCTACTCCAACATCAGGATTTGCCTCTCCAACTTCCAGTGGTCCTAGTTCACCCAGGGTAGAAAGAGTAATTACCCAAAATCTTCCTTCTGGACTTATTGCTATTGAAGAACTTTTTACTCCAGAAGAAAGTATCCCTATCCCTAAAAATCAACCAACTATAGAACTTAGGGAGCGTGAATCGATCTTTTATAGTCCACCTAGGAGCGATGCTTGGTATCTTTCATTGACCAATTTTTTGGAAAACCCGGGACTAAGTTTTTCACCACCTCGCATTCCTTTTCACCCAACACCTAGGGATTATTATCCTCCATTAAATATGTCAAGATAGTTGTCCATGTTTTCTCAATCTCCAGAAAACTTTTTATACGGCGGTCCTTTTGTTCCCTCTGGGCATCAGTCACTTATTGGTACATTTTCAGGAGCATCTCCTCAACCTATTGAACAAGGGTTATTAACTGGTAATAACGGAACTAAGCCGTTGAGTGTAGAAGATATTCTTATGATGTCAGGTACTATTCCTAATCCGCAACCTCAAGGTGGCCAGTTACCGCCTGGGGGGCAGCCTCAAAGTCCTCAATTATCACATGAGGGGCAACCTCAAGGTACCCAATTTCCACCTGGGGGGCAACCTCAAGGACAGTACATACCTACGGGACAGTACATTCCTCAAGGTCAACCCCAGACTTAGTATGTACCTCAAGGTCAACCCCAATATCAATATGTACCTCAAGGTCAACCCAAATATCAGTACGTGCCTCAAGGTTATCAACCTCAAGGTCAGTACCCAACCCAAGGTTTCCAACCACCTTCTGGTCAATCATTTGTCCAAGGAGCTGGAAATGTACCTTTGAATTATCAACCCTACCCTCAACCCAGTTATGGTCCTCAATATTCTCAACCTGCTATAGGTCCGTACCCCAGAATGAATTTAGTGTGGGATCCATCTCAATCTCAACAAATCTTGCAAACGAATGTGTAGTTGTCATCTCAATCTAGACAACCCTTGGTTTCTGGTTCACCCCAGCAACCTGTCCAGTCTACTATTCAAACTTCTGCACCTTCTGTAGTTTCTCAGCCTGGGCCTAGTACGCCTCGTACTCCGCCTCAAACGACTGCTGAAACTACTGCAACATCTGTTCAATCTACCCCACCTACTTCTGGAGTATTGACAGCTCCGGTTTCTACTGTTCCTGTATCAACTCCTCAAGCATCTTTACCTCAGTTTGGATCCACAATTCAGACTTCGGTTCAAATGCCTGTAGGAAAACCTGGTCCAAGTACAGTTGTCACAAGTCAACCTCTATTTACTTATCAACCGTACCAGGGACATTACCAATTCGTTCCTACTGCGCAGTAGCCAGTCTATCAGTATCAACCGTACCCTAGATATACATATCATCAACCTCAACAACCCCAGTACGGTTCGGTTAATCCTGGTTTTCTGGGAGGATACAATATCCCAAATGCAATTCCAATTCCTAGTTATCTTGGATATCCTCCTCCAGGGGCTGGTCTCATGACCCAGGGTTTCAGGGACACTAATCATCAGTTACCGTTCATTGCAACTTTGGACTTGCCTGACTTGTCGCGCCTTACGAAGGATCCAATTAACTATCTTCCGTTTTGGCCGCCAATGCCGAATAAGTTGCCTAGTGATATTCCTAAGTTTGAAGGCAAATCAGGAGAGGACCCGTCGAACCATGTGATGACTTACCACCTCTGGTGTGCGTCTAATTCCATTTCAGATGATTCAATCCGTTTAAGGCTTTTTCAACGCACTCTAATTGATCTTGCAGCCAAATGGTACATTGAGTTACTGCGAGCCACTTTTTATAACTTTAGTCAATTAGCTACTTCGTTTTTAACTCATTTTCAGTTGCTAGTCATATATGACAATGGCACGGAATTATTAACTTCATTAAAACAGTCAACGTCCACTTACATTTCAGATCATATTCATGAATGGAGACGTCGACGACGTTTAGTGAAAGTTTTTATTCCGGATCAGATCTTAGCTGAATGGTTTGTAAAATCTTTATTACTGAAGATCACTGAGGATGTAGCTAAGGCAGAAGTCGTTACTAAAGAGCAAGTAATTGCTCAAGCTCAGTACCTTGACTTAGTTTATACACAGTCAGGTACATTACACGAGAAAATCCCCGACCTTCCTAAACAAAATCAAATATCTGCAGCTCCTTCAGGGTCTCATGCCGCTGATGGTATGATTGGTATGGTTAATACCAAAAGTAAGAAGAAATCTTCCAAGAATTCTTCTCCTATCATAACTTTACCAGATTCCCCGACAGGAGATTCTTTCATGGAAATTTCTGCCGATATTCATGTTGTAGAGTCATCTACAGCAAAATCAAAATCCAACGGTAAAAAGAAAGGGAAGAAGAAAAATAAAACATATAAAAATTCAAAAGAGAAACCAGAAAAAATGGAATCTACTGATGAGAAACGCAAACCTCGTTATCCTTGTCTCATTTGTGACGAAGAGCATTTTACAAGAGACCGCCCTCATCGTGCAGAGGTTGTGAAAATCGTCAAAGGTTCCCAAACGCCTGCTGTTTTCAAGGATCCTTTTCCTAGTCAAGACAGTAAGATGATAGGTTCTTCCTCAAATGCCTCCGAAGAACCCATAATGATGATGTCCCATGTTAGGATTGTGACTCGATTGCAAGATTATGGAAGTAAAAGTCCTGTTGGTGGTAAGGAAGTAGAATCTTCTAATTCGAACCCATCAACTTCAACTCCCGGTTCCGATCCACTACAGATCGAGAAACCTAACCCAGACTTAGTAATCAAACCGCCCGCCAAGGGTATACTTCGAAAGTCAGCTTTCAATCCACATGCGAGAGCGGCTCAGAACTATAACATTGTTGAATATTTGGCTATTTCACCTTTAACAATGCTGGCTTTGGAGGTGCTGCAATCATGTCCAGCATAGCGTAAATTGCTATTGTCGGCTATAGGAGCTATTGACGTTCAGGACTCGAACCTTATAATTTTCGATCTAGAAAATAGTACACCTTGCTTACCTCATCAAATGGCTTTCCAGATTCCAGTGTTAGTAAAAAACAGACCTTGTTATAGGACTGTGATTGATGAGGGAGCCTCAACGTGTATTATCTCAATCCAGTTTTGGAGATCGCTTGGTTCTCCTACACTTAATCAATCCCCGAAGATTCTAAAGGCCTTTGATGGCCGTGGGTTCCATCCTTTTGGCATTCTACAGGATTTACCTATAGGGGTTGAAGGCAAAACTATTAATCTAGATGTGGAGGTGGTTGATGCCCCTCTAGATTACAACCTTCTCTTGGGTCGTAGTTGGTCTTATGCTATGACAGTTGTTGTTTCATCGGTCTTTCGGCTTATAAAGTTCCCTCATAATGGAAAGATCGTAACTATAGACCAGCTAACTTACTTTTCATCTGACCTAGCCTCTTCTGAAAGTATTCAGCATGTCGGCAAAACAACTATCCCTTATAAGAATGTTGGAGTGGGACTAGTTAAAGATTCTGGTTTACTAGGAACTTTTACTTTTCCTCCTATCAACACATCATCTTCTACTGCAACCATTCATATGATTTCATCCAACACTATTGTTTATGATGATCCTTGGATCGTACCTTCCGAATCTGAGATAGATTCATTTAGTGATGTTATGCCTTTGAGTCCATATGAAATTGTGTATCAGGCCGTGCAATCGTTTTCCGAACCTTCTTCAACTGAAATTGACTTAATGAATGTGGTCCATGAAGAATCACTTTCAACATCAAACTCAGATTCAACAACATTTTCCGAACTTGTTCACACTGATGAGAAAATTCGTGAAATCCTGTGTGTTGATGATTTACCATGGGAAGATCTTCATCATAGATCTTCATTTTTACCTGAGATTGATTGCTTTGAAAATGATTTTTCATCTATTTTTATGACTGAATATGTCAAGGAACCTCAGAATCCAATGAAAAATCTTGATTCTGAGTTAAATTTGGGAAACATTTCTCGAACAATTCCTATTGATATTTCGGTTAAGCCTGGAATTGTTGAAAACATTCATATAGGTGCCTCTTGTACGGAAATTGAAATTCAAAAATATAAGGCCCTATTTCAAGAATTCCGCAACATGTTTGCCTGGTCATATGAGGAAATGCTAGGAATTGACCCAACGATTGTTGTTCATGAAATCAAAACTTACCCGAATGCTAAACCCGTTCGGCAACATTTGCGTCAAATCCACCCGCGAAAAGCTGCTACTATTAAAGAAGAAGTTGAAAAATTACTTAAAGTAGGTTTCATTTATCCAATTCTGTTAATGGATTGGGTATCGAATATTGTTCCTGTTAACAAAAAGCAAGGAACAATAAGAATATGTATCGATTATAGGGATATTAATCGAGCCTGTCCAAAAGACAATTACCCAACTCCCTATATCGATCAAATCATTGATGATTGTGCCGGCAATGAAATATTCTCCTTCATGGATGGTTTTTCTGGATACAATCAAATAAATATTCTACCTGCTGATCAACCAAAAACGACTTTCATTTGTCCATGGGGGACATTTTCTTATTGCAAATTACCTTTTGGGCTTAAGAACGCTGGGGCAACTTTTCAAAGAGCCATGTCTTACACGTTTCATGATGTCAAGCACATTGTGCAACCCTATCTCGATGATTTACCTGCTCATTCATTACATCGAGCTAATCATCTCATCCATTTACGAGCAATATTTATGAGGAGTAGGCATTATCGAATTAGGTTGAATCCACACAAGTGCGTTTTCTATATAGAAACTGGTCGGTTACTGGGGTTTGTTGTTTCGAAAGCCGGCATTCACGTCGATCCCTCGAAGTTTGATGCTATTGTCAAATTACCCCCTCCTTCGACTCTTCGCCAACTCCAAAGTTTGCAAGGGAAAGCAAACTTTTTACGTCGATTCATTCCTAACTACGCCGAGATCACAAAGGGTTTTACCCGGTTGTTGAAACAGAATACTCCATTCTTTTGGGATGAGATAGCTTAAAAATCTTTTGATGCACTAAAACACGCATCAACCCATGCACCGTTACTGCATCCTCCCAACTACAACCAGGACTACTTCTTATATCTCGCCGCCTCGCATTCCACCATTGGAATGGTGTTAGTTCAGGAAGATGAATTTGGTAGTGAACATGTGATATATTACCTTAGTCGAACTTTAAATCCAACTGAGCTAAAATATTCACATGTGGAGAAAGTGGCATTGGTAGTTATTCAAGCTATCCAACGTTTTTGTCATTACATTTTACTACGCAAAACTACAGTAATTTCCGATTGCAACCCTATGATCTATATTCTGACCAAACAATTGCTAGGGGGCAAGTACTCCAAATGGATTGTGATCCTGCAGGAGTTTGACTTGGAATTTGAAAAGTCTAAGTCAAAGAAATCTTTAGTTTTTGCGGAGTTGATGTGTGACTTCCCGCGTGCTGACACGGAAACTGTGGTGGAGGAGCCCATTGCGGACGAATCCTTGTTTCTAATTAGCACTTTAGATCCATGGTATGGAGATATCATCATTTATCTCTAGACCCAATCCTTTCAGCCAGAAATTTCAAGATCAGAGCGTCAAAAAATACGATTCCAGTCCCAACAATTCAAAATTATTGGAGATACTCTTTATCGTCATGGGGCGGACTCTGTTTTCCGACGTTGTTTAACTCATGAGGAAGCTAAAAGGGTTCTAAATGACTGTCACTCTGGAGCGTGTGGCGGTCATATGTCTGGGTTTGCCACAGCCCAAAAGATATTGCGCGTTGGCTATTTCTGGCCGTCTTTGTTTAAAGATTGTATTAACGTGGTCTGAAAATGCCACAACTGCCAAATTTTTGATCAAAAGATGCGCGCTCCACCTGCTTCTCTCCACCATATAATTGCCGTCGGTCCTTTTGCGAAATGGGGTATCAATTTTATTACATGTAACCCTCACTCGACCGGGGGGCATGCGTATATTATCCTTGCGGTAGATTATTTTACCAAGTGGGCCGAGGTGATGCCTACATTTGAGGCAGACGGCAAAACTGTTGTGATTTTCGTGTTCAATCATATAATTGCTAGGTTTGGTGTTCCACAAGCGATTATCACTGATCATGGGCATCATTTTCGAAACATTATGATGATTGAACTGACATACCAACTTGGCCTGCGTCACGATAGTTCAACTCCATATTATCCACAGGCTAATGATCTGGCTGAAGCCATCAACAAAGTTCTAGTCATCATGATCCGATGAATCATTGGGATTCATAGGTCGAATTGGCATAACATGTTATTTTCAGCGCTTCGGACGTATCGAACCTCAGTAAAAACGTCAACCGGTTTCACTCCTTTCCAACTAGTTTATGGTCTGGAAGCTGTGTTACCCATTGAATGCGAAATCCCGTCATTGCAAATGGCCATCAAATTACTTCCAGCCACTTCCGAAGAGGAAAAACGTTTGTTGTACTTGGCTCAGCTAGATGAGAATCGACGTGATGTTGCATTAGCAATCGAAACTCATGCCAAATGTATTAAAGCTCAGTATGATCGAAATGTTACCCCTCATAATTTTTCAGAAGGAGACCTAGTCTTATTGTACGATCAAGCAAATGATAAATTAGGCGCTGGAAAATTCGTACCCATGTGGCATGGTCCTTATGTTGTTAAGTGAAAGCTAGCAAAAGGGGCCTATGAATTGGTAGACTTTGACGGGGTCTCTTTAGGTAAACCTAGAAATGGTCTTTACCTGAAGAGGTATTATGCTTAAATCTAGGTGTGGAGATTTTTAGTTAGGTTAGTTTTCTTTCTAGCTAGTGTGTTTTAGATTTAAAAGGTGTGCTTAGCTTAGAGAGTTTTTTTTTGTCATTATTCCTGCTTATCTTGGTTTTACTCTTGATATTGCAGATGTCAACGTTTCTCCAAACATACATTGGGTTTGCTGATGGTGCTTTTCATAATACACGGAACATTTCTTCCGCAGCTTGGGTTATCTATTCGCCCTCTAACGAGTTGGTATCTATGCATGGGGTAAGCCTCAGTCAAACAACGAACAACATTGCCGAGTATAGTGCAGTGATTGAGTTATTATCTGAATCTATCTCATTTAGGATTCGGAGTTTGATAGTGAGGTTTGATTCTGAACTCGTTGTGTTACAGCTTAATAGAGTGTATGCCATTAGAAATCTAGTGTTACTGAGATTATTTTTGAGAGTTCGTCTCTTGGAACGTGAATTTGACTATATTGAATATCAACATATTCCAAGATATTTAAATACATTAGCATATGCAATTGCTTCTCGAATGTTAAGTAGACATTTGCAATAATCATACAAGTAAATTTAAAAACATTCCATAACATGTTTTACAAGATAAGCCAGTAATAGTGATATAGTATAACATAGAAGTGTGTCAAATATACATCGTCTTCGATCATAGGTTGAAAAACACCTTATGATCGGCAAAAATGATAGTACAGAAAGAAAAATGTCATATGTGTCTACAACAGGCGATCATCCTATCACTGGTGATGATCACGATAAGAAACCACGGTACGGGCCACCCTACAAAGGAACCTCCTGAAAGTTCCTGGGACCCCAATCACATAGCACTGTAGCCTAAAAGGAATGTCATCTATGCTGGTCTCCGGAATGTCTGTTGTCAAATGCTCTAGATGACTCTCCAATTCGGCCAAGGTCTCTGTAGATTCGTCCTGTGGGACTGGTGCTGCTGCAACTGGTTGTTTCCTCTCATAGGTTCGGAGAGTGGCTGGTCACCGTGGACCTACATATTCATTTGAAACTTTTATTGTTAATTTTGGGACAAGATAAAAAAAAAAAAAAAAAAAAATTAAATTAGAAAATGTTGAAATGATTTTACCTGAGTCATCCCATTGCTCTCCTGGTGGAAGAGCCATGTCTGGGTCACCACGATAATCTACCCCAGCATAAGGAAAGTCCTGAATAGCAAAAAATTGGTTCTCCAACCAATGAAAATACTCAAGAGTGAATCGAATGACTTATGTTCCCTCCTCAGGATGACGGGCCATAACTGCAACCCAACGCATCAGTTTGGGCTCTCGGGGAAGTCTAGCTCCAATGGTAAGATGTTGTGGGACCAACATTGGAACCCTCTCCAGACCAAAGCTCACAACTAAAGCACCATATCCAGAGGTCTTCAATTTTCCGTTCTTTGCTCTAGCCAGTTGGCCGTTTATATTAGCCAACACAGCATCGCACCAGTTGAAGATGGTGCCTCAAAAGCAGTCTACTGCCATCCGCATTTGGGATCCAGTGGCTATATGTAGTGTTGCGCTTCTGCAGAGCCTGGTAACAGTAAACACAATCACTTTTAGTTCAGGAAGGGATATGGTTTTGATATCTATCCCTTTGTCTCTAGTTTGGTCGTTGTAGAACTCTAGCCGGAGGCTATCGACAGACTGGCCACTTGGCCTAGTCCCGAATAGAGTCAAATGTTCACCTCTCTTAGACAAACCAGTCAAAAAGTAAATGTCTTCCGGCTCCATTTTGAGCTGGTGGCCACCAATGAAGAAACACTGGTCCTGTATGTTCCACCTGTCTACCAGCCACTGCAAAAAGTCCACCTGGGCCCTCATGCCAGGTATGGCGCAGAATTTGTATAAACCGCATGCCTTTAATGCATCAATCAAAGGTTGATGATTAATCGCGGCTAGATCTACATCCTCGTGCTCCCGTTCCCGCCAATCAAGCATGATGTATACCCTACATTTAATAAAAAGGCAGATTAGAATATCTAAAATCAAAATTTTTGGGTGGAATTTGAAAAATTTAGGTTTAAAAACCTTTGTTGCGGGGACCGCACCCTCTCTGTTAGAGACAGGTCATGGGTCCACACTTTGCCTTCACGGCAGGTGTGGACCCCTGACTTTTTTCCTTTTACAAAAAAGTTGGGGTCCGCAGGTTACCTGTGTTATGCCTGCGGACCCCGCGCGCGGGTCTTTACCTAAAAAATTTCCTAAAAAACAAAATAAAGCCCTAAAAACAATTTTCAAATGGATGAAATGAAAGAGTAGGATGATGTGGATTACCTGGAGGAGATGGCGTTCGATTCCAACGGACGGATTTTCCGCAATCTTCACGGGAAGTTTCTGACCAAAAGCTCTCTTTTCTCACTCTGAAGTCAAACAGTAAAAATGAATTTACAAAAGCCCTTTTTATAAGCTTTTTTGAATAAATGAGTTTTTAATTTGTTTATTTTTCACTTTAAGGAGGTAACTTTTGAAGCATTTTTATCCATTTTAAACAGGTATGAGTAATGTTTGAGTTTTTGTGCAGGATAACGGATTTTCAGGCAAAGTTGGTCATTTTTGACGAAAAAACATTAGAGTCACCTTAAAGCTCTTTTCTGACTCCTAAAACATGAAAAGATTGCCGAGTTTTTCTTTTGGAGCTTGTTAAAACAGAACTAAAAAGACGGTCCACTTACAGCCCTTTTTTGACCGTAAAAACATGAAAAGATTACCGGATTTTTGTCGTTTCAAATTCGATATTGGTTATAAAATGACGTGTCATTGATTGCTTTTTTACTTTTTCGGATCAAAGGCACTAATTATGAAAAGTACTCCTTGGTCGTAATGATCAAGCTGTTCTCTCAAGTATTATTTTATACTTTTTCGGGCTTGGGAGACACAAATTTACGAAAAATGACAACCATGGAGTTTTCTTAAGTTTTTTCAGACTCTCTAAAATTGAAAAACGCCGAATTTCTCCTATACTGGACTAGTTAAAATTTAACAATAAAGGACCTGTTCAATTACAAACAGGAACGGACCACTCCTTCTTAGGGTTCGAATTTAAACTAAGTTGGACTCATCCAAAGGATAAGATTATAATCAAGCAAATGTTATCCTCCTCAAGCTTGTCAAAAATAAAGAGGTACTTGCCAGAAATGGTGGGGGAAAAGAGAGAAAAATGAGCCTGCTTGTCATACTTTGTAACCACTCTTGAACACGACACTTTTATTCACCTAGGTTGGGAAATCCTTTGCCTAACAGTTGATCAAACCATATTGAAAGTCTTCAGCCAGTTTCTGGGTATTAACTTTGGGTCAATTGTCACCAAACCATCTGATGTGTCGTTATGTGTTCAAGAGGTCAGTGCAAATAAACCATTCATCTGCAAAATATCTATCATCCATCTTGACCATCCCTGAGTCAGTCCTTGCAACTAAATTTCTTCAAACTTGATCTATGATTTCGTGTTGTGGGCTTGCCTACGACGGATCGCTTTCTATCGACTTCAGCTTATTATCTATAAAGATGATCTAGAAATCGTCAGTACCTTGGGATCTGCATGCCTCAATGGCAGGTTTCTCGCCTTCGACGATAGGTTGCATCATTGACCTTCTACTAAAGGATTCTGTGACATGCTCGACATCAACACATCTATTCACATCTCATAGATTGTACTAAGTACTTTGAGAGCCATTGACATTACTAGTGGTTTCTCTCACACTTGTTAATAGTTTACATCATTGACTGGTAATCAAGTAGTTTCTACCATGTTCGACTTCGACACATTCATTCACATAGATAGAATCGTACTATTTTAGGAAGTAGAAATCAAGACCCTGGATCTAGTTTCCACCATCCAGGTTGCGAGGACTTTTGTATTCATTATACAGTGGACTATTCATAAACAGATGGTTGCGTCCATACTGTGTCTACATGTGTCTATACTTATGATGTATTACAAGATCATTCCTATATCAGAGCAGTAGTTAGTTTTCTAGTCAATTTTGATCTGAGTATGGGAATGCCTACCTCAACGATGATATGATCTCATATATATATTTTGCATTGAATGTTTTTACAGGTTCCAACCGGGCTCTCCACAAGATGATCCTCGAAATGATAAAGTACTTCACTTTTCTTAGATGGTAAATGAAATCCTCATCTACTACAGACTTCGCACTTTAGGGGGCAATATGTTACACAAAATATTGTCACCGTGACTATTTGCAGTCAGTATGGGTCTATCATCATTCATACTGTCCTCCTTAGCAAGTCTCAAACCTCAGCTCTTCATGTCAAGCTTTGAAAATGAGAGAAAGACCTTAAAAATAAATAAAGCTCTGGTTCTGCACTTTCTCTCACTATTACTTGCGGTCTCGCACCCCCTTTTCATGTTGCCTGCGGACCTGCCCACTTTGTCTCTAAAGGAGTGGGTGCGGACCCCTGTGAAAGTCAAAAAGGCACAAGTTTATTCTTAAAAACTCACTTGTGGTTAATTCTGGATGATTCTAGAAGGAATCTTGACGTGGATGGTTCGCTCCTAGATGGTTCATGCATCCCAAAACTAAAGGAGCTAGTCCCTTCATGAGAGGAGCTTATCCCTTTGAAGGAGGGCTTTATCCCTTTGAAGGTGGACCTAGTAACTTCCCTACATTGCACTATAAATTAAGGCATTGGGCTGGTTGCTAGGGAGGTTAGAAGCTGAACATTTTTTAGGGTAAATGTTGTTGGAATTGAGGCTTCATTAGGAAGAGAGTGAAACTTGTCAAAGTAGAGGAGATTCTTGCTAGACCCTGGGAGGAGCTTGTACAGCATCAAAGCACCAAGGTTGTAAAGTTCTTCTTTGATTAAAATCAATACAATCATATTCATTTTTCTCAACAAATTGTCTTATGTGATTTGTTTCATGAATTCC
This sequence comes from Pinus tabuliformis, assembly GCA_031772625.1. Taxonomy (NCBI): domain Eukaryota; kingdom Viridiplantae; phylum Streptophyta; class Pinopsida; order Pinales; family Pinaceae; genus Pinus; species Pinus tabuliformis. The sequence continues at coordinate 743,960,595 of CM062807.1, read as the reverse complement.
TTGATCATCATGATAAGTATGCTTTATTATATTGGCTTTCCAGGTGCTATTTAATGTGTGTGCTTGTTTGTGTTTGCAGATTCTTTACAAGGGAGCTCATTTGGATCAACGAAGCGTGGCTTCTACAAACTTGCACTGGACCCAAGGTAGGCCTAAAACACTTGTTTGCCTTTATCTATAAATTGCATATTTAGAGAAAGATAGAGTTTGTTTGGTTTGCTTGTCACTAGATATCATTAGATACTAGGGAGGTCGGTCTTGTCCGCAAGAATGACTTATCCGGCCGACAGTACCCAAGGATCTGGATGCCACTAAAAGTGCACTCCAAACCCCTCTCCTCCCAGATGGAGTTTTGTTTAAAGGCTTGGCCCTAGGGCGAGTGCCCACAATGAAATTTGAAGACTAGGACCTCGCAGACGGTGAAACTTTCCCACATTTACAGACTAAGAACCTCATGAAACAAAGCAAGGAAGGTTTCGTTACAATGCTAGAATGCAAAAATGGTTGCATGGTGTGGAGAAGGCAGGGCTACTCCACCTACCATGGATTCCGCATTTTCACCACGCACTGATTACGATCTTTGTCATCAGGCAGCTTCTTTGCCTAGTACACGATGGGTAATTGTGACTAGAGGAGCCCATTCCCATCACAACCGAGCTTAGCCACAAGATTTCCCAGCTTCCCTGTAAGGGAAAGGACCCCGCGGAGATAGCTGGCAAAAGCGGACAATTGGCACTCATGGAGGCCATGAAAAAGAAGTTTAAGTTGGAAAAGAAGAAGAGAGGCTATGTCATCAGTAGCATTAAATACAAAGGGGGGCATGTAGCCACCCAGCTGCTGGCCGGAAAGGTGATGAGAAAATGCCACAGCGACGAGGTACTAGTGGCTGTGGTTGCGTTGGCCAAACAGTGTGCAGAGGGGGTCCAATTCAACTAGGCTAAGTTCCTCTATGAGGATTTTTTGACCAATTGTAAGGAAGCTCAAGAGCAAGGCAAGACCTTTCACTATGTGTGGTTGCTCTTGTCCATCTTACTAGTGATAAGGGAACTGCCGGAGGACAGTCAATTTCCTCATATTGAACAAGACTTGCCAGAGGCTGCCAAATATGTGTCGCGCTGGGCTACGAAGGATTCCACGCGGATCCACGAGACAAAGATCTTCTGGGTGCTCATGGAGGCGAGTGTTCGGATGTGGATTAATAGAAGGCCGCGCCTATCCCCCACAATGTACAATAGCCTGCGGAGCTTTTCAGACTTCAAGGAGGATGTGCACAATGTGTATATTAAGGCACGTAAGAATCCGGAGTAGAATTGGACCAAACTTCCTTTCATTATGATTGATGATGCTATTTTCACCGTGCTCGACTCATGGCCTCCCAAGTGGCGCGCCCTGAATATGGCGAAGCGCGATAAGACAATAGTAAAAAGATAGAAGGATGCCACCAAGCTACTAGCTCAGCAGAAGTGCAATGAGAAGTTGGCTGCGAAGGTAAGGGTTGTTCGCAAGGCAACGAAGGTCACCAAAGAGCAGACCAAGGCCGCTGAAAAAGCAGCAACAGCATAGGCAACAGGGGCCACCATGACGCGGGAGGAAGGAGGCCTAGACTTGACCACAAGATAGGGAACAGAGGACACAATGGAAGGCATAGACCCAAGCTTGATATCTACACAACTGAAACAGTTGCGCGGTACAGAACGAGAAAGCCCGCGGAAGAATACCAAGGCTTCCAAACTGGAGAGTGAACCTATTACACTAATAGAGGGTGACCTCTACGACATTGGCGACGCAATTCGCGAGGTCACCAGGGAAGCATTCCAGGAAGCGATGACGGAGCAGCAGAATGTGTTGGGGGGGCTCAGGGCCAAGCTCCAGAACTTTAGGTGTGGCCCCCACAGGAAGGAACGGCAGCCGCCTATGATGCGGCAGGTACATCGGCAATGGAGCAGTTGCTGCGGGCCAAAATGGCTAACACCATCGTGCTACTGGAAGGATCACTAATAGTAAAAAGCACGGAGGTTAGAGCCGTAGTGGTCCGGATCAAGGGACTTGGCCTAAACTTGGCTGCCCTTCTGTGGGATATATTATACTAGCTATAGGACGGAGCGGCAACAGAAATCCGTGCTAGGGAAGGCCACACAGTACAGATGCTCAAAGAACAGAGAATCAACATCAAGAAGCTTTTTCTACAATGCGATGAAGTGCTGGCGCAGAATCAATAGCTAGAGAAAATGGTAGAGGAAGCATGTCGCCGCATTCCAGAGTTAGAAATTGCGACAGACCTCCTAGTTGGAGTGCGAATTCACAGATTGGATAGTGGATTCCGCGAGGCAAAGGAGGAAGCAACGAGGATACAACTGGACCACAACCTTCAGATTGCCAACTTGTGATTAAAGGTGCGGTCATCTACGCCCCTGGAAGTTCGGGAACAGCGTGGTGGCACTATCCAAAAAGGGCTGGAGGAAATAGGACAGGCAGTGCAGAAATATACTACTATGTTGGAAGAATCATTTGCAGTCCTCACTTCCTTACAGGAGCCCCCACCATATAGCACCTAGAAATCGAGGCATGGGAGCTTCAAGTGCAGTATGATAGTGTGCGCAGAATGACGCAAACAGTTGTCCTAACCCAAAAACTGGTGAAGCTACAACAGGCGAAGGTGTTGGAGGAACAGGTGGATGCCGCACACTAGAAAGAGGCAGTACTTAAAGCACGTGTCCAGTCTTGGATTGATGAGGCCTTCCTCATCACTGTTGATATCGAAGGAAATCTCACATAGATGAAGGTGATGCATGCCTTAAGACAGGGATTTGCCCCTGATAGTGGGCATTCGGCCGAAAGAGTAGAGAAGATCCAGCAGACGACAAACCAGTGCGCTGCGGACCTTCGCGCAGCACAGGCACAGTTGGAGGGGCTCCGTGCCAACATCTCTACACCAGAAGAGTGACTCGGGATGAGTCACGATGATTGTGTTGGGGGCTTGTTGGGCATGGGATCCCCCGCAACATTTTTTTGGGGCTCAAAGCCCAAATGTTGGTCAATTATATTGTAAGACCCCGTGAATTGCGAGCACGAAGCACGAAGTCTGGGATGAGTCATAGGGCTGTCCGCCCTAAAATATTGTAATTTAATGTAAAGTTGTGTTGGCCTACCCATGTTCCATGGACCATGGGATCGTATAAATAGAACAAGGCTCGAAGTGTAAATATAGGTAATGGTAGACAGAATAACGAAGGCATGGTTTAGGGTTAGAGTTGGATCTGAAGTGTACTGGGTCATAGTCGTAGGAGAGGCTCTGCAGCTGAGTGCGCAGAGGCCTAGAAGAGTCCGCAGCTGAGTGCACGGACCCCTGTAGCTAAGTGCAAAGGGCAGAGTCGGGTCTATAATTGGGATTGGAATTTAATAAAGATAAGTCTACTCTATGCACCTATTCTTGAATCCATATTTTGATGTTTTGCAGTACTTTTACTCTATTTATTTACTGTGCGCAATTGATAAATACTTGTATGAATACTTCTACATGAAAATAATCTAAGTAATCAGCTAACATAGCCTAATTAAGGAAGACTTGGGTAAATAACACGGGTCGCGTTGCGGCTAGAACCGCACGAAGACAGTATCGCATGGCGCAGGGTGCCCGCTGGTGCACGTAGCACAGTAAGTGTGAAGGTTGGACCACGTACCAATCATCTCATATCAGACATCCCCAGGGTGTGGAAACCTGGTTCTAGCACCCTCCAATACTACTTCGAGTGAGGCCTCAGTCCGCGCTCTACTTACTGCTATTGAAAGGGCCAGTGGTACCGAGATTTACTTGGCTAAATCACTTTTGAACCTGGGTCAGGCCCCACTAAGCCAACAAACCATGCACATCATAATGGCAACAGGGTGAGCATATAAATCCATCCTTCCTCAAATAAATATGTGCTTTCATGGGCATACAATATATAACACATAGCCATGAGGTATTGATATACTTTTCTTAATAATTTTGTCCTATAGATGCCCTCAAGATTCTGGCGAAATTTTCTTGGTTCTTGCCATCCTGTCTTAAGAACATCCTTTGTAGTTAAATGATAACAATATGTGTAGAACCTTGAATTCAACTATTCTTCTTGACTCGACATCTTGTAATAAGGGTGTAGATCATGTGGCTAATAAGTCACGAGCTCTTTCTCACTTTCACTTCTAAGAATCATATTCTTGGAGTCTATATGATGTAGTATCCATCCTATCATTTTTGCACACATTAAAACCACATATTTTCTAGCAACCCTATGGAACCTAGACCTCTTGATATTGATGTATACTTGATCTAAAAATGGAATGTACTTTTTTAATAGTGCAAGGTATCCATTTCCCATAATTGCAAATGTGAGCTATACACTCCAAGTGACCTCTGAAAATGTGAAAACTTCTTATTTCTTATACAGAGATAGACTGTAGGGGCATTCACTGGACATGTCACCTCTAAAGAGAGGATGAGTTCCAGAGGCTACCTGGCCCTCTACAGGCTCTGCCTAAAGAAATAACGAAGTAAACACTTAGAAGTCTTTGACATACACATACTTGAAGTTTGATGTCTTGCGGAATAAGACAAATAACTTTCTGCAGCTGAATAGGTGATTATGTGTGTATGCAAGTTATGTATATTTTATGTTTAACACTTTATATCAGTTTTGTTTAGCATACCATCTTCAACAAATAAAGACATCAAAATGATGAAGCAGTTCACCCCCTCTGGGCTACATCTGTTGGACCAAACCTCTCAAACTAGGCTTGTCCTCTTGTATTAAAAATGCTACAAAGGCTAATACAAGAATATGAGTGTCTCGAAAGACAGATCTAACTGTAAATATAGAATCAGAAGATAGGAATTAGCTAAACATGCTCTTTCCCAAACACTAAACAGTGAAATTGTACCTTATACAGTACTTTCCCCAATTGGCCCTAGTGGCCCTTTAAACTTGCATGGAGAATTTCGAGGTGAAGATGACCTCAATTGTTTCTGAAACCTATGCCATTAGACTCAGAAGGTTGAAAATAGCATACATAGGCTTTTGAATCACCAAAAATGGATGAACATAGCCCCCAAATAGCTCAAGCACTGAAATGGCCATGGTGGCCCTGAAAGCTTCCCTGAAGCTAAACAGTGAGAAGAATGCCTCAACAGGAAAAATGAGCTATAGAAATAGATTTAGAATGCTAAAAACCTTTAGGAATGACCTTCGTTCCACATTCAATGGCTGCACAATTTCCAATGCAGCTCCCAAACTGATTTGGCCCTGGTGGCTCCTGGAACTTCCACGAAGCAAAATCACCTTCCAACGACCTCAGATGGCTGTGAAACCTGTGCCAATGGCTTCAAAAGGTCGAAGAGACCCAAAATCAAAAAAAAATTCGCCCAAAACGGACTTTCCTAGCCAATGTTATGGCCATTTACTCCCAACTGCCAGTTGCCCCTACAAAAACTCCAGATAACTTTAGTTGGAGCCAGTTAGGCCCGCCAAATATGGCGGGTCCGCCCAAATTTGGTGCTCCACCAAAATTTCTGCCAACTTGACTGTCAGTTAACGGCCAGTAAATCCCGCATATGACCGGAAAAATCAGGCTGGTGGTTTACATTGGATTTCGTGCCAGCGGTTAAGGGTCTAGGCCCACGGTTTTGGGCGTAAGGGCATATGGAATGGGGGCTGGCCGTTAGGGGCTGGCCCCCTTAGGGCCCCGCTCAAACCACATTTAAACTTCATATATACTTTCTGCCGCTCACCATTCAAGATCCGCCACTGTGGTATGACGGTAAAACATTGGGTTAGCAACCTGAAGGTTGTGTGATCAAATCACATGGTTGCCACCAAATTTTATAATATGCGCCCATATATGCTGACGTCACTCTGGGCCACGTCACGGCCTCCAAGCTTGCCATGTGGCTGCCTGTCATTGGTTGCCAAAAACAGAATATTCCAAAGAATTTTCTACGGAATATTCTTTTTTTAATTTTTTTTTTTTGAAAAATATTCAAAAATTAAGGGTTATTGGGCGATTTTGTTTTTGGCATAACTTTCTCATACGGCGACCGTTTTTCGAACCGTTCACGGTGCCAAAATCAAGAGGATGAGCTCTATCTAGTTGTTTAGGTTCAAACTAGTTCTGAGCACTTTCATTTTTGACCATTTTACGACACTTGGTCCTGAGCTCCTGATCACACCTCCCAAATGAGAAGGCTTTTGGTCCCCAAAAGCTTACTGAATCTCTGAACTGAACTGTACAGCACTTGAGGAATAGAAATATCCTCTTCCATTCAGCCAAAAGAGCATATTGATGCCAAAATGTCCTGCCTTGCCAACTGTCGTCATGGCAACTTTTTGCTGCATAAGCCAAGTACTCGTCGAATCCCGACCAAGTTCTTTCGCCAGACAAATCTGAAATTGCAGGAACAAGCAATGAAACTTGCTGATATATTGATCCCATTAGTTTAAATTCAGGATATGGCAAGAACACAAACAAGAAGGATGAGATTATCTCGAAGAATCAAGGATCGAGCGAAACTCATTCGGAAAATGATGAGAAAGATATCAATTTGAAGATCGATTCAACTCTTAATTCAACTGAAAATGAGTATTGGAAACCTGAAAAATATCTTTGTGAAGATCCATTCACAAGGAATAAAACGGAGATTGAGCAATGAAGAAAAAGATCAATTCTTTGGGATCTTTCTTTTATTGAAAGAGAACAAACAAAAATAGAATCGGATTTGTCCTCAAAGTGTTTATCAAAAGATTATCCAATCTCTTGGGCGAAAGAATTATTTACAGAAGATCAAAGATATACAGAAGAGAATTCCTTTCCTTTGGAGAGGAAAAGATTCATTGAAAATTTTACAAAATCAATTCGTTATTCTTTTTTTTACATATTGCCAATAGATGAACCGTGTATGGGTGGTCCTAGTGCTACTAAAAAGCCCATTGAAGATTTCAACTTATCCAAAAGGTTATTTAAAATAAAATATAAAAAAAAAAAATGTTTTTTCCCAAGATTTAAGGGATTCAAAATCCTATTCATTAATGAATAGGATAGTTGATCTATGGAAGATCAAAACATATTTTGAAATTGAAAATCCTTCCTTGAATTGTGCTATGCGGAGTTTTACTCTACCTTGGAATCTATTTTCTGCATTCTGTGATCAAAGCAAAGGAAAATACATATTGCACAAAAATTGTCTGGAAATGACAGATCAATTCACTCTATCAATAACTAAGCCAGGTTCATGATAAAATTTCATTTTTTATTTATTATAAAATGAATCCATTATATGAACTCAACAAGAATGGATCATTGAGATCGGATCGGATCTTCAATCACAGAGAAAAATGGAAGAATCAATCTTTATGGGTCCTACTCAATATTATTGATAAAGCGGATGATTATTTAGATAAGCATGCTTATTGAATTGGGAATATTTCAAAAGGTTAAAGTTGGTTTCCTTCTTGTTGATCAAACTCTTGACCATATTAATCAAATTTTAATTCATTTCTCAATAACACTAAAGAGGAAGGATTTTGGGAGCATGTCATCATTAATTGAATGTATTAAGAAATCATGTATTCTAGAGCCTATTTTCACATATTCGAAGAAACTGGTGACATGTGAATATTTATTCTTGGATAACATGGTGAAGAAAAGTGCATAGAACAACTTAATGACATTAGTTTCCAACATCAATTTTGTATCAAATGAAATAAAGGGAAAACACTTATATGGGACAAGTATTAAACTACTACAAAATGGGGGATTTCATTAGGTTTAGCATTTTTTAAGTTCATTCGAAATCATCCAATATTTGCATCAAAGTTATTATTATTGCAATGAGTTTTTGAAATCCATAATGCATTAAGGCATAATAAATATGTAAAATATTCTAAATGCTTACAAGAAATTAAAATATATAATAAAGATACACATGAGTACTTTGATGTTGTTGATTTTGTTTGGTAGGAGTCCTTTTTAAATGATCGAAGTGACATAATTTCAAGCTCAAGAAATGGAGATACATTTTTTATGACTTCATTCATTTGACCACAAAATATACCAAATGAATATGAGGGGAAAAACATTGTTGAACAACAAGAATTTCAAGGTATTACTGAGTCCTCACAAGTAGAGGAAAGAGAAATGCATGTGGGTTATAGAAGATCATGTGCATGACATGAAGCCAAACTCTTCACTCCAAAAAAATAGAGATTATCAAGAGGTTTCTACCACAAGAAATAGTGGCAGTATAGGAGTTTGTTGAACCTAGTCGTAGATCTAGAAATCTTTTGATATTTATAATGTTGTGTATACATGTAGACTTAAATTATGCACTAGTTGATAATAGAGAAGAATATGGGTCATCTACATCTTCATTTAGTCATTCATATAAAGGTGATGTAGATTATAATGGTGTGCCAAAACCTATGAGTCAATTGGAATGATCATATATATATATATATATATATATATATATATATATATATATATGATGTTTACATGGTAAATCAAAATGATTGTTTTAACTTGCATGTGATCTTACAAGAAGTTATGAGACATTCCTATATTTATTGAATTACATGTTTTAGATATGAAGAATATAAAAAAAATTATTATCTCATTTTTTTTAAATATCGACAATGCAAAAATAAATTTGAGAAATAGTTTACGTTTCATTCAATGTAATTAGTATTGAACTTTGGATTAAACGTTAAAATAAGGAAATTGTAGTTGAATTTTTAAATTATATAGTGATATTGTTATGCCATTTTGTATCATCTTTGTAACAACCCCAGATTAAAATTTCATGTAATAAATTTGATAAAAGAAAAATAATAATACCAAGGTCATTGAACACATAGTCTAGGTTGATTCATGTTAGGAAAAACATCCTAGTGGGTGTCACTTGCAATTTATTTATGTCTAGGGAAATTGGCAAAGGCATCGACAAAGGCAAAGAGGAATTAATTGGCATTTATTTATGAAAATAAATGAAAATAGGAGTAAAGGGTGATGAAAGGTCACCAGTTTGCATGAGAGGGAAATTGAAGAAAAAATAGAGGGAAATGAAGAAAATAGAGGCCTCAATGATAAAAAGGCTTCTGAGGATCAGTTCACAAATTTTTTTTATTTTGGCTTTGGCATTATTTCAGAGAGAGAAAAGCACCAAGAGGAGAAATAAAACCAGAAAACAAAGGAAAGCCAAGGAAGCAAAAGGAAAGAAAAGGACAAGCAAGGAAGGTTGGATCAAGTAGCTTTAGCAGGAAGATTTTGCAGGTAACTAGTTTCATGTGTGATTTATTAGTTGTTTTGTGAATGTATGGTAGATTCATTTGTGTATTTGGTTCTATTTCTATCATTGGAATGGGTTTTTCCTGGTGTGATAGCGATTTTAGCCTTGCCTTTCCATTTCTGAATATCCATGGTGTGACAAAATTATATCATGGTTGAGCTTTGGATTGCCGGAAGGTTTTGGAACTGGGTGAGGTGGTCTTAGGAAAATTCCTAACGATTGGATTCCTCAAGGAATTAGTGAAGAAACTCTGAGGCATCCAAGCTTATTTGCCCTGACCCAGGTTCAGAAGAGTTATTAGCCAAACAAATCCCGCAGCTACCAGCCCTTTCGGCAACAGCCCGTGGAGCGCAGACTGAGGTCTCACTCGAGGTAGTAGGGGAGGGTGCTGGAACCAGGTTTCTGCACCCTTGGGATGTCTAGATGGGATCTGGAGGGTTTGCGAACCATTCTGTGGCTTCACACTACTTTACTTCTGCGTAGATCTGGAACAAGGCACTTATTTAAGATTTATTTATGAGGTTGTTATATATCAGATCTATTCTTTGCAGTCTTTAGGCAAACATTTAAACTTAAAACCCTGTGTGCGCAATTATAAAGAAATATCTAAACCCATATAACAGATCATGCATAAATTCATAACGTAAGCAATAGACAGATCCACAAGAAATGACACAATGATTCAGAGATTCTTATCTTTATTGTTCTTCTCTTCAGTACAACTAGATCCGCCCTATGCACTTAGCTGCAGGGGTTCGCGCACATAGGTGTGGACTCTACCAGGCCTCTACGCACACAGCTGCAGAGCCTCTATCTCTCTACCAAATCCCTTGACTCAGACTTACAGATGCTCCAAAACTTCTTGCCTCATAAACCCATTACATTCCATATCAAAAATGTTACTTACCAAAAACTACTTCTAACCATAGAACCTTGCTCTACTTATACATTTCCATGTTCTGCGAACCATGGACAGGCCGACTCATTTTACATTATTTTTGGGCGGACAATCCTTTGACTTGACTCATTACACTTTGCGCTCTGCACATCTCGCAGAGTCTTTACCATACCATTACCGAAAATTGCGAGCTTTGAGCCCCAAAATTGTTACGCGGGGCCTTCGCTACCCAACAATCCCCCAACACAAATCTAGATGACGTTAACAACATACTCATCACCCCGTCTCTTCCAAAAGGGGTTCCACTTGAAGGCATGATGATTGGTCATATTTTGACGATGAAATTTGAAGACTGGGACCTTGCAGATACAGAAAAATTTCCCCATTTGGCGACTAACGAACTAATTGAGAAAAGTGCGAAAGGGATAGTTATGACACTTCAGCCAAAGGAATGGCTACGAAAGGTGGAGGAAGTCGGGTTGCTCTGTCTCCTATCCATTCCCCACTTTCTCCTTCCCCCTATTACAGTATTGGTTATCAGACCGCTGCTCTATCTGGTACACAATGGATACTTATGGATAGATAACCCCTTCCACATCACAGTAGAACTCATTCATAGGAACTCGCAGCTCCCCTGTGAAGGAAGAGAGCCCAGGGAGATCGTTGATAAGAGTGGCGAAGTGACAATGACAGAAACCCTAAAAAAGAAATACAAGCTGGAGAAACGGCAGCGAGGATATACTATTGATAATATTTTAGACAAAGTGGTCCGTGTTGCTACCCAGTTGCTAGTAGGGAAAGTGATACAGAAATGTCACAGCAATGAGGTTCCAGCAATAGTCGTCACGCTAATTGAGAAATGCGCAGCAGGGGAAGGGTTCAATTGAGCACAGTTCCTCTGTGACGAGCTTTTGACCAACTGTAGGGAGGTCCAAGAGGAGGGCAAGACCTTCCACTATTCATGGCTATTGTTTTCCATTGTGCTAGTTACCAGTGAATTACCCAAAGACAACCAAATTTCCTCTTTGGACCAGGATTGGCCAGAAGCTGCCAAATATGCGTCACTCTGGGCGACCAAGGACACTGCAAGAATCTAGGGCATCAAGATTTTTTGGATACTAATGGATGCAAATTTCAGATAATGGATTGCCCAGCAACCTTGGCTGTCCAACGAAATCTATGACAGTGTGAAGCACATCGTCGAGTTTAAAGCAGACATGCACTTTGTCTACATCCGGGTGCGTAAGGACCCCGACCAGACGTGGACTACACTTCCTTTCATTGCCATTGATGAAGCTATCGATGTTGTATTGGATACTTGGCCACCAAAATGGTGTGGACCAGATGCAGTGGGGCACGATGAGGCCACCATCTAGAAACAGAAGGTTGAAGCTAAGCATGCAGCACAGCAGAAGTGGAATGAACAACATGCTGCGGAAGTTCGAGAGGCCCGGGAAGCGACGCAGACTTTGACAGGAAAGTCACCAGCAAGGGGGGTTGCAATGACAAAGGATGAAAGTGGTTCGAAGGTGCCCACAGAGACAGTCACGGATACAGGGACAGAAGGAACACCACCAACCACCACGGCGGCACCCTTAAAACAGCCACCACCAACAGAATGGACGAAGCCGCTAAAAAAGGCTAAGGCATCTAAACGGGACGGAGGAATGACCACAAGGGAGACCTAGGTGACATAGGGGACATAGTTCGTGAAGTCACCCAGGAAGCAATAGACGAGGCCATGTCGAAACAACAGATTGTGTTGGGGGTGCTCCACGCGCAGATACAGAGACTTAGGACACGGGCATCACAACCGAGAACCATTGCTACTCAAGGAGTTACGGGTATGTCAGCCACTGAGCAGCTATTAAAGGCCCAAATGACTCATAATATTGCGATCCCAGCAGGAGAATTAATAACAAAAAATGCGGCAGACAAAGCTATGGTGGACCGACTTACGGGGCTTGGATTAAATTTGGCTACCCTCCCATGCGAAAGTATGTACCAGCTCCAGGACAGCACAACGATGGAGCTCTGTGCCAAGGAAGGAAGCGCGAAACAAGTCCTCAGCGAATAGAGAATTAATATAGAACAATTGAGCCTCCAATGGGATGAAGCTGTCACACAGAGTCAGCAGTTGGAGAAACTTGTAAGGGAAGCATGTTCGTGTGCCCTTGAGCTGGAGATTGCAGCCGAGTTTCCTATTGGCATACGAATCCACAAGCCGGCTAGTGGGTTCTATGAAGCAAAGGAGGAGGCCGCGAGGATTTAGTTGGATCTCAGCTTACAGATCGCAAAGTTGAAACTGCAAGTACAGCCTTCGACGGCACCAGAGGTCACCGAGCATCGCAGAGGCATCATTAAATCCAGGCAGGAAACGATCACACGGGTCATGAAGGAGTGCATCGACTTGTTAGACCAGATGCTTATTACGCTCAATTCACTCCAGGAAGATCCAAACTTACAGCGATTGGAAACAAAGGCAAGGGAGCTCCAACAAGCCTATGATAATGTCAGAGGAACCGTGCAGACAGTTGTTATTATGCAGCGCTTGGCCAAGATGAGGGAGACCTAGGCCCTGAAGATACAAGCTGATGTTGCTCGACAGAAGGAAGCAGTGCTTAAAGAACGTCTCCAGCCATGGCTTGATGAGACATTCGCAATTTCCACCACTATCAAGCGCAAGGTGGTACACATGCAGGCAGAATATGCACCCGGCGAAATAGCTGAAACAGAGACTGAGGTGTTGACGGCCAGTGTCGAACAGGTACAGCGGATGGCGGAAGAGTTTGTTACAAGTACAAGCGAAGCACAAAAGTTGATTACTGACCTCCGTGCGAAGATTGTCGCACCAGCTGAGTGACTCAGGACGAGTCACGATGATTGTGTTGGCGGATTGTTGGGTAGTGAAGGCCCCGCGTAATGGTTTTGGGTGGTATGTGAAAGTCCCTGACTTAGTTGGCTTTTGCATAAGTAAATAACAGTTATTTTCCTATTGCAATATACGAGCACTTATACTTTTTATTATGGTGATTTTATGGTTTTTATGTCATGGTTAATAATCGGGTTATGTGCTAGTTATAAGCATGGATTTGTAATGTACTATAGTTATGTTTTCTTTGTAGAAATTATCGTGTAGATTTGCAACTAATCATAAATTTTTAATCAAAATCACAAGACACAAACGTACTCTACTTCTTTGTGGAAGTTAATTCAGAATTTAGAACAAAAATATCATACATGCAATAAGATATAATACACATGCACACAGTATTTTTCCTAGGGAAAGAATCTGCTAAAAATCCCAATGCCTCCTTGCATTAATCTAATGAGTAGAGATGTATTTCAATTTCCTTAATCAACTGAGCACAACTTGCAAGTGAATAACCTATATCTCTGCTCACTGAGAAGCTCTGACCTAGACTTAGTCTATTTCTACCTCAGCTTGAGCCCCTATTTCCTTGTGCAATAACTTGAGAAATTAGGTTCCTATTATTTTATAATTTCTCCAAAATGGATTGCACAATTCCCAAGGTTGATCATCGGACTGCATGCAACACGTGTACACTTAAGACTAGTCTACAAATGATGTTACACTGCCTTGGAATCTCTACCAAAGTTGGGGAACTCAAATTCTCTACATGCACTAGCTATTTTGGGTTTATTGATTAGTTCACTCGATGATCTCTGAGTTTAACTGAAGTCCCACTGCGCAACTGACCTTCCACTAGTTCCTCCAATAATTGGAACTAGTTTAATTGAAAACAACTTGAGATAACTAACCTTGATTTCTACAAATTAGCAATCACACATGCTTAACTATACTATAACTCCTCCAACTTGAATTTACTAAGTAAACTAGGTGACACAAGCCATGTCACACAAGTTAACTATATCCAAGTTGTCTACTCATGTGGAAATTTGAATTTTCTCCATTTAATCAAGAAAAAATCAAATTGAGAATTTCTAGCTGCATTTTTCAACACTCCCTCTCAGCAAGAAAGGGATTATCAACCATCCCTATCCTACACATGTGGAACTTGAACTTCCCTCTTGAAAATTCCTTTGTCAAAATGTGAGCATATTTTTCCTATGTCAAAATCTAGTGTGCAACATTATCTGCCTCTGCACATGGTCCCGTAAATGGTAATACCAGATATCTATATGCTTGGATCGAACGTGAAATACAATATTCTCAAAGAGCTGATGTATCTCTGATTATCATAGTAGATCATAGTTGGATCCATTATCTAACCAAATAGTCCAACAAGTATCTTTCGCATCAAGATCTCCTCACATGTTGCTTGACTTGTAGCCATGTATTCTACTTCTTCCAAGCTGAGCACCACAGATCTTTGCTTCCTATTGTACCAGGAAACAAATATCGACCCAACACTGAAAATTCCACTCTTTCGGTCTAATGGACTCCCTACCCAATCTACATTTGTGAAGCCACACAGCTTCACTCCCTCCATCCGTTTGTACCATAGTACAAACTAGGTAGTGCCTCTGAGGTACCATAAAACCTACTTAACTCCCTTCCAAAATAATTTGTTTGGCCTGACCATAGCTTGGCTCAGTTGGTTGACTTCATAGAATATATCTAGTCATGTTTTCACAAGATACATCAGTGAACCCACTAATTGTCGGTAAATAGTAGCATCCACTTCCTCACCTAAAGTGGCATCCTCCTTCCCTCCGTTAGTCACTATAGGTGTCTCCATGGGTCTGCAGCTGTCCATGTGGAATCTCTACAATATCTCATTTGCATACTTGCCTTGAGAGACAATCAATTCCCCATCACCTTGCCATACTTCCAACCCGAGGAAGTAGTGCATGAGATCCATGTCCTTCATTTCAAGCTCCCTTGCAAGGTCCTCCTTGCAAGATCTAATTAGATTCTCATCACCAGTTACAATCAAATCATCAACATATAAAACAATAATGAGAAATTTACCTTCTACCAAGATATGATAGAGGTTTCCATACACTTCAATTTTAGTGAAGCCCAAACCGGTGAGATAGTTATCGATCCTGGTGTATCAAGCATGGGGTGCTTGTTTGAGACTTTACAACGCTTGCTTGAGTCTACACACATGAGACTCTCAATCAAATATCTCAAAAAATCATGGTTGTTCGATGTATACCTCCTCCTCAATAACTTCATTAAGAAATGTTGTTTTTACATCCATCTGGTGGATCTTCCATGCCATCTGCATAGCCAAAGAAAGAATTTATCTAATAGATGAATACCTTGCTACAAAAGAAAAGGTCTCCTCATAATCAATTCCATAAACTTGAGAGAATCCTTTGGCCACAAATCTGGCCTTACATTTCTCTATGCTTTTGTCTGTTGCATGCCTAACCTTGAAGATGCATATTGAACCCACTATGCATTTAATTGTTGGTCTTGGGACCACTTCCCAAACATTGTTCTTTACAATGGGTTCATATTCCTCCACCGTTGCATCAGCCCATACAGGTTTCTCTATTGCTTCCATGAAAGAGGATGGCTTAGTCTCTACAAGCTCAGTGATTAGAGACATGTAGCCAATGTACAATTCATGTGACCTTCTTTGTCTATGAAAATTTGAAGGAGCTCCCACATTCTCCCTCGCATCATGTACAAGTTTATAATCTTCCCTAGTCCTTTTCCCACCTTCTCTGGATGGTTATGATTGAGTAGATGTCTCCACTCTATGCTCCTCAATTTTTGGTTGCTCCACAACTTCCTGAGGCTCCTCCTTTGGAGCTAAAATATCCTCTTCTTATGGGATCTGAAGCTCCCTCTCAAGAGAGGACTGCATCACTTTCTCCTCATCAAACTTTACATCCCTTCGCACAACTATCATTCTGAGGGATGGAAAGTACACACGGTAGTTGTGTGGAGTTTCTGTGTAACCCAAAAATACCCCCAATTTTTTTGTCGATTCAAGCTTCTTCCTTGATTCTTTAGAGACATGGCAAAAAACAGAGGCTCCAAATATCCTAAAGCGCGACACATCTGGCTTCTTCCCCGAGAAAGCCTCCTCTAGTGTAATCATACTAATAATCCAATGAGGATGGTGGTTCTACAAATATATTGTTGTGTTTCATGCTTTAGCCAAAAAACATAGAGGTAGGCCTTGCTCATGCAACATTGGCCTCATTGCCCCCACAATGCTACAATTCTTTCTCTCAGCCACTCCATTCTGCTATGGGTTGCGTGGTTTTATCAACTCTCATTGAATTCCTTCTTTTTTACATAAATTTTTGAAATCATTCAACATGTACTTCGCTCTTAAGAGCCTTCACCTTCTTGTTGGTTTCTTTCTCAACCAGGGCCTCAAATTATACAAACTTGGAGAATGTCTCATATTTCTTCCGCGTGAAGAAGACCTAGCAATTCCTTCAGAAGTCATCAATAAAAATGACAAAATATTTGTGTCTGGCAGTGGAGGCTACTGAGAAAGGCCCACAAACATTAGAGTGGATATTTTCCAAGACTGCATGTGCTTTGTTGTCTCAATCATTGAATTTATATTTTGTGTACTTCCCTAGAGTACATACGTTGCATACATCTTACTGCTCAAGTGCTCCTTTGGGGATGTCAGTGGTTATTTACTACATAATCTTCAAGGAACCATGATGCAAATGGCCAAGTCATTTGTGCTAAAGTTCAGTGACATCACAGCTCTGCATTTTCTCTACCTTAGTGCTTAATATAGCACAGTCTCCCACATCTATCTTATATAGGTTCTTCACACAAACCCCGATCTGATCCATCTATCCATGGCTATGTGTCTCAAGAATTATTTCCCTTTTCTAAAGATCACATGACAACAACGGTCTTCCAAAACTGTAATAGAGATGAGATTTTTATTTAGGCCCAGAATAAACATGTCATCCTTGAGTCTGAGAGGGGATCCTGACTCCATCTGAAAGGTGACTGTGCCAATCCTAGTCATGTTGTATCCTCCATTGTCCCCTAACTCAATGTGCATCTACAAATATTTCCCCACCAGGTCACTAAAAAACTCTCTACACCCTGTCATATGGAACAATGCACCTGATTCCGAGTACCACACGCTCCACATCACTGTGTTGGTCATGCATGTGATAAGGGTAAAGTCAAGCTTGAACTCTGAAGCCGAGGATTCACCTTCTACTCCTCCTGAGGTCTTCTTACTTTCCTTTTCGTGTGGACACTTCATGGCATAGTTCCTAAATTCACAACAATTGAAGCATTTAATTTTGTACAAATCTTTCTTCTTCCCCCCTTGGCTAGATTCTAGTTTGGTTTGAGATTTTTTCCCTTTTCCCTTCTTTCCCTTTCCAACCAATGAAAATTTTTCTTCATCCTCCCACTTGGATAAAGTCCCATCTCTAGTATTCTTCCTTATTTCCTCCTGTACCAAATTGAACCATAAGCTTTCCCAATTTAATAGTTTCTCCCTCTCGTTCACTAAATCTTGGTAGCTATGCCAAATATTGGGAAGGCCTAGAAGGGATAGGGCTACCAAGTCATATTTTGTAACATTAACACCAACC
This sequence comes from Pinus tabuliformis, assembly GCA_031772625.1. Taxonomy (NCBI): domain Eukaryota; kingdom Viridiplantae; phylum Streptophyta; class Pinopsida; order Pinales; family Pinaceae; genus Pinus; species Pinus tabuliformis. The sequence continues at coordinate 743,942,848 of CM062807.1, read as the reverse complement.
CCACCAAGTTCATCATGTCATTGTGTGAACTTTCTCACATGCTGCAAAATAGTGTCATTCTTCTACATCTTGATATTTCAAAATTTATCCTTAAGTGCCAGCTTCCTATGGTCACTACTATTCTTGAGAAATTATGTCAGTGATTTCCACATTGTGAATGGAGTTTCTTTCCCATGGATATTTGAGACAATGTGATATCATACTCCCTGTAAAATTATTCTCCTCACCTTGGCTATATCTTTCTTCCACTAGGAAAGGTTATGGGCATCAGATGCTTATGGTTTTGCAACATGTGTCTTGATGTATTCTAGCAAGTCATTGTCATCCAATACCACCCCCATGCAATGAAATTTGAGGTTCCTTCCAAGGTATAATCTAGCCTCAACCCATTGAAGGTCATCTTACCATCTTTGAAGAGATCCTACTACATGGCGATCCTCCTTATAAACAACTTCAAAATTCTTGTTCTATTGTGAATCCTTCTCTAATACCATGTAGAAATTATGGTGTATATTTGCAATTGATCATGAATTTTTAATTAAAATCATAAGACACAAACCTACTCTACTACTTTGTAGAAGATAATTCACACTTTAGAACAAAAATATCAAACATGCAATAAGAATTAACACACATGCACATAGTATTTTTCCTAGGGAAAGAAATATGCTAAAAACCCCAATGTATGTTTGCGTTAAACTAATGAATAAAATGTATTACAATTTCTTTTCTCAACTGAGCACAACCTGCAAGTGAATAACCTATCTCTCTACTCACTGATAAGATCTGACCTATACTTAGTTAATTTTTTCCTTTGCTTGAGCACCTATTTTCTTGTGCAATTCCTTGAGAAATTAGGCCCCTATTATTTAGGAATTTCTCCAAAATCGATTATGTAATTCCCAAGGTTGATTATCGGACTGCATGAAACACATGTACACTCAAGACTAGTCTACAACTGATGTTACACTACCTTGGAATCTCCACCATTATTGGGGAACTCGAATTCTCTGCATGCACTAGCTATTTTGGGTTGATTGATATTTTAACTGGATGATCATTGAGTTTGAGTGAAGTCCCACTGCACACTTGGCCTTCCACTAGTTCCTCCAACATTTGGAACTAGTTTAACTGAAAACAACTTGAGATAATTGATCTTGATTGCTACAAATTAGCAATAATACATGCTTAACTAAACTCTAACTTCCCCAACTCGAAATTACTAAGTAAACTAGGTGACACAAGCCATTCCACACAGGTTAACTACATCCAAGTTGTCTGTTGATGTGGAAATTTGAATTTTCTCAATTTAATCAAGGAAAAATCAAATTGAGAATTTATTGCTCCATTTTTAAAAAAAAATCAGGATTTGATAAGAATTTCATGGTTAATGGATGCATGGGATAAAAAATGTTATTGCAACTATTATGAGAGAGCACTAGACCTTCTTGGTTATTCTTAGATAAGTTTCAACTTCTATGTTTAAATATGAATTCATGACCTATAGATTACATGTTCACCATATGTTTGACGAAATGACTGTCATAGTTAGGCTTGGTTAGGTCAAGTCCTTGATCAAGCTTTTTATGATTACCATTTTCTTCAAGTCATTTATTATTCTGGAAAGTCTGAGGAAGTTCTGGGAAGTGGTCTGCAGGCTGGACTGGAATTGTGGCTCAGATCTTAAGACTGCACCCTATGAACTGAGGATTTTAGGTTTTAATTGCACCCAAGCAAGCTTGTTCATGTGATTGGAGGGTCATAGCCACACCCTTGCAGGATTTTGCATGTGGTTGGAGGGTCATAAATGCACCCTTGTAGGCTTGTGCATGTGGTTAGGAGTCTAAGTCTCTGAAAAAGAAGTCTAGCTCAAGGTTGGGTCACCTGGGGTGGTTCTTTGACCCCTGAGTGTCCTGTAAGCCCTATAGGATGTCAGATTGTGTTGAGTAAGTCTCATTTGTCAGCCCCACATCCATAACTGAAGCTTGGAGTTTGGTTCATGTCATAATGGCACTATGTTTCACATTTACCGGGAGGGCTTGTAAAAGAGGGTAAATGTGGGGAGGGAAGTTACAGATTGGTATCAGAGCGAGGTTACAACACTTGACCTCGTTGTTGGAAATATGTTGTCATTAATGGAAAATGCAAAGGAAAATGTAAATGAAAAGGCAATGGAAAATATTGGAAAAGGTAACTGCATTGGTAAATATGTTTTCATTGGTGAAAAAGGAAATTGACAGCAAAGGAAAACATTGTTCGTAAAGTCAAAGGCCATGGAAAATACTGTTGGAAAAGGAAAGCATGGAAATCATTGATGGAAAAATAAAAAGTAACAAAGGTGGCAAGGGCCGCATGCATGACAATTTCAAAGCACTATAAATGGTGTTGTCATTATTGGCAAAGGAAGAAACAAATCATAGCAAAGGATCAGTCATAAGAAGATCATGATGGATGAGAATGGTGCAAAGATTTTGGAGACAATTATGGAGTAGCATATCATCTTCGAAGTAGGTGGAACCCACACATATGGAAAAATCTTGGAAAAATATTTCCAGTGGTGTGTAGAAGTTTGAAAATAACCTTCTCGTGTGAAAGTAAGAGTTAGTCAAAGTTGGTAACCCCAAGTCAAACTATTACAAAGCTAGAAGAGGTTGGATGAGCTTTGGTGCATAGCCAAAGTTGGTAGAAATTCCAATCTCAGTGGAGATGGTGGAGGAGCCTCTACGCGAAGCTTTTGGTTGACTTAGAGAAACAACACAACAATGCAAAGTAGTCCCATTAGTCACAAGTGGATCCCACCTCATGGTAATACCTCGGTAGATATAGCCAGCGGTATTTTAATGGTGCACAAGTCTTAGCAACTGGAAGATGTGGAAAACAGTGCGCAGGTCTTAGTGACTAGGCATACGCAGAAGCCACAACATCAACAGAGAGCCTTCCCATAGGCTGAAGGCGGAGCCCATAGTACAGTCTAGCCCGTCAGAGGTAGCCCACTTGGTACACCCCAGAATATTGTGTAGGGCGCAAATGGCTAAGCGCTGGGAGGAAAACGTCGGGAAACATGTTGACTTCCTAATGACACTAGATAAAACCCTTTAGATGGGCTTTCTGGTCACGGGAGGTGGTTTCCCACACATTTAATCACGTATATTAACGACAGTGATCCACCCCGAGGGCACCCATTTGGAAACCACAATCTACTCAGGAGTGGTGTCAGGGAAATGGCTTAAACCTGTTGGTTTTTGGAAAAATAAAATTATAAAGGAAAATGGTCAAAAAACAAGGCCTCAGAGGACCTTTTTCTCTCCTCTCTAACATAGGACAGGTGGAAGCATTTGATTGGCCTAGACAGCAGGAAATGGTGACGTCAGTAAAAGACAATGGGAATGTGACACAGGCAGGTAGATTTGGAATTTTTGGGCACCCTAATGGTCCATCTTTGGGTGAAACGTGTCACAAATCATAGGTCAACACGTGATGTAGGTGGCATCATTGTGACGTCATCCATCTGGACATAGCCTAGAAGTTTCACTATGTTTCATAGAGCAAGTGTTTAGAGTAGCAAGTGTTGGGACACGTCAACACCAACAGTGCAAAAATGCTCATCCAATGAAAACAGTGCCAGGAGGAACCCATAGGATAGCTCATCCTATAGGATTTACCCCGAAAAGATTGATAACAGTTCTTAGCGAAGGCATCGGATAGTAAGCATCGAGCCACAGAGGCATAGCAACAACCTATTATAAAGGGTGCTAGCTGATCCCCACAAGACACGTCGACCAGGCAGATAGACCCCAACAGGTTTACAAAGGTCCACATAAACAAAAGTGTCGAGATGTTGGGGGATATGAGCTAAGTTCCTACATAGGGACCTATGCCACAGGGAAAAACCGAGGGCACGGTATATAAAGATCTGTGAAGGCTCTTAGACCAGCTAAGTGCTAGCTTCTACTCGCTTCGCATAGAAACGAGACCAATGGCATGGAGCCATTAACAAAGGATTTGGCCTACGTAGGACTCAAAAGGGCTTAGCACCCAAAGTATTAAGTCATGGTTACAGAGACAGATTCTATGGTAGAAAAATAGGTAAGAGAGTTCAGCGAAAGGGGCTTAAAGGAAAAAATACGAAACAATATTTTTTTATAGTAGTTTTGGCATTTAAGACAAATTAAACAGTAGCTAAAAGTAGAAGGCATGCTCCTAAATCCTGTAAAACCTCCAGATCAACTGAAATAAGAAAAAAATAGCAGATTGACTTGGAGATCAAGCCCAGAACTATAGATCAGAGATTGAGAACTTGAAGAGAAAAATTAAAAGACTAATATGAATAGGAGAAAGGAAAAAATTAGAGACTCATGCAAGGACTTGAATAATAGTTTAACTAAACATCAATCCAAAAATATCAGCCAAGAATTCTTTAAAGGAAGAATTCGAGTAGGAGAACCGCGGTGGTGAATGAGTGACTGTGTGGGTAAGAGTTGTTGGTGCAGCATGATGCATAATGATGGTATGCATTAGAGGTGTATCAAAAGCCAATCTTCATATCTAAAAGGTGTGGTTAAAGATGAAAAGAAGTGCATGGGTGATTGCTATTGGTGTTGGGAACGGGTTCCCCCAAGAGGTAGTTTTAGGGCTAAAGGCCCATTTTTTCGGGCAGAAAGCCAAAATTTTGTAATAAAGATGTAAATTCTCCACATTTTGTGGTCATAGAGTGCGAAGATGTCAAGATTCATAAAGGGTTGTCCACCCTTGTTTTGTAAAGTCTCATGTCGGTTGTAGAGATCTACCCATGGTCTGCGGACCATGGGATTGTATCAAAAGGGAGTCTTAGAAGAGTCTAATGGGGGGGGTGGGCGAGAAGTAGAAGTAAAAATAGTTTGTGGGTAAGAAGTTCTAAGTGTTCTCAAGTCTTAGCGTAGGTAGAGGCTCTGCAGTTGAGTGCGTAGAGGCCTAGGGTGGAAGTCCGCAGCTGAGTGCGCGAACCCCTGCAACTGTGTGCACAGGGTGGATAGAGTCTGTACTGAACTTGAGATATCAATAAAGAGAAGTATTATGCAACTCACTGTGTATCTTGTCTCTGTTTAATGCATCTAATTATATTATGTTATGATCTGGGTTTACATTATAATGCTTATATGATGTGCAAATGTATTTGATTATATCTGTTAATTGAACACAAGCAAGAATATAGGTTTATGCGAAGATAACTATAAATGCATGGTAGATTAGGTAACACTTAAGATAACTTGGGGACTTATAAAGTAACGTAGCCACAGGGAAGCGTCATTGCCTGGACCTCTGGTTAGGGCTACACGAAGATCAATCAAATACCTTCTTGGAGGTACTGAAGCATGAAAGAGAAGGAACATCGACAAGCCCTAAAGGCTTATCGATCTGCACGAAGGCAAGATCAGGGAGTGTAGATCGACATTGTGACCATCTCAGGGTGTAGAAACTTGGTTACTGCATCCCCCCATACTTCTTCGAGTGAGACTTTGGTCCGCACTCCGCAGGTTGATGCCAAAAGGGCCAGTAGTGTAGGGATTTGCTTGGCTCACTAACGTTGAACCTGGGTTAGGGCTCATCAAGCCAACAAATGGTTCCGTTTTCAGGACCAAGATCTGCATAACGAGATGTGTGATGTCATATCATTGGAATCCAACTAAGAAAGAAATCAAAACCTGGCTAGATAGAAAGATTCACGAATTTGTGGCGCAAGAAAACAAGAATATGCAATTGATGAAAGAACAGTGGTTGGACAGATACCTGTACACAGAAATACACAAAATCTTCTTATGTTCCTTCCCGGTTGAGTTATACGAGTGGATCGCAAAGTTGGTAGACAGCCAAGGAAGGTGGAGGCTTGACAATTCTATTTTTTGGAAACCGGAGCTAATAAGGAGGTTGGAAGCTTCTGAAGATAAGATCACGCGCATTGTCAACCATTGGCTCGACTGCATCATAGGAGGATTTGTGAAAGAGTTCATGGTCGATACCTCTGTCAGTTACAATGAAGCAGAGCACCGCTTCTTTAAAGGACCATGAGGTAAGTATTTAAAATCGCTAAATACTTGGATTAACATGCTCTTGTGTGAACAACGGGTTATGCGGTTACCTTGATGTTTGGAGCTACACAAAGCGGAAGCATTTCAGGGACAAAGGAAGAAAAGGTCCAAAGTATAGCCCATTGATTGACCTCCTTTAAGTAACGACGAAGGAGCATCGCAGACTTCTCCCCTGAGTGCTGGTCAGTTGATAAGATAAGGGTTCTCGCAAATACCTACACCACCTCCACCCTCATCCCATCCATCCACACAGCCTCCATCCTCACCTCCACCGCTCACCCCATCACCCACACCGCCGCCACCTCCGCTGTCCAATATGGCGAACTTCGTAAAACTACCTGTATTCAAGGACATGGGGAATGAGGACTCGGACCAATTTTGGTTCATCATAAAGGTTGTATGGGAAGCTCACGGCGTCACAGATGATCGCATGAAGAAGGCGATGTTGGTTAGTGCCTTGCAGGATCGTGCACTGACCTGGTACATCAAGTAATCTAATGATAACCAGGCAGCTACACTGGCACAGATCCAGACCACGCTGAATAAAGAATTCAGTAGGCCTAAGTCTGAAGCGCAGTCGATTGTGGGATTCAAGGAAATCGTGATGAAACCAGGTGAGACCCCTTGGGAGTTGGATTAGAGATTGAAGTGTAAAATCCGTGAAGCTAATATGAATTTAACGGATGGGTAGCACCACGAATGGTTCATGGCTTTGCTCCTACCTCACCTAAGGGTTGCAATGTCACAACAGAAGATTACAACTCAGGAAGAAGCCTTGGAGATTACAATCAGACTATATGAAACGTCGATGCAGGATCCAAATCTAAGGGTTCAGCAGATTCATGTGCAATTGCAAAACCTTTGTCTCGAGATGCAAGTCTGAAGTAGGACAGAACAGCTCATCCAGAGGCACGCGAAGAAGTTTGGTGCATAAAATGCAAGGGCCGGGGGCATGACAAGGATCACTGCCCAATCTTTGCAAACTATGTTGTAGCAGGAGGCCCAATGCCTCTACGACCAGAAGCTGCTGCAGGGCCAAGTGCAGGGCCTGTGCTATGGTGTGCTATATGTCAAGTAGTAGGGAAACATACCACTGATAATTTCCATTTGCTACAGAAATTTGTACAAACACTGCAACAATTGTTCTACAATTTCTGTCAATCAATAGGTCATGATGAGTGCAATTGTCGAAGTTACAAATTGAAGATGGACAGGACACCTGCATATAGGGTGCGAGCAGAAAAGCGGCCTCTAGACCAAGGCGATGGGGGAACGTGAGGTGAGTATTAGGGGCGAGACTGAGGCCGAGGTGGAGGAGGGCCTGGTAGAGGTCGAGGGCAGCTTATTTGTTACAATTGTGGAGGACTAGGGGACTACACAAGGAACTGTCTAAATCCGATATGACTGTGATGTTGCTACTGTACTCAGTTTGACCATTCGACTAAGGATTGTGCTATATTGTTGGCTAAGATTCGCGAAAAGGAGGCAAAACCAACACAAAATCTCTAGATGATGAGGGTTGAGCCCCACAAGGAGGACCCTAAGGTAAACATTATGCTGCGAAGCAGAACTAAGACATGGGAGGATAAAGGCAAGCAGCCTGTAGAAGGTGAATGGGTTTGCAAAGCACCAAAAAAGGAGACTAGGTTTGATTGGGAGCATGCAAAAGAAACATTTATGGAAGCAAAGAAAAGCTTCGCTAAGGTCTCTACCTTAGGAAGTGAGGAGAAACCATTTGAAGAAATGGACCCATCCATGATTACCACATTCTTGGAGACCTGCATGAAGATACTCCATGACAGTAAGGCCGTGAAGGGCCTAGAGGAACTGATCAATCCATGCGCTGGTAAGGATGGCACTAATAGTGAATCATACATGGTCAAGAAGCTTGGCAAGAACAAGGCTAGGACTAGGTGGGAGATGAGACTCACCGTGCAGATAAGGGAATATGAGATGGACCAAGTTATCCTGGATCTAGGGTCCGACGCAAATGTTTTTCCAAAACAGACATGGGAAAGAATGGGGATACCTTCTCTCCAGTGGTCTCCAATACAGTTAAGAATAGTTAATCAACAGAAAATTATCCTAATGGGGAGGCTGCAAGGGGTCACAGTTGACATCGAGGGAACAAGCACACTGGCAGAAGTTGAGGTGATAGAGATTGTGGATGATAGCAATCCCTACCCTGCACTCCTTGGAATCGATTGGGCCACTGACATGAATGGGGTAATCAACTTGAAGAAGTAGAAGATGATATTTGAAAAGAAGTCGCTCCGCGTAATGGTGTCACTCGATCTCGTAAAGGGATCGTGCTATACAGAACCAGTCCAAGATTATGAAAGTGATGATGATCTGGACCAGATTTACAAGATAACGACACGAGACCAAGATTGGGTGAATCCGACAGCAGACAGATGTATTGCATGGGATCGTGAAAGTTCATGCACATTAGATTCGGATGAAGAATTGGAGCATTGGAAGAGCTGACTGCATGAAGTATCTACGCTGCATTGTAATATTATGACCAAGTCATTGTGTTGTGTGTCATCCGAAGTCAGGGATCTGCCTCATTATGATGGGATAACTGATGTTGATTTCTTTTTGGATGCATTTGAAAGAGAAGTGCTGGAGAAACATCACTTCTAGGCCTTGGACTGGGTACTGTGTGCTACGCCTAGAATATGGTGGGGTACGCACAAGGATAATTTCGGTGATTGGCGCGACTATAGGTGTATGATGATAATACGTTTTGGGCAGCCAAAAGTGTGGATGACAGATAAGTATGATGGAAGGTATGACCCACGTGATCACCTAGCCAAATGGACTAAGGCTTATGGAGTGGAGCCTCAGCCTGAATGGGTGCATCTGTTTTGTCATACCTTGGGCGTCATACCAATGAATTGGTATTTGGAAACTAAGCTCCACCATGGCACTAAAGAATGGGACATCTTGCGCTAGGGATTTTTAATGACGTTTAGTTTTGAGGATGGGTTTGACTGTATTGACACGACACTACAGGAGGTTAAAGAAGCGATCTTTAGGATACCACAAGATCCTTTGGACCTGATCCAACCTAATTGGACTACCCAGCTGAGCCATGCATTGGAATGCTATAATGTGACCATTGAGGAAGAAGATGAGGATCCCCGAAACATTAATATTCCAGAAACTGAAGGCCACCGCAAGGTTGAAGGTCCATAAATAGAGGATCTCGACATAACCGCGCCATTGAAAACCAGGCAGGTCAACATTGGCACATAGGCGGAACCAAAATTTGCAAATAGTGGGGACTATTGGGATAATGAGACAATAGACAAGGTCACTAAGCTCCTCCGTGGATATCAGGATTTGTTCCCAACAAAGTTTTCTAATCTAAAAGGGATAATAAGAGACCTGGGTGTCATGAAGATCACCCTGAAACCCGACGCAAAGCCTGTAAAACAAAGACCTTACCGCCTTAATCCTAAGTACAAGGAAAGGTTTTGCACTCAGTTAGATAAGATGCTCGCGGTAGGAATTATTGATTCAGTAGAAGAATCTGATTGGGTAAGCCCGATAGTGGTTCATGAAAAGAAACAGAAAGAAGAAATAAAGATATGCATGGATCTCTGCGAGCTGAATGATGCTTGCGTGCATGACCCCTTCCCAACCCCGTTCACTGATGAAGTCCTGGATAATGTAGGCAGCCAAGAAGCATACTCTTTCACTGATGGGTTCTCAGGATATCATCGGATCAAAATCGTGCCTAAGGATAGAAGAAAGACGACCTTTGAGATGGAATGGGGATTTTTTTAGTATACCATAATGCCTTTTGGGTTGAAGAATGCAACAGCAATATTTTCGCGCGTAGTCATTGTGACATTCAAAGACTTCATTCATAAGTTCCTGGAGGTGTACTTTGACGATTGGACAATGTTTTGATTGGTCAAGCGTCATGCGGCAAGTCTGCGCTTAATGTTAGATACATGTCAGAGATATCAGATTGCGCTCAATCTAAAGAAGTGTCTAATTTGTGTCCCTTTTGGGATCCTGTTGGGGCATGTGGTGTGCAGATAGGGATTGAAGGTAGACCCTACAAAGATCGTGATGTAATCAACTTGGAGGCACCAAGGAATGTGAAACAGCTGCACACAACTCTAGGACATACCGGGTACTATAGGAAGTTCATCAAGAGTTATGCCCAAATCATCGCGCCCATGGAGAAATTGTTGAAAAAGGATGCTATGTTATGTTGGAGTGATGAATGCCAGAAGAGCTTGGACATGTTGAAAGAGAAAATGGTCATCGAGCCAATCCTAGTCTTCCTGGACTGGAAGAATGAATTTCATGTGCATGTGGACACCTCCTGTATTGCGTTGGGGGCCATGCTTACATAGGTGGGCGAGAGGGAATTGGACCATCCTATAGAATTTACGAGCAGGAAGTTGTCCAAGGATGAGAAGAAATACTCCACTAAAAGCGCGAAGGGCTAGCCATGGTATACGCACTCCAAAAGTTTAGGAACTATTTGTTGTGTGGACATTTCAAGATGTATACGGATCATTTTGCGTTGAAATAGCTGGTTAATAAGCCTATGTTGGGGGGAAGATCTACAGGTGGTTGTTATTGTTCCAAGAGTATGATTTTGAAGTTATTGTGAAGCCTAGATGATTGAACGCGGGACCAGATCATCTGTCACGCATCGAAACGGGAGAGGAGCCCACTAATTTGGAGGAAGGATTGCTTGACACGCAGCTCTTTGTAGTGCATGTCATGGAAAGTCACTTTCAAGATATCATACATTTCCTGACAACGGGGACTGCTCCAGAAGGGTATATGAGCTAGCAGAAGAAGGAATTAGTAGTACGCGCAATAGAATTCTCCGTCATTGTAGGACACTTGTACAAAAAGGGGTCAGACGAAATATTATGACACTATGTATGTGAATTTGAATGAAGCAGCATCCTCATGGAGGCTCATGGAGGAGCTGTAGGAGGACATTATGCAGGAAAAGAAACAATGCAGAAGGTTTTGCATGCTGGATTGTGATGGCCAACTCTGCATAACGACGTGAAAGCATATTGTAGGGCCTGTTACGCATGTCAAAGGACTGGCAGGCCATCGCAGACGGATGAACTGTCATTGATGCCATAGGTGACATTCCAACCATTCAAGAAATGGGCGATCGACTTTGTGGGCCCAATTCAGCCTCTGGGAAAGAAGACAGTTGCGGGGTACATCATCACCGCGTCTAAGTACTTGACCAGGTGGTGAAGGCGCAGCCTGTGAAGGACTGTACTAGCGTGAAAACAATGAAGTTTCTTTTTGAATACGTATTGACAAGATTTGGCTGTCTAAAGATCTAGATGAGTGATCACGGTATGCACTTTCTTAACGAAACAATCAGTGCGTTGATGGAAGAATTTCAGGTGTATCATCAGAAAAGCATGCCTTATCACCCACAGGCCAATGGGATGGTGGAATCCTTCAATAAGATACTGGAGAACGCACTAACAAAGGTCTGCAATGCTCAGAGAAGTGACTAAGATGTGTGCATACCAGTGGTGCTATGGGCCTACAAAACGACTTGCAAGAAGTTGACTGGGAAAACGCCTTTCAAACTTGTGTATGGCATAGAAGCTATGATGCCAATTGAATACATTGTACCTAGTCTACGCATAGTGGCACACATAGGAATGGCAGACCACGGAACCTTCAAAAAGAGGCTCATGCAGCTAGCAGAGCTTGAGGAGGACCGATTCCTAGCTAGATTTCATCAACAAGTTTAAAAGGAGCGCGAAAAGGCATGGCATGATCGATACATTAAGCTGTGCACCTTCAAGGTAAAGAATCTGGTTTTGTTATATGACAGCAAGTTTGATAAATTTCCAGGGAAATTTAGGATCCACTGGCTGGGTCCCTATGTCAACAAAGAGATTACCAACGATGGAGCAGTTTAGTTGGTTAAGTTAAATGGGGAGCCCTTCCCAGGAAAGGTGAATGGTAGCCGATTGAAGCCATACACTGGTGATCTAGCTAGGTGACTATATGAAGGTAGCACAGTCTTAGCGCTCTAGGCAGATGAAAGGAGGTGCGGGACTATAAACTACACTACCCGGGTTTGGGAACTATGCGATGAGGAAACTACGCAGAACGAGGAGATGTCACAGAGACCACACAAGCACGCAAAAGGTTGCGCTACCCAGGATAAAACCGCACAGGTCAGCCGGAAAGTGACCGTTAAAGTCACTGTTCATGATTTGATGACGAAAAAATGGCCAAATGGAGCGGGGGGCGGCATTTAAGACAAAATTTATGGGCAAGATCCTTAAAAATTTGCTGCCAATCTAGCATTAATGAACCGATTTTGGGGGGAACGGTCCGATTTGAATTCAAAATGGCCTATAAATTACATGTGGCTGCCCAACGAAGAACACTTGGCATTTTGAGCATTGAGTTGTTGAGCTCTCAGACACGTATGAACCGTGAATTCTTTGAAGCTCTAATAGCGAGTTCAGCATTTGAGCAATTGCCAAAGGAGACACAAGAACTATTGAATAGCATCATGTCGAAACTGGCAGGAATCGTAGATATTGGGGGAGCAGTGACAGTAGAAGGGGTTGTGCCAGAAGTTGCTATGGAAGTAGTGGGAGTTTCTCCGGAGGTTGCAGAGATACCAGCTAAAGTCACAAAGTCGCCATAGTCACCTAGACCAAGGCCTACCCTGACCTCGGAGGGTGCGAAAAGCAAGAAAGGAAAGCAGGTCACGACACCGCAGCCGGTGCGTGCATCACCTAGGAGAAACCCACCGAAGGACAAGCCCACTACACAAGAAAAGGGAAAAACAATTAACCTAGAACCGGAGGAGGAAGAAATTGAGGATATCCCAATGGACAATGAGGATCTTGGGATAGAAACGGAGGACATTGAAGTTGAGAGGTTTGGCCCCATTACTAAATTGCCTGAGTACGTCCCTCCATGCAAGGGAAAGGCCAAGGTGCCTAAGGACATTGACAAGAGCAAGGTCACCTTGTACACACCTCTGCTACCAGACCAGATTGTTTTTGAAGGACCGCACTTGGGGCAGATTCCAATGTTGAAATTGGAGGAATGGAACTTAGTTGACACCGGGTGATTCCCTCACTTGGCAACAGACCAGCTGATGCACCACATTCTCCATAAGACCACGGGATGACCGCGTTGGAACCGTGGAAGTGGCTCAAAGGCGTGGATAAGGCAAGCTTGCTTAACCTGCTATGGGTGTTGCACTACAATCGCACATCCATTACCTTCCTGGTAATCAAGCAACTGTTGCGCTTGGTACATGATGGGTGTCTCTAGCTGGAGGAGCCAATACCCATCACTAATAGACTGATCCATAAGATCATGAGGCTGCCATACTCAGGGGAGAATCCAGCTATGATGTTTGGTGGAAAGGCGGGTGAGCTAGCCCTCGCAGAGGCCATGAAGAAGAAGTTTGGACTAGTAAAGAATCTGTGTGGCTATGCTATTACAAGTATTTCCGACCCTGCGGTCAAAGTGGCCACCCAGATTTTGGTAGGGAAGGTCATGGGGAAATGTTGCTTCGATGGAGTACTCATGCCCGTCGTGACTCTAGTAGCCCAATGCGTGGAGGGGGTTTAGTTTAATTGGGCACGCTACCTCTGTGGTGAGTTCCTTACAAACTACCGCAAGGCACAGGATCTTAGCAAGACCTTCCACTATGTGTGGCTCTTGTTGTCCATCGTGCTGATAGCCTAGGAGTTACTCGAAGATAGTCAATTTCCTTCGGTCATGTCGGAACTCCCTGAGGCCGCGAAGTACGCTTCGACGTGGGTGACCAAGAATCCTCAACAGATCAAGGACAGAAAGATATTTTGGATCTTGATGGAGATGAACGTGCACATGGCCATCAACTGCAAGCCGCAATTGTTGCCTACTATCTTTGATCAATTGCAGTCGTACGCGGAATTCAAGGCTGATTTCCACCACGTATCCATAAGAACACGAAAGGACCCCAAGCAGAAGTGGTATGATTTTCCCTACTTGGTGATGGATGATGCAATTCAAGTGGTCATTGACAGCTAGCCAGCAAAATGGCACACTGCCTCGGACTTGACTGCAGGATCCAGCAAGACAACCATGCAAAGGAAGAAGGAATAATCCAAGCTCAAGATGGAGCAGCTGGCTGAAAAGGAGAAAGGAGGTTGAGGAAAAGGCTAAGGCAGACCACGCTGCCACACCAGAGACAGGCAGATAGACAAGAGGAGAGGAGCGCGGCTCTGACAAAGAGAAGTCGCCCTCCCTAGAGGAAGAGGAAGAAGAGGACAACCAGACAAAGCAGGGAGGAGTGGACCTGTAAATGCCCTTGTTCCATATCAAGCGTCCAAGGGGACAAGAAAAAGTAGGGCCACGGAAGAATTCCAAGGCCAGCAAGACGTCTGTGGACCCGATCACCCTAACAGAGGGGGATCTAAATGACATTAGAGATACAGTGCGAGGTGCCACCGTAGAAATGCTGCAGTAGTTTGAGAAATAGTAGTAGCAAGCATTGGAGGCCATTTAGGAAAATCTGCAAGAGCTGTAGATTCGAGCATCACAGACTGGCGCAGCATCCACCAATTTGGCCATTGGTACTTCAAAAGCCGTCGGGATGCTGTGTGCGAGGGACTCCCGAGCCATAGTGCTGCCAGATGGAGCACTGATGACAGAGACCAAAGCTGACAGGCCCACTATCAGCGCACTCAAGGGAGTAGGGTTGAACATGGTAGCGCTTCCTAGCAAAGTGCTCCACCTGTTGCATGATAGGGTGATCGCGGAACTGAGGACCCGTGAACATCATGCTTTGTAGGTAATCATCAAGAAGAAGATTAATAATACTCAGATGGGTGTGTAGCGAGACTCCGCCATTGCCTCCATGATGAAACTCACTGACATGAATAAGCGCATGATTAAGGTCATGGAGGAAGCATGTCGAATGGTCCCAGAGTTAGCCATTCCTGAGGATGAGCTGGTATATGTACGCATTCACAAAATCGCTACGGGGGTGTGCTGCGCCTGCACAAAGTTTGAAAAGGTATAGCTGGAGCTAAACCTCCAAATTGCAAAGTTGCAGTTGAAGGCCCAACCTTCTAGTCCGTCAAAAGTCAAGGAGCAATGCGCAACTGCTATAACAGAGGCAATAGTGGCAGTAGAAAGTGCAGTGGCAGACTGCACAATGCTTTTTGAACAGTTGTTCGAAGTACTAACCAGCCTACAAGAAGACCCTACTATGCAAAGGTTAGAAATAGAAGCGCAAGAGCTACAGCAGTGCTACGACAAGGTAAAAGGGATAGTGCATTCTGTCGCCCTCACATAGAGACTCGCAAAGCTGCAGGAGGCCAAGGCATTAAAGGAATAGGTAGATGCAGCTCAGCATAGAGAGGTAGTGCTGAAGACGTGCTTGAATCCTTGGTTGGACGAGGCCTACTTGATCACGACCTCCATTGAAGGTAAGCTCGCTAGTCTACAGGAGACTTAGCTGAAGCTTCAGGCTAACAGTGCAGGGCTAGCGACATAGCAGTTGGTCGAGGAAATAAAGCAGGTGGTCGCGCAATACACCGCCGAGGTAGCTGTCATACAAGTCGAGCTGGGGGGTCTTCAAACTAAGATCTTCGTGTCCACAGAGTGACTCAAGGGTAAGTCACCATGTTTGTGTCGGGGGCTTGTTGGGAACGGGTTCCCCCAAGAGGTAGTTTTGGGGCTAAGAGCCCATGTTTTTGGGCAGAAAGCCCAAATTTTGTAATAAATAAGTAAAGTCTCTGCATTGTTTGGTCGCAGAGCGCGAAGGTGTCATGAGTCATAAAGGGTTGTCTGCCCTTGGTTTGTAAAGTCTCATGTCGGCTATAGAGATCTACCCATGGTCCGTGGACCATGGGATTGTATAAAAAGGGAGTCTTAGAAGAGTCTAAGTGGGGGAGAAGTAGAAGTAAAAAGAGTTTGTGGGTAATAAGCTCTAAGTGTTCTTGGGTCTTAGCGTAGGTAGAGGCTCTGTAGTTGAGTGCGCATAGGCCTAGGGTGGAATTCTACAGCTGAGTGCGCAGACCCTTGCAGCTATGTGCGCAGGGTGGATAGAGTTTGTACTCAACTTGAGATATCAATAAAGAGAAGTATTATGCAAATCACTGTGTATCTTGTCTTTGTTTAATGCATCTGATTATATTATGTTACGATCTGTGTTTACATTATAATGCTTATTTGATGCATGAATGTGTTTGATTATATGTGTTAATTGAACGTGAGCAAGAATATAGGTTTACATGAAGATAATTGTAAATGCATGATAGATTAGGTAACACTTAATATAACTTGGGAACTTATACAGTAACGTAGCCACAGGGGTGCATTAGTGCCCGACCTCTGGTTAGGGCTGTGCGAAGATCAGTGGGATACCTTCGCAGAGGTATTGAAGGACAGAAGAGAAGGAACATCGACAAGCCCTAAAGGTTTATCGATCTGCACGAAGGTAGGATCAGGGAGTGTAGATTGACATCACGACCATCTCAGGGTGCGGAAACTTGGTTCCTACATCCCCCCATACTGCTTTGGTCTACGCTTCGCGGGCTGATGCCGAAAGGGCCAGTAGTGTAGGGATTTTCTTGGCTGACTAATGTTGAACCTGGGTTAGGGATCATCAAGCCAACAGTTGGTGTTGTTGTTGCATGATTATTTGTTCAACAATGAGAAAGTGTTGAAGGTGATGGTGATTTTATCAACAATCAGAAACTGTTGAAGGTGATTTTTTCAGCAAATAGAGATTGTTGAAGGTGTTTATGATGGCTTTGGTGAGCATTTGCAGTGAGCAAAATTTTGTTGGTTTATAAGGTAAGAGGTCTCTTGGTTTTACTATGAAAATGGATGAAATATGGATCAATAAGGCCAGCAAGTGGTAGCTTACAAATCAAGGGTAGAAGATACTTCTAGTGGGTGCTAATAAATGTTCAGGGGCAACAGTCCCTTTTAACAGAGACTGATAAACGAATAGGGGCAAGAGTCCCTTCTAGTGAGTACTAGTAAACGAGCAGGGGCAGCAATCCCTTTCAATGGTAGCTAATAAACGAGCAGGGATTGAAGTTCCTTTCAATAGTAGTTGATAAACCTACAAGTGGTAGCTTGTGGGGCCATGATGTAATCAAGTTGAAGCTTGTAATAAAAAGAATATTGGTGTCTTGTGTATATGTTTCTCATGTGCTTGATGTTTATGATGTTATGTTCTACATGATTGAGTTGTGTTGTTGATCCATGAATAATTGTTAAAGTGATTAAAAAGTGAAATTTGTGAAGAATTGTATAATTTGGCCACACTACTAATTCACACCCCCTCTTAGTAGTGTACTAGTTTCCATTATTTCTAATAGTCGAGGTAAAAGTGATTGCATACGTGCATGTCAATGTCTATGTGGTTGTTATGCATCCACTTCCATGGTCATGGTTGTCATGCATGAGGTCATTGTATGCAATTAGTGTTATCATGCATGATGTCGATATATTGATATGATTATATATACATGTATCGTGCTAATATAGATTGATTTTGCAGATGATATAGCCTCCCCTAAACTTCATTCAGGTATGTTTATTATGTTTGTATTTGGTTTATCTGACATGGTACTTTTGTAGGAAGAAGAAGATCAGAGATGACTAGCAGAATGGTGGAATACATTTCACAAGACTCTCCTTATAGATCATATGAGAAACATAGAGATGAGTACTCTCCTGACATAGAAAATACCTTGAGAATTTTAAAGGCATAAATAAAAAATTGCAAGGCAGATAATGACACAATCATTCAGTCACATGAAAGACTAGTCAAAGCACAAGTAAAGCAATCAAAATTCAATATAGTGATCATTCAGATTTTGTCATATTTGTAGAGATAGGCATAACCACAAATGAGTTATGGACGCTGTAGTGTCCTATCTAGGGTGCTAGATTAGGCTATATTTATTATCGACCAGGTAAGTAAACTTCGAGGCATGCGTCTACAATCTATAGACATAAAGGATTCCTAACTAAGTGTTCATGATGGTAGGTTACAGAACTTCTTTACGGAAGGTTGAGGTATGCTCCCTATCACCTGGACACTCAGGTCACTCAATTCATCTACCTATTCTAAAAAACACTGTGCATTACTTAAACCAAGATTTCAATCCCCTTACGAGGATGTTGTGCATAAAACCCCTGTTCAGTGAACACTCAGCATTCAATGTTTATCATTCATGAAAGATTGAAACATACTGAAATCATAAGTACACTTAAAATTCAAATACATGAGAAACAGGGTTCATGAAGATGCTTTTAAAAATAACGAAAGATCAAGTCCCTTACAGGATACAGTTCAACTATCTCAGCGATGAATCCTTCAAGCCACCATCATAAACTTCACTCATACGAATTGCTAATTAAATCAACGAAAGCATAAACCAAACTCTAATCACTGTGCATACAGAAGTTTCTAATAAAATAAAATGACAGTATACCCGTTCCACGCAGGGCCCGTCCGCGTTTCAAAGGTATACTGGACTACGCTCAAGCAACTATAGAATCAACGCAATAACAAAATCGTGACTGCAACTGAGTTCTGGTATTAAGTTCAAAAGCTTTGTTTTTCAAAACGATACACAGATAACAACTGACCAACAACACATAACTGTGTTTACATATGTCTTTTAAAAAAACTAACATCGTTTACATTTTGGAATGAATGTACATTCGTTATGCGGCTGTTGCCGCTTTTGTTATGGAATATTTTTTAAGTTGTTTCCATTCTGAACCGATTTCAAAAAGGAACAAAACTAAATCGGTTTAGAACCCTATGCTGTTGCTGCTTTTGTCGCCAACATGCTATGCTTTGACCATCATCGACCGCACATTCAGGAGTGTTGGTTCTGCTGTAGGATAGGTGTTCGTCCATGCTTGTACATTCTATTTTTCATCCCTACCCTTTGCTTTAGCTTAGCTGTCATGCCATATGTCAAACAATAAACCAATTATAGGATGTTGTAACTTCCTGTAGTCTTTTTATCAAAAATCCCTAATTCTTTAACATAAAACTCATAAATCAATTTTAATGCATCTAACAACTATAATACTGTTAACTAATCAATTTCAAGGGGTCTAAGAGATGTATGAAGGAAAAAGGTAGGCAAACGATGTGTTTCAAGAGGAAAAAGGAGGTCATGGAATGGTACCAACATCTCTCCCCGACTTAATGAATTAGCATGACCTCATGCTAACCCCGATGTGCTTCCTCTGAACTCGGTCCCTGCCTGTACCTCTGCTGCCTTCAACAATGTATCCACATTCTTCTTCACCTGGGCATCCTTCTGACCATGGAGCTCATGCTTTAAACTTTTGTACTTTTCCTTGAGGCCCTTCTTTTGGTTGTACCATTTAGTGGCCCACTTACAAATATCTGTTTGTTCAGCGTCAAGTTCATTGATTCGTTCCCTTAACTTCTCATTTTTCTGTTGAGTTTCTTTACTCTGTGCTCTTAGCAATTCATTTTCTTTCTTGATAATTTTTTCAAACATATTGGCCTCCATTAGTTCTTCCTTTAACTTCTCAATTTGCTTCTCCAGTTTCTTCTGTTTCTTAATGGCAGGTTGTGAATCTTTTTCTTGCCTGTTATTTCTTTCAACCTCCATCTCAGCTCCTGGTCCAGGTTGTGAGTGGGCACTACTCTCAATATCCATTGGTATAGGTGCATTTGATTCAGGCTGGTCTTCTTGTAGCTGGGCCTTTGATGCTCTCCTAGTTCTTCTTGTATAGGTGGTAAAAATTTTATCTTGCTCTGCTTCCTGAGCATCCTCTTTTCTCATTTTCCTTGTCCTCACACTACTAACAGGTGGAGGTACCTTGCTTGCTTTGTGTATAGGAATCTCTTCATCGATATCATTCATAAATCCTGAGTTCTCCAGTGGTTCTTCTTTATCTTCTTCATCTTTAATTTGGTTGGCAGCCAAGAATTCCTTCCACGTTTTCCCTCTTCTCTGTAACTCATACTCAATAAGAATTTTAACTAGCCCAAAGTGATATAAGCTCTTGTCTTCATTACCTTTCTGCTTTTGGATGGTCTTCGACATTTTGGTTACGCTTTGCAAGAGGAAGTATGGCAGACTGATAACACACTGCCCTTTCAAATGTAACAGTAATTTGATATGGTACAAGTAAACAATACTGTAGCGGCCTTCACAAGTTACAAATTTTTGGATGATATAGACCATCTCGTCCCAGGGATGCACTAGCCAGCTCCTTGGGACGCCTTTCTTCCAATTTACGGATGAAACCCTTGATCTGGACATAAATTGAGTCCATGACTTGAAGTACTTCTCCCCTTCTAGGCTGATCCCTAGGGACTGGGCTATGGTGTCTTCCGACACCCTGAATGAAAAATTACCTATCAGAGCTTTCTCTCCGTTGAATGTAAAAGCGAATTGTTTGGTGACCTCTTCATTACTTCCACGAAATTTCTCTAAAAAGGGTAGCCACTGTATTTCTTTAAGAATTGAAATGCAATCTTCGTGATACTGGGAACTATCGAATATGCTTGGTTCGACCCTATTGGTCATTTTGGTAGAGAGTTGTGCTCTAGCTCTTCTTTCTTTATGTTTTGCAAATTCAACAAAGAAGTTTTGATTTGTTACCTTTTGTCTTCTGCCCCAACACTGCTGACCTGGTGGCGTCCTCGGCTCTTTAACACTAGCTCCTTTAGTAACCCAAGCGATGCTCGATTGACTGTCTTGTCATTATGGTGGAGGTCGAACCCAAATGAATACATTTTCATTTCGTGGCGCTTGCTACTTTCAGTCCTTACTGTTGAAGTCACGGGAGTTGAATGCTAACATAGAATAACTGAGAATGATAATGAAATAACCGGCTTGACTTAATTCATAGCATATTCATCTTTTGAAACAGAGGAATGGTTGTACTGGTCGTATGGATGCCATCATAGAAGCGCTAGAAGCATATATGAAGTACTGGGATATGATTTCAGGTAGTCGTTTGCATCATTTGGCTTCGTCGGGTGGTTAAATCATAATTCGGTCGTTTCAAACATAATGAACAAGCTCGCATAACATTTGGTTTCAAACAATTCACCACGTGTCCTGCTTCTGTTGGTACCCAGCCAAATAGAAATATTGGAATGGTTGTAGGGTCTGATTGGTTGGTAACAGAGATTGAAAAGGTGATATGGGAGGGGATAACAAAATCATATAAGTATGAGATAGGTTGGAGTATTGGAAGATGATAGGGATTAACAATAGGATAAGGAGTGATAGGTATGGAGGTGTCTCTGAAATTGATCATAACAGTCACAGTTATTAAATTTAACATTAAAAATTAATCTAAGAATTTAAATGTTAAGAATAAGGAATACATTACACTTTTGTTGGTTGTTCAAGCGTTGCATTGGCATGCTAGGTAGGACTAGTCTCTTTTGACTACTCTTTGTTGTTCATAACAGGTCCCCCTAGAATAGATTCGACTGCAACAGGTCCCTCTGAGATCTGGAAAATGTTGATGCAGCTTCTTTGAAATCCGGAAAAGAACTATATGTATACAGGTTCCTTGATCTTTGGTATTTGATGAAGTCTTGGTGACCAGCAACCTGTGGATCCTTGTTGAAACTTGATGAAGCTTTGTTGAAGTAATCTTGAAGTAACAATCTCTTAACAGGTCCCTCTTATATGTCTTGAACAGGCCCCATTACTGCTGGTGTTGGTAACATGGTCTTCTGGACAGAACAAATCCCCCTGCATAATGTTTTTAACCAGGTCCCTCTGAGATAAAACAATGACAAAACAACTTCTTTATTGAAATCTGGAGTGCTGAAACAAACTTCTTTGGAAATTTACAGTGAGGAGATGATCTAAGAAATCTTTGAGAATTTACAATGAGGAGATAAGAAAACAAAATGTTGATGCTTCTCCCCCCCACTAAAGTTTTGACTTGTCCTCAAGTCATTATTCAGTTGATGAATCAAACAGGAAACAAAAGAAAAGGAATTCTTACCCGCCAATGAATTGGTTTTCAAGTAAGAATTCTGGGTTAGAGTGTGCCAGAGTCTGGTTTTCACATCTAACCCATTTTTATTATTTTTTTCGTTGTGTTTTTTTTTTTTTTTTTTTTTTTTAGATTTTGTTTTTTTTTTTTTTTCTCTTTTTTTTTAAATTTCTTTTGAATTTATAAATTGAAATGAAATGAACTAAGGCAGAGATACTGCAGTTGGAGGCTGCAGTATCTCAACCTCTCTTTGTTGAGATATTGTTTGGAGAAAATTTTGCTTGCTGATGGGCTTAGTGTAAAGTTTCAGGCGATGACATTGACAGTAAAGGAATGACCTTCTCCATCAATAGTTTTGAGCTTGACTGAACCATTGTCGTAAGCCTGAATAATTTGGTATGGGCCCATCCAATGTGTGGTAAACTTGGCTTTATGATCTCTGAATTTAGAGTCAAAAAGTAAATCCCAGTCTCCTTCCTTGAATTGTTTCTTCTTCATATGTGCATCATGCCACTGCTTCCTTTGTTTTTGCATGAGGATTGTTGTTTCCTCTGCTTGTTGCCTCATTTAATCCAGCTGGTTCAACTGCTGAATTCTTTCTTGTTGTGCTTGGTTCAGGTCAATTTGCAAATCTGCAGCCAGTTTAAAAGTATGTATTTGAAATTCAATAGGAAGCATTACCTCTTTTCCATACACCAACTGATATGGTGTAAATCCTGTAGTATTCTTCCACATAATTCTATAAGCCCAGAGTGCATCTTTGAGCTTCTCTTCCCAATTCTTTCTGTTCATTGCCACAGTTTTAGTGATGATCCCTTCCAAAGTTTTTTTTGTGGATTCCACCTGCCTATTGGCCTGTGGATGGTAAGGTGTACTTCTTCTGTGCTTGATTTGGTATTTGTTTGTGATGTCCTTCACTAACTTTGAAGTAAATTGAGTACCTTGATCAGTCACTATTTCCCTTGGTACTCCATACCTTACAAAAATCTCTTCAAAAAGGAAGTTTACCACTGTTTGTTCGGTGGCTCTAACTAGTGCTTTTGCTTTAGCCCATTTTGTTACGTAATCAGTACATACTAAGATGTACTTCTTACCATTGGAGGTTGGGTTAATGGGTCCTATAAAATCTAGAGCCCATTTTTCAAATGGCTCTAGGTGAACTTGGGGCTGAAGTGGCATCTCATCTGTAGCTGTTGGCCTGCCCATTCTTTGGCAGCTATCACAACTCTTCACATACTTCTTGGAATCCTTAAAAATGGATGGCCAGTAGTATCCAAGACTAAGAATTTTGAATGTTGTTTGCTTAGCTGCAAAATGCCCACCACACGGTTCATCATGGCAAGATTTTAAAATATCAATTATCTCATCATTTCTTACACATCGTCTAATAATCATATCATAACCAGTGTAAAATAAATCGCCATTAATCCATGAGTATCGAGCACTTTGTTTGACTAGTCTCTTCTTTTCCTTTGGAGTAAAGTATGGAGGTGTCCTTCCTGTAGACAAATAATTGGCCAAGTCAGCATACCAAGGATTCACTATGGAAATTGCAAATAAATTTTCATCTGGGAAAGAATCTTCAACCGGAACAGTCTCACCTGGATTTTGTAGTCTAGAAAGAAAATCTGCCACCTGATTCTCTTTACCTGGTCTATCTAACACTGTGATGTTAAATTCCTGTAACAATAATAACCATCTGGTAACTCTGCCACTAGTTATTGGTTTATTCATTAAATGTCTAATGGCGGAATGGTCAGTGTGTACAAAGACTTCATAACCAGTTATATAATGTCGGAATTTATTCACAGCATATATGATGGCAAGTGTTTCCTTTTCTGTGACTGTGTAGTTTAATTCTGCAGGTGTTAGATTTTTGCTAATGAAATAAATGGCATAATTACAAGATTCCTCCTTTTGGCCTAATGAGGCACCTACTGCAGTGTCAGATGCATCTGTAAAGATATGAAATGGTAGGCTCCAGTTAGGCCCTCTTAAGACTGGTGTGGTTGATAACTTCTTTTTGAGTGCTTCAAATGCTTGCTGGCAGTTCTCATTCCAGTTGAAAAGTACATCTTTTGTTAGAAGCTTAAACAAAGGTAAAGCTATTTTACTAAAATGTTCAATAAACCTTCTGTAATAGCTTGCATACCCAAGGAAACTTCTTACCTCTTTTTGATTCTTTGGAATTGGGAAATCAACAATGATCTGGATTTTTGCTAGATCAACTTTAATGCCTTGAAAAGAAATATAGTGGCCTAATACTATCCCCTCGTTTAACATCATAAAGCACTTTTCATTGCTCAGGGATAGATTAGCTTCAATACATCTTTTCAAAACTCTTTCAAGGTTCTCTAATGCATGTTCAAATGAATTGTCGTACACTGAAAAATCATCCATGTAAACTTCAACACAATCATGAACTAAATCAGCAAAAATAGCTAATACAGCTCTCTGAAATGTAGCTGGAGCATTGCAAAGTCCAAATGGCAAAACATTATAAGCATAAGTGCCCCAAGGACAAGTGAATGTGGTTTTGTCCTGGTCTTCTGAGGCTATCCTGATCTGGTTGTAGCCACTGAAACCATCAAGAAAAGAGAATGATGATTTCCCAGCTAATGTGTCTAACACTTGGTCAATAAATGGTAGTGGGAAATAATCTTTGAGCGTTGCTTTGTTCAATTGTCTGTAATCAACACAAATGCGCCACTTACCATTTTTCTTGGGCACTATTACCAATGGGGATACCCACTGACTGTCAGAAATAGGATATATAAAATTAACTCTCAACAGTTTTTGCAATTCTTCTCTGACAATATCCTGGAGCATGGGGTTCATTCTTCTCTGGTGTTGCCTCACTGGTTTGATAGTACTATATGTATAAATATGGTGAGTGCATGTGTCGGGGTGAATCCCATGCATATCGGTGTAGTCCCAAGCAAATGCTTTCTGGTATTTTCTCAATAGTCGAATCAATTTCTCTTGCTGAGATGAGTCTAGGTGATTGCCAATGTTCAGAGTTTTCCCTAGACTAATCTCTATGATCTGACTCTGTGTGTTTGTGATGGATTGAACTGGAAAAATATCATGAAATGTTGTTTGCAAAGATTGAATGGTGCATGTTTCCTAAAAATTTTGGGCTAAAAGCACATCTGCAGCATGATATTGGTCGTTTCTCAAATTTTCGGAAATATCAGGTTGAGAAAGGAACAATTCTACCAAATCATTATTATTTTGTTCTTGGAAATCATAGATTTGGTCGATGCTAAAAATAGATTGTACTTCTTCTTTATCATTGTATTTATCATCAAGCCATAAATTGTGTGTTACTGCTGGTGATTGTGCCAATGGATAAAGAGTGAGTTGTTTTCTTTCAGTTCCTCTTGAAATGATCATGTTGCCCGATCGACATCCTATGAATGCATCAGCAGTCGCTAACCATGGTCTACCAAGGATGATAGGGTGCCCTCCTCAATTGGATTTGGGTTGAAGAACTAAGAAGTCCACTGGATACTCCCAAGAGTCTAGTGAAACAATTATGTCCTCCAAAATCCCTTCAGGAATCACTTTAGACCTATCAGCTAGTTCTAGAACAATCGTTGTGTGTTGCAAATTTATGAGCTGGAGTGTTCTCATGGTTTCAAGAGTCATGACATTTATTGCGGCCCCAAGATCTATTAAAGTGTTTGGAATATGTATGTTGTTAATGATTGTAGTAACTCTGGGGATACCAGGATCAACATACTTTTCCATTGAGATGGTTTTGTCATAAGGCCAGCTAAATGTCCTATAACATGAATGGTTTGTGGGTCAATCCTTTTCCTAGTGGGCTTCTTAAGGCACATTTCTTTGATTGCTTTAGTATATATGGGAATGTCATTTATGGCTTGCAGTAGAGGAATTTTTATATAGACATTCTTGAGCTCATCTAAAACATCAAATTGTGGTATAGACATTGGAAGTTTCATTTGGACCAATCAGTCTGGAAAAGGTGAATGCAATGGTTGCATTTGCTTATCTTTGGTATCATCGTTTAGTTTTCTTTGATTTGTCATTTTGTTTTCATTTTTTGTGTTTTCTTCTTGTTTATCAGTTGTTGGAGAATCTTTATGGAGTACCTTACCAGACCTCAAGTTGATATTTTGCAAGGGTAGTGTGGGATATGAGATTCCCTCTTCTACATTGTAGGCTGGCCTCTTTGCTCTGTTATTTGGATTTGGGACAGTTTGATCAGGAATTTGAGTAGGTCTGGGAGGTTGTGAGTTAGATGGAAATTGTAGTTGTGGTGGATTTATTGGTGGAGGAGCAGGCAGTGCTTGTTGAGTAGGTTGAGGTTGGTAAACAACTTGCTGTTGAGGATACTGCTGATATGGTTGAGGATGTGATGAGTATGGCTAATGATATTGTTGATATGGCTGCGAATATGGTTGGTATGATTGAGGATATGTATGATATGATTGAGAGTATTGTTGAAATGGTCTCCATTGTTGTTGTGGGTGATTTTGGTGCTGTCATGGCATGGGTACATTCCATGAATTCTGAGCATACATTTGATCATTTACAGGAAATTGCAAATTTTGATTTGGAAACATACCTTGAGGTGCTGGTCTTGGCTGCCATGGTCTCTTTGTGCCCATGTAATACACATTTTCCATCTCTACATTAGCTGCCATATTACAGTTCTGCAAAACCTTAACTTTAGGACAATTAAATATATCATGATTTTCAGTACAGAAGGCACAAACTTGGATGTTTTCTAATGGGTAGTCTTTTAAGGCATGTTTCTTCCGGCATTTTGGGCAGAAGATAGCCATTATCTGATCTTCATCTTCTTGTTTCTTCTTAGCTTTTAGAGTGTCAATTTGGTTCCCTAAGGTGCTTAACAGATCTGTTTTAAATTCTTCTAACAGATTCCCTATTTCAGCCCTTGTGACACTTGCTGAAGCAGATTTTGTGACTTTGGATGACAAGGTTCTTTTTCCAATTTTAGCTTTGCTCCTTGAATACTTTTCGCATAATTCAGCGATTTCTTCAAAAGGTAAGGTAGAAATGTCACATTTGCCCATCAGATTAAGATCATCCATGTATTCCTCTCGGATGCCTTTCAAGAATATTTTGCGAATCAAATCAAGAGGCATAGTTCGGTGTTTGGATTTTTGTAAATTGTAGACAAACCGTTCTAAGTATTCCTCTAAGGTTTCATCCTCTTGTTGGTTCATTCTAAAGATATCATCTTTGGAATCTTTGGATCTACAATAAGGTTGATATTTCTTTAGAATATTCTTCTCATGCCATCCCAATCAATTATCGCATGCTCACCAAGCCCCATGAACCATCTTAAGGCTGATGCCTTTAATGTCGCTGGGAAGAGTCTAAGCCTATGGGCATCATCTGTGTAACCATATGTTCGACATACAATGTCAAACTCGAACAAGAATGAGTCTGGGTCTTCTGAAGCCATACCATAAAAGTTTGGTAGCACGGATGGAGGTATGTTTTTCATTTTGATCTCATCATCTTCTTGTGGTTCTTGAATAGGAAACTTAAAGGTTGACTCTTCTTCATCTCTTCGTCCTTGATTTGGTACTGATCCATCTCCTTCCTCAGCCATTTTAATAGTTTCCTCTATGTCAGTGTCACTTGTTTCAAAGAGAAGATTAAAGAAAGATTGTTCGGTCACTGTGCTACTTTCTCCTTGTGTAGAGGATCTAGGAAAGTGTTTATTCTGTGATTTGTGTGCTAATAAAGTTTGCCTTTCGATGAGAGTAAGTCTTTTCCCTGACTTTTGTTTATCCTCTAATGCTTGTATGGTGACTTCCTCAGCTGGTGTTGTATTTCCTAAAGAGTCTGCTCCCGATGATAGGTTAGTTTTTGGATGGGGGGTTTTTATGAATCTACCTTGATTATCTCTAGATCTAGGCATAAGTGAACATGATTTCTAAATCTATGTTTTTGCTTGTTTTTGTTTATAAATTTTTTTCAAATCCTTTAACTACGCCTCCCTGGCAATGGCGCCAAAATGTAGTGTCCTATCTAGGGTGCTAGATTAGGCTATATTTATTATCGACCAGGATAAGTAAACTTCGAGGCATGCGTCTACAATCTATAGACATAAAGGATTCCTAACTAAGTGTTCATGATGGTAGGTTACAGAACTTCTTTACGGAAGGTTGAGGTATGCTCCCTATCACCTGGACACCCAGGTCACTCAATTCATCTACCTATTCTAAAAAACACTGTGCATTACTTAAACCAAGATTTCAATCCCCTTACGAGGATGTTGTGCATAAAACCCCTATTCAGTGAACACTCAGCATTCAATGTTTATCATTCATGAAAGATTGAAACATACTGAAATCGTAAGTACACTTAAAATTCAAATACATGAGAAACAGGGTTCATGAAGATGCTTTTAAAAATAACGAAAGATCAGATCCCTTACAGGATACAGTTCAACGATCTCAGCGATGAATCCTTCAAGCCACCATCATAAACTTCACTCATACGAATTGCTAATTAAATCAACGAAAGCATAAACCAAACTCTAATCACTGTGCATACAGAAGTTGCTAATAAAATAAAATGACAGTATACCCGTTCCACGCAGGGCCCGTCCGCGTTTCAAAGGTATACTGGACTGCGCTCAAGCAACTATAGAATCAACGCAATAACAAAACCGTGACTGCAACTAAGTTCTGGTATTAAGTTCAAAAGCTCTGTTTTTCAAAACGATACACAGATAACAACTAACCAACAACACATAACTGTGTTTACATATGTCTTTTAAAAAAACTAACACCGTTTACATTTTGGAACGAATGTACATTCGTTATGCGGCTGTTGCCGCTTTTGTTATGGAATAGCTTTTAAGTTGTTTCCATTCTGAACCGATTTCAAAAAGGAGCAAAACTAAATCGGTTTAGAACCCTATGCTGTTGCTGCTTTTGTCGCCAACATGTTGTGCTTTGACCATCATTGACCGCGCATTCAGGAGTGTTGTTTCTGCTGTAGGATAGGTGTTCGTCCATGCTTGTACATTCTATTTTTCATCCCTACCCTTTGCTTTAGCTTAGCTGTCATGCCATATGTCAAACAATAAACCAATTACAGGATGTTGTAACTTCCTGTAGTCTTTTTATCAAAAATCCCTAATTCTTTAACATAAAACTCATAAATCAATTTTAATGCATCTAACAACTATAATAATGTTAACTAATCAATTTCAAGGGGTCTAAGAGATGTATGAAGGAAAAAGGTAGGCAAACGATGTGTTTCAAGAGGAAAAAGGAGGTCATGGAATGGTACCAATAGACGCGACGACAAGAATAATTTGGCATATGGTAGCAGGTCTCATGGAGGGCACAGGTTATATAGGATGACACGTTTAGAGATGGTAGGTTCTTGGATACACCTGACAGGAGAGGAAGTGGTTATATGTTCTACTCTAGTTTTGATTCAAACCGGTTTCATGGTCATCATCGCTATCATCCTTATAGGAGGAGTGAGAGGGGATACTTTCCACATGGATTCAAGAAACCCAAGCCACCTACATTCAATGGAGAGTTGAAGAAACAGGGGGATGCAGAAGCATGGTTTCTTCAGATGAAGAAGTTCTTTGAGCTACATAACGATATAGAGAACATGAAAGTTAGGATAGTTATTTTCAGTCTCAAAGGGAAAGTTGACATCTAGTGGGACCATGTGAAGTGTGTTAGAGACATCAGGACAGAGGAGTTGAGTTGGCATGAATTCAAGAGACTCTTCAGGGTACTTGTCTGAAAGGTACTATGACAAAAAGGCCAAAGAGTTATATGAGTTGAAGATGGGATCAATGATAAATGAAGAGTACATAACTAAGTTCGTGTAGTTGTTGAGGTATGTGCCTTATCTTAAGGATGAGAATACAAAAGTTCATAGACTTATCATTGGACTTCCATTAGCATTTAAGGATCAAATTGAGTATGATGAGCCTCGGTCGCTGGAAGAAGTCATAAGAATGTTGAAGGAGTGCTATGAGAAATTGAAGCGTAAGACTGAGTCTAAGCAGGGTTGGAAAGGGAATGAAAATACTAAATTAAAGTGGCCACCAAAGCGGGGAAGACCTTAGGATGCATGTGAGAAGGAAAATGTTGCTCCTTACGAGAAGTTTAATGTAGTTGAGAAGGGACATGGACCTCAATCTAGAGAGTAGTAGAATAAGGGTAGTGGAAGGGATCCATTGCAGTGCTAGATATGTGGCAAGGTTCATTGCAAGAAGGATTGTCTATTGTATCAGGGTGGAAGACCTCAAATTTACAATGTTCAAGAGGAATGGATAGTTGGGGATGTTGGACAGAGTATTCCTTGGATTTATGCAACATTGGATAATAGGTAGGCTAATCATCAGGCATCTATTATCGAGAAGGAAGGTAAGCTTTGTGATCAAGTTGTTTCCATTTTGATCGACCCTGGATCTAATTATAGTTATGTTAATCCTGACCTAGTGGATAAGTGTGGTTTGAGAAAATAAGTGCATGCAGAGTCTTGGTTTGTGCAGTTGGCTACAGGTTCTAAGAAAGAGTTCATCGTTGGGTGAGAGCTTGTGCATTTGAGTTGAATGGTATGCCTACATCAACACATTTGAATGTGCTTCCTTTGGGTTCGTACAGTATGCTTTTGGGTATGGATTGGTTGTACCTTCACATGAATAAGGTGGATTCTCATGAGAATGTTATCGAGTGCTTGGATGATGAGAGAAATAAGAGAATATTATAGGGAAAGGAGAAGTCTACATCAGTAAGAATGGTTACAGCTATGCAAGAAGGGTGTGTATTATTTGCAGTGCATGTTTCTAGTGATAAAGGTAAGGATGTTGAGGATGTTGAAGTATTGAAGAGGTATCCATTTTTGCAGCAATTTCATGATGTATTCCCAATAGATATTTAAGAGTTCTACCTCATAAGAAAGTGGACTTTTCTATTGGGTTGGTACTACGAGCAACAACAACATCAAAGGCACCTTATGGGATGAGCACTCCAGAGCTAGTGGAATTGAAGTTGCAGCTGAAGGAAATGCTTTACTAGGGATACATTAGACCAAGTGTGTCACCTTGGGGTGCACTAGAGTTTTTTGTGAAGAATAAGGATGGAACTCTCAGGTTGTGCATTGATTACAGACACTTGAACAAGGTGACGATCAAGAACAAGTATCTGTGTTGAGGATTGATGATTTGTTTGATCAATAGAAGGGAGAAACAATGTTCTCGAAGATTGATTTGAGATCAGGATATCATCAGGTTTGCATCAAAGAAGAGGGAATCTATAAGACTACTTTCTGAACCAAGTATGGGCATTATGTGTTTGTTGTGGTTCCTTTGTTTTGACTAATTCTCTAGCTACTTTCATGTGTTTGATGAATAGTGTGTTGCATCCTTATCTGGAAAATTTTGTGATAGTATTCATTGATGATATATTGATATATTCTAAGAACGAGGAAGAGCATGTAGAACACCTGGCAGCAGTGCTAATATTATTGAGAGAGAAAAAGTTTTATGATAAGCTTAGTAAGTGTAGCTTATTTTAGGCAGAGGCACATTACTTAGGACATGGTGTTTCCAAGGAGTTTATAGCAATTGACTCAGAAAATATCAGAGCTATCATGGAATGGGCAACTCCTAGGAATGTGGATGAAGTCAAATCATTCATGGGTTTAGCAAGTTATTACAGGAGGTTCAGCTCAAACTTCTCATGGATTTCCTATCATATTAAATCCTTGTAGAGGAAAGGAAAGAAGTTTGAATGGAAAGAGGAATGTGCAGCTATTCTTGAGAAGTTGAAGTAATTACTTACAAATATTGCTTCAATTATAAGGATTGAAAATGTAGATAAAGTGTTCATGGTGTGTACAAATGCTTGCAAGAGAGGACTTGGTGGAGTCCTAATGTAAGAGGGACAGGTGGTATGCTATGATTCAAGGAAACTAAAACAGAATGAGCATAATTATGTGAAGCATGATCTTGGGTTGGTAGCTATCATCTATGCATTGAAGATGCGGAGACACTATCTTCTTGGTAAGAGGTTCATCTTGATGAGCGATCACAATGGGATGAGATACTTGTTTGACTAACCTAATTTGAATTCCAGGAAAGGTAGATGGTCAACCACAGTCAGTGAGTTGACTTCGAGATCAGGTACATTAAAGGTAAAGAGAAAAATGTTGTAGATGCTCTTAGTAGAAGAGTGCAGGTAAATCACATAGCAACGATGAGTTCATATGGGAAAATTTTACAGGATCAGATCTTACAAGAAATAAAATAGGATGACAGGTACCAACATCTTAGGCACGAGTTATAGTAGCAGCGTATAGGTGATAAGGATGTGGATTATCATCTCATGACAGATGGTTTGGTGAGATTTAGGTACAGGTTCTATGTGTCGGACAGTAGTGAGCTCAAGAAGCTTATCTTGAGGGAATTTTATGTAAATCCATATTTAGGTCACCTAGGATATCAGAAGACTCTAACAATTGTGAATAAGTTCTATTATTAATTGACTATGAAGAAGGAGGTATCTAAGTTCATCGCAAGGTGTTTAGATTGTCAACCGGTAAAATCAGAGTGCAAGAATCTAGGTGGTTTATTGCAGCCAATTTTGTTTCCATTCTAAAAATTGGAGTTTATTTCCATGGATTTCATCAGAGGTTTTCCAAGGACATCTAGACAACATAATTCCATTATGGTTGTGTTTGATATGTTGACCAAGGTAGCTCACTTCATTATAATGAAGTCTACTAATCCAATTAATGAGGTAGCTTAGGTCTTCATCGGGGAGATAGTGATATTGTGTGGTATTCCTAAGAAGATTGTATCTGACAGAGATGCTAATTTCACTTCCAGGTTTTGGAAGGAGTTGTTGCAGGTTTGGGGATAGAGTTGACTTTTAGTACATCTTATCATCTGCAGATAGATGGAAAGATAGAGAGGGTCAACAAGATTCTGGAGGACATGTTGAGGATGTAGAAAAGCATTAAGAAAGCAAAGCCACCCAAATTTCATGGGGAAATGAGGAAGTCAAAGGAGATAGAAGCCTGGTTGTTGGAAATGACGAATTTTTTCAAGATTCATGACTATTATGAGAGTATGAAAGATAGTATTTCCATCTATACCCTAAAGGGAAAAGCAGAAATGTGGTGGGAAGATCTGAAGGATGTTAGAGAAATAGATGAGAAGGAGTTGACCTGGATAGAATTCAAGGAAACTCTTTATAGACCAATATCTTCATAAGTGTTATTATAATGGAAAAGAAAAACTATGAACTCAAGATGGGACGATTATTAGATGATGAATATCTCACTAAGTTTTTAGAATTATTGAGATATGTGCCCTATCTCATAGATGAGAAGGCCAAGATTCAGGGGTTCATTAGTGCACTACCTATGGCATTCATGGATAGAATTAAGTTGTTGGAACATCAGACCCTAAAGGATGCTATTAAAAAGTTAAAACATTCTACGAACAGGCAAAGCACAAACCCAAGGTTAAAGGCAAATGGTAGCCAAAGAGAAGCATTGGGAATAAGAAGAATTGGCCTAAGAAAAGCTTAGAAAAGAGGGAAGATAAGCACCCAACCCCTATAAACCAATTTCAACATAAAGCTAGTGTTGTTGTTAAGAAAATTGTACAACAACTAGCAATAGAATAGACCAATTTTGAGGGATGAGAGCCACTAAGGTGTTGGACTTGCGGTGAAAACCACAGGAAAAGATATTTCCCACATCAACAAAATGTTTGTCCAAAGATTAATAGTGCTCAAGAATCTTGCACAATGGGTGAGGTATCTCGAAGTGTACCTAGAATTTATGCACCAGTGGAAAACCTCTAGGCATACCACTAGGCATCCATCATTGAGATGGAAGGTGAGTTGCAAGGTCAAATTATTTCCATTTTAATTGATCCAAGCTCTAATTATAGTTATGTCAACCCAAAGCTTATTAAAAAATTCAATCTAGGTAGGGAGTTGAATGAAGAACCATGAATGGTTCGGTTAACCACTAGAACGAAGAGAAATATTAGTCACTGGGTAAGGTCATGTGTATTTTAACTCAGTCGCATGCCCACAACTACACATTTGAATGTATTACCATTAGGTACATACATTATATTACTAGGCATGGACTAGTTATACCTGCATATGACTAAGGTGGATTGTTTTGAGAAGGATATTGAATGCTTAGACAAGAAGGGGGAAAGAAAAGATTTTCAGGGAAAAAATAAGCCTACATCAGTGAGACATATCATTGTTATGCAAGCTAAGTGCAACAACAAAAAAGGATGCACATTGTTTGTAGTTTAGATTACGAGCAATGCAAAAGGTGGTAGTGACCTTGAGGAGGAGGAAATTGAGTTGCTGAGAAGGTACCCAGTTCTGTAGTAGTATGCAGATGTTTTTCCAGTGGAGGTCCCTGGATTACCACCCCATAAAGAGATAAACTTCTCTATTGAGTTGATACCTGGAGTAGCACTAGCATACAAATATCCATATAGGATGAGCACTCTTGATTTCGTGGAGTTAAAGTTGCAGCTAAAGGAAATGCCTGACAAGGGTTACATAAGGCCAAGTGTGTCTCCATGGGGAGCACTGTACTGTTTGCAAAGAAGAAGGATGGAACCCTTACATTGTGAATTTATTCTAGACAACTAAACAAGGTAACCATAAAGAATAAGCACCCATTTCCAAGGATTGATGATTTTTTGATCAGCTAAGGGGAGCAGTAGTCTTCTCCAAAATTGACTTAAGCATAGGATACCCTCAAGTAAGGATCGAGGAGGATATTCATAATATTATTTTTAGAAAAAGGAATGGGCACTATGAGTTCGTAGTTGTACCTTTTGGAATTACCAATGCCCTTGCCACGTTCATGTGCTTAATGAAAAGCGTGATGTGTCCCTATTTGGACAAGTTTATCATTGTGTTTGTAGATGACATATTGGTGTATCTTGAGATATAGGAAGAGCACGTGAAGCATCTAGCTGTAGTGCTAAAACTACTAATAGATCACAAGATTTATGAAAATCTTAACAAGTGTGACTTCTTCCAGTCACAAATACATTATTTGGGCATATCGTATCCAAGGAGGGGATCTCAATTGATCCTAAAAAGATTAAGGCCATAATGGAGTGGCCAACTCCAAGGAATGTGGATGAGGTTAGGTCATTCATGGGATTAGTAGTTTATTATAGGATATTTATTAGGAATTTCTCCAAGATGGTCCATCCTATCATGTCCTTGCAGAGGAAAGGAAAGAGATTTGAGTGGACCGCCCAATGTACAAAAATATTTGAACAACTAAAGTAATTTCTCAATAATGCACCAGTGTTGAGAATTGCAGATTCTTATAAGGAATTTTTTTTGTGCATGGATTCTTGCAAGCAAGGACTCTAAGGGGTCTTAATGCAGGAAGGTTAGGTAGTATGTTGCGAGTCTAGGAAGTTGGATGAACATGAGATGAATTATGTGACTCATGACTTAGAATTAGTTTCCATAATTCATGCACTAAAGATGTGGAGGGATTACCTCCTGGGCAAAAAATTTATACATATGGCAGATCATAATGAACTTAAGTATTTTTTGTACAACCCAAGCTAAATGCTAGCTAAGCAAGATGGTTGGCCACACTTAGCGAATTTTACTTTGAAATTAAGTACATCAAGGGAAAAGAAAATAAGGTCGTTGATGCTCTTAGTAGAAGAGTTCAAGTGAGTCACTTGACAATTGTGAGTTCTTATACAATAGACCTGGTAGAAAGAGTAAAAAAAATTGGACAACAAGATGAACAATATCAGAAAGTGAAGGAATAGTTGCCACAAGCTGGTGAGGATATAGAATATCACCTCACTGATGACGACCTAGTTATATTTAAAAAGAGGATTTATGTGCCTAACCATGAGGAAATAAAAAGGATGATAATGAAAGAATTCCATGTTAAGCCTTATTCATGCCATCCAAGATATCATAAGACCCTTACAACCATTAAAAGGTACTATTACTAGCCTAATTTGAAAAATGAAGTGGTTGATTTTGTGGTAAGACGTATGGAATGCTATCAAGTAAAGGCCAAGTGC
The DNA here is from genome assembly GCA_031772625.1 of Pinus tabuliformis. NCBI lineage: Eukaryota > Viridiplantae > Streptophyta > Pinopsida > Pinales > Pinaceae > Pinus > Pinus tabuliformis. The sequence goes on along the minus strand of CM062807.1, from coordinate 743,906,662 downwards.
AAACACCCAACAAGATTGTTGCATCCTATTGCCATCCAGGAATGGAGATGGGAGGTAATTTCCATGGATTTAATTACAGGATTTCCTAAAACATCTAGACATCATGATGTAATCATGGTAGTAGTTGATAAGTTGAGCAAGATAGATCATTTTGTGACAGTCAATTCTTCCAACTCTGCTAGTGAAGTGGCACAAATATTCATAAAGGAAGTAGTGAGGTTTCATGGTATTCCAAAGAAAACTATATCATACCAAGATGCTAAGTTCACTTCACAGTTTTGGAAGGAATTTTTTATAGGTTTGGGAATGGAACTGGCATTTAGCATAGCCTACCATCCACAAACAAATGGGAAAACAAATAGAGTAAATAGAATCCTTCAAGATATGTTGAGTATTTATGTAATTCATCAACCTAATAAGTCTAAAGAGTACCTAGCACTCGTAGAATTTTCTTACAACAATGGATATGAAGAACCCATCAGAATGAGTCCATTTGAAACTCTATATGCGAGAAATTGCAATATTCCTATCAGTTGGAGTGATCCAATGAATAGGGTCATTATTAGCCCTGATATGCTTAAGGAGATGGAGTAGCAAGTTCAATTCATCAAATAGAATCTGAAAATGGAATAGGATAGGCATAAAATATATGCAAATCAACATAGGGTGCCCAAGGAGTTCCAAGTTGAGGAACATTTGTATCTAAGAATTAAACATAAGAAGAGTTCCCTAAATATTGGGACATGTGCCAAGATGGCACCACGTTATAGAGGTCCATTTGAGATCCTTAAGAGGATTGGGCCAGTGTCCTATAGGTTAGCCTTACCTACTTGAAATACATTTCAAGACGTTTTCCATGTTTCTTTACTTAAGATATATGTCCATGATTATAATCATGTGATTGATTGGTCTATGCTACAGATGGGACCAAAGGGAGAGTTCAAGCGAGAGCCAATATACACCCGATACAAGAGGAGTCTCATGCTCTGGAATCGAGTCATTGAACAAGTCAAAGTGCAATGGAAGCACTTTGGGCCAGCGGAAGCCACTTGGGAAATGGTTGACTCCATGAAGGAAACATACCCACTTTTGTTTTCTGATTGAGGCAAATGTGCATATAATGTAATTTTTGTATAAATTTATGTATATAAAGCTCCATAACACAGTATGTGATTATATTTTATCTATGGTGTTGCATATGGGAAAAGAACACTGAGGGTGGTGTTCCCTCAAGGGGGAGGGGTCTGTGACAACCCCAACCACAGTTCTCTTATAAATTACATTGTAAATATTTCATGGAAATAGAATTAAATGGGTTGAGTCAAAGGGATATGGATTCCAGAGGTTGGGGAGGTTGCTTGCTTGAGACTGTTGTGGGTTTCTTGTGTAATAAATTTGAACTATTATAGGAAAACCATTAAAAGAGCTGGTTGGTGAGCCTTAATGGATTCTCCATGAATTTAATATGGGTTGCAAGGAGGTATGCAGACCATGCTACCTTAATAAACATGCACTCACAAGACAATGAGGACAAAAAAATGAATGCAAGTGGATAGTGCAGACAACAAGGACAGGGGGTCAATACCTATGTAGCAAGAAAAAAAGGTGGAACTCTAACTCATTGGAGGGAAAAGGAAGAAAAAGACAGACACATAGGGAACAGGGAGAGAAATCAACATGATGAAGAACTCCAATAGACAAATAAAAAGAAGATAAGAGAATACAAGAGAAGACAAGAGGACAAAGAGTTTTATTTGGTTCGCAAGATTGGTGAACAGATGGTTTCTTCTTAGTGAGCAGCACTTCCTCTATAGTCCCTATAGAGGGTGGATATGGTCTTTTTTGGATTCACTTAATGGTGTGGGTGGAGGATTGTGTCCATGGATTCTTGGAGAGAGAACCTATGAAACCTTATTATTGTTGATTAGCAGTGTGTTTTAGACTCCCCTAAGTGGGTCGAATCACTATGTGTTGTTAGGGGTGGAGTGGTTACTCTCTCGATTCCTTTGTTATTTTAGGGTGGAGGTATTTGGTCTATGGATTCCCTGCATTCTATTGACTATTGAGAGGCTATTGGGTGGAAGAGAGAGATCATATGGAGTTCCTATTTCAGCTAGAAAATGGAATTATCTCTAAATCAAACCCCTCTGTCTCTGGAATCTCTATCGGAGGTGACAATTGCAAGTAATCTTGGTTGTAGTTGTCTAAGGTTGGGTGGAAATTCCTTGTCCCAGAATCAATTGCTGAGGATATTCCAAGATAAGTGTCTTATGTATTTGTTGTGTTAATGAATATGAGTTTTCATTTCTAGATTGAAATGGTACTGAAAATGATAATGTGAATTTGCTGCAAATACTAGACTATAATAATGTTTATAAATGCAAGCAACATAGGCCAGAGGGGAGACTTAGACATGGCATGCCCCGGTTGGTTTGCTCAGATTACACCTTATCACGACTGGGCACGGAGAGGGCAACTTGACCGAGTAGAATCTCAAACTATCCTTCATGGACCAAACGTAGGTGGAAAGGGTAGAGGAAGGCCCACCAGATCCACATTGTGACACCCCTTCCCCATGACGTCATCAAAAAAGGTGGTGGGGTGGTGCATATCTCCTAGACCATTAGATCTAGAGGGGAGATGTGGACCACTAGATTTGGGGCAAAAATCTTAATTCGTAACCCTAATTGTGTTGGTCCCGACAGGAGTTAACAAATGTGTAGGTCAAAGCAGCACAAACGTAGATCGAGATGTTGGGAGAGGGATCTATCGGATCGATGAATGTGTAACTAACCATGGGTGATGACGTGGATGTAGCGACCGTCGGTCTACTGGAACTATAATAAACATAATATTATAGCAAAAACAAGACTAAAATAGAATTAATGAATTATACAAATATAATATAAATATATTAATACAAAAAAATATAAACAATTATATTGTAAGCAGCACCCCATTCCTCTAAAAAAACAAGAGATGTTGGATCCTTAGTGGCACCCTGACTCATTGGAAAGAGTGGTGGGAGGGGGTTGTTACACTAGCAGTTCCTCAATGACTTCCCCTCTTGGTACCTACATACTTTTCCCAGAAAACAACCAAAAACACAACCCTTTCTTGTAGTTTTGGTTTAGGGTACTTGTGCTCAATTTTCTCAAACCAAAAATAGATTTAGTGATCCCTTTTAGTTTTTCCTTCAATTAGAGATATTTTTGGTACTCATTTTCACATAGATTTGGTCCCCATACCCATGTTTGGGGATTTTTGAGGTATGAAATGGGCCTCCTAAGGAAAAAAATAAAATAATGGTCAACATAATAAAATAAGAGCTATAGATTTTTAATGGAAAAGAAATAAAAATATTTTTTTATTGCATTATGGGTTTATCTCCTTATAGGTTTACTCAAATTTTAAGAGTAGGAACCCATTGGATGAAGAATTAAATTTTACATCCAATAAGTATCTGCTCTACATACTTTTGAGTAGATTCATAAAAAAAGAATGAAAATACATGAACAAATTTTTTCATCTAGTTTCAATTTTTGTTAGTGTGGGTCTAATTAAGAGTATAGTGTGGGTACTTGTTGGATTCTAAATTTTAATTCCACATCAATCACGTGTCCACACTTGAAATTTGAGTAAACCTATAAGATGATTAGAAAAAAATAAAATTAAAAAAAAACTTTTCCCTCTGAAAATATTGTAGGTTTTAACCTTGTACAGAAATTACCTGCAAACGAATTCTAATTTCTTAAAAAACTAAAAATATACAATGGCGAGAAAGACAAAACAAATACATTGAGATTTTCCCTTGGATCTGAAAACCGAGACTACCAGATTGATTTTCCATTATGTTCCTTTCAATGTTACAATACATGTATATATACATGTCGAAGCATTCATAAATCCCAATCCATTAACCCTGGCTTAGAACATAACAGTAGTTCCCTTGACTAGATCTACAAAATACCATGGGCAGAAAACCATCATGCACAAAACAATAGGTAGGTCTACCCACCTAATATAGGGTCCAATTTGTTTTTTCCAGGGGGGATACCACCCTCCTGTGACCCCCCTGTGCGTGCAACTAGTTGTGGAAATAATATAACACACACCCAATAAATATTTTCCCTCAAGTATGACATTATCATCTTGAATATTATTGGTTCTTTTAGAGTTGATTTCATTAGTATATTTTTTATTTTTAGATCCTTTTATAATTCAAAAAACCCCTAATATTTGTGTGCAGCCCAATCTCTTTGCATGTGAATCCCCTTCATTGTCTACTCTCTTACATGAAATTCCATGGGTCATCTCCATAAATTCATGGGTCAATATCATGAACTTGCAAATGAGTACTTTTCTCATACCTTTGGGTCAAATTTGCACAAATCCCAACCACTCTCATAATTGTGGGAAGTTGGTAGTTAAACTATTGATTCTCTCATCAATTGTTTTCTTGAAAAATTAAAAAAAAAAAAAATAGGTTTTTAAATTGTAGTAGTTTAAGAGATTTATTGACATGGGTTATTTCATCAAGCATAATTCCTACCATCACTCCCTTGCTAGTTCCCACTCTTTACTCATGGCCAATATAGGTGCTCCATATGGTTAATGTTGAATGATATGTTAATCAGGGGTCGCAGGAGGGGGAGGGGTTATATTCAATCCTAAAAGAAAACTAGCCATTAACTACCCTTAGGGGTTGGAAAAGAAGACTAAAAATCAAGCTTAAATGTATGGCCTCTTTCTTGGATTAATATTGGCCAAAGATATGGGAATCTCCGATATCATAATTCTGGGATACTCTCTCCTCATTATTTAACACTTGCACAAAGGCTCGTCTCCTAAAGAGAACCACCTCACACTCATTCTTCAAAGAATTACATGTGCACTGGAACACTTCCTCTTGAACACTTTTTTTCATATAGTCAGAGGTCAAAACATGGAAGTAAATAGAAAAGATAATCTAGCCTACATTTTAAAAGTGGGTCAGACAAAGATAAGTGACTCCCTTGGATGAAGAAATATACCTTAGGTTCAATGGAATTGCAACGATCTCCTATGCTAAGGTCGCATCACTATAACTTTGGTAGAAATATGAGTAGAAACATTATACTATATAATCCAACAGAGGTGCATATCAAAATGGCCATAACGGATCCAGGAGTGAACGTAGCCCATGCATGGAAATTCTTACCAATAACTCCACATTCTCTAACAATCAATACCAGACGGCATACCCATCCCCAATTTGACCCTACACCTAGTTTAGTGATGGAATCAAGAAGGTTGGCCATAATGAAACTTAATGGTGATAAGATTGACATTGTGTGTGGGCTCTTTGATATTTGAATTAAATCTATGGCCAACACCTAAACATTTAGCCATAGTTCCCAATTGCATATACAATGGTAGTTATTGCTCAATTTTTCCCAATGGAATCTTGCGCATGCTAATTCTAAATAGGCCACATTTTCTAAATTTCTTGCTGATAATTGGCTATGTGACTTATCGTTACACATTTGTGGCAAAGGGATGAACCTGCATAGTGTAAATTGGGAAAAATTAGATAGCTCATCCATCTATGGGGCTTGTGAGGTCTCAAAGTCTGCTCAAGGAAGCTTCTTCTACCAGGTTATAGTTTTCTCCAACGGCCAGGATGTTCAAGCTTGTGGGAATTTTGTCTGACGGGTCTGCCTTAATGAACTGGGCCCTTTAATTTTTAGGTATCTCTTGTTCCCATGTACGAATTTTCCTGTTGTTTCTTCCATTAGTCACTCTTGGTTACCTTTCTCCTTTACTTGGAATTCCCCTCTACTCTTGGTCCACTTTGAACTATATGCTCTCAATCTTGTGAAGTTACGAAGAATCCTTGATCCTTCCTATGAGAATAAATTGGTCTCCCATGGTGATGCTCCTACTCTTTGTCTAACTTTTTCCTACTCTAAGATTGTTGATGACCTCTCTAATTTTCTTAATAGCCCTGTCATCATCTTTTTGACCCCTCCAAGCCCTATCTTCTTTGACATCTAGCCCATTTTCTCTAGCACTCTAACTATGTTGACCAGGAAAGGAAATTTAGTTTTTGTTGGGGACAATGACATGTACAAAGTTTGTTGATAGCAAATTGAATCCCTACAACTAGAGAATATGGACATCAAATAGAAACTTCACTAGCAGATGATATTCTTCGTCTCTCTCATGGATGAGATTTAATCTCTGAAAGACAAGATAACTCGTTAAGATGATGAAATTGATGCACTTCAGTGATAGGTAGAGGACCTAAAGCAACAAATCAAAGCAAATGAAATTCATAATATAACTAGCACTGCATATAGCTGACCCATAGGAAAAGTATAGTTGGACCTCAACAGGCCTCAAATCAAAGCTTTCTCTCCTCTTTACTAATGTTTTCTTTTTGCAAATGTGTCCTTCTAGTTGGTTAATTCTGCAAATTCTATGTATGTCAGTCTATTGTAATAGTTTGTTTTCAATATAATGTTTTTGTTACACTAATCAATAACTCCTTAGAGGACCCTCTGAAAGAAGAAGCATTATACTTGATTTTCCATGTAGTTGTTGCATCCCGGCACAGACTTTAATAGAATCCTTACTCATTTTTGTTTAAAAAAATATATGGGTGCTCCACTCCTTTCATTAGTTTTCCAACAATTTTTTATCAGAAAATAAAATACATAAATAAATTTCTTCTAGATTTAATCCGTTCCACAAATGCATGTCCCCCCACAAATACTAGTGGGGAATCAAAACGAGAGTGTTACAATAAGAGTAAACTACTCACACACATACACATATATAATTTCCAATATTTTATAACATTAAAAGTTAACAATTCACCAAATAACAATTTCCAATATTTTATAAGGTTAAAAGTTAACAATTCACCAAATAAGGAAGATGCAATTTCATTAAAAAGTAATAATTAATATACATGGTAATTTTAAATGTAGCATTTAAATCGTTTTTATGAGCAATAAAAGTAAACAAATTCATAAACATTGAGCTATTGCACTAACAAAGAGTTAAAAATGTTAGAAATGACAATTATAAAATTACAAACACAACTTTATAATCAAACATTTTTTAAGGCTTCCATTCAAGATATTTTATTATGCATTCATGTGATGCATGTGTATTGTATATTGGATTTATATTTTGAGTGTAATATGATTATGCGTATCCATGGGGTCATATTAGATGTATATTTCGTTATAAAAGAATAAATTATAATAGAATTATAGGTCTTTGTTGAAGAGTGATAATTCTAGCAAAACAGTATACAAATCATGAAGAGAGCCTACATGCTTTATAAGGCTCTAGGAATATACAGATCTATCATGAGTGCATCCATTACTTATTATTTAAGCCAAAAATTCTATGACTTTGGAACTTCCTAAAGTCCATAAAAACACAAAACTAAAAGAAATTACTCATCGACACCATCATATTATTAACTAAATAGATTTACCTAGACATCAAATGTGTTACTCTAAATTAATGATGCAAATGATACATCTCATTGGTTTTAAACTTTAAAATAAAATAAAGAGAAAATAATTATAAAACATTCCCAAATTGTTAATACTTAAAATATCAACCCCTAATGTGAATAAAAAACAATATAATAATGTATTAAAAAAAAAAAATTAATGATACAAAAAATTCCAATAGATAAAATCACAATTTTCATTATTATAATTATAATTTTATATATATTCATATTTAAAATTAACCTACAAAATTTCAGCAGAGTTAATAAACTATCTTTATAATTAACTTCAGTACAAACTTAATAAAAAATTTAGATTCAAATATTAATTAGATTATAATCTTACCTGGATGCGGGTGCTTTAATGTCATAATCAATGAAGGTTTATGTCAAGCCGGCATCTGGACCTGCAGCTGGCAAATCCGCACAGCCTCCAAAATCCTCCCGGGGATGAAAATGGATTATATATGGTACCTGCAGATCATCAAGCATTCGGAATTGAATGCGCTCCCTGTTCGAGACTCTTCGCAGGTTGTTTTATTTATGGATTCGTTGGTTGTATCAGTTGTCATTCCCATCGGGTCTCCCTTCATCAGCTTGTCTCTGTCCCTGCATCCTAGTATCACACTGGTAGCTTGGTTGCATGTCCGGTGTAAGACGTTTATTTGGTTTTCTTACCTTCGAACCTGCTCTATCTGGCCTTGCTCTTCATCTCCTTCAGGTTACTTCGTTCCCTTGACAATGATGCGTCGCCATGGTTGCTCTCGCCGTGGAGGCAGTAGTGGAAACCGTGGGCGTTCTCAGCCTGCTCCCCAGAATATTATCCCTCTGGCTTCGGTTTCCCCATCCTCTAATAATGGCAAGCCTTTCCCGCACAACTCGTTCCAAACCACCCGCTTCAAATTCCATAGTCGTCTCAACAGACCGGTTCTCTCGGCCATCATCACTATAATTTTCGCTGAGGAAGAAGCTCGGCCTAGTGTCTCTGTGCATACCTCAACTTCGCAGTCTCAGGATGATAGCGAGCTCCAGGGAGAAGATGTGGGCATTGTGTTCAATTGTGGTGAGTTGTAGGCTGAGGGGAGTGTCCCTGATGTCCTCAAGCCTCCAGAAGACAATACTCAGGATATCTCGGCTTCTGTTAATCCGGCGAACCCCCCCGATGGCAATCAGCGCTTGGCAGCTCCTCCAAGTGGCAGCGATACAGGTGCTGAGGACAATGTTGATGACTCGTGGATGGGCATTCCTTGCCGGGTGGAGAAGGATGCTCGGGACCCTCAGACAGATGCTTGATGCCTCCGGGACCTCGTCTGATGTCGCAGTTTCCCTTCTGGTTCTTTTATCCAATGTGTTGTGTTATTCTGGCTTTTGTTAATGTGTTTTGTATCAGGTCTTGGCTCGGCAAGTTTATCAGATCTTCTGTCAATATGCTTTTTATTAGGTCTTGGCTCGGCAAGTTTATCAGGCCTTTGGTCTTTCAATTTTGCATATGGTTATCCGGGCAGCACAAAAAGTATTATGGCTACAGCTCTCCTCTGACCTGTACTGTTGTTTACCATTATGGCCAATGTTTTTGTATGTATGGCTTCTGGGTCTTTTGTATCTGGTTATCTCAACCCAGGGATAGTTTGTCAGTTCTGTTGGACAGCTTCGGCTTCCTCTGAGATCTTGACCTCCATATAACTATATTTTCCTTTTATTAATAGAATTAACATTTACTTAGAAAAAAAAATTAGATTACCTAACTGTGTATCCCCAATGTTCCCTTTCCATATTACGTACTCATGTGGTTTCTCTAAGAAAGATGAATTTCTCATTTTACGTGACATTGAAAAATCATTTCGTTTGTGTGCATCTCAAATCTCTTAATGGAGGGACTTTGGGCAATTAATGACTATCACTAACATAGCATTTCATATCCAATGTCTTAAAATTATGATTTTATAATTAAATTATTTAATGGTTTTGTGTTTTGATTTTTTACAATTTTTTAATTAATTTGATTTTAAAATTTAGTAAAAATTGTTATAATTATAAATTTGAGTGGTATAATATGTATAATTTAAATGATTAAAAAGTTTTGAGAAAATTTAATTTATAAATACATCTAAAAATAAAAATTTAAATAATAAAAAATTATAATTTTACTAAAAATTATATTATAAATTTTAACTAACAAAACCAAAATATAAAAAAATTAAACTGTATAATTATTTTTTATGAAAAATAGTTTATCTTCAAATATATAATTTAGGCATACATGTCAACAACAAACTCTATAACATATTATAATATTATATATTTATAATTTAAAATTTATATTTAATAATAATTTTTATATTTCAACACAATTTTATTAAAAACCATTTATTCATATTATAATATTATATATTCATAATTTAAAAATTATATTTAATAATATTTTTTATATTTAGTTATTAGATAACTGTGACAAATTATTATATCTAAATTATTAATAAATAAAATAAAAAATTTTGAAAATATCTATAAAAAACATTATTATCCCTATTGCCCACACAGTTTTAGCCTTCAACTTATTACTTTTGGTTGACCAAAAAATTATGTGTATCTTTATCCAAAATTTCTAATGATTATAACAAAAAAATAAATTGAAAAATAATGTTTTTCCTTCCTTTCCTTGGGTTGGTTGATGTGATTGAGGCCTTATTTTCGAATTAAGGGAGAAACTTTAAGGAATACTAATGATGATGTTAGTTAATGTTTATGAAATTAAATTTTATTTAGTTTGTTTTTAAAATTTTAATTTTCTATTTAAAGTTATAAGAGTAAGAGTAATTGTAATGAGTTAAAAATTTAAGAGATTGATACGGTAATAAATATTTGAAATTATAATTTAATGTAAAAGAAAGTGTTTTTAATTTTTAATTTTTTTAGTTTAATAAATATGGCAAAAAAAATTATTCACAACATTTTAAGAATTGTCAAATGTACTATTTCACGATAGAGGTTATGTGAATTTGTTCTTATTTTAGTAATGTTTATTCTCATTTTTGTCAAAATAAAGATATATTTTTAATATTCTAGATTAGGGTTGATCACATTCTTATAATATCTTGATATTTTTATCTTCTAATTTTTTTGGAGACCATAATTTATCCGTGAATTTAGGTGCAACATTGTTTTAAATATTATTGTTATTTAATTAGTGATGGGAACTCATTTACCCTTGGGGACAATTAGATTTAGCCTACTCTTGGGGATTGTGGCTTGCCTCAAATAACCAGGCTAATTATACGAGCCATGTAAGGGACTAGCTCTAGCCTTGGAAAAGGGAGTTAGTTCTATAAAAATTATTGAGGATTCTAAGAACACCATCCAACACCTGATGTTGAACACCTCCTACTGATATGATTAAATTCAATTTTCTCAAGGGTCAAGCATCGACTTTCCTCCTTCTCAAAGTATCGAGTTTTCCATATATATATATATATATATATATATATAAAGAGCTCAATTCCCTTGTGGAATCAAGGGCTAACTAGGTGGATCACTTACACCTAGGAGCTCTTGTGGTGAATGGCTCCCTTGTTGAAGTAGCCCCTAACCTTTATTTATCACTTCTGAATAATAATTATAATTATAATTCAATTTTTTTTAAGTGGGGGCACGTGGCTCCCCTATATGCAACATGTAACAAAGCATGCAATGTAACAAACAATAGCCACCATCCACCCATAAGCATTCAAGTGATTAATTGTGCAATGATTCCATGCAGAGGATAGTTCATTTGGCATATGATGGATCTTAGGGTGAAACAATACTTGCAAGATGTCTCAAATCATTATGATGCAAAGAAACTTTCCCAGGCATTTATGGTTCAAGTTGAAAGTGTTGGAAGATGATGTCGGAGGACATATGAAGTGTGAGACTCTACTTTGCGGGGAATCACCACCTGAGATAATATTGAGCAACTCTCAACTCGCCCAGGTTCAAATTCTATTTATTTTGGGTTTTTAGCTCATATATCATGTTCCACTTGTGCACTCTAAATGTTGTCAATGGTATGGTTGAAAGCCACCTTGGACTCCCCATGTTGCATTTCTCTAGTGTCTTAAAGATTTCTTGGCTTTGGTCATCCAACAGCGAGGGAAACTAGACTTGTGCGCTATCAAGCAATTTGACAAGGTACTATGTTCTCAAGCTCCCAATTTGGATTTTGTGTTCCTCATATTTCTTTATTTGGTTTCTTTTGGCACAACTGCGTTCAAGGGAATTTTATGTTGTCAGTCAGTATTTCAATTTGAATATTTGATAATTGAGGGTTGGAGTTTCATTTTATTAATTTTATTTCCTTTGAGTGGGTTGAGTGTTGTACTCTGTGTGATTTTCTCCGTTTCTTTCTGGACCTGTTGGTCTGGTCTCTAGGTGATTTTGTTAGTGGTATCACGATTTTTTTTACTTCCCTTGATTTTGATTGGTGGGTAGCTTGTCCAATTGGTGGTGACTTGGCACATTTGGAAAATTGGTGGTTCATTACCAGCCACCCTTTGAAGAGGGCACTCTACCCCCCACATAGGGTCTTTATTTATGCCAATGATGCTGTTTTTTAATTGGGAACATGCATATTTTAAAGCAGTTCTAGAGGCAAAAGGAAGGAAGGTAGCCATGGATATATGTACTCTCATCATATTGATCACGGAGATTTCAAACAAGGTTGATCCTACTATTACCATGTTGAGTGTGGATGGAGGCCAAATCAATGAGCTATGAGTGGATGCCAATAATCTTGGGGAGAAAATTACAACTTTTCTTTCAACCTATCAGGAAGATGATTCCTTACCTCAACAATCCTCTTCTAATTTAGTGGTCCTTGCCATACCTAACCTCAACCATGTGGTAGTTGATGATGAAGTCATTATAATTGACAACTAAACTCTCTCTAGAATGTAATGAAGGCTAAACAAAAAAAATTAGCATAATCCATCATTAGAATTTACACATGTAGAAACATTTGCTATTTTGTAGAAAGGATCAGAAGATCAAGAATAAGCCTCACAGTCCTCAATTCATGGACCATGAATTTGTAACTATTTTGTACTTTCGTTGTGCTAGCCACAATTTTATCATAATATAAATTTTGATTTTATTGTAAGATATATATATATATATATATTTCTTATTTCATAGAGTGGCATCTTTCTTAACTGTCCAATGATTTAGCCAAGACTTGGTATCTTTATGACAACCTCGCTTAAGCCATGTTAGGGTAAACTTGACTTAATGAAAGAGTCAAAGTTGTTAGGCCCACAGTTGTGGTTTTGGGCACATGGTTTTGGTGGTCCATGGCGTTAGAGCTCATGTATTACATGTGATGAAGCCTTTACAAGGCTTGGGGGTTCTCCATTGTAATCTGCCTAAGTTGAGCGGAGAGATCACTTAGGCAAGCTAGGATGTTGGCCGACTTGGATGCTTTTAAGTCAAGGCATGGCCAGTTTAAGTCATGATGAATAATCGATCTACTATTCACAACTAGTTTTCTTGCAAGGATTTCCCATGTAAAATATGGTGGTCATGTGTTATTAATTGTTATGCATTTTTTTTTTTAACGAAAATGGATATAGTTTGTATTAAAAGAAATCCAAAGCCTGCTGGCTGGTTACATTTAGGAAGCCCATGAACCGGCTATCCTCAACATATAGAAAAACTGCCTTCCTAACCTTAATATTCTGAATCTTCTTAGCTCCGTTAGTCAAGCCTATTTCCCTAATTTCCCCATGCTTGTGAATACAGACAAACTGCTGAAGTAAAAGACAGTAATACATGAGAAACAGAATTAAGGGATTGGATCCCAATCTTCAACCCCGTCTCTTATCCGGGTGCCTGCAGGAAGGAGGACTGCTTTGTTGGCTTCCGCATCTGCTTCCTTATTATTCTGCCAAAGAATGTGGAAAAAATTCACCTGAAGAAAGGAACCAACTAGCTTCCTTATTCTGGCAACCACTCTTGCTAGCCGAAAGTCCCTCGGGGATGTGTTATCCACAAGAATTCGAATCAAGGATTGGGAGTCACCAAGAATATTGGCTTTCTCAATACCAAGAACCTGTAAATGCTTAAGACCCTGCAATAAAGCCATGGCCTCAGCTTGCATGTTTGTACTGTGGCCCAGGCCCCAGGCATACCTGTTCTCTATGCAGCCATTCACATTCCTGATGACACCCCCAGCCCCAGCAATTCCCGGATTGCCTTTGGCAGCCCCATCAAAAAACAAGGAAGAACTGTCACAATTATGGAGCCAAATGCGGAAATCACCCTCAGCAAGCCTGATCTGCCAGTTTTTCGTAGTTTGGAACTGTCTCTCATCCTCAGAAAACTGAAGGCCAAGCTTTCTCCCCCACGCCAGTTCTTGAGGATTTAAGTTATTTTTTCCCAGCTTCTCAAATTTCTCACCGAGAAATTCCTTGAGCAGGTCGTTGGCTTTTGACAAAACAAGGTTACCCTTCTGCGCTTTTTCTTGAAAAATTATGTGGTTACACTCAATCCATATTTGCCAAAAGATGAATTTTGGATAAACCATCCAAGCTGTCTTGAACCAGTTGTTATTGGGGAGTTTTCCGGGATAGAGATGAGCCCAATCAGCAAAGTATCCAGCAATCGATTATGGCAAACGAACAAAGGATCCCCATGAGGAAAACGCATCAGCCCAAATACTCTTGGCAAACCTGCATTCAATCAATAAATGAGTGGCATTTTCCTCATTTTCCAGACAAAGATTACATCTGGAAGGGCCCAAGAAGCCTTTCTTTTTCAGTCTATCCTTAGTTAAAATGTTGTTGTGGCACAACAGCCAGCTAAAAAAATCGATTTTTGGCACACATTTCTACCTCCAGAGTCCTTGCCAAGTCGTTGAGCAGCGAGGGACGTGGGGAATTTTCCTGAGCTATGCATAGCCTTGTGCAACAGTATAAGAACTAGTTAGAGAGCCCCAACCTCTCTTGTCTTGTTTCCTGATGCTCATCGGGCTCATTCCCTTCAGCTTAGTCAGCAGGAATGACCACGCCTGATCTAGAGCATCCAGCATTTGAGGCTTCTTCCAGCCTACCCACGAATTATCCTTCTAGCTAGAAATATCCCACAAAGTTTTGATGCCACTGTTTAACATCCAGCTTCGAAGCTCAGAGAGCTCTTGGACTTCACCAAAGGTTCTTCGCTCATGATTTTATCAGTCCAAATATTAATGAGCTTGCCATTACCCAGGATCCAATAGGAATGCTTTTGTATCAGTGGTAAGGCCTGCATGCAAAGTCTATGAATTTGAGAGCCTTTGCTGGTGTGGGTGAGGTCATCCAAGCTTCGTAGCCTCTGACCCCTAAAATATTTCTTCCATAACGCCTTTTGGGCCCAGCCCGGTTTCGGAGCTATTTGTCTCCACAGAATCTTAGCCCCCATAGCAATATTTTGAGTCCTCAGATCCTTGAAATTCAGACCTCCTTCTAGCAGAGGTTTGGCAACTTTGTCCCAACTGACAAGGGGGATCTTTCTGTCATTTTGCTTGCCTCCTTTCCAAAAGAACCTTCGAATCCATTCCTCCATCTTCTTGAGGATGCTGGAGGGAGCCAACATGGCCGAGAATTGGAAGATGGGTAGGCTAGATAGGACAGACTTAATAAGCATTGTTTTCCCTGCAAGGTTCAACCATGAGAAGCCCCAAGACTGAATTTTTTTCTTAAATTTCTCGACCATTGGGAGCCAATCTTTACTAGAGTGCCTCCTTTGGAAGATAGGAAGGCCCAAATAGATGAAGGAGTTCCAAGAGGCAGAGCCAGCGAAACCCATACATCTGGAAATTGAGGAGAGCTCGCTGTTGGAGATATTCCAGCCATAAAAATGGCATTTTCCTTCATTTAGTTTGCTGCCCGAAGTCCCACAGAAATCTTCCAACACTTTTCTGAATCTGGAGGCAGAGTATACGAAGGCAACACCCAACAAAAGAGAATCATCAGCGAACAATGCATGGTTGATATCCTTGACACCTCGAGCGATCCTAAGACCCATAATTTCTTGGTCTATCTGGCACTTTTCTAAATAAAAACTCAAAATTGAAACTTGCAAAACAAAAAGAGGAGGGGAAAGAGGATAGCTCTGGCGCAGCCCTCTAGAGGCTTTAAAGAACTTCGTTGCTCTTCCATTCACCAGAGGGGGAATCCAGGGCTCAGAGATGCAAGCCTGGACCCATCTGATAAACTCCTGACCAAACCCAAACTTGTGCATCACGCCAAAGAGAAACTTGTGACGAACTCGGTCAAACGCATTAGCAAGGTCCAGCTTGATCACCATACCTTTTTCTTTCCGTTGCAAGCTAGAATGAATCACCTCTTGCACAAGGATTATGTTGTCCACGATTTTCCGGCCCTGAACGAACCCCCCTTGGTTTTCAGGAATGATGGAGGGCAAGAGGACCTTCAATCTATTGGCAATCACTTTTGTTATGAGCTTGCAGCCAATATTGCATAATGAAATTGGACGAAACCTGTTAAAGGTGTTGGCTCCCTTCTCCTTTGGAATGAGGGCGAGAAAGGTAGAATTCGTGCTTCCTCCAATTTTCTGGCAGCTTGAGATTTGGATACCATTCTGTGCAGATCCTTCTTCACTATTTTCCAATAGACTTGAATGAATCTGGCAGTGAAGCCATCCGAACCTGAGGCTTTGTCTAGCTCCATTTCATAGAGCGCAACCTTTATCTCTTTTCTGGTGACTTTAGCTTCCAGTTGTTGATTCATATTTGAAGAGATCTTGGAGGGGACAACATCCAAGAACATAGTGTCCTGGCTCATTCCCTCGACTTCACTATATAGGTTCTCAAAGTGGGAGAAGGCAGCCCCTTTGATGCTTGTAAAGTCCTTATGGGTAACTCGATCTTCTTTTATTTCAGAAATTGTGTTGAAGGACCTTCTAGCTTGGGCTTGTTTGTGGAAGAAGGAGGTATTCCTGTCTCCCGCTTTCAACCACAGGCTATGGGATTTCTACCTCCAATATTCTTCCTCTTGCAGACAAGCTTTGTGGAATTTTTGCTGCAGATTTCCTTCTATGACTGTCGATTCCTCCATGGGTTCCTCCTCTTCCATCTGCAGTTGGTGCTTCTCGAGGGAGGCATGGGCCATCCTCCTTTCATCAGTTGGATTTGGAAGAGTTTTAGCCCAACTTTTCAAAGCAGCCTTTACTCTTCTTAATTTTTCTTCCCAAACAAAGAAAGGGGACCCTGTGACAGGCCGATTCCAACTCTCTTTAACCTTATCCATAAAGTCTGGATACCTTATCCATAGAGCATTGAATCGAAAAGGAATGGGCCCAAAATTTCTATGTGCTGAGAGTTCCAGCTTTATGGGTTTATGATCCGAAATACTGCATGGCAGGATGAGCATCCTAGCTTCTAAACCAAGGAGTAGATAGGAACTTTGAATAAGAAATCTATCTAATCTCGCAGCAATATGGCCAGGGCCAATTCTTTTATTTGACCAAGTATACTTACCTTTCAGAGGTTTGATGTCGAGCAGATCCCAATCTTGCATGATATCCTCCACCCATTCCCTCGCTGGGTCTCTTACTATGCTGCCACCTCTCTTCTCGGAGGAGCTTAGGGTTATATTCAGATCCCCTGCGATAATAATATTTCTCAACGTTTCTTCCTTAGCCATGAGTTTGATTGAGTCCCAACACTGCTTCTTTTCCCCTGCATTTACCGGCACATACACATTAAAGAGGCTAAAGGCCTCCCTTGTTTCTCGGCTTATGAGTTGCATAAGCTGCCAGTGTGTATTCTGCTTTCCATTAACCAATTCCAACTTGTCTTCATTCTAGAGAGCCCCCAGCCTTCCCGCTGCACCTCAGGCTAAGACAACCTATCCTCCACCTTTTCTCCATAGGTTCCTGCTTACTTGGAGGAAGCTCTTCTCCTCCAACTTAATCTCCTAGATTAGAAGGATATCTGGGGTTTCTATTCTAATCAAACTTCTCATTTCTTCGTCTTTTTGCTTGCTCCACAACCCCCTGCAATTCCAGGATAAAATATTCATTATTTACCTTTTTGAGAATGGGTGGCCCCTTTGGGCCCCTGTCCATGACTTCTTGTAATCTTCGGTGTCTTTGCTAGTAGCTTCTCCAACGTTAGGTGGCTGCCTTGGAGTTTTTCTTTATATGTTTCTCGCTCTCTTTTTTCTCGGTCAGTTTTCCTTCCTCTTGTCGATCTGCGGGACAATGTTTTGGAGTCTCCTATTTCTCCTTCCTCCTCAGATTCTTCCGAATCTAGGTCTTCCTCTTCCATATCTGTAGCCTTTTCCTTAGGGCTTACTGCTGTGCTCTCACCTTGCCTGGAATTTTCAAGGATCTCTTTCTCATTTGCCTCCTTTTGCTGCTGTTCTGTTTCATGCATTTCGATTGAGGTAGAGGAAAGAGGGGTGAACGCATTCTCTTGTGCCTTTGGTTGGCCACTAGAAGAAGGCTGCAGCCCTTTTCCTTTTGTAGCTCCAGGAGGGTTTGAGAGTTTAGGGTTAGCCCTTGACCTTTTGACCTACTTCCATCCTTCTTCCTTTCCTTGCACCACCTCTTCATTTTTTGTACAGTTCTTAGCAAAATGTCTATATTCCTAGCACTTGCGGCACTTGAAAGGAAGCTACTCATAGTCAAGTTTTTGCACGTGAGTCCAGCTTCCTACATTTATCTTTATAACCTCCAACAGTCCCACTTCTAGATCTACTTCGACACAAATCCGAGCGCAGTCATATTGATCCTTGGTGTTTGCACGATCTATGAATTTTCCCAGCACATTGCCTATATGTTGAAGGGAGTACCAGTTCCAACAATGCACAGGAAGATTCAGAAGCCTTACCCACACCAGAATCGTCGACGGAACATCTTCAGCTGGAT
Organism: Pinus tabuliformis; assembly: GCA_031772625.1. Taxonomy (NCBI): domain Eukaryota; kingdom Viridiplantae; phylum Streptophyta; class Pinopsida; order Pinales; family Pinaceae; genus Pinus; species Pinus tabuliformis. The sequence goes on along the minus strand of CM062807.1, from coordinate 743,888,247 downwards.
CAAAATCGGGATTCCATCTGTTCAAATAGAGACCTTGAGGACCCATAAAATACAACCCGTTCCTAAAGATTAGATCCTTATCTTCTTTTGAGATAAACTCGAACAAGAAATAACCTCGCCCTAGAAAATACGAGGTGACACTTTGCTTGATTAATGGTCTCCAGTTTCTGCAGACCCAGGCTTTTGTGGCTTTGGGAGAAGGCCAAAGGCCAGTGAACTAACCTACCAGGGCCCTTTCTGCCAGCGACAGAGCAACCTTGATCGGACCTTCCGGAGGAAGGGAGACCTCCAAAATGTTTTCCAATTTTTTAACAAACTTCGAAGCATTCAGTTTCTTCTTGGCTGGCAGTGAAGCCAGAAGAGTCTTGAATGCGACATCTTTAGCTTTGGGGGAGGACAGAAGATTGATAGGAGGAGCCTGGGACGAGCCCAGCTCATCCATGGCAGAGGGACACAAATGGGCATAGCCCTAGCGCGGCCAACTAGCCTGTAAGAGCACGAACAGCTCGCAGAGCTTGGGGAGGCGGAGGGCAGCGAATATTATTTTATGCATTTATTAATGGTTCATTTCTCTTTCATTTTTTTAGCAAGTAGTATTTGAACCAAGGAATCGTAGCCTAAAAAGGAGGTGATGGTTGCAAATTCCATCACATTGTATGTTGATTTTGAAGCTAACATATAGAATTGAGATTTTAATTGCATACATTAAGAATGCTTAAGAGGAAATAGAGGTCCAATATGGGTGATATGTAGCCATAGAAGCAAGATCTGGTTAGGAGAGCACTTGGCGTGAGAAGATGTGTATACATTAAAGGATGGCAACATAAGTATCAGATAATAATAACAAAAAAATTACTTTGAAGATGAAATTTATTGGTCTAGCCAATTGAGCTCTCCACTCAACGTAGACACATTACAATGGAGAATCCTTGAGCCTTTTAAAAGTTTCATCACATGTAATCCATGGGCCACTGAAACTATGTGCCTGAAACCACCATTATGGACCTAACAACTTTAACTCTTTCATGTAGTCAAGTTTACCGTAACAAGCCATAGGCGATTTTCACTAGAGTTTGAATCAATCTTAGGAAGCTTATAATGTTTTATGTAATTTTATCTATTATTGTTCTCTCAAAGGAGGAAAGACTTACTTTAATCAAGAAGAAAGGATATGGTGTGTTTCCTTTAATTTTGATAATATAAGACATAAAATAATTTTGGATCTTCCCTCTCTTTCTTTGCAATTCTCTATGATGTTGCAACCCCAAACTTCACAACCATATAAGATAATAGTAGTTGTGAGTGTCTCAAAAAAGAGTTTGTTTGATCCCATAGCCAAAGTTCCATTGATTTACAATTGTTTTCAAATCCATAATAAACTTTCCACCACTTATTTATCCTTTTTTGAATGTTATAATTCCAATTAATCTTATGATGAACCATCACCCAATTTGAATAATATAATAAAAACCCTTGTGATAATCAAATTTATTATAATATTTATCCATATATTTGAATCAATAAAAATATGCTAAACTACTACACAACATATTCTTCATATAAATAACCATAATCTTAAGACACAACTACCATAAAACAGTCTTGAAATTTTTGAATATCGATAAATAATATAAATGAAAACAAAAAAAACCATTTCCAAACAACAAATCAAAAATAAAAACCCAACCCATCCAAAACTAAACAACGCTCTCAAAAATTCATCTTTGTTAAATTGTAATGCTAAAAAAAATACCCCTCATTTCTCACTCTTCCCACTCTTATCCCTATTTTCATTTTTCATTCTCCCCATTGTTATCACTATTTTCATTTTTCACTCTTCTCATTGTTATCACTATTTTCACTATTTTCTTTGTTATTTAAGTCCACATTATTATTCATTTCTCACTCTTCCCATTGTTGTCACTATTTTCTGTGTTATTTAAGTCCACATTATTATTCATTAAGGACTTCACAATATTTTCAAAGTTCTGTCCATGTCATGCCCTATCAAAATAAGTTAGTTACAAACTTGTTTATTTATAAATCAATAATTATTATCAATTAGTGGTCAGATGTGAGATAAATAACCCTAAATATTATAATTTGTTTTTTTTCTTTTAAATTTTATATATATATAAAAGCATCATCCACCACGAACATCAAAAAGTTTTTTTTTTTATGATATTTTTTTATATAAATTCTTTTTTTAGGATATTTGTTTTTATATAAATTCTTCTTTGTAAAAATTACCAAATATTAGAAGATACAAGCATGCTTGATTCCACGATGAAATTGTCCCTAACTTGCCCATGGAATAAATTGAGGATCCAAAGTTTCATTTCATTTCATTGAGAAAGACAAGACGTTTATGGTATATGATCATTTGAGTGTCCACCGAAGATCCTTGCAATGTTTCTTAAAAGACACGCTACAAGTTTTTTTTGTAATGTAGCAAAGGGACAGAACATGTTTCCCTCCCTCTGTCCTTGCATGTTGCTTGTATTGTTGCCTAAGATACCAATATTGTAGGGTTCACAAAAGTTAATATGGCTTTATATTGTTTTTTTTATATTGAATAATTTGTTTTAAATTATCAAATTTCGGAAAACTTTGTTGAAAGTTAGAGCTTCATTTTATTATTGGAAATTTTGATAATGAAATTTTGTTTGAGAGGATTTGGCTTGATTTTGACTTATTTTAAGATGATCTAAATTGTCAAAATTCAACAAAAAGAGTAAAGAGGATGGAATTTTGTCTTACTAAAAAATAATTTTTTTAATCAAAAAATGAGTTAATTTGAAAACTTTTTATACAATTTTGTTAGTGTGAGATGGAGCCAAAGGTGATCTAATGAGTGTTGGATGCTTCACACCACACTCTCCACACCCTTTCAATTGAGTTTGGAGAGGAGCAAGGATGGAACCATCTCCCTCGCCTTTCTTAGTAAGCACTAATGTAACCATGTCCACGTGTGAAAGACCTATGGTGAAGAATGGAGGATTGAGGATTATATTCATTGATAAATATAATAGTTTTGTGAGGTGGCATATGAGGATGATGGAGGACAAACTGGGATTTGTCATGTGGAAAATGAAATAAACAACAAGGAGAGTAGCAATTATATGAAGTTTAGGGAAGATGGAGAGACCATGAAGATTAAAAGGCTAACCATCAAAAACTAAGTTATAGCAACAAAGGGAATAAATACAAATGAACAAGGAAGACCAAGGAGCTCTAGAAGAAGAAGAATAACCATTGAAGTTATGAGAGATTTTGTGTGGTTGTCATGGTCTATATGTTAGCATTGTAGAGTTGTAGAGTAGATCTAGGAATATAATAGGTAATGTTAATGAATAAATGGCTAAGAACCAAAAACTAAGAGTATGGAAGAAGGTTGAGAGAATATGTTTGAATGATATATTACTTCCACTATTATTAATGATTGAGAATTTAATGTTTTTTTCTCATAATCCTATAAAGTTGATTTTATTTTTATGATATGTTACCTATATTTTAATTTTGAAGTGTGAGTTTTCAATTGTGTGGCTTTGAAATTTGGTTTTAGTTGTCACTCACTTCATAACATGGTATTATAGTTGGTAATAAAATTAGGAGGATAAGGAAGAGGCAATGTACATATGAGAAGAAAATACCAAGGGAAAAAAGAAGAAGATGCAATGAAGAAGATCGTGCTTGAAGAGATAAATGAAACTACTGAGATGATGAAGAAGAGAGGATAGTTACAAAGGTCGAAGATAAAGACTTCTAAAAGGAGCTCAAGATGTCAAGATATGAGATATGTAGAGAAGTTACTAAACATGGACATGAAGATTGTTGTTGACAATATGTTGGAGAGAGAGAGAGAGAGAGATGTCTATAAGATAAATTGTGGGAGAAAAGCATCGAATTGAAGATGTGTTCCATGAGAAAATGACCACTTCTAAGAGTTAGGCCCGATTCTAATAATTTTGAGGTAGAGGAATATGTCAACGAATTGGAAAATGTGAGGTAGCTTGTGTAATAATTAAGCCTAAGAGAAATATGGTGTAGCATTTTGAGTGAGGACTACATGTTATGTGTTTTCAATCAAAAGAGGCTAGCTACACCATGGCACCCAAATACAATTGAGTCTCTAAGGAGATGTCACTCTTTTTAGATGATGAGTGATCATGTGGTAGAGAAAAACACTTAACAATTATGAAAGTGGGAAACACAACAAAAGAGAATGCTAGTATGGGAGTATTAATTCCCATGATATATCATATTAGTGTGTCAATTACAAGTAGAGAGTGTGTTCAAGAATAGGATGTCAAGTTGCAAAGGTGATTTTTAATTTTGATTGAGCCTTGTAAGAATAAGGGCATGCTTTTAATACCATGGGGAGTTTGGAGCATTGGCATCCCCGCAATTCGATGACGCCCCTTGGAGAGCCAAGATGAAGTAGAGGTTAGTATACTTTGAGAAGAAGATCATTAAATAGAGTAAGAAGACAACTATAGGATTGACATGAAGTGGTAGAGTGGGTAATGAGATGGTGTCACTATGAGTTGGATAGCATAGTGATGTGGAAAATGTTGATTGGTGAAGTGGAGGTGTGGTAGAAATATAGTGGAAGAAGAGTTGGTGATGTAGAGCAATAGAGTGGATGGTAATGTAGAGAAAGTGAAGTCATGAGAAGGTTGAGAAAGGGGATGATTTCTCACAATCCTAGATTTTGCATCCTTAGCAGAGTAGTATGGGTTAGATCAAGGTGGAATGTTTAATTCTAGTGTAACAAAGTCTTTAAATGTGTAGTAGCAATATATTGACCCATAGTTGGTGGGATGATGAGAGGTGGCAAAGAGGTGAAGTCAACTATGGAAGAAAAATAGGTACAAAGGTAATAATGTGGAAATGCATGATAGAGTATACATAGATGAGATGCTAAAAGGTGGTGACATAGATAAGTGAATAGGTGTGAAAACATAGGACTTAGTGGAAAGTTAAGTAGTAATAAGGCATTGAAATGAAAAACGCATTGGGGAAGAGGTTGATGTGCAGCAAAGGTAGAGCTAATGCAAAGGAAGTTTGAGTGTTTAGCATCCCCACCCTAAACATCCATTTGATTAGGTTTTGGGGTGGATAAATGATTGGGTGGAGGTTAGAAAAAAATAAACTAATATCCTCTACATTCTTTTGAGAATCTAGAAATACATAGAACACTAGTGGACAAACAAGCACACCGAAAGAAACTTGTGAGGTATATGAAATAAGGACCCAAAGTTATATTAACTAATAAGCATGGTAGGTCTATGTGTTATCATACAAGGATGATGGAGGACGAACTAAGAGGTGTAATGTGGAGGATGAGATGAAAACCAAAGAGAGTATGGACAATAAGTAAATAAATAAAAGTGATAAGAGATTACTAAAGAACTCACAAAGAAGAACAAAAGAAGTTTAAGGCATGATATCCCTTGTGTGGATGCAATGGTCCATGCCTTGACAAGGTAGAGTTCCTGAGCATATATGAAAATATAGTAGGTAGTGTTGATGAATAAACCATCAAAAGACACAAAATGAGAGTTTCAAAGGAAAAAGCCTATGTTTGTGTGATATACTCTTTAAGAAGATTCTTTTCGGTAGAAATCACATAAGAGAAAAAATTTCCGACATGTTTCAAACCAGCTAGTGTGGTTCATGTTATATTATTAATGAGTGAGAATTAATGTTTTACTGCTAGAATCCCCTAAAGTTTAATATTATATGTGGATGTGGTTGTATTTTTTTATTGTGAGGGTGTGCATTTCTCAATTATGTGGCTTTGATACATAGTCATTGGGTTATCTTTCACTACAATGCCTTGTATTGTGAATGGTTTATTTCTATCAATGTAGAAATGGTTAAGAGATGTGAATTATCATAACATATGTTTATTAAACATATATGATATAAAAAATTAAAAGTAGTGTATATCTTGAGTAATAATTATCCCAAAAGCATGGTAACCATTATTAAAAGAATGCATATCTATAAAATATCATTCTCAATCCAATAGTAATGTGTTATAAGTTAAAATCCATGTGAATATTTTTGTAATTATGAGCCTTATGATCACTAACACCAATAGCATTACTATTAACAACACCAATACTAATAATAGTTGCCTCATATACAATGCCCTTATAATTTCCATCTATTGGGGCATCATCGCCACCATTAACACCAACACTTACAGGGGAATTTTCACCACCCTCAATGTCCCCACCTATTGGACCATTTCCATTGCTCTCAACATGACCACACTAAGAGATGTGGAGCATTGGACATGGTGTTCCCTTTGGAATATTGCACGCTATATAGTATAGCATGAGATATCTTTTGAAAAACAAACAACCCTTGATGGCATACCTCTTCTTGGGTGCATTTATGCTCCTATGATCCAGATGAGCATTTGAGAGGGAAACACCTCCTCCTTTTTTTTAAATTCCATAGTGCATCATATAATATTAGATGAACTAGACAACACAATAACATACATGTGACATTAAATGCAAATCAAGGATATTGGAACTAGTTCACTGTAAGAGTTGTGGACTAGCTGTTAGGGTAAGTTTGAGGTCTAAATGGGCCTACTAAGGAAAGAATAAAACAATAGAAAATAATAAAATAATAGTTATGATTTTTTAAAGGAAAAGAAGGAAGCCTACTTTTTAAATTGTATTTTTCAACTTATCTCCTTATATCCTTACTCAAATTCAAGTGTAGGCAATCATCAGATGCAAAATTAGATTTTGCATCTAATGAGCACCCAGTATGCATAATTTTGGGTAGACTCACACCTAAAAAAAATTGAAAATAAATAAATAAATAAAAATTTACTATTTGGATGTAAAAACTAATTCCACATCCAACAAGTCCCCGCACTTGAAATTTGAGTAAATGAATAAGGAGATAAGTCAAAAATACGATTAAAGAAATTAGTCTTCTTCTTTTTCCTCCAAAAATATTTACCCCGAGGGATTCATCATCATCTTGAATCTTATTGATTTTTTTTAATTTTATTTTCTTAATACAATTTTCATTTCGACGCCCAATTTTTACCTCAAAATTCCCCCAAGGCATGTTATACCTACCCTAGGATGATATAAAGGTCATCTATATCATCCATATGATGACTCATATATATTGGAAGTCCTCCTTTGGATGGAATTTCCATGGTTCAAAACATATAAAGTTAATCAATATCATTTATGTGATGACTCATATATGTTGAAACTCCTCATTTGAATTTCCTTTCCATGGTTCAAACATGTGATTTTAGCTTACCTTAATGTTTAGTGCTAGGGGAGGATATCCCTAGCCTAAATTTTAGTTCTTTTATCCTTTGTCCCATGCTCTTGCCTTAATGAATTACTTAACCACCTCATTAGGTCTTTTTGTAGTTGGCAAGATCGATTTAGGTTTGTACACGAAATGTTGATAATTAGTTAGAGAATACTCTTTGCATCCACAAGCACAATTGGGCATGCTTATTTTATAAGTTTGCTTTAATAAAATTCACTTATTATTTGGATGGTTTGAGCACGCAACCTAATCTACATATTTTTATGTTTGTACAACATCCATGACTCAATGCTTACAAATGCCTACAAATAAAGGGTTGGTTTTCATAGTTATATCAATAGTTTTCCTTGAATACCTACAATTTGAATGATCAGCACTCATAATCTAACCATTAGAAATATTATGTCTTCATATTTATGTGCAACGACTAGTAACAACATCAAACACTACCAAATTTATTTATACTACTTTTGTGTTTTTATTAGGGGTGTCTCTTTCACATATTAAAACTTATATGGGCACTTTCCAAGCTTTCATATGTGTCCTTTACTACCAACTTGTCAAATATCACTCATGAATTTATAATCTATTTTCCCCTGACATTATAAAAATTCTATCTTTGTCATTCCTTCAGCCATTAAAGGCTTCTTACTATTGGCATCAACTCCTTGCTAGTTTGGTCAAATATGACTCATGAATTTATAATCTATTTTCCCCTAACATTATAAAAATTCTATCTTTGTCATTCCATCAGCCATTAAAGGCTTCTTACTATTGGCATCAACTCCTTGCTAGTTTGGATTCTCTTTCCTTGCTTGATTGGTTGCATCTTGTGGCGTCATGGTCATGTCATGGTCCATCTCTTAATTAAATGAACCTTCATTTTTTACTTGAAGTAACCTTGAACATAACCTACATAAGAGGACGGTAATTTGAAAGATCTTAATCTTTCTTAAGTGCTTATTTTTTATCTCTTCCGTAAGCCCAACCAAATGGAATTACATTTAAGTTAAATAGATTAGACTAAATACACACCTAATTAAATGTTTCATCCAAGTAAGAGGTAAATCAAACTTAAGTTTCCTTTCCCACTTAAATAATGGAAATCCAAATTACAAAATAAGATTATTAATGATTGTTCGTTGTTATCTTCATTAATTTTAAAAGGGGTCAATTAGGATACATATACTACCCTAGTATCATGCTTTAATGCATGTTCTTCATTCTAGTAGATTTAACTAAGTAAATCAAATCAAGTGAAGTGATCAATAAAACTTGTTTATTTCCAACAATTTATTTCATGGTTAATTTGCAATTCTTTTTACTGCACATTTAAACCTAATAAATATGTTTAAAACAAATCAATCGTCCATAATGTTATGTTTTATTAACCAAGATTCATTTCCTATAGTTATATAGTCTTCTACCTTGTTTTCTTAATATTCCCGAATGAAATCTAATATTTATAATTCAAATAATCCTTTTGGAATTGTTTTGTATTACCTCTTATGTTTAAAATAATAAGTTTTCCGCTATGAAAACCACCTCCTTTTATAGAAAACTTGTTGGTTTTGTTCCTTATAAGGTTTATGACCTCAAAGGAAATTTGTTGTTTTTTTGCTTTATGAGATTTATGACCTATCTCTTTCCACAAAGAACTTCATAATTTTGTGCTCTCCTCCATCATTAATGGATATTATACGCTTGGACTTAACCTTTGCATTAATACTATTTCTTATAGGTTATTTTTCAAAATTATAAAGATAATTGTTTTCTATTTTGTCCCGATTTTAATCATATTATTTTTTGACTTGATATGTTGAAGTAATTTAAACGAGGCCTAAAATCAAATTGGATGAAACCTTTTTGTAATAGTATTAATATTATGAATAATTATAATAATTATGATTATTTTTAAAATGATTTAAATATTTTGTTTTTAAAAAATTATTATACTTAGGGGTGGTAGGAGGGGTGAGTATTATATGATCTCGTAGAAGCAAAAGTAGTAGCATATTCATGGGCCCTTGGATGTATGTCAAACAACCTAGCTGAAGCTTAAGTCCTTCTTCAAGGGATTCACTTTACCAAATAATATCATATCACCTCTCTCAATACATTGTTGGGGGAGTTTCCTCTACATTCAATACATGGTGAGAGGTTCTTTTCCAAAAGATAAAGCATTAGACAATCTAATGAAATGATTTCAGAAAATAGTGGAAGGAATAACGTCAACGTCATATTTACATGTGCTTCATGAACATAATAAGGTGGTAGATAAATATGCTAATGAAGGGTGCAACCTAGGAATGGGTGACTTGATCATAAATGAACAACTCAGGTTCTCCCAAATCCCATAAGACTCACAACTATGTATTTTAAAAAAGAGACAAATCCTATGAGTCATAACCATAGGAAGGCATGTATTAAAAAAGAAATTGGAGGACCTGAAGGAAACATAGCCACCCCTTGGGAGGATAATCATGCATGTAACAGAGAATATACACCAACTCATCGCATTCAACCTCACAAAGCACCTCAAAAGCTATGGTACAAAGAGAGTTTACACTTTATACCAAGTACATTACAAATAAAACCCAAGTCTTTTGGCTTTGTGTCAAGTCGAGCTATGGTCTCATTATGAAGGGAGATGGGAAGGTTGTGACCCATAGGTGTGGGATTAATAGAAAGAGAATGCCACCTCTCTTTACACATGAGTGTAGTGAATTAAGGGGGAATATAAGGCAAGCAAGAGGAATCTATGGTGACAAGCAGTAATTTTCCTTAGAACGGGGAATTTTTTTAAGGAGACCATTATATGTTCTTATACATGGGATATGGAAGCCATCCTCTTGATTAGGGAAGAGACCAAGTCCTTCTCAGCCTAAGTAAGCTTGTGTGCAGAGGTGTGGAATAATTAGTGTCGAGGAAGATAAAATGTAGCCAGTAAAGACGAGTGATGAAGGTGGTGTGTTGGGTGGAAAGTGTTAATAGTTATTCTTGGGTGGAGTTGTTAATTATGTCTGGATTGGAGCACAGTTTGTGAAAAATTGTGGGAAGATAAATAGGGAGGTGGTGATTGGTTTCAGTCACAAACCCAAGGAGAAAGTGAACTTCAATACTTATGTTTTGTATGCAAAGGTGCAACTAAAGAATGGAGAGGAAATAGGAAGTGGAATCCTTTCAGAAACAAGGGAATAATGAATGATAAATTAATGAAGAGGATAAACTAGTTCACTGAGAGAATGGATGCTCTTCAACTTGATTTTCTCACTTTGAACAGAAGTGCAATGAGAACCTGACTACTGCAATATGTCTCATGGAAAAGCAATACAAGTTGGAAATATGTTTGGCTAAACAAGATGGTGATTCAGATGTGTGGCAGTGACAAAATGCGGACATGAAACAAACAATCGAGGTGCTTACGATACAAGTGAATAACTTGGAGGATTGTCAAAATGATTCTACCAGCTCTAGTGCTCCTTATGTTCAACGACCTGACTTAAATGAGAGCCTGCCGAGGAAGTGTGTAGGCTCATCTACATAAAATACTAAGTATTTAAAGTGATCTATGAATTGTAAATTTTGTCTTTTGGGTGGCAAGTTTTGTAAGTAATATACCTACAAAACTCCCTTTTTCCCTACAGCATGAAGTATCTATTGAAAATTTTATAGTTTTGGTAAATATCACACAGATAAGAAAATAATACTAGACACATAGCCATGTATCTCCAGGTGAAAATGCTAAGAGATGGACACAAATTTTAATACAAATAATATTCTCATTCTAGTAAAAAAATTAGTATAATTTTATTTTAAAATCACTTTTTATTATCTTAATAGGCATGCTTTTTTTGGAATAGGGGTTTCATAATTTTAATTTAATTAACAATAAATTAAGTAGATGGTAGAGATTTAGCCTCCAAGGAATATAGTAGCATACATAAATCAAAGGTTGAGATTTATCTCCAAAGTAGTATGTCATTTTTTTCCTTTTAATTAAATTGACTAATTAAAATTTGTCATATGGACAAGTGTCATATGAAATGAATTATGGTTTTTTGGGCATGTGGTATTGATAATCCACAATATTGGCCCATGGTATTGTAACAAAACTCATTTATAGATTAAGAAACTCTATGGTAAAGTGGAGGTAAATCTCTATGGTTAACGGTTTTTTATATATATATAAATATATAATTTATATATTAATTTATTTTACTATAAATTTTCAACAATATTAAGTTTTATAATTTTTTTAATTATAGCAATTATAATAATTATTTTGATTTTTTTTATAGATTGATATATATTTACATATTTAATTTATATGATTATATTTTTTCTTAAATATATATTTATATTTAAATAATCGTTAGTTGAAATCATAAATATATCTAAAATATACGATTAATTAAAACAAATATATCTAAAATATACGATTAATTAAAGTTTTAATTGAAATAATAAACTTTATAAGATTATAATATTATTATGTTTAAAATTATATGCCTTTTGATCATGAGATTCATGGAATGTGAGGAAGGAGAGAACGATATGCAATATTATAAACTTTATATATGTGCACAAATTTTCAAGATTTATTTCTTTATACAAAATTATTGAAATAATAAACTTTATAAGATTATATTATTACTATTTTTAAAATTGTATGCCTTTCGATCATGAGATTCATTGGATGTGAGCAAGGAGAGAACGATATGCAATATTATAAACTTTTATATAGGTGCTCAAATTTTCAAGATTTAATTTTTTATATAAAATTATAATTATATATATATGAATGAGTTGTATAGATTTATAATTTATATATATATATATATATATCGGGTAAGTTAAAGATGGTATTGTTTTAGAAAATTAAAATATAATTGTATATTAGTTTTAGTTTATAACTAATTAAAGTTAAAGAAGGTGGTCTTAATTTCTTATAAGGGAAACTAGATTTGTTGGTCATTTTCTGAATACTAGTTATAAATAAATAAAAGTGTTTGAAAGTTTATTATAACAACAACATAAAAACCAAAAATAGAAGCCATTTTGAAGAACCTTAACTTAAGGATTTGACGAAGTCATGGGTGCTAGATCTTTACCATTGGAATCAGGTGGAGCAGGTGGCTTAAGCTCACATTGGAAGTGGCCTTCTAAGTGTGTGAGTCGAGCATCAAGGCTTTCCAAACATCTTGGCCTGATGATGAACCACACTGGATGGTTCGAAATTCGTCAACAAAACTGTGATCATGTGATTTTTACCAAATTTTTTCTTAATTTTCATAATATGGGTCACAAAAGCTTAAATTCAATTATCTCTTACCATGTTTGAGATCGTTCAATACAGAAAAAATGTTATAATGTTCATCTTGTTTTTCCTTTAAAACTCTGTTGAGAAGGGTTTTAAGTTTCCAATGGAGAGTATTTGAGTTTAAGTATTGCTTCCTTCGTCCCCTAGTATGCTAAGGGTCAAGAACCTAGGAGGAAACCTCTCTAAAAATATAAGAATCTGAGAAAACAAGACGGTCATCCAAAAGTTGGGTTTCAAGGTGATGGATTTAAGCTCTAATTTCAAGGGGGACAACAGCGCGGTAAATTTTTGTAGCCTCACTGGCTTGGGCCTAGGCTCTACTTCTAGTGTGGAATCCTTGACCACCCCCATCTCCATGGTTATCTCGCCCTCCTCAATGGCTCCACATGCGCTATCAAGGATGAGAGCTCATTTTGAACTCAATTGTGGAATAATAATTTGCAAACTAGAGACCATGGACACAGGGGTATACATCCAAGAAATACAAAGCCTTGAGTCAAGGTAGGATATAAACCAAGCTAAAATGAGAGGTCAGATAAAAAAGCAACATTGGATAATGGGGAAGAGAGTCCAATAGATAATTCAAGACTAAGACCATAAACCTAGAACTTTGGTGACATAGAAAATTAGCACTAACAACATTGGGCACACAAAGAATTCCAGTTTCCCTATCAAAAGAACCAACAAATGAAACAAGCATGATAGAGGGAGTCACTTGAATAAACACAATGCCCACCATTGAACTCGAATTAGGACATGTACCAAAGGATGCCACCTCGAATTTGGAAAAAAATGAAGTAGTCCCTACTACACCAATAGTATGTTGGAACCATTTTGCATGTCTCTGCCTTAGACACCTCCAACTCTAAATAAAAATTTCCCTTAGGATACCAATGTCACAATTGTTGTTGTGTCTCTCCCTTGAGACTGTAATAATCGCCTAACAAAGCTTCCTTACCACCCTCAGACCTATAGCAATGAGCGGCACGTAGTTTACAAAAAGTAGAGTGTATCTCATGATGTTAACAAGGAAACTCTCTGTCCATAGAACTTTTTGCACCGAAGAGTGCAATCTCACCTTGACTACCACCTTCAACCTCAACCCTCTGGAGACGAAATCCACAACAAAAATAATAGTTTTCATCTCTCCTGCTTTGACAAATCGACACATACAAAATGCATGTGGGGGGAAGGACACATTGGTCCCCTCTTAATCACCACTTAAGGCAGTGGGGTGGCAGGCTTGCCCCCAACAACCTGTTCATCACCATTAATCACCCAATCATAGAAACATATAAACATAATTTTTAAATATCTTATATCATTATATTCAAATTTTCAATTAAAGTAAAATTATATTGATATTACTTTTTTATTAATAAACTACTAAAAAATAAATATTCAATTATCATAATAATAAATTTTCCATAAAATATAGTTATGTTCAAAACTTTTATCAAATTTATAACATGTGTTGTTGTTGCTTAGTACCGTCCTCTTATGCAAAAAGATAGAAGTTCCCCTCATTCCCATGCATAAAGATCTTAATTTTTTTTAATTATTAAAACTTGTGATTTGCAAGGTTCCATTTTGCAGGCGACATTATAATAGTTTAGATCTTCTTCAAATTTTGAATTTAAGTTTCTATGTCAAAATACTAAAACAACTTTTCAAAATATTAAAACAAATAGACTTATTAAAGTTTTTAAGTAGAGAGATTTTTATAGTTGAATTCACAAAGTTAAGATTCAAAAGTGTTTAGTTAAAACAATCAAATTTGTATTTTGCATTAAAACCATTTATAACAAAAATTTCCACAACAAATGGCATCAATTGGCTTTTTTTTATTGTCTATATTTAATAATATAACTAATGCGTCTTCAAATGCATATATATAACTAATGCATCTCCAAATGCATATAAATATTTACATTGCATTATTTGACAACTTGATATTTCAAGACCTTATATTACTCTTACACAAGTTGCCCATAAAATCAAGCATGGTATTAAAGGTAGGTAAAAATGTTTGAAAGAAAAATATTATATAATATTAAAGAAACACATAATTAATTATGAAAAGACATGTTGACTTAGGGGCATACCAAAAAACTATAAAGAGTTATAATGGTGAGGACATTGTTTTTTCTTACCTATGCATTATATTATTTTGAAATATGTTGTTAATAAAAGAATAATTAATTTTTAGGCATTTTATATTTTTATGAAAAAAACAATAGAAAAATATTTATAATTACCGGGAGACTTTAAGTTATTAATAGATTAGATAGACAATAAATGTAAAATTGAGACTATAATATCAGTTCCAATTAGAAATCAATTTATGAAGGTAAAAAGCAATTCCGATGATATATATATATATATATATATATATATATATATATAATTCAACTCAAATGTTGATCATTAATCTAAAGAAGTTGTATTAATGTAGGAAATGACTCAAATGCAGCAAGAGTTTAAAGGAAGAACTTAGATTGCATTTTCAAAAATATCTCTATATTGATATAGGAAGTGATAGAATATCGTAAATGTGTTTATTGGATTTTTTGTAGTTGTTGCAATAATGTTGGAGTCCTAATAGTTAGACTTAAAAGATATTTTGTTAAAGATTTCCCATTATATTCTAGGAATATTTTATTTTATTAGTGACATAATAATTTTAGATGTTTGTTTTATATTAAATAGATTATATATGACAATATTCTATATAAAGGTAAATCTATATATAAAGTGATTATATATATATATATATTAAACCACCAAAAAATCATAAAATAAAAATGTGATTGTTAAAAGTTTTCAAAAATCTTGCAAATTATTTTCTAAAGTTACACATTAATTAAAAGTCAAACATGAGTTTGACACATTTACATATAAATGAAATTTTCATATAAAATTGACATTTCATGTCTATTGTTTTTCATAAATATTAAGATTTGATGTGTGTATTTTTTTCATAAATATTGAGATTTTTTATGTGTGTACTATTATGACACTTGGTAGAATATAGAATTTTTTTTATTTTTTTTAAATACATTTTTTTCTTGACAAATTTTATTTAGAACCCCATAAAATTAGTCATTTCATCAATATAAGCCTATAAAAAAATAGAAATTCAAATTTCAAAAAATATTTTTAATTTTCAAAATATTCATTTTAATAATTATTTTTTTCAAAAATTTAATAAACTTTATAAAATCTTTTTACAATTTTCAAAATAATTGAAATTCAAATCATTTTAACTATAAAATGATTTCAATATAACTTTCCTATTGACAAGTATAATAAAGTTAAATATCTTTCATTTTAAAATTAACATCCTTAAAACAAAAAAACAAAAACAAACCTCTTTTATAGAAAAGTCCAACTTTTATTTTAATATCAAAAATACTAATTTCATTTTTAATTTATTTTTAAAAAACAAACGTTTTCATTTAAAAAAAAAAACAAAATTCCTCACATATAACTAAAAACTTACTTTCTTCCATTATTAATAATATTATTTAAATAAAAAATTATATATTTGTTTTCTCCAAATTAATATATAAATATAAGCATCATTATTAAAACTCTAATGATCCATTTTCCTTTTGATTATGGATAATTTTTTATGATAATTTTCAATATAATTAAAAAATCATTTGAAAATTTTTCATGGTCTTATTGTGATGTTACAATATATAATTAATTGACATGGGGATAACAACCTCACCCATATGGAGTATGATGTTGGTGCGAAAGCCATTTGGGTAACTATAACTACCTTTAGCAGCCTGGGGTATATGCTGCATGTTCTCGGCACTATTAAGTGTGAGGCCAGGAGGGTGATGTATCTATTTCTATTACCATGGCAGTTACTGCACACTAGGTGGTGGACAATTGCTTTGAAAATGTGTGGTTTATTCAATTGTATGTTGAACAATGCCATGAAAATAAATGAAACTCTTAGAGATCCCAAACCGTTGTTATTCCACACTGACACTCCACAAGAACCGCAATAGTTACTATGGATTTTACGTGTTGTGGGCCAAATGTTAAATCACTGGCATCTTGGTACTAATTACTATAACTAATATATTTCACTACCCAACTTAAAAAGTTGCTGCAATTATTTTTATAATTAATGAAGGTTGATTTACTAATTTAATTTGGTTTGTATATTCAAGGTCACTCACTACCTTGATAAGAATTTGATTGTACTCACTAATTTTACAAATCAGTTTCACCAAAAGATGGAGATAGACAAGGCCATAAAAGCATTTATGAATAAATTACAGTGACAAGAAGACATCTAGAATGTTGCTTGCATACATTTTTAGTGGTGAATTGCAATATATTTTATTTAATGAAAAGTATTATTAAT
Organism: Pinus tabuliformis; assembly: GCA_031772625.1. Taxonomy (NCBI): domain Eukaryota; kingdom Viridiplantae; phylum Streptophyta; class Pinopsida; order Pinales; family Pinaceae; genus Pinus; species Pinus tabuliformis. The sequence continues at coordinate 743,871,211 of CM062807.1, read as the reverse complement.
ATTATTTTATTTAAATCATGTTGTCTCTGCATTTTGTAGTCTCTAGTTTTGATTTTTATTTTACAATTGTTTGTTTATACGATTTAATGGGTCATTCATGTCTAGACAAAACTTACAAATATCTCTGCTTAATTAAGTTATATGAATATTATTTAATAAATAAAAATGTGTTATACATTAATTTTGTATTAATTTCAACCACTAAATATTTGCGTTGTATACAAAAAAAAATGGTAACATAATTACACCATAGTGTTACTCATGACGATAATTCGCAAGAACTACAATGGTTTAGTATTTGCAATTCTAATTTTCATTTTGACGGCTAATTACAAGGAATAGCTATGAATGACGACTTAGGTAGCATTAGACATAAAGTTGAGGGAGAATGCTTAAACACACGAATTAGAATCGTTTAATGCCTGCAATTATGGTTTTCTTTTTTTCCTTCATGTTAGAGGGAGTTTCTAAGGATGACGACTTAGGCAACATGAAATGTAAAGTTGAGGGAAAATGCCTAAACAAGGAGGCAATGAAAATTTTGCATTTTTCAACGAAATAACATTGAACAAATCCATAACAACATATATTTTAAGTGGTATAGTGGGTCAAATGTTGAATTGGTAGCCTAGCACTTATTAATATAATTAATCTATGTCAATGCCCAATGTAAGAAATTGTTAAATCATCTTTGTAATTAATCTATGTCAATTTCCAATGTAAGAAATTGCTAAATCATCTTTATAATTAATCTATGTCAATGCCCAATGTAAAAAATTGCTAAATCATCATTATAATTAGTGAACATTGATTTATTGATATAGCTTGGTTTGTATGTTCAGTCTCACTCACTACAACATTGGGAGGCAAATAGAAGATGGGATCCTATCAGCTTGTTCGGACCTAGGATGATATTGTACTCAATCATTTTCACCCAAAGCTGAAAATAGATAAGGCTAGAAAAGCATTCCTAAACAAAATATAAGAGAGGGGAGCACAAATTTTAAGTAGTGGTTTGTAATATATTATATTTAATGAAAAATATTATCAATATTATTTTATTTACTTCATGTTTTGCTTTCATTTTGTCAAATATAACCTTGATTTTTATTCTAAAATTGTCTTTTCATATTTTAAAATTGTCTCTTCATATGATACAATGGGTTCATCATGTCTAGACATAACTTAAAAATATTTATGTTTTAGTAAATTATATATTATTAGGTATTATTCAACTTACAAATTCATTTTGTATTAATGTCAACGATTAAATACACAAATTTCAAAACAAAGGAAATGATAGCATAATTATAAAATAATATTAATAATAATAATTGATGATAGAAATAATTATAATTTTATTTATTTTTACCAATTGTATAATATCAATAATTAATATATATGAGATAAAATGAATACATTACGTTATGATAGCTTCAATACCTAATTCAATATTCATAGTTGACAATTATTCATAGTTGACAATTATTCATATTGACTTAATTCAATCATCTTCTATATACGAGATGAATAAATCATATTTTTCTTATTTTCTAAATAAATCATGTTTTTCTTATTTTCATTAAAATTTACAAGATGAGTAAATCATGTTTTTCTGTTTTTATTATTTTCATTATTTATGTTATAACAAAAAAACATTTTATACTTATTCATCTTAAATTTAATTATTCATAATTATTTATTATGTATTTTATAATTTTCCTAACAAAAACTAAACTACCCCATAACACTTATTATAATAATACTTTAATAAAATTTATATATCTTTTATACGATTCTTTATTACATTATAATAATTTTATAATGGCAACTACCATACAACACTTATTATAATAAAATTTATATATTTTTGTAAGATTCTTTATTACATTATAATAATTTTTATAATGTAAAGTGAGAATGTGTTTAAGTACAACATGTTAAAGAAAACAATTTGACATAATAATCATTTCCATGTTAAAATGACCCTTCTTAAAATATAATATGGAAAACGGGACTTGTTAAAGTGAACAATTTGACATAACAACCATCCCCATGTTCTTAACATGGTAAAGTGACCCTACTTAAGATATAACATGGAAAAGGGACTTGTTAAATATAGAAAGATTCATTACGTGTACATTAAAACCATTCACAATATTTTATGTTTGGTACTATTTTTTTTTTATATAAAGAGAAAGAAAAGTGAGGGGTTTCATAAAGTAAAGTTATTTTAATTTTTAATTTAATATATATATATATATATATATATATATATATATATATATATATAATAAATTAAATAATAAATAAATAAAATAATATTAGGTTGATGACTAAAATATAGGGTTAGATATTATTTTTAACAATGAAGTAAAAGTTTTAACCATTTATTAATTATTTTAAAATATAGAGTTAGATATTATTTTTAACAATGAAGTAAAAGTTTTAATAATTTATTTATTATTTTAATGACATGTGGTTAAAAGAATTATATATAGAAAAATAAGTCAGCATTCTCTTTAATTTAAAGTTTCAAATTTGTTTTGAAAAACTTAATAAGCTTATAAAATGGAAAACGTTACATATTTTCGATTCAGACATGTGTGGACTAAGAGATAGAGTATTTTTTTTCTTTTCATTGATTATGGTTCTTTAAAATTGAGGCAATAAAACTCATAGATGAGGTCATTGTACACATCAAAGACAGGGGCCTTGCACCATTTATTTGTCATGTCACTTGCAAGTGGTATGCATGGTATTAAATTCTCTTACCTATTTGGCTCCCTTTTTTTCCTTATCCGGGTGGTGGTTCTTACAACTAACATATTTTTATCCATCCTCTTTTGTGTGTGTTATCATAACTTGGTATAAGGTCAAAGTTTGTCTTGTTGGACATGAGAAATAAGGAGAGATTGTTGAGATGGACACCATGTTTCATTGCATGTGAAAAACGTTGCGAAGTCTTTGGGCATGACCACTTCCTCTATTTAGTATAGGAAAGGTAGGAGAAGGTCACCTAATAGAAGAGCTCAGATTCTCGACTCATGCTCTCTTTAACCTAATGGCATGCATCACCACTCATATTAACCTCCCTCTTGCGCATGACCCAATCGATGTTTTTGAGGATTTTATACTTATGCTCTTATCAAAGACATTATTAACCTTATGAGGGTGATATTGGACATCAGGGAAATCCAAGTGGACTCTCTTCTTAATGTTGGCCATAAGCCTTAATTGTTCAGAAGTGCAGCAAGAAAGTCTCAATTTGACTTTGCCTTGGTCAAATTAAGAAAATTCAAATTTCCACATCAGCAGACAACTTGGATGCAGTTAACTTGTGTGGCATGGCTCTTGTCTGATCCAAATCGGATCCATAAACAACTGTCATAGAACCATGACTATATCGGGACGAAACAAATCCTTGAAGAATCCAAAACAACAATCGAAAAACACCCTGAACTAGTGGCCATGGCAGCCGGCGTGGAACAGTGAGGACCTCGGTCAAAGCGCGTTGATCAAGGCCCATGGAGACTGCGCAGGAGGTCGATGTAGCCCCTGGGAGCCCCGGATTGGGAAAAGGAGCTGGTTTTCGATGCGCTGGGTGAATAGGGCTGAAATGGTAGAGCCTTAAGCACTCGATCACGTTGGGAGTCAGAGGCAAGGATAATTTTAGGGGCGAATGTTCGCCCTTTGGCGAAATTAAGGGGTTTTAAATTTTTAGTGGGAAAATATTTTGTATCATAGTACATTTTTACAAATCACCTCAAATAGCCCACCTTATTTTAAGGGAGAGGGTAAAAAAGGTAAATTTAGCCCTTGAAATTAGGACTTACAACCTTCTATTCGCCCATTTTCAAGAATAGGTTTTATTTAAGTGAATCCATTCGCCCATTTTCAAGAATAGGTTTTATTTAAGTGAATCCTATGGGCCAAATACCATATTTATAAAAGAAGTATGGTAAATTAATAAAAATATAAATAAATGAGAGGTATGGTAAATAAATAAAACATTTTTTATATTTACTCCATAAGTCACCTTATATACATGTAAGGGTGTAAACAAATAAAAATATAAGTAAAGTGGAGGTATAGTAAATAAATAAAACGTCTTTTTATACTTACTCAAAAGGTATGGTAAATAAATAAAAATATAAATAAACTAGACGTATCGTAAATAAATAAAACCTCTTTTTATATTTAGTTACTTACTCAAAAGGTATGGTAAATAAATATAAATATAAATAAACTAGACGTATCGTAAATAAATAAAACCTCTTTTTATATTTAGTCCATAACCCTCGTTCTATTTATGAAGGCTCAAGAAAGAGGTTTTATTTAAGTGAATCCTATGGGCCAAATACCATATTTGTAAAAGAGGTATGGTAAACAAATAAAACATTTTTTTATATTTACTCCATAAGTCACCTTATATTTACGAACACTCAAAAAATGGGTTATATTTAGGTGAAACCTATGGCCAAAATACTATGGGACAAATACCATGGACTAGATTGTTATTAATACCATGCAAAAAACCATTATTAACCCTAATATTAGAATTAATAAAAATAAAAATGGCACATGGTATTGACCCATGGTATTCACCAAAATGGCACATGGTATTGACCCATGGTATTCACCTCGAATGTAGCCTATTTAAATGGGGGAATTAAACCATCATGTAGCCTATGCTAAGATTCACTAGGACTTTACAAAGTTTTTTTATTTAGTGAAAGACTCGCCAAGATCTTACAAGATTTTATAATTAAGTAAAATATTCGCCATGCCTGGTGAGAGATTCGCCAAAAAATTATATATACATATTATATTATTGATAAAATCGCCTTCCATTTTTCCTATATACCATGGAGATTCGCCCATTTATTATATTTATAAATTTAGGGGGGATTCTTAAAATTTTCCCTGGTCAGAGGACTGTCGGAAGAGAAATGAAAAGTGCCATCGTACGAAGCTGGGACCCACAACCTAGAAACCGACGGTTTGATCGGGGCGCCCTTGAACAGTAAGAGGTTTTGGAGAAAATGGAGCGATCACACTCAGCGATCGACGCGTGGCAGTGGAGGTGAGAGAAAAACCGTCGTGATCGCGCGTTATCGGTCGAGCAAGTCAACTGCGCTCGACGTGCGTATGACGTTGGATCTAGAGGAGCCCAAATCGGACGGCTAAGATTGCGTCCGATAGACAGAGCGGAATTGATAGGGAATTAAGCCGCGATTTAAGGGGATTTGGAATCCGTTGACTGCCATGGTGGAGAAAGAAACGAATCGACGAACAGGCTGGCACTGTTCCGATGGAGACACGTGGCTACTTCCCGAGCGTTCATGCTGACGCCGAACAGGGAACTCCCAGCACACAGGCGGAAGGAGAATCGACGCAGGAAGGAGAAGAACCGAACAAGCATGGAGGTCGAATGGCTAAAGCCATGAACAGAGATAGCCGAATGGGATTAAGAAAGAGATTCAGAGAGAAGAGTCCAAGCGACCAAAAGAGACAGTGAACCCTGAGAGGAGGACTGAGCACAAAGAGCAGTAAAGCCAAGCAGAGGAGACAGAGGGCCGAGCTGACCACAAGCAGCATTGAGCACCAGAGAGCTTGAAGAATCAAGCCTTCCCATAGAGGAATCTGTCCGAATTGAGCATCACAGTTGGCTCTTTCCACTGTAGACCGAGGGTCACAGAGCTGGTAGGAAGAACAAGAGTTTGTGTACTCCAAGTGGCTTGGGGAATCCAAGAACCACCCTGCCGAGCAAAATCTGCTTCAAGAGAACTCATATTGAGTCCCTGCATTGTAATTTCTCTGCTGAAAGACACAATAAAACAAGGCCACCACTGAAGCTGGACCGAAGATGTAGCCTTGGAGAATAGGGTGAACTCCTTAGTAAAAATTCTTTGTGTCGTTGTGTTGCTTACTGTATTTCTCTGCTATCTTTCCATTTATTTTCTATGTATTGGAAATCTGATCGATTCGTTGTTTCAATAACACAGAACACACACACCAGCACATGGGTCTGTAATACCTTTTGTTTAATAAATCTTCAACTGAGGTCACTCATAGGGTGATTTTCAAATCTAGTGGTATCAGAGCTCTAGGCTGTAAGGTTAGACAAGCTTGTGTTGGTTTAGTTGTGAATTCTCACTAGATCAAAGCTCAAATTAGGAGGAGAGTTGGTGGAAACTAATCCTGAAATTGGGAGAGTCTATTCTCGAAAGACAATGTCAGAAGAAGGTTCTATAGGGCCAGACTCTCAATTCATAAAAAGTTTCCTAGCTATAAAGTCCATGGTAGAAGAAATGTATAGGGACTTTAGAAAGCATAAGGGTGAAGATTCATCAAGCTCTAAGCAAGATAAAGAAGAAGATGAATCTCATTCCCATGACCACTCCAAAGGAAAGGGGAAAGAAGAAAGCTTCCCTACACCTCCTAGTAGCCCTGTGCATAATAAGAAAGAATCTTTGATTAAGTTAGATGTTAAATTTGATCTGCCTATATATGATTGAGAGGTAAATGCTGAAAAGTTGGACAACTGGATAAGACAAATTGATGTGTATTGTAGAGTACAAAATATGGACTCAGACAAGAGCAAGATTCAGCTGGCAAGCCTTCGCCTAGGAGGCACTACCTTGGTATGGTGGGAAGGCAGAACCCAAGCTGATATGAGGAAGCATGGTAAGACCATCTCTGTCTGGAGTGAATTTGTTACTGCAATCAAAAAGAAGTTCTATCCATTGGCCTACATGCAACAAGCCATGATGAGTTGGCAAACTCTTCGGCAGTTGAAAGGGCAAAGTGTACAAGGGTATACTCAAGAGTTCCGAAAGAGCGCATTGATGTTGGGTATTTCAGTAGACTCACCAGAAACTCTTTTGAAGTACATTGGTGGTCTACACAGCTACATGAGGCATACATCCTCATGTGTAATCCCACTAGTATAGATGAGGTATCTGTACAAGCTACTCATCTGGAAGCTAGAGGAAAGAATGGAAATCCATAAGTTGGGGGACCATCCCAACCCACTGTAAGCAAGAGCAAGGAGAAAAGAAAGAAAAAGTGGAAAGCAAGGAAGGCTAACACTGCACAGAAAGGCAAAGCCTCATGCACCCACTGTAAAAAGGAGGGGCATGACGATGAGCACTGTTGGATTCTGCATCCAAAGCTGAGACCTAAGAAGTCCGAGGACAAGAAGAAGAAGATTGATGTAGCTATTTAGAAAGATATGGGGTCAGACTCGAGAGATGAAATAATCATTGCAGCCACAGGTATAAAAGGTAAGAATTTTGAAGCATCTACTAGTAATTATGTTCAATCTGTTATTGATGAAGAACATGAGAGAAAAAGGCATGAGCTTTTCCATATTCGAGTTGTTTCCAAAATCAAAAGATTGATACTTTGTTTGATAGTGGCTCACAAGTAAATCTGATTTCTGAAGCAATCGTAAAGAAATTGGGATTAGCAACTACACCTCATAAGAAGCCATACCCATTAGGATGGTTGAATAATAAAGCACAACTACAAGTGACTAGACAGTGCAAACTCAAGTTTTCTTTTGGGTCAGCATTTGTAGATGAGGTTGAGTTAGATATAATTCCTTTGGATATATGTGGAATTGTTTTAGGAAGTCCTTACTTGTATGATAGAAAGGTTATTTTCTATAGAGTCGAGAACAAGTATCTACTTGTTAAAGATGGAATCGAATACTTTGTAAGAGCTCATAAGCTCAAGAATAATTATACTCTCATAAACTCAGGACAGATGAAAAGAATGATAAATTCATGCAAACAGTTCTTACTGATGGTTGTAAAGGAAAGGAAAACTGATAAAACCAATGTATTTGAGGGCTGTAATTCTGATCAAAAAGCTGATATAGAAAAGATTGTTTCAGAGTATGATGTCTTGTTTCAAGAACCTCAAGGTCTGCCACCTGTTATCACCCCAAGAAACTCACCTAGGTTGCATATCGGTGATGCTCGGGAACATTACAAATTCAACCAAATATAGTTGGATAAATGGTGGATGAATGGAACAAATGCTGCATATTCAAGCCAGATAACCACTTCTACTATGATTGACCCCAGACATGGGTGAACACCCCCAGACTACAAGGCTTTTAACCACCTATTACTCACAGTTTGAGGATAAGGTGATAATGAAGAAGACTGACCACACCAGCAGATGCACAGGACCCTGTGATGGCCGGCTACAACCAGTTAAGAGGTCTGTAAATCTAGTTTCTAATGCACAGACATGATGACGACTCTCTATGCATTAAACAACAAAAACCTGCACACATGTTCTATGATACATGCTAAATCCTAACACAGAGGTGGGATGACAGCCCCTCTAATGCTAAACATTCACATCAATAGAAAAAATGCAAACAGGCATAGCCTGGAACAAGAAAGAGAAGTGGAAAGTGAGCAATAAACAGCAAAAGAAGCTTGTATTAGCTGGAAATGAAGACCAGACGCTGCAGGTTACAAAGTAGTTACAGTCTCCAGAAGTTGAACCTTACAACAGGGTTCTCTTCATCTAACCCTCATCAATCCATTACATCTTTGTTCTGGGTATATATGGTGTTACATTACAAAATATCTCTGCTACCCATGCGTGGAGGAGCCCATAAATGGTCACCAACCGCATTTACATTTAGAAATGGGCCGCTGATACAAATCTGGCTGTGCTGTAATTGGATTTGACCTTTCTGTTGCTCTGCAGTCCTCCTTGGAGCAGGTGGCGTGAAATACCAAAGGAACCATAACCATTGAATGCTCTGCATTGATAATCGGTGTCCTGCTTCCTCCTCGGCCATACTGTTGATTAAATGCAGTCGCTGAACAATAAAATGGCTCAATCATGACGGTTTGCTTATAATCAGTGAAAACGCTGCCCAAACTGTTCATTCCCGCCCATCATTGCTTCAATTTTGGCTTTGAAAAGGTTCAGGCATGGTTCAATCATTTATCGGGTCCGCCTTTCGGGTCGCAATGCATGTCTTAACAGGCCAATCCTCTGTTTCTTTTATATTTGAGAAATACACGCAATACTGCCGCAAAACCATGAAAAATGGCTTTGGCGGATTTGAATCATATATATATTTTGTTTCTGAACCCTTTCGGATCCGAAAACCCATCGCAATCGGCACTTGCCAGGAATCCTTTATATTTCTTCATATTTTCTTTTAACAAAGAAAATGCACCCAAAACCAATGAAAATGACCCAGCGCGAATTTGAAATATTATAAAATGGAGCGTTGTACATATATCAGGTCCGGCCCATCGGATCGAAACATAACATATGTGAAGGCCCTGTCCTCTTTGGCAGCCTCGATAGCGAAATGCCGACATGATGTGAGTCGTTGATCTATGCACGCGATTAATGGCCCTGATCAAATCGCTATATCGCAATCGCAATGCCACTACCAATAACGCTGACCCGCCGATGCACCGACGCGATCTGGGCCGTTGATCGACCAGATCCAACGGCTGATATGAATTGAGCTGTTATGCCTGCAATTTGAGTTTTTTCTTGATTTTAAAGTATTTGTGCCTCACGATAGTGTATTTCCGTCCCTCCAAGGGCTTTTCCTTTACAACCATTTCGATCGGTGGAGGCCTTAAGAGGATTTGAATCGCAAATATGGATCTTGGGCATGATTATAAGTATATTTGCAGCCTTTTAGATCATTTTGAATCCATTTTTGATTCTTTTGCGTAGCAAAGCTAACACTGGCTCCTTCTGGGGATGAGATCCTCCCTGTGAGGTCTCAAGGACCTGCAGATCAATGCCTTTATACAAAACAAGCTTAAAAACATTTTCCTAGTGTCCATTGGGCATGGAGTCAACTAAGCATACAACATAAAATTGTAAAAGAACTTAATTACAAACATAAAAGCCTGAAAACTTAAACTTCAAAATTTTCCCATTTGCAGGGCAACCAAACTGTTTCTCTTGCTCTCAGCCTGGTTCATCATAGATCAGCAGGATTGGATTGATTTGATCCTCTACCTCAAAGAGTTTAGGACATTTGAGCTTGACAGGTAGGTAGGGATCAAATTTCACTCCCTTTCTGTATGTTCTCGTCCTTGGATGCTCTTCACAGGAGCCTTTGTACACCTGCTGGATAATCATGGCTGCTGTGTACTTGTCTGTGCCTTTTGTAGTCTGCACAACTAATATGAAAGATGCACCATTGTATTCTTGTGCAGGGGACACAGAGACATTTTCTGCTCCTGAATCTTTCTTTAAACAACCCTCATCCAAGGAGGAGTCCCATGACTGTGCATTTTCTTCCTCTGTCATCTGATAAGCTGCCATTTCAATCTTTGTGGAGGCCTTCTGGGCAGGCATCGGAATATCAAGGCCGAGATTACCAGTTTCAGCCTTGAGCATAGAATTATATTCTGCCTCAGTGTTCAAGGGGCAGCAATGAGGGCTTTCCTGATGAGCAGACATAGGGACAAAAGATGATGGGGAGTTTTCCTCTCCCTCTTTAATCACTGGGCCGGGGACAAAAGCAGGCTGGAAAATTTGCAGATCTGCATAGCCATGTGAAGATGAACTAGCTTCGGGCTCAGATTCATGGAGGAAGGGACCTGCTGCCATCTGCTGCTGCTGATCAGCTTGTTGTTCTGCAGCTACAACAAACTCACGAGCAGTTCCTCTAGCTATTGCTTCTTCATATGCAGCTCTGGTTAGGAAAGGAGCACCTCCCAAACCATGGACCTCCTCCTCTTCTTCAAATAGATCTTCTTTCATGACTATATCCTGACAAAGGGTCTTCACCCTTTGATCCTCGTTTGCATCTCTGTTTCTCTGCAAAATCTGCAATTGCTCCTATGCTCCTTTATATAGATTTGGAGCTGGAAGAGAAATGGAACAAGGAGCTCCTGCTTCCTTAGAATACTGCTCAGCCTTTAATTTGGAAACTTCAGAGGTCAAAAGCTCGATCATCCTAGCTAATTTATCAATCTCAGGCTCTGAGGATGATGAGGATTCACCTCCCTGACTTCTGCACTCGGCATCATCTTCGAGTCTCTCTGCAGCTAGAATGTTCGATTCAACTTCAAAAGCTGCATCTTGCATATCAGCTAGAGAAGCACATCTCCTTTCTCTTAACAACAGGCAGAACTGAGAATCGAAGGCATTGGCATATGTGAGCATGGCAGAAGAAGGGGTAGGTTTTATTTCAGCTGGTATTCTGCTATACATTTGATTGAATCTGATATTGAAATTAGATAGTAGTTCACCATCTTCTCTCTGCAAGTTCCCAAATTCAGTATGATAATAGAGCAGATATTGATTACTTCCCCAGTGCTTTAAAAATACATCATCTAGGGCTCCAATATCTGCAATAGACCTGGGGGGTAATTCTCTAAACCATTTTCTAGCAACCCCGTCTAGGCTTTGGACAAAAACCCTCATCCATACATCCTCTTCATTGATATCTAGGTTATCAGTGTAACAATAGAAAGATTCGAGGTGCTCTTCAGCTGATACTCCTTCTGCACCAATAAACTTAGGCATGTATTCCATATAATCTCCTACAGGCATGACATTCAAAGGGGTAGGCAAAACTAAGGGCCCATACCTAGCAGCAACTATTCTTTCTATCTTTGTAAGAGCTTGCTGGCTTGCCATGACTGAGGTAAGATAAAAAGATACTGGTGGACCGAGTAGAATGAATCAATGAATGGAATGGCAGAAACAGAGGAATATAACGGACAGCATGGAGCTTCTTTCTGTGAAGTGAATTCCAAAAGGGGAATGAATAACAAGGAGCTGCATGAATCTCTGAAGGTGACAATCACTAACAGGGATACATGGAATTTTTAAGGCTTACCTGATCCTGATGCTCCCTTCCACAAAGTTTCTTCTGCTTATCGATCCTCTCAGGATCAGGCACTGGCCAGCTAGTGATTTCTGAAGATTTCTCCGAGCATGCTTCACGAACTAGACTAGAACTTCAATGTGGAGTCGCCAAAGGATGGCCTTCCTACAGTGGAGTCGCAAGACAGATGATTACAACCAAAATATGTGCTCAAACCTTGTCTGTCATCAAAGCTTGAAGCTGTGTCGTCTCCCAGGGAAGCTGAGCTTCGATTCTCTTCTCCCCGGCAATGGCGCCATTTAATGTTATCACCCCAAGAAACTCACCTAGGTTGCATATCGGTGATGCTCGAGAACATTACAAATTCAACCAAATATAGTTGGATAAATGGTGGATGAATGGAACAAATGTTGCATATTCAAGCCAGATAACCACTTCTACTATGATTGACCCCAGACATGGGTGAACACCCCCAGACTACAAGGCTTTTAACCACCTATTACTCACAGTTTGAGGATAAGGTGATAATGGAGAAGACTGACCACACCAACAGATGCACAGGACCCTGTGATGGCCGGCTGCAACCAGTTAAGAGGTCTGTAAATCTAGTTTCTAATGCACAGACAGGATGACAGCTTTCTATGCATTAAACAACAGAAACCTGCACACATGTTCTATGATACATGCTAAATCCTAACACAGAGGTGGGATGACAGCCCCTCTAATGCTAAACATTCACAGCAATAGAACAAATGCAAACAGGCACAGCCTGGAACAAGAAAGAGAAGGAAGTGAGCAATAAATAGCAAAAGAAGCTTGTATTAGCTGGAAATGAAGACCAGACGCTGCAGGTTACAAAGTAGTTACAGTCTCCAGAAGTTGAACCTTACAACAGGGTTCCTTTTATCTAACCCTCATCAATCCATTACATCTCTGTTCTGGGTATATATGGTGTTACATTACAAAATATCTCTGCTACCCATGCGTGGAGGAGCCCATAAATGGTCACCAACCGCATTTACATTTAGAAATGGGCTGCTGATACAAATCTGGCTGTGCTGTAATTGGATTTGACCTTTCTGTTGCTCTGCAGTCCTCCTTGGAGCAGGTGGTGTGAAATACCAAAGGAACCATAACCATTGAATGCTCTGTATTGATAATCGATGTCCTGCTTCCTCCTCGGCCATACTGTTGATTAAATGTAGTCGTTGAACAATAAAATGGCTCAATCATGACAGTTTATTTATAATCAGTGAAAACGCTGCCCAAATTGTTCATTCCCACCCATCATTGCTTCAATTTTGGCTTTGAAAAGGTTCAGCCATGGTTCAATCATTTATCGGGTCCGCCTTTCGGGTCGCAATGAATGTCTTAACAGGCCAATCCTCTGTTTCTTTTATATTTGAGAAATACACGCAATACTGCCGCAAAACCATGAAAAATGGCTTTGGCGGATTTGAATCATATATATATTTTGTTTCTGAACCCTTTCGGATCCGAAAACCCATCGCAATCGGCACTTTCCAGGCATCCTTTATATTTCTTCATATTTTCTTTTAACAAAGAAAATGCGCCTAAAACCAATGAAAATGGCCTAGCGTGGATTTGAAATATTATAAAATGGAGCGTTGTACATATATCGGGTCCGGCCCATCGGATCGGAACATAACATATGTGAAGGCCCTGTCCTCTTTGGCAGCCTCGATAGCGAAATGCCGACGTGATGTGAGCCGTTGATCTGTGCACACGATTAACGACCCTGATCAAATCGCTATATCGCAATCGCAATGCCACTGCCGATACCGCCGACCCGCCGATGCGCCGACGCGATCTGGGCCGTTGATCGGCCAGATCCAACGGCTGATATGAATTGAACTGTTATGCCTGCAATTTGAGTTTTTCTTGATTTTAAAGTATTTGTGCCTCCCGATAGTGTATTTCCGCCCCTCCAAGGGCTTTTCCTTTACAACCATTTCGATCGGTGGAGGCCTTAAGAGGATTTGAACAACAAACATGGATCTTGGGCATGATTATAAGTATATTTGCAGCCTTTGAGATCATTTTGAATCCATTTTTGATTCTTTTGCATAGCAAAGCTAACACCACCCAAAAAGGGAATAGTACATGATATTATTTTGCAGCAAGATGTTCCTTTGCCTAACATTGGGATGTACAGGTTATCTGCTTTAGAGAATGTTGAAATCAAGAAGCAGGTGCAGGAGTTGCTCGAGAAAGGGCTCATCAGGCCTAACACATCACCATGTGGGTCACCAATCGTTTTGGTGAGAAAGAAATATGGCTCATGGAGAATGTGCATTGATTATCGAGCACTGAATAAAATAACGATCAAAAATCGATATCCCCTTCCTCGCGTATATGATCTTTTAGATCAATTGAAGGAAGCTGCTTATTTCACCAAGCTAGATTTGCACAGTGGATACCATCAGGTCAGAGTTGCAAAGCAAGATGCATGGAAGATTGCTTTCAAAACAAAGCAGGGATTGTATGAATGGCTAGTTATGCCTTTTGGCTTGACCAATGCCCCTGCTACTTTCATGAGATTAATGAACGATGTACTCAGACCTTTTCTTGATGATTTTGTTATTGTGTATCTGGATGACATTCTGATTTTTAGTAAAACGTGGGAAGAACATTTAAAGCATGTTAATCAGACGTTAGATGTTTTGAAAAGAGAAAAACTTTATGTTAAACTCTCCAAATATGAATTTGGCAAAACCTCTCTAAATTATTTGGGTCATATAGTAGGGGGAGGTGAATTGAAAATAGATCCCTCTAAAGTGGCAGTCATTGTAAACTGGCCTAAACCCAAGTCTGCTACAGAAGTGAGAAGCTTCTTAGGAGAAGCACGATTTTGGAGAAAGTTCATTTCAAATTTCTCCTCAATTGTAGCTCCCTTACATGCTTTGACAGGATTGAACAAGGTGTTTCATTGGGGAGGCAAACAGCAGAAAGCCTTCGACACCTTGAAAGAAAAAATTAGTACAGCACCTGTACTAGCACTACCAGATCTACAAAGACCATTTGAGATCCAAACTGATGCCAGTGACTATGCCATGGGAGCAGTGTTGACACAGCACGGTAAACCCATATGTTATCATTCTGAGACTTTTAATCCTGTAGTAGTCAACTATCCTACCTATGATAAAGAATTGTATGCATTAGTTCAGAGTGTGAAAAAGTGGAAACATTACTTAATGGGCAAAGAAACAGTAATGCATATTGATCATCAGCCACTTCAATGTCTACACTCCCAAACTAAGTTGCAACAATCAAGACATTACAGATGGATGGGTTTTCTCCAACAGTTTCATTTAGTCATCAGATATAAAAAGAGCATACATAACAAGGTTGCAAACATGTTATCTAGACCCATTATAAATGCATCTACCATACTTAAGCATAATTCTATGTTACATGAAAGCTACATAGAACATTATGCTCAGGATATGGACTTTAAAGATGTATATGCAACTTTGAGTCAAGGCAAAAGAGTAGAAGAATTGGACTATCATGTGAAGGACTGACTCTTATATCATTGTGGGAAACTCTGAATTCCACAAACTGAGAGAGCAAAGATAATTAGGGAAGCACACACTTCTCTGATATCAGGTCACTTTGGGGTAAGTAAAACAATTGCACAACTGCAAAGGTTCTGCTATTGGCCAAGAATGAGTGAGACAATTTCTAGATATGTAAAGGGGTGTGCTATGTGTGCTAAAAGCAAGCCCAGCAATAGAAAACTAGGCTTGTACACTCCATTGCCAGTTCCTTCTCACCCTTAGGAAAGCATTTCCATGGATTTTGTTGGAGGACTGCCTAAATCTAGGAAAGGTCATGATTATCTATATGTTGTGGATAGGTTCAGCAAAATGTGTATTTTGATACCCTGTAGTAAATAGATTACAGTTGAACAAACTGCGAAATTATTCTTTGAACATGTATGGGTTCATTTTGGATTACCCACTTCTATTATATCTGATTGAGACACGATTTTGTGGGAAAGTTTTGGTCCATTCTGTGGGAACTAATGGACACCAAATTAAAGAAAAGCACAGCTTTTCATCCACAAACAGATGGCCAGACAGAAGTAGTTAATAGGACAGTGATCCAGTTACTGAGAGGATATTGCAGCAAACACCCTAAGCTTTGGGATGAACACTTGTGTTATATGCAGCATGCTTACAATAGAGCCAAACACTCTTCTACCTAGAGATCTCCTTTTGAGACTTGCTTTGGTTTCATACCAAGGTCTCCCTTGGATTTTGTCTTTGGTAAATATACCAGGGTTGATGGACACAGTGATGTGGACAAAGAAACTAGGTTCATTGAACAAATCCAGGAGATCCACCAGGCAGTATAGGAACAGCTAGAAAAGAGCCAGGCCAAGTACAAGGCTAGGCATGATAAGCATCAGATGGAGCATAGTTTTCAAGTTGGAGACCAAGTCTGGCTGTATATCAGCAAGGACATGATGCAAGGTGAAGGCAAGAAGCTAAAACCTATCAGGTATGGACCCTTTAGGATACTTGAGAAGATTGGTGAGAATGCTTTTCACCTTGATTTGCCAGCTTACATGCACATCTACTCAGTCGTGAACACAGATTGCTTGAGGTTGTTTGAACCTTCAATGATTAAGGACCCTGAAGAGCAGAGTCAATTGCCTTCTGTTGATGACCTGCTACCTGAATATCTTAATGAGTTGCAGGAAGATACAGTGCTGGACAAGAAGGTAAGGACGATGCGCAGTGGATAGGTGGAATACCTCATAATTGGGCTTAAAGGTTCGAAGCCGAGTAGTGCGAAGTGGATTGAGATTGGACAAGTGAGACAGCAATTTCCTCACTTAGTCGATGCTTGAAGAAAACCAACTTTTGGTGGTCCAAAAGCTTTTTAGTTGGGAGGTCGTGATCCAAATCGGATCCATAAACGACTGTCATAGAACCGTGAATATATCGGGACGAAACAAATCCTTGAAGAATCCAAAACAGCAATCGAAAAACACCCTAAACCAGTGGCCATGGAAGCCGGCGTGGAACAACGAGGACCTTGGTCAAAGCGCACTGACCGAGGCCCACGAAGACTGCGCAGGAGGTCGATGTAGCCCCTGGGAGCCCCGGATTAGGAAAAGGAGCTGGTTTTTGATGCGCGATTAGCGCTTGGCACTAATCGCGCATCGCTGGGTGAATGGGCTGAAATGGTAGAGCCTTAAGCACTCGGTCACGTTGGGAGCCAGAGGACCGTGGGTGGAGAAACGAAAAGTGCCATCGTATGAAGGTGGGACCCACAACCTGGAAATCGACGGTTTGATCGGGGCGCCCTTGAACGGTAAGAGGTTTTGGAGAAAACGGAGCGATCACACTCAGCGATCGATGCGTGGTAGCGGAGGTGAGATAAAAGCCACCGTGATCGCACGTTATCGGTTGATCAAGTCAACCGCGCTCGGCATGATTATGACGTTGGATCTGGAGGAGTCCAGATTGGACGACTGAGATTGCGTCCGATAGACAGAGCGGAATTGACAGGGAATTAAGCCGCGATTTAAGGGGATTTGGAATCCGTTGACCGCCACGGTGGAGAAAGAAACGAATCGACAAACAGGCTGGCACTGTTTCGATGGAGACACGTGGCTACTTCCCGAGCGTTCATGCTGACGCCGAACAGGGAACTCCCAGCACACAGGCGGAAGGAGAATCGACGCAGGAAGGAGAGGAACTGAACAGGCATGGAGGTCGAATGGCTAAAGCCATGAACAGAGACAGCTGAATGGGATTAAGAAAGAGATTCAGAGTGAAGAGTCCAAGCGACCAAGAGAGACAGTGAACAGTGAACCCTGAGAGGAGGACTGAGCACAGAGAGCAGTAAAGCCAAGTAGAGGAGACAGAGGGCCGAGCTGACCACAGGCAGCATCGAACTCCAGAGAGCTTCAAGAATCAAGCCTTCCCATAGAGGAATCTATCCGAATTGAGCATCACAGTTGGCTCTTTCCACTATAGACCGAGGGTCACAGAGCTAGTAGGAAGAACAAGACTCTGTGTACTCCAAGTGGCTTGGGGAATCCAAGAACCACCCTGCCGAGCAAAATCTGCTTCAGGAGAACTCATATTGAGTTCCTGCATTGTAATTTATCTGTTGAAAGACATAATAAAACAAGGCTACCACTGAAGCTAGATCGGGGACGTAGCCCTGGAGAATAGGGTGAAATCCTTAGTAAAAACTGTTTGTGTCTTTGTGTTGCTTACTGTATTTCTCTGCTATCTTTCCATTTATTTTCTGTGTATTGGCAATCTGATCGATCCGTTGTTTCAATAACACAGAACACACACACCAGCACATGGGTCTGTAATACCTTTTGTTTAATAAATCTTCAACTGAGGTCACTCATAGGGTGATTTTCAGATCATTGTCACTCAGGTAGCTTAGTAAATTCGAGTTAGAAGGCTTGGAGTTCAATGAAGCATGTGTGATTGCTAAATTTTATTAATCCAGTTCAGTTATATCCAGTTGTGTTCAATTAAACTAGTTCTAACAATTGGTGGAACTAGTGGAAGGTCAGTTGTGTAGTGGGACAACAATCTAACTAAATGATCATCCAATTTAATTGAACATTCAACCTAAAATAACTAGTTCATGTAGAGAATTTGAGTTCCCAGTTGTGGTGGAGATTCGAAGGTAGTGTAACAAGAAGTTGTAAACTAGTTTGAGTGTACAGTTGTTGCATGCAGTTAGATGATCGAACCTTGGGAATTGTGTAATCAATTGGAGGGAAAATCCTTAAAAATAGGGTCTAACTCTCTAGGAATTGCACAAGGAAATAGGGGCTCAAGCAGAGGAAGAAATTGACCAAGTCTGGGTCAGAGCTTCTCATTGAGCAAAGAGATAGGTTATTCACTTGTAGGTTGTGCTCAGTGCGGGAAAGAAATTGTAATAGATCTCTATTCATCTGATTAATACAAATAGTCTTGACGGGTTTTTCCTAGTTGGGTTCCCCTAGAAAAAATATGGTGCATGTGTGTTATTTCTTATTGCATGTCTAAGCTTGTTGTTCTAAATTGTGAATTGAATTTTGCAAATTAGTAGAGTAGAATTGTGTCGCTTGATTTAGATTAAAATTTCTTGAGTAGTTGCAATTATATCACCATATTTCTACATGATATCAGAGCAGGATTCACATTAGAATAGGAATTTTGAATTTATTTCTCAGGAGGTTCGAATTTGTAGTTTCAGTTTAGCAGGATCTCTTCGAATTTGGGAAAATGACCTTCAACGAGCTGAGATTAGAGTATGCCTTGGAAGGCAACTCGAGTTTCATTACGTGGAAGGATCGCATGGAGGTGGTGCTTGATGACAACAGATTGATGGAATATGTCAAGACATACATTGTAAAAACAGGATCAACTGATGCCCATAACCTAGCTCAATGGAAGAAATATGTAGCCAAGGCAAGGAGAATAATCTTGGAGGAAATGCGAGACCGCATTGTCTCAAATCTCCATGGGAAATAAACTCCTTTTGCAATGTGGAAGGAACTTATAGAGGTTTTCAATAATAAAAGCAATCATAGAAAATTGGCCCTCACACATAAACTTTGAAACATCAAGATGCATAAGAATGATACTATTCCATAATATCTCAATGGATTTACACATGTTCATGATGAGCTTGGAGGGGTTGGTGTGAATTTTGCATAAGATGACCTGGTGAGCTTAGTTCTTCTAGGCCTTCCCAAAAGTTGGCATAGCTACTAGGATTCAGTGAATGGGAGGGAGACATTACTAAATTGGGAATGCTTATGGTTTGATTTGGTACAAGAAGAGATCAGAGGAAATACCAGAGATGGAACCCCATCCAAGGGAGAGGATGAAGAAAATTTTGCATTGGTTGGAAAGGGAAAGAATGGAAAAGGGAAGAAGTCTCAAACCAAACCAAATTCCAGCCAATGGGGGAAGAAGAACTTAGGAGGAGCAGCAGGTGAGGCATCAACTTCACAGTTTGAGCTAGACTTCACACTTATCGAATGCAT
The DNA here is from genome assembly GCA_031772625.1 of Pinus tabuliformis. NCBI lineage: Eukaryota > Viridiplantae > Streptophyta > Pinopsida > Pinales > Pinaceae > Pinus > Pinus tabuliformis. The sequence continues at coordinate 743,851,322 of CM062807.1, read as the reverse complement.
GGCCAACAAAATGATGGGGAGTGTGTGTTACTTGGACTCAAATGCCTCATTCCACATGACAGGGTGTAGAGAGTTTTTCAATGACATGGAAGAGAAAGATATCTAGATGCATATTAAGCTTAGGGAAAATGGAAGGTACAATGCTATCGGGGTTGGTACAGTAATATTTAAGAGGGAGTCGAGATCCGTTGTTCTCCTCAAAGATGTCATGTTTGTTTTAGGCCTAAAGACAAATCTCATCTTTGTACCATTTTTGGAAGACCATGGTTATGATGTGATCTTTAGCAAAGGGAAAGCATTCCCGAGACACATAGCCAATAGAAAGGTGAACCACATCGAGGTTTGAGTGAATAACATGTATAAACTTGATGTGGAAGATAAGCAGTAAGGAAAAGAAAGTGTATATTCGTGACGTCAGTGAACTCTGGCATAGGAGATTTGGCCATTTTCATCATGGAACCTTGAAAATTATGCAGCAAATAAGAACCTTCCTCCCCAAAGGTGCACTCAAACAACAAGATATCTGCAAAGTTTGTACCTTGGGAAGTATGTGAAATCCACATTCCATGAACAAGAGAGAAAAGAATGTGTAGTCTTGGAAAGATTCCACTCTGATTTTTATGGACCTTTCTCGACAACCTCCACTGCCAGATAAATATTTTGTTAATTTTATTGATGATTTCTCAAGGAAGTGTTGGATCTTCCTCACGCAGAAGAAGAACAAGACATACTCAAAGTTTGTAGAATTCAAAGCACTAGTTGAGAAAGAGACCAATAAGAAGGTGAAAGCCCTCAAAAGTGACAATGGAGGTGAGTATGATTCAAATGACTTCAAGGAGCTATATGTGAAAGAAGGCATTCGAAGAGAGATTACAACACCCCACAACCCATAGCAAATGGGGTAGCTGAGAGAAAGAAACAGAGAATTGTTGGAGCTACGAGAGCTATGCTACATGACCAAGTCCTACCACTACATTTGTGGGAAGAGGAATGTAACATAACAATCTACTTGCAAAACCAGAGTCCTCATCATATTATTGGTATGATTACACCAGAAGAGAATTTATCGGGGAGAAAGTCGGATGTGTCTCACTTCAGGATTTTTGGAGCCTCTATTTACTGCCATGTCTCCAAAGAGTCGAGGAAGAAACTTGAGCTGACAGTAGAGTTGGGAGTTTTTGTGGGTTACATTGAAACTCCATTTGATTATTGTGTGTACTTACCTTCCCTCAGAATGATAGTTGTGTGAAGGGATGTAAATTTTGATGTGGAGAAAGCGATGCGGTGCTCTCCTGAGACGGAGATTCAGATTCCACCAGAAGAGGAGCTTTTAGCTCCAAAGGAGGACCCTCAGGAGAAGAGAATGGAGACACCCACTCAAGCAAACCATCCAAAGAAGGCAGAAAAATAAAGATGGTGCATGATGCGAGGGATAATATGGGAGCTCCTTCAAATTTGCACAGGCAAAGGAGGTCACCTGAGAGGTACACTGACTACATGGCTCTAATGACTAAGCTTGTAGAGACTGAGCCATCCTATTTTGAAGAAGTAGTAGAGCAACCTGTTTGGGTTGATGCAATGGTGGAAGAATATGAATCCATCATGAAGAACAATGTTTGGGAAATGGTCCCAAGACCGATAGATAAATCAGTTGTGGGTTCAAGATGGATCTTCAAAATTAAGCATGCAACAGACAAAAGCATAAATAATTATAAGGCTAGATTTGTAGCCAAAGGATTCTCTCAAGTTGAGGGAATTGGCTAGGACGAGAAATTTTCTCCTATAGCAAGGTATTCATCCATTAGATCAATTCTTACATTGGTTGCGTAGATGGGGTGGAAGATACACTAGATGGGTGTAAAAATAAAATTTCTCAATGGTGTTATTGAGGAGGAGATGCACATAGAGCAACCAGAAGTTTTTGAGACATTTGATCAAGAGTCTCATGTGTGCATACTCAAGAAAGCATTGTACGGTCTCAAAACTGGTTTGGGCTTCACCAAATGTGAAGCAGATGCGAACCTCTATCATATCTTGGTAGAAGGTAAATTGATTATCATTGTTTTATATGTTGATGATTTAATATTAACAAGTGATGAGAATCTAATCAACTCTTGCAAGGACCTTGCAAGGGAATTTGAGATAAAGGACATGAGTATCATGCACTACTTCCTCAAGTTGGAAGTATGGAAAGGCGATGGGGATTTGTTTGTGTCTCAAGGAAAGTATGCCAAAGAAATACTACAGAGATTTCACATGGATAGTTGTAAGCCCATGGAGACACCTCTAGCGACCAACTAGAGGAGGGAGACTGCTATTTCATATGAAGAGGTGGATGCTACCATTTATCGACAATTAGTGGGTTCATTAATGTATCTTGTGAACACACGACCAGATATGTGCTATGCAATCAACCAGTTGAGCCAAGCTATGGTTAGTTTGACCAAATTGTATTATAAGAAAACTAAGCATATTTTACAATACCTTGGAGGCACTATCCAGTATGGATTATGGTACAAACAGACAAAGGGAGTGAAGTTTTCTGGCTTCACAGATGCAGATTGGGTGGGGTGTCCATCTGATCAAAAGAGTACATCAGGTGGAACTCTTAGTGTTGGGTCCCCAACAGTTTCCTAGTACAACAGGAAGCAAAGATATGTGGTGCTTAGCTTGGTAGAAGCATAATACATGGTTGTAAGTCAAGCATCATGCGAGGTGATCTGGATGAGAAATATACTTGTGGGCCTGTTTGGTTAGATAATGGATCCAACTGTGATCTATTGTGATAATCAAAGTTGCATTAAGCTCTCTGAGAATTTGGTATTTCACGATCGATCCAAGCATATAAATATTTGGTATCATCATTTTTGGGACTATGTGCAGAGGAGGATAATGTTTCTACAAACATTCCGACAGAGGAACAAGATGTTGGCATCTTGATAATGGCTTTGTCAAGAGGGACGTTTGAATTCCACAGGTGCAACATAGGGGTGGTTGACAATCTCTTTCTTGCTGAAAGGAAGTGGTGAGGAGTGTAGCAAGAAAGTCTCAATTTAACTTTTCCTTGGTAAAATTGAGAAAATTTAAATTTCCACATCAGTAGACAACTTGGATGTAGTTAACTTGTGTGTCATGGCTCTTGTCACTTAGTTAGCCCAGTATATTTGAGTCAAAAGGCTTGGAGTTTAGTTGAGCATGTGTGATTACTAAGTTTTAGTAACCTAGTTTAGTTATATCAAGTTGTGTTTAGTTAAACTAGTTCTAGTAGTTGGAGGAACTAATGAAAGGTCAGTTGTGTAGTGAGATAGCAGTCTAACTTAGTGATCATCCAGTTAACTAATCAAACAACCTAAAATAACTAGTGAATGCAGAGAATTCGAGTTCCTAGTTGTGGTGGAGATTCCAAGGTAGTGTAAGAAGCAGTTGTAAACTAGTTTGAGTGTACAGGAGTTGCATGCAGTCAGATGATAAAACCTTGGGAATTGCACAATCAATTGGAGGAAAATTCCTAAAAAATAGGGGCTAATTCTCTAGCAATTGTGCAAAGAAATAGGGGCTCAAGTAGAGGTAGTAATTGACTAAGTCTAGTTTAGAGCTTCTCATTGAGCAAAGAGATAGGTTATTCACTTGTAGGTTGTTCTTAGTGCGGGAAAGCAATTGTAATACATCTCTATTCATTCGATTGATGCACAAAGTCTTAACGGGTTTTTCCCAGTTGGGTTCCCGTAGAAAAAATATTGTGAATGTGTGTTATTTCTTATTACATGTTTGAGATTGTTGTTTTAAATTGTGAATTGAATTCCACAGATCAGTAGAGTAGAATTGTGTCTCTTGATTTAGATTAAAATTTCTTGAGCAATTGCAATTCTATCAACATATTTCTATATTAATTACTATTAGTTTGTCTATGTTTTCTCAAATAGTTTTATTGTTAAAACACTTTATCTTAGTATATACTAGCAAAATTTTAAGCATGGTAGATTGTATGGTCTACTTAATCATTTTGGTTTCATAATCCTTTTGGCTATGGAAAGAATATTGACATTTTTTGTGTGGTAAGAATTTTGAATGGGTTTGGTTGTATAATTTTGACAAAATTAAAATAAAGTACCCTATTAATGTCCATTAGACCAAATTTTCTTGTTGGACATGTGTTTAGGCTCTTTATTAATGGAGGGAAACTAACTCAAGGAGTTCAAACACCTCCCTAGCCTCCACACACACACACACACACGACTAGCCAATTTTCGAGGTGTAAGAATGTTCAAACACCTCTTCTCACCCTCCCTCTCTCTCTCTCACACACACACACATGACTAGCTAGATTTTGTGGTGTAAGAATGTTGAGCAAGTGTAGAATCAATAATTTTGATAATATTCAAGTAAAATGGAAACAATAGCTTACAAATGTTTTATTAAATCAACTTGGCTTGTTGAAAATGTGTTAAGCCAAGTTTGTTGAGATAGGGAAACCAACATCAGAAGGTCAAACGCTTTGGCTCACACACATAATAGATTTCTATGCCTAACAAAGTTTAAACATGGATTTTTTGCATTACAGTGCCATATCCCACCAACTAAACCACATTCCAACATAAATCAATAGATATTGTGAAAAAATTCTAGAATTTAAATAAATTTATGTTAATTACAAATTTTATATTTATTCACTTAAGACATATAGTATATGGAAGTGTTTTGACCTTTCCTCTTAAGTTAAGATTAATAAGATTTCCCCTATAATATTATAAGGCTTATGACCTACTTTCTTCCATATGGAACTTGATAGTTTTTTTCTCTTCTCTATTATTCATGCTTATTGTACAGTTTGACTTAGCCTTTGGAGTAATGCCATTACGTCATAGGCTATTTTTCAAAATTATGAAAATAACTATTTTGTATTTTCATCCATAATGATTTCAATTATAAACATTATAAATAGCTATGACTATTTTAGAGGGGATTTAAACACCTATTCTTTTAGAATTTATTATATTATTTTCTTAAATTTTTTATTATAATATTTTTTTAATATGTATTTGTATGCAACCTAATCAATTAATTACAGTCATAAATTTTATAAAATTATATTATTACACAATTTCATAATTATATATATTTTAATTATAGTTTTTTTTGTTAGTAAAAAAACTTCATTATATTATCATAGCTTCAAAAGAAAAATACATCAGCATCACACCATCAAAATACATCACTACTACCGCACAAGGCTGAGTAGCAGGCTTAAGAGTTGGCATGGGCCTTGCTTTGAACAACAATAAGCTTGTGAAGAGGCCAAGACAACCTGTGTCGTTGGTTATTACCAATACAAAAGAAGAAAAAAAACATATCTCAGGAATACACATTAAGGGGGTGGGTTGGGGGGAAACGTTGGAGGAGTAGCAAAGAATGTAGCTCTCTCGTGTGTATGATAGTTGATGTGTTCCACCCGAGCCTCCAAAGCACGAAGATAGTCATTTTAGTGCCGAAACTGCCTCTGAAGTCCATCTATGGAGTCCAGGAGCTCACTCTGCATATGTTGGAGGTCATTAATGTAAGCCACCAGTTCATTCCTGTCATCATACCTCTGCTCCCTCAAAGTTTCCATGCTGAGTTGGAGATTGTTCAGTTGGGCCGCTATGGATTCCAAGGTGGCCGAAGCCTCAACGTGGCCTAGGGACATGGAAGCATCTGTGTCAGAATGGCGACTCTCGGTCGAGTCCGAGTGGGCATTCCCTAGTGCAAATGTTCATCAATACAGTGGCCGGCTTCCCCCTTCGGGTGCGTCCTCTCTATCTCGGCATGTAGCTAGCACTATCACCATCGATTGCACCACCGCAGAGAGGAAACTATCTGCCCCATGAAATCCACCACATAAACCGAATGTTAACCAAACACAACAACACATCACTTACGACTCCTGAACCAGGGAGCTCTAAGCAGTTAGTTCCAATTCCGTAACCATAACCATAATCTGCAGGCGAACAGGGGGAGCGTCACCATTCCTAGAATTGGGTGAGCCACTCTAGTAAGGGGACCAAGACCCATGCTCCCCACCACATTGCCTCTCCAGAGGAACAACCACAAACCAAAGGTATAACCAGACTGAGGATGGTGGGATGATTGCTCCCCACCCACACTCTCCAGCCCTAGAGCGGTACCTGCTAATGAATTCCTCCCCCAGATCCCATGGCCAAATTGACTGCAGGTTCCAATCCTCCACACGTCCACATTCACCGAGCTCGCCTTGCACTGTCGCCCCAAGCCACAACCTGAGCCAAGACACCAATACCTCGCTACTTTGTCTCGCCCAACACTCTCTCCTCATCGCCCAATAATTGCAACTGACCACCCTCCTACCTATGTTGTGCATTATGTAGTACTCATGAGAGTAGGGTTCGGGTCCCAACAACCCATTAAGTCATTTGTGCGGCACATGGAAGCCCATCTAGCTCCACTCTCCAACGCGCCTCCATCTATCTCTCGCCTTAATCACCCCATCGAAAATTTAAATATATTATTTTAACAAAATTTAAATTTCAAAATAAAATAAAATTATATTTATATTAATTTTTTTATAAATTAATTATTTTCAAATTTCTAATAAAACAAATATCCATTTATTACAAAATTAATTGAATTCATATCTTTTCCTTATTTATCAATGCATATGTATTACATTGCTATACATATATTATATATCTCTTCATAATTAAAAATAAATAAAAACTTTTTATTATTAATAGTTTTTCTTAAACTTTTTATTATTAATATTTTTTATTTTTTTAAATAAATATTATTTTTCAATTTAAAAACCTATTTTTAAATTTCATTTATAAATATTTAATTAATTATAAATTTAATCAACAACTTTTATATATATAAAATTTTTAATAAACATATAAATAAAAAAGTCATTACCATTATTCTATATCATGATTAAACCATTTAAGCAAATTCATTTATCTATTTACGTGGTATTTCATGACATTATATTAATTCTCCATACTATTAACATGGTGACACTATTTAACAAAGAAGCTTAAATCCATACTATTAACATGGTAAAGTGATACTATTTAACAAAGAACATGTTAAAGTAAACAAATGGACATGATAAAATATCATTATCATCACCTTGTATAATGACTAAACAATTTAATAAAATTAATCTTTCTATCTATCTGATCCTTCATGACCTTAATGTTTTTCGATATTATTAGCCTGCTAAAATGACACGGTTTAACATGTTAAAGTAAACAATTTGACATGATAATATAACTTGGGAAAGTGGGGCTCGTTGAAATATAATTTTCGACATTATTAACATGCTAAAGTGACACTTTAACATGTTAAAAGTAAACAATTTGACATGATAATAATTCCCATGTTGTAAAATGGCCCTGGTTAAAATATAACTTCGGAAAGTGAGACTTCTTGAAATACAAAATATGGAGATTCCTTATATTAGGATTTTAAAAACCATATAAAGTATTATATATCCACAATTCAAAACTTATGCCATTAGACTTTTGGATATTTACTTTGAACTTCTTGTAATTATTTCCTACCACAAGAATCATAATCATTATCATAGAGCTCACATTTTAACCAGGTTAATCATAAATCATCCCATGAAACTAATAATTAACGGGAGCTTGAATGTATTGAGAGTGAAGGTGAATCAATATAATAGTGAATACCATTTTAAACATTTACTTTTTTTACAAATAATTGAAACATTAATTAACATAATATATAACAACGTGTATACAAAAGCACAAACACGTGGACACTAATATTAGGTGGAAATTATACACACAGACACCAAATATTAGGTGGAAATTATACACATGTTACCCAAGGAAACACCATCAAACATATGGGCGACAAATATTAGGTGAAAACCTTTCCATAAGACCCAAGGAAACACCATCAAACACATGGGCAACAAATATTAGGTGAAAACCTTTCTGTAAGAAAAACTACCAAAAGTTTTTTTTTTTCCTTCTTTTAATTCAATCTTCTTTACATTTTATAGTGGGGCCTTATAAATAAAAGTGAGGAGTTTATAAAGTTATTTCATTTATTTATTTTTAATTATGAGTGGAATTAGTAAATAGAATACACTAGCATTTATATTATTAGAAATTGCATTATAGTGATATTAATAGTTTATAATTTTTTTTAGTGATGTAATAGTTTATAAATTATATTGAGTAGGTTGAAAATTTCAAGGGAGAGGAACTGCACAAGGAGAGAATGAGGATGGAACACGGCTAGGGTTTACATCCAAGGGCTGCACCTGATAGTCCTGCAATCCTCGAAAGCTGGTAAGGCAAGGGATCGAGCTCGTGGGTAGGGGCTAACGGTCTAGCAACGACATGCACAACAACAGGGTCGAAGGAAACGACAAAGGTTAGAAATGACAGAGAAATGAGTGGTATGGTGGGGGGGTGAGGTGAGATCCCCTCCTACCGAAATGTCGCTGCAGGTGAGACAAGCAACCAGGGATCAGTCGGCGGAAGCGGGAAACAAGGAAAGGGTCTACCTGTAATGGGAGCGAAATGGCAAGCTGGACTAGGAGGAAAATGCCTGCCCAGAGCTTCCAAAAAACCTAGGTTTGTAATACCAAATAACAAGTTGGAGGAGTACAGAGGATACATGAAGGATCATGCCTTGATCTGTAAGTTCATAGGGGCATGGCCAACAGAGAAAGAACTGATAAAGTGGATTCAACAAAGATGGCAGCCAAAGGGGCACATCGATCTTAAACTAGGGGCGAAAGGGTTCTTCTCGGTTATCTTCTCTAACCTAGAAGATAAGGAGAGGATATTTGAAGATGGACCCTATTTCTTTAACAATGCAGGCCTGTTTATGAGACACTGGGAGGAGTGTTATAACCCGGATCAGGAAAAGATGTTGGTGGCACCTATCTGGGTTCGCCTCTTCGGCCTCCCAATGGACTTTTCGGACCCTGAAATTCTAGAAGGTATAGGAAACTCGATCGGCACCTTCGTCAAAGTGGCAGACACAATGAGAAAAGGTAGGTATACCTCTTATGCAAGAATCTGTGTTTACATGAATATCACGGAGCCATTACCAGATTGCATAGAAGTCGAATACCACGATGAGGTTTGGCAGCAAACCCTAGACTACGAGCATATCCCATTTAGATGTCGGAGATGCCATGAATACGGGCACCTGTATCGAACCTGCCCACTAAATAACCCAGATAACCATACGCAAGGAAAGAAGACAAGAGAGGAGACTAGAAAAGAGGATGAAGACGGCTTCTAAGAAGTTCACAGAAGAAGAAGAAATAAAAAACCAGCAGGGTCACAAAAGACTCACCAAAATGAGATAGAGCAACGAAACCCCAACAGGTATGCTACCCTTCAATCGGAGGAGGTGGGAGAGATGAACGAGGAAGTCATCAAGGAAAAGATAGATACCCAACAGAAGGAAAAAGGGAAGGAAAGCAAAGAGACAAGAAGCAAATGAAAAAGAAGGTGAGGGGAATAACATGCAAATGGTGGAACAGAACCAGATGGAGATTGACACCCAGAAAGAAGATTTCAGTGTGGAGGAGCAAGTGATGAAACGATTGTTATAGGAATGGAGACACCTAGATGAACGCTTCATCCCACAGAACTAGAAACAACTATATAAAGAAACCTTTTAGCAATACAAGCTAAAATAGGGAATGACTCTAATAGTCCAACCAGAACACCTAGGGTCCCAAGGGGGACAAGGACAAGACCCAGGAGGACAAGGAAAAGGGGGAAGAAAAGGGGAAGAAGACCCATGAATGAATCCATACAGATGGTAGGGGAACTGCTAGTAAACTCAAGAAGAGTGGTGCCATTATCAGAGGTATTCCAACAACCCCCCAAACTGTTAAAATGATCATCACAACCTGGAATATCAGAGGCCTCAACAGTAGGGGCAAATAGAGATACCTCAAAGAGAGATTGAAAAAGGATAGACCCAGTATTATGATCCTACAGGAAATGAAAATCAGTGAAAAAAAGCTAAGAGAGATTCTGGAAAACCACAAACCCCAGTACCAAGTCATAGGACAAGATGCAAATGGCAGCGCGGGAGGACTGGCCATAATTTGGAACCCAGGAGAAATATGGTTCGAGGACTGGGTTAGTATGCCACGAATCCTCTCTGGGAGATTCAGGGTCATTGGTTCCAATGAATGGGTACTACTCACTGGAGTATACGACCCCACATACCAAGGGAAAGGAGGGAATTTCTCCAAAATCTAGCAAAAATGAGAAGCTTATACTCATATGACCTATGGATGGCGGGAGGGGACTTCAATATGATCACCTCTCTAACAGAAAAAAGAGGGGGCATGAGGAGAATGGACACGGATATGGAACTCTTCGGGGATACTATAGCAGAGCAAAGACTAGTTGACATCCAAACAATAAATGGGATACACACTTGGAACAATAGAAGAGGGGGGAGTCAACAGATTGCTTCCAGACTAGATAGATTCTTGATATCAAAACAAATAATGAGCAGAGACATCTTCATCGAAGCTTCGATTCTCCCCGGGATGGGCTCAGACCACTGGCCGATTAGACTGGAAGTGGACCTAAAAGCCAGCCCAAAAAATCGCCCCTTCAGGTTTGAAGCTTTTTGGCTCAGAGACCCTGGCCTCATCAAAAAAATCGAGCTATGGTGGACGCAGAGCAAAAAACGGGGGAGGAACTGCATGCAGACATTCCAACTAAAACTCAAAGAGATTAAAAAAAAAAAAAAGCAATGGAACAAAGAGGAATTCAGACACATTATGAAGGATCAACAACAATTAAACCAAAAAATGAAAGAAGTACAACAAAAAATAATCTGGGAAGGGCGATCAGAGGAGACAGCAGCAGAAGAGGGAAGGATCATAAGTCAACTGGAGGAAAGGTGAAAGCAAGAGGAGATTTTGTGGAGACAGAAGTCGAGAGTGAATTGGTTAAGAGAAGGAGAGAGGAACACCAGGTTCTTCCATAAGGCCATGATCCAGCATCGGCAAAACAACATAATATTTTCACTCAAAAATGATGAGGGGAATCGCAGCACGCAACATGAAGAGATGGAGGGAATCCTAGTAAAGCACTTCAAGGATCTCCTAATAGAACCTCAAGAGGATAGAAAGGAAGCAACACAAAGAATCTCCCAACACATTCCCTAGAAGGTCACTCAAGAACAGAACCTAGCCTTGATGAGAGCGGCAACACTGGAGGAAGTGGAAGAAATCGTCAAGGGAATGAAAAAGAATAAGGCCCCAGGCCCAGACGGATTCACAGCTGAATTCTTCCAAGCCACATGGTTGTTCATGGGAATAGACATCCTGGAGGTTGTGGAGGAATCAAGACAAAATCAAAAGGTATGTCTTGGTCTTAACTCCACTTTCATTACTCTCATCCCTAAAACTTCAAAAGCAGAGGATCCTCAGGGTTTTAGACCCATTGCCCTGTGCAATGTCATCTATAAAATAATAGCCACTCTGATAGCCAAAAGATTAAAACCACTCCTCCCAACCATTATATCCCCAGAACAAACAGGCTTTGTAGAAGGGAGACAAATCCTAGACGGACTGGTCACCTCCCAAGAGGTGGTGCACTCCCTTAAGGCCAAGAAAGTTGTAGGCATGTTGGTGAAGTTGGATCTCTCCAAGGCCTATGATCGACTAAGTTGGGAATATCTAAGGAATATACTCAGGGCATATGGCTTTAACCATAGATGGATAAAATGGATCAGCGCTATGATATCCACCCTTGTTTTTTCTATCCTTCTAAATGGAACCCCTACCAGTACCTTCAACTCCACTCGGGGGCTGAGACAAGGAGACCCCTTGTCTCCTTTCTTGTTTATTATCATGGTAGAAGGTTTGGGGAGATACATCAAGAAGGAAGCCCAGGTGTCAAGAATCAAGGGCCTAAGGGTTTGGGGGAATGACTTGGCACTCACTCATCAAAAATTTGTGGACGACATTATGCTCTTTTGCCAAGTCTCTCAGAGAAGCCCGAAGAATGAAAGAAATACTGAATACCTTTATGCAAGCCTCTGGCACCCAAATTAACAAGGAAAAATCTTGTACCTTCTTTTTCAACACCCCAGGGAATGTGAAATCCTATTTGGCCAGGATCATGGGATTCAACACAGGTAACCTCCCCACGAAGTACCTAGGGATGCCCCTGGTGGAAAACCCCCTAAAATTGGCAGGATGGCAACAAACTATCCAAAATATCCAAGGAAGATTGGGGAACTGGGCCTTCCGATCCCTAAATCTTATAGGCAGAACAATCCTCATAAAAGCAGTGCTACAGTCAATTCCAATCTACCAGCTGTCTGGTATGGCTGCCCCCAAGGGGGCTTGCACCAAAATGGTGGACATATTCAAAAAATTCTTATGGGGAGGGGCACAACAGAAGAAAAAGTGGGCTCTGATGTCCTGGCAGGGATTGACAAGGAAAAAGATGGAAGGAGGGCTTGACCTACGAGACCCCTACACCCTAAATCAAATCATGGGGGAAAAACTCTGGTGGCGATGGTTAGGAGGAGGAGGAGATCTATGGAAACAAATATGGACAAGAAAGTATAATATGCCAGAGAGAACGGAGGAAATCCTTCGGTACAGAGATCCCCCCCAAGGGCTTAGCTATATGGAACTTAGCAAGACAAAACCGAGAGATCATTGCCCAGCATGCTTTCTGGGAAATTCGAAATGGAAGAACAACGAGATTTTGGGAGGAGGCATGGCAGCAAAGAGGAAAATTGATAGACAGGCAGGATCTCTGAGACATCTATAGATACACCACTGACAGGAATATGCACTTTGTAGAACAATTCTGGAACGAAGGGCAAGGGACTGGAAACTGGAGAAACTGGAAAAAGATAGCAGATTGGGGTCAGGGTATAGCGACAGAGCAAGGGGAAGAGTTTGATAAAGAAATGAGTACAAGAAAAATAACTATTAGAATGGGACTGGATATCCTGAGATGGGGGCACTCAACAAAAGGAACATTCACCATCAAAGAAGCGTACAAGCTAAAAGCAGAACAAGAACAAGACGGACAAGCACTGCTATGGAAAAAAATTGGAAAGGAGGATGGTGGCCTAAGGTAGCTCATTTCCTATGGCTTGTGTGCAAAGGGAGAATACTGACTTGGGACCAGTTACAGAAAAAAGGGATGCAAGGCCCATCCTTCTGTTGGATGTGTCAGCAAAACAAAGAAGACACAGAGCACATGATGAACTCCTGCCCATTTGCGAATCAGCAATGGGGTAAAATACAAGGTGTCTTTGGAAGACTAGATAGAAACTACCAAAGCATAAAAGAAACAATCCTAATATGGAGAAACAACAACTTCTCAAGCCCTGTCCTGAATCGTGCATGGGGACTAGCCTTGGGATTCAACCTATGGACCATATGGAAAGAACAAAACAACAGAATCTTCAAAAATAAAATTTCAACACAAGAGCAGGTATGGGAAGGATTAGTTAATAACATCAGGGAAATGATTCTTGCCAAACATTGGAGCCCTGAAGATTGGCAAGTCCCTCCCCATGAAGCAAAAATACTCCGGTGTCTTAATTTATCAAGTGAAATGGTCACCCCGAATGCATGGAAAGTGAGGAAGAACAATATTGATTCCCCGAAGCATTTCACTTTCCCAGGAGAAGGATTCATCAAGCTAAATTTCGACGGGGCCTCAAAAGGGAACCCGGGAACAACAGGATTAGGTGGCATATTCAGAGATAACCAAGCAAACACGTGGCTGATATATGCAGAATCATGTGGAATTGCAAGTAACAATGAAGCCGAATTTGCAGCAGCTGGTCAGGGCCTGAGAATAGTTGTAAGACTGGGATACAAACAAGTGGAAGTGGAAGGAGATTCCAGCTTGGTCATCAACACCATGAGGAAACTTAACAATGGAACGCCATGGGACAAATTGAGTCAAAGCTGGAGAATAGCCCGCCTTATCCAGGAGATAGGAGAACTCCTACATAAGTTTGATTATTTAATAATCAAACATGTAAGAAGGGAGGGGAACAAAGCAGCAGATTTCTTGGCCAACTGGGGTTGCAATCAACAACATGGACCAATGGAAAGATTATGGCCAATGCAGTCTAGGGATGATCGACTTAAACCCCTGGAAGTGATCCTACAACAAGATATCCAACATGGCCAGGAAACAAAGAATCCTAACAACAATACCCCCGATCGGGGTGTGTGCCCGAGTACGTCTGTCAACGATGGTTTCCAGGCCAACTAAGGGATGGGTACTATCCACCGCATCCCACACACTCATGGCGATGGGTGTGGTGGCCTCCCGCATGACAATGGACAGAGGGAAATGGAGAAGTGGCAATCAGTGCCAGGGTAGTGACGGAGGTGGGAAGGACATGACAGGAGGGGTGATGGGACAGAGAACAGAGGGAGTGGATTATGAAGGAAGGCAAGGTGGTGGGAAGAGCATAGTTGTTATGAGAAGACGAAGAAAAGATGTGACATACTAGGGAAGAGACCAGCAAAGACCTCTACGCATTGGCTCCGGGTATGTTAACTAGCCTTACACATCTAATGCAATGCTTTCTGTGCTATTCCATGGTAGGGGGATGAGAGAACAAACCAGGGAGGGAAATTGGGGAAAAGGTGGAGGAGACCTCTGCATAATGGGAGGGAAGGGAATCGGGTCCGAACCAGAAACCAGCACTAAGAGAGATAATCGGGGTTGGGACCTTGAGAAACCACCTGCAATTAAGCAGGATAGCAGGATTACCAGGGAGGGAGGGGAGAATGTAGATAAGCATGAGCGAGGGAAGGCAATTGGGAGTGGCAGAGAGGAGCAAAAGCTACATAGGACAGAGGGGCGAGGGAAGGTTATGAGAATGGGAGTGGTGGTAACTTGGCTCGATGGGCTGGTGGTGAGTGTCGTAAGCATAATTCAAGTCGGGCACCAGGTCATCACCCCCAGGAGTAGAGGAGAGATACACCAACACCAGAAAGGTGGAGAGGCTACCGCTTGGCAGGTGAGTGGCACTGATAATTCAGGCAAAGGAGAGGCGTCACATCCTTGGGCAGAGGGGCACCAGGGCAGAGGCAAGTGCGGCTGGAAATGTGACGGGAGGGGAAGAAGCAACAACCTAGAACAGTTAGAACATATATTCCATGAACTAATGCGAATCATGTGTGAACAGGCTTGCATAGCAGAAGAGATGGCTAGACTAGCTCGTGGAAGAGGACGAGTGTTGGCTTGATGGGGCCTGACCCAGGTTCGGAGTTATTTAGCCAAACAAATCCTTGTACTACTGGCCCTTTCGACAACATTCCACAGAGCGTGGACTGAGGTCTCACCTGAAGCAGTATGGGGGGATGTTGGAACCAAGTTTCCGCACTCTTGAGATGTATGAGGGGTCGATTTAGTCGAACTATGAATACCTTCATGCAGGTTACTTCACGCACTTTCCTAACCTGCGAAGCCTTCACGCCCTATTATATTCACCTTTATGCAGCCCTAACCAAGGGCTGTGGAGCTTTCATGTTGCTAGAGAAGCGATCTGTGCTATTTCCCTAAGTTACACTGCGGATCTTACTTATCTTCTTATAACAGTTAGTTATCTTTGCGTAAATAGATACTTTATCTTATATTCACTTATTCAACATATTCATATAAGTTCGCGCAACAAATAAATAGTAAACTTGCAATTCATACCCAACATACTTCAATGCATAAAACAGGAAACGATACACAGAAATAATGTAAAACTTCTCTTTATTAATGCTTCAATCGGTTACAGACTCGACCTGCCCCGTGCACTCAATTGAAGGGGTCCATGCACTCAGTTGTAGACTACTAGGCCTCTAGGCACTCACCTATAGAGCCTTCTCCTACTCTACGACCCAAAGACACGACTTTACACTTTAGACTCAATGCTTCCCCATTAGATCTTCTATCTTCGATTTTCTTTGATCTTTCTTATACAATCCCATGGTCCACAGACCATGGGTAGAACTCTCAAGCCGACATTATATTTACAAAAGTAAGGGCAGACAACCCTATGACTCAATTACAACTTCACGCTCCGTGCCCACAAATCGCGGAGTCTTTACATCAGACTTAGTCAAAACTTGGGCTTTAATCCCCAAAACTTGCCTTGGGGAGATCCCATGCCCAACAGGCCCCCAACACAAACATCGCGACTCGCCCTTGAGTCACTTTGTCGGTGCAGAGATCTTCATGCGGAGACCTCCCAACTCTTCTCAGACTACTACAAGGTCAGCAGCGCACTGAGCAGTTCCCTGTTGTATCTCCTGTACGCACTGTTCGGAGGTTGCGGTGTCAGAACTGCTCCCCTTTATCTGCTCGTACATCCCCCACATCTACGCGAGCTTGACTTCAATTGTTGTTGTGATTACGAAGGCCTCATCGATCCAAGGCTGAACACACACCTTCAGAACCGCTTCTTTGTGTCGCGCTACGTCTACTTGCTCCTTAAGCGCTTTGGCCTATTGCATTCGCGCGAGCCTCTATGTGAGGGCCACCGTCTGTGCGGTCCCCTTGACATTGTCATACTGTTGTTGTAGCTCACACGCCTCTATTTCTAAGTGTTGTATGTTTGGGTCCTCTTGCAAAGTGGTGAGGACCTCGAACAATTCTTCCAACATTTTGGTGCAGTCCCTTACTGCACTACTGATCTCCTCCATCCCCGATGTAATGGTGCTGGCACGTTGTTCCCTTACCTCTGGAGGAGTTGAAGGTTATGCCTTCAACCGCAGCTTTTTTATCTGAAGGTTCAGTTCTAGCTGAACCTTGGCCATTTCTTCTCGCGCCTCGCACACTCCTGTTGCTAACCTCTGAATGCGTGCCTCTATTGGTGCTTCTACTGGGATGGCCAACTCAGGGACCATCTGGTAGGCCTCCTCAACCACCTGCACCATCTGTCGGTTTTGTGCCACAACCTCGTCACGCTGCAGGCTCAGTTTCTCCATGTTGATTCTTTGTTCACTCAACACCTGTAGCGTGTGGCCCTCCCTAGCTCGCAGTTCTGCAGTCACTCCGTCTTGCAGGACATAGAGTGTCTCCCGAGGGAGCGCAACCATGTTGATTCCTACCCCTTTCAATGCACTGACCATAGGCCTGTCGGCCTCGTTTTCTATAACCAGTGCCCCCTCTAGCAGCACTATTGTGTTGGTCGTGCGGGCGCGCAACATTTCCTCAGCCGCGGCCGTTCCTACTGCGAGGCTGGTCGAGAGAGTACCAACCTGGGGAGTGCGCACTTGCAACTCCTGAATCTGTGTTCAGAGGGCCCCCAACACAATTTGATTCTCCTCCGCCAACTGCTGGAGGGCCTCCATAGTGACTTCGCGCACCATCTCCCCTATATCATGCAGATCTCCCTCAATGAGGGTGATCGAGTCGAAATAATTCTTAGATGCTTTCAACTTCTTTCGCAGCCCCACCTGCTCTCTTGGGCGTTGGCGCTTTAACTGTGTTGTCGCTGTTTGTAGGTCCGCACCACCCTCCTCTATCTCTATCTCCATTTCTTGTTCCTGCTCAGGTGAAGGCGACTTTTGGCCCTCGCACTCCTTCTCTGCTGCCTTCTGTGATTCTGTTGCAGCCTCTTTTCTGCCAATTGCGCCATCTGCAATTTTTTCTCCTCCTTTTTTCGTTGTGCAACAGACTTTTCCGGTTTCGTCGCGGAGGTGGCTGGAGCATGCCACTCTGGTGGCCATGCCTCAAGTACATCAAAGATAACATCATCCATGCCCATGTACGGGTGCTAATTTCACTTCTTCGTGGGGTCCTTGCATGCCTTGATGTAGATGTGGTGGAAGTCCGCCTTGAACTCCCCGAAGCTTTGTAAGTTGTTATAGACAGTGGGCGATAACTACGGCTTGCAGTTAATCCCCATTATGATGTTCATCTCCATGAACACCCAGAATATTTCACTGTCTCGAATTCGATGCGCGTCTTTAGTGGCCCATAGCGAAGCGTACTTCGCGGCCTCTGGGAGATCCCTGGAAATTGTGGGGAACTTACTATCCTCAGGCAATTCCCCAGCCACCAGCACTATGGATAGCAGAAGCCATGCATAGTCGAATGTTTTCTTCCTATTCCTATGCCTCGCGACAATTCTCCAGGAACACCTTACACAAGAATTCGGACCAGTTAAACTGGACCCCCTCTACGCATGCTCGGTAAGTGCAACCACTGGCATGGGCACCTCATCTGCGTGGCACTACCGCATGACCTTACTCGCCAGTATCTGAGTCGCAACTCTAACTGCCTTGTTGTTGATACTATAGATTGCATAGACCCTTTTTTTCTTCTCTAGCTTGTATTTCTTTTTCATGGCCTCCGTGATGGCCAAAACACTGCTTTTACCCTTTGAAATGTCTGTTGGGTCTTTCCCTTTATAAGGGAGTCGGGTAATTCTATGGATTAGGTGATCCGTGATGGGGATGGGATCCTCTAGCCACAAACACCCACCATGCACCAGGCAGAGTAGTTGCCTGATGATGAAGATAGTCACTGGGGCGCGATGGTAATGCGACACCCAAAGCAGGTTCAACAACCCCGCCTTTTCGACTCCATGTAACAACTTGCGCGACTCCAACTCGCTGACTCCCTCCACAGTGTTTTTGTTCGGCTTCATGAGCTGCGCGGTCGCCAAGTGAGGGAATTTCTTGTCGTCGGCGAGATCCCAATCTTCGAACTTCAAACTCAGCACTCGTCCCAGGTGTGCTCCTTCAAAAATCATATCGTCCGGGAGGAGTGGAGTCTGTAGAGACCTCTTGCTCTCATTGAGGTCCTTGGGCACCTTTGCCTTCCCTCCATGTCTTCGTCCTCATCCTCTTTGATCAGGATTTCCTCAAGATCTTCCTCCTCCTCATCAGTTTCCAAATTAACCGCTTTCCCTTTTTCTTCATGGTCAATTTAGTTCTCAGCAGGTTTCGAGGGGACATGCGCACCAAAATCATGGGATGCTTATCTTTCTTGGGCCTCGGTGTGTGCGACGATTTAGGTATTTCTGCAACTATCTCGGCGCTCTCAGGGGCTTATTCTATTGTCATGGCCTGCGCGACCTCTTCGACAGTCATTTCTCTGATTTCCCTGGCTTCTTCAGACGTTGCCATTTGGTTTGTCCAGAAATCTCTCAATTGCTCCATCGGGTGCTTAATCAACGCTCTCAACAGGTCTCAGTTAAGAATATTATGGGCACACGACAGCTCAATTTGCAAATGACCAAGTGTTGTTTGTTGGGCAACCCTTTGTAATTTATAGCACCTTTTGAATTCAAATTTGACCATTCCACCCAAATCCGATCCATTAATGCTCCCTTGGCAGCAGATTTTCCAAAATCTTGCCCATAAAGCTCATCTTAAATGCTTGCCGCCTACTCCATTTGGTCTCAATTCAAGCATCACATCATGAATAGTGACTACAATGGTCACTTTCCAGCCAACCCGCATAGCGGTGCAGCCACCCTTGAGCTGTCGTGGACCCCATGACACTTCGCTCTTGCATGCAGCCCTGACATCACGCAGCTCTCGGGTAGAGTAATTTATAGTCCTGCGCCTCCTTTCAACTACCTGGAGAATTAAGACTATGCTTCCCATGGTTATTCAGGTGGTCGGGCCACCTGTATACAACTTTAACCGACCATCAACCACTTTTCCTGGAAAGATTCCATTTTTTAACTTGCCTATCTGCTTCGTGCACTTCACCATGTGCATCGCGCCATCATCGGTGATTCCTCTAGTCATATACAGTCCAATCCAAGGCATCAAGCTAATAGGCTTTCAGCGGTAGTCCCTAAATTCGTCAACGTAATCGTGCACACCCTATTTTATCAACACAGTTTTCTTATTAAGAAAATCCTTCTTTATTTCTTCCTCAAGATTCTTGACTTCCGCTTCCACTAGAGCACTTTTCTCCCTTAACCACACTCTTTCTTTCATGACTTCTTGAAGCCTTAAGATCACCCTGTCAGATTTCTTCCTCAGGTCCCAAACGTTCTTCTTCGTTCAACTGCGCGATCCCTTCTTCCAAGGCTCCGCGAACTGTCATATCCACGGGCGCTGCTATGCGCAGACTAGGCATAATATACTATATTGGGATTACAACAGTTGCTCCATAGGCTAGCCTAGAAGGCATCTGTCCCATCAGTTTCTTGCACATTGTCCTATAAGCCCACAAAACTGCTGGTACACGTAGGTCCCAATCACTTCGTTGCACATTATATACCCTGTTCAGTGCTTCGCACACTTCGTTAAAGGCTTCTGCGTGGGTAACCTTCTACACACTCGTTCTTTCCACACTCTGTCATCCCAACTGGAGGGACCGTTCGCGCAATTGCCTCCCCAACACATGCTTATTGACCGTGTTTCCCAACGCGAGGTCCATGTGCATCCGCGCAGGTTGTTTACCATATGCCTGTACCCACCTGGACAGATGCACACGTGGACCATCCCGTACATTGTATTTATCTGTTAGCCGCATCTGAGGCTTCCCAAAATGCATGCACATCCTTCTCCTGCATTCACGCCAGTCTTCAAAGCTTCCTTGGTGCGTACCCCACCACCTCGCGGGCGTAGCACATAGTACCCATTTCAAAGCCTCGAAACGTTGCTGTTTTGGCACCTACCTTTCAAATTTGTTCAAGAAAGCATCTACCTGACATAACCCATCATAAGTAGGCAGATCCCTCACTTCTGTCGATATGCAGTGCACGATCTTGTCATCATATTACAGTTCAGCGTGGTCACCTCGTGCAATCGGTTCTGCCATTTCTCTATCTCCTCATCCGAATCCGATGTACATGAGCTTTCACGCTCCCATGAGATATGTCCATCCGTGGTGGGATTTACCCAGTCTTGCTTTTGCTCGGTTATCTTGTAGATGCAGTCCAAATCATCGTCGCTTTCATAGTCGCGCACCGACTCTGTGTAGCACGATCCTTCTACAGGGTCCAAAGGTACGACTATGCATAGAGAATTCTTCTCAAAAATCATCTTGCGCTTCTTCAAATTTATCACCCCATTCATGTCAGTGGCCCAATTGATTCCTAAGAGCGTGGGGTAGGGATTGTTGTCATCAACAATATCTATCACTTCAAAGTCTGCTAGCGCGCTTGCCCCTTCAATATCCATGATGATTCCCTGCAATCTCCCCATAGGTATTATCTTTTTCTGGTTCACCATTCATAGCTGGATAGGACACCATTGTAGCGTAAGCCTTCCCATGCGCTCCCATGTCTGCTTTGGCAGAACATTCATGTCCAACCCTAGGTCCATAATTACTTGGTCCATCTCATATTCTCCAATCTATGTGGTCAACCTCATTTCTCTTCCTATCCTCGTCACATGCTTTCCAATCTTCCGGACTACGCACGGTTCTCTTGGCGCGTTCCCAACGCATTTGTTAATGAGTTCCTACAATCCCTTTACAACCTTATTGTCATGTAGTAGCTTTATGCATGTTTCTAGGAATTTCATAAGCATAGATGGGTCCATTTCCAGCTCTGATCTATCTTTGCTTCTTGAAGTGGAGGCATCAACGAAGCTCTTCCTAGCTTCCATGAAGGTTTCGTTAGCGCGCTCCAAATAAAACTTTGGTTCTTTCGTCGGAGCCTTGTGAACCCAAGTACTACCTTTAGGTTGTTTGCCTTTATCATCTCCTGTCATAATTCCACATCAAAGCACAATGTTCACATTTGTATCTTCGTCGTGCGGCTCGGACCTCATCATCTGCAGGTTCTGAGTTGGGGGAGGTTGGAGCGCTCCCTTGTCGCGCAGCCTAGCTATCAATGTGGGACAATCCTCCATATTATGATCAAACAAGGCACAATATAGACATGATGGACGCGTTGGATTCATACAATCACGGGCATAATGTCCTGCCCCCCCCCACAATTGTAACGTATCAGCTGTCCACGACCTCTTCCAGGTCCTCCTCCACCTCGGCCTCGTCTGCGCCCCTGAAATCCGGTTCATGCCACTCCTGCGTTCTGGTCAAGGGGCCGCGTTTCAGCCTAAACTCTGTAGGTGGGAGTCCTATCCATCATCAACTCATAGCTTCTATAGGTGTGCTCATCATGTCCAACCGATCTACAAAAATTATAGAACAACTGTTGCAAATTATGTGTGTACTTATGTAACAAATGGTAGTTGTTCGTAGCATGCTTTCCTCCTATTTGGCAAATCGCGCACCACAAAGTAGGCGTCGCGCTAGGTCTTGGTTGTGCCTCCGGTATTAATGGCATCGACCCTCCTCTCGCGAGGTAATTCGTGAACACTGGGTAGTGGTCCTTGTCATGTCCCTGACCCTTGCATTTTACATACCATACTTCTTCACGCACTTCCAGGCGAGTTGTCCTGTCCTGTTTCAGACTCTGCATCTCAAGGAATAAGTTTTTCAACTGCGCGTGAATCTGCTAAACTCCTAGGTTAGGATACTGTATTGGGTCTCATGCAGCCTCATCGTGATCTCGAAGGCCTCTGCCTAGGTTGTTAACCTCTATTGCGACAGCGCGTTCCTCAAATGCAGTGTTAGTGATGCTACAATCCATTCGCGATGTTGTCCATTCATCAAAGTCATATTATCTTTGCGAATTGTGCACTTCAGTCTCTGATCCAACTCCCAAGGAGTCTTGTCTGGTAGCATTGTGATCTATTTGAATCTAATGATCGACTGCGCCTCTGACTTCGGCCTGGTAAATTATTTGTTTAGTGCAATTTGGATATCTGTGATCCCTGCATTCAGATTGTCATTAGAATGCTTAATATACCAGGTCATCACGTGATCCTGCAGAGTGCTGACCAACGTTGCTTTATTTATATTATCGTCTGTAACTCCCTGCACTTCCCATACAGCTCTTATCACGAACCAAAACTAGTCCAGATCTTCATTTCCTACTCCCTTGAACACAGGCAACTTTATCACGCTTGCCATATTGACTCGCGGTGGTGGAGGAGGTGGTATGGGCAAAGATGGGGGTGAAGGTGGTGAAGCTAGTGGTGGCATGGGTGGGGGTGGTATGCGCAGAATCCTTTGCCTTATCAAATTGATCACACTTCTCGGTGAGACCTTCGTGAGCTCTTCCTTGTCCCTTCGCGGAGGTGAAATTAAAGGGCTATTCTCTGGTCCCTTACCTCTTTCGTTTCTGTAGGTTTTTCCACTTCGCGTAGCTCCAAACATCAAGGTAATTGCATAACCCTCGCAGTCCTTTGAGAAAGCATCGCTCTGCCTCACTATAGCTGACTGAAGTATCTACTGCAAACTTAGTAATGAACCCTCCTATAATTCGATCAAGCCAGTGGTCAACATCGTGCACCATATTATCCTCTAGTGCTTCCAATCTGTGCACCAACTATGGGGTCCACACAATAGGATTGTCGAGTTTCCACCTTCCTTTGCTATCTGCTAGCTTCGCGATCCACTCGTACATTTTAGTAGGGAAGGATGTAAAGAAAATTTTGTGGATCTCTGTGTACAGGTAGTAGTCTAACCACTCTTCCTTTGATAGTCGAGGATTCATGTTCTCTTGCGCCACGAACTTGTGAATTCTCCTGTCCAACCAACCTTCAATTTCTTTCTTGGTTGGATTTCAATGATACGACATCAGACATCTCTATGTAGATTCTGGTCTCGGTAACGGAACCATTTGTTGGCTTGATGGGGCCTGACCGAGGTTCGGAGTTATTTAGCCAAACAAATCCCTATACTATTGGCCCTTTCGGCAATAGTCAGCGGAGCGCGGACTGAGGTATCACTCGAAGCAGTATGGGGGGATGTTGGAACCAAGTTTCTGCACCCTTGAGATGTCTGAGTGGTCGATTTAGTTGAACTGTGAATACCTTCTCGCAGGTTACTTCACGCGCTTTCCTGACCTGCGAGGCCTTCGCGCCCTATCATATTTGTCTTTGCGCAACCGTAACCAGGGGTTGTGGAGCTTTCGTGCTGCTAGAGTAGCGATCTGTGTTATTTCCCCAAGTTACACTACGGATCTTACTTATCTTCTTATAACAGTTAGTTATCTTTGCGTAAACAGATACTTTATCTTATATTCACTTATTCAAAATATTCATATAAGTTCATGCAACAAATAAATAGTAAACTTGCAATTCATACCCAACATACTTCAATGCATAAAACAGGAAACAACACACAGAAATAATGTAAAACTTCTCTTTATTAATGCTTCAGCCGGTTACAAACTCGACCTGCCCTACGCACTCAGCTGTAAGGGTCCGTGCACTCAGCTGCGGACTACTAGGCCTCTGTGCACTCACCTGCAGAGCCTTCTCCTATTCTACGACCCAAAGACACAACTTTACACTTTAGACTAAATGCTTCCTCATTAGATCTTCTATCTTCGATTTTCTTCGATCTTTCTTTACACTTAGAGCCTCACTCTATTTATACAATCCCATGGTTCGAGGACCATGGGTAGAACTCTCAAGATGACATTATATTTACAAAAGTAAGGGTGGACAACCCTATGACTCAATTACAAATCCGCGCTCCGCGCTCACAAATCGTGGAGTCTTTACATTGGACTTAGTCAAAACTTGGGCTTTAAGCCCCAAAACTTGCCTTGTGGGGATCCCATGCCCAACAACGAGGCAAAAGGGGGAGGGAGCTACCTAGAGCAGCAAACCCGAACACCTCGGAGCCTAGGCGTGGGAGGAAGCTGGTAGAACGACTCATTAGTGAAGCGGTAGCAGCGTATAGGGTAGGAACGGATGCAGGCATCCGCAAGATTTTAGAAGATTGGGAGGAACAGATAAAGGAGGAGGCAGACTCTGAAGAGGAAATGGAGACCCAGCGAGAGGTAATCCCAGATCTAGGGAATACTAGGGGTAGACTCACGTAGTTTAAGCAGACTCTATACTTGTACTGGCTTATGAAGAGCCTTCTGGGGAAGGCCATGGAGAAACTATCAATGGGGATGGCCATGACCCTCCAGGACATGCCAAACTATAATAAAGACTTGCAGACCATTCAATTCCAGCTGTGCAAACAAGACATCCACCTAGATCATATTCAAAGGCATATCCCTTGTCTTATTGAGTTGGCAGATGCACTAGGAGACTCAGCCAAAGACCCGACTCTAGTGGATTCAACCTCAGAAGATCAGAAGGAATAGTCAGGTTCTAGAATGTTTTTTGGTTTCTTGCGGATAGCATTTACTTTTTATTGATGTATGCTTATGATAGATAGAAACTCAGAATCTTATCATGATATAGATACATATATAGCTTGGGTAGATCACCTGAAACTATATTATTTTTGGATGGCTTATAACAAGGATAGGTGGCCAATAGACTTGGTTTCCCACTGGGCAAGTTGAGGCCACCTATCTCATTCATGTGGTGTAAACTTGTCTTTTATAAATGTAAGGTTTTTTTTAATGCTTAATAAATTTAGAGTTGATTAGGGTAGTAAATGTAAGGGGAGTTATTTTTTTTAATAAAATGTGGGGTTAAGTAATATTTTTAAAAATAAGGTGAAGGTTTTAACTCACTATTATATTTGACCATCATCATTCACTCACTTCTAAATTACAAGTTGTTAAAGGAACCATAAATAGAAGAATAATTTAGAGGGCATTCTCACTAACTTGAAGCTTTTAAATTGTCTCCTACTTTTAGGTTAAGGGAGAGCTCAACAATGAAGTAGCTATATTGGAAAATGTTAAAGGTACTTTGAACAATTGCATGTTCACTTATGTGGTGATAAGGGATAAAATCACCCTCCCTCTCCTCCCTTGATTATGATTCCATGTAGAAGCAGGGCTACAAAGCCCATGAACAATGTCATCCTAGGGATCTCAGATGGAGGATTTTCCATGCCCACTTGTCATGTCATTTGCACGTGGTAGACAAGGGGTATTAACTACCATTTCCCATTTGCTTTACCTCTTCTCCTCATGTGGGCGATGACCATTACAACCAACATTTGTCTAATCCTCTTTTCTGTGAATTACCATGGCTTGGTCTAAGCTTAATTATTGTCGTGTTAGACATGATAAATCAGAAAGGACTATTATGTTGGACATCATGTTTTATTTATGTATGAGACATGGCCTATGAAAAAGATATTGTGAAGTCCATATGCATGACCACTTTCTTTGATTTGGAATGAAAAAGGCAGAAGAAGGTCACTCAATAGAAGAGACAGGAGGTGAACAAAGCCAAAGACTAACATGCTCTAGAGGTTGGGAAGCACCTCTTAGGAATTAAGGACTAGGATGGGAATTCATATCAACTTACTTTGATTTTAATGCGGGAAAGATGACTAGAATTCTTAACCTCCCTTGATACTCACTTTGATTTCATGGCACAAATCCTGACTCATATCAACCTCCCTCTTTTTCTTGACCCACCCCATGTTTCTAAGGGTTTTGTGCTTATCCTATTTTTGAAGACTCTATCGACCATTCCAAGGTTGACACTAGTAGCAGAGCAATCCAAGTGGGCTTCCATGTTAATGTTCAACACAAACCTTATTTTTTGCTAAATTGTCTATGTTTTGCCAAATAAATTTATTGTTAAAACACTTTATCTTTGTTTATATCCATAAACTTTTAAGCATGATAATTGGTTGGTATAATTAACTATTTTAATTGACATTCTCCTTTTGATTATGGAAATAAGATTAAATTAGATTTTTGGTGAAAGAATGTTAAATATTTTAGTTGGCATTCTCCTTTTGGTTATGGAAACAATATTAAATTAGAAGTATGTTGAAAAATGTTGAATGGGTTTGGGCACACACATTTTGATAATATAAAAATAAAAGGATAAAATATCTTATTAATGTCCACCTAAACCAAGTTGGTGTATTAAACATGTTCTAAGCCCCTTTGTTGATGGAGGAAACAAAAAGTTTAAGGAGATAAACACCTTCCCCCTCACACACACACAAAAGTGGCTAGATAATTTTGTGGTGTAAGAATGATGAATGGGTTTGGTAGCAACAATTTTAATACTATTTAAGTAATGATAAAGTATCTTACTAATGTTTACTTAAACCAATTGGGCTGGTCAAAAACGTGTTAAGCACCATTGTTGAGAGAGGGAAATGAACTACAAGAAGTTAAACGCTTTGCCCCACACACATATAAGAGACCTACACTTGACAAAGTTTGAACATGGGTTATTTGCATTGCAATGCCCTATCCCACTGATTAAACCACATGTCAACATAAATCAACCAATAAGCACTGAGTTCTAGCTCAAGTGGTTGGGAGCACAATTTATTCTCCCCTCCACTCGGACTCAATTCCTACAAAGGGACATGTTGACTCATTGTGATAAGGCTAAAAGGGTAGACAATGTGTGCCTCAAGATGTCTGTCCTTGCTATCACACCCTTGGCGTGCCTCAAGATGTCTCGACCCTTGCTAAGTCATAAGTTTCATGCATCAAGATGCTTCATCCATTGCTAAGTCATAAGTTTCATGCCTTGAGATGCCTCAATGATCGCTAAGTCATAAGTTTCATGCCTCGAGATGCCTCAATGATCGCTAAGTCATAAGTTTCATGCCTCGAGATGCCTTAGCCTTTTCTAAGTCATAAGTTTCATGTCTCAAGATGCCTTGGTCCTTGCCGAGTCATAAGTTTCATGTCTTGAGATACCTCAACCATTAATAAGTCATAATTTCATGGCTTGAGATGTCTCAACGCTTACTTAGTCATAAGATTCATGCTACATATTAATTTATTAACTTGCTAACTATTAATACTAACTTATAAGTTATAGTGGCAACTAATTGACTTTGAACATAAACATAGTAATCCATATAAATTATTGATTCCTCTAAATCTAAATCTAAAAAACAAAATAAATAATTTAACCCCCACTAAAAAAACTTATACTAATAATACATTTTAAATTTACTATATCCATAACATTTAGATATAAAATTCATTAACAAATTTTCAAATCTAAACATAATTCTTATTCATGATTTTTTTAAAACCCATTTTAACTTTGACTAATAATATTATCTTAATAAAGTATAAACTCTTTGTACATGATCAACCACCCATTATAAATTATAAAAATGTTGCACTCTTTCCAAAGATTCTCCAAAATCTCATTCATAGATTTTTATGGTTGATGGTGTTATAATTGTGTCTTGCTTCAGGGTGAAGTTTCTAGGGTTTTTAGGTTTTTTCCCTTCTCATTAAATTTCCATTATTATGTCCTTTTCTTTATTGTATTCGATTGCAAGTGTAACACGTTTTTGTATCTGTCCATATTTTACTCCTTGAAATGACCGAAGAGCATTTCATAAAGTAAGAGCACGCAATTGTAAAGTGAGCCTTGAAAAACCAGAGCTGAAAGGTTGGGTGGAAAGGTTCCCACCGAACAAAAAGTGAGGCACCAGAAGAAGAAATGGCACGGTGCACATACAGTGAATGAGAATTGTAAAATGTGAAAATATGAAAAAAAAAATATTAATTTCATGAATGATTACAAAATAAATAATGTTTTTTAATGTAATTTTTATTATTAAATTTATATTTTTATTATAAAATAAATTAATAATCTTATTATATTTAAATTACTATACTTATATATATTAAATGGTTAGATATTGATAAGCATCTATTTATAATAAGTATCAAAATATTTTTATTTTATCATGAAAAATTTCAATATGTGAATAGGCTTTGTTAAAATACCATGAGCTAATATCACATATTCAAAAAATCATAATTCATTTCATATGACACGTGATATTTTTTAATTAATCAATTTAATTAAAAATACAAAAACAACCTAACTACTTTGAAATTAAATCTCTATCTTCAATTTGTGTATATTACTATAAATATTCTAAAATATTTTATACAAATTAAATCACTCCAAACAATTTAATAATTATTAATAATTAAATTAAAATTTAAAAAACTTTATTTCATGATAAACACCCGTACAAATATAATTATACAATCTCTAAATAAACAAGTTTTTTTTTCTTATCAAAGTATACATATTATTGTTCTCTTACAACCTCCCAACTATTACAACGTCTTCAATTCAGATTACGGATCTAACATGAGTCTAGCGTGCAAATCTTTTTATGAGTCGACATTATTTAAATGTTTTGTATAGTTATTTATTTATTTTTATTTTTAGATTTTTTTATTTTGGCTGACATGAGTAAAATTTCAATTTTGACTATATCCCCGTACTTGGACCAAGTGGTCCATACATGGAAAAAAAATAAAATAATAATAAGATGCTTTTTATTTTTCTTCCTACGATTTTCCTTGGTGCAGCTGGGCTATCTTGGACTTGAACCAAAGACCTCGCCAGTGAAGTAAATCCTCGCACCTAGAGTTGATAGACGTACAGCCTTACACATCATACTGGGCTGTACAATGAACCTCATATTGTTTTCCATGTAAATATGTGCTATCTCCTATTCCTAATTTTTTTTAATGAAATTGACAAACCTACCTACATAACTATACAATATCAATTATTTTAATTAAAATTAAAATTCTTACAGGAAGATATTTATACTACCTCTTTTGTATATTCAAAAATAAAAAATAGTATATCTTTTAATACAATATATTTGAAAGAAATGTAATGGAAAAAGTGAAACTTTACTCTAGCTTTAAAACAAACTTGTGAGAAAGGTTGAGGTTGTCTAATTAATGCAGTCCCGTCAAAACCTTTAAAAAAAATTCAGAAACTACAGTGAGAAGTTTGATCCCGTATATTCAAAAAGAAAAAATAGTATATCTTTTAATACAATTTATTTGAAAAAAATTAATGGAAAAAGTGAAACTTTACTCAGCTTTAAAAAAAACACTGGTGACGAAAGGTCGAGGTTGTCTAATTAATGCAGCCCCGTCAAAAGCTTTAAATTTTTTTCAGAAACTATGCTGAGAAGTTTGATCCGTATATCCAAAAGTAGAAAATTATATCTTTTAATACAATCTAATTTGAAAAAAATAATGCTAAAAGTGAAACTTTACTGGTCTTTAAAAAACACACTTGTGAGAAAGGTTGAGGTTGTCTAATTAATACAGTCCCGTCAAAAACCTTTAAAAAAAATTATGAAACCGTGTTGAGAAGTTTGATACTGTATATCCAAAAATAAAAATAGTGTATCTTTTAATACCATCTATTTGAAAAAAGAAATAATGGAAAAAGGTGATACTTTAAAATTCTGAAACCTTGCTGAGAAGTTTGATACTGTATATCCAAAATAAAAATAGTATATCTTTTAATACAATCTATTTGAAAATTAAATAATGGAAAAAGTGATACTTTACTCAGGTTAATTAATGCAGTCCCATCAAAAGCTTAAAAAAAATTCTGAAACTATAGAAGTTTGATCCTAATACCAGTAATTGTAGTTGTCTATAATGCGATTTTTTAGAAGTTTTTTCGGTGGGTTTTTCCGGTCAAAATCTGGCAGCAATTTATTGGAATCGCAAGTTTGATAACTAGTTTCTGCACAATCAAAGCGTCCCAGGGAGTTTTCAGGGTGCTGAATCCAAATATATAGTTAAAAAACCATTTTAAATAATACAAATCAAGATTTAACCTCAATTTTTTCTTCCAGATTCTGTCACTGGAATCTCCAAAAAGTCGCATTATAGACAACTCCCGAGTAATTAGGCTAGGCCACTTAAGGTTTTTGAAAACAATACCAATAATTAGGCTAGGCCACTTAAGTTTTATGAAAATAATAGAAATTTTGGCATGTTCTTGGTCGGATAGATTTGTAAAATTTTAGTGTTTTGGGTGCCCAAAATTCTAGATTCTTTATAGGGCTAAATCTATTTTAGCTATTAAAAAACAGAGTTGTTTTTAGTGCGATTTTTTGAAAGCTTTTCAGGTGAGTTTTTCCGATCTAATTTCTCTAAAATCTCGCAAGAATTGATTGAAATCACAAGTTTGATAGGTAACCCTACACAATCGAAGTGTCCTATGGGTTTTTCATGGTGCTCAATCCATATATACAGTCAAAAAACTAGTTTAAGTACCATAAATCAAGATTTCACCTCAAATTCTTCCACTAGATTCCGGCACCGGAAAGTCCAAAAAATTAACACTATAAACAACTCCTTAAAAAACTATTTGACCACTTTATAATTGGATTTTTCTAGATTCTTAATGGCACTAAATCTATTTTAGTCACTAAAAAACTATTTAAACACTCTTGCAATTGGATTTTTTTGAATAAATAGATTTTAGATGTTTTTTTTTTTTTTTTCTTAATAGTGCTAAATTTATTTCGGCCATTAAAAAGTATTTAAACTCTGATATTTAAATTTCTTTTCTTGAAAAAATTTCTCACAAAATTCCGGTGAAACGTTTGCCTTGTGGGCAAAATTGTGACCTACACTAAATGTACGAAAATCTCCCAGATTTCTCCCTGAATTATGCCGCTAATTGTTCGCAGAGAGATAAAACAGTGCCGGGCACCGGGCGCCGGGAAAAACAGAAAATGTGTATTGAGTGCAAGTACAGAGTACAACTGTGGAGTGGTTAATGCCCGGCACCCCACCCTCCCCTCTTTTCCTTTTTCTGCATTATGTGTCTCGGTTTTCCCGCTTAAATGCATCCGCCCGGGGGGTTGGTTGAGCAATCTCTTTCTGGAATACTCTCCCTTCCCCACTCCCGGTCGGCCCCGGCCTTGCATCGTTTTCTTATTTACAATACATTTCGCACGAGCGAGAGCGAGAAACAGAATGGAGTCCATCCGATTCCCTGTTCGCCTTCTTTGGTTTTCATTGTGGTTCTGTGTTGAGCTGCTGCTATTTCTTCACTCTGCGTTCTCGAGGCCGATCTCCGGCCCGGAGCCGCCGGGGTTTATCTCTCTGGATGTCGCAGCCGCCATTAGAGGCACCGCGCCTGGCGGGGTTGAATACAAGAGAGCGCCGAAGCCAGTACGCACGGCCTGGAGCGTACAAGTGGTGCAGAGAGATCGTCTTCCGGTCAAGCACGCCGCAAACGCCACGGCGACCTACGAGAGCTGGTTGAAGGCAAAACTGAGACGGGAATCCGCACGGGTTCGGGAGCTGGAGCAGAGGATAGAGCGGAAACTGAGATCGAAGAAGCAGCCGGCGGGGAGCTACGAAAATGTGGCGAAGCTCACTGCGGAGTTCGGTAGCGAGGTCGTGTCGGGGATGGACCAGGGGAGCGGCGAGTATTTTACGCGCATAGGCGTGGGGACGCCGACGAGGGAGCAATACATGGTGCTCGACACGGGGAGCGACGTGGTCTGGATTCAGTGCGAGCCGTGTCGCGAGTGCTACTCGCAGGCGGATCCCATTTTCAATCCTTCATCCTCCATTTCCTTCTCTACCGTCGGCTGCGATTCCGCCGTCTGCAGCCAGCTCGATGCCAACGATTGCCACGGCGGGGGCTGCCTCTATGAAGTCTCCTATGGCGATGGGTCATACACAGTCGGGAGCTACGCCACCGAGACGTTGACATTTGGAACCACGTCAGTCCTTAACGTGGCCATCGGCTGTGGCCACGACAACGTCGGGCTCTTTGTTGGGGCCGCGGGGTTGTTGGGCCTCGGGGCGGGACCGCTCTCATTTCCCGCGCAGCTCGGCACACAGACGGGCCGCGCTTTCTCCTACTGCCTTGTCGATCGTGACTCGGAGTCCTCTGGCACCCTCGAATTCGGCCCCGAATCCGTCCCCGTCGGCTCGATCTTTACACCGCTGGTAGCAAATCCGTTGCTCCCGACCTTCTATTATCTCTCTCTCGTCTCCATCAGCGTGGGCGGTGCTCTCCTCGACGCAGTCCCGTCGGAAGCCTTCCACATCGACGAGTCCTCGGGGCGCGGCGGGATCATCATCGACTCCGGCACCGCCGTTACTCGCTTTCAAACACCCGCCTACAATGCCCTGCGAGACGCCTTCGTGGCGAATACCCACCATCTCCCCAGAGCCGACGGGGTCTCCATTTTCGACACCTGCTACGATCTGTCGGGCCTGCTATCCGTGAGCATTCCGGCCGTGGGGTTCCATTTTTCCAACGGGGCAACCTTAATTCTCCCGGGTAACAATTGTCTGATTCCTATGGATTCCATGGGGACTTTTTGCTTCGCCTTTGCGCCCACCGATTCTAGTCCTTCAATCATCGGGAATATTCAGCAGCAGGGCATCAGGGTCTCCTTCGACTCTACCAACTCTATCATTGGTTTCGCTATCGACCAGTGCTGAGTAACACCATCCCAAAATTCCTTGGCATTCATACATAAATATGACAGAGCTTTGAATCAATGGCGGCCCTGTACATAATCTGCATCTGTGTTTCTGCAAAGCCATGCGTTCAGTTCTCTGCTGAACTGGAGTTTGAGATTGCTTTTCCTTGGAGATTTGTAATATGTAATCTGAGCTTAATTTTCTTTAGATTTTTCTTTCTGAGAAACCAAATCCAGTGTGTGTTGGCGTTGTCGAACAGTTCATCAGAATTCTCCGTTTCCGGTTCCCTCCCCGGATTCCGGTACGGAAAATCATTTCGATGCACGACTATGCATGACAACCCATTCGTTTGACTCTGGTCATTGGTTCTGTGATTAGATTGCAAAACGAATTAAACTACTATTGATTTTCAGGGTATCTGTGTAATATTAGGGTTTGTTGTCTAAAAAGCTAATGGTTTTGTTTTTTTGGGAATATTAAAGAATCATTTCGATGCACGATTATGGTTATTCGTAAAGTCGATGGCTTTTGCTCGAGAAAAGTGCAAAATTCAAATAATTTTTCGTTGAATAGTAACTAGTAGGCGCTTTTGTTTTTTGGAAAAGGGAATATAAATATTGACAGAATCGTTAATATCTGTGGTTTAACATGTGTTTTTAGTTTATAATTTTTTTTTAAAATGAAAATGTGAGTAAAATTTAAAATTCCAATATTTCCGGTGTAAAGAATTTTGTGATCTATAATATGTTTGTGAAAATAATTTTGGTATCACATAAAAAATTATTTGTTTCGAATCAATGAGTGTGGTTCATTGTCAGGACAAGTTGAAGATCCAATCTGAGCCATAAGTCAAATAGGGACAACAGGCCATTCCAACAGCTATATTTTACTGAGTAACGGATAAATAGGACCTCCAACGATTAAATTTGACCAAGACCCAAGAGAAAAGATCAAAATTATTAAATATAACTTTTTACATAATTTAAATCTGTAAATAGATTTATTTTTTGAAAACTCTTTGAGCCTAATTTAAAATTCCAGAAAAAAATGGCTGAATTTCATAGAGTTACTTAAAATAATAAAAACATTTAACAATTACATTACTATTAAAAAATTCCCTTTATTTCGTTTTTATAACCATTAATGCTTCTCATCATTTTAAATGATATTGATTGTCATATGGGTAAATGGAATTTAGAATTTTATAATTAATAATGACAATATATTAATATTGGTCTTGGAGTATATTTTTTTGTTTGGTTAAAAGTTTGTCTTTTTCGAACTTGAGGAAATAAGTTAATGGTGTAAGGCTTAGAGGCATCTGGCTTTTTACAGAGCACCAGTGAGTTATTCCAAGTGGCTTGGTTTTCCTTGGACAACGTGGATGAGTCTGCATGCATTAACAAATAACAACTAGAAATTGTTGTCTTCATTGTTGATTTGACATCTAAATTATAGTAAATTTTCCCACTTGTGAAAAAGACAATACATCACTATTGTCAGACTTAGCAACAAATTTGTTTATATTTAGAATACCAATGAATTTATAATAAAAAAATTGGTAGGTTAAAGTTGAAATTTGGATTATTACTGAAACGAACGGAGGGTTTGCTTGTGGGATTGGAAATACCTTACTTTATATACATATCTCAAAAATAGGGAAGAGATTTTTATATTTATTTTATATTTTTGAAAATATAATTATTATTATTTTTTATAATTTAAAATATTATTAGTAGTTTAATTATTAATTAGCAGATGTTTTTGTTTTTTAAAAATATAAATTTTGATAGAATCATTAATATTGTGGTGTGTTTTTAATTTATAAATAAATTTTATTTTTTATTTTTATAAAAATGTGAATCTAATTTTAAATTCCGAAAATTTATGGCTAAATTTTAATAAAATTAATTTCCTTTTTGAAAAAATATAATTTTTGACCCATCATTAATATAAGTGGTTTTAGTTTATAAATAGATTTACTTGCTTAAGAAAAATTCTCGACCTAATTTAAAATTCCAAAATGGTTTGGTTGAATTTTAATAAAAATTAATTCAAAATATTACTTATAAAATAATAAAAATATTTAACAATTACACTATTACATTATCCCTTTATTTCATTTTACAACCATTAATGTTTCCCGTCATTTTAAATTATATTGATTGTGAATTAATGCATCTGATATTTTTAAATGATATTAATTAGAAGTAAGGATTCCATAATTAATAATCACAATATATCAATCTTGTCAGACGTAACAACCATTTTATTTTATGTCGGCTAAAGTTTGAGTAATGATGATGCTGTGGTTGAATGGCCCAATGAATTAAAACTTAAAAAAATATGTGGTTTAAAGTTGGAATTTGGATTATTGTTGTAACGAGTGGGTTTACATGTGAGATTGGAAAAACTTTATGGCCTTTTTTATATGGCAGAGATATTTATATTAGCCTGATATCTTCCCTATCGAAATTATAATTTAGTTATGATAATTTTATTTTGTGTTTATAGTGAAATGCATACAAACAATTAAAATATAAAAGTTAGAAAAAAATAGAGGGTTGAAAATCTAATAAATATCAAAATTGTAATTGGATAACTTTTAAAGAAATATTAGGTTAAGTTTTATTAATTCAAATGATTGAGGATAAGTCTTTTCAAAGGGGTGGTTGTATTTTGTGTTAGGGAGAAGAGATATGGTAAAAAATGTTAGTTTAGGGTTGGTGTGACTCAATCAGGTTGTGATCCTCGCATGATTTAGATAGATTTGGTGTCTTAGGTAGTGACTCCTCGAACCACAGGGCAAGGTTAGGTAGCGGCTCCTTGAGCCACAGGTCAAGCCTAGCTGACCAGAGACAATTTGACAAACAAAAGAAACTGTAAAAAATATTAAAATATTAGAATTGTAATTAATTAATATTAATTTAGGTTTATTTTATATTTATATTATTAGTAAAGAAAAAGTTTTTTAATATGAATTTTTTTTATCCTTTAGTTATATGTTAAAAAATTGATATCTTTAGTTCTAAATAGATTAAAGTTTAAATGAATTTAATTTGGTTTAATTTTTTAAAATGTTCTTTCCTATCATATATATAATTTTTTATCAGTGTAGATCCATCTTTAACTTCGGATTTATCAAGTGCCCAAAGGGATTCAATTTCTCCACATGCAAATCATTCCTCAAGTTTTGCATTAAAAAAGGAGGTTTAAAGATTGAACTTGAGTAAAGGGAGTAAAGGTTTGCACCTCCAAAGATTTGATATTCCTCTGGACACTTAATAGATCTGGATTTAGATGGATCTATGCTGGTTTACATAATAGGTAATTATACAAAAACAAAGCACAAATTTTGACTATAAAAACATGAATCAAAATCATTAAAATGGGATGACCTAATTTTTATTTTAAAACTTTGCCTATAAGACATACAAAAAGAAAGCCTAACTTCTCAGAGATAAGGACCATTCAGAAAAGCTTTAAAGGAAGAAGTTAATACACTTTCATAAAAATAGTGTCATGCCAGAGGACAACAATAAATAGAGGCATTTTTGGTCTAAGATTTTTATTTATTTAGACAAACTCTTCGTTGCATATAAAAAACTCATGAGGACAACAATAATGATACAAAAGTAAAGCCTAAATTTTCATACATAAAGACTATAAATACATAAATCAAAATCATTGAAACGACATTCCCTAATTATTATTATTTTTTTTTATAATACACTTTGGTGAAAAACTAAGCCCTAATTTTTCAAATATAAAGACTATAGATACATGAATCAAAATCATTAAAATGAGATAAAGAGAAAATAATTCTTCTTTTATTTTATTCTTAAATTAAAAAATTATGAAGAAAAATGTTTTATCAAAATTTTCCTTAACTTTTATTTTTATTTTTATTTTTCTTATGCATTTTCATGATGGAGGACAACAATAATTATACAAAAGTAAAGTCTAATTTTTCAGACATAAAGACTATAGGTACATAAACAAAATTATTGAAATGGGTTCCCTATTTTTTCCTTTTTTCTTTTTCAAAACTTTGTCTATGTGATACAAAACTAGGGGTATTTTTGGTATGAGATTTTTCTTTTATTTACACAGACCATTAGCAAAATATTTAAAATATAATTTAAGAAAATTAAAAACAAAGAGATTTTTTTTTTTTAATTAATTAAGAAATTATAATGAACTTTTTTTAATCAAAATTTTCCCTAATATTTTTTTATTTTAACTTTGTATGATGTTATGGAGGGGAAGACTTGCCTTTACCAATAATAGCCATCTGTGAGATTGAAAAAATCGCTCTATCAATTTTCTGTATCTATATAAAGTTTTCATACAAAAAGATTCAAATTTGGCACAACTAATTAATAATTGGTTATTTTTATGTGTGGAAAATTCAACATAATTTTATGCTTTAAATAAGTTACATTACACAAGAATACCATGGGAAAAAACCATGGGTTGTGAAAACCCTGAGTCAAAATGTTTGCATAACCTAAATTGACTATATTATTTTTTTATTTTATAGGCTAGATTAGAGAATAATACCATGAGAAAAAGAAACGGGTTGTGAAAACCATGATTCAAAATATTTTATAAGGATAGATTAACTATATATATATATATATATATATATTCTATTCTATTTTTATATTATTTTTTCCTGTTTTATTATTTTATTATTATATAATTATACGAAGTTAAATTGTTTTTAATTATTAGAATGAAAGATGCGCTCTACTAGGGTTTCAACCTGCAAATTATGAATTATCTTCACACAAGTGTCCTCTTCCCAAACCCTAACCATTTTCCCCTCTCCTGGAATTATGACGAAGGGTATGATCACGCGCGCGGGGAGGGGAGAGATCCCTTCCTACCGAAGCATCACAGCAGGCGAATCGAGCTCTCAAGGGGCAGCCAAGACATCCAACGGATATGAAGGAGGAGCCAAAGGCACCCCAGTACTAGGCACACAATGGCAAGGTAGAATACGGGGACAATTTCTACCAATAACAGTGAAAAAACCCCGATTAATAATTCCTAGCAACAAACTGGAGAACTATTGGAAATTAATGAAAGAACATGAATTGATATGTAAGTTTATCAATATTTGACCCTCAAAATGCGATTTGGTCAAGTGTATCTAATTAAAATGGCAACGAAAAGGGCATAGAGATGTGAAGCTGGGCCCGGGGTTCTTTACAATGATGTTTACCAGCCTTGAAGATAAGGAGAGGGTTTTTGAAAATGGGCCCTATTTATTCTACAACGTTGTCTCTTCATGCGCCGTTGGGAAGAATGCTACAATCCAGATCAGGAGAAATTCATGGTTGCCCCAATATGGGTCTGATTATTTTCCCTCCTTGTGGCTTTTTGGGATCCAGAAACATTGGAAGGGATCATAAACTCTATCAAGAGTTTTGTCAAGGTTATTGATTCAACAAGGCGAGGACGTTATACTTCATATGCTCAAATCTGTGTGTATATGAACATAACTGAGCCCCTCTCAGAATTTATTGAGTTAGAGTATCAAGATGAGGTATGGAAGCAACCTCTGGATTACAAACATATTCCATTCTGGTGTAGGAGATGTCATGAATACGACCACCTGTACCAGGATTGTCCTCTAAATAAAACAGAATCAATGGAGCCACATACTGCCACAGATTCATCCAAACCCCAAGAAGATTAAGAGGGATTTTAGGAAGTACAAAAAAGAAGTGTAATGTGAAGCCCCCCTTGTTTCTGCTCAATCACAACTAAGAAAAGGACCGAGCAACACCAATCGCTATGAAATTTTGACATAGGAAGGTGAGAACTCCAGTGAACCTAGAGACCCAGTAAGCAAAGAAAAGCATACAAATCGCCAAAGGGTGGGAACAAACCCAAGAAAAAAGTTGAGGATGAACCCCAAGAAAAGGAAGCACCGGTACAACATAAGGATCAAGCTAATATGGAAATCAACGACACCAAGGAGGAACTTAGCACATAAGAACAAATAATGAGAATATTTTTGACTAAATGACACCACTTGGATGAACGATTCATCCCTGAAGAGCAAAAGAAACTATACAAAGAGACTTTCCAACAATATCAAGCTAAGCAAGGGTCGATATATTTGGATCAACCAGATCGCTTGGGATCTCAACAAGGCGAGGACTTGGATTTGAATATATCTGGAAAGGAGGAAAAAAGGGGGCCTAAAGAATTTGCAAGAATCCATACAGATGGTGGGAGATCTGCTAGTCAACTCGGGAAGGGTGGTTCCAATGTCAATGATTTTCCACCACATCAAAAAGCATTTTCAATGATTATTACCTCTTGGAATGTGAGAGGCCTCAATAGTAGAGGCAAGCAATGGTATTTGAAAGGTAGGATTAGAAGAGACAAACCGAGTATTATGATTATCCAAGAAACCAAAATCTCAGAAAGAAGATTAAAGGAAATTGTCAGGGGTTTCAAACCCTAGTATGAGGTGGCATCTTAGGATGCCAAAGGGAGCGCAAGAGGGATCACTATCCTATGGAATCCTATCGCGATCATATTTGAGGACTGGGTCAACATTCCTAAGATTCTCTCAAGAAAATTTTGACACATTGGTACCCGTGATTGGGCTTTATTGACAGGGGTGTACTAACCTCACATTCCAGGAGAAAAAGGGTTTTCCTTCAGAATATACGAAAGCTTAGAAGGCTATACTCAGAGGAGATTTCGATTCTCGGTAGGGATTTCAACTTGATCTCGTCGCTGGATGATAAGAAGGGAGGCCTTCATCGTATGTATGCTGAAATGGAAGTGTTTCAAGACAAAATCATGGAACTGAAACTTGTGGATATGTGAACAAATAATGGAGTGTATACTTGGAACAACTGGTGTGGGGGTCCTCATCAGGTAGCATCACGCCTTGATACATTTATGGTTTATGAACAAGTGATTAGTAGAGATATTTTTCTTGAAGCCTCCATACTCCCATGCATGGGATCATACCATTGGATGACCATGATGGAGATTTATTTGAAAATAACCCCCAAGAATCATCCCTTCCACTTTGAATCTTTTTTATTAAGGGACCCTTTGTTTATGCAGAAAGTATAAAGCTGGTGGAAAGGGAGTGTAACTCAAGGCAGGAATCACATGCACACATTCTAGCTAAAGCTAAAAGACATTAAAACTTAGATTAAGCATTGGAACCAGGAGGAGTTTTGCAACATCATGAAAGATCAGAAACAACTCCAAGAAAGAATGCAAGACGTCCAACAAAAAATATCAATGAGGGAAGATATGAAAGCCTGGTGGAGGAAGAAAGACAGCTGGGGAACCAACTAGAAGAAAGAAGAAAACAAGAGGAATTTTTTGGAAACAAAAATCCAGAATACAATGGTTTAGGGAAGATGAGAGAAACACTTAGTTTTTCCACAAATCCATGATCCAACATCGACAACACAACCAAATATTTTCCCTTAAGGATGGATTGGGGAATAAATTGGTTCATCATGAAGAGATGGAAAATTTAGTTGTAAATCACTTCCAGTCCCTTCTCTCTAAACTTCCCCAGGATAGATAGGAAGCTATTCAGATTATCACCTGACACATTCCTGAACTCATATTCAGAGACTAGAATATGGCCCTCATGTGCGCTATTACTTTGGAGGAAATAGAGGATGTTTTCAAGGGCATGGCCAACAATAAAGCAATAGGGCCAAAGTTTTTCAAGACATAATTCTACCAAGCGGCATGGAGCTTTATTCGACAAGATATACTTGAAGTGGTGGAGGAATATCATCGAAACCAGAAGGTAAGTCCTGGACTCAACTCTACATTCATTGCTTTAATTCCAAAAACAACCAATTCTGAAGATCCCTAGGGTTTTAGGCCCATTTCCTTGTGTAATTTTATTTATAAGATCATTTCCATGGTCATTTTCAAATTTCTTAAGCCTCTCCTTCCTACTCTCATCTCTCTTGAACAAACTGGTTTTGTGGAAGGTCGTAAAATCCTTGATGGTATCATCACCTCACAAGAATTTTTTCACTCCTTGAAGCATCTTAAAACCCCCAACATGATGATAAAGCTGGATTTATCTAAATCCTATTATCACCTAAGCTGGTCTTACCTTATTAGTATTCTCAAATCTGTTGGTTTCAACTAACGTTGGTTGAATTTGATCTTCTCCCTTATATTATCTGTAGTATTCTCTATCTCGCTCAATGGATCTTCCACTAAATCTTCAATCCTTCTAGAGGATTAAGACAAGGTGATATGATATCTCCTTTTTGCTTCATCCTAGTAGATGTAGGACTAGGTAGATATCTGAGAATGACTGTTCTTTCCTCTCAAATTAAGGGCCTCCGTTCTTGGGGAAATTATCTTCCTATTACCCACCAACAATTTGTGGAAGACATCATGTTATTTTGTCAAGTTTCTATTAAGGAAGAAAGAAATATCAAATATATTATGCAGGATTTTATTACAGCCTCGGGCACCCTAGTTAATAATGAGAAATCTAACATCTTCTTCTTTAATACCCCTGTGAATATTCAAACCTTCCTCGTTAGGTTGCTTTGCTTTGGAATTGGTTCATTACCTATTAAATATGTGGGCACGCCTTTGGTGTTTAATTCTTTAAAGACTTCCTGTTGGCAAGACCTTCTCCAAAAGATCCAATCGAAATTCAGCAGTTGGGCTTTTAGAGCCCTCAACTTGGCCAACAAAGCAATTCTTCTAAATTTTGGAAAATTATATATTGTAGAGCAATGGAACACATAAAATATTGCAGAAACAAAAACACATAAAACACATAAAATATGAGAGACACAGATACACGTGGTTCACCCAATTTGGGGTATGTCCATAGAGAAACAACCAGTCCTTCGTTTTATATTATCCAACAAAATGAAGATATACAACCTACAATAAATCCGCTTCAATTTCCTCTTTACTCTCACACAATATCCTCTCTCTCTTGCTCAAAATACACATGTACATTGTCGCAATAAAATTTCTTCATATAAATCGAGGGGTTTCTTTTAGGGAAAAAAAACCCTAAATTAAACATAACTTCTATCATCATACCATCCGCTTACTATGAAATTACATCATTTTACAAAGTAATTTTACATCTATTTTTTAGCTTCGGGGGCACTAAACCCGAATGCCCCTAACCCCCTTGGGCCCCCCTGACAAC
Source organism: Pinus tabuliformis (assembly GCA_031772625.1). Lineage (NCBI taxonomy): Eukaryota > Viridiplantae > Streptophyta > Pinopsida > Pinales > Pinaceae > Pinus > Pinus tabuliformis. The sequence goes on along the minus strand of CM062807.1, from coordinate 743,808,904 downwards.
GATTAAATGGGCGGCGTTGCTGCCCTGTTAGGAACTAGGGTCCAACGCGGTGATACCTCTGAATAAAGAAGATAATCATCCTCCACACCCAACAATATCCGACTTAGAGACTGATTATTGCAACTCTAGTGCTGCTTCATTTGATGGACAATGCTTCCACTTTTGACTTGGTTGTTTCTCATCTTCATCATCATGCTTGAAGACTAATTGAAACTGAGCAGAATCTCAGTGTCTCTCTGGTTACAACTTTTGTTAACATATCTACTGGATTTTGGCTAGTGTGTATCTTTTCCAGCTTTAACTGTCCATCTTCCAACACTAACCATATGAAATGGTACTTGATCTGTATATGTTTAGTCTTGGAATGACATGCTGAGTTTTTTGCAAGATGAATGACACTCTGGCTATCACTGTATAACCTTCCCATCTCCTGCTTCTTACCCAATTCATCCATAAACCTTTGCAACCAAATCATTTCTTGTTGGGAAAAATACTGGGGGGAAGGAGTGAATCAATATTTTCAAACGATTAAACTTTTAAATTTCATATCTTGATTTTTGTACACGAATTTACTGAAGGGAACCCATGTGTGTACTTGAATGTTATTCATACAACTATCATATATCTAGTGAAACATATTTTTCAGTTACTTCATCTTTTGTTTATCTTATGTCAGTGCATCAGTACTTCATTCAACATTATATAAGCAGTAACCATGTGCAGTAAAAAAAAAAAAACTCATCACACATAATCAACACACATGAACACTAGGATTTAAGGTGGAAAACCAATGTGGGAAAAAACAATTGCTGTTGTGGTCTCCGTCTTCTTTAATATAAAGAAAATATTTTTACAATCTTGTACTAGCGCAAAATTTTACCAGCACATAGGCACCAACCTACAAAAGGCTACAACCTTCACTCGTTCTCCAACACCCACTGGAAGGGAGCACCAACCCCCTGATCTTGTTTATTGGCACCTATCAGAAGGGAGCTCCAACCCCTTGATCTGATTTACTAGCTACTACTGGAAGGAAGGTTCACTCCCTCATTGAAAGCTCCAACTTTCAACACCTTCGGGGACCACGTTTCATAAATTTTCATACTGGATCCACCTGCTACAACAAATCACAACTTGTAGGCCACGTTTCATCAAATTTTCAGACTGGACCCACTACCAACATTTAAGACCAAAACCAAATATCAAAACTGAAACTGATCTTTGCACTCAATCATCAATCTTTGACCCAACTGAATCAACCATCAACTAAAACCCAATCACTGAATCAACCAAAGCAACCAAAACTTAGCCAATCAACTGGAACCCAAATCAATCAACTTAAACAACCATAATAGTGAGATCACAGTAACTAGAATACCAATCAACATACTGCACATCACAGAAACCAAATTATGTTAATACAAACTCTGATTAACCATATATTAAAACATATATGCTACTTTATAGTATAAAACCTGCATGTGTACACTATTTCCATGAAGCATACCCGCATACAGATCTTAAATCATTGATTTCTGAAAACTGAACCACCGTCATTTTGAAATAAATACTAAATCATATTCAGATCTATTGCATCATTCTAAAACAACCATAGAACATTCAATGAACTTCAATCATAAACAACAAGTATCATCATCATTCTTAAATCAATCAATCCTTAATCAAAACATCACTGTTTAAGCCCAGATCATCAAGAAGACTTCATTAACAAACAACAAAAACAAAGTAAGATTGATTAAACTGATCAGACATCCTTTTCATCAAAACCCTAATTTATGTACATGCTTTCCTTAAAGAATATCTACGTGTATACGTGCCTTTTAGGAAACAAACTGTGTATACATGACTTACCGGTATCACACCTGCATGTCTACGTGTATTTCAGGCTATAAAACCTGCGTATAGATCTGCAATTTCTGATTCGAACCTTCGCTACAACACATAACTTCATACATACCCAGATCTCGACATACATAGAAAAATCACGCATTAAGACACTATCAACATAGATCAAATCAGCTCATAATCAATATTGTCACCTTATATCTATTGGATCTCATCCATCTTCAAATTCTTTGGTGCATACTTAGTTTTAGATCAAGCAAAACATCAATAGCCCTTTACATGCATATTTTCTTCAGATCTAACTATTCATAATATATTCATCACTTTTACACTCTGCCACTTTGATATTCATCCCCTTATATAGCTTAGCTCTTATCTAATACTATAGGTCAAAGCCATACTCCAGTTGATGGTTTTCTTAGACGAGATCAAAACATCCGTTGATGGGCTCAATACCACAGGGAAATACCATGGTAAGGACCCTTGGTATTTAGAATACCATGGTGTAGAAACTGTACACAACTTTTCTTCTTCATACCCGCGTGTGTACCCAACTTTAATTAACAAAACCCGTGTATACTTCTTGAAATTTCAACTTTGTCATTCCTTTGCCTCTGAACTATTATGCTTTGATCAAATTCTCTGTCACATGTAGACACATTTCATTTACATATTCATCAAGTAGGTTTCCATCAAAGGACAACACATCAGGTAGGTTTCCATCAAGGACAACACATAATTCATAATGCCAACATTTCTTTACTAGCCTCCGTAGCAACAACATACTCTACTTCCGTCATTGAAAGTGCAACAACACTTATTTTTGAAATCCAACTTACAGTTATTCCACCTACAATAAACACATGCCCTGTGGTGCTCATCTTATTATCTCTATCACCTGCCATATTTGCATCAACATATCGTTGTAGAGAAATGTTTCAGCCACCAAAGCATAATCCTTGATTTGTGTTACCTCTCAAATACTCGAGAATCCCTTTCACTGCCATCCAATGTTCTTTTCCTAGATTTTTCATGTACTTGCTTACAACTCCCACTACATATGAAATATCAAGCCTTGTGCAGACCATTGCATACATTAAGCTTCCATTTGTCGATGCATATGAGAATTTAGACATATAATCCATCTCTTCCTGAGTCTTGGGACACATCTCCTTCCTTATTTGAAATGGCTAGCCAAATTTGTACTAACTGGTTTTGCATTCTGCATGTTAAATATTTCCAACACCTTTTGTATGTACTCACTCTGAGACAATGTTAATTTGCGTTTTTTACTATCTCTAGTTATTCTCATTCCAAGGATTTTTTTTGTAGCACCCAAATCCTTCATTGCAAATGAATTTTCCAATTTTCCTTTGAGAACATTTATTTCCTGCATGTTAGACCATGCAATAAGCATTTCATATACATACAATAACAATATAACATATTAGACATCATTTTTCCTTTTGAGATAAACACAATGATCAAAATGACATCTAGTATAACCTTGTTCAAACATAAACCTGTCAAATTTTAGATCCCACTACCTTGGAGTCTATTTTAAGCCATACAAGATCTTCTTCAACCTATACACTAGTTTCTCCTTCCCTTTAACCTCATATCCTTGCAACCGCTGCATATATATCTTTTCTTCAAAATCCCCATGGAGAAAGGCTGTCTTTACGTCTAACTGCTCAAGATGAAAACCTTTTGTTGCTACTAGAATTAAAATAGTTTTGATTGAAGTCATTTTAACAACAAGAGAAAAAATTTCATCAACTTCTATACCTTTCTTCTATGCAAACCCTTTCACAATAAGTCTAGCCTTGTACCTCTTTCTACCTCCATCTTCTTCCTTCAACCTGTAAACCCATTTATTCTGCAATGTTGTTTTACCTGCAAGCAACCTGACTAAGTCCCAAGTCTGGTTATGTACCAAGGAGTCCATCTCTTCTTTCTTGGATAACTCCCACTTCTTCCTAGTTTCTACCTACATTGCTTCTTCATAACATTCTGGTTCACCAGAATCAGTCAACAATACATAATATAATGAAGGAGAGTATTGTTTAGGGGGTCTACTTATCCTGGTAGATCTTCTAATACCACTTTTAGGTGTTTGAGGTGCCTTTTCCTATTGTGGTTGTTGTTGTTGTTGTTATGGCTATTGATTATTATGATTTTCATGCACCTTACTTTTTCTGTGGTCTCATCAAGCACTGTGTATTCTGTGTTTTCTTTTTCCTATTTTATTTTTTTCCTGGTATCTGATCCTTATACAAGACCTTTTCATTGGATATGCCATCTATACTCCTAATTATTTTGTTTTCATACTCATAAAAATGATAACCAAAATCATTAACACCATATCCAATGAATGTACGCTTCTTTGATTTTTCCTCAAGCTTTGTTTTATTTTATTTATTAATGTGGACAAAGGCTTCACAACCGAAAGTCTTTAAAAATGAGTAGTTTATCTTTTTACATGTCCATGCCTCTTCTAGAATACCACCATCCAAGGAACTTGAAGGCTCTCTATTTATTAGATAAACAACAATATATACGACACTTGCCCAAAATTGTAAAGGAAATCATGCATGCAATATCATGCACCTTGCATGCTTCATGATTGTCTTGTTCATCCTTTCTGAGACACCATTTCCCTGTGGTGTTCCTGGAATAGTCTTCTCTTTGTGAATTCCATGATTTGAACAATGCTTATCAAACTCTTTGCTGCAATATTCACCTCCATTGTCTAATTTAAGACACTTCAATTTTTTTCTTATCTCATTCTCAACCAAATATTTCCATTTCTTGAAAGTATCAAACACATCAGATTTATTTCAATACAATAAATTCATGTTAAACTAACATAATCGTCAGAGCCATTGAGAGATGATACCTGAAAAGGTCCCCATACATTTGTATGAACAAGCTCTATTTTTTCGCTCTTCTTTTCTTTACCAACTCTGAGAAATATGACCCTCTTCTGTGTTCCATAAATACTATTCTCACATAAATCCAAATCAACATGCTTCAAACCTATCAAAAAATTTCTTGAGTGAAGAATTTGCATCCCCTTCTCACTCATGTTGCCGAGCCTATGATGCCACAATGTTGTATCTTCTCCTGTAGAGGTTAAAGCATTAACAAAATTAGAAATACCATTGCATAAATACAATGTACCAATCTTTTCTCATTTTCTTATTAACAGGGCTCCTTTAGTGACCTTCCAGGTTTTATCTGTAAAAGTAGTTACACAACCTTCACCTACCAACTTCCCTATTGAAATTGGATTTTTCTTCAGATCTGTAACATGCCTTACCTCCTTCAATATCCAATGGTTCCCATTCTGTTGTTTTATGGAAAATTTACCTATTCCAATGATTTTATAGGGTTTATCATCACCCAGACGAACCTGTCCAAAATCTCCTTGAACATAATCATGAAAATGTTTCCTATCAGGTGTGGCATGGAATGAGGCCCCTGAATCTACCACCCAGGCATCAATAATATTTTCTAATGAAAGAATCAAATCATCTTGCAACACATCACCTGTTACATTCACTTCATGATTTTTTTCTTATTGCGTGTCTCCTTCTTTTCCCTTTTGAGACTTACAATATTTCTTTAGGTGTCCTTTCTTCCCGCATTTCTAGCACACTATCCTTGATCTAAACTTGGATCTGCCTTTCTTTAACTTACTATGATATCCTAGGATATTTCCTCTTTCCATTTTTGTTCCCTTAGTCTCTGCAGTCAAAGCATTACTTGATGTCTCACCGAAGCTTTTCCGTCACATTTCCTTGCTAAGGATCTAGAGGCAGAGTTACTAATGGCCATAACTAAACCATTCCAACTTTCTGGAAATGGGCATAGAATTAACAAGAGCCCTAATTTCATCACCAAAATTTACCCCTACATAACTTAGCTGACTGGTAACCGTATTAAATTCTAATTTCATCATCAAAATTTACCGTACATAACTTAACTGACTCATAACCGTATTAAATTCATTTAAATGATCAGCTACAAATCCACCCTCTGACATCTTCATATTAAATAAATGCTTCATAATAAATACCTTATTTGAGGCTGAGTGTTTTTCATATAGTTTGGCCAATGTCGTCATTAAACCCTATGTTGCCGTTTCCTTTAAAATATTAAAGGCTACCAACGCCGCCAGACACAACCTATTGTTCTAAGTGCTTTTCTGTCGAGAATCTCCCATTCTATGTCTGTCATACTCATCAACTTATTTTTTTTTCTCCGCTCAATGGTAGGTACAAATATTTCTGATACAGATAATCTTCCATCTGCATCTTCCATAGTTAGTTTTGTCCATTAAACTTCTTGACCCTAAACCTACCATCTTCCACCAATGTTCCCACTCAAACCAGGAACCCTTCTCTCTTGCGAGTTTATCAACCAAATAGACCTTCGAATCTAATACCTGTTGTTAGAAAATTATATATTGCAGAGTAATGGAACACAAAATATTGCAGAAACACAAACACAGAAAACACATAAAACAAGAGAGACAAAGATATACGTGGTTCACCCAATTTGGGCTACATTCACGAAGAGACAGCCAGTTCTTCCTTTTATATCATCCAACAAAATGAAGAGATACAACCTACAACAAATCCTTTGTAATTTCCTCTTCGCTCTCACACAGTCTCCTCTCTCTTTCTCGCTCAAAGTACACATGTACACCATTGCAATACAATTCCCTCATATAACTTGAGGGGTGTCCTTCTATGGAAAAAAACCATATATTAAACATAACCTATACTCTTAAATCATCCACCCAATGAATCACCTAGATTGACTATGAAATTACAATATTTTACAAGGTAATTTTAAATCTATTTTTTTAGCTTCGGGGTTGCTGCCCCTGAACCCCTGCAAGGGAGGGGGGGGGGGGGGTTCACAAAATCATCGTCACCCCCTTGGACCCCCCATGATAGTGATTAAATGGGTGGCGTTGTCGCCCCTTTAGGAACTGAGGTCCAACGCAATGATAGATATGACTAAAGAAGATAATCAGGCTCCACACCCAACACTAAAAGCAATTCTTCAGTTGATACCAATCTACCAACTCTCTGGTATGGATGCTCCTAAAACCTCAAATTCAGCTATGGTAGATATTTTCAAAAAATTATTATGGGGTGGAGCTCAACAATTGAAGAAATGGGCACTGGTATCTTGGACTAACCTCACAAAGTCCAAGATGGCTGGGGCGATTAAGTCTTCAGGGTCCTTTCACTTTGAATCAGGTCATGGGTGCTAAACTTTGGTGGTGATGGTTAAAGGGGGGCCAAGTCTTATGGAAAAATATATGGGCCAGAAAATATGGTATGCTGATCTAGGTAGAGGATATCCTCAGATATTGGGATCCTCCCAAGGAGTCCTCAATTTGGAACTTGATAGCATGTAACAGAGACCTCATAACCCAACATTTCTTCTGGGAAATTCGAAACAGAAAAATGGCACTTTTTTGGCAAGACTCATAGAAACAGAGGGAGAAACAGTGTAGTAGGAAAGATTTAGGACATATATTTCTATTCACAAATAGTCAAAACTATTATACTGTGGACCAATTTTGGAAGCCCCCCAACCGAATTCTAGATGGATACAATGGAAGGAGCTTCAAGATTCATTGAAACCTCCCCTTCCAGGACAATGGGAAAAACTGGACAAAGAATGACAATCTAGGAAAATTACGATTCAAGAGGGACCCGATATTATTCCTTGAGGATCTTCTACTCACAATATATTCAACATCAAGGAAGCATATAGTCTTCGATAAAAATATTATCAAAACCATCACAACCACATATGGAAGAAGATATGGACATGTAGACTGTGGCTGAATAACTTATTTCTTATGGTCGGTATGCAGAGGGAGAATCGTCGCTTGGTATCAACTTAAAAAACGTGGAATCCATGGTCCTTCATTTTTTTTTTTATGTGGACAACATAATGAGGACTTAGAACACCTCCTGAACTCTTGCTCCTTTGCAGATAAAAAATGGAGACAGTTAGGGGACCTTTTTGGCCACCTAGACAAAGACCAGCAGAGCATTAAGGAACCCATTCTCTTATGGCATAAAGGCCTATTGTCGAGTCCATTACTAAGTCGAGCTTGGGAACTAGCTTTGGGATTCCTCCTGTGGGCCATTTGGAAGGAAAGGAACAACAATATATTTAAAGACCATCATAAATCTTAAGAAGAAGTATAGAAGGGGATAACTCAGAACATTAGAGAAACAATATTAGCAGAAAAATGGCATCCAGACAATTGCTAGGTCACCCCTCATGAAGCTCTAATTATAACCATGTTGAATATGCCCCCCAATATGATAGCCACAAACTCATGGAAACTTTTAGTTTTCCTTATTGTGTTGCCTCATCACTTTTTTTTCTCCCTCGAACGGCTTCATTAAGTTAAGCTTCGATGGCGCCTCTAAAGGAAATCTAGGGATTGCTAGTTTTGGAGGTCTCTTTAGGGATCCACAAAAGAGAACTAAACTTGTATTCACAACTGACTATGGTTATGCTAGCAAAAACGAGGAAAGTTTTAATGCAGCGAAACAAGGCCTCATTACCACCAGTAGAATTGGCCACAAAAAAATAGTGATTGAAGGTGATTCAAAACTGGTGATTGACATCATCAGGAAGCTGAGCCATGAAGAAAGATGGGAAAATATTAGCCACAATTGGTGTATTGCGCGACTCGTGCAGGAAGTGGGTGAGCTCCTCCAAAATTTTGATTGTATCCTCACTTTCTATGTATGGAGAGAAGGAAACAAAGTTGTAGATTTCCTAGAAAATTGGGGTTGTTCTCATCTGGGAAGATCTATAGAGGTGGCTTGGCCACCCGAACCCCTAGAGGTGGATTTGAATCCCTTAAAATTTATCCTTGTGAATGATATTAAGGAAAGTCAACAACATTGTCAGTATATAGATCAACATACCCGATTAGGTTGTGAGATGGAGAGTATAAGACCTGCCCTTGCCCATCGATTGCTATGACAATTCCAAGATGATCTTCCACCACACTCCACATGCACGAAGCACATGGAGAGGTGGATTTTCACATGGTGTTAATTAATGCCATCCCTGAAGATGGAAGAGGCATTATCTTGGTGCTTCCTTTCAGATTATTCATCTATAAGTTCTGCAAGTTTTTTGTTTGTGAGTCTCATTCAAATTAGCTCTGGTCTGAGTTGCATGAAGACTCGGGGAAGGAATCCTTTGTGAGTCTTCACCAGGCACTGGTTCAGTCTCAATTGGTTCAGGCCTCCTTTCATGGGTATTTTTTCAGTATTAAACCCTATATCCTTGCTCCTATGGCTCGCTATATATGTCTGATGGTCCTCAGGACAAATGGTTATGTTTTAAAATGGTTCATGTGGAAGGAGCCCTATTTGGATTCCCATAAAGTTGTTACAGATTTGTGTGAGGGTTCTTTGGTTTCATGTATTTCTGTGTCTGTGTTCTTTGGCATCTTGTTTTCATGCATGGTCATGTGTTGGGTTTAGCCTATGGGCCGCTCTTGGTACTTTTCTTGTTTTTTTCGCCAACACAAGGGCTTTATCTATGGTCTTCATGTATGTGATTTAGACCCGGAACCTTTAGGGTTTTGGTATTTTAGCGGTTCAGTTTATAATTACATCCTCAAACATCTCGGGTAGAGTTGGATTCATGTTTGGCACAAGGATTTTTTTTTTATTTTATTTCAAGTTTCCTGTTTGCAACAAGAGAATGAATTGGTTTCTATTTTAGTTTTCGCCCTCCCATGTGGTTACACTAGTAGGTTCTCCGGTCTGGAGTGGCCCTTGGAAGCTTATTTCTCCAGGGTATAAGCTCCCCTCAGGTTGGATCAAAGGGTTCAATTTAGTTGTTAAAAGGTCTTGCAGGTACTTTAGCTTCATGGCTTGTGCCTCCTCTGGAAAAGGCAAGGCCGCCCAGGGTTCTCGTGGCCGAGGTAAACAACCTAAAGAATCCCCTATGACCAGTCAGCCCAACACATCAGTTGGAAAAGCCCGTGGCTGAAAGTCTGCATCCAAAAATATTAATGAAGCGGCCAATGCATACCATGGGGACAACTTTTCCCAAGTCCGTCAAATTTTGCAGAATGGGAAGAGGAGCTCAATCAGAAAATTGGTATTCTGGATATTGATTTGGATGATTGGAAGACTCTGGTGCTTGACCCCGGTCATTCTTGGGGAAGATCCTCCCAATATAAACAAATTGTTCATTTGTACTAGATGATGTAGAACCTCCTGATTAAATCTTCCCTTCAGGCACTCCCTCATCCTCTCACGGGTTCCTGGATTATAGTTAGGATTTGAAGAACATTCAATTTCAAATTCAAAAGTAGAATGGATGCCTCAGTTATATTGAGAAACATATTCCATTTATCCCTAAAACTAAGCTTCCAGGCTCCAGTGCGAAGGATCTTGATCCTGTTGATTCAGCTAATGATGAGTAGTTTGATGGTGCACCCCTTGTTTTGAATTTTATTGTATGCAACAGTCTCACAGTTTGTAGTATGTTTACAGTTATCTAGATTCTAGGAAGTATAAGGACGCTCAAACATATTTACCATGGCTCGCTAGACTTATAATATTTTTCTTTTGGATGGCTTAGCATGCCGTCAAGTGGTCAATAGACCTGGTTTCCCTCTGGGCAGGTTGAAGCCACCTAATCATCTGGAATTTGGATGTAACTTTCCCTTTCTTGACATATAATGTATAGAAAGGTCCTACCAAGCTTAAAAAAAATTATTTTATTAATAATTATAATCATCAATTTTTTAATTTTATTTTGTTTTTTTTTTTTTTTTTTTTTGATTGAGTGAAAATGTTGGAAATTACAACATTTCTCCTATACTAGGCTAGAGAGTTTTTAAATTTTATTTTATTTTAGTTTTTTATGTAATTTGACTGAGTCAAAATATTTAACATGATAGGATGTTACAACGTATCTTCCTTACTAGTTTGGAGAGTGGATCTCGACGCAATAATGTTGGAATTAGGTTGAGAGTTTGATTCAAGCTTTGAGATATTAGATGAGTCACAGTTTTTGTAAGGCCAAAATGCCTCAAGCCTATGGCCACCCTCTTCTATTTCACATTTTACCTCTTCACACAATTGTCTCAACCATTTATGATATGGTCAAGGATGAGTTTGACTTCTCTGAGGATCCTATTAAGGGTCACAACATATGGAGGAGCTCACTTATGACCCCACTGTCACTGGAGGAAATCGACACTTGAAATCTTAAACTAGGTCTGACAGATCTAACAATGCCAATGAACACTGTCTGTGAGGTTCCGAGCGCTAGGTAGGAGATACAATCCTCAATTTTCATCCCACCATCGGATATGATTACCAATACTCTACAAAACATGACACTCTTCTTGCAGTTTGACATTTCTAACCCTCATCCCTTTCCTGTGTTAATCTACCAACTTGTCATGCCCCTTTCTCCCCATTCATCACTATATGTTTCGATCTATAATATGTTGTTGACGCATTGTAGCTCTCCTATCCTAGACCTACTCTTTTTTCGTCTGACATCCCAGCTTATTTTACAGTTTTTTGTGTAAGATTCTCACCCTAGATATGTTCAACGAACTTGATCACATCACCCTCTCCACTTTCTTCTCACCTCCACCTGTCGATGACCCACAAAAACAATATCAGAAATCCATTAAAAGAAAATATTAAGAGGCATCACTGGTACTTGGTAAGGACATGCAACTGGATGTGATACATAAAATGGAGAGGGCGACAATAGTAGGTCGTTTCACCAACAGAAAAATGTCAATGGCAGTTCTCAGGAAGTGGGCATAGTATAATTTTCACCATTCGCTTGGTTATGCCCCAAAATGCTTGATATTGGCGAAAGGTTGGATGGGTTGGTTGAAAAAATCGGAAGAGGATGCCCAAAGATTTTTCAATGACAGGTGGTTTTGGGGCTCTAAGGATTTATACTTGAAACCCTAGACAATTGACTTTGATTCCCATCCATAGAAGCAGGTTATCATGCTTATTTGGGTTCGAATCTCGAAACTCCCTTTGATCTTCTAGTCAAAAGATGTTTTTAAGGCAATTGGAAACACCCTAGGTTGTTTTTATAAATCAAATTACTCCTTCCGGAAAATAGGATACATGGGAATGGCCTGCATTCTAGTTGGCATAAACCTAACAAAAGGGTTTCCAACCTTAATTTTTATTAGCTTGAAGTCTCTAAAGCACCAATAAAGTTTAGAATATGAGGGGGTCCCTTATAAGTTTGGAAGATGTCACACCCATGGCCATATGAGCAAGGAATACCACATCAAAAAATAAAGCAGGAGATGGATGAGGAAGGATTAGTTATATGTGGTTTCCCGTCCTCCCTAACCTATAAAGGATGGTAATGATGCTTCTTCTTATGTAAGTCCTCCATTCTCAACACATAATAAGGCTTCAGATTTGTCGACGAACACCTCATAACCTATTCTCCCACCTCCAAATTTGGTATGAGACCAAAACTCCCCTGTTCATCTTCTAAGGAGGGCCAACTCTCCAAAGGTATGCTATCCAATCCACAAGTCCCTTTTCTTCCTACTTGTGCCTGGTTTTCAGATCCTTTTCCTGCATTGCACTCTTCTTTTCCTCATGAAAATGATGATTCCCTATACAAACTATCAAATCTATCCCTCCTTATTTCCTATCCCATATTCTCCTCCTCCTATACCCCCCCTAAATTCTCTCTTCTATTCCTATTATTTCTATCTCTCTCCTATCGCCCTATGGCTCGACACCCTTTCATCCCATCCCATCCATCCCCTTTCCTTCGATGTCTAAGATTTATTCCTATGGAAGAGAGCAGGAGGTCGAAGCATTTGGCCCTGCATCTACCCCCAAATGAGCCTTATATCCTTGAATTATAAGGGATTAGCCAATCCCAAAAAAAGGTTGTCTGTCAAAATGCTTGTGGACATTCGCTCCCTTCACATTTTGCTCCTCGATGAATCTATAATGTGTTAGTATCCTATAGTCATAGTAGTCAAAAATAAATTTTGTCTTTCAAATTTTGTTGAAAGTATAAAGGTGTGGCTATGATCTTGTGGAAGATCAATCTTTGGGTCTTAGGTTGGAATATATTTTTTATTATTCATTGTAAATATGTCAAAGTGTGTCAAGAGTAAAAAAAATGGTCTTTTATATCCCAAGAGGTCAAGTTAAGTAGGTATAGGTTCAAGTTACATCAAGAAATCATGAGCTAGATCATGTTGCCATGCCTTGTCATCATGGACATAGATTTGTAGGTGTCTTGAGTCAATTAAAATGTCGAATCATGATTATTCATGACATCAACAACAATATAACAGTCAAGAGGACGACGTTGTGCTTTTTCTAAGTACTACACTTTGGTTATTCAAGTTAAAATTGTAATTATCACCCATCAAGTCCACTCTCAATCACCTTGGGAGGTTAATTACATGGTTATATTCACATAATATCTCACCTCTCCATTTTTCCATCAGAAGCTCGTTGTGTGGTCATTTGACTTTGCTGCACAAATGAGGTAGGGGAGGCACTGCACTTTCTTACAGGCGCTGCATTTTTGGATGTAGTTGGAGGTTTGAGAGATGGAAGCTTTTCATAATGAAAGAAGGTTTCTAAGGAGGAATTTGATGATGTACATGCCATTTCACATGTGTAAAAGTCATCAAGAAACTCATGGAGTGTCCAGATCTACATCAACCATGGATTCATCATGATTCTCTGCTGCACTTTTACTAGAGCATTGAATTTTGATGAGGAATTAGGGATTTTGGAACTTTTCTCTGTGTAGGAGGTTTTTTTTTTTCTGAATATTTGGATCAACTCCAAATCATTTTTCTTAGTCAGACGATAAAGTGTTTGGTCAAGTCATGAAGATGGAGGTGCGTTGCGCAACTGCGTTGTGCTTCTCTTGCGAGAAGAAGGTTTTGGGTTTCAAGGCTTGTGTTTAGACTAGAAGTTTTCTCATGGGTTTGAAATGTTTTATGAACCATTCCATGCCATCCCAGTACCCTCATCATGTCAGATGATGGTCAGAGATAGTATAAGCTTGGAGAGGTGCGTTTCTGCACTGCACTCTCACACGACCATCATATTTTCACCATATCTCTTAAACCCTGTACCTATTTTCCATGAAATTCTTCCAGTAGATGCACGGGGGTGATATGAATAATCTCACTTAATTTCAGGTCAAAATGATTCACATTTTCGAGAAATGAGCCATCATCATCTACAACCATTTTTTGGATATTCTCGAGATCCGTGAGTTGGATTTGGCTCAAATTTTTTGTGGAGAAATGTTATAATGATATTAACATGATGTAAAAAAATCAGCTCAATCCAGATTAACTTTTAGGATATATTCAAAACTATCATTCGTTGTGCTTCTCTGCTGCGTTTTTGTTGAACTAGGAGTTGCGAAGTGTCGATGTTGTGCTTTCACATAGTTAACCTTTTGACAAAGTTTTACATGTCAAAATATCTTGTAATTTGTTATTATGATAATTTTAAATATTATGAAGCATCCTCAGACTATAGGATCGATTTGGATTGAAAATTTAATGTATTATGCTTGGAAAAATATTTGGTCAAACAATACCTAGTTTTTAGAAATCTGTTCTATTTTCATTACATAAGTTACAAACAAAAATCCCAATGAGAAATTCGGTTCCTAGAGGTGGGAAAAAACTTGTATTAGCCTATTTATGATATTATTGTAATGGAGCAAGGGGTTGCTTGGTCGGGTTTAGGAGAAGGGACATTGTGTACTACACTTATTTTGATATATTTTATAGCGAATGAAGACAAAGGTGGAATTTACAGGGATTCTTGTGTTAGTTTGCTTTGGAGATGTTCTTTCTTTATTTGTAAGTTATATTATATAACAATAATGCTTTTAAATTTATCCTCTTGTTTATTTAAACAATGATATTGACTCATAATTCACTCCAAATAATGCTCTGTTTCAATTTTCTATACATGTATGTCTTCTGCTAAAATGACAGCTAGAATTCATCAGGGTGTTTGATGAACCATTTGTAATTTTCCATTTGTCTTCCACTCACCATCCTACAATGAATTTAGACTGAAAAACTCCAAAGATACTACCTACCTTGCCCCTGTAGAAGCTCCTCTTTCTCTTCATTTCATCACTGGAAACATAATCAGGTAGACATGACTCCATGCCCAATGGATCTGTCTCCTTTCCTACCAACAATTTTTTGAAAATTTATACCCTACTGAGCACCATACCTAGCCTAACATCTGAGTAATTGAACATTGTATATAGAGGGAGCCCTCTCTAAAGCTAGAAGGGATAGATTCTAGCTTACAAGTGGTTTTGTGGTTACCTTTGATTTTCTCTTCTTTGCGTAGGGAAATTACAGAGAGCTAAGATTCTCACGCTGTTGTCGGGGAGAGAAAGGTTCCATATTCCCCAGGAAAGAATCCTAAATATCATATTTGACTTCTGATGGTGAATAGAATCCAAACACATGAAGGTTGTACCATTCACCTGGCTACTCTAATTAATTTTCAACCTGATCCAAAGACTCAACTCGCAGCAGGATCTAGAAATCAGTGTTTTACTGACAACTCCACTAGTCAAATATGAAGTCACAATCTAGAAGGTATGATCCCATAAATCTAGATCATATTCTAAGATTTCCAAATTGAATTCCTTATGTATATTGGCAAACTTATTTGCCAATATTCAAAGATTAGGTAGGAGATGGTGCTGCTCTTCATTTGGTTAAGTTTCACATGCATGTACGTAGATTTAAGGTTGAATTTCATGAGGACTGCTTGATGAAGATGTTTATGGTATCCTTGGAGGGAAATGCACAATTATGGTATGAAAGCTTGCCAAATTATTTTTTGTATTCTCTTAGAGATTTTCATATAGTATTTGATGAGAGATAAAAAGAATATCATCCTTCCTTGTTGCTGGTCAAAGACTCTTGCAGACATTTTAAAAAGTTTATTGAGCATTTGGAAAGTTTTTATGAAGATCATCAATTTATGGATGAATAGCTTGTAGAGGCTCTTCATGAGAACCCTTTTAGCCATCAGGAAGAAGATGTAGAAGTCAGCTGCCATGATAATCAAAATAATTTCCAGCAAATAGTTGTTTCTTCCTTGGTTGAAAATTAAATAGATCAAGGCCATAATATTCAGATTCATATTCTTACCCCTGGCAACGAAAAAGAAAATTCACAGTATTTAAAAATTCTAGAAAACATGGAGAGGGATATCAATGGTTTATCAAATGTTGAATCAACTCAATTTTTTCCTGAGTTATTTGTTCAAGAGAATATTGAAGCACTAATAGATCTTAATAAAAATAATGAGTAGGAAGCTTATTTTCTTGTTTTATTTTCAAATCAAAAAGATTTTCATATTGAAGCCTATGAACGATCATTTTTAGAAATTCCTCAGACATATACTAGAGTTGTTACATTTGAAGTTTTTCATGAGAATTCAAAGCTTTCCTTTGTGGATGATATGAATGGAAATTTTACCAAGAAAAATGTCGTATTTTCTTTAGATGATGGTTGTGGGTTTCATAATGAGAATAGAGAAGACACAGGTAAGACTATTCATTGTTCAAAAATTTCTCTTCACAGTCAACAAAATGATAAACTTTATTACATAGAACCTACAACATTTAAAAATGAAGAGTATCCCTTTCCTTTTTCTCATCAAGAAAAGGTAACGCTCCTTGAAGATCCTATGGCCAGTCTGTTGCAAAAATTAGAGAATGAGAAATGTGTAGTATTCTTGGAATTAGTCAGTGGATTTAGCTTCTCAAAATGGAGAAATTTTGAATTTGGGTTCATATTTCATGTTGTTGGGTCATCTCTTAGATTTTTCTTTATGTCTGAGAATAATGAAAGCAAAGTGCAATCAAGTAGCCACTTATTTGATTGGCTATATTGGAAATATTCTTTTACATGATTGGGTTGATCAACTAGATAAAGTAGGATATAGGTGCCAATAAGATCAACACTCTGAGCATATTTTTTAGAAATTCTTAATTCAATTTTTAGAATGTGTTTTCAGATTGAAGAGTAGTTGTTTTGAGCATTCAATTATAGTTTAGTTCCAATTTGTTTTCAGTTGTATAGATTGTAGAGGACGGTTTTTAGTTGTGGGCATCTGTCACCTGAATTTGAAGCTTGAGGAGAAGTCCCTAAGATATTGATGATTTGCTGCGAATTTTCAGAGTGTAACAAGTCATGAGTCAGTTTTGAGTCAATTTTGTGTTGAGTCAAGAAGTAAATAAGCCCAATGGTTAGTCACTCGGTCTACGGTGTTCTTGGCACCTCACAGGGAGGATGCCTTCCCCATTGAATACAATGTTAGTATCCTATAGTCATAGTAGTCAGAAATACATGTCTTTCAAATTTTGTCAAAAGTATAAATGTGTGGTTATGATCTTGTGGAAGATAAAGCTTTAGGTCTTAGGTTGTAATAAATTTTTTATTATTCATTGAAAATATGTCAAAGTGTGTCAAGAGTAACAAAAATGGCCTTTTATATCGCAAGAGGTCAAGTTAAGTAGGTCTAGGGTCAAGTTACATCAAGAAATCATGAGCAAGATCGTGCTGCCATGCCTTGTCATCATGGGCACAAATTTATATGTGTATTGAGTCGATTTAAATGTCGAATCATGATTAGTCATGACATCAACAATAATACAATGGTCAAGAGGACGATGTCGTGCTTTTGCCAAGTGCTACAGTTTTGGTTATTCAAGTTAAAATTGTAATTATCGCCTATCAAGTCTACTCTCAACCACCTTGGGAGGTTAATTGCATGGTTATCTTCACATAATATCTCACAACTCTTAATTTTTCCATTCGAATCTCGGTGTGTAGTCGTTTGAGGTTGATGTGCAAAGGAGGCAAGGGAGGCTCTATGCTTTCTTATAGGCGCTGCGCTTTTGGTCGTAGGTGGAGGTTTGAGAGACTGAAGATTTTCATAATGAAAGAAGGTTTCTAAGGAGGAATTTGATGATGTACAAGCCATTTCACACGTGTAATAGTCATCAAGCAACTTAGGGAGTGACTGAAGCTACATCAAGCATGGATTCATTGCGCTTCTCTGCTACGCTTTTACCAAAGCATCAAATTTTGATGAGGAATGAGGGTTTTTGTAACTTTTGTCCATGTAGGAGGTTTTTATGAATATTTGGATCAACTCCAAATCATTTTTCTTAGTCAGAAGATCAAGTGTTTGGTTAATATGAAGATGGAGGTGTGTTGTGCAACTTCATTGCGCTTCTGCAGCAAGAAGAAGGTTTGGGGTTTGAAGGTTTGTTTTATAACTAGAAGTTTTCTCATGGGTTTGAAAATTTTTATGGACCATTCCATGCCATCCTAGTACCCTCATCATGTCATATGATGGCTGAAGATAGTATAATCTTGGAGTGTTGTGTTTCTGCACTGCGCTTTCACACGGTCATTGTATTTTCACCATATCGCTTAAAACTTGTACCTATTTTAAATGAATTTTTTATAGTAGATGGAAGGGGGTGAGATGAATAATATCAATTAATTTCAGGTCAAAATTATTCATGATTTTTGAGAAATGAGCCATCATCGTCTACAACCATTTTTGGATTTTCTCGATATCTGTGAGTCAGATTTGGCTCAAATGTTTTGTGGAGAAGGGTTATAATGATAATAAATTGATTTAAAAAAACTAGCTCAATCGAGCCTACCTTTTAGGATATATTAAAATAATATTAGTTGGTGTGCTTCTTTTCTAAGCTTTTGCTGAACTAGGAGGTTGCGCAACGCCAACGCTGCACTTTCACACATTGAGTCTTTTGACCGAGTTTTTCATGTCAAAATCTATTGTAATTTGTTTGTATGATCATTGTAAATATTATGAAGCATACTAGGACTCATAGGATTGACTTGGATTGAAAATTTAATGTAATATGCTTGGAAAAATATTTGGTCAAAGAGTCCCTAGTTTTTAGAAATTTGTTATATTTTCATTGCATAAGTTAGAAACAGAAATCCCAATGAGGAATTCGGTTCCTCGAGGTGGGAAAAGACTTGTATTATCCTATTTAGGATATGATTTTAATGGAGAAAAGGGTTGGTTAGTCAGGTTCAGGAGAAGGGACCTTGTGTACTGCACTTATTTTGATATATTTTACAGTAAATGGAGACAGAGGTGGAATTTACAGGGATTCTCATGTTAGTTTGATTTGGATATGTTCTTTCTTTATTTTTAAGTTATCTTATATAACAATCATGCTTTGAAATGTATCCTCTTGTTTAGTTAAAAAAATATATTGACTCAAAATTCACTCCAAATAGTGCTATGTTTCAGTTTACTAGACATCTATGTTTTCTGCTAAAATAACAGTTAGAATTCATCTTGGTGTTTGATGCTTTGTTTTTCATTTTCCATTTGTCTTCCACTCACCCTCCTACAATGAATTTAGAATGAAAAACTCCAGAGATACTACTTACCTTTCCCTTGTAGAAGCTCCTCTTTCTCTTCATTTCATCACTAGAAAGATAATCAGGTAGACATGACTCCATGCCCCCCATGCCCAATGGATTTGTCTCCTTTCCTCTCTAAAGCTAGAAGCGCTAGATTCTAGCTTACAAGTGGTTTTGTGGTTACCTTTGATTTTCTCTCCTCAGCCTAGGGAAATTACAAAGAGCTAACATAATAGAGTGTGCAAATGCCATCTCTTTACTAAAATCTATCTTTGCCCATTGGATTTTCTTGGTTTGGATGTGACTTCCAAATCAGGGGGCATTGTCTCTGGTTGGGACTCTAGATGTGTCTAGTTAACTTCAACACATTATTTTAAATTAGGGATCTCAATTGAAATTTAATCCATGGATTTGAACATGACCTTTCTATGCATCAATATACATGGTCCCTTCATTAATCACCAAGTTTTCTGGTCAACTTTCTATAGGCTTCCCGCATTAGACTTGCCAAGGGTAAATATGGGTGGGGATTTGAATTTCTCTTTTGGAGTTCCTAAGATATGGGGCCCTTCTACTAGGGTTCATCCTCTCATGATTTTATTTATTGAAATGATAGAGAATCTTGGCATTCGTGACATTCTACCATCTAAGATTCTACCCACTTGGAAAACAACAAGACAAGATCAACACAAATTTCAAAAAGACTAGATTGATTTCTCATTTCGGAAGTAAATCCTTGACACAAGCATTAGAATTGGACAAAGGTCACTAGTGGGTGGGGATTCCAATCATAATCCTATTCTATTGAGCTTAGACCTATTCTCCTCCAGGCCTCTTAGACCCTTCAAACTGAATCCATCTTGACTTGAATATTACTCCCTTCTTGAAGCCCTAAAATCCAATTGGATCCCCTTCTCCTCCCATTCCCTTAAATACCCTTCCATTCAATTCCACCATAATTTAAGAAGGTCAAAATTTTTGATTGCCAAGTGAGAAAGGGAAAAAAAAATGGAGGCTGATACCAAATTGTGAGCACACATTGAGGCCAAATTGAAATATATTTATGAGCAAGGCCTCTCTGGGAATGTCTCATTAGATCAAAAGGAAATTATAAGGGGTTTGGAGGAAAAAACAGGAAAATGTTTCTTGATAAGGAGAAATAATGGTGGATGAAGAGTAGAGCCATTTGGATTTAAGAAAGGGATGAAAAAAGTAAATATTTCAACAAGACTACAGATCACGAAAAATTTATTAATACTATCTGGGAGATCAGAAAGCCTAATGGGTCTTGTGGAAGCTCTTTTAACGATATCTCTTCTCAAGGTCACAAATAATTTAAGGAAATTTTTTCTCTCCCATATAGAACCACCATTCGATAGGTACTATATGTGGCCAAAATTTTCCCTAGCTTCATATCCCAAGAATGAAATTCCTCTCTAATGGTTGAGGTTAGAAAACAAGACCTTGCAAAGTATCTACATAATTTTCAAAAAGGAAAAATTCTAGGCCCTGACAGACTACCAATCGAGTTATATCTGGAATGCTAGGGTTTCATAGGAGATGACCTCCTCTCTATAGTGGAATACTCTAGGTTCGTAGGAAAACAAATTCTTGCACCTTTCAACTCCACTTTTATTTCTTTTATCCCTAAGATAGACTCTCTTATGTCCTTTGATATCTTTCCATTAATATCTCTATGTAATTCTATCTACAAAATAATTTTGAAACTTATTTCCATCTAACTTAAAGACATATTATCTAATAATATTCCCCGAAACAATTTGGTTTTTCTAAAAACTATTAGATCCATGATGCCATTGATTTAGCCCAAGAAGGCCTTCACTTGACCTATACCAAAAAAAATAATATTTTATAAGGCAAATCTCTCAAAGGATTTTGATTAGGTAAGTTGGATATGCATTAGACTGCTCTCAATTCATGTAGGATTCTACCACCTATTTGTCACATGGCTTATTTATTCATATTAGATCATTACATTGTTTGTCATCCATATTAAATATTTCAAAGTGGAAAAAGTGGAGGAATAATCTCACTAGACCATTTTTACCAGCAAGACCTAGTTTAACAAATTGGGCTATAAAACCTTCTAGGAGGAGTTTGAGGCATAAGTTAGCATTTTTATGGCGTAAAAAATTATATTTTTTTTATTCTACAGAAAAATACCTTTCAGATGACACAAGAGTCACCTCAATCAGAGTTTGTATGTAAAATTTATGCCACTCAGAGATTGACCTTTCTATTTTAACCACCATAATTCAAGAGGATGTTGAATCAACCCCCATTATTCATGGAAAAAGGGCTAACCACATGATCATGATAAAAAGGACTCCCAAATATTCTATATTGTAACTCTAGTTAAGAGTTGAAGGAGTCAAACTTAACGACTAGTAGGTTAACGGGTTGTGTTATAACCAAACCACTAGGAGGAAAAGGGGTTCCATTCTATTCAAGTGCATTTTGTTCCATAGATGAGCATAGTACCCAAGAGTGGATAAGGAGAGAAAATATAGAGAGGATTTTTGCAATGTAGCAACCCATGGACCACATAACTCACTTCTTTGTCCTTGCATCCATTTTCCATTCAAATAAAGAGAGCATAGAAACATCACCTTCCAATTGGGTTTTCTTTAAAAGAGTTTCCCAACTTATATTTTGTGTTAATTTGTGGTTTGTGAATTTATTTCGTTGTACTCTATTTTCTACATAGTCATAATTTTCATGCATATGAAATAAATAGTAATTAACATATCCAAAAATATAAGGAGAAATAAACCCTCATAGTGTAGATTTAATATTTTCTAATATATTTTGGTAGATCTATTAACAAGTTAATTTTTATGCTTCACCGACAAACCCTGAAATCTCACAGGGAACATGAGCCTATTGGACTCAACTGGTGTTTAATTCCCTTAGTGTTATCTTCTACTTATTTATAAAAAGTTACTTACAACAAAGGAAAATATAAGCAATATGATGCATATTCAAAGGAAAAATTGAAGAATGTGCAATATTCACAATATAGGATAGCATTAATTCTTATTATTATTATTATTATTTTTTTTTTTTTAATAACAAAACTAAAATAAATAATGAATATATGAGCATACTCAAAGAAACACTCGGTCAACCACAAGGCTACAAAATTATGTAACAAGTTGTAAATTATAACTCATGAACACTAATGTAATTTTCAGAATAGGTTGTTCATAAATATCAATAAAAAATTTGCAAAATATGCATAGTAAAATCGTTGAAAAAAGGTTGATTTTATTAGTGAAAATTGAGTACAACTTGTTGTTCCACCAATTCTTGTGAGAATATTTGACCATAACTTAATTCAAAAGCATCTACGATGTAAAATATTCACATGTAGACACTCGAATAATAAAAATCAAGGAGAAATTAATAACCCTTCTGGAACCATTTTGATATAATAAATTCAACAAAATTCTCTGCAAAAATTCAGCTAATTAGCATTGATATTAAATATCATACCTTCTACTAGCATAAAGAAATGTAGGAAAATAATGATAACCTGAAAAGATCACACAAGAAACATATGAGCTTTCTCTTCTCCTTGTCACCCTATAAAATTTCTACTGCCACAAAATAGGCCAACCCTTTATACTCAAGATAAATGATAAATTAGAGGGAAAATAATAACCATAAGATTTAGTGCATACCTATCCTCCCTTCTTTTACATCCCTTCCTTCTGTTGTAGCTACTACAATACACCTATATCTAATTTCAGAGCCTTACTTGATCTTGTTGTTTGTTGTCGTAAACTTTGAAACTCATTTCAATTGTTTTCTTAGAGTCTTGTGTTCCCCTTTGCAAGATGGGCAAAGTGTTGTATTTTAGCATGTTGACTATCGTATCCTATGTATAAGCACATTCGGGTGGTTCTAAGAGGTCATATTTTTGCAAATGAGTTTTTCTAACCTTGTAGGTACCTGTTTCACTCATTTCCAAAGTTTTGAGCACTGTGGCACAAGTGTCGTCATGATTGCCACAAAAAACATCTTTAGTGTCACACTTATCGTAACTTGTCGTAAATATGTCACAAAAAGGGAAATTATTTGTTCATGTTTTTGGATGATCTATGTTTTTGTTTCATCAAATATTTTCAGTGTGTGATCATAGTCAAACTTCATCACCATTCACATGGATCTCACTGATCCCACACTGAGCTATTTTCGGAAAAACGTCCCGACTAGGAAACCTAGCTTCATTAGGACTCCCTGGAGCTGTGCACTATGCACTCTCAATTCTCTAGCTATGACCTTGCAGATTGGCACTGTGCAATGCACAACTCCTGCCTGCCAGGACCACTGCACTGCAAATTTTTTGTGCCCAAGCCCCGACATTCACCTCCAAAATTGCATAGTTATTCCTCCCAGCCTGCCCCCACTGCACATTGTATAATTACAAGCCTCAAGCTCATCCCATGAGACCTTAAAATACACATATCAGTAGTACCCTTACCTCCTTTATCTCTCAAAACTATGCAGTGTGTCCCCTCAGTTCTCGTTCCCTCAACCTGTCCCACCAATTTCCAAAACTGTGTAGTCTTGTGCCCCAACTTAGATTAAATTGCACACTTCACAACCTTAGGGCTCAAGAATTTACCCTGGCTATTGGAAATGCACACATGCAGTCACTGGGTCCCTCTTCCCAACCTATCATTTATTCCAGGCTCAGTCGTTGCAGCATAATGCATCATCTTAGACTAGGGGGTTTTCAGATTGATGTTGTCTCGTCATGAGTGAATTGTAGGAACATGTAATTTATCATGTCATGACAAGATGATGGAGAGGTAGAAGAAGGAGTGAAGCATGCTTAAAGACTCTCTCATAGTTGAACTTACAATTTGATCGATCAAGAGAAAGATAAGGGACACTAGTTTGCAACCACTATCTAAGACTTGAGGTCATTGAAGATTCCTCATCACCAAGCCATGTAGAGGTGAAAAGAAAGAATCTTCAAGAAGACATCAAACACTTAGCAGTAACAGTGACTTGAAAATGCCACATCATCATGTAGTTCATGTCTGTAGTGTCATGTCATGTCATGAGTGGTCATGTTCCACATCGCTATGGTGGAGAATGTATATTGTATTCAAAATGTATTGTAAAGAGGAATTCCAAAGGACATACATGGAATGTAAAGAGTCATGCAAGTTGAAAAGTCATAGGAGGTTAAACAGTCATGAGGGTAGTCAAAGAGTCACCCTTTGCTATATATACTCCCTCATTGTATGAGCAAAGGACTTTTCACCTAGGCTCCTCCTGCAAAGCATTAGATAGATAAGCTAGTTCTTTTCGGGAGTAAGGAGTGGCTCCAACACTCCATTAT
The DNA here is from genome assembly GCA_031772625.1 of Pinus tabuliformis. Taxonomy (NCBI): domain Eukaryota; kingdom Viridiplantae; phylum Streptophyta; class Pinopsida; order Pinales; family Pinaceae; genus Pinus; species Pinus tabuliformis. The sequence goes on along the minus strand of CM062807.1, from coordinate 743,784,134 downwards.
TGGAGCTAGTGGTGTAAATTGTATACATGTGTGTTGGAAATTTTACTTAATATCATAAGCCTTCAAGGCCAACACGTTATTCATGCATGGATTATGAATGTTTGTAAAACTATTCTGCGGATGTTTGTATTTCATGTTTGCTTTCACATGTGCTAAGATAGTTGAACTATTTCAGTTATTTTAGTACTTATCTTGTTGAGAATGTGTTATAATTGTCATTAGTGTTGTCCAATCCTTGTAGAATACTCCACGAGATACTAGACAAACATTTTTCACGAATTGGTTGTAATGACCATCACATTCGTTTGTGGACTATTCCACTGGATGTTAGACAAATTCTTCTTGTTTGTGTGTGTCTCTTCTTGGGTGGTACCGTTACCTCTCTCTTAAAGACTCAACTTTTCATTTCCCCCCGTATTAGAAGGAATTTGAAACATTTACAATAAAAAACTCACCAAGAACACCCCCTTGCTTTTTGAAGGTGCATTTTCACTCCTCTCTTGTGCTGACAGTTAGAGCCAAGGCATATATTTGAGACATGTGGAAACCAAGATGATATTCCAAATAGGGATCCTACAAAAAATGATGTGAGTTCTAATTGGGACTTCACATCGAGGAGACCCCTTGGTTGACAGATTTCCAGCACCGTAAAAAATGGCGCTAGAAGGAGGGCCAGATGACAAGATGAGCCCATTGAATCCGGTTTGAACTTCTTATCTAAAATGGCTCATACTCAAATCTTACTGTTGGGGTGTTTCTCTAATTTTTACCTTTATCAATTTTCAATTCCCGATGAGCCTCTTTATCTCTGTCCCAATTAAATTTTGATGGTGAGGATGGAACATCAATAACCAAGCACATTTCTGATTTTCTTAAATTTTGTGAATCTTACGAAATCAATGATGAAGAGTTTTCTTGTGTTCTTTTATTCCTCACCCTTGAAGGTCATGTTAATCGATGGTGCCATACCTTGCCAACTTCTTCCATTCATTCCCTTCATAATTTCCTCAGGGAGCTTCATCAAGCCTTTGATAGGTATAATTATTGAGATGTTTGTAAAAGAATCAATCTCTTAAGAATGAAGCCTAATGAATTAGTTGAATATTTTTCTAATCAATTTCTTCACATTTTCTATGAAATTCTTGAATAATATATGAATTGGGATTTCTTGAAATAAGAGTTTGAGAACTTGGTTCTTATCTCTTTACACGGTGAATCTTAACCCCCTGATTTTCCTACTCCCCCAACTCTTGTAAATCATGAGACACTTCTATTTTTAGAGGAGCAATTTACTGCTCCTTTTGTTCTTTGTCCTCCTTTTCTAGTTCCAATGAGGGTGCCTTCGTGTGACGGTAATATAGTTGAAACATATGCAAATCAAATTCCTGATCCATCTTCTCATTCTTCTTCTTCTTTTCATGATTTAGATTCAATAGAGGAAATTCCAGAATGGTTTATGAGGCCCATGGTGAAGACTAACTCCTCCATTTTGCAAGCTGATGTCACTGTTCATAACTCTAGTCTCGAATATGATATGGATTTTTATTATACTCTATCATCTACAGGCCATAACTCTTTGTAACATGATCCGCCTGAGAAATATGTTCCACCAACTAGTTTTTCACTTTCTCTTAGTTTTCGCACTGCTGGTCGAAATTGCGATTAGATACAAAGAAATCACATTCAATAGGTAGAGGAAAAGGAAGGTGAAGAGGCTTTCAATATTTATTCTATTTTCCAAAATCCTCCATGTGAAGATGATGTGTTCCCATTCTTGAATGATTTTGAATCTTCTAATCTCGGTAGTGAATCAAATATAATCAATTCTTTCGATCAAATTGTAGCCTTGGGAAAAAATCATTCCGATGAAGATGATTTTGTTGATGTATAAGGTGACGAATGCCCAAGTGCATTGTCTAAAATTTTGGTTTCTCATGAAGATTTTAATTTAGATCTAGAATCTAATTCGGTCAAATAAGATGTTCTTATCGAAACTTCCTCTTCATCTCACTATCCTTGTGCTCTACCATTTGCGATGCATCTACTTGCAATGGGGGTACTCCATGTTCTTCAAGTCCATCATCCGATGAGTTAACCTCCCAATTGCACAAGTTTATGAGATTCTCCATGATGCAAATGAAAATAATAAAATCTTTGAGTACTCTTCCTAGCCCTCATCATCTCTTCACTTGCATGAAGACAACTCTTCAAATAAGCTTGCTCATGAAATTTCCCCGATCCATTTATCTTTGAATTTTTGACCAGAAGAACCTTTTGACTTGAGTAATCTGGTTGTCAAAGTTTAAGGATCTGGTCAAACTAGTGACAAATATGGTTTCCCTTCGGTGAGAAGTGGTATTATTGAAATGAGTGGTAGAAGCTATCCTCACATCATGAACGATCTGGTACAATCTTCAAAATGTGATTTTACGATTCTAGAAAGTTTCGGGACCTACCAAGGAGTCGAGGTACATCAAATTCCTTTGATGGTTATGCCAATATTTCATGACTCTGGTAAGCTCCCCGAACTAAGAAAGATTTGGTTTCTCTTGCATGACCCTTCTCTTTGCATGGTTTCACTCGATGTAAATTTATTTTTGAAAAAAAATTGGTAATTTAGGTATGATATTTCAAATTTTCAAGATTTTACTTCTGATTGAATTCTAGAATCTTTTTCAGTTTATTCATCTTCATGCAAATCTCTCACATCAAACTCGGGTTTGGAATGTGTATCTCTCATAGAGTCATGGAATTGTGAATTTGATAATTTCAAAGACTATCTTTAGCTGAAGGAATCATGCCTATAAGATTCATTTATTAATAGTCAGCTCCTATCTTTTCTTGCAAATGTTATATTGCAAATATTCTCCTTAATTGAACCTAAAATCCTCTTGAGTAATAATGAATGCATGAGTTATCACACGGATCAAGTTCTTATTTGTTCACCATGCCTTGACTGGTCTCATGTATTTGTTGTGCTGGCATATCTTTTAAACTCTTTTGATGATTACAATGTGTGTATAGTTTGTCACAAGCTATAAGAAAACAGTTTGTCACATTTGGCTTGCGAGGAACTTGGTTCGATTGTTCAAAGCATTCGCCGAACTGTTCAAATAGATTTATCTTCGTTTATTATGAACTAGGAATCTGATTCTTTAATTAGCTCATTTGATCATTATTATCTCTTTGATGAATGTCATTCATGTTATCATTTTCCCACCAATATATCCAATGGAAGTTGTTTCACATCCTTCAATCTTCATCGTTCAACATCTCACTATTTGGATTTTTGTCGAGTGGTTGAGGCACATCAATCTCCACCGACGGTTATGTCAGGTCCTCACTGTCTCGACATGACTGCTGAATATGATCAGATCTATTTTCCCTCACAATATTCTTGTTATAATCTCATGCCTCTAATTAAAGATCCATATTTTCAAATATTTTCGGGTTTTCAAGAGGATCATCATGAATTTTATGATCCAACCGCTAAATGGTTGGAGAAATCTTAGTCTATTGGAAATAATACTGAGAAGTGGGGGGGGGGGGGGGGTGAATCAGTATTAGCAAGTCAACATATTTCATTTCCATAATCAGATTCATATACGCTACTTCAGTTAATGGAACTTGCGTGCATACGCAACTGTATCTAAGGCAACTAGCGTATATCATGCAAACTTATGATTCAGTTAATTTATCATATTTTGATCTTTAATCAGTGCATCAGAACCATATAAACAATAACCATGTGAAGTAAAACATAACATACAATCACACACACGAACACAAGATATAAGGTGGAAACCCAATGTGGGTGAAAACCACCTGTTGCAATTGTCTCTATCTTCTTTTTAATAAGAAACTTCTTTTTACAATTTTTGTACTGGTGCAGTCTTATACCAGTACGCAGGCTTGTACCTGTAGAAGGCTACAACCTTCTTTCGTTTTCCAACTTCTCTTGGAAGGGAGCTACAACCCCCTAGCTCTTGTACTAGCTGAGGTGTTTACTAGTACGTAGGTGTAGGCCTACAGAAGGCTACAACCTTCTCTTTTCTTCCAGGGACCACGTTTCATAAATTTTCATATTGGATCCATCAATAACATCAATCAAACATCAAATTTATCTGCATCAACCAATCTCCTTTGCACCAACCAAAACTGAATCAATCAATCACTTCTCAGAATGCTGTAACTAGAATACAATAATAGTAACCAGAACCCAGGCCCGAACTTAGAACACTGCAACAACAAAGAAAGTAGCTAAAGCATATATTATGAGCTATACACTACTTCATTGTGTCAAACCTACATACATCTGATGTTTTCTCAAGGCGAACCTGCGTACAGATCTGCAAATCAAATTTAAGATGTATACACTGTTTTGATATGCAGAACCAACGTGTATACGCGCCTTTGCTAAAGTGAACCTGCGTACAGATCTGTAAATGATGATTTAATCTTTACAACAATTTCAGATTACAGTTCTACCCAGATCATCATATTTACAATCTACGTCATGCGCCAGTTATTCAGATAAAATATCAGAACCACACAAAGATACTTCACTAGCCTTAAGATCTTGACCCATCAATAGAACTTATCCTTCATTGAGCACTCAAGTTCATCCTTGATTTAGATCCAGCTATGCATCGTAACCCAATAACCTATATTCTAGATCTTGTTCTTCATTAGAAATTCAATACTTGAGTACATTTTCCTAATGATCTTCTCCTCCTTTTATAGTCTTAGGCCTTACTCAATACCATGGACCAAAACCACTTATAACCAATACCTTGGACCAAATACCTAGGGTCAACACTTTGGACAAGATACCTTGGACCAATAATGAGGATCAAAATACCATGGACAAAATACCATGGAGCAAAACTAAGTTTTCCAACATGTACGCACCTTTCCTTATGTGAAAGTGCGTGTGTACGATGTACGCGCCTTTTGGTCTGTGAACCAGTGTGTACACGTGGCTTGGTCAATGGGGAACCTGCGTATACCTCTCTTTCTTCATTCTGAACTGTGATCTATCATCTGAGTGAGTTTCCATCAAGGACAACACTTGTGTCATAGTGCCAAATCTGTGTCATAATGCCAACAATCTCCCCCTTTGGACTTGATGGCAACCCCAAGTCACTCTCCCCCTTTGTCATCAAGGGAAAAGGGTTATGCTCCCCTGAGTACATGCTGAATTCTCTGATATGCTAAAGTGTGCTGATTGAGCTCCATGCTGGGGCCCATGCTCCCCTTGAATATAAGCAAGGTCTACAAAAAGATGTTCTAAAAGAAAAACATGACTCTATACATCATAAATGACCTTCCTATCACCAATGACTCATACATACACCATCTCCCAACCAAGTGGGGATACACCAATTTTGACTCATCCACCCAACCAAGTGGGGATACACCAATTGTTCATACATGTCACAACAAGAAAATTACTTCATCCATCCCATGCATAATGAGGAAATAAAATAGGTTGTTTCATGACCTTGACATGACATAGAGACCAAATATCTAAAACAAGATCATGATAATCATCAGCAACTATCATTAGTAGCATCTGTCAATCACCATATAGACCAACAACCATGATCTCCCCCTGAACTTGTTCCACCTGAATAAAAAACAACCGTGAATTTGTACCAAGATCTTCTAAGATAATGCCAACAATGCATTATTAGAATTAAATGCTCCCCCTAAACCTGTGCCAAATGATCACTGTCAGACCCATATCAGACTCCTTTCTTCCTGAGTCTGGCGCACTGCTTTTCTTCAAACCAACATATACACAACTGTATCCATAGAAATCGGCGTATGTACACAGATACGCTTCATGAAACTCGCGTATAATCACTTTTCTCTGAAACAGATAAGATTTAATTGCAAGATGATGCATCAAATAGTCCCAACTTCTATCCGAGATATTCAAATGTCTCTCTGGGCAGTGGTTTGGTGAATATATCAACAACCTGTTCTTTGGAGGGAACATACTCCAATTTGACCTTTTGTTCAAGCACTTGTTCACGTAGAAAATGATATTTGATGGGTATGTGCTTAGTCTTGGAATGCATGACTGGAATCTTTGAAATACTAATTGCACTTGTATTATCACATAGAATGGAGATGGGTGGAATGCATGTGATCTGAATGTCTTGCAATGTTTGCATCATCCAAAGGAGTTGTGTGCAGCAAGATGCAACAACCACATATTCTACTTTAGCTGTAGATAATGCAATTGAACTTTGTTTCTTGCTGAACCAAGACACCAATCTGGAACCCATATAGAATGCACCACCACTAGTACTTTTTCTTTCACCAACGCTTCCTGCCCAATCTGCATTTGTATATGCATGAAGTGTAAGATCTGTATCTCTAGGATACCATAAACCAAAATTCTGTGTTCCTTGAAGATATTTGAAAATCCTTTTGACTGCCAGAAGGTGTGATTCCTTTGGATTGGCTTGGAATCTTCCAACTATTCCCACTGCATGCATGATGTCTGGTTGGGTACATGTTAGATAAAGCAGACTGATAATCATGGATCTGTAGGTTGGTTGATGTACTACTGCTGGTTCATCATTTGAGCTAAGACTGCATCCTGTTACCATAGGGGTACATACTGGTTTAGAATCTTCCATGCCGTATTTTTTCAAGATCTGCTTGAGATACTTGGTTTTTGACAGAAAAATACCATCTTTCTTTTGTTGAAATTGTAGACCAAGAAAATATGTGAGCTCACCAAGCAGGGACATTTCAAATTATTGCTGCATTACCAAAGCAAAGTTTTGACTCATGGCTTCTTCATTGCTACGAAAAATGATATCATCAACATACACAACAAGTATTAGCAATTTATTATTGTCAATCTTTATATATAGATTGCTATTAGCTGATCCTTTTGAAACACCTTGTTGATGAAGGTATTTGTCAAGATAGTAATACTAGGCCCTTGGAACTTGTTTTAGACCATAGAGAGCCTTTCTGAGTCTTCATACAAGTTTTTGATCATTTCCAAGGATGAATCTGTCTGGTTGCTCAATATATACTTCTTCTTCAAAGTCCCCATTAAGAAAGGCAGATTTTACATCCATTTGGTATACTTTGAATTTCTGAAAACTAGAAAGAGGAAGGAACATTCTTATGTCTTCAATTCTAGCAACAGGTGCAAAAGTTCTTCAAAATCTATACCTTCTTGTTGAGCATATCCTTTACAAACAAGTCTAGCCTTGTTTCTAATAACTTCACCATTTTTATTCAGCTTGTTTTTGAATATCCATTTGGTTCCTATGATATTCTTATCATGAGGTCTAGGAACTAATTCCCAGTATTATTCTTTTCAATTTGTTCAAGTTCTTCATTCATGGCCTTGACCCAACATTCATCTTTGCATGCTTTATTTAAATTTTGAGGTTCGATGGAGGAAAGCAATGCTAGATAGCTTGAAGCTTCTGTAATAGTTAATTTTGTCTGCACACCTACCTCTTTCTGTCCCAAAATTTGAGTCTCTGGATGATTTTTCAGAACATACCTGGATGGAGTCTTTTCTTCTGTTGTTATCTATTCTTCTGGTGCTTCACTGGTTTCTTCTTTAGAACTAGTCTGATTTTATCTAGAAGGATAATCCTCATCTTCTCCACAATCTTCGGCTTTTACCTGCTTTGGATTCTTGCATGCTTCATCAACCACAACTTCAATACTTTCAATAATTTTCCCAAGTATTTTATATAAACACTTATATCCTTTACTTCGAGAAGAGTAACCAAGGAGAATGCCTTCATCGGCTCTGGGTTCAAACTTGCCAAATTTTTCATCAATCCTTTTGATGTAACATTTTCTTCCAAAAACTTTGAAGTATTTTACAATAGGAGTCTTACCATACCAAAGTTCATGTGGAGTTTGAGTGCTGTTTACCCAAACATTTGCTTTGTTGAGAATAGTGACGAGAGCGAATGCAGCTTCACCCCAGAAGGTTGCAGGAGTTTTAGACTCATCTAGCATAGCACAAGCCATTTTTTGAATAGTTCGGTTCATACTTTCTACCACTCCATTTTGCCGAGGAGACCTTGCAGTGGAGAATTGCCTTTTTATTCCATGTTCTTCACAAAAGTCAACGAATTCATCCGAGGTGAATTCCCCTCCTCGATCAGATCTGAGACATTTGATTTTGTGATCTGATTCATTTTCAACCAGGGCTTTGAAGGCTTTGAATTTTTCAAATGCTTATGTTTATGCTTTAGAAGCCCTATTGTTATAGACATTTTTGTGCCTCGCATCATGGAGCATGGAATGTCAATAATTACAGGGAACCTCAGTCCCTAAACATGTTGTTCTTACCCCTAAAAGAACAAGGTCATCAAACAACAGCACTTCCAATCAGTTCTCCACCTGAAAACACTTCAAAACAGGCTTATTTTGGATCATGTCAGCTGCTTAACTGAGCTTCTGCGCTGTAATGCAACTGTCCCACTCTGTACCTGCGCTGGAAGTCAAAAGTAATGAAGGCTACCTGCGCTGGGCGAGATTGGCCAAGTGGCACAGTCATCCTGCAAGGTGTCAACTGCCCAGGAAGCTTCCAAACTGACACTTGGTTCATGAGATTCGCCCTGTGATGAGTAAGAGGTACTTGATCACCATGTGTAAGCAAGGATCTCCAAGTGGACTCAAGAACTAAAGATTAACTGAAGAGGGAGAGGACACAAGGCAGCTTCATGTCAGTCTCAAGCTGACTCATCCTTTCTTCTTCTCTCCTATATATAGAGCTCTTCTATGAGGTCTAAGGAGGCTGGAATTTTGTGTAAAGCAAGGAGGTGCTGTTGGATTACAGTTAGAGCTATTGGGTGATTGTTTTACTAGAGGTGAAGAGGAGAGTTCTTGCTGCTGGGGAGGTGCTGCTGGATTGGAGCCATCATTGGTTGTAACCTTCTCAGAACCCTGTTACTTCTATCAATAAAGTTTTGCATGTTCTCCTATATACTTGTATTACATTGATGTATTGTATTTACATGTATATTTGATTCACTCTAATCCATGCATCAGTTATGAGTACTTGTATCTTGTAGTTTCCTCTCTCGTTTTGTGCAGGGCTTGTGTGTAGCTGGACCGGCAAAGAGAGCAAGGAGCTGGGAACAAGAGACAAAGAGAGAGGATCAAGATCGACTAAGCGAAGGATACCAGGTTGGTTGATCATTTCTTCCCCCTCTCTGTACTTTCATAAAGGAAAACATCAAAGCTTTACTTTCAGTTGTTGCTAAAGACTGTCACCTTTAGAGTAGGGATAGGGTCATCCGCATCGGATACTTTTCCCCACAACAAACTGGCGACTCCACTGGGGATCCTAGTATCTTGTTGGTGTTTGTAGTATTTTGCTATTCATTTCTTGAAGAAAAGAGTACCAAATCGAAAAGCTTTTGACTATATCAAAAGCGAAGTAGAGGGACTGCTACTCTTGCTCATTTGCTGAGAAGATTCAAGATTTGAAGAGCTTATCTACAAAAGACTCTTTACTCTTTGTGATATATCTTCATCCTCTTGATCCTCCCTTAGCCTGTACTTGTCCTATAGCTTTTTATTTCATCAAAAATAGTGCATTTTTGAGCTTTTTATGACCCGGAATTCTTTGTAGACGAAACTCTCGTGAGTCAGTGCAGGCTGTACACAGGCAGTCTGCATTACAGCGCAGGTACTCCCTTCGGGAACTGCGCTGAGAGTGAAATTGGCAGACTAGAACCTGCGCTGGTCCAGTTAGCCATTGTCTTGCTTAGCTTTCCCTTTGTGTCTTGGCCCTGTTTGCATTTGTTTTTCGCTGATTGCTTGCTGGTTATTGTACTTGCTGTAAGCCAATTCTCCTTGTCATTATTCCGCCTCAGTTGTGTGATGAAACTGTGAATGTTCTTTCAGTATTTCTTGTTGCAGTTACAGTTTCCCATTGTGAAAAGCGAACCAGTATAGCTGTGACCTCTTAGATCCTGAACTGTAAAAGTGTCTTTGTGATCTTATGAGCTAGTTTTATTACTGTTCATGGCTATTTAAGTTTGTTTGTTTTTCACTTTATGGTTTGAATTCATATATTTTTAGTGTTGAAACAAGTACCTGTAAAGCGTCTTTTCATTTTAGAAAAACTGGTTTGTTTACGCTTCAAATTGAATTCGAAAATCATACAACAGTTTTCCTTTTGTCTACATCAACATTAAAGGAAAAGAAAAGAAATACATGCATCTTGCATTTGCATTTTGATAAGTTTGGGTGTCTGATCTAGGAGAAAGTGCATTAGTTTGTGCTTGGTGCTCTGTGTGGAAAGATATTGTTTTTTCTCTCCCCTCAGTAGTTAGGATTTTCAAAGCTAAAAAGATTGTGAAAGCTTGCTTATCATTTTAGCTGCATTTAGGAATTTGTACCAATACATCTCGTGGTGATCCTGAAAGACAAACTGATAAACAAGATCAACTTAAAATATATTGAATGAATCTAAAAACACATTGTAACATAACGCTCACAATAGAGGTCTAGGTAGAGACGTGTTCCGGCGTCGTTAAACGTAGTGACTGTCGATCTCTACGAAGGTGGGTGATTCCTCCTGAGGGACGATAGCACTAATACGGACTTGTGCTCCCGCGTACCGTCGCGTATATTGGGAGACCCCTATAGGCTTTTATCCTTTATCCTTAGGAAGCCGTGTCGACCGCCCTACTGATCGCGATGCAGTGAACACAGCATTCACGAAGATCGACCACCCGTACCGTAAAACGTATTCTGTGGTTTCGCGAAAGGTTTGGCACACCCTCTGCCTAGATCTCCAGAGCAGTTTCTTTTGGCCTTTTTCAAACTCTATAACTGAAAAAGTCCAACCGAGCATTTGTCACTTCGGGCTCGTTAATACATCGAAGGCGACTAGAGTCATCTTTAGCTTTTTCTCGACTCTTAAAACATGAAAAAGCATAGTTGTGTCTAAAAGCGTCTAATAAAATTCATTCAATACGGAAACATAATTCCCCTTTTTGTATTTTAGTTGATCAAGTAATCTGCAACCGTGGAGGAAAGTCAATTAAAACCCCGTCGTTCAGGGAGGCTTGCGAGTCAACCGCCTTTGTCTCCGGAACCGAGAGTAGTACGGACGAAGCGAACTCGCTTGACCAGGTCAAAATCTCCTTTTAAAGTTAGAACGGAAGTTCCAACAACATCTGAGATTCTGGTCACTCCCAATATTTCTGGAATCCCTGCCTCTATTGAAGAAGTTCAACAGCAACAGAAGGACAGTGGTACTGATCCTAGTCTGAAGACAAGTACTTGCATAACTGAACCAGTTCCATCTGAAACCGGTCCACAGAGTCTTGTTCTTCAAACGAATGTCGCTGTCGAAGCAACCCCTTCTTCGGCACCAGAAATCTTTTACGGACCTGACGGTCTGCCTCTTCCTCCTGGTCTGATTGCAATAGAAGAAGTCGTAGAGGACCAGCAAGCAAATACTCCAATTCATTTTGGAGTAGGTACCCCTCTTTTTCCTTCTGCATTAGAAGTTTGTCTATCGCCACCAGAAGTTCCTGAAGAATCGTTAGGAAGTTTATTGGATAGACTTAAAATGTCTGAACAACCGTCGACATCTAGGACTGTGCCAAATGACACGGCGATAGCAGAAGCTCCTGCTGTCACTCCAACGATGTTTGCCGGCATACCATCCGTCCCGACTAGCTCTCATCAGCTAGAAGGAGTCCACCCAGGGACTATTATGACAACTTGGTCTGTTCCAGTTTGTTCTTCCGGTATAATACCCGGTAATTCTTATGTTGAAACTAGACAAATTGATCCCTTTGGGAATCAGTTTGGGCCATCCAGTCCTCAAAGGCCATCTACACCCTTGAGCTCCGGATTGTTACCATATGGGGGGCAATATGCCCTTTCACTTCCCCTTTCGGGGGGATACCCATACGGCAGTTTTCAACAACATTCAGGTTTGACTGAAGTAACGACGAGTAGTTGGGTACCTATGTTACCCCAACAACCAAGAGTTGTATATTCTATGCAACAATCTGTACCTATGTCTAGTATCCCGACGACGCCAGCAATTGTAACCGTGTCGCAAGTTCAATCGATGCCTGTTGTATGTCAACCACAAGTTGTAATGCAACGGCCTATTGACCCTGCAACACAACCACAATCGCCAACTGCCGGGACGACACAGATACAAACGGGGACCATAACCCCGCATCTTGGTCCGTCGGTTAGTGTTGCACAGCAAAACATGGCTTCACAACCATGGATGGTGCAATACCAACAACCTCAGTTTCAACAGGTGTACCAAGGATCTGAGCAACAGATCTTTGCGAATAGTGGGCAACCCTATATTCAGAACGGGTTAAACCAACCACTTTACAGTGGCCAAGCCCACCAGCCATATCAGTCATATCAACATCAGTTGCATTATGCTGGTGTACAAAGACCTACTGCTCAGGCGATTCCATCATATCCTGGGTACGCCTCGCCAAACCTGAATCAGCAGTTGCCATTCGTGGCAACCTTAGAATTACCAGATTTACATCGATTGACAAACGATCCAATCGCCTATGCCCATTGGTGGCCAGCGATTCCTCACAAACTTCCTTCGGACATTCCTAAATTCAATGGAAATCCGGGCGAAGACCCGTCGAATCATGTGATGACATTCCAACTGTGGTGTTCGTCGAATACCTTGAATGATGATTCGATAAGGCTTCGTCTTTTCCAGAGGACATTGACTGGTCCGGCGGCCAAATGGTATATTGAATTACCTAGAGCCTCTTTCGACAATTTTAGTTCCCTAGCCACGACTTTCTTAACACACTTTCAGTTACCTATAAGGTACGAAACTGGAACAGAAATCTTGACCAATTTCAAGCAGACAACTGCCACACATATATCTGATCATATACATGAGTGGCGTCGTCGTCGCAGAATGGTAAAGACCTATGTTCCAGATCAGCTATTAGTTGAGTGGTTTATAAAGTCGCTTCTGCCGGCAATAACAGAAGATGTGGCCAAGGGAGGCGTCGTAACAGAGGAGCAAGTTATTGCTCGTGCTCAATATTTGGACTTAGTGTATACTCAGTCGGGCACGCTCTACGATAAGATACCTGACGCCCCCAGACCGGAATTTTCAATCCCTCCTCCTCCCGGATCGAACAGTGACTCTCATGCCAGTGATGGCGTGATTGGAACTGCAAACGCTAAGTCGACAAGGGATTCGAATAAGAAAGCCCGTAAGACTTCGAATCAAAAAGCAAATCAGGAGATTCTTGCTTCGGAGGTAAATGCTGTATCTACGGATAAAGACAAAAACTCCAATCAACCAGGAAGCAAGAAGAAACAAAACAAAGGGAAGAAGAAGAAACAAGGTGGATCATCCCCTCAAAAAACTTCTTCAAACCCTCCTGGGCAAAAGAAACAATTTCCTCCATGTCAAATATGTGATGAAAATCATTCAACAAAGAATTGTCCGTTCAAAGCTGAGTTAAAGAGGTTCCTAAAAAGTTCCCAAACTTCAGCTGTGTTGACTGATCCGTTTCCCACCCCAGGTCAGAATATGGTTGATAGTGGAAATGCTTCCCCGTCTCAAGTGCTTATGCTATCGGTTTCTAAGCAAAATGATGCTTTGATCTCGACTAGGAATAAAGATTATGGGAATCCGCCGGTGTCGAACGACAAAGGGAAAGATCAACCCAGTAGTTCGACAACGACTTCGGCAGAAGTTGTACCCCCCCTCACGCATGAATTAACAATAAAGCCGCCTAAGGGAGTAGTCCACAAATCGACATTCAACCCTCGCGCCAGAGCGGCGCAACACTATAATATAGTGGAGGATTTGGCCCAATCGCCATCTGCTATGTCGACTCTTGAGGTACTACAAAATTGCCCATCCCAAAGACAGGCATTGTTATCTGCAATTGGTGGAGTGGATCCTAAAGATTCCAGTCTTGTATCCTTTGATCACAAAGGATATGATCCTCAGTTACCAGCGCAATTAGCTTTCCTTATTCAAGTGAAAGCACTCAACAAAACTGTTCATAGAACGATTATTGATGAGGGAGCATCGACATGTATCATGTCAATGAGTTGCTGGAAAACTCTTGGATCTCTAACCTTGTTGCGATTTTCGACGACATTGAAAGCATTTGACGGTAGGTCGTACACTCCGTACGGTATCCTAAATAACTTTAAGGTTGAACTAGGAGGAAAAATAGTAGAAATTGATGTTGAAGTCATTGATGGCAATTTGGACTATAACATCCTACTGGGAAGACCATGGATATATGCCATGGCAGCTGTAGTGTCGACATATTTTAGGAAGATTGCATTCCCGTTTGAAGGAGGGATTACGATCGTCGACCAACAGAATTTCCTCCCTAATGGTTCACAAGTTACAGGAAGCATTCCCCTGATCCATGGGAGCGACCATTCGATAAGAGATATCGGAGTAGGCTTGCTAAAAGATCCCACAATGATGGGAACTTTCGCGTTGCCACCTCCTTCCCATATAGTGGATATACCGTTTGTAGCAACATGCAACATGGTATCTTCATCGAAGGTCGCAGAAGACAAAGTCGTCATGGATCATCAAGTGGTATTGCCTCCTAGCCCCATTGAAGTATTGTAGCAATCAATGTTTCAAGCATGGGAGGCGAACCCAAATGAACGCTCGTCAAGCGTTTGGGTAGATAGGTCCGAAGAATATGGTACCCCATTAGATCCATGGTCAAAAGTTCATGGGACTGACGAAGGAATCTTACAATCAATGATGATTGAGGGGGCACCATGGAATGATCACCACCATCGTTCCCTTCTTCCAGAGTGTGAAGAAGAAACTCATCACGACCTATACCACCCTTCAGTGTTTGAATTCCTAACAAATACTGTAAATACGGTGGATTCAGAGAGAAACCTATCCAATATTGAAGAGACAGTAGCCATAAACATCTCGACAAAATCTGATGTTGTTGAGAATATTCATGTCGGCAAAAGTTGTTCCCCTTCAGAACTGGAAATATATAGTGCTCTCTTTCGCGAATTTAGAGATGTCTTTGCATGGTCATATGATGAAATGCCAGGCATTGACTCGAGCATAGTTGAACATGAGATTAAAATGTATCCTGATGTCAAACCAGTAAGACAACGGCTTCGGCAGGTACATCCGAAGAAAGCCGCTGCCATTAAGGCGGAAGTTGAAAAACTCCTCCATGCTGGATTCATCTACCCGGTTCCTCTAACCGATTGGGTATTGAATATTGTCCCTGTTATGAAAAAACAAGGGACGATAAGAGTGTGCGTCGACTATAGGGATGTGAATAAAGCTTGTCCAAAGGACAACTACCCTACACCCTTCATCGACCAGATAATTGATGAATGCGCCGGATGTGAAATCTTTTCCTTTATGGATGGATTTTCCGGGTATAATCAAATAAATATCCGCCCACAGGACCAGTCTAAGACTGCATTCATCTGTCCGTGGGGCACATTCGCTTATCGAAAATTACCCTTTGGTTTAAAGAACGCAGGGGCGACGTTTCAGAGGGCAATGAATTATGCCTTCCATGACATCAAGAACATTGTTCAACCTTATCTCGACGATCTTCCGGCTCATTCGCGAAAGCGGACTGATCATCCGCGGCATTTGAGAGCAATATTTCTACGTTGCCGACATTATAAGATAAGACTCAATCCGCACAAGTGTGTGTTTTGCGTCGGTTCTGGTCGTTTACTTGGCTTTGTTGTCTCTAAGGATGGAATTCGTCTCGACCCCTGTAAGGTTCAGGCAATCATTAATTTGCCTCCACCTTCAAATTTGCTTCAGATTCAGAAACTCCAAGGGAAAGCAAACTTTCTGAGGAGGTTCATTCCGAATTACGCAGAACTTGCCAAAGGTTATACTCGTCTTTTGAAAAAGGATGTACCTTTTGTCTGGGACCAGGTTGCGCAAGCTTCCTTTGACGCTCTGAAAGATTGTCTAGTAAGAGCATCATTAATGTACGCCTCGGACTATCAAAGAGATTTTAACCTGTATTTAGCTGCAGCAGATACGACCATTGCGATGGTCTTAGTGCAAGAAGTCGATGGAATTGAACATCCTATATATTATTTAAGTAAAAACTTAAATGATACAGAAAGTAAATATTCCTATGTTGAAAAACTAGCGCTTGCAGCTGTTCAAGCAATTCAAAGGTTTCGACATTATGTCCTCTTTAGGAAAACTACCGTTTTGTCAGATTGCAATCCAATGACATATATACTGTCGCGACAGTTGCTTGGGGGCAAATATTCAAAATGGATAGCCATCCTTCAAGAGTTTGATTTAGATTTTGTAAAATCCAAATCGAAGAAAGCTCTAGTTTTCGCGGAATTATTATGCGATCTCCCATCATCGTCCAACGATGAAACATCAGAAGAGTCAATCGTGGATGAAAATTTGTTTCTGATATCAGTAAGCGATGAGTGGTATGGAGATATCATTGTTTATCTCCAAACCCAGAAATTTAGGCCTAATACCTCACACTCGGAACGGAAACGTATACGATACCAATCAAAAGACTACATGATCGTCGGTGATACACTTTACCATCGTGGCGTCGATACGATTCTGAGGAGGTGCCTTACCCAGGAGGAGGCCGAAAAAGCCCTGAATGATTGTCACTCAGGCGCGTGCGGGGGGCATCAATCTGGATATGCAACAGCACAAAGAATCTTACGAGCAGGATACTTCTGGCCAACTATGTTTAAAGATTGCATAATAGCTGTCAGAAGTTGCCATGCATGTCAGATCTTTGATAGCAAAACCAGAAGACCGCCCGCACCCTTACAGCCAATAGTTGCTGTTGGGGCCTTCACCAAGTGGGGCATCGATTTCATGCAATGTAACCCCACCTCGACCGGGGGGCATGGGTATATTATAGTCGCTGTCGACTATTTTACCAAATGGGCCGAGGCGATGCCTACATTGGATAACACTGGTGAAACAGCTGCCCTTTTCTTTTTCAATCATGTAGTCGCCAGGTTCGGCGTTCCGCAAGCTATAGTGACAGATCATGGATCGCATTTTCGCAATCACATGATGATTGAATTACCTGCCAAACTAGGGCTATCTCACGACAGCTCTACCCCATATTATCCACAAGCCAACGGACAAGTTGAGGCAATCAATAAGGTCCTGAAGCGAATGTTGCAAAGGATGATAGGGGTTCACAAAAGAAGATGGCATCTAATCCTGTACTCAGCATTATGGGCTTACCGAACCTCGGTAAAGAACGCCACTGGGTTCACACCATTCCAATTGGTGTATGGCCTAGAGGCAGTCTTACCAATCCAGTGCGAAATTTCGTCTCTTAAACTCGCAATTGACCTCCTCCCCGGAACCTCAGAAGAAGAGGCTCGTTTCCTGGAATTGATCCAGTTGGATGAAAACCATCGTGATGCCGCTTTGGCGAACGAGGCTCATAAGAAACGAGTCAAAGCACAGTTTGACAAGAATGTCAAACCGCGCAACTTCTCTGAAGGTGACTTGGTTTTGCTTTACGACCAAGAATCCGATAAATTAGGAGCAGGAAAATTTCAGTCCTTATGGATGGGTCCCTATATTGTTAAAAGGGTGTTAGCAAAAGGAGCCTACGAGTTAATGGATTATGACGGAATACCACCGGCGCGACCCCGTAACGGGTTGTACCTCAAGCGTTACTATGCCTAAATAGTAACCTGAGTGCTTTTGTTGTATTTTGTTTTCGCTAAAATGTTTGTTTTGGTGGTAATCCACCCTTCTCGTTTGTTGCAGATGTCGAATTATTCTGATACATATGTGGGATATGCCGACGGAGCGAGTCGTAGTACGCGGAATTTGTCCTCCGCTGCCTGGGCCATTTTTGATCCAAGCGGCGAGTTAGTGAGTTTCAGAGGTGCGTGTATTGGACGATCAACAAACAATATCGCTGAGTATAGTGCGTTGATTGAACTCCTCTCTGATACCATCGCTCATGGTATACGCCGACTAATTGTCAGGCTAGACTCACAACTTGTGATACTACAACTCACTGGTATATATTCAGTCCGCAATCCAGCTATTTATCGTATGTTTCTAAGAGTTAAGATTTTGGAAAGAGAGTTTGATTCAATTCAATACCAACATATTTCCAGAAACTTGAACACATTAACAGATTCATTAGCAAACTATGTATTAGATAGACATTTACAACATATATAAAAAGAGATGCATCGGTGCTATGTAAGTGGATCACAAATAAACTGAAATAAACTCCGAAAATCAAAATATATAAAACTGTTTATAGTTTGTACATAATGTGCTGTAATCAAAACAAAATCGGTCATATGACCTAGAACTCAAAAAGATGCTAGGGGGCACCCTAGCCTAGTGGTGCTCATGAAAGTACGTCACGGTCTGTGCGATCATGCGCAAGAGACGAGTCCATCGTCTAGGCACGCCAATAGTGTGCCGCTGCAACTGTAAAGGTAACTCGTCAATCTGTACATCCGGAAGACCACGAGTAAGGCTCTCAACCTGCTCCTGCACAGCTGCAAGTATCTCAGTATCACCAAGGTCGCGAATAACAACTCTCCTAGCAGGCTCTGCTGCTGGGGCAGCAACTGGCGATCGTGGACGAGCTACTGGACGAACAGGACCAACATCTGCATGCACCCAAGAGTTTGATCAGTTTTGAATAGTAACATCATGAATAAAAAAAAAAAAAAACAATAAACAGTGATATGGTCAAAGTTTTTACCAATAGCGCCCCATTGCTCGCCATCCGGAAGCACCAAGTCCGGATCACCTCGGTAGTCCATACCCACGTATGGATACTCAGAAAATGCCATCTCCTGACGCTCGAACCACCTAAAGAAGGACTCAGTGAAAGTAATTTGAGGTTGACCAGCATGCCGGGACATATGGTCAACCCACCTCTGCATGCGTGGCTCGGTCGGAGAAGGCAAGTCAAGTATGATGTACTGAGGTTGCATCAATGGGATTTTCTCCAAGGCAAAGGCAGTCAGGATAGAACCAAAACCAAAGTTCTTGAGCCTCTCGTCCTTTACCTTGGTCAATTGACTTTTCATCTGAACAAGTACTGCATCACACCAGTTAAACACTTTCGGTTGGAGACACTCCAAAGCGTGCTGCATGTAAGATCTGTTGGCAACATGTAAAGCTGCGCTACCGGCCATCCTACCAATAGTAAACAGAATGGACCTAAGAGACCTGTCGGTGATGTCACGGATATTGATCTTGCCGTCTTTGCTCGGCTGTGAACCTTCCCGGCAATACTGACGGATATAGTCTCTGGTGGAAGTAGTCCCTCGAGCCGTACCTGACAAAGAAATGGGGGCACCCCGCCTTGACAACCCAGTCAAGAAGTACATGTCCTCTATGGTCAAGGGGATGGTCTTCCCCCTAATCTGGAACACTTGGTTAACAGGATCCCAAGCATCAAGCATATACTGTAGTAAAGAAATATGTGCTCTCATGCTAGAGATACGGAAGAACTTCAGTAGGCCACAGTTCCGAAGCACGCTCACCGTAACGGGTCATGGAGTGCAACCATGTCCTCTGCTTCATGTTCTCGTTCTCGCCATGTAAGGGACATTTTGTTCAAAGTTCCCTGCAAGCAAACAAGAGAAGGAGTAAGTTCCTAATTTTGATGAAAAACTGGCGAAAAATCATCAAAAAACACATGCAGGATCAGTCTTTCTAGGCCCAACGCAGGCAGAGAAGCTTCCCCTTGCGCTGAGAGGCAGTCTGCTTTAAGACCACCTGAAATACAGCACAAGTTTCGAAAGGGAAACCTGCGCTGATGCCAGGGCGCTCTAATGAAACCCCTGGGGCCCAGAAACCCTGAAAAATGTGCATGAAACTGAAAAAGGAAACCATGAAAGTAAAGGGCTAAGATTTAGCTCCTACCTGGTCCAAACGGCGCCGAAAATCGTCCACAGAATCTCCCGGAATCAGCTGGTGAAAATCAAGGAAGAAGAGGCACCTCCAGAGCTCCAACAAGCAAAATGCAAATGAAATGGTAAATGAGAGGTAAAAACACCTTTTTATGACTTTTTACACAGTTTAAAGTTAAAATTAGGGTTATAATCTCCTTTTCATGCAAATATTGTCCATTTCTAACAAAGTTTGTTGCAACAATTGAATGTGGAGTACTACATTTGAAAAGAGAAAAGCTAGTAAAAGTAAAAAATCAAATTTGACCATGAATCGAGCAGTTTTACCACGGAATTTACGCTCGTTAAAAAATAGAAAAGTGTGAGCAGAGTTTTTTCGCCAAAGTTCAAGCTCATTAAAAAATGAACCCATCTCGGTAAATAGCCATTGCGATCGCAAATTTATAAGCCTTAAAAGCCTTGGTCGTGTTTTCATCCATCACCTCCATTTCATTTGGCCGATCGTTCACCCCCATATGAGTGTTTACCTATTTTGAGGAACAGCTGCGAAGAGTGATTTCACCTAGCCATCCTTGTGACACTACCGTGATTGGAAAATTCCAATTTGTACCTGGAATCAGTTGCTATCCCTGTTTATCACTCGTTCCTCAAAAGACGAGTCTTCTTTCAGCTCTTTTCACTGACTCGTAAAATATGAAAAGTTTGTCGAGTTTTGGCCTTCCAGCTCGTTAAATGACCGGAACGCTATCCCTCCTCTAAATTTTAATCTTTTTGGACCTGAGGGATTATTGCACAAAAGGATCGAGCGCTTGTCTTGTTCGGCTCGTTAAAAGTACCGAACAGCCATCCCTTCTGTATTGTTTTATACTTTTTCGGACTTAAGGGATTAGCTGACGAAAAAGGAATCATGGAGTTAACTTTCTGTACCTTTTCAGACTCTCTAAAAATGAAAAGGACCGAGTTTTCCTTGTCGTTAGACTCGTTAAAATGATTAAATAGCGACAAACTTGTCTTTAGACGAGAACGAGTTTCCCTATCGCTAGGCTCGTTAAATCATAGCGATGGGCTTGCCCGAAGGGCAGGTTATAGAACAAGCATATGTTATCCTCCTCAAGCTTGACAAAAATAAAGAGGTACTGGTCAGAAATGACTGGGGAAAAATTGGGAGAACATTCAAAGTTTAATGGTAGCAAGTCACTCTTGAACATGACACTTTTCCTCCGTATCACATCGGGTTGGGTTGTTTCATTCACCGGTCTCATCACCATGGTCCTCGCCACACCATCCACGTTTGGGGTAATGCTACCGATCCATCGCAT
This sequence comes from Pinus tabuliformis, assembly GCA_031772625.1. NCBI lineage: Eukaryota > Viridiplantae > Streptophyta > Pinopsida > Pinales > Pinaceae > Pinus > Pinus tabuliformis. Next base: position 743,762,892 of record CM062807.1, on the reverse strand, counting down.
CAGTGTCGTTATATGTTCAAGAGGGGTCATTCTGAAAGTATCAACCGTGTCCCATCCACTGCCATACATTATCCTTCATCCATTCATGATCGCCACCCTGAATCATATGTCACAGTTTGTTTTCACCTCCACTAAAGTCATTAGCTCCGTTCCGTGTCATTGATGTGGGATTCATTAAGGCCCTCCTTTGACGGATCGCTTCTTGTCGACTTCAACTCATTATCCAAGAAGTTGATCTAGGAAAAACCCCCATCAGTACTTTGAAGCTTGCATGCCTCAATGGCAAGTTTCTCACTTCCGGCGACAGGTATACATCAATGACCTTCGACCAGAAGATTTTGCGTGGCGTTCGACGCCAAGTCCTTTATTCACGCCACGTGAATTGTACTGCAGTAGCTTGAGGGTCATCGTCATTATTGGTGATTCCTCTCGCGCTTGTTAACGGTTTACATTATTGACCGGTAATCAAGCGATGTCTTTCCATGTTCGACTTCAGCGCAATTCTCACATGGATCGACTTGTACTTAGAGTGAAGATCGAACGAGTTTGAAGACCCCGGATCTAGTTTCATCCATCCGGGCTGCGATATATATTCAGGAAATATAAAGGCATTTGCCATGTACACCATTGCAGCAGATGATCATCCTACTCAAAGGATGATAATTTCAGCAGAAAATTATCAGTCTATCTTCAGACGATCGTCTGTTATATGTACCAAAATGTATTTATAAAAAGCTGAGCATGGGAATGCCCGCCTCAGCTAGATCATGAGAATAATGATGAATGAAAAATAATGTATTGTATTGTATTGTATTACAGGGCACTCTCCTCAGCACTGGAACGAACTTCGGATCCTCTAGATAAAGCATTTCACCCGATAAACGGCCTCATACTTTAGGGGGCAACTGTTATAGACATTTTTGTGCCTCGCATCATGGAGCATGGAATGTCAATAATTACAGGGATCCTCAGTCCCTAAACATGTTGTTCTTACCCCTAAAAGAACAAGGTCATCAAACAACAACACTTCCAATCAGTTCTCCACCTGAAAACACTTCAAAACAGGCTTATTTTGGATCATGTCAGCTGCTTAACTGAGCTTCTGCGCTGTAATGCAACTGTCCCACTCTGTACCTGCGCTGGAAGTCAAAAGTAATGAAGGCTACCTGCGCTGGGCGAGATTGGCCAAGTGGCACAGTCATCCTGCAAGGTGTCAACTGCCCAGGAAGCTTCCAAACTGACACTTGGTTCATGAGATTCGCCCTGTGATGAGTAAGAGGTACTTGATCACCATGTGTAAGCAAGGATCTCCAAGTGGACTCAAGAACTGAAGATTAACTGAAGAGGGAGAGGACACAAGGCAGCTTCATGTCAGTCTCAAGCTGACTCATCCTTTCTTCTTCTCTCCTATATATAGAGCTCTTCTATGAGGTCTAAGGAGGCTGGAATTTTGTGTAAAGCAAGGAGGTGCTGTTGGATTATAGTTAGAGCTATTGGGTGATTGTTTTACTAGAGGTGAAGAGGAGAGTTCTTGCTGCTGGGGAGGTGCTGCTGGATTGGAGCCATCATTGGTTGTAACCTTCTCAGAACCCTGTTACTTCTATCAATAAAGTTTTGCATGTTCTCCTATATACTTGTATTGCATTGATGTATTGTATTTACATGTATATTTGATTCACTCTAATCCATGCATCAGTTATGAGTACTTGTATCTTGTAGTTTCCTCTCTCGTTTTGTGCAGGGCTTGTGTGTAGCTGGACCGGCAAAGAGAGAAAGGAGCTGGGAATAAGAGACAAAGAGAGAGGATCAAGATCGACTAAGCGAAGGATACCAGGTTGGTTGATCATTTCTTCCCCCTCTCTGTACTTTCATAAAGGAAAACATCAAAGCTTTACTTTCAGTTGTTGCTAAAGACTGTCACCTTTAGAGTAGGGATAGGGTCATCCGCATCGGATACTTTTCCCCACAACACCTATCCAACACATTCTGGAAAAATCATCAATGAACAATATAAACTATTCCTCTCCGCGAGGTGACTTTTTCCTTGATGGACCACACAAATCAGTATGAACAAGTTCAAGAGGCTTACTAGCTGATCCTTCCTTTTCAGGGAATTACGACCTGGTTTGCTTACCAAATTGACATTATTTGCATATTGTATTTTCTGGAATGCTAATATCAGGAAGATCACGAACAACCTGGAATTTGCTTGCTTTTCTTATTTGAGAGAAGCTTAGATGCCCCAATCTTCTGTGCCATAGCCAGTGTTCATCATTTTTGCTTAGATAGCACTGTTGTTGTCTTCCCTTGAATATATATAAATTGTTTGGAGTTCTTACACCTTTGATCACGGTTTCTCCTGTATCAAGCTCACGAACAACACATCCATTTGATCGAAATACTACTTCATTTCCTTGATCACACATTTGACTGACGCTCAATAGGTTATGCTTTAGACCATCAACATACATAACATTCCCATCTTTAAATTTTTCTTTTAAAAGAATAGAACCTTTACCTTTTATGACAGTAGAAGTGTCATTTCCAAATGAGACCTTCTTTTCCTTTTTTAAGGCGTTATATGACTAAGGTTTTTCCTTATCACATGTCATGTGTTTTGAGCATCCATTGTCGATGTACCACTAATTTTCTTGTCCTTCTGCATACAGGGCTATTCCACATATTTCTATTTGTGGTTCTTTCTTTCTCCATATTTTGGGATTTAATGAAGTTTGCTCCTTCTGAGATGTTTTCCGAAATTTACTCTTGCATTCAGATTCTTCGTGACCAAAGTTGTTGTAGATAGGGCATTCTATTTCATTTTCAAGGAGAGAAAAGTTATTGTAGGTCTGTTTCATGATCCCCATCACATTCCTTTGATTTCGTGCTTCTCTAGTCATGATGGTATTGTAAGCAACACATTGAGCAGCTTTGTGTCCAAAGTTATGACATGAAAAACATTGACCATTAAAGAAGTTCCTGCGATTATCGAACCTACTGACCTGGTGATTGTAGTTGCTATTGATATTCATTCTTGAAGTAGATTGAGTATGATTTACCTGAGCTTTGTAGCTTCTATTCATCCTTGAAGTAAATTGAGCTTGATTTACCTGGTGATCTGCTTTATGCCTTTGCTGTCGATTGTCAAACTGTTCACTGCTCTTTGCTGCATCAAGACAGCTTTTAGTGGAGGTTGATGACTTCTGTGCTTGGGATGCTTCTTCAGCATATACAAGACCTGTCTTTATCAGAGGAGAACACTGCACTTTGATAATTTCATTTAAGGTCTTTGATTATTTAGTAAATCTAAGATTGAGAGCTTTTGTTTTCTCAATATCCTTTCTTAGACCCACAATTTCACATTCTAGTTTTTCATTGTATTTTTCCTTTCAGCAAGTTGGAATGTCAAAGCATCTATAATCATATTCTTTTCTTCTAAACAGATTTTGAGTATAGATATTTCTTCATAAAGGTCATCTTCATCTAAAGCATCCAAGAAATCATCATCTTCAAAAGCCATTTGAAGTCTATAATCATTACTATTTTCATCTTCATCACTATTTGATAAACCATCGCTATCTTCATGAGTATAGTAGCTCTTCTTACTTACACTTTGTTTTCTATTCCATTTTGCTGATTCGTTACCTTTAGCAAACTTATCTTTATGAGGACATTTGGAAGCATAATGACTGACTCTTCCACAAGCAAAACATTTGAAAGGTAGTTTACCTCTGAATCTGCCGGAACCCCATTGAAGGTTCTTGAAAAAGTTTGCTTCTTCCTATCCTTTTGAAATATGTTTTGATTCAATGAGTTCTTCTCTTCCTGAAGCTTTGAATTCGACTTCTCTCATATCTGATGGACCTCCTTTTCTCATTTTGAAAGAAGTTAAGATTCCGTGCAGCTGTGTCATAGTAATAGTCTAAAGATCCTGCTTTTCTTCTATGGGAGATACTTTTGATTCAAACTTAGTAGACAAGGATCTTAAAACCTTTTCAACTAAAGTAACTTCTTTTATCTCTTCACCCAAGTTCTTGATGCAATTAATAATCTCATCTATACGTAAGAATTAACTAGCGATACTTTCATCATTGTGCATTTTGAGAGTTTCATATTGAATTCTGAGAGATTGCAGTTTTGCACGTTTTACCTGATTGTCTCCTTCATAGCTTAGAACGATCTTGTCCTGTATTTCTTTGGTGGTTTTGAGCTGCATAACTTTGACAAATTTTGATTGTGACAGACTTCCCAATAATGTATTGACAGCCTTAGCATTGGTTTCATATTGCTTTTTACCTACCGTATATGTAGGAATTGCTGATGGAAATGTATATCCTCCTTCCACGATTTCCCAGACATCTATTACAAGAGATTGAAGATAGGCTGTAGTTCTTACCTTCCAATAAACAAAGTTGCTCCAATCAAAGATTGGTGGTCTAATGGATCCCTCTCTTTCGTAGTTACTCATGATGATAGATCTTCTTTCAACTGATCAAGCTTCTTCTGAAGGACCTGCTCTGATACCAATTGTTGGAAATAATCAGTTTTAACAAGTCAACAATATTTCATTTCCATAATCAGATTCATATACGCTACTTCAGTTAATGGAACTTGCATGTATACGCAACTGTATTTAAGGCAACTAGCGTATATCCTGCAAACTTATGATTCAATCAATTTATCATATGTTTATCTTTAATCAATGCATCAGAACCATATAAACAGTAACTAGGTGCAGTAAAACAGAACATACAATCACACACACATGAACACAAGATATAGGGTGGAAACCAAATGTGGGTGAAAACCACCTGCTGTAATCATCTCTATCTTATTTTTAATAAGAAACTTCTTTTTACAATTTTTGTACTGGTGCAGTCTTATACCAGTACGCAAGCTTCTACCTGCAAAAGGTTACAACCTTCTCTCATTCTCCAACTTATCCTGGAAGGGAGCTACAACCCCCTAGCTCTTGTACTAGCTGATGTGTTTACTAGTATGTAGGTGCAGGCCTACAGAAGGCTACAACCTTCTCTTTTCTTCCAGGCACCACATTTCATAAATTTTCAAACTCGATCCATCAATAACATCAATCAAACATCAAATTTATCTGCATCAACCAATCTCCTTTGCACCAACCAAAACTGAATTAATCAATCACTTCTTTGAATGCTGTAACCAGAATACAATAATAGTAACCAGAACCCAGGCCAGAACCCAGAAAAATGCAATAGAAAATAGAAGTAGCTAAAGCATATTTTATGAGATATACGCTACTTCAATGTGTCAAACCTATGTACATACACTGTTTTCTCAAGGTGAACCTCCGTATAGATTTGCAAATGAAATTTAAGATGTATACACTATTTTGATATGCAGAACCAGCGTGTATACGCGCCTTTGCTAAAGTGAACCTGCGTACAGATTTATAAATGACAATTTAATCTTTACAACAATTTCAGATTACAGTTATACCCAAATCATCATATTTACAGTCTACAACATGCGCCAATTATTCAGATAAAATATCAAAACCACACAAAGATAATTCACTTCAAGCCTTAAGATCTTGACCCATCAATAGAACTTATCCTTCATCAAGTGCTCAGGTTCATCCTTGATTCAGATCCAGCTGTGCACCATACCCCAATAACCTATATTCTAGATCTTGCTCTTCATTAGATATTCAATACTTGAGTACATTTGCCTAATGATCTTCTCCTCCTTTTATAGTCTTAGGCCTTACTCAACACCATGGACCAAAACCACTTAGAACCAATACCTTGGACCAAATACCTGGGGTCAACACTTTGGACAAGATACCTTGGACCAATACCAAGGATAAAAATACCATGGACCAAATACCACGGACCAAAACTAAGTTTTCCAACATGTATGTGCCTTTCCTTCTGTGAAAGTGCATGTGTACGTTGTATGTGCCTTTTGGTCTGCGAACCTGCGTGTACATGAGGCTTGGTCAAGGGGGAACTTGCATATACCTCTCTTTCTTCATTCTGAACTGTGATCTATCATCTGAGTGAGTTGACATCAAGGACAACACTTGTGTCATATTGCCAAATCTGTGTCATAATGCCAACAATCTCCCCCTTTGGACTTGATGGCAACCCTAAGTCACTCTCCCCATTTGTCATCATGGGCAAAGGGTTATGCTCCCCCTGAGTACATGCTGAATTCTCCGATATGATGAAGTGTGCTGATTGAGATCCATGCTCGGGTCCATGCTCCCCTTGAATATAAGAAAGGTCTACAAAAAGATGTTTTAAAAGAAAAACATGACTCTATACATCATAAATGACCTTCCTATCACCAATGACTCATACATACACCATCTCCCAATGAAGTGGGGATATACCAATTTTGACTCATCCATCAAACCAAGTGGGGATACACCAATTGTTCATACATGTCATAACAAGAACATTACATCATCCATCCCATGCATAATGGGGAAACAAAAAAGGTCATTTCATGACCTTGACATGACATAGAGACCAAATATCCATGATAATCATCAACAACTATCATCAACAGCATCTGTCAATCACCATCCAGACCAGCAACCATGATCTCCCCCTGAACCTGTTCCACCTGAATAAAAAACAATTGTGAATTTGTACCAAGATCTTCTAAGATAATGCCAACAATGCATTATTAGAAGTATATGCTCCCCCTGAACCTGTGCCAGATGATCACTGTCAGACCCATATCAGAATCCTTTCTTCCTGAGTCTGGCCCACTACTTTTCTTCAAACCAACATATATGCCACTGTATCCACAACAATCGGTGTATGTACGCGGATACGCTTCATGAAACTCGCTTATAACCACTTTTCTCTGAAACAGATAAGTTTTAACCACAAGATGATGTAGCAACTACTCCCAGCTTCTATCTAAGATATTCAAATGTCTCTCTGGGCTGTGGTTTGGTGAATATATCAGCAACCTATTCTTTGGAGGGAACGTACTCCAATTTGACCTTTTGTTCAAGCACTTGTTCATGTAGAAAATTATATTTGATGGGTATGTGCCTGGTCTTGGAATGCATGACTGGATTCTTTGAAATACTGATTGCACTTGTATTATCACATAGAATGGAGATGGGTGGAATGCATGTGATTTGAATGTCTTTCAATGGTCGCATCATTCAAAGGAGTTGTGTGCAGCAAGATGCAACAGCCACATATTTTGCTTCAGTTGTAGATAATGCAATTGAACTTTGTTTCTTGTTGAACCAAGACACTAATCTGGAACCCATATAAAATGCACCACCACTAATACTTTTTCTGTCATCAATGCTTCCTGCCCAATCTGCCTCTGTATATGCATGAAGTGTAAGATTTGTATCTCTAGGATACCATAAACCAAAATTCTATGTCCCTTGAAGATTTTGAAAATCCTTTTGACTGCCTGAAGGTGTGATTCCTTTGGCTTGGCTTGGAATCTTCCAACTATTCCCACTGCATGCATGATGTCTGGTCGGGTACCTGTTAGATAAAGTAGACTGCCAATCATGGATCTATAGGTTGGTTGATGTACTACTACTGATTCATCATTTGAGCTAACACTGCATCCTGTTACCATAGGGGTACATACTGGTTTAGAATCTTCCATGCCATATTTTTTCAAGATCTGCTTGAGATACTTGGGTTGTGACAGAAAAATACCATCTTTCTTTTGTTGAAATTGTAGACCAAGAAAATATGTGAGCTCACCAAGTAGGGACATTTCAAATTCTTGTTGCATTACCAAAGCAAAGTTTTGACTCATGGCTTCTTCATTGCTACCAAAAATGATATCATCAACATACACGACAAGTATTAGCAATTTATTATTGTCAATCTTTATATATAGATTGCTATCAGCTGATCCTTTTGAAAAACCTTGTTGATGAAGGTATTTGTCAAGACGGTAATACCAGGCCCTTAGAGCTTGTTTTAGACCATAGAGAGCCTCTCTGAGTCTGCATACAAGTTTTCGATCATTTCCAAGGATGAATCCATTTGGTTTCTCAATATATGCTTCTTCTTCTAAGTCCCCATCAAGAAAGGTAGATTTTACATCCATTTGGTATACTTTGCATTTATGAAAACTAGAAAGAGCAAGGTACATTCTTATGTCTTCAAGTCTAGCAACAGGTGCAAAAGTTTCTTCAAAATCTATACCTTCTTGTTGAGCATATCCTTTACAAACAAGTTTGGCCTTGTTTCTAATAACTTCACCATTTTCAAAAGCTTGTTTTTGAATATCAATTTGGTTCGTATGATATTCTTATCATGAGGTCTAGGAACTAATTCCCAAGTATTATTATTTTCAATTTTCTCAATTTCTTCATTCATGGCCTTGACTCAACATTCATCTTTGCATGCTTCATTTACATTTTGAGGTTTGATGGAGGAAAGCAATGCTAGATAGCTTGAAGCTTCTATAATAGTTCTTCTTATCTGCACACCTGCCTCTTTCTATCCCAAAATTTGAGTCTTTGGATGATTTTTCAGAACATACCTGGATGGAGTCTTATCTTCTGTCGTTATCTGTTTTTATGGTGCTTCATTGGTTTCTTCTTCAGAATTAGTCTGATTTGATGCAGAAGGATAATCCTCATCTTCTCCACAATATTTGGTATTTACTTGCTTTGGATTTTTGCATGCTTCATCAACCACAACATTAATACTTTCAATAATTTTCCCAAGTCTTTTATTATCACACTTATATCCTTTACTTCGAGAAGAGTAACCAAGGAGAATGCCTTCATCTGCTCTTGGTTCAAACTTGCCAAGTTTTTTATCAGTCCTTTTGATGTAATATTTGGTTCCAAAATCTTTGAATTATTTTATGTTAGGAGTCTTACCATACCAAAGTTCATGTGGAGTTTGAGTGTTGTTTACCCGACATTTGCTTTGTTGAGAATAGTGACGACAGCGAATGCAGCTTCACCCCAGAAGGTTGCAGGAGTTCCAGACTCATCTAGCATAGCACGAGCCATTTGTTGAACAGTTCGGTTCATCCTTTCTACCACTCCATTTTGCTGAGGAGACCTTGCAGTGGAGAATTGCCTTTTTATTCCATGTTCTTTACAAAAGTCAAAGAATTCATCCGAGGTGAATTCCCCTCCTTGATCAGATCTGAGACATTTGATTTTGCGATCTAATTCATTTTCAACCAAGGCTTTGAATTTTTCAAATGCTTCATCTTTGTGCTTTAGAAGCCTTATCCAACACATTCTGGAAAAGTCATCAATGAACAATATAAAGTATTCCTCTCCGCGAGGTGAATTTTTCCTTGATGGACCACATAAATTAGTATAACAAGTTCAAGAGGCTTACTAGCTGATCCTTCCTTTTCAGGGAATTGCGACCTGGTTTTCTTACCAAATTGACATGATTTGCATATTTTATTTTCTGGAACACTAATATTAGGAAGATCACGAACAGCTTGGAATTTTCTTGCTTTTATTATTTGGGAGAAGCTTAGATGCCCCAATCTTCTGTGTCGTAGCCAATGTTCATCATTTTTTCTTAGATAGCACTGTTGTTGTCCTCCCTTGAGTATATAAAAGTTGTTTGGAGTTCTTACACCTTTGATCATGGTTTCTCCTGTATCAAGCTCACGAACAACACATCCCTTTGATCGAAATACTACTTCATTTCCTTGATCACACATTTGACTGCCACTCAATAGGTTATGCTTTAGATCATCAACATACATGACATTCCCAGCTTTAACTTTTTCTTTTAAAAGAACATAACCTTTACCTTTTATGACAGCAGGAGTGTCATTTCCAAATGAGACCTTCTTTTCCTTTTCTAAGGCATTATATGACTGAAATTTTTCTTTATCACCTGTCATGTGTTTCGAGCATCCACTGTCGATGTACCACTGATTTTCTTGTCCTTCTGCATACAGGGCTATTCCACATCTTTCTGTTTGTGGTTCTTTCTTTCTCCATATTTTGGGAGTTAATGAAGTTTGCTCCTTCTGATATGTTTTCCGAAATTTACTCCTACATCCAGATTCTTCGTGACCAAAGTTGTTGCAGATAGGGCATTCTATTTCATTTTCAAGGAGAGAAAAGTTATTGCAGGTCCGTTTCATGATCCCCATCACATTCCTTTGATTTCGTGCTTCTTTAGTCATGATGGTCTTGTAAGCAACACATTGAGCAGCTTTGTGTCCAAAGTTATGACATGAAAAACATTGGCCATTAAAGAAGTTCCTGCAATTATCGAACCTACTGACCTGGTGATTGTAGTTGCTATTGATATTGATTTTTAAAGTAGATTTAGTATGCTTTACCTGAGGTTTGTAGCTTCTGTTCATCCTTGAAGTAAATTGAGCCTGATTTACCTAGTGATCTGCTTTATGCCTTTGCCGTCGATTGTCAAACTGTTCACTGCTCTTTGCTGCATCAAGATAGCTTTTAGTGGAGGTTGACGACTTCTGTTCTTGGGATGCTTCTTCAGTATATCCAAGACTTGTCTTTATCAGAGGAGAACACTACACTTTGATAACTTCATTTAAGGTTCCTGATTATTTAGTAAATCTAAGATTGAGAGCTTTTGTTTTCTCAATATCCTTTCTTAGACCCACAATTTCACATTCTAGTTTTTCATTGTATTTTTCTCTTTCAGCAAGTTGGAATGTCAGAGTATCTATAATCATATTCTTTTCTTCTAAACATATTTTGAGTTTAGATATTTCTTCATAAAGGTCATCTTCATCTAAAGCATCTAAGAAATCATCATCTTCAAAAGCCATTAGAAGTCTATAGTCATTACTATTTTCATCTTCATCACTATTTGATAAACCATCGTTATCTTCATGAGTATAGTAGCTCTTCTTACTTACATTTTGTTTTCTATTCCATTTTTTTGATTCCTTACCTTTATCAAGCTTATCTTTATGAGGACATTTGGTGGCATAATGACCGACTCTTCCACAAGCAAAACATTTGAAAGGTAGTTTACCTCTGAATCTCCCGGAACCCCGTTGAAGGTTCTTGAAAAAGTTTTCTTCTTCCTCTCCTTCTGAAATATGTCCTGATTCATTGAGTTCTTCTCTTCCTGAAGCTTTGAATACGACTTCTCTAATATCTGATGGACCTCCTTTTCTCATTTCGAAAGCAGTTAAGATTCCGTGCAACTGTGTAATAGTAATAGTCTGAAGATCTTGCTTTTCTTCTATGGTAGATACTTTTGATTCAAACTTAGTAGACAAGGATCTTAAAACCTTTTCAACTAAAGTAACTTCTTTTATCTCTTCACCCAAGTTCTTGATGCAATTAATAATCTCATCTATACGTAAGAAGTAACTAGCGATACTTTCATCATTGTGCATTTTGAGAGTTTCATATTGAATTCTGAGAGATTGTAGTTTTGCACGTTTTACCTGATTGTCTCCTTCATAGCTTAGAATGATCTTGTCCCATATTTATTTCACAGTTTTGAGCTGCATAAATTTGGCAAATTCTAATTGTGACAGACTCCCCAATAATGTATTGACAAACTTGGCATCAGTTTCATATTGTTTTTTACCTGTCATATCTATAGGAATTACTGCTGGAAATGTATATCCTCCTTCCACGATTTCCTAGACATCTATTCCAAGATATTGAAGATAGGTTGTAGTTCTTACCTTCCAATAAATGAAGTTGCTCCCATCAAAGATTGGTGGTCTAATGAATCCCTCTCTTTCGTAGTTACTCATGATGATAGATCTTCCTTCAAGCAATCAAGCTTCTTCTGAAGGACCTTCTCTGATACCAATTGTTGGAAGTAATACTGAGAGTGAGGGTTGGGGTGAATTAGTATTAGGAAGTCAACAATATTTCATTTCCATAATCAGATTCATATATGCTACTTCAGTTAATGGAACTTGCATGTCTACGCAACTGTATTTAAGGCAACTAACATATATCCTGCAAACTTATGATTCAGTTAATTTATCATATGTTGATCTTTAATCAATGCATTAGAACCATATAAATAGTAACCAGGTGCAGTAAAACAGAACATAAAATCACACACACATGAACACAAGATATAAGGTGGAAACCCAATGTGGGTGAAAACCACCTGTTGCAATCATCTCTATCTTCTTTTTAATAAGAAACTTCTTTTTACAATTTTTGTACTGGTGTAGTATTATACCAGTAAATAGGCTTCTACCTACAGAAGGCTACAACCTTCTCTCGTTCTCCAGCTTCTCCTGGAAGGGAGCTACAATTCCCTAGCTCTTGTACTAGCTGATGTGTTTACTAGTACGTAGGTACAGGCCTATAGAAGGCTGCAACCTTCTCTTTTCTTCTAGGGACCACGTTTCATAAATTTTCAGATTGGATCCATCAATAACATCAATCAAACATCAAATTTATCTGCATCAACCAATCTCCTTTGCACCAACCAAAACTGAATCAATCAATCACTTCTCAGAATGCTGTAACCAAAATACAGTAACAGTAACCAAAACCCAGGCCAGAACCTAGAACACTGCAACAACAAACAGAAGTAGCTAAAGCATATTTTATGAGATATACACTACTTCAATGTGTCGAACCTGCGTACATACGCCGTTTTCTCAAGGCAAACCTGCGTACAGATCTGCAAATTAAATCTAATATGTATAAGCTGTTTTGATATGCAGAACCATCGTGTATACATGCCTTTGCTAAAGTGAACCTGCGTACATATATGTAAATGATGATTTAATATTTACAACAATTTCAGATTACAGTTATACCCAAATCATCATATTTACAGTCTACAACATGCGCTAGTTATTCAGATAAAATATCAAAACCACACAAAGATACTTCACTTCAAGCCTTAAGATCTTGACCCATCAATAGAACTTATCCTTCATCAAGCGCTCAGGTTCATCCTTGATTCAAATCCAGCTATGCACCATAGCCCAATAACCTGTATTCTAGATCTTGATCTTCATTAGATATTCAATACTTGAGTACATCTGCCTAATGATCTTCTCCTCCTTTTATAGTCTTAGGCCTTACTCAATACCATGGACCAAAGCCACTTAGAACCAATACCTTGGACCAAATACTTGGGCTCAACACTTCGGACAAGATACCTTGGACCAATACCAAGGATCAAAATACCATGGACCAAATACCACGGACCAAAACTAAGTTTTCCAGCATGTACGCGCCTTTCCTTCTGTGAAAGTGCATGTGTACGCTGTATGTGCCTTTTGGTCTACGAACCCACTGTACACACGGCTTGGGCAATGGGGAACCTGCGTATACCTCTCTTTCTTCATTCTGAACTATGATCTGTCATCTGAGTGAGTTGCCATCAAGGACAACACTTGTGTCATAGTGCCAAATCTATGTCATAATGCCAACATAGACAACAAACTCCATTGTAATAAACATTATTTGGCCTTTTCTCATTATTGGTAAGCAGGATGACACATAGGAAGGTGCATTTGGAAGAAACCTTTGAGGTTTGTCTGATTATGCTTCCGTCGAAGAGGTAATAATTTGAATTGGATGAAAGTAGTGGCTGTGACACATATTTCTATCCATAGGAAAGACCTTCAGATTTTTGTACAAATTATTTAAGCTCTCATCTTTTCTCTTGCACATTTCTTTATATCCATTTTAATCAATCGTATCTTTGTGATTGTAGGTTAGGAACGATTATGGTGGCTACATTGGAAATTTCATTATACATGACCCTGACCTTCTAGTTGTTAGGTTAGGAGTAGAATTAGCTGCATATTAGTTTTCCTTCTCTTGCACCCATACTGTCTTGTTATTTTTAGTCTCTCTTCTCTTTTCTTACTTTTCTCTTGCATTATGATTTGGTTTAGTTTATTTTTCTTGTCTTCTGGTTTTGTTTCCTTGTTGTGTGTTTTATTTCCTTCATTTTGTTTCTTTTTTTTTTCTTTCTTGCTATTTGTCTCCTTTTGTTTTCATCATGTTAATAAGTGTTGTTCCTAAACCTATTTTTCTTCTTAATTATGTGTGTGGCTGAAGTCTAAAGAGTCTTGTGACAATTCAAAATTTGTCTAACCTTTTGCCCATCTTCCTTATGTTGGTTATATCTTTCGGTCGATGACGTTTTGACAAAAAATACATCAATAAGAAGAGTTTTGGTCCAACCATGAACCCATGTCAATTTTGGAAACCTCGTGACTATACTCAGTCTTTATGTTTCGATGTATTCATGCATATCTGGCAACTAGTAGAAGTGGAGAAGGGGAAAAATATAAATGAGAAAACCCAAGTTAGAGGTCTCTATACACTTCTTTGAAAGAACAACCTCTTATACTCTCAATAAGTTGGGATCCCTCTTTCGCCCCAAAATAAATAAGTGCCGATACAAAATTCTCTTTAAAATAAATCAATAAAGGCGAAAGAAGAGAAAGGCTTCCTGTGTAGAGAGGTGAAGCAAGAAACTCCACTGGGGTACTCTCTAGGCTCATTGGCAACGGAGAAATGTTTGTATTCCTGCGTGACTCCGTTGGGGTACCGTCCACACCTGCTAGCAGTGGAAAAACACGAAAGATGAAAAATTATACTCTGAAAATCTTAAGCTTGCGAGCTACAGTACCCTTCCCAACTCGAAACATTGTGATATCATTGAATCTTATGTTGTGCTTAACCAAGAAGGCATGAAGGGGACCATGTCTATTCATGAGTTAAGTGAGAAGACCAAAGTAATATGCATGATGAATCAATACTCCTTGAAGAACCAAGGCCCTACACAGAGAAAAGTTAACTAAGACAACGAAGCTAAATTGTACTAGTGTTTCGCCAAGTGTTGTAGCTGCTACAACACCCTCAAATTTTTTTTCCTATACCTAATTTCAAAGCCTTCCTTGATATTTTTGGTCGCTGTTGCAAACTTTGAAACTCATTTCATTTTTTTCTTAGAGTCTCGTGTTCCCCTTTGCAAGATGGGAAAAGTGTCGTCTTTTAGCAAGTTGGATGTTGTATCCTATGTATAATCTTGTTTTGATGGTTCTAAGAGGTCATATTTGTGCAAATGATTTTTCTAACCTTGTAAGTACCCATCACACTCATTTCCAAAGTTTTGAGCACTGTCGCACAAGTGTCATCATGGTCACTGCAAAGTACATCTTTGGTGTCACACTTGTGATAAAGTTGTCGCATAGAGGGAAATGATTTATTCATGTGTTTCGATGATCTATGTTGTTGTTTCATCAAATATTATAAGTGTGTTATCACAGTTAAAGTTCATCATGTTCACACCAATCTCATTGATCGCACACACAACCATTTTTGGAAAAAATTCCTAACTGGGAAACCTAGCTTCAACGGGGCCTCCCTTGAGCTGTGCACTGTTCAGTATCAGTCCTCTAGCTATCATATTGCTTCTTGGCACTACGCAATTCATAGTTCATGCATCCCAAGACTATTGAATGGCACAAATTTTGTGCCCAAACCCCGACCTTCACGTCCAGAATTGCGCAGTCATTCCTCGCAACCTGACCACACTACGGACTGTGCAATCACAAGCCTACAGGTCATCCCTTGAGCCCTTTAACTGCGTAGCTTTGTAGTATCCTTGCCTCCTTTGTCTCCCAAAACTGTACAGTGTGTCCCCTCAGTGCTCATTCCCTTAGCCTGTCCCACTAGCTTCCAAAATTGCGTAGTCTTATCCCCCAATCGAGCTTAAACTGCGCACTTCGCAACCTCAGGGATGAAGATTTTCCCTTAGATGATGGAATTGCACACTTCATAGTCACTAAGTCCCACTTCCGAGCCTATCACTTGTTTTGGGCTCAGTTGGTGGATCAAAATGCATCATCTTAGACTATGGGGTTTTTATATTGATGGCGTCCTCTCATGAGTGAATTGCAGGAACAGGTACTTTATCATGTCATGAAAAGATCATGGAGAATCAAAAGTAGGGAAGCATGCTTAAAGACTCTCTCATAGCTGAACTTACAAGTTGATCGATCAAGAGAAAGCGAAGGGACACTAGTTTGTGACCACTATCTAAGACTTGAGATCATTGAAGATTCCTCATCACCAAGCCATGTAGAGGTGAAAAGAAAGCATCTTCAAGAAGACATCCAACACTTAGCAGTAATAGTGGCTTGACATTGCCACATCATCATGCATTCCATGTCAGCAGTGTCATGACATGTCATGTCATGAGTGGTCATATGCCACATCACTATGGTGGATCATGTAATGTATTGTAAAGAGGAAGTCCAAAGGACACACATGAAATGTAAAGAGTCATGTAAGTTGAAAAGTCATAGGAAGTAAAACAATCATGAGGGTAGTCAAAGAGTCACCCTTTGTTACATATACTCCCTCATTGTATGAACAAAGGAATTTTCACCTTGGTTCCTCCTGCAAAGCATTATAGAGATAAACTAGTTCTTTTGGGGAGCAAAGAGTGGCTCCAACGCTCCGCTATTGGATTTAGTGATGTACATTGTATACATGTTTCTTGGAACTTTTACTTAATATCATAAGCCTTCAAGGCCAACACATTCTTCATGCATGGATTATGAATGTTTGTAAGACTATTATGCAGATGTTTTTATTTCATGTTTGCTTTCACATGTGCTAATATAGTTGAACTATTTCAGTTATTTTAGTACTTATATTATTGAGAATGTTTTTTAATGGTCATTAATGTTGTCCCATCCTTGAGGACTACTCTGTGGGATACTAGAAAATCCTTTTTCACTAATTGGTTGTAATGACCGTTGCATCTGTTGTGGACTATTCTGGTAGATGTTATACGGATCTTTCTTGTCAGTGTGTGTCTCTTCTTGGATGGTACTATTAGCTCTCTCTCAGAGAGTCACCATTCCTTTCCCCCTTGCAGTAGAAGGATTTTTACACATTTATAATCAAACACTCACTAGGCACACCCCCTTGCTTTTCGAATGCGCATTTGCACTCCTCACTCTTGTTGACAGTTAGGGCCAAGTCATATCTTTGAGATATATGGAAACCGGGCCAATATTCCATATGGGGCTTCTACACCAAATGGTGTGAGATCTAATTGGGACTTCACATCGGGGACACCCCTTGGTTGACGAATTTCCAGCACTGTCAACACCTTCATTGCCATTTTCTTGTTTTGTAGTATCCTTGGAAAGTTAGAGGACTTAACTATTTTTGTAATTAGTTGGTTCATTAAATTAATTTACTTCTAACATGTTTTATTATTTGGGAAGGAAAGGCTTTAAAGGAGTTTAATTAATATTTTAAAATAAGTTTTGGTAGGTGGGCCCCTCCTAATATTTAACATAAACCAAAATATACCCTTGTCATTAGAGAAATTTTGAGGTCTAAAATTGGCCTTAAAACAAAAATTTACAACCAAAATAAACTTTATAAGAACCAATATGATTCAAGATGATGATGTCAACCATGGGGGATGATTCACCATTTTTGGAGTAAAAAATTAAAAAGATGAAAATATAAAAAAACTACTTTTTCAACTCATATTTTCAACTTATATCCATATGATTTTAATCAAAATTCGAGTAGGAGCACTCATTGGATACATAATTTAATTCATCATCCAAGGAGTACCCATGTTGCATACTTTTGATAGACCCTACTACACGAAAAATGAGAAATACATGAAAAACATGATTGCAATCACATTTTTTCATGTATTTCTCATTTTTCGTGTAGCAGGGTCTATCAAAAGTATGCAACATGGGTACTCCTTGGATGAGGAATCAAATTCCGCATCCAACGAGTATTTTTGCTTAAAATTTGAGTAAAACTGTAGGAAGATAAGTTGAAAACACGAGTTGAAAAAGTAGTTTTTTCTCTTTTCCCTCTAAAATTTGATGATATAATCAATCCTATTTTATTATTTCCAATATTATTTTACAATATTTATTAGGATGCCCATTTTAGACCTCAAAAATTCTCTAATGAACTCTAACGTGTGTAATATGTGCATCTCTAATATCATATAATAATAACCTGAATATATAAAAATTGGCACATCATCCATAGCACATAATCTAAAGAAAAACCCCTTGTGCCTCCCATAGTATCATACATATCCATAAAGACAGGAATTCATATACAATTTTATTCACCAAATAAAGCCTATTATAAAGACACCTTATGCCTTCCAACATAAATATGCATATGCATAGTACCAAAAAAAAACATATAAAAATACTATATCAACCATCATATATCACCTTGTATCTCCCAAAACATGTCATCAATATGTGTGTGTGTGTGTCCCAAAATAGAGTGTTGTTTCAGAATAAAACATGATGCAAAATATACTGTACAGTGTGCCACAAATAGAAGTCTACATAAAAAATAAAAAGACAATGAAATAAGTCTGCACATCATGTAAGCTCGGGACATTTACTATATTTGTCCTCCGGCCCCTTTTTCTTTCCCTTACCTTTCTCCTCCTTTCCTCCTGTTTGCACTTTTGAATTCATTTCTTCAAAGGATATATCTTTCCTCTCACACATCTCGAAAGCACTGGTGTGGGAATGTGAGGAAGTGGCCTCTGAGGTGGAATGTGAAGGAGCTAAGGGAAGATGGATTTTGTCTATAACTATATGAGAAGATGGATGAAAAAACTAATTAGGCTACTGAGTCATGGCCTATGATAAGGCTGAAGGTACATGGTGAGTAGAGAGGAGAGGAGGCATTGAATGATGGGAAGTGGATGGCCAACGTGCATGAATAGATGGTATTGCAATGGTATTTGGGTCCCATACATCAAACTAAAGTGGTTTTTTTTATGGTTGAGGTTGTTGCAGAATCAAAACTATGCTAAGATGTGGCAATGGTATGTTTTGAGATGCTTGTGGAGTGGCTAGGTGAGGTGGAGGACTTCCTAAGGAGAGATAACTAGTCTAAGTGAGTTGATTAAACTCATCAGAATCCGCATCGAAATGGATAGAGAATTTGATTCTGTTGTTTTGGTTCTACCTCCATGATATATTCTCTCTTCTCCCATATCCCCTTCTATTATTATGTGAGCTTCCATTGTGAAAGCTCATTATAAAAAACAACTGAGTTATATGTGTGCAATGTGGACTTAAAATCATAAGTCAATGAATAGAAAAGTAAATATGATCTATAATCATATTTATGTAATTACCAGGGTGCATGACAAAGCAATAATGGGGGAATAATTTGCATGGGAAAGGGAGATATACTCAAGCATGCAACAAGAATCAAGCTATTCATGAAGAAAATCTTTAGCAATAAAATAAACTTTTATATGAATGGCCGATATATGTTCCTTTTTAAAGCCTTATGAAATAATAATGAACTACAAAGTTGTTTTTAGCTTCCCTTGAAGTAAACTAAAAGCGGATCATAATGGGAAAAATACTGAGAGGGGGGGTGGGTGAATCAATATCTAAAACTCACTTAAACTTTTCTTTTCTTACTCATGTTTCTGGATGCGACTTTACTGAAAGAAACCTGCATATGTACATGACTTTAATGCAAACAACTAGTGTATATCTAGTCAAATTAGTTTTTCAATCAATTTATCTTGAACTAGTATGTTAGTACTTCATCAACATTAGATATACAGTAATAATGTGTAGTAAGAACATAATAAATCATCATACATAAGAAACACATATGAACACCATGTTTTTTAGGTGGAAACCTAATGTGGGAAAAAACCACCACTATTGTCGTCTCTGTCTTCTTTTATTATTAAGAAAAACTTCTTACAATCTTGTACTGATGTATACTTATACCAGCACGTAGGCACCCATCTATAGAAGGCTACAACCTTCTCTCGTTCTCCAGCACCCACTAAAAGGGAGCTACAACCCCCTGATCTCGTTTATCGGAACCCACCGAGCTCCAACCACTTGATCTAATTTACCAGATACCACTGGAATGAAGCTTTGATTTCCTCACTGAAGGCTCCAACCCTCAAAACCACCATGGACCACATTTCATAAATTTTCACATTGGATCCACCTATTACAAAACATCACAACTTGTAGGCCACCTTTCATCAAATTTTCATATTGGACCCACTATCATCATTTAAGCCCAATATCAAATATCAAAACTGAAATTCATCACTACAACAAATCACTTAATCATTGAACCAACTCAATCAACCAATCACTGAACCAACTGAGACCCAAATCAATCAACTTATTCTCAAACAATCAAAGTATTTAGATCACTATAACCAAAATACAAATACTATATCAAAACACTGCATCAACTCATTGAACCAACTGAAAACCATGATCAATAAAATATCAATATATATACGCTACTTTACTTTAGAAAACCTGCATGTATACACAAATTCCTTGAAGCATACCCACGTACAAATCTCAAAACACTGAACCCTAAAACTGAATTACTATTATTCTGAAACACACATTGAGTTAAACCTTGAACCACTGAATCATTATGAAACAATCACAGAACCATCATAGATCTTCAATGACATATAGCTAGCAACATCATCACTCTTCAATCAATCAATTCAACTTCGATCATCACTATTAAAACTAGATCATCAAGTAAGAATTCATTGACAGACAAAAAAAAGAAAACAAGACTGATTAGATTGATCAAACATCTTATTCAACAAAACCCTATCTTATGTACGTGATTTTTGCAAAACACTTTTGCTTGTATACGCACTTTTTAGGAATCAAATCCACGTACATATCTAAATAGATACACTACTTACCAACATTAAACGCACATATGTACACACCTTTAAGATTATAAAACCCACGTACATATATGAAATTACTGACTTATAGATTTGTTGCACATCAGATCTTCAGAACAAACCCATCCCTTGGCATACATAACAAAACATGTGTCAGACATAAATATTATATATCTAATCAATCCACTATCAATATAGTCATTTCAGATCTATTGGATCTGATCCATCATCAAATTCTTGGGTGCATACTTAGTTTCAGATCAAACAATTCATTAATAGCCCATTCCATGCACACTTGCTTCATATCTAACTATTTATCTAACTATTCATGAAATATTCATCACTTGTACACCCAAACGCTTTGATCTTTGTCTCCTTATATAGCTTAGGCCTTGTTCAATACCACAGGTCAAAACCACACTAACGTCGATGGTATTTTTTGATGGGATTAAATATCCGTTGCTAGGATCAATACCATGGGTCAATACTATTGTAAATACCCTTGGTATTTGGAATAATATGGTGCATAAACTATACATGTTTTTTCTTCTTCATACACGCGTGTGTATGCGGATTTGCTTCACATAACCCATGTATACTTCTTGAAACTTCATCTTTATCATTCCTCTATCTTTGAAGTGCTATGCCTTTGACCAAACTCTCTGTAACATGTAGACACATCCTGTTGACATCTTCATTAAGTAGGTTTCCATCAAGGACAAAACATTAGTTATAATGGCAAAGAATCAAATGTTGTGTGAGCTTAGTACACAAAGGGTACAACTAGACAACATGTTTCAATGGAACATAATGTGAATAGAGATTAACCTTAAGAATCAAAATTATTATCAAGACAAGGATGTAATTCCAACTGGTTGGTATAACATAATGAGAAATACAACTTAATGCTTATGATGACGAGCCTTACTCTCACTCAGAAAACAAACAAGAGGTTGTAAGATACAAAATTTTTTCATACATAATTAATATTATGAGAATTCGATCAATGTGGTGAAGTTGAACTCAGAAGTGGGAGGTTCCTTATGCCCTCTGTTGTTTTATGTCAAGGTGAGTTATACAAAATTTGCATGTAAATCAGGGAGCACCACATGGGTGTGGGATGATGGAAAATGAGAGAATGGGGGATGGATAACTTTTCTCTTTGCATACTTTTCTTATGTTGTCAAATGACTAAATACAACCATATTTTGTTTTTCCCTTTGCACAACAAAAGTTCACCACAATTGGTTCACAATGAAATTGAGTAACATTATAGTGTTACTATCATAAAAGTGGGGTAAACGTTTTTTAGTGTTATAGGCTATCACAAAAAGTATTATAGCAAGGAATGGGAGGAGTATGGCGTGTACACCTCTTCTCACTGGTACCATATAAATTATTCACTAGAATATTATATTGCCACAAAGTTTTAAGGATGAGGCTAGAAAGAGACAATATTTATGCTATGAATAGAGGAAAGAATCAAGTATCTTGGCCTATAACTGATAATAAATTTTGTAAGGGATTTGTCGTTGCCAAATATATGTTTAAAAATAAGGAAAGAGTGAGGGAGAGTAAAATATTTACCAATTTGTTTTTTGGTATGATCAAGGTCTCCCTAAAAAATTTGATAAAGTATTTTCTTTCATATTCAAAAAATCCATGAACTTCAAGGATAATTCAACGATACTCAGTGTTGATACTTATGGATATGTTAACAAGTGAGGATATGTAGATTTTTGTGGAATATTAGTCACATAGAGTGAGGGTTTTTAGTTCTGGGTAGAGCCTTAGTTTCAGGCATTCATGATAGGTAGCCAAAGCTTGCAATTGCATGCTTTTTAAAAAATAATGAAGGGATACTAAATTTTTTTCTTAGGTAAAATCCAAATTAATGAATTTAAAGAATACATTTTATATATGATGAGAAAATTATATAGCACAACGAAAAAATGAAAGGGATAAAATTAATGGAAATGGGATTAACCCTTAATCACTACAACAAACAGACCTAGAAACATAATATACATGCTACAACTGATATCAATTTCATGAAACCAAACTGAGAACAATTCATACCTTCATTCCCAGTGCTTAAATGAAAAGTGGTTGCATTTGTAGGTAGTTTCTAAGTTGTTTGCATATCGAGATAAGGTAATATTCTCCACCAATGATTCGATCTTGTACAACAGGAAAAACTTGGTTAATCACAAAGCAAAAATTAGGTTTAATAAATGTCTCCTATAGCCATCAGCACATCCTATCTAATTAAACTATTAGTTGTATGTGTTAAAACCATTGTACAACAAGTACCATAGGAATCATGTGACTTGGACAAAGGTCTATTAACAATCATTTCCAAGTATTATGTCATACCATATTTCGTCGTATAAAAATTTGAACAACTCGTGACTACAACCGCAATGTGCACTACATTATATGGCTGACATTGTGCCACATGCATTGTAGTCCTCCTAAACTTATACCATCTATTAAAAATGTTATATGATCTCTGTAATATGTAATACATTAGGGGTTTGGACCAACAACTCATACTTTGCAGTACAAGTATTTGATATGAAATGTGCTAGGTGACTTTGTACATGGCTTGTCCATCAAAATAAAATTTGGATCTAAAACTTTTTTATTACCTAAGACTTTCACCATTGAATTCATCATGAGAAACATTAATAAAGAGTGAAGTGTGCATAATATAAAACTACATCAAAGGAGGCACTGTATGTCGAAAAACCATAAATGAAGGTGTTCTCATTTGAACAATCCATTGAAAATTCCATATCCATTTGTCACAACATTCATTATCACATTTCCATTCTTTGTCTTAATCGATTATCTATATATATATTGAAAAAGAATCAATAGTAGGAGCAGTCACACATATATGCAATCTGGAACCCCTTATAGCATCTTTTGCCCAATGAAAATAATGCAGAGTCCTCTACTTATAGTTATAGTTTTGTTTTTACTAATTAGAGGAAATTTAAACCTAAAAGTGGCCTCCTAATGAAAAATCAAGAAATGAATAAAAAAAATCCATGTAGACAATTTTTTAATATTAATTTACTTTTATCCATGTTTCATAATAATTATTAGCATGATATTTAATAATATACTATTTCCAATTTTTTCCTTTTATCAAAATCCATCAATATATCACACTTTTATTAAAATAATTGTTTATATATATTTTATATTTAAACTTAACTATATATATATATATATATATATATATATATATATATATTTGGTGTAGGCTAACTTATAGACAAAATGACCTTTTTCAGAGCATTTTTTCTAGTTCATTTTAACTAAAGTATGACAATTTCTTTTTTAAACTTGAGTTTAAGTTGTTTAATTTATAGAATTTGAGTGCCCCGGGGATTTTTTAGTGTGGTGAATCCATTCATGCATTGAAAACTGTACTTTAAACAAAAAAAATCACAATCTTGCTTGAAATTTTATCGTCGGATTTCGGTGAAAAAGGCTATTTCGTCTATAAGTCATACTGCACATATATATTTATATTTAGCTATTTTTTTTGGTGTTTTGTTAATGGCGTTGTCTGCTGAGTCCACAGTTTTGCCCGAAATATAATTTATGGTCAAAATCTGATAATTTTTGGATTGCAAAATCTTAAATCTTTAGTGTTTCAATCACAATTTTAACACTAGAAATGGATTCAACATCATCAGAAACCCCTGGGGCACCCAAAATTCCATAACTTGACAATTGTAACCTGGCTTTTAAAAATTATGACTAGATTTAACCAAAAAATTGTCAAAAAACTAACTTTTTCCGAGCAAAAAGGTGGCCTGTTTAAACTACACATTTTTTAATTATTTAACTATTTAACTTGTTGGGTCCCTATAATACTAGTGATTACCCCATTACTATTGTAGTTATACCCCTTATTTATATTGTTGTGCCACTATTACCCCCATATTGTTATTTCTGTGCCCCATAGAATCCCTTTATTGTTATTTTTGCGGCTTTATATTATTATTGTTAGGTCGGCTGGATTATATTGTGACTCCTTAGACTCCTATATATAGAAAGGAGGTTTTGTCATTTGTATCATCCAAGAATTGTTCATTTATGTAATGTAAAGGAGGTTGCCCCCTCGAAGAGGCTGAATTCTAAGGCGTTGATCTATCTTTTCTATCTTTTCTTGAGCTGGTTTCATAACATTTGGTATCAGAGCTTTGGATTCTAGGGTTTCGCTGCTCCAAACAGGTCATCGTGGAATTTTCGCTATAACTTTTTTTCTGTGACGTTTCAGAAGTTGCAAAAAAAACCCATTTGAGAAGAAATTGTGCTGAACCTTGGGTCCGAATTTCAGAGCTTTTCGCGTGATATTTGTGGAGATATGATCTGAGGAAGTTTGTCTTTTTGCAGACTCCTGAATTACATTCAAAACAGGTGACCTGGGGAAAATCGTCATAACTTTCTCTCTGGGGATCGGATTGAAATTTCGTAAGAAGGTACAGAAAGAGGACGGATTGTATTTTCTTGGATGTGTGTTTCAGATTCAAAGGTTGAAACAGTGACTCGTGGCACGTCGTACAAGTTCACTCTACTGAACCAGTCTAAAAGCAAGTCACTGTGGGAGATTTCACATAACTCTTCCTTGGAGAATCCAATTTGGCTCAGACTTGTGGCATTGGAAAGAGGACGCAGAAGGCTACTATAGGTAGTAATTTTAGAACTGGATGATCTGAAATTACAGAGATACATCAGATTCAATATCAGGCTTCTATAAAGTGAAAAAAGGTGTGTAGTTTTTTTTTTTTAATTTTTGTGTAAGCTTGGTTTAACGGAATTCAAAGGGCATAGTAAAGCATTATTATCGGTAACTGATGCCCCGAGGAAAGAAAATGCAAACACCTAGTAAGGAACCTGAAAGCTCTAGCATGACTCATGAAGAAGAGGAAGAAATGCTACATGATATATCAAAATTACAAGAACAAGTGCAACAAATGTCACGCTCACAAAAGCTAACAGAAGCTAAGATAAGTGGCGTGGAATCTAAGATAAATGGCGTGGAATCTAAGATAAAGGGCATGGAAGCTAAGATGGAGGATTCGATGGCAGATTTTAAGATAGACTTGAAGACAGACATGGAAGAATTGAAGAAGTTGCTACAAGAAAGGGTCACTAATGGTGAAAAGGTAGTAAAGGAAACTCATGATGAGAACAAAAGAAATGTTAATCATGATTCCATAGATGCTAATGTTGGATCGAAGAATCACCATATTCCAAAAATCGATATGAGGAAGTTTGATGGCAAGGATCCCGCCACATGGATATTACAGATGGAGCAATTCTTCGATCTCAATAATGTGCAAAACACACAAAAGGTACGTATGGCAACTGTATATTTGGAACCAAATCAGTTTGTATGGTATCAATGGCTTTGCTCTCGTAAACAATTTATCACTTGGGCAATTTTTACGGAAGAATTGATAGCACATTATGAAGATACAAAAAGCAACACTTTTTTTAGCCAATTGATAAGTCTCAAACAAAAGGGTTCAGTAATGGAGCACATTGAGGAGTTCCAAAAATTGAACATAAGGGTAAAAGATATTCCAGAGGAGCATAGGATTGATGTGTTCATAGGGTCTTTAAAGGATAATATCCAACATGATGTTCGCCTTTGGGAACCTGATTCATTAGAGAAGGCATTCAGGTTAGCAAGAAAAATGGAAAGCAAAATTATGGCAACCAGGAAGCATACCACTCACAACTATAAAGACGGAAGTGTTGTTGCCCCTAGTCTTCCACAACCTATAAGGTTGACACCACAAAAATTGGAAGAAAAAAGAGCAAAAGGGCTTTGTTACAGTTGTGATAGCAAATACACTAAAGGTCATAAGTGTGCTGAGAAGAAATTATTCTACATAGATTGTGAAGAGGAAGAAGAAAAGGAGCAAGAAAGGTCAAAAGAAGAAGATATACTCCAGGAACAAAGCCTAGATGAAGAACAAATAAATCCGACCATATCTTGTAATGCATTGGCGGGAATTACCACTCCTCAAACCATCAAGATAGAAGGACAAATCAAGAAGAAAAAGGTAATAGTGTTGATTGATTCAGGAAGCACCCACAATTTTATTCATTGTAGGGTAGCAAAAGAATTGAATTGCTTCCTATATCCAGCACCAGAGTGTCAAGTGATGATTGCAAATGGAGGAACAATAAATTGCTTGGAAAGTGCCATAATATCAAGCTATCCATGGGAGAATATGTATTGACTAGCCCAATGCTTTCCATTCCAATGGGAGGTGCTGATGTTGTACTAGGAGTCCAATGGCTACAATCCTTGGGTACAATAGCTTTTAATTTTCAAGAACTTTTCATCAAATTTTCTACGGAAGGAAAGGAAGTTGAATTAAGGGGTATTGCAGGGAAACCAGGAAAGATAATCAGCTCTAATGGCATGACAAAGCTTCTAAAAAAGGAGCAAAGAGGTGTAATTGCACAATTATGTTCGCTAGATGTTTCCACATTGGAATCATCTATTTCTCCAGATCTCCAAAAAGTCCTGGACAATCATTCCAAGGTATTTGAGACTCCCAAAGGTCTCCCACCTATGCGTGATCATGATCATGCTATTCATCTGATTCCAGGAAGTGTTCCTCCAAACATCAGGCCGTACAGATATCCCTATGCCAAAAAAGTGAAATTGAACGTATGGTTGCAGAAATGCTAGAGGCTGGTATAATTCAACCAAGTCAAAGTTCTTTCTCAGCTCCAGTAGTATTGGTGCACAAGAAGGATGGATCATGGCGCATGTGTCCGGATTATAGGAGCTCAACAAGCTCACTATTAAAGATAAGTTCCCCATTCCTGTTATTGATGAATTACTGGATGAATTGCATGGATCAATTTACTTCACCAAGTTGGATCTTCGTTCGGGATATCATCAAATCAGAATGAAGATTGAAGACATTCCGAAAACGACATTTAGAACTCATGAGGGTCATTATGAATTTTTGGTCATGCCTTTTGGCCTTACCAATGCACCTTCAACATTTCAAGGTTTGATGAATTCAATTTTCAAACCATTCCTTAGAAAATTTGTGTTAGTATTTTTTGATGATATACTAATCTACAACAAGTCTTGGAAGGATCATGTTGAACATGTTGACAGGGTGCTACAACTATTGGAGGAGAAACAATTATATGCAAAAAGATCCAAATGTTTCTTTGGAGTCCAGGAGGTGGAATATTTGGGTCATATTGTATCTCATGAAGGAGTTAAGGTAGACCCTAGCAAAATTAAAGCCATTAAGGAATGGAAAATCCCCACATCCATAAAGCATCTGCGAGGATTTCTTGGGTTGACAGGGTATTATCGCAAGTTTGTTAAGAATTATGGGAGAATAGCAGCACCTCTAACAACATTATTGAAGAAAGATTCATTTTCATGGACTCCGGAAGCAACAAAGGCCTTTGAACATCTTAAAGAGGCAATGTGCCAAGCACCGGTCTTAGCTACACCGGACTTCACAAAAACCTTTATTGTGGAATGTGATGCTTCAGGAAATGGAATTGGTGCTGTTCTAATGCAAGATGAAAGACCCATTGCTTTTGAAAGTCGTCCAATCAAGGGAAAGTTTTTAAGAAAAGCTATTTATGAGAAGGAAATGTTGGCAATACTCCATGCACTTAAGAAATGGCGACCCTACCTAATGGGAAGACACTTCAAGGTAAAAACGGATCATGATAGCCTTAAATACTTTTTAGAACAAAGATTATCCTCTGAAGAGCAACAAAAGTGGGTCACAAAGATGTTGGGTTATGACTTTGAAATCATCTACAAAAAAGGGAAGCAAAATGTGGTGGCAGATGCACTCTCAAGAAAGGATGAGGATGTGGAAGCATTGTTGTGTGCCATTTCTATTATCCAACCAGATTGGATAAACGAAGCAAGGGAGGAATGGAAGAATGACGAAGAAGTGTGGGCACTTATTCGAAAGCTACAACAAGATTCCAGTACTTCTGATACATTTAGCTGGGAAAATGATTCGTTATGGTACAAAGATCGCTTATACCTCTGTAAGAATTCCCAGCTAAAACAAAAGATTCTTATGGAATTGCACACTTCTCCCTTAGGAGGGCACTCAGGATTTTTAAAAACTTACCACAGGGTTAAGAAGGAATTTTTTTGGGATGGCCTTAAATCAGATATTCAAAAGTTTGTGGCGGAATGTTTGGTTTGCCAGCAAAATAAAGTTGAAACAATTAAGACACCGGGTCTATTACAACCTTTATCCATTCCAAGCCAACGTTGGGAGGAGGTTTCAATGGATTTTATCACAGGTTTACCCAAGTCTGAGGGAAAGAGTGTCATCATGGTGGTAGTTGACAGACTTACCAAGTATGCACACTTTTGTGCATTATCACATCCAATTAAAGCCAGTACAGTTTCTACTGCATTTATGGAAACAGTTCAAAAGCTACATGGAAACCCAAAGATTATTGTAAGTGACAGAGATCCCATTTTCACTGGAAATTTTTGGACAGAATTATTTTCTTGTCTTGGTACTCAGTTAGCTCATAGCTCATCTTATCATCCTCAATCTGATGGGCAAACTGAGATAGTAAACAAATGTTTGGAAGGATATCTTCGTTGCTTTGTATCTGATAAACAGACACAATGGGTCAAATGGTTGCCTCTGGCTGAATGGTGGTATAACACTTCCTTCCATACAGCAACAAAAATGACCCCATTTATGGCACTTTAAGGGTATCAACCACCATCCATCACATCATATTTAAGAAAATTCTAAGGTTCAGGCAGTGGAACATCACATCGAACATCAACAACAAGTCCTCCAACTCTTAAAGGATAACCTCGTGTTGGCACAAAATAGAATGAAACAACAGGCAGATCAACATCGCAGTGAAAGAAGTTTTGATGTAGGTGATTGGGTATTCCTACGGCTACAACCATATAAGCAAATGTCCCTAAAGCAAGCTAAGAAGGATAATAAATTATCACCAAAGTATTATGGTCCGTACAAGGTGTTGCAAAAGATTGGTACTATGGCATACAAATTGGAGCTTCCTGCAGCTTCTCGATTGCACCCAATTTTCCATGTTTCATGTTTAAAGAAGGTTATAGGTGACAAGCTCCCAATTCAAACAATATTGCCAGAACTTGACGAGGAAGGAAAAATTATATTGGAACCGGAAGCAGTCACAGAA
Source organism: Pinus tabuliformis (assembly GCA_031772625.1). NCBI lineage: Eukaryota > Viridiplantae > Streptophyta > Pinopsida > Pinales > Pinaceae > Pinus > Pinus tabuliformis. The sequence goes on along the minus strand of CM062807.1, from coordinate 743,732,968 downwards.
ACAAGAACTCGACAGCTACGAAATCGATCAATTTCAGAGTATCTTATCAAGTGGAAGAACTTATCCGCTGAAGATTCCACATGGGAGGATGAGAATTTTATGCAGAAGTATCCAGAACTACTCAAGCGTTGAGGACAACACTTTTTTGAAGGAGAGGGGCATGTTGGGTCCCTATAATACTAGTGATTACCCCATTACTATTGTAGTTATACCCCTTATTTATATTGTTGTGCCCCTATTACCCCCATATTGTTATTTCTGTGCCCCATAGAATCCCTTTATTGGTTCATGAGGCACAATACTTGCTAAGGTTTTGCAAATGGGGTAGCAAGCTAAGTGGGCTTGATTGTGGGAAAAACTCCATAGTTAAGCGCGCTTGAGCCAGAGGAGTTCTGGGATGGGTGACCTCCTGGGAAGTCCTGGTTACCGGGTGCAAGCCCTGGAAGTGATGATTGATGCTATGTGATTCGTTCTCCACATTTCACTAGTTTCAATCCCACTTCTTCACCCCTGTGAGCATCACCCGATGCAATGAGTGCTAAGTGAACTATTCAAAAATCATGAGAAATTAGTCAGTTACGACTACCTCTCATGGAAATGGTCATACATTTGAATGACTTACTTAACGCAGTTGAATCCCAAAAATGATATCTAATATAATGCACTGCGTAAATCCCCCATACTTAAATCCCTTTATTGTTATTTTTGTGGCTTTATATTATTATTGTTAGGTCGGCTGGATTATATTGTGACTCCTTAGACTCCTATATATAGAAAGGAGGTTTTGTCATTTGTATCATCCAAGAATTGTTCATTTATGTAATGTAAAGGAGGTTGCCCCCTCGAAGAGGCTGAATTCTAAGGCGTTGATCTATCTTTTCTATCTTTTCTTGAGTTGGTTTCATAACATAACTATTTATATTTAACTATATTTAACTTTATCTTTTAGGTGTAGTCTAACTTATAGACGAAATAGCCTTTTTCATTGGAATCCGACAATACAATTTCAATCAAGAAAGTGATTTTTTTAAAATACAGTTTTGATTGCATAAATGGATTCAACATCCTAAAAACCCCCCTGGGAACTCGAACTCTACAAATTAAATAATTTAAACTCAAGTTTTTGAAAATCTTTGCTAGATTTTGGTTAAAATTAACCAACCATTTCGTTTATAAGTTAGACTACGCCTATATTTTATATTTAACTATATTTTGTGGTGTTTTATTACTATTTTTTAACTATTTAACTATTTTATATTTAGCTATATTTAGCTATTTAACTATTTTATATTTAACTATAACTATATTTTATTTTTAACTATTTTATATTTAACTATTTTTTTGGTGTTTTTTTTGGACATGGTTATTAATGTCAAATGGGCCCATGTTTTGAATATATATTTTTTCACTAATATCAATATTTACATTGCATTAATAACTTTTTCGATATTCTAATTCATATGGGCAAGGTAGGTAAATAATATTAATAAAATATTTCACGAATACCCAAATTAATAATAAAATATTTCAATGATACCCAAATTAATAATAAAATAATTCACTAATACCCAAATTAAACAATTTAAAACTATTTAAGATATGTATCTCTTTTAAAATTTAAAGGATTTTGATTAGTTCGCATATTACAACATGAAAATCACATGAGAATTTCATGGTCACTTTTAGGCTGAAATTTACTATAATAGTGACTTTTAACTCTTTATTTCCAGGAGAACTTATAGAATATCACAATGGTTTGTGCCTTTTCAAGTAGGTGACTCAACATTCTAGCGAGACCACGGGGAGGGGTGCGAGAAACACACCAAAACTCAGGATCTCCAAGGTAAATTAATAGATAGTGCTTTCAACAGTGAGAAAGGGTAAGCAAGTTGTCATATGGGGGTAGGAAGCAAGGGATGTGAGAAATAGGGGTCAAGGCATCACCTGTGGTGCTTTTGTGCATGAAAAAGATGAGGAAATGAATAGTAGCATGGTAACATCATCTTGCGCACAAATAAAAAGGCATCTTGTCTTCATGCTTAAAAATAATTTTGTTGTTCAAAGGTAAATTGTTAGCATCAAAAATTGCAGAGATTAAAACATCAATTCATCATATCAGAGGTGAATCTAGTTGCAGTAAAAATATATATGCACTCAAACTTGACTAATGCAAGTAAAGGCAAGAACTATTGAAATAAAATAATGCAAAACTGAAAAGAAGCAAAAGACATGAAAAATAATTTAACAAAAAATAAAGAAAAAGAATAAAATAGTGCTATGCAAAAAGAAAGAAATAAATAAATGACTGCAAATCAAAAGAATAGAAAACAAAATAAATATCTCCACACAATAAGTAGAGGGAATTATTTTATCCCTTATCAGCCTCAATGTAGGTCTTAAGGTGAGACCCATTATTTGTGTAAGACAAGAGGTGATCATTATAGTCCTTAAGGAAATAGGAATTACTCCCAACAATAGTAGCAATGACAAAAGGACCAATCCACAACTTATGAAACTTTGAATGTTTTCCCTTTTCAGCATGAGAAAAATCCCATAGTAATACTTTTTGGCCAATGTGAAAATTCACATTTTTGGAATTTTTATCAAAAAAGTTTTAAAAATTTTGCATTTGTATCTTTTTAGATTGTCCAATGAGTGATTTTTTTCTTCCTCCAATGCCAACAATGTAAGGACTATTTGAGGAATGTCAGTTGAATTTAATTCTTCAGCCTACAATGCTAACCATAAGGAGATTAATTCAAGTTCTATAGGCATAAAAATATCTTGACCATAAACAAGTTGGGAAGCATGAATCATTAAATACTTGATTTAAAAGTGGTCCTATCTACCCATAGGGCACATTTTAACAAAGTGTGCCAACTTCTTGGCTTATCAATCATAATTTTCTTGACGATTCTAATTAAATTATTATTGGTGGACTAAAACTAACCATTACCTTGTGGGTAATATGTCGATGATGTAGAGTGGTTAATCCCATGTTTAGTACACAATTCAGTAAATTAACACAAATGAAGGTTGGTCCATTACCTAAAACAATTTCAAGGGGCAGGTCAAATCTACAAAAGATATTATTTTCAAGAAATTCGTCTTTGGAATTCTTTAAAGGAATTGCTTTTATTCATTTTATGAAAAGTAGCAGCCAGGATAAATAGGTGCCCAATAAATGAAGGCAAATTAAAGGGCCTATTAATTTGAATCCCTATTTGGAAAAACGAAAGTATGGGATAATTGGTTGCAAGTGAAAAGAGAATAATTTTTCTTTTCCAACAACCTTCTAACATTCATAACAACTATATAAAAATTTGTAGCTACCCTTGAAGATGGTTTGCAAGTAAAAACCAAACCTTAATATCTTGTGGGCTATGCATTTGGCAACAAAATGGCCACCAATGTGAATATATAAGAAGGTAGACCCATGCGAAACCTTCAATAATCTGTTGGATGTCTAATCATAGACACAACACAAAAGAAGTCCGCCAAAGGATCTATGAAAAACATAGCATTAAGGATAATTAAGTACTTGGAAGATTTGAGGCCCAATCTCCTTTGTTGAGATTTATCAAAATTGTTTTGACATCTTGCATTTTGCAGATAGATTATATCTTTGTACCATGGATAATATGCAATGTCATTTGATTCTCATTAATTAGAAAAGGGGATGGTAAGGAATCATCATTGACATCAAATTCAATAGGCTTGGGATGTTGGACCAAATGAAGTGAAAGATCACGTCCCTTAATTTTTTTTGAAGTGATAATTGTTAAATCATGTTCTTGAATCTTGGCAAGCCAATATGAAAACTTCCTAGATAGTAATGTTTGGGAAAGAAGAAATTTGATAGCAGACAACATGACCCTTACCTCTGTGTGCTTGCCCAAGATATAATGATTAAATATCTATAGGCTTAACCAATGAATAAACGTGTTTTTTAATTAATGAGTACTTAATATCATCATCTTATAAGCTCTAACTCATGTAGGCTATAGGGTGTTCCTAACCTTTATCATTTTTTTGCATGATAATTCCTCAAATGGCTTCTTCCATCACATTAGTGTATATCATGAATTCTTTGGGAAAAATGGGTTTTTCCAGGATGGGAGCAAAATCTATGGCCTCTTTGATGGCTATAAAGGCTCTTTGGGTAAAGCCATACCACTGGAAAGTCTAGTCTTGCTTGAGTAAATTATGAATAGGTTTCACAATTTTAGAAAAATAGCAAATAAACCCTCTGATTTTTTTATTTTTTTTCCAATAAAAGATTGAATTTAGTTTTTAGAATTAGGGGCTACTAGATTTATTATTGCTTCAACTCTAGATGGGACAATGTTGACTCCAACTTCGGAAATAATGTGTCGAAGGAGTTTTCTTACAGACACACCAAAGATTTGGGGTTCAAAGACATGCCATATTTACTATATCTTAGAAAAACTTTCCTGAGATGATCAAAGTGATCAGAGTGACAGTTCAAATAGATAGTTAAATCATTGAGATAGATCTAGATAAAATTACTGATGAGGTAATCAAAATCTATTTTCATAACTCTTTGGAAGGTAGCACCTGCATTGATGAGCCCAAAAGGTATATGTTCATAAGAAAAGGTGCCCTAACCTGTAGTAAAAGTGTTTTTATATTCTTAATCCTTCCTGAGGTGAATCTAGTTGTAACCAAAGAAGCCATCTAGAAGGGACATCATCTTAGAACCCACAACCTATTGCAAAAGCTTATCCATGTTAGGAACGAGGATATTATCTTTAACACTAACTTTATTTCAGGCTCGATAGTCCACACATAAATGGATCTCTCCATTTTTATTTCTTACAGGGACTAAATTAGCTATGCATTTAGAATATTTAACAGGGAAAATAATGTGAGAAACAAGTGGAAACAAGTAATTTTTTGAGCTCTTTCATAATTGTAGCTTCTAGAGTAGGATTTACGGGTCTCTGCCTTTTCTTGATAGGCTTGACATATTCTTTAATTGGACTAACATACCAGGATCAAAACCATGAAAAATAATAATAGGACCAGGAAAAGACATCATTAAACTCTTTGAAAATTTCTACTAAAATTTTCTTTTTGTCTTCGGAACACTGGGTTCCTATCTGCAAAATATTAGGTTCCTCTGGGGTCCCAATATTAATCGATATTGTCTCACAATTTTTTTGGACTCCCCTTTATTTTCCCTTTCATTAGTACGCACATAGTTGGGAGAAAAATAACTTTCTAGAGGAGAAATCTATCTTGGGTACTTATTGACTTTTAAGGACATTATCTCGTTTTTATTTGAAGACTAATTTTGGATGAAATAAAGAATGCTTTCATCATCGGAGAATATATGCTAATCTTCCTCATTGTTTGGAAAATGAGGCCAATATAAGGATTGTATAATACAGTCAGGCCTTTGAGGTAGGAGCTATCTTTGAGGGCTAGTAGCATATATAAGTAAGAAATATTCCAAGGCATTTAATTCCCTATGAACATGACTAGTTAAAAGCAAGCAGTTTAGAAATTTATTTCTAGGACGCCTAAGTGTATCGTTTAATAATTTTATTAGAAGGAAAATAAACTTTTCATATCATATTAAAAATAAGTTCGGTATCACCAAATGTGTTTATGTGCCTACATCCTAGGCTAAGGGATTTTTTGTTGAAAAGTGTGCAACAAGAAATGCTAAATTTAGGAAGTTCTAAAAATAGCATTTCTGGGTCCCTTCCTATTTCTAGTAGTCCCTGGTCTATCTATAGGAAGTAAATTCAAATTTGGTCTTACCAATAGTTTGGAATATTAATTAATTAATTTTCCATGAGTTAATTGGTTAAGCAAAAGAAAACTTGAAGTCTTTGTGAGAACATGCAATTATTTCTCCACTAATTGGGGAATGTGTCCTTGATTTGTTCCACTGATTGAGGAATTAAGGATGAGTTCTATAATGGAAGGATCAATTGACTTAGTTTAACTTTAGTCAAGTCCAGTTAGATTAATTTAACAAGTTGTTAAATTAATGAGATATAGTTTGTTGATGCTTGCATGCATGTGACAACTATTATTTTTAGATAACTGAGTATTCTCTCATAGATAACTTATGCATGGCAGTTTAGACAGAGACCTAGTTGAAATCAGATTGTGGGACAGTGTTCTGTCAGTTGCTAGGATATTTCCAGTAAGTATTCCTTGCATGCAGGAGGAACTTGAGTCCTCAAGTATTGCGTAGTTAGACCTGAGGTTGACAGCAGGTATGATTAAGCCAATTTACATGTGTTTTGTAATTGGAACCCAATCAAAACTATGAAAGGAAATAGGAGCTTGGACCTGAGGTGCAGCCTTTATATATAGGGCTAGGTAGTCCATGAGCTTTATCATTAGAGTACAGAGAGAGCAGGATAGCTTTTGAGCTAATTCTTTTTGTATGTTGTTGAGGATTTCCACTTGATTGATAATACAGTGTTGGGGTTTTATGCTGGTGCTTTCCCTAGTGATATATTTTGTGTTATGTGTGATTGATTCCTTCTTATCAGTTATATGTGTTCATGCTTGATGTTGCTCATGTTCAATTAAGCTTCTGCAAAGTTTATGGTAGATGTAGATCTAGTATTATGCTTTAGTACATTGCATATATCAGTTTGATCTGCAGGTGAAATTTCTACATGATATCAGTGAGCTAGTTGATTTGTAGAGAAAATTCTACATGGTATTAGAGCACAGGGGATCAAGGAAGAACAATATACAAGAAGGAATTCGAAGTTCATTATTCGGGATATAGATCTCAAGTTATTATCACATCTATTTCACCGATGGAGTTCTATGGTTTGAGGCTTGAGTATACCCTTGATGGCAGCTCAAACTATATAGCTTGGAAGGATCACATGGAGGTAGTATTGGAAGATAACGGCCTTAAGGACTGCATTGATCAAGAAGTCCCTAAGCCTACTGATGCTACTCAATTGGCGAAATGGAAGAAGTGTGTGGCTAGAGCTAGGAGAATTCTCTTGGAGGGAGTGCGAGATCACATTGTCTTGAGCCTCCATGGGAAGGAGACTCTATTTACAATGTGGAAAAAATTGAAAGATTTATATCAGAATAGCAGTGATCAAAGGAAGCTGGCACTGAAGGACAAGCTTCGAAAGATCAAGTGTGAAAAGGATGAGACGATCTCTATGTATTTGACCAAGCTCATCACATGTAGGGATGAGCTTGCAAGTGGAGGGGTTGTGATAGTTGATGATGATATGGTGAGTCTAGCACTCCTTGGCCTACCTAAGAGCTGACATAGCTACGAGGATGCATGAGGAGATCAAACGGAGCACCAGAGACTGTTCTTCATCCATGGAGGATGAGGAGAACTGTGCCTTAGCAAGTAAGGCAAAGAAGGGGAAGGAGAAGGTTTCTCTTTCCGAATCCAGTTCTTCCAATGGTGGGAAGAATGTTTACAAATCGAAAGTGCGATGTTTTCGTTGTCATAAGGTGGGCCATTATGTTGCAAACTGTCCACAGAGGAAATCCAAAAAGGGATCCAGGGAAGGATTTGAAGGTGAGGCACTTGCTTCACAGTTTGAGTTGGATTTCACACTCTTCGCATGCATGGTTTCATCCATGGTGGGAAATGGTTGGTTTCTTGACAATGGAGCTTCTTTCCACATGATCGACAACAAGAGTTTGTTCAGTGCTTTGGAGGAGAAAGATCTCCAAATACTCATAGCAATGGGTAATGATGAGAAGTATAGTGTCTCAGGTGTAGGCATGATTATTTTTCAGAGGGAGCATGGAGCTTGCCTTGCCTTGACCAATGTCAAGTATGTACCAGGACTGAAGAGAAACTTGGTGTCGATCGCGATGCTGGAAGATAGAGGCTATGATGTAGTCTTCAGTAAGGGAAAGGTTTTCTTTAGACACATCATCACTAGACAGGTGAAGCAGATTGGTTCACGGGTCAAGAACCTGTATGCTCTTGAGGTTCAAGATGCATGCAGAGCCTTGAGCAGTGATCCGAATTGGATCGATGAAGAAAAAGCAGAAAACTATGACTCTATCAAATCAGGAAAAAGCTTCAAATCCAAAGAGCATGGAGCGATCAGACAAAACCTTTGAATAGTGGCAGTTGGCAGCTAGCATGGATTGACGAGGACCTCGGTCAAAGCGCACTGACCGAGGCCCATGGATACTGCACAGGAGGTGAAACTAGCCCCTGGGAAGCTCGGATCGGGAAAAGGAGGTAGTTTTCGGGCAAAACCCCTCAAGAAGAAGAGGCCTCGAGCGCTCGGTCACATGGGAGCCAGGAAAACCGTGGGGAAAAGACTAAAGGCTAAAGGCGGGACCCACACTCCAGAAATTGGTTGTATTTATCTAGGGCACCCTTGGGTGGTAAGCAAATTTGGCGAAAACGGAGTGATTCCACTCAGCACCTGACGCGTGGCAAGCGGAGGAGAGAGAAAACCGCCACTCATCATGCGCTAATGGTCGAGCAGGTCAATCGCGCGAAATGAGTGAATGGCGGCGGATTTGGGGGCCCCAGATCTAATGACTAAGATTGCGCCAGATGGAGAAGCCGGAATTGACGGGGGATTAAGCCACAATATGTAAGAATTTGAGGTCTGATTTGATCGATGAGGTGGCAGATGACTCATTCCATGATGTAACCGAAGAATTGAAACGATGAGGAAAAAGCTGGCGCAGTTCGTAGGAGGACAAGTGGCCATTCCCTGTGAGCCTGATGATGATTCCAAGACAGGGAACTCCAAGCGAAGCTGCAGCAGGCAATCCGACGGAGGTGGAAGGGGAATCAAATAGCCATGAGATCGAATGGCTTTAAAGCCATGAATAGACAAAGCGGAAGACACCAAAGACGGGAGAAGAGACAAAAAAATGGAAGAAGACAGAGAAAACAAAGAAAGGACAGTGAAGCAAAAAGCAGAAAGAAGACAGAGGGTCGATGTTGGCCGGATAAATCGATCTTGTGGAGAAGACCAATCTCCCTAGTATCAAAAGATAGTCTATCAACAAACAGATGAACAAAACTATCTTTCTCTAGACATATGCGATTTATAAGTAAATACTACGAAGGTGTTAAGATCCTACCTTAGATCCAGTGCTTGTTCGTTGTAGTCATCCTCTAGTCGTTCAAAAAAGTTATCTTTGAAGACCTACAATAAAAAACAAGCAAACATTAAATACCACCTGCATAGCAAATATTATAAATCATGCCTATTATGGTGATCAAGGAATCCATAAAATAAACCATGAATTAACAACTTATTGAGAAAAACAAATATATTTGTATTAACTTTGAATAGTAGAAGAAATTTACAACCTTTTCATCCTTGATGTTGAACAAGTTCTTCGTGGGGTCCGAAATAGGAATTTCCATTACTTTGAAAAGTCTTGCACTCTTCCAAATGAGATTCATAGAGGTATGTAATCTCTTCTCATAAAAACTCAACTAAAGAAGACCAAGTTCCAACAACATTTTCCCTCAAAAAATAGTAAGCTTCTAACTCTAACTAGTTAACTAGCTCAATGCATCATTTTATAGTGTAGAGGAGGAGGTTATAGGTCCACCTATGAAGGGATAGAATTCTCCTTCAAAGGAATAAGCTCCTCACATCAAGGGGTTAGCTCCTTAAGGTATGGGTTACATGAACCTTAAAAGAGCGAACTTGCCACCTCAAGATTCCTTCTAGAAGATTCTAGAAATAACTGAAAGTGAGTTTTTCAGAATATACTTGCGCCTTTTTAACTTTTACAGGGGTCTGCACCTTTAACACAAAGACAGTGCGGTCAGGTGCGCCGAAGACATGACCATTAGGTGCGGGACTGCAGGTAAGACACAGAGAAAGTGCGGAACCAGAGTTTTAAAAACTTTTGAGAGATTTTCTCTTATTTTCAAGACTTGATATGAGGAACTGATGTTTTAGACTTGTAGAGGAGGAAAGTATGAGTGGTAATGAACTCACACAGATAGCAGAATGTCAAGGTGACAATTTTCAGTGCAACAGATTGCCCCCTAAAGTGTGAAGTCTGTAATAGATGAAGATAGAGTCTGTCATGTATGAAGAGTGAAGTACTTTATCATTTCAAGGATCATCTTGTGGACACCCTAGTTGGAACTTGTAAAAACATTCAATGCATATATATATATATATATATATATATATATATATATATATATATATATAGAGATATCATCGCTGAGGTAGGTATTTCCATACTCAGATCAAAGCTGACTAAATTATTCCGATACAGGAATGATTTTGTACTACATCAAGAGTATAGACATGTGTAGACATAGTATGGATGCAGCCATCTGTTTATGAATAGTCCACTATATAATGAATAACAAAATTCCTCGCAACGTGGATGGTAGAAACTAGATCCAGGGTCTTGATTTCTACTTCCCAAACTACTGTGATTCTATCCATGTGAATGAATGTGTCGAAGTCGGACATGGTAGAAACCACTTGATTACTAGTCAATGATATGGATTGTTAACAAGTGTGAGAGAAACCACCAGTAATGTCAATTGCTCTCAAAGTACTCAGTGCAATCCATGAAATGTGAATAAATGAACTAAAGTCAAACATGTCATAGAATCATTCGATCGAAGGTCAATGATGCAACCTATCGTCGAAGGTGAGAAACTTGCCATTAGGGCATGTAGATTTCAAGGTACTGACGATTTATAGATCAACTTCATAGATAATGAGTTGAAGTCGATAGAAAGTGATCCGTCGTAGGCAAGCCCACAACATGAAATTATAGATCAAGTTTTGAAGAAATTTATGGGCAAGGACTGACTCAGGGATGGTTAAAATGGATGATAGATATCTTGCAGATGAATGGTTTGTTTGAACACATAATGACACTGTAGATGGCTTGGTGACAATTGACCCAAAGCTAATACCCAGAAACGAGTTGAAGACTTTCAATGTGGTTTGATTAACTATTAGGCAAAGGATTTTCCCAACCCGGGTGAAAAAAAGTGTCGTGTTCAAGAGTGGTTAACGACTTTTCTAAAAAATGAAGTGTAACAAACAGGTTCATTTTTCTCTCTTTCCCCCCACCATTTCTGGCAAGTACCTCTTTATTTTTGACAAGCTTGAGGAGGATAACATTTGCTTGTTTATAAGCTCATCCTTCGGATGAGTCCAACTTAGTTTAAAATTCGAACCTTAAGAAGGAGTGGTTCGTTCCTTTTTAAAATTAAACAGGTCCTTTACTGTTAAATTTTAACGAATACAGTATAGGAAAAACTCAGTGTTTTTCAATTTTAGGGAGTCAGAAGAAAAACTTAAGAAAATTCCATGGGGGTACTTTTTTGTAAATTTAGTCCCTTGAGCCCAAAAAAGGATAAAATAATGCGGGAGAGAACTCTATTGACCATAATTAGTCAACGTATACCTTTTTCGTAAATAATCCATTTCAGTCTGTAAAAGCGGTAAACTTATACCTAAGGGACGATTATTCATTTATTTTAACGAGTTCGAACAATCAAGTGCTTGACAATCTTTTCAATTTTCGAGAGTCTGAAAAGGGCTTAAAGAGGACTCCAATGTTTCGCTTTTTCGTAAATTTTTGAAAGAGTCCGAAAAAGTGATAAAAGTATGCTCTTTGTTGAAAAATGATCAATTTTCCTGAAAAATCCAATATTCTGCACAAAAACTCAAAACATTACACATACCTGTTTAAGATAAATAAAAATGTATTTAAAAATTTACCTTTTTAAAGTGAAAAATAAATAAATTAAAAATTCATTTATTCGAAAAAACTTATAAAAAGGACTTTTCTAACTTCATTTTTACCATTTGAGTTCAGAGTGAGAAGTGAGAGCTTTTGGGTAAAAAGTTCCTGTGAAGATTTTGGAAAATCTGTCCATCGGAATCGAAAACCGTCAGCTCCAGGTAATCCACGTCCTCCTTAACTTGCATTTCATCCATTTACATTTTGTTTTTAGGTGTTAAATTTGATTTTTAAAGGAAAAATAAGTTAAAAAACCGCCCACGGGGGTCCGCAGGTGCAACACGCGGACCCTGAGGACCCCAACCTTTTTCTATAAAGAAAAAGGGTCATGGGTCTGCACCTATTTCTCATAACCCATGCGGACCTATGCACTGTTTGTAAGCAGCGGGTGCGGACCCCGCGCAATGAATTTTAAAATTTAAATGTCTCCATTTTTGCCCAAAATTTTTCGAACAAGCTTGTTCTAATGTCTTTTTATGGATTGTAGGACATTCAAAATGCTTATTTGGCGAGAATGCGAGCACGAGGATGTAGATAATGCCGCAATAAGTCATATGACCACATTGCAGGCATTAAGAGCATGCCGACTATATAAGTTCTGGGCCATACCGGGCATGAGGGCCCAGGTAGACCTCTTGACATGGTTGGTAGACAGATGGAACACACAGGACTAGTGCTTTGTGATTGGTGGCCACCGGCTCGAAATCGAGCTGGAGGACATATACCTGTTGACTGGTTTGTCCAAGAGGGGTGAACAATTATCTCTTTTTAGGACTAGGTCAGGTGGCCAGTCTGTCACTAGTCTCCGATTGGAGTTTTGTGATGATTAAGCAGACCCCAAGGATAAACGGATTGATATTAAAACTATCAGCTGTCCTGAGCTTAAAGTTATTGCATTCACTGTGACCAGACTATGCAGGAGTGTGGCATTGCATGTGGCTACTAGATCCAAGATGCAAATGGCTATAGACTGTTTTCGAGGCACAATATACAACTGGTGCGAGGCTGTGTTGGCAAATGTGAAAGGCAAACTAACCAGAGCAAAGAATGGACAACTGAAAAAATTTGGATGTGGATTTATCGTAGTCACCTTTTCTCTAGAGAGGATCCCCATGTTAGCTCCGCAACATATCCCTATTGATGTTGGTCTTCCTCGAGAGCCTAGAATGGTTCGTTAGGTTGCTTTGATGGCCCGTCATGCTGAGGGTGTAGAGGTTGTTCGATTTCCACTTGAATATTTTTATTGGTTGAACAACCAAATTTTTGTTATTCAGGACTTTCCATATGCCGGGATGGATTACCGTGGCGATCTAAACATGATTCTTCCACCAGGAGAACGATGGGATGATTCAGGTAAAAACCATTTTCAACACTTTCTATGTTTTATTTTTTTATTATTTTAAATCATCCAAAACTGACAATTAAAAGTTTAAATGTAGATGTGGGTCCACGACAACTAGCTGCTCTCCAGCCTTATGAGAGGAGACACCCAGCTGTAGCAGCACCAGCCCCATAGGGCCAACTAGTAGAGATCCTGACCGACTTGGAGCATCATCTAGAGCGCTTGACACTAGATATTACAAAGACTGATATATATGATATTCCACTTAGGTTACAAAGATATGTGATTGGGGTCCCAGGACCTTTTAGGAGGTTCCTATGTAGGGTGGCCCGAGCAGTAGTTTCTTATCGTGATCATCACCAGGGATAGGATGATCGAATTTGTAGACTCAAGACATTTTTTTTTTGTCTTTTTGTATTATTACTTTTTCCGATCATAAGGTATTTTTCAACCTATGATCGAAGATGATGTATGTTTTTGAAACACACTTCTATGCTATGATATATCACTATTACCGGCTATCTCGTGTAACATGTTATCGAATGTTATTAAATTTACTGTTTTGATTATTTCAAATGTCTATTTATCATACGAGAAGCAACTGCATCTGCTAATGTATTTAAATGTCTTGGAATATGCTGATATTCAATGTAATCATATTCACGTTCCAACTGACAAACTCTCAAAAAATAACCTTAATAACATTGGATTTCTAATGGCATAAACCCTATTAAGCTGTAATACAACGAGTTCAGAATCCAACCTAACAATCAAACTCAGAATCCCAAATGAGATGGATTCAGATAATAACTCAATCACTGCACTATACTTTGCAATGTTATTCACTGTTTGACCGAGGCTTACCCCATGCATAGACACTAACTCATCAGAGGGTGAATAGATAACCCAAGCTGTGGAAGAAATGTTCCATGTACTACGACAAGCACCATCAACAAAACCAATGTATGTTTGAAGAGACGTTGACATCTGCAATATCAAGAGTAAAATCAAGATAAGCAGGAATAATGATAAGAACACTCTCTAAACTAGGCACACTTTTCTAATCTAAAACACACCAGCTGTAAAGAAACTAATCTAACAAAAAATCTCCACACAGAATTTAAGCATAATATCTCTTCAGATAAAGTCCATTTCTAGGTTTACCCAAAGAGACACTATCAAAATCTATCAATTCATAGGCCCCTTTTGTTAGCTTTCGCTTAACAATGTAAGGACCATGCCACATAGGTACAAATTTTCCAGCCCCTAGCTTATCATTCGATTGATCATATAGTAAAACTAGGTCTCCTTCTGAAAAATGACAAGGTGTAACACTTCTGTCATACTGAGCTTTCATTCATTTCGTATGAGTCTCGTTTGCTATTGTAGCAATGCGTCGATTCTCATCTAGCTGAGCTAAGTACAAAAGACGTTTCTCTTCTTTAGAAGTAGCTGGGAGTAATTCTATGGCTAATTGTAATGACAGAATTTCGCATTCAATAGGTAACACTGCTTCCAAACCATAGACCAATTCAAAAGGAGTGAAACCAGTCGATATTTTCACTGAGGTATGATATGCCCAAAGTGCTGAAATTAGCATGGTATGCCAATTTGACTTATGAATACCAATGATTCATTTAATCATAGTGACTAAAGCGTTATTGATAGCTTCAACCAGACCATTAGCCTGCGGGTAATATGGAGTATAACTATCATGGCACATGCCAAGTTGATATGTCTGTTCAGTCATCATGATATTTCGAAAGTGACTTCCATGATTAGTAATAATAGCTTGAGGAACACCGAATCTAGCAATTATATGATTGAATACGAAAGTTGTAGCAGTCTTGCCATCTGCTGAAAATGTAGGCATTACCTCGGACCACTTAGTAAAATAATCTACCGCTAGGATAATATACGCATGCCCCCCCAACCGAGTGAGGGTTACATGTAATAAATTCAATAGCCCACTTTGCGAAAGGACCGACATAAATTATAGGGTGAAGAGGAGCAAGGGGAGCACACATTTTACGATCAAAGATTTGACAAATGTGGAATTTTCGGGTTGCATAGATACAATCTTTGAATAAAGATGGCCAGAAATAAGTAGTGCGCAATATCTTTTGGGTTGTGGCATACCCAAAGATATGACCGCCACATGCTCCAGAATGACAATCATTCAAAACATTTTCAGCTTCTTCATGAGTTAGACAATGTCGGAAAACAGAATCCACTCCACGATTGTTAGGCCCCTATACTACTAGTGTAACCCCTTATTGTTATTAGTACAACCCAATTATTATATTGATGTACCCATGTAGTGCCCATATTGTTACTATTGTGCCCCATAGAAGCCCACTATTGTTATTATTGTGCCCTTACATTATTATTGTTATGTCGGCTCTGATTATGTTATGACCCCTTTAGAATCCTATATATAGAAAGGAGATCTTTTCATTTGTATCATCCAAGAATTGTTCATTTATGTAATGTAAAGGAGGTTGCCCCCTCAAAGAGGCTGAATTCTAAGGCGTTGATCTATCTTTTCTATCTTTTCATGAGCTGGTTTCATAACATTTGGTATCAGAGCTTTGGATTCTAGGGTTTCGCTGCTCCAAACAGGTCATCGTGGCATTTTCGCTATAACTTTTTTTTTGTGATGTTTCAGAAGTTGCAAAAAAAACCCATTTGAGAAGAAAGTGCGCTGAAACTTGGGTATGAATTTCAGATTTTTTCTCGTGATATGTGCGGAGATATGATCTGAGGAATTTGGTCTTTTTGCAGGCTCCTGAATTACATTCCAAACAGGTGACCTGGGGAAAATCATCATAACTTTCTTTCTGAGCATCGGATTGAAATTTCGCAAGAAGTTACAGAAAGAGGACGGACTTTAGTTTGTTTTTATATACTTTTCAGAGTCAAATATTGAAACAGTGACACGTGGCACTTCATACAAGTTCGCTCTACTAAAATAGTCTACAATTAGGTCACTGCGGGAGATTGTGCATAACTCTTTCTTGGAGAATCCAATTTCGATCAGACTAGTGGCATTGGAAAGAGGACATAGAAGGCTACTATAGGTTGCAATTTTAGAACTTAAAGATCGAAAAGTACAGAGTTACTGTTGTTTCAAGGTCGAGCTCCTAAAATCAAGAAAAAGCAAGATGAGGAAGTTTGATGGCAAGGATCCGGTAAATTGGATACTTCAGATGGAGCAATATTTTGATCTACATGGTGTACAACTGTTACAAAAGGTATGTATTGCATCTTCATATTTAGAACCAGATCAATTTTTATGGTACAAAGGGCTTTGTTCTCGTAAACAACTTGTTACGTGGTCAATTTTCACGGAGGAAATGATAGCACATTATGGGGATACAAAGAGCAACACCTTCTTTAGAGAAACACCACAACAATTGGAAAGAGTAAAAGGGCTTTGTGACATAGTGGAAAGCAAAATTATGGAAACCAGGAAGCGTACCCCTCACAACTATAAAGATAGAAGTGTTGTTTCTCTTAGCCTTCCACAACCTACAAGGGTAACACCACAACAATTGGAAGAAAAAAGAGAAAAAGGGCTTTGTTACAATTGTGATAGCAGATGCACTAAAGGTCATAAGTGTGCTGAGAAGAAATTATTTTACATAGAATATGAAGAGGAGGAAGAAAAGGATCAAGAAACATCAAAAGAAGAAGATATATGCCAAGACCCCACCCCAGAGAGAGAAGAAACGAATCAGACCATATCTTGCAAAGGATTGGAAGAAATTACCAGTCCTCAACCTCTAGAGATAGAAGGACATATCAAGAAGAAAAAGGTTCAAGCAGTGAAAGATCATATCGAGCATCAACAACAAGTTCTCCAACTTTTAAAGGATAACGCCACTTCGGTGCAAAATCAAACGAAACAACAGGTAGATCAACATCATAGTGAAAAATGTTTTGATGTAGGTGATTGGTTATTTTTACCGCTACATCTCAAGCAAGCTATTTATGAGAAGGAAATGTTGGCAATACTACATGCACTTAAAAAATGGAAACCTCACCGAATGGGAAGACTCTTCAAGGATGAGGATGTGGAAGCATTGTTTTGTGCTATTTCTATTATCCAACCAGATTGGATAAACAAAGCAAGGGATGAATGGAAGAAGGACGAAGAAGTATGGCCACTTATTCAAAAGTTGCAAAAGATCCTAATTCAAACAATATTGCCAGAAATTGAAGAGGAACGGAAAATAATATTGGAACCTGGAGCAGTCATAGAAACAAGAACTCGACAGCTACGAAATCGATCAATTTCAGAGTATCTCATCAAGTGGAAGAACTTACCCGCTGAAGATTCCACATGGGAGGATAAGAATTTTATACAGAAGCATCAAGAACTACTCAAGCGTTGAGGACAACGCTTTTTGAAGGAGAGGGGCATGTTAGGGCCCTATACTACTAGTGTAACCCCTTATTGTTATTAGTACAACCCACTTATTATATTGATGTACCCATGTAGTGCCCATATTGTTACTATTGTGCCCCATAGAAGCCCACTATTGTTATTATTGTGCCCTTACATCATTATTGTTATGTCGGCTCTGATTATGTTATGACCCCTTTAGACTCCTATATATAGAAAGGAGATCTTTTCATTTGTATCATCCAAGAATTGTTCATTTATGTAATGTAAAGGAGGTTGCCCCCTCGAAGAGGCTGAATTCTAAGGCGTTGATCTATCTTTTCTATCTTTTCTTGAGCTGGTTTCATAACAACGATGATAAATTGTATCACCAATAATATTGTCTTGTTGGGATTGGAAACGTATTTTCCATTGTTGAGATCGTGAGATTTCAGGACGAAAAGATTGGGTTTGGAGATAAAAAATAATATCTCCATACCAAGGATCAAGAGTACTGATAAGAAACAAGGATTCATCCGCAATGGGCTGCTCTGCCACAGTTTCAGTATCAGTACGCGGGAAATCACACATCAGTTCAGCAAAAACCAAAGATTTCTTTGCCTTGGATTTTTCAAATTCCAAGTCAAATTCCTGCAGGATAACTATCCATTTGGAATACTTGCCCCCTAGCAATTGTTTAGTCAAGATATACATCATAGGGTTATAGTCAGAAATTACCGTGGTTTTGCGTAATAAGATGTAGTGACGAAATCTTTGGACAACTTGGACAGCTACCAAGGCCAGTTTCTCCACATGCGAATATTTAAGCTCAGTCGGATGAAGATTTCAACTAAGATAGTAAATCACATGTTCGTTGTTGAATTCATCTTCCTAAACTAAAACCATGCCAATGGTGGAATGAGAAGCGGCGAGATACAAAAAGTAATCCTGGTTGTAATTGGGAGGATGTAGTAATGGTGCATGGGTTAACGTGCGTTTAAGTGCATCAAAAGATTTATCAGCGATCTCATCCCAAAAGAATGTAGTATTCTATTTTAACAACCTAGTAAAACCTTTCATTATCTCGGCGTAGTTAGGAATGAAACAACGTAAAAAGTTTGCTTTCCCTTGCAAACTTTGGAGTTGGGGAAGAGTCGAAGGAGGAGGTAGATTGACGATAGATTCAACCTTCAAGGGGTCGAAACGAATGCTAGCCTTTGAAATGACAAATCCCAGTAAGCGACCTGTTTCTACACAGAATACACATTTGTGTGGATTCAGCTGAATTCGATAATGCCTACATCTCATAAAGATAGATTGTAAATGGATGAGATGATTAGCTCTATGTGATGAATGGGTAGGTAAATCATCGAGATAAGGCTGCACAATATGCTTGATGTCATGAAATGCATAAGACATAGCCCTTTGAAAAGTTGCTCCTGCATTTTTCGATCCAAAGGGTAATTTGCAATAAACAAATGTTCCCCATGGAAAAATGAAAGCTATTTTAGGTTGATTAGCAGGGAGTATGTTGATTTGATTGTAACCAGAAAAACCATCCATAAAGGAGAACATTTCATTGCCGGCACAATCATCAATAATTTGATCGATATATGGGATTGGATAATTGTCTTTAGGACAAGCTCGATTAATAACCCTATAGTCGATACATATTCTTATCGTTCCTTTTTTTTTGTTAACAGGAACAATATTTGATACCCAATCGGTTAAAGGAATTGGATAAATGAAACCTGTGTGAAGTAATTTCTCAATTTCGGCTTTGATAGCAGCAGCTTTTCTCGGATGTATCTGACGTAAGCGTTGCTAGACAGGTTTAGCATCCGGGTAAGTTTTAATTTCATGAACAACAATTGATGGATCAATTCCTGGCATTTCTTCATATGACCAGGCAAACACGTCAAGGAATTATTGAAATAGGGCTTTGTAAGTTTGGATTTCATCGTCCATACAGGGAGCACCTATATGAATGTTTTCAATAATTCCGGGCTTAACTGAAATGTCAATAGGAATCGTTCAAGAGATATTTCCCAAATTTAACTTAGAATCAGAGTGTTGCAATGGATTCTGTGGTTCTTTGACATAGTCAGTAGTAAAAATAGAAGAAAAATCATTTTCAAAATGATCAAGCTCAGGTAAAAATGAAGATCGATGATGAAGATCTTCCCATGGTAAATCATCAACAGACAAAAGCTCACTAATCTGCTCATCAATATGAACAGGATCAAAAAGTGTTGTTGTAGCTGAGGTTGATATCGAAAGTGATTCCCCATGGACCACATTCATTCGATTAGTTTCAGTTGAACAAGAATTAGAAAATGACTGTACAACTTGATATGCAATTTCAAAGGGACTCAAAGGCATTGCACCATCAAATGAATCCACCTCAAAATCAGAAGGTACGATCCAAGGATCATCAAAAGTAATAGTATTCGATGAAATCATATGAATATTTGTAATAGAAGGCGATGTGTTAGGAGGAGGGAAGGAAAAAGTTCCCAATAAACTAGAATATTTAATCAAACCTATGCCAACATCCTTGTAAGGGATAGTTGTTTTACTGATGTGCTGAATACTATCTGTAGAGGCTGGGTCAGATGAGAAATAAGTCAGCTAGTCTATCATAATGATCATTCCGTTATGAGGAAACTTGATAAGCCAAAAGACCGATGAAGCAATAGCAGTCATAGCATAAGACCAATTGCGACCCAGGAGAAGGTTGTAATCTAGAGGGGCATCAACCACTTCCACATCTAGATTTATGGTTTTACCTTTGACCCCTATAGGTAAATCCTACAAAATACCAAAAGGATGGAACCCTCAGCCATCAAAAGCCTTAAGAATTGTCGGAGACTGATTGAGTCTGGGAGAACCAAGCAATCTCCAACACTGGATTGACATAATACACGTAGAAGCCCCTTCATCAATCACAGTCCAAAAACAAGGTCTGTTTTTGACTAAAACTGGAATCTGGAAAGCCATTTGATGAGGTAGGCAGGGTGTACTATTCTCTAAATCAAATATTTTTAGGTTCGAATCCTGAATATCGACAGTTCTTATAGCAGACAATAGTAATTTACGCTGTGCTCGGCATGATTGCAGCACTTCCAAAGCTGACATTGCTGAAGGAGAAATAGCTAAGTCTTCAACAATGTTATAATTCTGAGCAGCTCTCGCATGTGGATTGAAAGATGATTTACAAAGTATACCTTTAGCAGGTGGTTTGATTACTAAGTGGGGGTTGGGTTTCTCGATCTGTAGCTGATCAGAACCAGGAGGAAGTGTAGTTGATGTGTATGAATTAGAAGATTTTGCTTCTTTACCACCAAAAAGATTTTTACTACCATAATCTTGCGATCACGTCACAATCCTGACATGAGACATCATCATAATGGGTTCTTCTAAGGCATTCGAGGAAGAACCAATCATCTTACTATCTTGAGTAGGAAAAGGATCTTTCAAGACACCAGGCGTTTGAGAACCTTTAAGGAATTTTGAAACCTCTGCTCGATGTGGGCATTCTTTGGTAAAATGATCCTCATCGCAAATGAAACAAGGATAGCGAGGTTTTTGTTTTTCATCAGTAGACTCATTTTCATTTGTTTTATGTTTTGAATTTTGTTTGTTTTTTTCTTCCCCTTATTTTTACTACCGGATTTTGATTTGGTCGTAGATGATTCTACGACATGGATGTCGGCAGAAAATTTAGCGGAAGAATCTCCTTTCGGGGAATCAGGTAAAGTTATTATAGGAGAAGAATTCTTTGAAGATTTCTTCTTACTTTTAGTACTAATTGAACCAATCATACCATCAACGGCATGAGACCCTGAAGGAGCTGCAGTTATTTGACCGTGTTTTGGAAGATCAACAATTTTTTCATGTAAAGTACTTGACTGTGTATAGATGAGGTCAAGGTATTGAGCCTGAGCAATGACTTGCTCTTTAGTGACAACTCATCCCTTAGCTACATCTTCAGTGATTTTGGGTAACAATGATTTAATAAACCATTCCGCTAAAATTTGATCCGAAATGAAAACTTTCATTAAACGCCTTCTATGTCGCCATTCATGAATATGATTAGAAATATATGTGGACGTGGATTGTTTTAGTGAAGTTAACAATTCTGTGGCATTGTCGTATTTGACATGCAACTGAAAATGAGTTAAGAAAGCAGTGGCTAACTGATTGAAATTATAAAACGAGCCTCCTGGTAACTCAATGTACCATTTGGCAGCAAGACCAATAAGAGTTCATTGAAAAAGACACAATCGAATTGAATCATCAATGTTTGACTTAGATGCACACCAGAGGTGATAAGTCATAACGTAATTTGACGGATCCTCTCCTGACTTACCCTCGAATTTTCAGGATATCACTGGGCAACTTACTAGGCATTGGCGGCCAATACGGAAGATAGTAAATCAGATCGTTCATAAGGTGTGACAAATCAAGTAAATCCAAAGTTGCAACAAATGGTAATTGACGGTTAGGGTCACGAAAACCTTAAGTAATGAGACCAGATCCAGGAGGAGGATATCCGGGATAACCTGGAATTGGATTTATATTAGGAATGTTATAACCTCCTGGGAAACCAGGATTAACTAGACCAAATTGAGGTTGTTGATATGTATAGCGAGGATATGGTTGATACTGATAAATTGGGTTTTGTACAGTAGGATCGAATTGATACTGTCCCTGGTACGGTTGATAGGTAAATTGTGGTTGACTTGTGGCAATCATACTTGTACCAGCTTGTCCTGCAGGAATCTGGACCGAAGTCTGAACTGTAGGTCTTGACTATGGCACAGAGAGTTGAAGAACTTGCATTGATGCAGGGATAGTAGAAACTGGAGCTAGAGATACTCCAAAAACAGGTGTGGTAGGTTGAACAAAAGTTGTAGTAGTTGCAGTAGTTTGAGGCAGAGTCTGAGGTGTGCTAGGCCCAGGCTGCTGAACTAAACCAGGTGTATGGGTTTGAACAGTAGGTTGGACAGGTTGCTGGGTTGGACTAGAAACCAAAGGCTGTCCAGGTTGATTAGATAACTGCACATTAGGTTGCATAGTTTGTTGAGTTTGAGACGGATTCCACACCATGTTCATTCCGGGGTATGGGCCCATAAAAAGTTGTGCATATGGAGGACCATAACTTGGTTGAACATAGGGCTAATAATTAAGCGCTCCTTGTAAAAATGATTGACCAGAAGGTGGTTGGAAACCTTGAGTTGGGTACTGACCTTGAGGTTGATAACCCTGAGGCACGTACTGAATCTGGGGTTGATAAGCATCCTGAGGAATACTCTGAGTCTAGGGTTTACCTTGGGGTATGTACTGTCCTGAAGGTTGAAAATCTTGAGGTAGCCCTCAGGCAGAAACTGACTACCTCGGGGTTGCCCCCCAGGTGGTAACTGACTACCTTGATTTTTCCCCCCAGGCAGTAACTGACTACCTTGAGGTTGCCCCCCAGGCGGTAACTGACTACCTTGAAATTGCCCCCGAAGTGGAAACTAACTACCTTGGGGTTGCCCCCCAGGTGGTAACTGACTACCTTGAGGTTGAGGATTTGGAATACTACCAGACATCATAAGGATTTGTTCTGAATTCAATGCTTGAGTTCCATTACTACCAGATGATAACTCATGTTTAGTCGGTGGAGGAGTTGCTCCTGAAAAAGTACCAATGAGTGACTGGTACCCCGAAGGAACAAAAGGACCGCCGTATAAAAATGTTTCCGGTGATTGGGAAAACATAGATGACTATCTTGACATTATTGATGAAGGATAATAACCTCTTGGTGTAGGATGAAAAGGAATTCGAGGTGGTGAAAAACTAAGAGTCGAGTTTTCTAAAAAAATTGTCAATGATAAATACGAAGCGTCACTCCTAAAAGGAATGTAAAATATTGATTCACGCTCCCTAAGATTTAAAGTCTGATGGTTTTCGGGAAGAGTTACATCTTCGTCTGGACTGACAAGTTCTTCAATAGAAATGAGGCCAGAAGGAAGATTTTGAGTAATGATATTTCCTACCCTAGGTGAACCAAGATCACTAGAAGTTGGAGTAACAAATCCTAAAGATGGTTCCAAAACAACAAGTTCAGTGTTAGGCTCAGAAATTTCAGGTTCTTCTACTAATTCGTTGGAAGGAGAAATACTACCAGTAATTTCGGAAAATGAAATTGGCTCTTGAATATAATCTGTTGTTTGTATTTGATAATTAGGATGAACAATTAAAGATGACTCTTCGGCTTATGGTGATCCAACTCTACTATCACTAGGTGATACGAGAGCTCACAGCCCTTCAAGTTGGCTTGGTGTATACTCAGGAGGTTTCCCCTGAATTTTGCGAGATTGTCTTGGTAATTCGGCCACGATTAAATATTAATTAATCACACGCAAGCAAAGAAAATTACAATAAAAACACCTAAAGTCTCTAAAGAAACAAACAACTGAATCACACACCTAAAAAATTTAAGAGTTCAAACCACGCACAAACAGTAACTTCCCATACTAAAAACACTAGTTCGTGATGAAATCCATCTTAGTAGAAGTTTAATATAGAAAGGGCGGTTGAGACAGTTACCCCGACAACCTACTTAATGAAACAGACTGGCACAAGTTTCCTCACAAAACCATCTTGAGTGAAGAGAACCCCCCAGAGAGTCCAAGTGATTCTAGTCGACGTCTGCTCTAGGTACAGTGAGATCTTTCCTTCACCGTCACCTTAGGAAATAATCTTAAGTTTATGGACACTAAGGTTACCAATATCAAAAAATACAACTGGGGGAACATTCTATGATCCGATTCTATGTGCAAGGGCAGAGTATCAAAGCTCAATCCCCTTGAAGGCTCCTCGAAATGATCAATCTGAGGTTTACCAACAAGTGACCCCAGGCTCCTCGACAATGGTTAATCCGAGGTTTACCCTTTATAATACGCGTAGATCTTCTATCTTTCCCAATGAAACAGAATTGATTGTCTCAAAGGTTCGGAAATGATCTCGTGATTGAATCCTTTAAGAGAAGCCTACCAGAATGTATTAATTACAATTGGATTTATTTCCTATCGTAAGATGTATCTACTTGTTTGTTTTAACTACCTTGGAGAGTTAATTACTCCCCACTCCAAGATACTAGCCTAAGATATATTGGTGATAAGAGCCCTAGAAATAGAAACGATTACTAGATAAATTTTAATTAAGCGTTGCTTTTATGGGTTGTTCTTTAAGTCAATAGGTATGGAAATGAAACTTTGATGGTGTGAAGACTTGACTCCAAACACACTAAAAAAAAATGCACCTAAAATGATAAGCAATTCGTTTTTATTTCAATGAAATTCTAGCTAAAAGAAAGAGTTTGAGAATGCAATTCTTTAAGAAACAATTCTTTCTTTCAACATGGAAATGGAAAGAAAATATTTTTGTTTTTTAATAAGAACTCAAAATGAGACAAATAATTTATGCTCACAATAAATCCCTTTCACTTTTCAAAACTAGGAACTACAAAAAACAATTTGCTTCAAAAGAGATCTACAAGTTCTAGAAAAACACTCAAAACTACAAAAAACTAATTCTGAGATCTAAAAACTTTAAAAATCTAATTGAATAAAAGATTCAATTCTTTTTTGAGGATGTTTTACTTAGTCGTTCAGTAAACTAAGGATTCATTTGCACAGAATAACAAACCAATAAAAAAACATCCAGATATGTTTTCTTTTGTAAAATGAATTTCAGAACTTGTAACAAAGTTTGTTCAAATATTTGCAATGAGAAAACTAAATCTATTTCTCACAAAGGATAGATTTCACAACCAACTCAGACTCATCAAGAAGACGAAAAGACACCACGGTGATCTAAGGTTTCTCAAGCTTCTGGTCTTTGAGTCACTACAGAGACAAAGTGAAAACCACTTCCAACATGCAAAACTTCTAGAAAATCATTCAAAACAAAAATACTATCGGAACTCACTCACAAGAGATTTTTGACAGGAAAAATACAGATCTGGGTAGACATTAAGAATCCTAAATCAAACCTAAACTTAATTGGAAGAAGATATCTTAAGTCTTTCAAAATTTTTTAACATGGTCCGTAGGCTCCAGAAGCAACAGGTGCGGTCTCGCATTGTTTACTCAAGGAAGCAAGCGGAGATGTCCGCACTGTCTGTGAAGACAAAGTGCGGTCCCCAGAAAACTTCAAAAAAACAAAAAATACTTCAAGATTTTTGAATGCTACCCAAGCCAGTATACATCAATCAAAAACCAGAAAAATAGTTTTCTCGAGTCAAAACAAAGGAAAACCAAAAATCAAATTCTTCCCCAGCGGAGTTGCCAATTTGTTGGCCGGATAAATCAATCTTGCGGACAAGACCGATCTCCCTAGTATCAAAAGATAGTCTAGCAACAAATAGACAAACAAACCTATCTTTCTCTAGACATATGTGATTTATAAGTAAATACCATGAAGGTGTTAAGATCCTACCTTAGATCCAATGCTTGTCCGTTGTAGTCATCCTCCAGTCGTTTGAAAGAGTTATCTTTGAAGACGTGCAATCACAAACAAGAAAACATTAAATAGCACATGCATAGCAAATATTATAAATCATGCCTATTATTGTGATCAAGGAATCCATAAAACAAACCATGAATTAACAACTTATTGAGAAAAACAAATATATTTGTACTTTGAATAGTAGAAGAACTTTACAAACTTTTCAGCCTTGATGTTGAATAAGTTCTTCTTGGGGTCCGAAATAGGAATTTCCATTACTTTGACAAGTCTTGCACTCTTCCAAATGAGATTCACAGTGGTATGTAATCTCTCCTCATAAAAACTCAACTAAAGAAGACTAAGTTTCAACAGCATTTTCCCTCAAAAAATAGTAAGCTTCTAACTCTAACCAGTTAACTAGCTTAATGCATCTTTTTATAGTGCAGAGGAGGAGGTTACAGGTCCACCTATGAAGGAATAGAATCCTCCTTCAAAGGAATAAGCTCCTCACATCAAGGGGTTAGCTCCTTAAGGTATGGGTTACATGAACCTTAAAAGAGCGAAATTGCCACCTCAAGATTCCTTCCAGAAGCTTCTAGAAATAATTGAAAGTGAGTTTTTCATAATATACTTACACCTTTTTAACTTTTACAGGGGTCCGCACCTTTAACACAGAGACAGTGTGGTCAGGTGCGCCAGAGACATGACCATTAGGTGTAGGATAGCACGTAAGACACAAAGAAAGTGCGGAACCAGAGTTTTAAAAACTTTTAAGAGCTTTTCTCTTATTTTCAAGACTTGATATGAGGAACTGATGTTTTAGACTTGCAGAGGAGGAAAGTATGAGTGGTAATGAACTCACACAGATAGCAGAATGTCAAGGTGACAATTTTCAGTGCAACAGCTGAGCTGACCAAAGGCAGCGTCGAGCACCAGAGAGCTTGAGATATTCAAGCCATCCCTAAGAGGATCTGTCAGGACTGAGCACCACATTGGGCTCCTTCCATTAAAGACTAGAAAGGTCAAGAGCTGGTAAGAGTCTGTGCACTCTAGTGGCTTTGGGAATCCAAGGACCACCCTGACAAGAAAATTCTATTTCAGAAGACTCATATTGAGCTCCTTCATTGTAATTCTCTACTTTTAGACACAATAAAAGAAGGCCCCCCACTGAGAGCTGGACTGGAGATGTAGCTCTGGAGGATAGGGTGAACTCCTTATTAACTGTTGTGTTATTGTATTTGCTTACTGTGTTTCTCTGCTGTTTTCCATTTCAAGTGTCTGTGTATTTGCAATCTGATTGATCCGTTGCCTAAATAACATAAATACACACTAGCACATGAGTCTGTAATACCTTCCTTCAAATAATTCTTAACTGAGATCACTCATAGGGCGAGTTTCAGATCAAGTGGTATCAAAGCTCTAGGCTGTAAAGGTTAGACAAGATTGTGTTGGTTTAGCTGTTGAATGCTCACTAGATCAAAGCTCAAATTAGGAGAAGGAGAGTTGGTCAAAACTAATCCTAAAATTGGGAGAGTCTATCCTCAGAAGACAATGACAGAGGAAGGTTCTATGGGGCCAGACCTTCAATTCATAGAAAGTTTCTTAGCCATAAAGTCCATGGTAGAAGAAATGTATAGGGACTTTAGAAAGCACAAGGATGAAGATTCATCAGGTTCTAAACAAGACAAAGAAGAATATGAGTCTCACTTCCATGGCCACCCCAAAGGAAAAGGGAAAGAAGAAAGCTTTATCACACCTCCTAATAGCCCTGTGCATAACAAGAAAGCATCTTTGATCAAACTAGATGTTAAATTTGATTTGCCTACATATGATGGAAAGTTAAATGTTGAAAAGTTGGACAACTGGATTAGACAAATTGATGTTTATTGCAGAGTACAGAACATCGACTCAGACAAAAGCAAGATTCAGCTGGCAAGCATATGCCTAGGGGGCACTGCCTTGGTTTGGTGGGAAGGCAGAATCCAAGTTGACATGAAAAGACATGGTAAGACTATCTCCGTCCATAGTGAATTTTTTTCTGCAATCAAAAAGCAGTTCTATCCATTGGCCTACATGCAACAAGCCATGATGAGTTGGCAAACGCTTCGGTTGTTGAAAGGACAAAGTGTGTAAGGGTACACTCAAGAATTTATAAAGATGGCATTGATTCTAGGAATCTCATTAGACTCACCAGAGACTCTTTTGAAGTACATTGGTGGTCTGCACAACTACATGAGGCATACCATCCTCATGCTTAATCCCACTAGTATAGATGAGGTATCTGTACAAGCTACTCATCTAAAAGCTAGAGGAAAGAATGGAAATCTAGAAGTTGGGGGACCATCCCAACCCACTACAAGCAAGATCAAGGAGAAAAGAAAATAGAAGTGGAAAGCAAGGAAGGCTAACACTGCACAGAAAAACAAAGCTTCATGCACTCACTGTAAAAAGGATGGGCATGATGATGAGCATTGCTATATTCTACATGTTGAGCTGAGACCTAAGAAGTTCGAGGGCAATAAGAAGAAGACTGCTGCAACTACTCAGAAAGATTTGGGGTCAGACTCAAGAGATGAAACAACCATTGCAGCCACAGGTATAAAAGGTAAGAATTTTGAAGCATCTACTAGTAATTCTGCTCAATCTATTATTGATGAAGAGAATGAGAGAAAAAGACATGAGATTTTCCATATTCGAGTTGTTTCTAAATATCAAAAGATTGATACTTTGTTTGATAGTGGCTCACAAGTAAATCTAATTTCTGAAGCAATTGTAAAGAAATTGGGATTAGCAACTATGCCTCACAAGAAACCATACCCATTAGGATGGTTGAATGATAAAGCACAACTACAAGTGACTAGACAATGCAAACTCAAGTTTTCTTTTGGGTCAACATTTGTAGATGAGGTTGAGTTAGACATAATTCCTTTAGATATATGTGGAATTGTTTTAGGAGGTCCTTGTATGATAGAAAGGCTATTTTCTATAGAGCTGAGAACAAGTATCTACTTGTTAAATATGGAATCGAATACTTTGTAAGAGCTCATAAGCTCAAGAATAATTACACTCTCATAAACTCAGGGCAGATGAAAAGAATGATAAATTCATGCAAACAGTTCTTAATGATGGTTGTAAAGGAAAAGAAACCTAATAAAACCAATGTATTTGAGGGTTGTAATGCTAAACAACAAGCTGGTATAGAAAAGGTTGTTTTAGAGTATGATGTCTTGTTTCAAGAACCTAAAGGCCTGCCACCAAAAAAGGAAAATGTACATGATATTATTTTGCATCAAGATGCTCCATTGCCTAACATTGGAATGTATAGGTTGGCTGCTTTAGAGAATGTTGAAATCAAGAAGTAGGCGCAGGAGTTGCTCAAGAAGGGGTTCATCAGGCCTAGCATATCACCATGTGGGTCACCAATCGTTTTGGTGAGAAAGAAAGATGGATCGTGGAGAATGTGGATTGACTACCAGCACTGAATAAGATAACAATAAAAAATCGTTATCCCCTTCCTTGCATATATGATCTTTTAGATCAATTGAAGGAAGCTGTTTATTTCACCAAGCTAGAATTGCACAGTGGATACCATCAGGTCAGAGTTGCAGAACAAGATGCATGGAAGACTACTTTCAAAACAAAGCAGGAGTTGTATGAGTGGCTGGCTATGCCTTTTGGCTTGACCAATGCTCCTGCTACTTTCATGAGATTAATGAATGATGTACTCAGACCTTTTCTTGATGACTTTGTTATTGTGTATCTGGATGACATTTTGATTTTTAGTAAAATGTGGGAAGAACACTTAAAGCATGTTAAGCAGAAATTAGATGTTTTGAAAAGAGAAAAACTTCTTGTTAAACTCTCAAAATGTGAATTTGGCAAAACATCTCTAAATTATTTGGGTCATATAGTAGGGGGTGGTGAATTGAGAATAGATCCATCTAAAGTGGCAGTCATTGTAAACTGGCCTAAACCCAAGTTTGCTATAGAAGTGAGAAGCTTCTTTGGAGTAGCACAATATTGGAGGAAGTTCATTTCTAACTTTTCCTCAATTGTAGCTCCCTTCCATGCTTTAACAGGATTGAACAAGGTGTTTCAGTGGGGAGGCAAACATCAGAAAGCCTTCGACATCTTGAAAGAAAAGATGAGTACAACACCTGTACTAGCACTGCCTGATATGCAAAGACCATTTGAGATCCAAACAGATGCCAGTGACTATGCCATGGGAGCAGTGTTGACACAACACGGTAAACCCATATGTTATCATTATGAGACTTTTAATCCTACCGTAGTTAACTATCCTACATATGATAAAGAATTGTATGCATTAGTTCAGAGTGTGAAAAAGTGGAAACATTACTTAATGGGCAAAGAGATAGTAATACATACTGATCATTAACCACTTCAATATCTACACTCCCAAACTAAGTTGTAGCAATCAAGACACTACAGATGGATGGGTTTTCTACAACAGTTTCATTTAGTCATCAGATATAAAAAGGGCATACATAACAAAGTTGCAGACATGTTATCTAGACCCATTATAAATGCATCTACTATACTTAAGCATAATTCTGTGCTACATGAAAGCTACATTGAACAATATGCTCAAGATATAGACTTTAGAGATGTATATGCAACTTTGAGTCAAGGCAAAAGAGTAGAAGAATTGGATTATCATGTAAAGGACCGACTCTTATACCATTGTGGGAAACTTTGCATTCCACAAACTGAGAGAGTAAAGATAATTAGAGAGGCACACACTTCTATGATATCAAGTCACTTTGGGGTAAGTAAAATAGTTGCATAGCTACGAAGAATTTGTTATTGGCCAAAAATGAATGAGACAGTTTCTAGATATGTAAAAGGGTGTACTATGTGTGCTAAAAGAAAGCCCAACAATAGAAAACTAGGCTTGTACACTCCACTACCAGTTCCTTCTCACCCTTGGGAAAGTGTTTCCACGGATTTTGTTGGAGGACTGCCTAAATCTAGGAAAGGTCATGATTATCTATATGTTGTTGTGGATAGGTTTAGCAAAATGTGTATTTTGATACCTTGTTATAAACAGATTATAGTTGAATAAACTGCAAAACTATTCTTTGAACATGTATGGGTTCATTTTGGATTACCCACTTCCATTGTATCTGATCGAGACACCTGATTTGTGGGAAAGTTTTCATCAATTCTGTGGGAACTAATGGACACCAAACTAAAGAAAAGCACAACTTTTCATCCACAAACTGATGGCCAGACAAAAGTAGTTAACAGGACAGTGATCCAGTTACTCAGAGGATATTGCAGCAAACATCCTAAGCTTTGGGATGAGCATTTGTGTTATGTGCAACATGCTTACAACAGAGAAAAACATTCTTCTACATAGAGATCTCCTTTTGAGACCTATTTTGGTTTCACACCAAGGTCTCCTTTGGATTTTGTCTTTGGTAAAGATACCACAGTTGATGAACACAGTGATGTGGACAAGGCAACTAGGTTCATTGAACAAATCTAGGAGATCCACTAGGCAGTACAGGAACAGCTGGAAAAGAGCCAAGCCAAATACAAGGCTAGGCATGACAAGCATCGGATGGAGCATAGTTTCCAAGTAGGTGACCAGCTCTGGTTATATATCAGCAAGGACAAGATGCAAGGTGAAGGTAAAAAGCTAAAGCCTATCAAGTATGGACCCTTCAAAATACTTGAGAAGATTGGTGAGAATGATTTTCGCCTTGATCTACTAGCTTACATGCACATCTACTCAGTTGTAAATGTAGATTGCTTGGGATTGTTTGAAACCTCACTGATTGAGGATCCTGAAGAGCAGAGGCAATTGCCTTCTATTGATGACCTACTACCTGAATATCTTAATGAGTTACAGGAAGACACAGTTTTAGACAGGAAGGTGAGGATGACACGTAGAGGAGATGTTGAGTACCTCAGAGTAGGGCTCAAGGGTTAAAAGCCAAGAAGTGAAAAGTGGATAGAGATTTGGAAAGTGATACAATGGTACCCTCACTTAGTCGATGCTTGAAAACCAACTTTTGGTGGTCCAAAATCTTTTCAGTGGGAAGGCCGTGATCCGAACTGGATCCATGAAGAAAAATCAGAAAACCATGATTGTATCAAATCAGGACAAAACTTTGAATTCAAAGAGCATGGAGTGATAAAAAAAACCTCTGAACAGTGGCAGTTGGCAGCCAGCGTGGAACGACGAGGACCTCAGTCATAACGCACTGACCAAGGTGCATGGAGATTGCGCAGGAGGCAAAACTAGCCCCTGGTAAGCTTGGATCGGGAAAAGGAGGCAGTTTATGATGCGCAAGCGATGGAAAAAACCCCTCGAGAAGGAGAGGCCCTGAGCGCTCGGTCGCATGGGAGCCAGGAAAACCGTGGGGAAAAGGCTAAAGGCTAAAGGTGGGACCCACGCTCCAGAAACCGGCGGTATTTATCAGGGGCAACCTTGGGTAGTAAGCAGATTTGGCGAAAACGGAGTGATTCCACTCAGCGCTCAACACGTGGCAAGTGGAGGAGAGAGAAAACCGCCACTCATCGCATGCTAACAGTCGAGCAGGTCAACTGCGTGAAATAAATGAATGGCGTCGGATCTGGGGGCCCCAGATCTAACTGCTGAGATTGTGCCCGACGGAGAAATCAGAAGTGACAAGGGATTAAGCCGTGATATGTAAGAATTTGAGGTCCAATTTGACCGACGAGGTGGGAGATGACTCATTCCATGATGTAACCAAAGAATTGAACCGATGAGGAAAAAGCTGGCGTAGTTTGTAGAAGGACAAGTGGCCACTCCTTGTGAGCCTGATGATGAAGCCGAGATAGGGAACTCCAAGCGAAGCTACAACAGGTGATCCGACGGAGGTGGAAGGGGAATCAAATAGCCATGAGATCGAATGGTTTTAAAGAAATGAACAAACAAAGTGGGAGACACCAATATTATCGGGAAATCTAGTGTCCACTCAGAGCTGCTAGTCCCACTAAGACTCGTAACTATCTTAGAAACAAACAAACTAAAACTACTTTCGCTTTCCTTTATGAGAAGTAGATAAGAGGGGAACAAAGGACACTAACCTCAGTCTTGCGCTTAGTTCCTTGCTTGGTTCCTCTCCCTTCTGACAGATCCTTGTCACTTTTCCTTCGTCTTCCCAACTTTAAAGAGCACCTGTGGAATCAAAGTAGCATAATACTATCGAAGAACAAAGATCTACAATCATAAACAATATAGGACTAGATATATATTGACCACACAAATTCATATATCATCAAACATACAAGAATGTGGAGGAAAACTTGAATAGCTTTATTAATATCAAGAATAGCAAAGAGGATTACAACCAATTGTTCTGACCCAGTGTCATCCTCCCAGCATGAAAGCCCTTCTTCACCTCATGAAAAACTTAGATCACCAAACACTATGATATTCCACCAAGAAACCAACAACACTTCCTTACAAGATACAAAATTCTAGCCTCTGGATCTCTAGGATGAGGGATCCATATATAGATGATTGTAGGGGGGTGAGTTAGCTTCTGGGATTTTGATTAGTGTCCTCTCTCTGATAGTTCTTGATTCCACTTGGAGATTGATGATCTCTTACTCATCCCTGGGCGAATTCAGAGAGGCAAGTGTCACAGGAGAAGTTTCTGGAAGATTCCATGACGATCCACCTTGCAAACTGTCTCTGCCATTTGTCTACTCTCGCCCATCGCACCCTACAAAAGGGCTTTTCAGTATGCATCACACCATTTTTCACTGAGCAGGTGGGATGTATTGCACCCTCTGCACTGGGCAGTATGTATGGTCCAGCTTTGACCAGTTCTGAGTAGTTTTCTGTGGAGAACTTCTGGAGATGATGTAATCAGCTAACCTTGTTCCTTTACGATGTGAAACAACACTTTTAGGGACTTAGGAGCCCTTGGTTTATGGACATGTATGATTGGGGTTACGGTGCCCAAAAATGTCTATAACAGTTGCCCCCTAAAGCATAAGGTCGTTAATCTTTTGATGTCGGGTGAAATGCTTTATCATGAGGATCCGAAGTTTTTTCGAGCTGGAAGGCGACCTGTAATAAGATACAATAAAATAAATTATCTTCATAATATTTTTCATGATCTAGCTTAGGCAGGCATTCCCATGCTCAGCTTTATAAATTCATTTTCATGTACATAAGACAGACAACCGTCTGTGTGGCAGACTGATGATTCTGATAGAGTCACCATCCTTTGATTCAGATGATCATCTATGCAGCAATGATGTACATTTGATGTCTTTATTTTCCTGAATATATCACAACTCGGATGGATGAGACTAGATCCGGGGTCTTCAAAATCATCCAATCTTCACTTGGAGTACAAGTTGATCCATGTGAAAGATGTTTTGGAGTCGAACATGGAAAGACATCGCTTGATTACAAGCCAATGATGCAAGCTGTTAACAGGCGCGAGAGGAATCACCGATAATGATGATGACCCTCAAGGTACTACAGTACAATTCATGTGGTGTGAAAAGGGACTTGGCATCGAACACCACGCAAAATATTTCAGTTGAAGGCCATTGATGTAAACCTGTCACCGGAAGTGAGAAACTTGCCATTGAGGTATGCAAGCTTCGAAGTACTGAAAGGGTTGTTCCTAAGTCGACTTCTTGGATAACGAGCTGATGTCAACAAGAAGCGACCCGTTGTAGGAGGGCTTTAATGAATCCCACATCTATGACACGGAACAGAGTAAATGATTTTCGAGGTGAAAACGATCTGATGACACAGGGTTCAGGGTGGCGCTCATGAAAGAATGGAGCGTGAATGTATTGCAGCGGGTGAGACACAGGCGAATTCTCTGAGCGACTTCTCTTGAACATACTGGCGACACTGACATGGATTGGTAGCATTAACCCCAAATATGGATGGTGCAATGGACCAATGGTGATATGACCGGTGAATAGAATAACCCAACCCGACTTGGATGCGGAGTGAAAGTGTCATGTTCAAGAGCGACTTGCTACCAATAAAGTTTCTTCAAGCTTTCTTCCCAATTTTTCCTAGTCATTGCTGACCAGTACCTCTTTATTTTTGTCAAGCTTGAGGAGGATAACATATGCTTGTTCTATAATTTTCCCTCCAGGCAAACCTGTCGCTATGTTTTAACGAGCCTAGCGACAATGAAACTCGTTCTTGTTTATATGGACAAGTTTGTCGCTATTTGGTTTTAACGAGCTTAACGACAAAGATAACTCGGTCCTTTTCAATTTTAGAGAGTCTGAAAGGGACGTAAAGGAAACTCCAATAATCCTTTTTCGTTATATAATCCCTTAAGTCCGAAAAAGTATAAAATAATATGAAAGGGAAGAATTTTCGGTAATTTTAACGAGTCGAACAAAACAAGCGCTCGATCTTTTTGTGTAATAATCCCTCAGGTCCAAAAAGATTAAAATCTAGAGGAGGGATAGAACTCCCGGTAGCTTTAACAAGCTGGAGAGGCCAATTTCTCAGCAATATTTTCATATTTTACGAGTCAGGAGAAAAGAGCTTAAAGGAGACTCGTCTTTTGAGGAACGAGTGATAATTTCAGATAGCAGATGATTCCAGGTAGGGTTTGGAATTTTCCAATCACGGCAGTGTCACAAGGATGGCTAACATGATCACTCTTTGTAGCTGTTCCTCAAAAGGGGTAAACAATCAAATGGAGGTGAATGATCAGCCAAAACATAGTGGAGGTGATGGTAAGAACACGACCAAGGCTCAAAAGATGATGATAATGCATTCAAAATGGTTATTTACCGGGGATTGGTTCATTTTTTAATGAGCTTAAACTCTAGGGGAAACATTTGCTCATTGCTAAGGTTTAATTTTTAACGAGCTTGAACTTTGCATAAAAACTGCTCATGATAATGGTCATTGATTATTTGATTTCACCGCTAACCACTTTGTTCCTTCAAAGGTTGTACTGCCTGTTTAATTGCTTCATCAAACTGATTAGAAATGAACAATATATGCTTGAAAAATGAGTTAAAACACTAATATTTTACTTGAATTACGTGAAAAGTAATTTAAAAGTGGTTTTTTCCCCTCATTTTACCATTCATTTAAACTTTGGTTTGTTGGAGCTCTGGAGGTGCTTTTCCCCCTTGATTTTTACCAGCTGATTCTGGGAGATTCTATGGACGATTCTCGGCGCCGTCAAGACCAGGTAGGAGCTAAACCTGAGCTCTTTAGTTGCATTCCTTCCTTTTTGAATTCTGAGCATGTTTCCCTGTTTTTCTGAGCCCCTGGGGTTTGAAAAATTCGCCCTGGCTCCATCGCACCCTTTCTATATCGAAAGGTGTGATGCATACTGGCTTGGCCATTGGCCAATCAGTATGCATCTCACCCAGTACACTGCTGGGGTGTGATGGGCACGAGAAGGGAAACTTTTGCACTATTTTCTCATGGAATTTTTGCCTATTTTTTGCCAAATCAGGACCCTAACTCTTCTCTTTCTTGTTTTGCAGAGATTCATCGGAGAAAAATGGTTGTTACATGGTGAGAACACGAGCATGAAGAAGAGGACATGGTTGCTTTACAAGATCCGGTTACGGTAACTGCACTGCGGAACTGTGGCCTGTTCAAGTTTTTCCGCATCTCTAGCATGAGGCAACAAATAAACTTGTTGCAATTGTTGGAAATAATAATGAGAGGGGTGGGGTGAATCAGTATTATCAAATGAATAAAACTTTTTCATTTCCATACTTAGATACATATACGCTACTTCAGTTAATAAAACCCGCGTGTATACGCAACTGTGTCTAATACAACTAGCGTATATCCAGAATACTTATGATTCAGTTAATCCATTAAATGTTGATCTTCAGTTAGTGCATCAGAACTTAATTAACCATATGAACAGTAAACAAGTGCAATAAAATAGAACAGATCATCACACACAAGAAGCACACATCAACACCATGATATAAGGTGGAAACCCAATGTGGGTGAAAACCACCTGCTACAAGTCGTTTCTATCTTCTTTTAATAAGAAACTTCATTTTACAATATTTTTGTACTGGTGCAGTCTTATACTAGTACAAAGGCTTCTACTTGCAAAAGGCTACAACCTTTTCTCATTCTCTAGACTCTCTTGGAAGGGAGCTACAACCCCCTTAGCTCTTATACTAGCCGATCCATTTACTAGTACGTAGGTGTCGGCCTACTGAAATGCTCCAACCTTTACTCGTTCTCCAGCTGCTACTGGAAGGGAGCTACCACCCCCTTTTCTCTTGTACTAGCTGATGTACTAGTACGTAGGTGCCGACCTACAGAAGGCTACAACCTTCTCTTTCTTCCTCCAGGTACCACGTTTCATAAATTTTCAGGCTGGATACTCCTAAAGCACAACACCATAATTTGAAGGCCACATTTCATCCAATTTTCATACTGGACCCATCAATATCATTGAAGCACAAAATCAATCAAAACTAGCATCATCAATCTCTGAATCACTGAAACACCGAAACCCTGTCAACAAAACAGTCACCAGAACACATAACAAATAATAGAACTCTGCAACAATAACCAGATCCAACTGCAACTTCAAATATCATATATCATAATGTATACGCTACTATGATGAACCAAAACCGCGTACATATGCGCTTTCACTAAAGCCAACCCGCGTATAGGTCTACAAATATTTTCTCATAACTTTGCAGATGTTCTAGACATCAGTCATACCCATATCATAACATTTACAGAACATTACATGCGTCAGTATATAGATCTAGACTATCCATGATTAAATCACATAATGATAATACATTCCAAGCCTCATGATCCCGATCTATCCTTAGATCTCATTCTCCATCAACTGTTGAGGTTCCTCCTTAGCCCAGATCAAGCAAAGCATCATGAATCCATAACCTGCATACTGGATCTCATACATCGTCAGAAATTCAAGACTTTCTGAATACCTTTGCCTAATGATCTTCTTCTCCTTTTATAGTCTTAGGCCTTACTCAATACCATGGTCCAAAACCATTGAGAACCAATACTAAGGACCCAATACTTGGGTTCAACACTTCGGATGCAATACCAAGGACAAAAACCATAGTTCTAAATACCATAGACCCAAAAATAAGCTTTCCCACATGTACATGATTTTCCGTGCATGAAAGTGCATGCATACGCATATGCGACTTTTGATTAGCAGTCCCGTGTGTATACGCGCCTTTGTATATAGTTAAGCTACGTGTATAACCTGTGTGTATACCCTACTTGGTATATAGCTAACCTGCGTATATACACGACTTGGTACATAGTGAACCTGCGTATAACATGCAAATGTATGCGACTTGGTATATAGTGAACCTGCGTATATACTCTTCTTTCTTCATTTTTGTAGTCTGATCATCAATTCTTTGCTACTGACCTGCTGCACTATAATCTGTCATCTTGCCATCAAGGACAACACTTGTATCATAATGCCAACAATCTCCCCCTTTGGACTTGATGGCAAAGCTAACTTGTCATACTGAGAACTATCATCTGATTCCTTTGAGCTGTCCTGCATCCCATGTATTCTGTCACATCTGATATCTCTTATGTAGATTCATCTAGATATATATAAGTGAGTTTTTTTTCTACGAGTGGGTTGCCATCAAGTACAACACATGCATCATAGTGCCAACAATCTCCCCCTTTGGACTTGATGGCAACAACACCAAATCACTCTCCCCCTTTGACATCAAGGGCGAAGGGTGGACCAAGATATTCTCTTTCCTTGATAAACATTTCGCTGTCCATACTCCCCCTGAGTACCTGCTGAAATCTTTGAATGAGCTCCCCCTTTGTATATGCCAAGGTGTACCAATCTGTCCATGCTCCCTTTGAGTACATGCTGAAATCTCTGCTCTGCTGAAGTGTGCTGTTCATGCTCCCCCTGACTGTAAGCAAGGTCTGCAAAAAGATGTTCTACAAGAAAGAACATGACTCTATACATCATAAGTGACCTTCCTAGCACCAAAGACTCATACATACATCCATCTCCCAACCAAGTGGGGATATACCAGAATTGACTCATCTACCCAACCAAGTGGGGATACACCAGAAGTTTACATATGAAAAATAAGTACATTACATTATTCATCCTAGGCATAGTGGGGAAACCAACATAGGCCGTTACATGACCTTGATAAGAAAAGATATACATGACATAGAGACGAAATATTTAAAACAATTCTATGAAAGTCATCAGCAACATCTGTCAATCATCATTCAGATCAGCAACCATGTTCTCCTTCTGCACCTGTTCCACCTGAAATCAAACCAACATATACGCGACTATATCCACAGAAGCAGGTGTATATACGCAGATGTTCTTCATAAAACTCACGTACAACCACTTCCAGATCAGCAACCTGTAAATGTCCTCCAACAATGCAACTCCATGTATCCAGCACTATGTATCTAGAGCTCAAGACTTCTTGATATCATCAACAACCACAATCCTCATCCATGTGAGTGCCAGGTACTATAGTAGTCCTGCATCATAAATGTATTTTATGATCTTTATGCATATGAAAACAACAGCATATGAGTGGCTCATGACCAAGTACTTTGTACTTCTCCTTATCCTTATGAAGATCACCATATAAGCACCATATATGCATCATCAAAGAATCAACCACAAATCTGATTTGAAAATCAACTATGTAACCCCAAGAATCATATGAGATGGAAAAATCATAACCATATCATAGCAAGATATATCATTTAGCCATATAAGCATCATCACCAAGGACTACTAACCATAATGCCAACAATGCATTATTCAAAACATAAACTCCCCCTGAACCTGTGCCATCTGTTTACTGTCAGATCTGATCATGCATATATCAGCAAGAAGTATCATGACATCATCATCATCAAGTTAGGATAAAAAACACTTCTAAACATCTTATGAGTATCAAGACATTTCCACACATCATTAGCAGATTGTAACCATTATCAAACAGAGCAAATAATGGATTGAATCATATCAGACCCTTTTTCTGAGCTTGTCCCTTCTACTTTTCCTCAGACTGACATATACGTGACTGTGCAGTGTCTAACTCGCGTATATACGCGACTTCCCTTTATGAAACTTGCGTATGAGATTTAGGACACTGAAGTTTTACACTTTCAGCTCCCCCTGAGTCTGTTATGTCTGTATATGGTGTTGTGCCACATCTTTCTGACTGTACTTCCTTCTTCTTCCATATCTTCAAGTGTGATGATGTTTTCTCCTTTTGGTGTCGTGCCCGTACCTTGTTCCTGCATTTCTTTGCTATATGTCCAAGCTTGTTACATGCATAACATCTCATATGTTTCATATTCCTTCTGTATAAATCAATAGCTTTGTGACCAAACATATTGCAAGAAAAACAATATCCCTTAAAGTACCTGGAACGTGATGTTCTTTCTGTGTGATGGTCTTGAACCATTCTACTTCTGCATCTGGCTGCAACATGTCCAAGATTATGACATACATAACATTCAACATTATTCATTGGAGGAGTAAAAGATTTTCTTTCCTTGGATGTTGATGGGGTTGACCTCTCATCTCCTTGTTGAGCATTTCGGATTTTGCATTAGATTCCCTTGTCTTACTTTGTGAACTATATTCTTCTTCAACAGATTCATGAAAACCAAGATCAGCTTTGATAGCAGGAGACCTTTGACTACTAAGAATATCATCCAAGATCTTAGTACTATCTTGAAATTGTAAGAGCTTATCTTTTTCTTCTAATTTATCTTTTAGAATATTTACCTCAACCTGATGTTGCTCTTCCTTTTCAAGATATTGCTTCTTCATGTTTTCTTCAACATTTCTTCCTTCTTCCAACTAATGTCTTAGATCAAGAACTTCATTTTCTTGTTTTTTATGAGCTTGGAGTAGTTCTTTATTCTGCCTCTTTGATTCTTCAAGATCTTCCTTTAGAGAGAGGATCGTAGCTTCAAGCCTTTCATAGTAACTGGATCTATCTATGAGTTTCTTGATTATTGTGCTTCTTTCATTTACTTCATTTCTTAATGATGTCACTTCATCCTGCAACTTTTGACATTTTTCCTTGAATAGCTTCCTTACCTTGTTTCCTTCCTCTAGTTGAGCTTTTAGTTTGGTAGATTCTTCTTTGAAGGCACCTTCCCTTTTGTTCAACAAATCTTGTTGATCTCTAATTTTGTCTGTAAGCCTTTTAAATTCTGCCTCTATTTGATATCTTTCTTGCTCACCCATAAGATCAAATTCAATTGTTTCATTATCACTTTCATCATCTTCAAATGGATAGATAACTGTATCACCAGAGGATAACAAATTCATACCTGATAGTTCTTGTTCATCTTCATTCTGAAGTGATTCTGAATCTGAAGTGCTTCTTCCACATATTCCCCAATCGATTCTCCCACTGTCATAGCTCTTTTGAGATGTCTTCTTCTTCTTAGGTACTTTCTTCTTAAGCTTCTTTCCCATTGTTCTACGGATCTCCTTCAAGCGATCAAGCTTCTACCAAAGGACCTGCTCTGATACCAATTG
The DNA here is from genome assembly GCA_031772625.1 of Pinus tabuliformis. Lineage (NCBI taxonomy): Eukaryota > Viridiplantae > Streptophyta > Pinopsida > Pinales > Pinaceae > Pinus > Pinus tabuliformis. Next base: position 743,691,435 of record CM062807.1, on the reverse strand, counting down.
TTGGAAATAATACTGATAGGGGTGGGGTGAATCAGTATTATCAAATCAATAAAACTTTTTCATTTCCATACTTAGATACATATATGCTACTTCAGTTAATAAAACCCGCGTGTATACGCAACTGTGTCTAATGCAACTAGCATATATCCAGAATACTTATGATTCAGTTAATCCATTAAATGTTGATCTTTAGTTAGTGCATCAAAACTTAATTAACCATATGAACAGTAAGCAAGTGCAGTAAAATAAAACAGATCATCACACACAAGAAGCACACATCAACACCATGATATAAGGTGGAAACCCAATGTGGGTGAAAACCACCTGCTACAAGTCGTTTCTATCTTCTTTTAATAAGAAACTTCATTTTACAATATTTTTGTACTGGTGCAGTATTATACTAGTACACAGGCTTCTACCTGCAGAAGGCTACAACCTTCTCTCGTTCTCTAGACTCTCCTGGAAGGGAGCTACAACCCCCTTAGCTCTTATACTAGCCGATCCATTTACTAGTACGTAGGTGTCGGCCTACTGAAATGCTCCAACCTTTACTCATTCTCCAGCTGCTACTGGAAGGGAGCTACCACCCCTTTTGCTCTTGTACTAGCTGATGTACTAGTATGTAGGTGCTGACCTACAGAAGGCTACAACCTTCTCTTTCTTCCTCTAGGTACCACGTTTCATAAATTTTCAGACTGGATACTCCTAAAGCACAACACCATAATCTGAACGTCACGTTTCATCCAATTTTCATACTGGACCCATCAATATCATTGAAGCACAAAATCAATCAAAACTAGCATCATCAATCTCTGAATCACTGAAACATCGAAACCCTGTCAACAAAACAGTCACCAGAACACAGAACAAATAATAGAACTCTGCAACAATAACCAGATCCAACTGCAACTTCAAATATCATATATCATAATGCATACGCTACTATGACGAACCAAAACCGCGTACATACGCGCTTTCACCAAAGCCAATCCACGTACAGATCTACAAATATTTTCTCATAACTTTGCAGATGTTCCAAACATCAGTCATACCCATATCATAACATTTACAGAAAATTACATGCGTCAGTATACAGATCTAGACTATCCATGATTAAATCACATAATGATAATACATTCCCAGCCTCATGATCCCGATCTATCCTTAGATCTTGTTCTCCATAAACCGCTGAGGTTCCTCCTTAGCCCAGATCAAGCAAAGCATCATGAAGCCATAATCTGCATACTGGATCTCATACATCATCAGATATTCAAGACTTTATGAATACCTTTGCCTAATGATCTTCTTCTCCTTTTATAGTCTTAGGCCTTACTCAATAACATGGTGCAAAACCATTGAGAACCAATACTAGGGACCCAATACCTGGGTTCAACACTTCGGACGCAATACCAAGGACAAAAACCATAGGTCTAAATACCATGGACCCAAAAATAAGCTTTCCCACATGTACGCGCTTTTCCGTGTATGAAAGTGCGTGCATACACATATGCGACTTTTGATCAGTAGTCCCGCGTGTATACGCGCCTTTGTATATAGTTAAGCTGCATGTATACCCTACTTGGTATATAGCGAACTTGCGTATATACGCGACTTGGTACATAGTGAACCTACGTATAACATGCATATGTACGCGACTTGGTATATAGTGAACTTGCGTATATACTCTTCTTTCTTCATTTTTGTAGTCTGATAATCAATTCTTTGCTACTGACCTGCTGCACTATAATCTATCATCTTGCTGTCAAGGACAACACTTGTATCATAATGCCAATAATATGTTCTCGATGCATGGGATCCTACCAACCAGGTGTTTCATATCAGAGGCAAATCTATCCCCTTGATTGTCGTGGACATCTGTTTTTGGACCGGTTTATCGAGGCGTGGCGCCCCTCTTTCATTATCAGGTTCTGCCCATGGGGGCAAATTCGTGAGAGATTATATTCATTGGTATTACAGAGAGGGATCTCAACCAAGTAGGGACGACAAGATCAACATCCGAGATGTCACTGACTGGTCCTTGAGGACCATTCTGTTCACTTTTGCAAGAGTGGCTTGTAGTGCAGCTCTTCACGTGGCTAACAGGTCCTATATGCAGTACGCCTTGGAATGCCTTGAACCAAAGGTGTTCAACTGGTGTGACACAGTACTCGTTGTGATGAAAGAACAACTGACCAAGGTAAAAAGCAGAAAATCCAAGAACTTTGGCTATGGTTCTATTTTGACCGCTTTCGCCTTAGATAAGATCCCAATGATGCAGCCGTAGTACATTTCACTTGGCTTACCTCCATCGACTGAGCCACGGATGCAGAGATGGGTTGACCTTACGGTCCGACATGCTAGTCAGTCCCAGGTTTCCTTTTCTGATACTTTCTTCGAGTGGTTCAACCGTCAGGATATGGTTTTTTCCGAGTATCCATATGCTGGTATGGATTTCCGGGGTGACCCAGATTTGGTGTTGCTGGCTGGTGAGCAGTGGGGTGCTATCGGTAAATTCTCTGACCATATCTCTATTTATCATTTCTTTTTATAATGTTCTTGTGATTTCTTCTATCAGGACTAATCAAACTCATGTGCTCATGTAGATATTGGACCATTTCAGCCAACAGTACGTCTAAGAGCACCAGCTGCCATTCCAGTAGGAGAGGCAGTGGGGAGGGCTATCCTTCGCGACCTTGATGTGGCCGAGACTCTTTCAGCATTACAGGATCAGGTCGAGGGTCTCACTCTTGGTATTCTGGATGTGAGGACCGACGAGCTGCCTCTGAGATTGCAGCGACATACTATTGGCGTGCCGAGTCAATGGACTAGGCTTTTACGCATGATTGCACAGGCGGTGACTTGTTATCACCAGCATCATTAGATTAGGGTGCCCCCTAGCATTTTGAGTTATAGAACATTATGTATAAACCATAAACAGTTATATATGTGTTTTTGATTTTCGGAGCTTTATTTTGGTTAAGTTATGTGATCTTGATGCAAATATTGATGAGATGCTTCTTTTATAAATGTTGCAAATGTCTATCTAACACATAATTTGCTAATGAGTCTGTTAATGTGTTTAAGTTTATGGAAATATGCTGATATTGAATAGAATCAAACTACCTTTCCAAAATCTTGACCCTTAGGAACATGTGATAGATAGCTGGATTCCGTATGGAGTAATTACCAGTGAGTTGTAGGATGACGAGTTGTGAGTCTAGCCTGACGACGAATCGGCGTATGCCACGCGTAATGGCATTAGAGAGGAGCTCTATCAACACACTGTATTCAGCAATATTGTTCGTTGACTGACCAATACATACCCCTCTGAAACTCATTAACTCACCGCTTGGATCGAAGATGGCCCAGGTCATAGAAGATAGGTTCCGCGAACTACGACTCGCTCCATCGGCATATCCAACGAATGATTCCAATAGGTCTGACATCTGCAACAAACGTAAAAGCGTATCACTTAACCAAAACAATTACCCTTAGTGAAAACAAAAATGTAACAAAAGCATAGGGGTTACTATCTTGAGTCAAGCATAGTAACGGTTAAGGTACAAACCATTGCGGGGTTGTGCCAGTGGAATCCCATCATAATCCACTAACTCGTAGGCTCCTTTTGCAAACATGCGCTTAAGAATATAGGGGCCCATCTATAAAGACTTGAATTTGCGTGCTCCCAATTTATCGGACTCCTGGTCGTAAAGTAATACCAGGTCACCTTCTGAGAAGACACGGGGTTTGAAATTCTTGTCGAACTACGCCTTGACTAATTTCTTATGGGCTTTGTTAGCCAAAGTAGCATCACGATGGGTTTCATCCAATTGGATTAGTTCCAAGAAACGAGCCTCCTCTTCTAAAGTTCTGGGAAGAAGGTCGACCGCGAGTTTGAGGGACAAGATTTCACACTGAATCGGTAACATCGCTTCCAGGCCATACACTAGTTAAAAGGGTGTAAACCCAGTTTCATTCCTCACCGATGTTCGGTATGCCCACAAGGATGAGTACAGGATCAGGTGCCAACTCCTTTTATGGACTCCAATCATCCTTTGCAACATCTGCTTCAGGACCTTGTTGATTGCCTCAACTTGTCCGTTGGCCCATGGATAATATGGAGTAGAGCTATCGTGGGATAGCCCTAATTTGGTAGCCAATTCAACCATCATGTGATTGTGAAAATGCGATCCATGATCCGTGACTATGGCCTGTGGAACACCAAATCTGGAGACTACATGATTGAAAAAGAAGAGGGTAGTTGTTTCGCCGCTGTTGTTTAATGTAGGCATCGCCTCGACCCATTTGGTAAAATAGTCTACTGCGACTATGATTTACCCATGCCCCCTGGCCGAGGTGGGGTTACATGTCATGAAATCTATGCCCCATTTGGAAAATGGCCCAACAGTAACTACTGGTTGCAGAGGTACGGGTGGTATTCTGGTTTTTCGATCAAAGATTTGACGTGCATGGCAACTTTTGACTGCTGTTATGCAATCTTTGAACATTGTTGGCCAGAAGTATCCTGCTCGTAAAATCTTTTGCACCGTAGCATAACCAGATTGATTCCCCCCACACACGCTTGAATGGAAATCATTCAGGACTTTTTCGGCCTCCTCGTGGGTGAGGCACCTCCTCAGAACTGTATTGACACCACGATGATAAAGTGTATCACCAACGATCATGTAGTCTTTTGCTTGGTATCGAATGCGTCGTTTTTCCAAGTGGGAGGTATTAGACCTATATGTTTTGGTTTGGATATAGATTATTATGTCTCCATACCATGGATTGCTTGAAGATATCAAAAACAAAGATTCGTCCACGATTGCTTCTTCTGATGTTGCATTGTTGGACGACGATGGGAGATCGCATAGTAACTCCGCGAAAACCAGGGATTTCTTCGATTTGGATTTTATAAATTCCAGATCAAACTCTTGTAGAATTGCTATCCATTTTGAATATTCCCCCCCCAGCAACTGTCGCAACAATATATAAGTCATGGGGTTGCAATCTGACAAAATGGTAGTTTTTTGAAAGAGGACATAGTGTCGAAATCTCTGTATCGCTTGAACAGCTGTGAGAGCTAGCTTTTCAACGTAGGAGTACTTGCTTTCTGTATCATTTAAGTTTCTACTCAAATAATATATAGGATGTTCAATTCCATTGTCTTCTTGAACTAAAACCATTGCGATGGTCGTATCCACTGCAGCCAGATACACGTTAAAGATTTTTGATAATTAGGAGCGTACATTAATGATGCTTTTATTAGGGATTCCTTTAAAGCATCAAAGGAAGCTTGTGCGACCTGATCCCAGACGAAGGGTACTTCTTTTTTCAATAGAAGAGTATAACCTTTAGCAAGTTCAACGTAATTTGGAATGAACCTCCTCAGAAAGTTTTCTTTCCCTTGGAGTTTCTGAATTTGAAGCAAATTTGAAGGTGGAGGCAAATCGATGATTGCCTGAAACTTACATGGGTCGAGATGAATCCCGTCCTTTGAGACCACAAAGCCAAGTAAACGACCAGAACTGACACAGAACATACATTTGTGTGGATTGAGTCGTATCTTGTAGTGTCGGCAGTGTAGAAATATCACTCTCAGATGCTGCGGATGATTGGTCCGCTTTCGTGAATGAGCCGGAAGATCATCGAGATATGGTTGAAAGATGTTTTTGATGTCATGGAAGGCATAATTCATTGCCCTCTGAAATGTTGCCCCTGCGTTATTTAAACCAAAGGGTAGCTTGTGATATGCAAATGTGCCCCAAGGACAAATAAATGCAGTCTTTGACTGGTCTTGTGGGCGGATATTTATTTGATTATACCCAGAAAATCCATCCATAAATGAAAATATTTCACATCCGGCGCATTATCAATCATATGGTCAATGAAGGGTGTAGGGTAGTTGTCTTTCGGACAAGCTTGATTTACATCCCTATAATCGACGCACACTCTAATCGTTCCTTGTTTTTTCATTACAGGAACAATATTTGATACCCAATCGGTTAGAGGAACCGGGTAAATAAAACCAGCATGGAGAAGTTTTTCAACCTCTGCCTTGATGGCAGCGGCTTTCTTGGGGTGCACCTGCCGTAGCCGTTGTCGTACCGGTTTGACATCTGGATACATCTTAATTTCATGTTCAACTATGTTCGAGTCAATGCCTGGCATTTCCTCATACGACCAAGCAAAGACATCTCTGAACTCGCGAAAAAGAGCGTGATATATCTCCAGTTCTGAAGGAGAACAAGATTTGCCGACATGAATATTCTCTACAACATTTGTTTTGGTCGAGATATTTATGGCAATAGTCTCTTCAATATTGGACAAGTTTCGCTCGGAATCCACCGTGTTTACAGTATTTGATAGAAAATCAAAAACTGAGGGATGATGAAGGTCACTAGGAGTATCTTCGCTGTAATCCGGAAGATGGGAACGATGGTGGTAATCTTCCCATGGTACCCCGTCAATTATCATTGACTGAACAATTCCTTCGTCTATAGAATGTACTTGCAACCAAGGATTGAAGGGGTACCATATTCCTTAGACCTATCTATCCAAATGCTTGATGAGCGTTGATTTGGGTTTTCCTCCCATGCCGAAAACAACGATTGCTACAATATTTCTATTGGGCTTGGAGGCAATATCTGCAGATGATCCATATCAATATCGTTTTGAGAGATCTTTTGAATAGAAGATATCATATTGCAGGTTCCCACCATTGCCACTTCTGCCAGATTGATTGGAGGCGGTAGGGAAAAAGTCCCCATTAATATAGGGTCTTTTAGTAGGCCTACTCCGATATTTTGAAGTGAATGAGGGATTTCGTGGATCATCGGAATGCTTCCCATAACTTGTGAACTATTGGGGAGAAATGTTTGCTGGTCGACGATTGTAATACCTCCTTGGAAGGAAAATGAAATCTTCCTGAAGTAGGTCGACACAACGGCAACCATAACATATATCTAGGGCCTTCCCAGTAGGATGTTGTAACCGAGGTTTCCATCGATCACTTCAACATCAATTTCTACGATTTTGCCCCCCAGTTCGACTTGCAAGTTACTTAAAATCCCATATGGGGTGTATTTTCGTCCATCGAATTCTTTTAACGTCATGGAAGATCGCGACAAGGGTGGAGATCCTAAAGTTTTCCAGCAACTCATCGACATAATGCATGTAGATGCCCCCTCATCAATAATTGTTCGATGAATAGTTTTGTTGAGGGCTTTCACTTGAATAAGGAAAGCTAGTTGAGCTGGTAAATGAGGGTCATATCCTTTATGATTAAAGGACACAAGATTGGAATCCGTTGGGTCAATCCCACCTATAACTGAAAATAAAGCCTGCTTTTGAGAGGGGCAATTTTGCAGTACCTCAAGTGTCGACATAACGGATGGAGATTGGGCCAGATCCTCCACTATTTTATAATGTTGTGCTGCTCTAACATGAGGATTAAATGTCGATTTGTGTACTACTCTCTTTGGCGGCTTTATTGTTAGTTCAGGAATGATGGGTGGCACAACTTCGGTCGAAGTTGTTGTCGAACTACTAGGTTGATCATTAGCCTTGTTGTCTGACAGCTGTGGATTCCCGTAATCTTTATTCCTTGTTGATATCAAAGCATCATTTTGTTGCTTCGAAACCAACATCATTAGCACTTGGGACGGGGAAGCATTGTCACTAGCAACAAATTTGTTCCTGGATTTGGAAATGGATCAGTCAATACCACCGAGGTTTTTGAATTCTTGAAGAATTTTCTAAGCTCAGCTTTTTATGGACAGACTCTTGTCCAATGATCCTCATCACATATAAAGCATGGACAATTTGGTTTCCTATCTCCAGAAGGGTTTGCAGAAGATTTTTCAGGGGATGACCCCTCCTGTTTCTTCTTCTTCCCTTTCTTTTTCTTCTTGCCTCCTAGTTGCTTGGTTTCTTTGCCTTTGTCAGTGGATACAACATTTACTTCCAAGGCGAGAAGTTCTTCATTTGCATTTTGACTTGAAACCGTACGGGCCTTTTTCGACTTAGCCTTTACGGTTTTCGTTCTGGTCATTCTTATCACGCCGTCCCTGGCATGAGAGTCTTTGTTTGATTTAGGAGAGGGAGGAATGGAAAATTCCGGTCTAGGAGCATCAGGGATTTTATCGTAGAGTGTGCCAGACTGAGTATAGATCAAATCTAAATATTGCGCATGAGAAATGACTTGCTCTTCAGTGACGACTCCTCCCTTTGCCACATCTTCTGTAATAGAAGGTAACAATGACTTAATAAACCATTCAGCCAACAACTGATCAGGAACATATGTTTTTACCATTCTACGATGACGTCGCCACTCGTGAATATGATCGGATATGTGAGTGGCCATCGTTTTCTTGAAATTGGTAAGAAGCTCTGTTCCCATTTCGTACCTTATGGGTAGTTGAAAATGGGTTAAAAAGGTTGTGGCTACGGTACTGAAGTTATCAAACGAAGCTCTAGGCAATTTGATATACCATTTTGCTACCGGCCCAGTTAACGTTCGTTGTAAAAGGCAAAGCCTAATCGAATCATCATTTAGAGTGTTAGATGAACACCACAGATGAAAGGTCATCACATGATTCGATGGGTCTTCACCCGGACTTCAATTAAATTTAGGAATATCTGACGGAAGTTTATGAGGAATCGCTGGCCACCAAGGGGCATAAGCGATTGGATCGTTTGTTAGCCGATTTAGATCTGGTAGCTCTAAAGTTGGCACAAAGGGTAACTGTTGATTCAGGTTCGGCGAAGCATACCCAGGATAAGATGGGATTGCCTGAGCAGTGGGTCTTTGCATACCAGCATAGTGCATTTGATGCTGATAACTTTGATAAGGTTGATGGGCATAACCATTATGCAATGGTTGATGTTGACCGTTTTGAATATACAGCTGCCCATTATTTGCAAAGATTTGGTGCTCAGATCCTTGGTAAACTTGTTGGAATTTCGGTTGTTGATATTGCACTAGCCATGGTTGTGAGACCATGTGCTGTTGTCCAATACTGGCTGTTTGACCAAGATGAGGGGTAATGGTACCCATTTGAGCCTGGGTCACTCTAGTTAAGGAGCCACTAATTGATGATTGTGGTGGCATCGTAGAGACAAGGGGCTGTTGGATTGCGACCTGAGAGACTTGAGGTTGGCATACAACAGGTAACGCTTGTACTTGCGACACCGTCACAATACCCGGTGTAGTGGGGATATATTACATAGGCAGACTTTGTTGGATTGAGTATACAACTCTTGGTTGTTGAGGCAGTATTGGCATCCATCCACTGGATGTAATTCTACCATAGCCTGAATTCTGTTGCAAACTCTTGTATGTTTGACCTCCCGGAGGAGAAAATGAAAGGGCATATTGCCCCCATACGACGGTAATCCAGTGCTTAAGGGAATGATTTGCCTTTGAGGACCGGACTGCCCAAATTAACATTGCGAAGGATCAATTTGCTGAGACTCAACATAAGAGATTCCAGATATTATTCTGGACGAACAAACGGGAACAGACCATACTATCGAAACAGCCCCTAGATGGATTCCATCCAGCGATTGAGAGCTAGTTGCAATAGATGGTATGCCAGCGAACATTGTCGGAGTAGCAGCATGAATTTCTACCACTGCTGTGTTAGATGACACAGTACTAGATTTTGACGGTTGTTCAGACATATCTAATCTATCCAAAATATTTCCCAGTGATTCTATAGGAACTTCCGATAACAGTAGACTAATTTCTGACGAGGAAGGATATAGGGTGATCCCAACTCCAAAATGCGATGGAGTACTAGATGGAGGATCCTCCACAATATCTTCTATAGCAATCAAACCAGGTGGAAGAGGTAGACCGTCAGGTCTGTAAAATAATTCTGGTGTTGAAGAAGGTATAGATTCTGTAGCGACAGATGTTTGGGGAATAACACCTTCCGAATCAGCTGTAGATGGGGCCAGTTCAGGTATAGAAGTGTTTACCCTCACACTAGGATCAGTTCTACTGTCCTCTAGAGGTTGCAGAATGTCTTCTGTAAAGGCAGGGGTACCAGAATGTTTGGAGTAACCGGAGTCTCCGAGGGCGTCGGAACACTTGTTCCAACTAGACCAAGGGACTTTGAACCGGTTAAACAAGTTCGCTTTGTCCGGAATAGTTTTGATTCTGGAGACAAAGACGGTTGACTCGTAAGTCTCCACGAATGACGGGGTTTTAATTGACTTTCATCTACGATTGCGAATTACTCGATCAACGAAAAATAAAGGGGAAAATGTTTCCGAATTAAATGAATTTTAGATGCTTTGACACAACTTGTTTTTTCAATTTTTAAGAGTTGAGAAAAAACAAAAGATGACTCTAGTCGCCTTCGATTTTTAATGAGCCTGAAGTGACAAGTGCTCAGATGGACCTTTTCCTTTAAGGAGTCTCAAAAGGAACAAAAGAGACTATTATGGAAATCTAGATAGAGGGATTACCAAACCAATCGCAAAACTGCAGAATACTTTTTACAATACGGAAGTCAATCTTCCCGAATGTTGTGTTTAGTGCATTGCGATCGATAGGGCGATAGACACAGCTTCCTATGGATAAAGGATATAGCCTATTGTGGTCTCCCAATATATACTCGACGGTACGTGGGACCACAAGTCTGTACTAGCACTTGTCATCTCAAAGAGGAGGAATCACCCAACCAACAGTGAAAGAGATAGTTACCAGGCTTTACGACGCCGGAATACGTTTCTAGCCTAGACTTCTAGATGTTGTGCGTTAGGTTCCAAAGTGTTTTTATGTTCATTGAATTTATTTTACAGTTGATCTTTCTTAAGAAATTTTCCTTTTAGGTTCACTGCGTGATGTAGATATACAATTCCTAAAATGAAATATAAGATGATAAACAATCGTTTAATCTTCTTTTTGCAATAAAAATCCTAGCTACTAAAGAAAGAGAGATGACATTCTTTCAACATAGAGCAGAGAGTACACACTAGATGCACTGTCCTAAATCAAACCAACAAGTAGTCTAAATGCAAATGCACATGCATGTATTTGTTTTCAGCTTTCTTAATGTGTGAATGACAAGAAGAATGCTAAGTACAAATCTGAATTATCTTTTCAAAGCGACAGTACTAACAAATTTCTCTTCAAAAAATGAAAGGAAGATAATGACGACACTTTGCTATTTTGAATTGAAAACTGCTTTCGACACTTGAAAAACTACTAATTCAAATCAAATACAAGAGTAACCGTATAATCGACCATCCAGAACAATATGATTCTTTTCTTTGACTGAAAACGACAGTTGCGACACTTCCAAATAAAAAGACGATAGTTTGATTATGTTACTTTTTGTAAAAGAGAACTGTAAATGGCACACAATACATAAAAACATTCACAATTCTTTGTACTATGGAGGCGGAATCATGCAAAAGAAGGGAGTTTCTACAGTGGTATACTGATCACAGACAACAAAACTCCTGAATAAAGTTGAAGAGAGTGAACACAGAAACCAAAATCTGAGAGCAGAAGAGGTCTTGTCTGATCAGCGCACCTGCAACACAGGGAAAGTGCGATGGTCTAGGGACGAGACTTCAACTTGGTTCCGGGTCACAGTTTGCAGCTTAGTTCAGGGATTTAGGTCGAGTTAATGATGTTCAATAAATATAAATCATAGGGGTTGATCTAATGAGGTTACTAGAGCCACCACTAGGGCAATTAGAAGGTTTGCATATCGACTGTTCAGTTTATAAACAAAACCCAGAGATAGACTGAAGCAGCATTGATCTACTTTGCACTTGCATAGCAAATGCAGTTCGAAGGCTAGCTCGCTTGAATTCAAGCTTCATTTGTAAGTTTATAAAATAAACAAATATAGACAAGAAAACAATCTATTCACTCCCCAGTGGAGTCACCATTTTGTTATCGGGAAATCTAGTGTCCACTCGGAGCTGCTAGTCCCACTAAGACTGGTAGCTATCTTAGAAACAAACAAACAAAAACTACTTTCGCTTTCCTTTATGAGAAGTAGATAAGAGGGGAACAAAGGACACCAAACTCAGTCTTGCACTTAGTTCCTTGCTTGGTTCCTCTCCCTTCTGACAGATCCTTGCCGCTTTGCCTTCGTCTTCCCAGCTTCAAAGAGCACCTGTGGAATCAAAGCAGCATAATACTATCGAAGAACAGAGATCTACAATCATAAACAATATAGGACCAGATATATATTGACCACACAAATGCATATATCATCAAACATACAAGAATGTGGAGGAAAACTTGAATAGCTTTATTAATATCAAGAATAGCAAAGAGGATTACAACCAATTGTTCTGACCTAGCGTCATCCTCCCAGGATGAAAGCCCTTCTTCACTTCATGAAAAGCTTAGATCACCCAACACTATGATATTCCACCAAGAAACCAACAGAACTTCCTTACAAGATACAAAATTCCAGTCTCTGGATCTCTGGGATGAGGGATCCATATATAGATGATTGCAGGGGTGAGTCAGCTTCTTGGATTTTGATTAGTGTCCTCTCTTTGATAGTTCTTGATTCCACTTGGAGATTGATGATCTCTTACTCATCCCTGGGCGAATTTAGAGAGGCAAGTGTCACAGGAGAAGTTTTTGGAAGATTCCATGACGATCCACCTTGAAAACTGTCTCTGCCATTTGTCTACTCTTGCCCATCCCACCCTACATAAGGGATTTTCACTATGCATCGTACCCTTTTTCACTGAGCAGGTGGGATGCATCACACCCTCTGCACTGGGCAGTTTGTATGGTCTAGCTTTGACCAATTCTGAGCAGTTTTATGTGGAGAACTTCTGGGAGATGATGTAATCAGCTGACCTTGTTCCTTTAGGGTGTCAAACAAAATTTTTAGGGACTTAGGAGCCCTTGGTTTATGGACATGTATGCTTGGGGTTGCAGTGCCCAAAAATGTCTATAACAACCGAAGACAGGAGAAGAGAAAAAAAAGGGAATAAGACAAAGAAAACGAAGAAAGGACAGTGAAGCAAAAAGCAGAAAGAAGACAGAGGGCCAAGCTAACCAAAGGCAGCGTTGAGCACCAGAGAGCTTGAGAGATTCAAGCCATCCTTGAGAGGATCTGTCAGGACTAAGCACCACATTGGGCTCCTTCCATTAAAGACCAGAAAGGTCAAGAGCTGGTAAGGAAAAGAGTATGTTCACTCTAGTGGCTTGGGGAATCCAAGGACCACCCTGCCAAGCAAATTCTATTTCAGGAGACTCATATTGAGTTCCCTCATTGTAATTCTCTGATTTTAGACACAATAAAAGAAGGCCCCCACTGAGAGCTGGACTGGAGATGTAGTCCTGGAGGATAGGGTGAACTCCTTATTAATTGTTGTGTTCTTGTATTTGCTTACTGTGTTTCTCCATTATTTTCCATTTCAAGTGTCTGTTTATTTGCAATTTGATCGATCCATTGCCTAAATAACATAGATACACACCAGCACATGAGTATGTAATACCTTCATTCAAATAATTCTTAACTGAGATCACTTATAGGGTGAGTTTCAGATCAAGTGACGCGGGCTTAAACCTGCAGCCTAGAATCTTCACAAATTGTTATGCACATAAGCATACATCTCATTTAAAACAAAACTTTTCCTCTAAAAGTTCCCAATTCTCACTCATTTAAATCAATTCATATTTACAAGCTTTTAGATCCAACCTCAAACTTTTATTTTAGTATCGATTCAAATAAAACTCATCAAAAGTCTTCCCCAAAGCTCAACTCAGAAATCTCAATAAGATTTGCGCCCCTGTCTCTTACTATATACCTCCACACATTAATATACAGCTTTCATGCTGTGTCCTTGGGGATTCAATCCAGTTTCAGAATCCACCTTATGACTGAACGTCTTCCTCCACTTAACTCTCCAACTCCTTTATCATTCAACTCTGCGTTGAATGCTACAATTCAAACAGAATCCACCTTACTCTGCTTTGATTGCAACACCGCGCCTTCTACATCGATTTTTTTAACTCTGCTAAAGAATGGTCGAACAACATTTCAACACCTTCAGGATGCGCCTTTACAAATTACCCTTTTACTGCAGAATAATTTTAAATGACCGGTTCAGATTTTCAACATACGCTTCATATGCCATTTCTCACATATAATCATAGCTATTCCAAATCTAATTGATTTGATATAACTATTCATACCAATTAAACCAGCGTTAAACACGTTTCACAATAATTTCATACATGTGGATATATTGCAGCACACCCAATCTCATTCAGCTTACAGCATACATCTATTCGCAAGCCGCCATTCACACATGTCACTAATTGTCAACAGTGTAATTAATCCGATGTGAAATTTCAAAGATCGCGATCACTACGTTTCAGTGTTGTCCCTTCTAATCTCGTGATTTCTTTCAGATCCGATCCCATATCAAATAGTTTAAATACATTTCACCTCCAGATCCATCATTATATGGAACGATGTGGATCCCTCTTCATGCTCCGATGTAATATTATTACACTTTTCACAGCTCCAAATCGCTCCAATGCGATTTAATCGCATCCAACAATCACCCAACTGATTGTCAACTGATAAACTTCAATTTGATTCATTGGAAACCACAACTGTTAACTACTATGCAGCGCCGATGCGATTTAATGGCAATAGGAGATTGTTATAATTCAATTTCAAAATCTTTATGATATCTCTAGCCCCGATTCATCTCAAACCGGAGAGGTAGTTTAACTTAAATTCACTTACTGATTCCAATAGCAGTCTAGGTCAATTCTTTGTTAACAGCTTGTCCAATTACAGATTTAAACCGCGCCAGTTTCGACTTCAACACGGAAATATTACCATTGTAATTAAATTAACACTTCCACAACCATTAAAACGAATACACAACAAACCAATGCTCTAAAGAAAATCTATTTCAAATGAATTTCACACGCACAGGCTCACTACTTCAGATTTTCTCCACATTGCTCTTTACAACTAAATTAAAACACTGATCACCATCGCTTCTATCATAACTAAGAAAAATTGACACATAGTCTCCCCGAATTCTCATACGTTGACTTCACACAATATGAAATTTATTCATAAATAAAATCTCTGCATTTTTAACCAACTACTTCCATTATACATAACATACAGTTTTACATGTTTTCTGAGCTCTCGCTCCATAAAAAAATCCACACATCCATTTGAGCTTTCGCTCTAAAACCAAAAACTCACACCTATCCTAACTAATTCTCTTTATAATGCTTCTCGCTCTCCTATTTTTTAACACAAAAGAGATTGCGTATATACTCACTTAACCATCTCCTCCATATTTGGAGATCTAAAATATATATTTAGAATTCCTACCTTATCCTATTCTAAAAAAACTGGATTACTTGGCTTGATCTCCACGCAAGGAAGGCCACTTGCCATTTATCCAATTTCAATTCAGAATCAAGCCACCCTTAACTAATTACATTTAATTGAAATTAATACAAGATTAAAAACCAAATCTTCCTTCAAACTTGTATTAGCCACAACATGTGACCATTCCATCACATTGCTGGCTGGGTCTAGATGCTCCTGCATCAGACTCCCAAAGTTTAAATTAACCATGATCTCCTGATCATGCATTTCTGGTTTGCTTCCTCCTGGATCCCATACTTGATTTGATAGTCTGTTCTTGATTACTGTTGCTGTTGTTGGTCCCTCAAGTCTCTATCCACTATGTGGTAATGCCTCACTATCTGCTGCTGTTTTGCTCACTTTAATTTGCAATTCTTCATTCCTTGCTGGCTTCCTTATCAAAAGATTCGACTTATACAAATCTGCTATCTCATCTGGAAGTTCTCTCAAAAGTTCTGTATCATCTTTACTAACTGCGTTGTTCGCAATATTTGTCTTTAATCCTCCTGCACTCTGGCTTTCTTCAATATCAATGATCTTCAATGACTCAGTGTATCCTTTGAATTCAACAATTCTTTTGCCATCCTCCTTAGTCTGCATATGACTATGAGTAGTCTTTTCTTCAACAGTCTTCAATAACTGTTTGTCTTTCTTCAAGTTTATGTGACCTGCAAACACACAACAACCTTTAGTTTTCAAAATACAATACCTTCCATTTTCTTTTGATGCTTCAAGCACCAATCCTCCATTATAATTCTTTTTGATTTCAGCGGATCCTTTTTTCTGTGACCCCATTTCTCTGAGTCTTTCTTTCTTCAACAAATCAATATGAATTTGCCCAAGTTTCCTGAACTTATTCATCAGCTTGCCATTCCACCTCCGTTGCAATAGCTTCCACTTCACCCTTTTCTTCAGTCTCCATCTGTATCTTCGATCTTCATTTATCTTTCTTTGTACTACCAGACCAATTTCTGGTTCTTCATTCTGCTGCCAGATTCTATACTTCTGCAATTTGATGCCTTTCATAAATTCACTCTCATGTAGCTGATCATTCCTTCCAAATTCCTGGTTACTTCCATATTCATCTTGCTGAGTTAATATTTTTGTCTCCTTCACGCCTCGGAGGATGTAACTTTCTTGCTGCTCTTGATCTTTCATCTCACCTTCAAATAATCGTTGCTCAATTTCTCTGATTTCAGCATCATATTTATTAATGCTTTCTTCCACACCTTTTCCTCCGTCAGGTTCCATAAGCTTAATTTCTCCTTTAGGTTCCTCGAGTAATCTCTCCAAGAATTCTATTTCCTTATGAAATCTCTCCAGCAGATCAACATAATTTCCATTCTCAACTTCATTCTTTTCTTGGCAATCCCCCTGAGTTGACCTGTTTTCTACATCATCATATTGCAAGTATCTTTCATTAATTCCATTAAACAAATTCATTGGTTTACCTTTTTGTAGTCCCACTATGGAATTGTCTTTAGACTGCTGGTCTATATCAACCTCATCTGACTGTTTCATACAAAACAGGATTTCATCTATGAACTCCTTCTGTTTCAATAGATCAACGCCTTCTTCCTCTAAAAGGGATTCACCATCATACTTTACCTCAAGATCTACATTCCTGGTGACAACTTCATCAGGCTGTCCATCACCCTCTGCACTTCCTGCAAACATACACAAACTATAAGAATCAAAATCACAAGGCTTCATTGCCTCATCCGCTTCCTTTGTCAACATATCCTCAAATTGTTCTGAATTCTGCCAGTAGTCCAGAAGATCTTCAGCTAACCTCTCATTATCTTCTTCTCCCAACATTTCACCTTGTTCTGGTTTGCAAATGGAGACTTCCAGTTCTACCTTTGCTTCTCTGAGTTTCTCTGATTCCTCTTGAGCACTAATTATCTGCTCAATCTTTCTCAATTCTTCTGCTATTTCTAACTTCACTTGTTGATTTCTCCTTTCTCGTAGCCTTGGCCACTTTACTCTTTTCCTCATGGTCCAAACACTTTTCTGCAGCATCTTCATCAATATTCCAATCTGGAAATCTATCTCAGCTTTCTCTCGGTCAAAGTCTTCTTGACTCATGCCATTTACTTTGGCATCTTCCATTCTGCTGTGGCTTCCTTGTGAACTTCTGCTATGACTATCTGTAGTCATTTTCTGCTCCTCTCTTTTCATGAGCTCCTCGCACCTCTGCAACAAGCCTCTGCAACAGTAAGTCCTTCTTACTGCAATCTTACCTCACTAAGCTCTCCTCACTCAGTCTTTTGGTAAGCACGATCCCCTATCTGGAATCTTCTCCTGAGCACACCTTTGCTCCCTCTAGGCTTCTGCAATCTCTCACTCTCTTTCCAGAACACTTCAATTGTCTTTTCTGTCCAACCTCTTGTTGGATTCTTCAAGTTCACTGCCACTTCTGCTTTTAAGAACGCATCTGGTTCTTCTTTCACAGCTTCGCTTGATTTATTGTGCTGCAGTCTTCACTCCTTCTGATGTTGTCACCGTGTTTTGAATGGATTTCCTCACTGCTGCAATCTGATACTAAACTTCGTTCAGAAAACAAACTTATACAATTTCAACAGAGCCAAGCTCTGATACCAAAAATGACGCAGGCTTAAACCTGCAGCCCAGAATCTTCACAAATTGTTATGCACATAAGCATACATCTCATTTAAAACAAAACTTTTCCTCTAAAAGTTCCCAATTCTCACTCATTTAAATCAATTCATATTTACAAGCTTTTAGATCCAACCTCAAACTTTTATTTTAGTATCGATTCAAATAAAAGTCATCAAAAGTCTTCCCCAAAGCTCAACTCAGAAATCTCAATAAGATTTGCGCCCCTCTCTCTTACTATATACCTCCACACATTAATATACAGCTTTCATGTTGCGTCCTTGGGGATTCAATCCAGTTTCAGAATCCACATTATGACTGAACGTCTTCCTCCACTTAACTCTCCAACTCCTTTATCATTCAACTCTGCGTTGAACGCTACAATTCAAACAGAATCCACCTTACTCTGCTTTGATTGCAACACCACGCCTTCTACATCGATTTTTTTTTAACTCTGCTAAAGAATGGTCGAACAGCATTTCAACAACTTCAGGATGCGCCTTTACAAATTACCCTTTTACTGCAGAATAATTTTAAATGACCGTTTCAGATTTTCAACATACGCTTCATATGCCATTTCTCACATATAATCATAGCTATTCCAAATCTAATTGATCTGATATAACTATTCATACCAATTAAACCAGCGTTAAATGCGTTTCACAATAATTTCATACATGTGGATATATTGCAGCACACCCGATCTCATTCAGCTTACAACATACATCTATTCGTAAGCCGCCATTCACACATGTCACTAATTGTCAATAGTGTAATTAATCCGATGTGAAATTTCAGAGATTGATATCACTACGTTTTAGTGTTGTCCCTTCTAATCTCGTGATTTCTTTCAGATCCGATCCCATATCAAATAGTTTAAATACATTTCACCTCCAGATCCATCGTTATATGGAACGATGTGGATCCCTCTTCATGCTCCGATGTAATATTATTACACTTTTCACAGCTCCAAATCACTCCAATGCGATTTAATCGCATCCAGCAATCGCCCAACTGATTGTCAACTGATAAACTTCGATTTGATTCATTGGAAACCACAATTGTTAACTACTATGCAGCGCCGATGCGATTTAATGGCAATAGGAGATTTCTATAATTCAATTTCAAAATCTTTATGATATCTCCAGCCCCGATTCATCTCAAACCAGAGAGGTAGTTTAACTTAAATCACTTACTAATTCCAATAGCAGTCTAGCTCAATTCTGTGTTAACAGCTTGTCCAATTACAGATTTAAACCGCGCCAGTTTCGACTTCAACACGGAAATCTTACCATTGTAATTAAATTAACACTTCCACAACCATTAAAACGAATACACAACAAACCAATGCTCTAAAAAAAATCTATTTCAAATGAATTTCACACGCACAGGCTCACTACTTCAGATTTTCTCCACATTGCTCTTTACAACTAAATTAAAACACTGATCACCATCACTTCTATCATAACTAAGAAAAATTGACACATAGTCTCCCCGAATTCTCATACGTTGGCTTCACACAATATGAAATTTATTCATAAATAAAATCTCTGCATTTTTAACCAACTACTTCCATTATACATAACATACAGTTTTACATGTTTTCTGAGCTCTCGCTCCATAAAAAAATCCACACATCCATTTGAGCTTTTGCTCTAAAACCAAAAACTCACACCTATCCTAACTAATTCTCTCTATAATGCTTCTCGCTCTCCTCTTTTTTAACACAAAAGAGATTGCGTATATACTCACTTAACCATCTCCTCCATATTTGGAGATCTAAAATATATATTTAGAATTCCTACCTTATCCTATTCTAAAAAAACTGGATTACTTGGCTTGATCTCCACGCAGGGAAGACCACTTGCCATTTATCCAATTTCAATTCAGAATCAAGCCACCCTTAACTAATTACATTTAATTGAAATTAATACAAGATTAACAACCAAATCTTCCTTCAAACTTGTATTAGCCACAACATGTGACCATTCCATCACATTGCTGGCTGGGTCTAGATGCTCCTGCATCATCAAGCAACAAGGCAACTGATGGAGACTTGGTGGTTGAGAGGGAGAGTATATTACCTCTCAACATGCAGCGCCAGAAGAAGTCTCAGACAATTGTGGAGGATCCACGATTGGTGCAGTAGCTTCAAGAGGTTGTGGAGGAGCCACAACTAGAGAAGCTGAGAGGAGATCGAGTAGAGACGCCTACTCATGCAGAGACCTCTAGTAGGGGGAAACTTCGAGCCAGGTGGGCAGAGGGATCACATGCAACCATACCTCCAGGTAGGAGGTGGGGCGATACAGAGTGATCATCCCAAGGAGGAGGGGAAGGATCCTTGAGGTACCCAATCTCTTGGATGAGACCTTGCTATGGGAGCCTCAATGTGGAGTAGCAAGAATTGACTGATTGGGTAGAGACAGATGTAGATGGAGCGGCAGAGAGAGCTACAGTGCAGGGAATCCCAAGACAGCTAAGAGCATGCAGGCTGTAGCAATGCGAGAGGCACAAGTGTGTTGCATAGTGTTGGGTAGCACAGAGAAGGGTGCAATGGTGCCAGATGCATGGAGATGTTGCAGTAGCGCAGAGGTCAGAGAGGGAGCACTTGTCAGCAGCAGGTAGAGCTTCAGCATCAGAGTATATTTCTAGCCCAACAGAGAGGTAAGTTGGGAGCTTTTTTTGTTCCGAGTGTTTTTGAAGCAACCACACTTAATAGATGTGTTGCATGCAGAACATTCCAAAGTTATAGGATCGGGTTGGAGAGGAAGCCTTTCTTGTTGAGAGGGAGTGTTGAAAACTGTGCAACAAGAAATGCTAAATTTAGGAAGTTGTAAAAATAGAAGTTTGGCCAATGAGAATTTTGGCCACCTTGGGTGAGAGGTGAAAATGCTAAAAATAGCATCTTCTAAAAATAGCATTTCTGGGTACCTTCCTATTTATAGTAGTCCCTGGTCTATCTATAGAAAGTAAATTCGAATTTGGTCTTACCAACAGTTTGGAATATTAATTAATTAATTCTCCATGAGTTAATTAGTTAAGGAAAAGCAAACTTGAAGTCTTTGTGAGAACATGCAATTATTTCTCCACTAATTGGGGAATGTGTCCTTGATTTGCTCCACTGATTGAGAAATTAAGGATGAGTTCTATAGTGGGAGGATTAGTTGACTTAGTTTAACGTAGTCAAGTCCAGTTAGATTAATTTCACAAGTTGTTAAATTAATGAGATATAGTTTGTTGATGCTTGCATGCATGTGACAACTATTATTTTTAGATAACTGAGTATTCTCTCATGGATAATTGATGCATGGCAGTTCAGATAGAAACCCAGTTGAGATCATATGGTGGGACAGTGTTCTGTCAGTTGCTAGGATATTTCTAGTAAGTATTCCTTGCATGCACGAGGAACTTGAGTCCTCAAGTATTGCGTAGTTGGACCTGAGGTTGACAATAGGTATGATCAGGCCAATTTTCATGTGTTTTGTAATTGGACACCAATCAAAACTGCGCAAGGAAATATGAGCTTGGACCTGAGGTGCAGCCTTTATATATAGGGCTAGGTAGTCCATGAGCTTTATCATCAGAGTACAGAGAGAGCAAGATAGCTTTTGAGCTAATTCTTTTTGTATGTTGTTGAGGATTTCCACTTGATTGATAATACAATGTTAGGGTTTTATGCTAGTGCTTTCCCCAGTGACATATTTTGTGTTATGTGTGATTGATTCCTTCTTATCAGTTATATGTGTTCATGCTTGATGTTGCTCCTGTTCAATTAAGCTTCCGCAAAGTTTATGGTAGATGTCGATCTAGTATTATGCTTTAGTACATTGCATATATCAGTTTGATCTACAGGTGAAATTTCTACATGATATTAGTGAGCTAGCTGATTTGTAGAGAAAATTCTAAATTTTTCAATTTCCAAGAGTAATGCCTCAAACTCGACGGAATTGTTAGTAAAGTAAAACTCAAGTATGAATGCATATTGATGCATTTCACCATGAGGTAAATAAATTACAATTCATGCATCATTTCCTTCATTGGAAGATGCACCATCAAAATGCATGTGCTAGACTTGGTCGTCTTGATGGAGTTTAGGAAGAGGAGGTAGATCTTCTTCAGTAAAGAGAGAATAAACATCAATATATTCTTCAATATAGTTTATATGAAGTTGAGGTAAATCTTCAATGTAGGGTGATATTCGCCCTTCCCTTAAGAAAATAAAATTATGTTCTTACCATCCTTAGGAAGACTCATATGGGTACCATCCAAAGAAAAATACCCATATGTTTTCATTTTCTAGTGTCTACCAATAATAATTGAATAATTTTCTATTGACATGTCCATCACTTGGATATTGCAGGTAGTTCTTATCTTTAGGTGAGAACATAACACTAATGTGAAATATTTAATTTCACCAATGGTTTCTTGTAGCGAATTGTTTAAGGCAACAAATTTCTTGTGTTTCTGTTTAGAACACTGTAATCCTAGTTCTTCCATAATACTATTTGGAATTGCATTAGGGCCTAATATGCCATCAAATAAGAAACAATGTGATATTTTGTCATGAACTTTCATTGAAACATAAAAGGATGGTTTTTGGGAAATTTCTAAGATTATGTAAAACAAAGACTTTGTCTTCGAAAGGATCCTCTTCCTTCTATACCTCTAGGGTATGTATAGTAGTAGGTATTATTCCTTCAAGGAAACTTTTCAATTGTTGTTGTTGCTTAGGGATATTGACCATATGGGGGAGAGGGGGCAATGATAGGGGATTTTCAATTCTCAGTTTATTTGAAAGGTTGATTTATAGCATTTTGGCCCCTAAACACACTTCTAGTTTTAATAGTCATTACATCGTTACATCAACCCAATATAATGTTGAAATTGTAGGGTCAATCCCTTTCCCAAAGATTGTCTCTTGTGCATTCTTTTTAATTTCGCAAGTTTTCTCATCATGAAATTCTTCATAGAAATTGCACCATGGATGAGAGAGGAGAGAATTTGGTTGATAGGTTTGGGAGGGGTTCATATTAGCACTAAAGTAGAGACCTTAGCATGATCTTGCATTGTGATCTTCCTCTCAAAGGATATCATCTTATTGCTCATGTATTTCATGGGTTGAAGGATTGAGGACATGTCAAATTGATTTGTATGGTCCTCCAATGGAAGATGGGTTCTGTGTTATTTCTCTTCATACTCCAAACATATTTGAAATGCATACCATAGATTATTAGTGTTTTCCTCTTCTAATCGATGACAATAGGGAGGAGGAAAAGTGTTTTAATAATTCATCGTGTCCACTTGATTATGTAGCCTAGTGATCTTGGGAATTTTACTGTATAATTTAGTAAAGTGTAGATTAAAATATTTGATAGATTCACCTTTTTTGAAGGTGACATTATTGTATTCTTGTCAAATATTGACATGGCTTTGTGCTTTTTCATAAGTGGGTTTAAACTAATAACAAAACTATGCCCAGGTTGAGAAAACCTTAGGAGATAACTCGAATAAATATACTATTGGATTCCTTTGTAAAGAATTAACAGAGAGGCACAAACATGTGTCATTATTGTTGGAGCTGATGTTATGAAAAGAATTTGAAAAGGCAATGAAATGCTCATTAGTTGTGATAGTGTCGTCAGCTGAAAATTTAAGAATATGATCCTTGAACTTAGGTAATGGTGTATTAGTAGGTGTCAAATTTAAGGAAGAAGCCATGTGCTAGGGACTGGCATTTAGGTCCTTTTCGAATTGAAATAGTCCATATTTCCTTATCACTTTGGCAGGATTCATTGTATATTGAACATGATTAACTACAAAATAAAGGCTTTCAATTTTAACAAAGGATGAAGCAAATGATTAAGATGATGATCAAGAGGAATAATATTGAGTTGAATATTGGGTAGAATCATTGATGTAGGAGCATTCACCCAAGAGAAAATCATTGAAAATAAGTAGACATAGGAGGTCATGTATCTTTAGAGAAGTAGTTTCCTAAAGTATCAAGATAATGTAATATTTAGGCTTAAAGTGATTTAATTAGATAATTAGAGGAAGTTTTAAATGCTCTCAAATAAATGAGAACATGAGTGGTTAATAAAGATAAAGAGTTAAAAGTCAAATATAACTCTTTAAGTAGTTTCATGATTCTAGGAGTGAGAGAGAGTTTTTAGGCATTAAATGGAGAATAGAAGTGGACATAGAGGATAGATGATTTAGGAGTCAGTACAGGAGAATTAGGAGTCGAACCAGGAGTAGTTCAATGAACCTTCTTGGTATGAATGTAAGCCTACAGGCAGAGTGTAAGAAGGGGCCATGAATAGTTGAGGATCAGGCCTGCATAAGAGACAGAGAGTCTCATTTTGTAATTGTTGTGTATATTTATAAATATAGAGGTTAATTTCAACCTTGGATAAGTGTGTTTCGAGTGTTGAAATTGTTGTGAATTGGAATTCTGCAATAATTTTATGCAGGTAGAGTCAAGGAAAAACAAAGAGTGGAGAACGATTCAGAAGAATCGTAAGGGATCATCAAGTCCAATTGAAGCATTAGAGCATAGCTCTGGAGAGACAACGAAGTTGAGAGTTCGAGCAGTTAAGTTCAGAAGAGAAGTTGAGCAGCAAAAGTAGAAGACCCAGAACCTTTGAAGAAACTCGAGCCACAAAGAGAAAAATGAAGAAATGGCCAAAAAAACACAAGCAAAGAGATGGGCGAGGAGTAAAATATAACTACATAGGAGCCGTTAGATCTGTGAGATCAACGGTCCAAATGATGTCGCTGAAGAGCAAGGCAAAACATCGGATCAGCAGAGTTATTTACAAAGTTTAAGTCTCGCAAGTGTAAAACCTAGTTTACACTAAAAACGAGTGCAAAACACAGTCGGATTTAGATTTCGGACTTGAAAATTTATACAAGTTGGTCTATACCCTTATCAGGTCAAGAAGGCATATCGGGTCGGTGGAAACCATTGGGACGAGGAATGGAATGGGCCTTTGTAATAGAGAAATTGTGATATTGCGATTAAGCAACAGCCGTCGGATTTGACGTCAAATCGACGGTCCAGATCTGATTGCTTATCGCATATCGGAGAAGGCAGAGATCAGAAGTTATAGTGGAAAGGCTTGAAGGAGGTGGACCTGACGATAATTATAGGCGCAAATTGTAATATTTTAAGTCCAAGCTTTGTATTCCAGCGGGGTTTTTCCTTTGTTTTCACTATGTTTCTTTTGGAAACAGAATAGTAAAGAATTAACCCGCCGATAGTGTATTTTGATTGGGATAAAGAGTATTGGGGCATGCGATAAGAGTGGACCCAAAGAGTTATTAAGCGCAACTTATATGAATTGATGTCCATTATGTTAATTGCATATCAGAGGAGATTTAGTCTTGTGTTAAAGTGACCATGGGAATGGAAAGTTGTGATAGCGGTAAAAGTGATCCTCGTTAAATGTACCAAGCTCGCATCAAAAGCGGAAAAAGTATGGTTTGCATGTATTTTCCTTTGCATGTATTTTCCTTTCTAAATGGGTTTTATAAGGAATAGCACCGAATGAAGGTTTTTACATTTTAATATATGTAACCAATGGTTAGTAAGAGGGAGGTTATATATATATGATTTAGGGGTTAGAGAATGTTTAATGAGAGGATTTTAATTCCTGATAGAAGGATTAAGAAGGATGACTCTAATAGAGTCATAAACAAAGGCTTGAGGGTTGTTTAAAAGTCCTCATAGGAGGTTTTGGCGGGATGATTGAGTTCTGATACAAAGGAACTGATAAATGAGGGCCTTAACCATGTATGGTTTGAAGTTTTGACTCGTTTGTGAGTCAAATACCTGGGACAGTTTTGCTTATGCATTTTATGCATACCATGGGTAACCCTGCGTCATTTGGTATCAGAGTAGAATTGAAGTTGAAACAATTGGTTAAAACAAAGCAAAGAAATTCTATGAGAAAGAATTGAGAACATAATATGTGTTTATGCAGGCAAGAGGAAGGATCAGATTCTAATCTGGTAGAAGGAAGGCACACAGAGGAGATGTGTAATAGAACTTGTAGATGCAAGAGACAGAGGGAGTCCATTCAAAGTACAGGTGGAATGGTGAAACAAAATCATGTTGAGATCTTGAAAGTGAGGTAATATGTTATGTTTTAAATTGAGAATGTGCTTTTTTCACTAATGCACAAGTGACAGCAGAGAAGCTGTGAGAGGAGAACCAGATGTGTTCTTGAAGATAGAGTAAGGAAAACACTCTGAAGGAAAGTGGCAGTGAACCTGAAAAATCCAACAAGGGATTGGACAGAGAGGACAGCTGAAGTGTTCTCAAGAGAGAGTGAGAGATTGTAGAATCCTAGACGGAGCAAAGATGTTTCTCAAGAGGAGGTTCCAGACAGAGGATCGTGCTTACCAAAAGATTGAATGAGGAGAGCTTAGCGAGGTAAGATTGCAGCAAGGAGGACTAGATATTGTAGAGGCTTGTTGCAGATGAGTAAGGAGCTCA
This sequence comes from Pinus tabuliformis, assembly GCA_031772625.1. Lineage (NCBI taxonomy): Eukaryota > Viridiplantae > Streptophyta > Pinopsida > Pinales > Pinaceae > Pinus > Pinus tabuliformis. The sequence goes on along the minus strand of CM062807.1, from coordinate 743,664,915 downwards.
TGAAGAAATAAGAGAAGAAGATGGCTACTGATAGTCATAGAAAAGGTTCAGAGAGAAGCCATAACAGAAGATATGAGAAGGAGAATGCCAAGGCAGATGGAAAGAGGATGAGTCAAGAGGAAATTGAAAAAGAGATTGTAGAGTTAAAAGAACAACTTGATGCATTAAGGAGGATACTTGAAGAAGACCAGAGACTAGGTTGGGTCTTGAGGAAGAAGCCAATGGAGTGGCATGAGCTACAACAAAAGCAAGTAAAGTGGTTGAGGGGAAAACTCAAGGAACTTGAGCTGGAAATGGAAGAGTCCATTTGTGAACTAGAACAGGGAGAAATTCTGGGAGAAACTGAATATGAAGACTTGAAGACTGAAACTTCAAGTGAGGCAAAAAGGTCCAATGGTTTTAAATTTGAAATTTGTGTATGTTTGTAGGTGAAACATGTGAAGGAAAATTTGCTGATATTGTCATAAAGGAGAAAGAAGAGAAGCAAAATCTAAATTTTGTTTTGGAAGAAGATGAGATAGATAGGTCTCATATGCAGTTGGAGAAAGATATTAAGCAACCAAGTGAAGGGATTGAAGATATTGAAGAGGAGACCATCGAAGAATTTCTAATCATATGAAGAATTTAGAACAACAAGGAGATATGATGGCTGAAGCATCCAGTGAAACCACAAAGTCTTATATTTTTAAAACTGATAGTTTGTGTATAATGGCAAATATTGCAGGTGAAAAGCAGCCTTTCGAAGATATCTTCAGAGGAGATGAAGATATAGATAAAAGGTGACAAAGAAAACCTTTCAGAAGAGGAGGAACTTGACTGCATACAAAAGGAAAAGTCTATGGAGGAGTCTAAAGAAGCTGTCATAGAGATGAGGAATCAAGATCTTATTCTGATGAAGAATGAAGGAATACTATCTCAGAATTGTAATCAAATGAGTTTGATTAATGTTATTGATGGAAAAAAATACAGGAGAATGTTAATGTAGATGGTGAGACAAGAATAGCTCTTGAGGAATATAAAAAGCAAGAGATTGAAGGAAAACTTGAAGAAGAGACTATGTTAGCTGAAATCATAGTAAAGGATCATCAATTCACCATGATGATAGGCATAGTGGAAATAGCCATGGAATCTGTTGAGGGAGAAGGACATCTACTGAAAGATGTTAAGGAGGAAGAAGTCTATGCAAAATACTTATCAAAGGGAGAAAGAACACTAATAAAGGAATGTTTCACAGAGAATGAGAAATTTGTCGAAGCTGCTAGAAGTATGAAGAAGTATCTGTCAGAAGATAAAAATTCTGAAGTAAAGGAGGATGAAGAATGCCTCTTAAATGAGAGAAACAATGATTTATTGCAGCAGAAAGAACTTAATAATGCATGGATGTGTGAAGATTTGACAACATAGGAACAAGTTCTTGTGGAAGAAGGAGATGAAATTTAGTTTGAAGAGCTGACATGTGAAGCAACAGTTGAGAATGTTGAACCTTATGATTTCAAAAATAATAATTTGTGTATAAATGTAGGAAACATAAGTGATGATGAAATACTTATGAAGTGTCACAAAGAGATTGCATTGTTGGAATATTTGTTGAGAAATTCAGAGTATGAGAGTGTGATTGCAGAGGAAGAAGTTCATTTCAGTGAACAAGGGCAGAGAGAAACCATAGAAGCAGATGGTATGGAAGAGAGACTAGCTGACAGTCTCGTGAATTCTGTTGGGAATTCAAATCAGCATACTAATGTACTAACAAAGGAGAAAGAAACAGAGCAACAAACTAAATTGTTATCAAAGGAAGATAAGGCACAGAAGCGTTATGTTTTTGGTTTTAACAAGTGTGTTGTGAATGCAGGTTTAGTTGTAGATGCTGGAGGAGATTTGGCACAGGTCAGTAGCCAAATAAATATGAGAGAAGAAAATTCTGTGGAAGAATTCAATCCATGGAACAATGATGTTAACTTTTTGGAGAGAGTGCTGGACAATGATGATTCAATCATGAAAGAGGGTAAGGATGATAGGGAGGCAGCCAACATAGGAGTCACAACAAAAGTCAGCATAAGAGTCAACATAGAAGTCAGCATAGCAAGAATATGTGTTTATGCAGGCAAGAGGAAGGATCATATTCTAATCTGGTAGAAGGAAGGCACACAGAGGAGATGTGTAATAGAACTTGTAGATGCAAGAGACAGAGGGAGTCCATTCAAAGTACAGGTGGAATGGTGAAACAAAATCATGTTGAGATCTTGAAAGTGAGGTAATATGTTATGTTTTAAATTGAGAATGTGTTTTTTTTCACTAATGCACAAGTGACAGCAGACAAGCTGTGAGAGGAGAACCAGATGTGTTCTTGAAGATAGAGTAACGAAAACACTCTGAAGGAAAGTGGCAGTGAACCTGAAAAATCCAACAAGGGATTGGACAGAGAGGATAGCTGAAGTGTTCTCAAGAGAGAGTGAGAGATTGTAGAATCCTAGACGGAGCAAAGATGTTTCTCAAGAGGAGGTTCCAGACAGAGGATCGTGCTTACCAAAATATTGAGTGAGGAGAGCTTAGCGAGGTAAGATTGCAGCAAGGAGGACTAGATATTGTAGAGGCTTGTTGCAGATGAGTAAGGAGCTCATGAAGAAATAAGAGAAGAAGATGGCTACTGATAGTCATAGAAAAGGTTTAGAGAGAAGCCATAACAGAAGATATGAGAAGGAGAATGCCAAGGCAGATGGAAAGAGGATGAGTCAAGAGGAAATTGAAAAAGAGATTGTAGAGTTAAAAGAACAACTCGATGCATTAAGGAGGATACTTGAAGAAGACCAGAGACTAGGTTGGGTCTTGAGGAAGAAGCCAATGGAGTGGCATGAGATGCAGAGAAGGCTACAACAAAAGCAAGTAAAGTGGCTGAGGGGAAAACTCAAGGAACTTGAGCTGGAAATGGAAGAGTCCATTTGTGAACTAGAACAGGGAGAAATTCTGGGAGAAACTGAATATGAAGACTTGAAGACTGAAACTTCAAGTGAGGCCAAAAGGTCCAATGGTTTTAAATTTGAAAATTTGTGTATGTTTGTAGGTGAAACACGTGAAGGAAAATTTGCTGATATTGTCATAAAGGAGAAAGAAGACAAGCAAAATCTAAATTTTGTTTTGGAAGAAGATGAGATAGATAGGTCTCATATGCAGTTGGAGAAAGATATTAAGCAACCAAGTGAAGGGCTTGAAGAGATTGAAGAGGAGACCATCGAAGAATTTCTAATCATATGAAGAATTTAGAACAACAAGGAGATATGATGGTTGAAGCATCCAGTGAAACCACAAAGTCTTATATTTTTAAAACTGATAGTTTGTGTATAATGGCAAATATTGCAGGTGAAAAGCAGCCTTTCGAAGATATCTTCAGAGGAGATGAAGATATAGATAAAAGGTGACAAAGAAAACCTTTCAGAAGAGGAGGAACTTGACTGCATACAAAAGGAAAAGTCTATGGAGGAGTCTAAAGAAGCTGTCATAGAGATGAGGAATCAGGATCTTATTCTGATGAAGAATGAAGGAATACTATCTCAGAATTGTAATCAAATGAGTTTGATTAATGTTATTGATGGAAAAAAAATACAGGACAATGTTAATGTAGATGGTGAGACAAGAATAGCTCTTGAGGAAGATAAAAAGCAAGAGATTGAAGGAAAACTTGAAGAAGAGACTATGTTAGCTGAAATCATAGTAAAGGATCATCAATTCATCATGATGACAGGCATAGTGGAAATAGCCATGGAAGTTGTTGAGGGAGAAGGACATCTACTGAAAGATGTTAAGGAGGAAGAAGTCTATGCAAAATACTTATCAAAGGGAGAAAGAACACTAATAAAGGAATGTTTCACAGAGAATGAGAAATTTGTCGAAGCTGCTAGAAGTATGAAGAAGTATCTGTCAGAAGATAAAAATTCTGAAGTAAAGGAGGATGAAGAATGCCTCTTAAATGAGAGAAACAATGATTTATTGCAGCAGAAAGAACTTAATAATGCATGGATGTGTGAAGATTTGACAACATAGGAACAAGTTCTTGTGGAAGAAGGAGATGAAATTTAGTTTGAAGCGCTGATATGTGAAGCAACAGTTGAGAATGTTGAACCTTATGATTTCAAAACTAATAATTTGTGTATAAATGCAGGAAACATAAGTGATGATGAAATACTTATGAAGTGTCACAAAGAGATTGCATTGTTGGAATATTTGTTTGTTGAGAAAATCAGAGTATGAGAGTGTGATTGCAGAGAAAGAAGTTCATTTCAGTGAACAAGGGCTGAGAGAAACCATAAAAGCAGATGGTATGGAAGAGAGACTAGCTGACAAACTCGTGAATTCTATTGGGAATTCAAATCAGCATACTAATGTACTAACAAAGGAGAAAGAAACAGAGCAACAAACTAAATTGTTATCAAAGGAAGATAAGGCACAGAAGCGTTATGTTTTTGGTTTTAACAAGTGTGTTGTGAATGCAGGTTTAGTTGTAGATGCTGGAGGAGATTTGGCACAGGTCAGTAGCCAAATAAATATGAGAGAAGAAAATTCTGTGGAAGAATTCAATCCATGGAACAATGATGTTAACTTTTTGGAGAGAGTGCTGGACAATGATGATTCAATCATGAAAGAGGGTAAGGATGATAGGGAGGCAGCTAGCATAGGAGTCACAACAAAAGTCAGCATAAGAGTCAACATAGAAGTCAGCATAGCAAGAATAACATAACAAGAAGAAGAACAACAGATTGAAGAACTAGTGGACAACAACAACAACCTGAAGCAAAGAGAAAGAGGATGAAGTAAGAAGCAGAGTATGGACCAGTCCAAAGATGTACCGGAAACAGAGATTGAAGAAATGTGGCAGCTGATGATGAAGCAGTCCAAATGGAAGAAAATGGCAGCAACAGGAAGAAATATCAGTCAGAACTTGAACCTGATTGACAAAGAGAAGAAAATGGAGCAAAAGATAGCAAAAGTGTAGTAGCAGCAAAGGAAAAAGACATTTGGGCAGTTAAAAAACAAAGTATGGGATCCAGGAAGACAAGATCAGAAGAAAAATGATTAGGAGATCATGAATATTTTCTATTTTGGGAGTCTAATGCAGGAGCATTCACCCAAGAGAAAATCATTGTAAATAAGTAGACATAGGAGGTCATGTATCTTTAGAGAAGTAGTTTCCTAAAGTCTCAAGTTAATGTAGTATTTAGGCTTAAAGTAATTTAATTAGATAATTAGAGGAAGTTGTAAATGCTTTCAAATAAATGAGAACATGAGTGGTTAATAAAGATGAAGAGTTAAAAGTCAAATATAACTCTTTAAGTAGTTTCATGATTCTAGGAGCGAGAGAGAGTTTTTAGGCATTAAATGGAGAATAGAAGTGGACGTAGAGGATAGAGGATTTAGGAGTCAGTACAGGAGATTTAGGAGTCGAACCAGGAGTAGTTCAACGAACCTTCTTGGTATAAATGTAAGCCTACGGGCAGAGTGCAAGAAGGAGGCCACGAATAGTTGAGGATCAGGCCTGCATGAGAGACAGAGAGTCTCATTCTGTAATCATTGTGTATATTTATAAATACAAAGGTTAATTTTGACCCTGGATAAGTGTGTTTTGAGTGTTGAAATTGTTGTGAATTGGAATTCTGCAATAATTGTATGCAGGCAGAGTCGAGGTAAAACACAGAGAGGAGAACGATTCAAAAGAATTGTAAGGGATCATCAAGTCCAATTGAAGCATCAGAGTGGAGCTCTGGAGAGACAACGAAGTTGAGAGTTCGAGGAGTTAAGTTCAGAAGAGAAGTTGAGCAGTGGAAGCAGAAGACCTAGAACCTTTGAAGAAACCTAAACCACAAAGAGAAAATTAAAGAAATGGCAAAAAAAACACAAGTAAAGAGATGGGCGAGGAGTAAAATATAACTACACAGGAGCCATTAGATCTGTGAGATCAATGGTCCAGATGATGTCGCTGAAGAGTAAGGCGAAACATCGGATTGGTGGAGTTATTTACAAATTTTAAGTCCCGTAAGTGTAAAACCCAGTTTACACTAAAAACGAGTGCAAAACACAGTCACGTTTATATTCCAAGCTTGAAAATTTATATAAGTTGGTCTATACCCTTATTGCGTCTGGAAGGAATATCGAGTCGGCGAAAACCATTGGGACGAGGACTATAATGGGCCTTTGTGTTATAGACATATTTGGGCACTGCAACCCCAACCACATATGTCCATAAAACAAAGGGCTTCTAAGACCCTAAAACTTTTGTTTCATACCCTAAAGGAACAAGGTAAGATGATTACATCATTTCCTAGAAGTTCTCCCTGAAAAACTGCTTAGAACTGGTCAAAACTGGACCATACAGATAGTACAGTGCTAAGGGTGCGATGCATCTCACTTACTACATGAAAAAAGTGCGATGCATACTGGAAAGCCCTTTTGTAGGGTGCGATGAGCTAGAATAGACAAATGGCAGAGACAATTTGCTAAGTGGATGACCAAGGAATCTTCTAGAAACTTCTCATATGACACTTGCCTCTCAGAATTCGCCCAGGGATGAGTAAGAAATGAATGAAATCTCCAAGTGGAACCAAGAACTATCAGTGAAATGACACTAATAAAAATCCCAAAAGCTGACTCACCCACCTGCAAATATCTATATATGGATCCCTCATCCTAGAGATCCGAAGGCTGGAATTTTGTATTTTGTAAGGAAGTGTTGTTGGTTTCTCTGTGCAGCATTGTATTGTTGGGTGATCTAGCTTTTCATGAGGTGAAGAGGGCTTTCATGCTGGGAGGATGGCACTGGGTCAGACCAATGGGTTGTAATCCTCTCTTCTACTACTTCTATCAATAAAGCTATTTGAGTTTTCCTCCATATTCTTGTATATCTTATAATCTTTGTATTGATATATGCATTTGTATGGTTAATATACATCTGATCCTATATTTTTTATGGCTATAGATCTCTATGATTTGATGGTATTATGCTACTTTAACTCTGCAGGTCTTCTTTGAAGCGGGACAAGTAAGGAAGGAGTGTCAAAGCTCTGTCAAAGGAGGGAGGAAACAAGCAAGGAGCCAAGTGAAAGACTGAGGTTGGTCCTCTCTGACTCTCTCTCATCTATCTCTCATAAAGGAAAACATAAGTAACTTTAGTTTGTTTGTTTCTAAGATAGCTACCCGTCTTAGTGGGACTAGTAGCTCTGAATGGACACTAGTTTTCCTGATAACAAAATGGTGACTCCACTGGAGAACGAACCTAGAATCTCTGGTTTCGTAGACATAAAAACGCTTTGGAACCTAACGCACAACATCTAGAAGTCTAGGCTAGAGACATATTCCAACATCGTAAAGCTTGGTAACTATCATTTTCATCGTAGGTTGGGTGATTCCTCCTCTTTGATACAACAAGTGCCAATATGGACTTGTGCACCCATGTACTGTCTAGTATATATTGGGAGAGCACAATAGGCTATATCCTTTATTCTTAGGAAGCCGTGTCTGCCACCCTATTGATCACAATGCACTGAACACAGCATTCGGGAAGATTGACTGCCGTACCATAAAAAGTATTCTGCAGTTTTAAGATTGGTTTGGTAATCTCTCTGTCTAGATTCCTAGAGTAGTCACTTTCATTCCTTTTAGACTCCTTAAAAGAAAAGGTTCATCTAAGCTTCAGGCTCATTAAAAATCAAAGGCGACTAGAGTCATCTTTAGCTTTTTCTTGACTCTTTAAAATTGAAAAAGCAAGTTGTGTCAAAGTGTCATAAAATTTATTTTAATCGGAATAACATCACTATTCCCTCGTTGGTTTGAGGTTGAGAAAATGGAGTCCAGCAATCAAGGATTTCCCCTTGGGGGGAATCCTAGTCCCTTCTCCTCTTGGGGAGATGTCGGTGCACCTCATATGGCTACGTTGTCCCTTCCAGGACTTACAATTGGCCTGCCAGTATGGATTTTCTCGACCTCTGTCATTCAAAGCACCGTGATTCTTGAGCAATCGAATCAGCAACCAGATAATATTAGAGTTGCCCCCCAACCTTCTCCTTCGTATGTTTCTCCCTCTCCTTCTTATTCTTCACTTGGTTAAGCTAGTAACACTAAAAACCAAGTAATTGAGAAGAAGAATAAAGGGAAGGAGAAGAAGAAGAAGAAGCCAATGGCGAAAGGGGGCAACCACGCATCATCTGGTAAAAATCGACACACTGCACCATCCAAACCTAAATCTCCATGTGTCATTTGAAATGGGGACCACTATCATCGAGATTTTCCTTGCATCCCATGGATCTTAAGGGATTAGTCTCCTCACTTACACAATCCGGTGTCGTCAACCTCTGTCGATCATGTTGAGAGTACACCGTCAACTAGTGAAAACGAAGTCAATGGACAGAAAGGAAGATCTAAATTTCCTTGTAGACTATGTGAAGGTGATCATACCCTCCACCATTTTCCCTTCTTGGACAGAGCTAAAAGAGTCTTGGATAACCATCCTGCATCACCGCAGTGACTTCCTCCTAGATACAAGAAACTCTTGCTGAGTCCATCGCTAGTTGAAAATCTGACTGAAACACCTTTGTTGTCGGTCGAAGCACCTATCATTGAAGATAAACCCTCTGAGTCCACACTGGACCAAAGTCAACATGTCGAGACGGCAGTCGACCTAGTCTCATCTTCAGAAGGTCCACCCTTAGATGATCTAGTCACCAAAGAGAATGCGGACGACACCATTCAAATTATTTTTGTTAACACAGAATCTGATGAACATGGGGGCAATCTACCCATTCCTTTACCATAGGAAGGAAGTTCGTCAGATATTTACCCGGCCGTTTATTCGGTCCCTCCTCCAAGCAATCTAGTTGTTTCCTTCGATCGGAACCTACTAGGTAGACCCCGCCTACCATCTAACGTACCTTTCCGAATCATAGTACAAGCTTACAGAATGATCATGGTTGGTACTATCATAGATGAAGGGGCTTCTGTGAGTATCCTTTCCTCAACTACTTGTAAAGTTCTTGGTTCGACATCGCTTCTTCTTGAGATTCAAAATCTGACAGGCTTCAACAAAGGAATCAGTCGATCATTAGGGATCCTTCCAAATTTGCCTATAACTTTGAGAAGGAAAACCGTTCATCTAAACGTGATGGTAGTCCAAGGACCTTTAGATTACAATCTACTCCTTGGGCATGACTACATTTATAGCATGGGAGCTATTGTTTCCTTGCTCTTTCAAGTGATGTATTTTCAGCATGAAGGCAGAGTGGTCCACCTAGTTGACCAGCTTTCATTCCTTGGTTCAAACAGATCTATTAGTCAAATTCCATCCATAACTGGTCCTTTTATGCAAGGAATGTCTCATCAATCTCCAATCTGTCCACCTGACGAGCGGGAGTGATTCAGTGATTGTGACTAAAACCTTGGGGGCATGCACCTTGGTCTACTTCGGAAGGAAAACTTTAGGTATAGGGTAGGTTTCTGCGGAGGATATATGACTAGTCCGACACACCCTTCCATTTAGGAAAATGGGATTAGACTAGAATAAGATTCCCTCGTCAAAGTTATGTGAGTGGATGTGTTCCACCATTCACCTTTGTCTATTTCGATGGGTAGAGCCAAGGAAGTGTTTTGTCTACAAATGCGGATGAAGAAATCTTGCAAATGTGATAACTTTCATATGGTAACCTGGAAACTCTACTTTTCTTTATACCTGGGGGCATGCCAACCTTTTGCATGCAAGTGAAAACCGACCTTTTGTTTCCATAGTTTGTAGGCCCTCAACCCTTTAACCTTGTAGGTGAGTCGTTCCTAGCTTGCATAATAAAGGCTCCGGAGCAAAGTTTCGAATGGGGCAAGCTCCCTAAAAAATGAACCTATCGATGAGACATCCTTATTATATGACTGGCACGAGTAGTTTTACGTGAAGTTCAAGCTTGTTAAAAAATAAACCTAGCAATGAGCATATGTTCCACTAGAGTTTAAGCTCATTAAAAAATGAACCCACCTTTGGTAAACAACCATTGCGATCACATAATTATCAGCTTTTGAACCTTGGTCGTGTTCTTACCATCACCTCCACTCTTTTTTAGCCGATCATATGCCTCCATTTGATTGTTTACCCCTTTTGAGGAACAGTTGCGACAAGTGATTCTATTAGCCACCTTCTCTACACTACTATGATTGAAAAGTTCCAAACCTTACCTGGAACCAATTGCTATCCGAAAACATCACTCATTCCTCAGAAAACGAGTCTCCTTTAAGCTCTTTTCATCTGACTCGTAAAATATGAAAATATTGCCATGAAATTGGCCTCTCCAGCTCATTAAAGTGATTGGAAATGCCATCCCTCCTCTAGATTTTAATCTTTTTGGACCTGAGGGATCATTACACAAAAAGATCGAGCGCTTGTCTTGTTCGGCTCGTTAAAACTATCGAAAAAGTCATCCCTTTCATATTATTTTATACTTTTTCAGACTTAAGGGATTATACTACGAAAAAGGAATACTGGAGTTTCCTTTCTGTCTCTTTTCAAACTCTCTAAAATTGAAAATGAATGAGTTATCTTTGTCATTAAACTCGTTAAAAGAATAGTGACAAACTTATCCATGCAGACAAGAGCGAGTTTCACTGTCGCTAGGCTCGTTAAAACATAGCGACATTTTTGCTCGAAGGGAAAATTATAGAAAAAGAATATGTTATCCTCCTCAAGCTTGACAAAAAATAAAGAGATACTAGTCAGCAATGAGTAGGGAAAAATTGGGAAGAAAACTTGAAGAAACTTTATTGGTAGCAGGTCGCTCTTGAATATGACACTTTCACTCCATCACCATGATTGAGTCGGGTTGGGTTATTTCGTTCATCGGTCATATCACCATTGATCCTCTGTACCATCCATTTTTTGGGTTAACGCTACCAATCCATTTTAGTGTCGCCGATATGTTCAAGAGAAGTCACTCAGAGAATTCACCAACCCAGCTTATGTCTCATCTGCTGCAATACCTTCACGCTTCATTCTTTCATGACCACCACCCTGAACCTTGTATCATCAGATCGTTTTCACCTCTGCAAAATCATTTTTTCCGTTCTGTGTCGTGGATGTGGGATTCATTAAGGCCCTCCTACGACGGGTCACTTCTTGTCGACATCAGCTCATTATCCAAGAAGTCAACTTAGGAACAACCCTTTCAATACTTTGAAGCTTGCTTGCCTCAATGGCAAGTTTCTCACTTCCGGTGACATGTTTACATCAATGGCCTTCGACCGAAATATTTTGCGTGGTGTTTGACATCGACTCATGTATTCACAACATGTGAATTGTACTACAGTACCTTGAGGGTCATTATCATTATCGGTGATTCCTCTTGCACCTGTTAACAGCTTACATCATTGGCTGGTAATCAGGAGATGTCTTTCCATGTTCGATGTCAGAACATCTTTTCACATGGATCGAATTGTACTTTGGGCGAAGATTGAATGGGTTTTGAAGACCCCGATCTAGTTTCATCCATCTGGGCTACAATATATTCAGGAAAATAAAGACGTCAAATGAACATCATAGCTACACAGATAATCATCCGAGCTAAGGGATGATGGCTCTAACAGAATCATCAGTCTGCCACATAGACAGTTGTCTATCCTATATACATGAAAATGAATTTATAAAGTTGAGTATGGGAATGCTCGCCTCAGCTAGATCATGAATATATTATGAAGATAATGTATTGTATTTTATCTTATTACAGGTCACCTTCCATTTCGAAAAACCTCGAATCCTCATGATAAAGAATTTCACCCGACATCAGAACATTTACGACCTCATGCTTTAAGGGGCAACCGTTATAGGCATATTTGGGCACTATAATCCCAACCACATATGTCCATAAACCAAGGGCTTCTAAGACCCTAAAAGTGTTGTTTCATACCCTAAAGGAACAAGGTCAACTGATTACATCATTTCCTAAAAGTTCTCCCTGAAAAACTGCTTAGAACTGGTCAAAACTGGACCATACAGACTGGTCAGTGCTAAGGGTACGATGCATCTCACCTACTACATACAAAAAATGCGATGGATACTGGAAATCCCTTCTGTAGGGTGCGATGAGCGAGAATAGACAAATGGTAGAGACAGTTTGCTAAGTGGATGATCAAGGAATCTTCTAGAAACTTCTCATATGACACTTTCCTCTCAGAATTCGCCTAAGGATGAGTAAGAGATCAATGAGATCTACAAGTGGAACCAAGAAATATCAGTGAAATGACACTAATCAAAATCCCAGAAGCTGACTCACCCACCTGCAAATATCGATATATGGATCCCTCATCCTAGAGATCCAAAGGTTGGAATTTTGCATTTTGTAAGGAAGTGCTATTGCTTTCTCTGTGCAACATTGTATTGTTGGGTGATCTAGCTTTTCATGAAGTGAAGAGGGCTTTCATGCTGGGAGGATGGCGCTAGGTCAGACCAATGGGTTGTAATCCTCTCTTCTACTACTTCTATCAATAGAGCTATTTTAGTTTTCCTCCATATTCTTGTATATCTCTGAATCTTTGTACTGATATATGCATTTGTATGGTTAATATACATCTGATCCTATATTGTTTATGGTTATAGATCTCTATACTTTGATGGTATTATCCTGCTTTGACTCTACAGGTGTTCTTTGAAGCAGGACATGTAAGGAAGGAGTGGAAAAGCTCTGTCAAAGGAGGGAGGAAACAAGCAAGGAGCTAAGCGAAAGACTGAGGTTGGTCCTCTTTGCTTCTCTCTCATCTATCTCCCATAAAGGAAAACATAAGTAACTTTAGTTTGTTTGTTTCTAAGATAGCTACCCATCTTAGTGGGACTAGTAGCTCTGAATGGACACTAGTTTTCCTGATAACACTTTGTAATAGAGCGATTGAGATATTGCGATTAAGCGATAGCTGTCGGATCTGATGTCAGATCAACGGTCCAGATATGATCGGTCACCACATATCGGAGAAGGCGGAGATCAGAAGTTATAGTGGAAAGGCTTGAAGGAGGCGGACCGGACGATAATTATAGGTGCGACTTATAATAGTTGAAGTCCAAGCTTTGTATTCCGTGGGGTTTTTCCTTTGTTTTGTGTATGTTTCCTTTGGAAACGGAATAGTAAAGAATTAACTTGCTGATAACGTATTTTGATCGGGGTAAAGAGTATTTGGGCATGTGATAAGAGTGGACCCGAAGAGTTATTTAGTGCCCCTTATATGAATTGATGTCTGTTATGTTAATCACATATTGGAGGAGATGGAGTCTTGTGTTAAAGTGACCATGGGAATGGAAAGTTGTGATAACGATAAAGGTGATCCTCGTTAAATGTACCAAGACCGTTGTGGAGCATTGGAAAGGTATGTTTTTGACGAACAATTTAGTGACTTTTCAGTAACAATTGTAACCCTTTCTACATAATGAACTTAAAGAAATAAAGAATTTTTATAGAATGTGTGAGAATTAGTATGGAAAGCTTAATCACTGATAATTGTTATTTTTTCATGCAGGAAAGGGTGGAAACGAAGGGTTGCCATTCGAAAGGAAAATACAAAGAAGGAATAACTGCTGTCCCTTTAGGAGGGAACTGGATGCGAACAAGATCGAACAGATCAAAGCAAGATGACCCTGGAAAGAAAGAAGGATTATCAATTTGGCGGAACAGGGGAAGAAAAGTAAAGGATTAACGGCTTGGCGAATCCCTCAGGATCTTTGATCCTGAGGGATCGCTGTTTTGCTTATTTTTGCTACCTAGATACCTCCGTTGTTTCTCTTATAAGAAGGGACAGCAGTGTTAAGCAAAGGGACTCTTTGTTCATATATGTAACTGTGAATTTCGGATTCAACTTTGATCATCGACTCTCACTAAGACTTATTTTGCTGTACATTTGTTGATGCATTAATACAAAAGACCTGGTGTTTATTTTATCTCTACGTCTGGAGTAATCTAAGGCGGTGTACCGTTGGAAGCTAAGGGCCCGGCTCCGAAGGACACTTGCTTTTGTATCATTATAATTTGGTTTCTGTGTGGTTTGTTTATCTTTACAGTTTGGTAATCTGACGCGTTTTTCATATGCTATTCCATGCTCTGTTACAATTAATTCATTAATGGTTTCTTTCAAGAAGTGATTCTGGATTGTATGAGTGAATCTTTTCAGAGTCGATTGCATGCCAAATGTTCTTGTTACAGAGCCTTCATATTGAATATTGCTGTATTGGATTCATTTGAAATCTCAATTATTGGAATCCGGAAGTGATATTATTCTATTTGGGAACATAGTCATATTCTCTTTAATCATCAGATTGCTATAGTAAGTGTGTTGTGTATATATGATGATTGTTGTTCCATAATTCATTTGTGAATACTGTTCCATAAAGTATAATTCATTGAAGTTGCTTTCGAAAGAAGATTGCTATTTGGTTGCAGAATGTGAGTTTAATTCAATAGAACAAGCTTAGTCTGACTCGCGAGATTTAGTTTATTGGATTGCTGTTCCATTTATTGTTGTTCCATCTATTGCTGTTCCATTTCAGATTTGCTGTTCCATTTTCTGTTTGCCGTTCCATTTTACTTTCTGTCGTTCCATTTACTCGCATTTACTGTCTTGGTGTGAGAGAAGGTCTAAGGCTATAGTGAGCCTCAGCAAGTCGCTGCCTAGCTCCCAGACCTATGGTCCATGCTCTAATTTCTTTTCCATCAGTTTCTAGAGGGATGGGTTATCGCTTCCGTACCCTTGACTGATAAGCTGCTTTGTGTGATCTTATTCTTTTAAGCAATTTAGTTATAAGTTTAGCATCCGTTTACTCTTGTATTTCCTAGACACTGTACTACTAAGCATTACTCTGACGAATAGCCTCGGATTGAGTTACTCTTTGCAATAACAATGCGTTCCCGGATTGACTTATTAATGTGGCGTAACTAGAGGTGAAAGAGACCCTTGTTACAACGCTACATTTTGGCGCCGTTGCCGGGGAAAGAGTACATCCATTTGTCTTTTACAGAGTAGTGTACGAGTCTACTAGGGGAGAGTTGGATTTTAAAAACGGAAGGTAAGAACCTGCGTACGGAGCATGTAAAAGCCCTGCTCCATCATCCGCTTTCCTTGCAGAATTGTGGGTTGAATAGAATTTGGTAGTTTATAGAGTGCATGACTAAGCAGAAAAAGCCAGAAAAAATTATCAAACCTCCGTTCAAACCCGAAAAAGCCAAAGGGCCGGTGACCCTTGGCCGAACAACCTTCATAGACGAAATCTATAAGAAAACTGAATCTCAACCATCAGTAGGGTTTAGGAAAACCAATTCTAAACAACCTACTAGCTCCCTTCAGGCCGCAGGATCACCATCTGTAGCCTTCACTGAGGTGCATAGTCAGACTCATGAACAAGACTTTCAAGAAATTGAAAATTCTATTCCAGAACGACTGCAGGAAGGGAATCTAAGTAATCTTTGTGAAGGAGAAGGGGAAACAGGGGAAGTTGAGGAGCCAAGATCTCCTCCTAGGATAATTCATCCATTAAAAAGCCCAGATAAAGGAAGCGCTGTAAAAATCATTGTTGAAGGGATTCAATCTCCTCAAGCAACAGGGACTCTCGTTATTCCAGACAAAGGAAGTGCTACTAAAACAATCCCTGTTAAGGCCATTCCTTCTCTGCCTAAGAACACCCTCTTAGAGATCCCGGAAGGTTACTGGCACATATTTGATCCCATGGCACAGAATCAGCCAAACACTCAAACTTCTACATTACAATATCCTATAGTGGATTCCGCAGCAAATTCTCCTATGAAAGCAATTCCCCTTCAACACATTCCTACATTTCATGGACTTACATCAGAGGACCCTGATGCATTCTTATTTGAATTTGATGTATTATGCAGGGGATATGATTACACCACTGACCCCCAGAAATTAAAGTTGTTCCCCTCCACTTTGAAAGGAGCAGATTTAAGATGGTTTATGGGTTTAGGTGGTGGGGTTATAAATAACTGGGAGCAAATGAAAGAATCTTGGCTAAAGAAATATCAAGATTATTGTAGGTCTAGAGAACTGAAAGATGAAATATTTCAGATGACAGCTAGACCAAACGAAACACTAGAAGAATATGTAGAACGTTTTCAGTATAATTTGCAAAGATCTCCATATGCATCACTACCTCTGCCTGATAATGTGTTAAAAACAGCATTGATTAGAGGCATGAAGGAACAATGGATTGAAGCATTAAATATCATGGGAAAAGGGGATATTTATCAAGAAAATTTTGTTGACATCATTGATTTATGTATCAGGAGCTCGAGAGGTAGCACGAGGATAAAACCAATAGAATATGATCGGTTTGTCAGAGATAACAAAATATCAACAGAAGGAGTAACACGTGTAGAACTTGGGAATTTATTAGAAAATTTTAAAACTGATATCCTGGGGACATTGACTACACAACTTGATATTGTGCAGGCTAAACAGAAGCAGATAGAGGCAGAACAGAATTTGGCGATCTTCTACCCCCGATGTAGAAGAAAACATAGCCACAAGGAATGTCCGCTGGAAGCAGTTCAAACATGTGCTATCTGTACAAAAGATCACCTTACTGAAAGTTGCCCCTCACTTCCTGGATTGAAAGCAGTATATAAGGAAGCAGAAGAAGAGCCAGAATCAGCATACTTCATTAACCAGCGTCGCCAATGGCAACCAAGGCAATCAAGTATGTTTTTAGACCCAACTTCTTCTTTTCAGCCTCCACAGTATAACGCTCAGCAATATAGTATGTGGCAAAACCAATCTCAACCCCTATTCCCGAACTGGACATCACAACCATTTCCTTCTCCAAATCCATGGATGAATCAGCCAAGCCAATTTGGTTGGCCGAATTTTCCTTACGCCCCACCATATTGGTAGAATAGCTCATACCCTCCACAATGGACCCCCCCTACTTCACAAAGTTCACCCTGGTAGACAAATTGGCCAAGATCGACATATCAGCCAACAGGAACTATTCCGCTCCCTCAACCGACTCTGCCAGCTTTGCAACAAAATCCCCAGTCTAATCTGAGACCGCAACTCCCAGCCCAACCCAATCCTAATCCTAATAATAGGCCGGTCCAATCCCTCCAAATTATAGAATCAGCAGAAATCGGACCTGAACTGAGGGAGTGCAATGATATTCAGTTAATATCTGGGCGTATAATAGAAACAGAGGGAGATAAAACAGTTCACATTGAACATTAGTTACCAATAGAACAGCCGTTACAACAAGAGGGTGCAAATAAGGAGCAGACTCATCATCAAGCAAATACACCCTCTCCTCCCTTCCCAGAACGATTAGTCATACCACAACCTGTACAACATCCAGACTTTGACATTCTGGGAGAGCTACAAAACCTGTACATATGAATTCCTTTCCTCCAAGCCATTCAAGACATCCCTATATATGAAAAAACTATAAGAGAATTGTGCATAAAAAAACCAAGGAGGAATGTAACCACTAACCCAAGAGTCCAAGTAGTCGGTACTTTATCTGACCTGTTATCAGGAGCACCCATTAAATATGAAGATCCAGGAAATCCAATCGTAACTGTCCAAATCTATGGTTAGACCCTGACTAATGCTTTAGTTGATTTAGGAGCTGCAATTAATATTTTGACAACTTCTACTTGCCAAAAGCTCGGTATTACATCAATAGAACCCACTTCTACTTTGTTAGAATTGGCTGATCGATCTGTAGTTTGACCGGAAGGAACTCTATATGATGTTATGGTCTCTATAGATTCTTGGGAATACCCAACTGATTTCCTGGTAATTAATCCAAAAACCCGACTGGATGGACACCCGCTAATTTTAGGTAGACCTTGGCTTGCTACCGCCGATGCGTACATTGGTTGCCGGCAGGGGAATATGACCATAACCAGAGGACCAGATATTAAAAATCTAGTTCTATACCCTCCAGCACAGCCAAGTCTTACAATGATAAAAACTAACCAGCACCCTGTATCATACCTTACTGACAATATCAGATCACCATTGACTATACAGAAGGCCCTAGACTTTAAAGACCAAACAGAAGATGATGCCATCAATAATTTTGTTAGTCAAACTGAATCTAGACCTCATGCACAGTGTTTTATGATATAAGCTGCATTCGAGAACGAACTAGAAGAAGATCCCTTGAAATATACACATGACCAAACGATACCTGTGACTTCCGTTGCCAATAGTAAAGCAGTGGAAATTGAATTGGGAAAAACATTAAACATCAATGCCAACCTTACACTGGACCAAGAAATAAAACTCATCCACCTGTTACGGAAGCATCAAGAAGCATTTGCGTGGGATTACCCCGATATGAAAGGGATTGACCCCCAATTGTTCACCCACCATATTTATATAGAAAAAGATGCAAGACCTGTTCGTCAACCGCAAAGAAGACTCAACCCTCACCTAAAAGATGTTGTAAAAGCAGAACTTCAGAAACTTTTAGATGTTAATTTTATCTATCTTATTTATGAGAGTAAGTGGGTCTCTCCACTTGTGGTTTTACCCAAGAAGAATGGGAAATGGAGGATTTGTGTGTGGATTATAGAGAGTTAAACAAAGCCACACAAAAAGACCATTTTCCCCTCCCATTCATAGACCAAGTATTGGACACGTTAGCAGGAAAGAAATTCTTTTCTTTCCTGGATGGCTTCAGCGGATACAATCAGATTCAGATTGCCCCTGAAGACCAGGATAAAACTACCTTTACTTGTCCTTGGGGAACGTTCGCCTATAGAGTTATACCCTTTGGCCTATGTAATGCTCCTGCCACATTCCAAAGGGCCATTCTTAGCATCTTTGCAGATTTAATAAATGATGGGCTTGAAGTATACATGGATGACTTTACACCATACGGAGATGATTTTGATCAAGCTCTGGACACTTTAGAAAAAGTCCTACAGCATTGCATTGATACCAGGCTTTGTTTAAGCCACGAAAAATGTTATATGATGATGACTGAAGGGCTCATTCTAGGACATTTCGTCTCAGCAGCTGGAATTCAGGTAGATCCGACCAAAATTCAAATTCTGTTGCTTATTCCCACCCCCACTACTCAGACAGAGGTATGCAGCTTTCTTGAATTTTCTGGGTATTACAGACGATTTATAGAACATTATTCACACATTGCTGCACCTTTATATGCATTAACCGGTAATGTTGATTTCATGTGGACAGAAAAATGCGACCGCGCTTTCCAGGATTTAAAGAAGCTTGTATCAACAGCTCCAGTCCTTCGAGGACCAAATTGGAATTTACCATTCCAAATCTCATCTGATGCCTCAGAAACAGCAATCGGTGCAGTCCTTGGGCAGGAGGAGGATAAAAAACCATATGCTATTTATTATATCAGCAAAAATTTATCCCCTGCTGAATTAAATTACACTGTCACCGAAAAAGAATTCCTCGCTGTAATACATGCTGTCAATAAATTTAGACATTATATTACAGGCTATCCCGTTGTTTTATATACAGATCATTCTGCTATCAAATATTTAGCGAATAAGCCTATTACAAATGCTAGAATAACGAGATGGTTGATCTTATTGCAGGAGTTCGATATCACAATCAAAGATAGACCCGGCAAGGAAAACCCTGTAGCTGATTTTCTCTCACGAATACCAAAATCAATTGAGGCAGCAGCAGTGGAAGACCAATTTCCGGATGAGCACCTGTTTGCTATTGCTGTTCAAACACCTTGGTATGCTGATGTTGCCAACTACCTTGCAGTAGGTAAGCTACCAAAACACTTAACCCCTAATGAACGTAAGCAGATTGTTCAGAAGAGTACTCGGTTTTCGTGGATCGGGGGTTATTTGTTCCACATAGGGGCAGACATGCAAATTAGAAGGTGTATTTGAGAAGATGAAATTTTCGACATCTTAAAAGCTTGTGATAACGGACAATGTGGGGGAAAATTTGCCAAGAAACGAACAGCACATAAAGTATTGCAGACGGGATACTACTGGCCTACAATTTTTAAGGATTCGAAGAAATTTGTTCAAGCCTGTGACAGCTCCCAGCGAGCAGGACGAACTAGTGAAGCCGACGAAATGCCTCTGAGGCCACAATTAGTCATTGAACCATTTGAACGATGGGCTCTTGAATTCGTTGGACCCATCAACCCATCATCAAATCAGAGAACATATATTTTGGTAGCCACAGATATGTTACCAAATGGGTTGAGGCCGAAGCGTTGCCTAGAGCTACAGAAGATTCGGTAATACAGTTCCTGTTCCATTTGTTTGTACGATATGGCCTTCCTAGAGAAATAATCACAGATGGAGGACCACAATTTGTCGGAAACAAATTAGCTGCAACACTTAACAATTATCACGTCCAGCACAAAATTACTACCCCATATCACCCGCAGGCGAATGGGCAAGTAGAAAGTAGCAATAAGGTAATAGAATCAATTTTAACAAAGACCATTGCTTCACATAGGCGTGACTGGGCCACCCGACTACCTGAAGCACTCCGGGCCTATAGAACCACTTGGAGAAGCACCACTGGTTATTCACCCTATCAATTAGTGTTTGGGAAGCAACCTATTTTCCCCATAGAATTCGAAATCCAAACACTATGAACTGCACAGGAAGTTGGCCTAGATTTAAGTGAGGCACAAATCAATCGACTACAGCAGATTAATGAATTGGACGAAATAAGGCTCTCTGCATTACAAAACACAGCACTTATTCAGCAGCAGCGAGCTAAATGGCATGATGCACTTATCAAGAATAAAGTCTTTCATGAAGGAGACTCGGCTCTGTTATATGACTCTCGGTTTCAGGATTTCCCGGGGAAACTGCAGACTCGTTGGTTGGGGCCATACGAAATCTAGAAAGTACATGATAATGGGACCCTTACTCTCATCACAATCGATGGTTCTGGATATGCATTCAAGGTAAATGGCCACTGAGTTCGTCTCTATCGCAAGCCACTCACTCGGGAATCCTTCTGTGAGCAGCTACGTCGAGACACTGACATGGAAATTTTAGGAGAGGAAGTAAAATCTTCCTCACCTATAATTCAGTAAGGAACACATTTTTTTTGACTTGTACATAAGTTCTTGTATATACGTTTTCTTAATAATTCTTTGATCTTTCTTTCTTAAGATTGCTTTTACAGTCAGCGTGTTTTTGCTGTTCCTTTTTCAAAAGGAACAGCGTTTCTGGGTTTTTGCTGTTCCTTTTTCAAAAGGAACAGCAGCTGCTTGTTTTCGTGTTTTTGCTGTTCCTTCTCAAAAGGAACAACATTTCGTGTTTTTGCTGTTCCTTTCTCAAAAGGAACAACATTTTGTGTTTTTACTGTTCCTTTTTCAAAAGGAACAGCATTTTTGGGTTTTTGTTGTTCCTTTTCCAAAAGGAACAACAGCTGCTTGTTTTCGTGTTTTTGCTGTTCCTTTCTCAAAAGGAACATCATTTTGTGTTTTTGCTGTTCCTTTCTCAAAAGGAACAACATTTTGTGTTTTTGCTGTTCCTTTTCAAAAGGAACAACATTTTTGGGGTTTTGTTGTTCCTTTTCAAAAGGAACAGCAGTTGAGAGTTATTGCTGTTCCTTTTCCAAAAGGAACAGCAGTTGCTTGTTTTCATGTTTTTGCTGTTCCTTTTTCAAAAGGAACAACATTTCGTGTTTTTGCTGTTCCTTTTTCAAAAGGAACAACATTTTGTGTTTTTGCTGTTCCTTTTTCAAAAGGAACAACATTTCGTGTTTTTGCTGTTCCTTTTTCAAAAGGAACAACATTTCTGGGTTTTTGCTGTTCCTTTTCAAAAGGAACAACATTTCTGAGTCTTTGCTGTTCCTTTTCAAAAGGAACAGCAGTTGTGAGTTTTTGTTGTTCCTTTTCAAAAGGAACAACATTTGCGAGTTTTTGCTGTTCCTTTTCAAAAGGAACAACAGTTGAGAGTTTTTGCAGACAACACTCATGATCTTAGGCTGTTTCTTCTCAAAGAACGGCATCCCAACTATTTGTTTGTATGGATTCTTCTCTTTCAAAAGGAACACTATAGCCATATCTTTTCTCTCAGTGATGATTCATATTGAGGATGTTTTTCGCCCATGATCTCTCCAGTCTTTAAGATACAGCTATACACTTATGCAATGAACATCAATTACAACATGCCGAAGTCAACAGATCATAAAATCGCTATCTTTATAGAGCCTAGTATTGATAAGAGGACAAGAGGAGGGACATACTTACTTCTCATCTCCGTTGTCATTGACTTATTCCCATTGTCCTGGTTGGTTATCTTTATCATGGCGATCTCCTTAAAAAAAAATTTTCTTCTGATTATTACACAGGAATAAGAACAGAGGATTTATATCTTCCTGTTGGGATGATAAGACTTTTTCCACCATTCCGACTCTTAAGGAGTGCTGAACGACCCTTATGTGTAAATAAATAAGAAAAAGTGCTTTGCAAAGAAAAAATGATGATGAATATGGACTATTAATTGTCAAATGCAGGATAGGGGGTCTCATTAAGAGCCAGCCTACCATGATGATCAGGTTGGAAGCGAAGTGGCATTCCCAACATGGCCACCACACCAGGGATATGGTCCAAAAGGTACACTAAATAAACAGACCTTGGAACAGGGGGTCTCATCACGAGCCAGCCTGCCCACGTTTCGCACCTTCCTTGTGAATGGCATTATGGCTATCTGGTTACCAAGCCAGCATAATGGCCTGCGTTTTGACAAAATACTTTTTATACACATACAGGATCATGGTTCCAGGGGTGAAATAAACAACTCTTCCAGGGTTATAAACACCTATCGGCAGCAGAGCTCTGTTAATGGTATCGAAGTCATAATGGTTACACCAACAGGGATGATATTAATACCTCTTTGTCTCTTCTATCCTATGAATAATTCATATTTTATTTCCCGATGAACATATCGCACGAACACTCATTACTACCAATCATGGCAAGGGAACTGACAATGACCTCTAGGGATTTCGTACGATTGACAGACGTCCCATCCCCCGGCCTCGCATCATATTACGCAGGCTCTTATGTAAAACACGATCCACCTTTTTGCCTCGATTTCGGTATTTCGTTGTCCATCTAAAACATGGTGTAATTCTATATGCTGTTCCTTTATGACTGGTTACACGATGGCTGCTGCTCCTCTATTTGACGGCTGGGGCAGCCTATCGCATCGTGGAGGGGAAGGTAATCTCATTACTCCACGAGTTACGTGTCAGTACAGCATTCGGGATAGATAGTGTACGAAAGTATGGCATGGTTTAACGGTATGATAATTCTATTTTACGCAAAGTTGCCATCCACAATCCATTTTTGCTACATACTCTGTTTTTTTCCGCGACGATCACCTTCTCTGCATCCCAAAACAGCACAGGCAGTTGCTGTTCCATTGAGAATCCTTAGTAGAACCATGGGAGGAAAGGTAGTCCGAAGCGAACCTCAGGAATTGACAGCCTCTGCTGCTGCCCGGGAGATCCTGGAAAAGGCTGGATGGCTGAATTATTTCAGTCGCCTACAAGAATCAAATGAGACAGAGGCGTTGTAATTTCTGCAAAACTTGCAAGAGGACTACTCCATAGTAAGAGGAAGGCGGATAGCGGTCACTGACGATGTAATTGCAGAAGTCTCAGGCCTACTAGCCACTGGACCTGTATGGACGCTGAGGAAAGAAAGATTGCAGAAGATTATGGAGATTTTCCAGGATGAAGGCCAAAGCTTGACAGTGAAGGGGAAGGGAGTTCTGCCAGCAACGTTAGGAGAACCCTGGACCGAACTAGCAAGGATAGTACAGAGCTATATTACTTGCGAAGGAAGGAAGGACGTGGTAAGACCACGCCATCTTAAACTCTTAGCTATTTTGAAAGAAAAATGTTCTGTAAATATGCCTGCACATTTAAATTCACTATTTCATGATGCGGCCCGAAGCCTGAAAACGGCACAGCATGTAGAAGCAGTTGTTAGCCACCATGGATTGATTCGATTGATAGTGAGCCATAGTCTCACTCAACAGCAAAGCAGCTGGGAGGAGCTCGTTGCATTGATCGAGGGGAAATTGGCTGCACCACCCCCAAAACCTAAAACTTCCTCCAACACACTAGAACGATCAGAGCAACGCAGAGAAGTGGCAGTAGGAAAACGTGTCGCTGCAAAATGAAAGCATTCTTCAAGTACACCGGAGCGACCAGAAAACCGCAGAGAAGTGATAGCAGAAAAACCTGTTGCTTGTACACCTGAACAACCAGAGAAAGCAAGAAAATCAGTCCGGCTAGCTCGAATACGAGGGAGGCTGGAAAAGATTCGAGAAAGCACCAGCCAACCAATTGAGATTATAGACGAACCTCCAGAACCAGAAGGAATACCTTCCGAAGAAAATGCTGGACAATCTAGGGGCGAAGCTGAGCAAGCCGGAGGAGGAGGTGAGGAGAGAGAAGTGCACTCCAAAACAGAAACAGAAGCTGAACACTCCAAGGCAGTCACTGAACAGGACAATCGGGAGGAGGACGTAGCACAGCCAGAAAGCAGCCCGCTGCGAGACCCTGTGGGTGAAGAAGAATTGGCCGCAATCCTAGCCAGTTTGGGGGAATATGGCCAACCCTCCAGCCCTGCAGGTCCTCCCGATGAACCTCCAGAGGAAGACATACCTGAGGGTTCACATGCAGAAAAGGAAGGAGAAGAAAACCCGCCCGTTCATGAGGAAGAAATAAGGGACACCAACCGGGAACAATCTGTTCCCGAGGCACCAGAAGAAATTCTAGATAGAGTAGGAGCATATTTAAGGGCCAGTAGCAAACTCTCTGCTGAAGCAAGGGAAATCAAGAAATTAAGGACTAAATAGCAGAGGCTGCTGAACACGAGAGCCCAGCTCCGACAGCAAATTCGGATTTTGAAAGCCAGTCTAAGGATACAAAGGACCACAAGGAAAAGAAAGAGGACCACTGCAGCAAAATCTCGCAGAACAAGAAGACGAGGAACTTACAGTTGCACTGTTGGTAAAAACCCGATTGGGAGACTTGCTGCTGTTCCAAATGACATTGAGGAACAAACTGCTGTTCCAATTGTCACATAAGAACAGACTGCTGTTCCAAATGACGCTGAGGAACAAACTGCTGTTCCAATTGTCACTGAGGGACAGACTGCTGTTCCAATTGACAATGAGGAACAGACTGCTGTTCCAATTGATAATGAAGAACAGACTGCCGTTCCATTTGGGGCAGAGGGACAGGATGATGTTCCATTAACAGAGGAACCACATCAACCTTTCATTCATGTTAAGAAAGAAAAGGAGAATAAGGAGATCCAAACAGAGGCACCGCCCTCAGGGGTGATCCGGGTTCTGAACTCCAAACAGCATAACAAAAAGGTTCAGGTAAAACTCCCGGCCTCTACGGTCCTATGGAAAAAGGATCCAAAAACAAGAACCTTGCACAAGATGATGAAGCAAGCTCAGCAAGGAGCTGAACAGTTGAAGGAACAAACAGTCCCCCGGGAGAAATATGAAGAGTTGCAACAACAACTTCGAGATATTAGTCAGTCCGA
The DNA here is from genome assembly GCA_031772625.1 of Pinus tabuliformis. Classification (NCBI taxonomy): domain Eukaryota; kingdom Viridiplantae; phylum Streptophyta; class Pinopsida; order Pinales; family Pinaceae; genus Pinus; species Pinus tabuliformis. Next base: position 743,639,366 of record CM062807.1, on the reverse strand, counting down.
GAGCCAGGCCTTCGAAGGCTGGCAAAAAGAGCAAGAAAAGGTTGCAAAGGTAACTCGTCGATTAGATATTGTTGTTAGGCAGATGGACACTGTGTGTTCTTTGTATAATGACGTTCTGGCCTGTAGGGCCCCTGCTAAAAACTATGCTTTATTTTTGCTTGAACGATATTTACGATTAAAGATAAAAGCTGTCAGGGCAGGTGCCCCTATACAAATCAATACTGTTAATGATTTCATAGATTGTTGCAAGCATTACGGAGTTAAGGTTCAAAGGTTACTATGTGAATTTTACTTGGATAACCTCATGCTAGACCAGGAAACTGATTTAATTCCTGGCCCTTTTGTTGGGGACATCCAATTGCAAGCCTTCATTTCCTTCGGGGTTAATCAGCTAAAATGGCTCAGGGCTTATAACACTTTTCAGAGACAGGAAAATAGCCTAGACTTGTGGGTAAGAGCCGAGCCTAGAGACCCAGTACTGTTATGGAGAGCACATAGGAACCTTATGAGATCCCCGGGTGTTATGGAGACACTAGGACCCATGCACGAGGACCTAATCCGACAAAATCTGGAATATTTTCTGACCATTAAAGACCTTGCCATCGATGTTGCAAAATTTCGATACCAGACTTCGAACCCAAACATCCAGCTCAGGGAACCATTCAGATATGAAAATTTTGAGCTAGCTGCCAGCCGATTGAACCTTTATGGCGAGCGTATTTTGCAAGCAGGGCCATCCTGGTTAGGGTATCGATTTCGTAGTCCAATTATTTGGCACCCTGCAACAGGATATCAGGCCTTGTATGAAATGCCTGAAGGTCAAACAAATCAGTTCTCTGATGATCTAGTTGCTCATCATGGCTGTAGGCCTCCACACGAGGTTCCCTCTCCAGCCTACTCTCTTACCGCCTTGCATGTCAACTATAATGTTTTCATGAGGGCATGAAACAGGGTAAGCAGGGGGGTGTGTGGAGCACTAGAAAGGTATGTTTTTGACGAACAATTTAGTGACTTTTCAGTAACAATTGTAACCCTTTCTGCATAATGAACTTAAAGAAATAAAGAATTTTATAGAATGTGTGAGAATTAGTATGGAAAGCTTAATCGCTGATAATTGTTATTTTTTCATGCAGGAAAGGGTGGAAACGAAGGGCTGCCATTCGAAAGGAAAAGACAAAGAAGGAATAACGGCTGTCCCTTTAGGAGGGAACCAGATGCGAACAAGATCGAACAGATCGAAGCAAGATGACCCTGGAAAGAAAGAAGGATTATCAATTCGGCGAAACAGGGGAAGAAAAGTAAAGGATTAACGGCTTGGCGAATCCCTCAGGATCTTTGATCCTGAGGGATCGCTGTTTTGCTTATTTTTGCTACCTAGATACCTCTGTCGTTTCTCTTATAAGAAGGGACATCAGTGTTAAGCAAAGGGACTCTTTGTTCATATATGTAACTGTGAATTTCGGATTCAACTTTGATCATCGACTCTCACTAAGACTTATTTCGCTGTACATTTGTTGATGCATTAATACAAAAGACCTGGTGTTTATTTTATCTCTGCGTCTGGAGTAATCTAAGGCGGTGTACCGTTGGAAGCTAAGGGCCCGGCTCCGAAGGACACTTGCTTTTGTATCATTATAATTTGGTTTTTGTGTGGTTTGTTTATCTTTACAGTTTGGTAATCTGAAGCGTTTTTCATATGCTATTCCATGCTCTGTTACAATTAATTCATTAATGGTTTCTTTCAAGAAGTGATTCTGGATTGTATGAGTGAATCTTTTCAGAGTCGATTGCATGCCAACTGTTCCTGTTACAGAGCCTTCATATTGAATATTGCTGTATTAGATTCATTTGAAATCTCAATTATTGGAATCCGGAAGTGATATTATTCTATTTGGGAACATAGTCATATTCTCTTTAATCATCAGATTGCTATAGTAAGTGTGTTGTGTATATATGTTTTATGATTGCTGTTCCATAATTCATTTGTGAATACTGTTCCATAAAGTATAATTCATTGAAGTTGCTTTCGAAAGAAGATTGCTATTTGGTTGCAGAATGTGAGTTTAATTCAATAGAGCAAGCTTAGTCTGACTCGCGAGATTTAGTTTATTGGATTGCTGTTCCATTTATTGCTGTTCCATTTATTGCTGTTCCATTTCAGATTTGCTGTTCCATTTTCTGTTTGCTGTTCCATTTTACTTTCTGCCGTTCCATTTACTTGCATTTACTGTCTTGGTGTGAGAGAAGGTCTAAGGCTGTAGTGAGCCTCAGCAAGTCGCTGCCTAGCTCCCAGACCTATGGTCCATGCTCTAATTTCCTTTCCATCAGTTTCTAGAGGGATGGGTTATCGCTTCCGTACCCTTGACTGATAAGCTGCTTTGTGTGATCTTATTCTTTTAAGCAATTTAGTCATAAGTTTAGCATCCGTTTACTCTTGTATTTCCTAGACACTGTACTACTAAGCATTACTCTGACGAATAGCCTCGGATTGAGTTACTCTTTGCAATAACAACGCGTTCCCGGATTGACTTATTAATGTGGCGTAACTAGAGGTGAAAGAGACCCTTGTTACAGCTCTACCAAAAGCAGAAAAAGTATGGTTAGCATGTATTTTCCTTTGTAAATGAGTTTTATAAGGAATAGCACCGAATGAAGGTTTTTACATGTTAATATATGTAACCAATGGTTAGTAAGAGAGACGTATATATATATATATATATATATATATATATATATATATATATATATATATATATAACGTCCCTCTTACTAACCATATATATATATATATATATATATATGATTTAGGGGTTAGAGAAGGCTTAATGAGAGGGTTTTAATTCCCGATAGAAGGATTAAGAAGGATGAGTCTAATAGAGTCATAAACAAAGGCTTGAGGGTCATTTAAAAGTATCGATAGGAGGTTTTGGCAGGGTGATTGAGTTCTGATACAAAGGAACTGATAAATGAGGGCCTTAACCATGTATGATTTGATGTTTTGACTCCTTTGTGGGTCAAACACCTGGGACAATTGTGTTTATGCATTTTTATGCATACTGTGGGTATAAGTGGGGGTAACCCTAAGTCAATCATGAGTTGTAGACATGATTCTACATGAAAAGGAGGTAGTTATTGAAGAACAAGTAAGCTATTAAAGGAATTGACAATGAGCTTAGATGACAAGAATGACCTTTCATCTTTGAATTTTGTCAAGAGGCTTATATTTAGGACTTAAACCATGAATCCTTCTAGAAACATGAGATTCACTGGTCATAATCAAGTTATCATGATTGACATGATTCTTGATATGCCTCTCTATGGCTTCTCTTCTCTTGCAACTCAATATCTTGAGCTATAATGGCCTAAGCATACTCTAATTCTACTAGAGTATGTGCATTTTCAAGGATGAAATTTAATAATGAGTGCAAAATATTCCTCTAAATATTCAATTGGATTGGAAGATTTGGTTGATTAGGAGATCGAATGGTCATATATCTAGAAATAATAATTGTAATGCAACCCCACCTAATTCCCACTAGAACATAGGTTTGAAGGAGGTGGTTACTATACTAACCCAAAATCTAAGGTAGCGTTATGGAAATGGGGTCTAAAACTTTTGATCTTTTTCAACTTCCTTTAAACATCATATGGATTATTTCATCGCGTTTCTCTCGTCAAGACAATTCTGACAATATAAATTTTATCTCGATCCAACCTCTGGATTGAAATTTATACCCATTTAAAGTTTAGAGCCACATCATTAATCTTCCATCTGACGTCCATGTGGTTGTCCCAGGCAACCTCCTCACCACCACTTGGCATGAGTGCAATAACTATCAGCGTGTTCATGATCTAGGGTCATAACATATAATATGTGTGTGTGTGTGTGTGTGTGATTTTGTGTACGTTTAAGCCGTCGACCAACTCATACTCCCTCTCTGATGTAAGTGCATAGTACCACTACCGCCACATCACCTTAGAGATAATCCTATCTTGAAGGAAAATACCTTAGAAAAAAATATGCCTCACCAAGTTCTTAAACTACTGAGGTTCGAGGTTCTGAGCTGTCGTCACGTCACCCCAAAGGAAACTCACCCCGGAAAAAACTCCATATCTGAGGAGACTCCCCCTCAGAGAAAACCAATCTTGGTGAAAACTCCATCTCGGAGGAAACTATCCCTTAGAGAAAACCAATCTTGGTGAAAACTCCATCTCGGAGGAAAAAATCCAAGAAGAAACTCCGAGAGACTTTGATCTAGCTCTCTGAGACTAAGATCTTGTAGACAAATGATGGAAGGAGTGTTTGTTAAGAGATGGGAATGCTCTTTGTTCTCAATGTTGGCACTTCAAGGCAGATAGACATAATTATAAGTACTGTAGGTGATGAGAACCATTTCCATGTCAGGAAAAACTCTTGACATTATTCCTTGGCTAAAACCATATCGAAAGATCGACACAAGAGGTGATATTGTAACTTATGAGTAGGAGCTTAAACACCGAGGGCTATTAGCAATGGGGATTTCTCCTGTTACAAGTTATAATCCACCATCAAAGAGACTTACCTCATGGATCGACTACAATCGTTTTGCCAAAAATTGAGCCTACTCCAGGGCTCGACTCATCACCCTTAAGGTTGTTATATGGCCCATTTGGATCTATCTCTCCTGAGATTAGAAAAATAGTGGGACATGAATTAATAGCCAGTTCTGTAAACAATACTATGAATAGAATATGGATTTTCCCTTTCATAATTAATAAGGCCCATCGAACAAATAGAAGCTCATAAAAATTCAGTGTGTAGGCCTCATAGGCTAATAATAATAGGCGTAAATCAAGACCATCTTAACTCAGAGATCTCTTAGTCTCTTGGGTTAATCATAAACATATAATAAACTCTTGTAAGAAACAACAAACCATATAATGCTAAAAAATTCCTACAAAAAATTAACTTTCGACGGGAAAACTAAAAACCTCATGCCCTATTCAATTCGCAGGATTAAACGACACATGTGAGCATTATATTAATATCACTACATACTTATAGCCAACACAACAATTATGTAGAAATTGCAACCACTCAAGATTTCACACTAAAAAACAAGAGGCACATTCTCTCTAGCTTCCTGCAACAATCTATTAGCTTCTCTAGTTCTCTTTCACTCCCCTTTGGAATATTCTGATTGCGTTGGTGCCTCCACTCTAGCTCCTATTTACTCCATTGCATGTGGCTGCTACACAACCTCCTGAAGCTCATCATGAGGCTCCTCCTTTAGAGCTAGACGATCTTACTCCGGTGGGATATTGAGCTATTATTCTAGAGAGCATCTCATAGCCTTTTCCTCATTGAACTTGACATCTCTCCTGAAAATGGTCATCATTAGTGAAGGTAAATACACCTGGTAATTGTGTTGAGTTTCATTATATCCTACAAAAAGTCCCAACTCTGGTGTAGGATTAAGTTTCTTCCTCGAATCCTTGGAGACATGAAAATAAACTGAAGCTCCAAAAATTCTAAAATGAGACACATTAGGCTTTCTCCTAGAGAAGTCTTCCTCCGGCATGATCATGGCAAGTATCCTATGAGGACTACGGTTCTGCAAGTAGACTATTGTGTTGCATGCTTCTACCCATAGATGTAATGGTAGCCCCTGATCATGCAACATGGCCCTTTCTTCTCCCACTATGCTCATGTTCTTCCTCTCAACTAACCCATTCTGCTGTGTGTTATGCTAGGTGCTATCAGTTCTCTTTGAATACCTTATTTGGCACAAAAATATTTAAAGGCATGTAAAAATAATTCACCTCCATTATCGCTCTTGACATCCTTCACTTTCTTCCCAGTCTCCTTCTCAACCAATGCCTTGAATTCAACAGATTTTGAGAAAACTTCATCCTTCTTCAACATGAAGAAGATCCAAAATTTTTCTAGAGAAATCATCAATAAAAATAACATAATACTTATGTTTTTTTGTGGAGGTTGTAGAAAAGGGTCCACAAACATCAAAGTCGACTCACTCCAAGATTACATCTACTCTCCTTTCTCTGCCATGGAATGTTGATTTGACATATTTCTCTAATGTGCAACCCTTGAATACATCCTACTGGTCAAGGGAGCCTTTAGGGAGACCAGTGGTAATTTGTTGCATGAATTTTAAGGCACCATGGTGTATATGACCTAATCTCATGTGCCAGATGTTTTAAACATATCGACTCTACACTTTTTTAGCATTACTGCTCAATGTAATGCAATCTCCCACCTAAAGTTTGTATAGGTTCTTCACCCAAACCCTGATCTGCTTCACTTGTCTAGTAGCTATGTGTCTTAAAAAAAGATTTCCCTTTACTAAAAATAACATCATAGCAACGATCCTCCAATACTCCTACAAAGATCAGGTTCTTCTTTAGCCTAGGTACAAACATAGCATCTTTGAGGTGGAGAGTAGAGGCATTCTTCCTCTCAAAGGTGTGAGTACCAATTCCTATAGCACTTTACCTCCCATCATCCCCCATTGCGACATGCATCTGGAGATCCTTCTCCTCCAGGCTACTAAAAAACTCCTTGCACCATGTCATATGGAATGAGGCATCGAAATTAAGGTATCATACACTCCACATAACAATGATGGCCATGCATGCTCTTAGGGTAAAGTCTAATTCGAATTGTGAAGCCAGAGATTCACCTACTGCTTCTCTTGAAGGATTCTTGTTAGACTTCTCGTGCAGAAATTTTGTTGCATAATTCCATTATTCATGGTAGTGGAAGCATTTTGTCTTGCTCAAGTATTTCCTCTTGCCATTATTTTGGCTGGATTTAGGTTTTCTCTAGGTCTTCTTTCCTTTTCCCTTCTTCCCTTTCCAACAAATGCAAAATTCCCATCATCCTTCGCTTTGGATGACATTCCATCTCTGTTATTTTTCCTCAACTCTTCTTGAACCAATTCAAACCACAATCTTTCCTAATTCGGTAATTTTTCCCTTCCATTCAAAGAGTCCTAATAGCTATCCCAAGATTTTGGAAGGCCTAGAAGAGCTAGGCTCACCAGGTCATCTTTTGTAACATTCACCCCAACCCCTCCAAGCTCATCTTGAACTTGTGTAAACTAGAGAGATATTATGGAATAGTATCATTCTTCTCCATTCTTAGGTTTCGAAGTTTGTCTTTCAGGGCCAATTTCCAGAATGGTCACTATTATGTTTTAATAGCTTAGTCAGTTTCTTCCACATAGAAAATGATGTCTCTTTTCCATGGAGATTTGAGACCACATGGTCTCTCACACCTTCTAAAATAATTATCCTAGCCTTTGCAACATCCTTCTTCCATTGGGCTAATTGTTGTGTGTCCGACTATGGAGGTTTTGCAATATCAGTTTTAGCTTATTCTAGCACATCATTATCATCAAGTGCTACTTCCATTCAATCCTTCCATGAACTAGTAGAAAATGAGAAATTAGTGACTAGGTAACTAAAAACATTAGTCACCACAACTTTTCCAAGTGAAATACTACAAAAAATGAGCAATCTTAAGTGATTGAACTAGAAACAACTATCATAAATCACTAATTTAGTTGCGAGTTAAAATATGTGACTAGCTAATAAGTAATACAACTAAAAATGACTAACATGAATGACTAATTTAGTCTAAGAACAAAAATACAACTAACTAACAAGTACTACAATAATATGAATCAGTTTTTTATGTTAGTCATCTTAATTGTGTCAAGCAATCTAAACTTATTAGTGATAGGGGATTGAAAGGTTATTAAAGACTGGTTGAAAGGTTATCTTCCTTAAACACTTCTTCATCCTCACATGGTGTATAGGTGAGCCAACTTTGCATTATTTATCTCTAATAATTTGTAATTTTAAAAATATATTTTTAATAAAAAAATTATTTTATGTATTTTTTAAAAATCTAATCATTGAATCTAATTGGATCTATTTCCAACTTGAAATTAATTTGAAGAAAATTTTTAATTTTTAAGACTATAATATCAAATAAAAACTACTTTAATTTCATATTAACCAACCTAGATCTGTCTTAACCTTGGATCTATCAAGCGCCGAGAGGGATCCAATCTGTCAAGGTGAAAACTTTTTTTTCTAGTGCAAAACTTGAGGAAAGGTTTGAACCTCGATATATTGGATCCCTCTCAGAACTTTATAGTTATAGGGTTAATGATATAATACTATATAATATCTATATTTTTATTTGTGTCTCTTTGTTATTCCCTCTCTCTATCTCACCCCACAAACATACACACACTCTTTCCCACTCTCTTCCCCTTCTTTGTCTATCTCTCTCTTCCCATTCTCTCCCTCTCTATCTATATCCTTCTCTCTATTCCCTCGCACTCTCCTCTCTTCATTACTCTCTCTCCATGAATTCCTTGTCACCCCCGCTCTCCCTTCACCTTTATCCCTATATGTTTTTCTTGTTCCCTCCCTTTCATGCCCCCTCCAATTCCATCTCTCTCTCCTCATCTCTATCTTCCTTCCTATCTATCCCTTATCTCCCACCTCCCTCTATCTCTCCCCCCCATATCACTCTCCCTCTCTCTCTCTCTATCTCTTCTATCCAACTCTATCACTATCTCCCCCCTACCTATCCTTATCCATATCTATGTCTCTATATCTCTCCCTTCCCCTTCTCTCCCTATCCCTATCCTCTCCTCTTCTTTCTCTTCCATCCTCTCCTCTCTCCCTCACTCTCTCGCCATCTCTCCCTTCTCACTCGTCTCTCTCTTCACCTCTATCTCTCTATGTCTTTGTTCTTTCCTCCCTCTCTCTCCCACTCCAACTCCAACTCCATCTCTCTCTTTCTCTCTCCTCTCTCTTCCTTTCTCTCACTCTCTCTCTCCCACCTCACACTCTCCCCCCCCCATCACTCTCTCTTTCTCTCTTTCTCCACCCTCCAACTTTTTCACTATATCCTTCTCTCTCTCTGCCCCCTCTCCAACTCTCTCTTAAATTTGATCACATTGTATTGTGTCTAAGAAATTATCTAAATAAAAAAAGTTAATTGGTTATAAAATTTTAAACCTATATTTTCAATCAATCATGTCAAATAAAATAAACTAATGAAAAACTTTAAAAAATCATGCAATATATTTAATCTATTATAATTAGTCAATTTTGTTGCTCTCATCCCTTCGATCCTTAGCTAAGATGGATCTATGCTGGTTCTTTATATATATATATATATATATCTTTATATATATATATATATATATATATATATATATATATATATATATATATATATATATATATATATGGATCTATGTCGGTTCTTTATATATCTAATTAGTCAATTTGCTTGCTCTCATCCCTTCGATCCTTAGCTAAGATGGATCTATGCCAGTTCTATATATATATAGAACTGACATAGATCCATCTTAGCTTAATTTTATTAAAACCTTAATTTAATTTCTATGGGAATATTTTTAGTAGCCATGAGGATAGAGGGTTTAGATATGTCTCAAATTGTAACATTTTCCCTTTTAGGTTCAATTACAAAAATGTTGTAAAATTAAATTAAAATAAAATATTTCTACTATGAAATAAGTTATGGTTTTTTGGCATGTGGTATTGATAAGCCATGGTATTGGACCATGGTATTGTAATAAATCGGATTTACAAGTTAATATCCATGTAAAGTGAGGGTGAATATCCATGGTTAACAATCTTGTCATTTTGTTATAAAATATTTTGATTGTGAAATAATTTATGTTTTTTGGGCATGTGGTATTGACCCATGGTATTGTAACAAAGACTATTTTTTACAAGTTAATAATATCTACCATAATGAGGGCTGAATATCCACGGTTAAGAATCTTGTCATATTGTTATAAAATATTTTGGTTGTGAAATAAGTTATGGTTTTTGGACTTGTAGTATTGTTAAGCCATGGTATTGTAATAAAGCCTATTCACAAGTTAACAAAAAAATCAAAATATAACAAATTTAATTTTATTATTTTTATTAATTTAACTTTTTATTATTAATTGAAGCCATATTTAAATGTTTACACTCATCCCAATATCATTTTTAACTTCTTCTTCTTATTTTTAATTTAGTGTCTTACGCAAAGATAACAAATTATTATTAAAAATAAATCATTTAACCCGATTGCAATTTATATATTTTATTTTATATTGTAAATATTTCTTTTATTTTTTCCACTGTAAATATTTATTTTCCTTTTCATTTCTAGTTTGTGTTCAAATAAAATATTCACAAATTACAACATCACATTGTAGCACTACATTTTTCTCTTTCTTGTTGATATTTGCGTGGAAATTCCAGAAGAAGGAAGACCATCAACGTGATCTATGAATTTCATGGGATTCGAACGATTAGATGGAGGAAGGGCAAGGTCATTGGGCATGGAGATTTTGGTCATTTGTACATGGGTATGAATTTGGACTCTGGAGAGTTCTTCGTTTTTACTAAAGATGATTTTTGTTCTTATGGGTAAACAATTTCGAGGGTTTATATGATCAAAGCATAAATTTCATCTAGAGTTGATGGTTTAATGATTATGATAATGAAGATCTTGATTGCGGCCAATAATTCATCAAAAGACAATGGACAAGTAAGCATTTTCAAATCAGTTTGCTCCTCCCTAACTTTTCTAGGGTCAGAATGCATGAATTTTTTTCTTTTCACTTTTTTTTTAGTGGTTTATTTTTTGTGTAATGGAATCTACCATGCCCAAATTCAAAGGTCTCGAGTGATGCAAGAAAATTTCCTAGTAGGACCTTCCTCAAACTTTGTTACATGAAACTAAAATTTCTTGTAATCATGAACATAAAATCTGTTTTGTTTCATCCTTAGATTCTGATCTTAATGCCTACAGTTTTAAACAATGTTACTATATTTTAAGTAGAATATACTTAGATCCATTAAACCTTACAACTCTCCAAATCTTAAGTTAATTTCTGCTAAAAAGAAGGAACCTGAATGGCTTTTTCAATTTAGACTCAATGCTTACAAACAATGACTAAAAATGGAAGAACCCAAATGGTCTGACAACTTTTACCCACCCATAAATTACCAAGTCCTTTTTTATTATTATGAACCTAATTAGAGAGAGTAGGAGAAGAAGAGGAGCTTGGATGAGGTGGACCTTGACCTGCTTAATAGTTTTCAAAAGTTGGGCATGCCCTTGACTAGAAGAAGAGATTGACCAACGTTGTTGTAGATATTGTTTTTGACAGTGTTTTCATTGCTACCATGCTTAGGTAGACTCTATATGCAGTTGAGGTTATCTTTTGTTTGTTATAAGAGGTAATTCGAGAGTATCTTGATCTAGTTAGGAAGTAGCTTGGTAGGGTGTTCCTCCTGCTGATAACTATTATTCTACATTGTATTTTTTATAGTGATAACTCCTTCTATTAAATCCCTAAGCACACTTTGTCACCCATGGAAATATCCACTTATTTTAGGATGAATGAGATGGAGACAAGGTAGTTTGAGAGGACTCTTATTGTTGTAGATGAGAGGAGTTCTACGAGGTGAGAGGAGTTATGTGACATATACTGAAGGATGCACTGCACCATTTTATGACACCAATCATCTCCATGCCATAGTAGTGGATCCCTATTGCACTGAGGGAGAAATGATAAATTATTCCACTGTAAAGAATTGGTATGTTGGAGACGAGCAATTCAGACATGGGATTTATAATTTTGTTACGAAAAGAGGTCTATGCGATGGAGAAAAATCAAGGATTTTGTAGACCTGAGTAGAGACTGGTTCAACAATCACCTAGAAATACTCAAGCATTGTTTTGAAAGGCGATGATGCAATTGGAGAGTTCTATTCTATTTCCTTAAAAAATAACTATCAATAGGGGGGACAAAGATGATCCATATCAGGAAGAATTGCAGGAGTAGTATTGTTTCTAAAATTATATCTATAGACAAGTCAAGGAACTTCTATAGAGGATTAGTGTAGGTGCAACCAAATTCTCATAATGAAAGGAATTTTTCATAGTGTGATTCGATGATCATCGGTGACCAGGCAATTACTAATACTTATCGTTACATTCAAGTACAATTTGAGTTGCATTCTAAAGTCTCTAATTTCATTTATTCATAGTCCTTTGTGTGTCCTTGTCTCTCTTAATTTTATTGTGGTAAGATTGGAATGGGTTAAAAAATAAAGCATATAATTGAGTAAAATAGACACCTACATGTCACTACATGCCATTGTGCATACTCTCTATTTTTGATACAATTAGAAGTGAGCAATATGATGTGTGCACAACTAAAAATCCTAGTAGGCATGATGAATCCAGTCTTAGCATGGAAATCGAAACCAAAAATCATAAAATATCAATAAATTTGTGACACGAAGTAAAAAACACAATAAAGATTATATGAAAACATTGTTTATTGAGTGCAAGATAATACTAATATTTCATAATTTTCAGATAAGATCGTCAGTGCAAATATTTACTATAATATTCCAACTCTGAAAATTGGTTGGCCCAACTCCATTTTTAGCCTATTTAAAGTAAATAGTTGCACTGACCATCTTTTTTTTTTTTTTTTTTTTCCGAAGGTGGCAAAACCTATCAAACTCAGGTGTCAAACCAACAGTGAGGACAACCATCTCTGGCTGCTATCCGCGAATGTCGATTTGACTCATCACCGTTATCAAGGAAAACCACGCCACCTGTAATAACCCGCTGGTGGTCCGTAAGGGAGCAGGCTTTCACTCCTGCCAGATGCCTCTGGGTCTTGGGCCGTTAACCTGTTTCCTTACGTCCGAGGAAGACGAGCTCTTAGCCAAGCAGAAGCAGTTTTACGGCATACTCCAGGCCGGCACTGACCATCTTATATTCAAGTCAATAACATTATAGTAAATTATGAAATATGAAAATAATGAAATATATTTACTATAATATTCCAACTCCATTTTTTTTTATACTTTTCAACATTTTAAAGATTTGGCTATTTTAGTGTGATTATGAAATTAAATAGTTGATATTGTTTAAGACATCTTCTATTTGAAATATTTTGAATTCTTAAGTGGGATCTTGGGTAGGTTTTTGTTACTACCATATATCATGTTTTAAGTAGATGGTGTTTTATAATTCACCCAAGGGACTTTAGGAGAAACCTTGAATTGCATGCTTGCTTCCATTATACATCTAATATTTGCAGCATTTTCCACGTGAAGAACCCAATAGCCCATGTTGAACATGAAGAAAGTACCTCAAAAATTAGGGAATATCATTTATTCTATTTCCAAAGGGGGATAAATCCAGAGAAGGCAACGACAACTATCATAAATGGATTTTATTGGGTTGTATTTAATGAAATCCCACTAGAATTTTCTACTAAAGTAAATCAATTGATGAATTTGAAGCTTGAAGGTAGTGTGGAATAGGTGTTGCAAGGTATCTCTATAACACTATATATATATCTACATATATATATATATATATATATATATATACATATATACACACACATGATTCTAATTCAATGAGACAGTGTCGCAATAAAACTATTGTCCAGTGACGGGTGCTAGATGTAGATTTCTCATGTCCTGCAGGTAAATCATATCATTATATTTCTATTAAATCTTGGAATGTGTTGAAAGTTTGTCTTAGATAAAGAAATATGTATGTACTCTTGAATTTGTCTATGTTTTAATAAGATCAAGAATAATGTTTTCATTGAAAATAATTGGGATCTACCATGTAAGTTTACTTTACTACATGAAATTCTTGATTTGTTAGATCCCAACTAGTTCGGGTTGAAATTATTTTTGTTGTAATGAGATTAAGAATAAAGTTGTCATTTTAATCACTGAAATATACCATGTAATATCTATTCACTACATGAAATTGTTTATTTGTTAGAGCCCAACTTATTAGGATAATGAAGAGTCCTCTTTCATGACAATATTTATGAATGCTCTATTCTTGCTCAAAGAATTACATATTACGGAAAGGTGGAAAATAAATGAGATGCAAATGAATGGTTTCTTCTTTAAAATGTGTGGAGGGAGTATAAAATCATTTTCAGTCGCGTTCAAATATTCTGTAGCACCCACTAAAGTGCTTCATTTTCCTCCTAGTTAATTCCATTTCTACTATCTCAATGCTTCTAGAAGTCCTTCTCCAAAGTGATCTTTTGACTATCTTGGAGGGAAACTGATTACTTGATTGGAACCCATGGATCAAAATTTGATTAGGAGCAAGGGATGAGAAAGCTTCATATTCTTCAATATATTCCGCAAGTTTAAATACTATCGAATGATTTCCTTTCTGTTTACTTGATACAACAATCACTTGAGAATTTGCTAGGATTTTGAGACCTTTTTCAATGAATTTTTTCTTCTTCTGAAAGTTATGTTCTTAATTAAAGAAATTAAAGAAAAGGTGAAAATGATGCAATGGAAGAATTTTCCATTTTAGTGCCTAATAATTCCTTTCTAATGTGAAGGGCTTGGTATTTTCTTGACTCAATATTAGTCACATTTGACTTCCTAGCATTTCTTTTAATTTCATTTTTGTTATGTTTATATTGTTATCCTTGAAGTTTGTGATCTATTGTGTGTGTAATAGGAAGTATTAACTACTAAGAACTCTTAAAGGTGATATTTATGGATAACTGACTTTAAATGTTCCTACTTGACACTTTAGTATTACATGATCATGTAAAGAAATTTTTAATCAATATTAAAGGGAAGATGATTAATGTGCAATGTTTCTTGGCTTGTCATATAATTTCTACATTTTCGCCCTCAATAATATATTTGAGACTACTTTTTGGTTGTTACTTGTGGAGCTTCCCTTTGGCTTAGAAAATCATTGAGGATAAATGTCCATTGCATTGGCATTGGACATCATCAAAGAGGAATTCACGAAAAATAGTAGAGGACATGGGAGCAATTGGTACAATGAACGTACAACTACTAGAGAAACACCATGGCACCATAATTTCTTGTGTATTTAGATTCACTCGAAATTAACTAGTCACAAAAAGTACCTCCTTTTTTTTTTTTTTCGAATATTTGCATGTATACAGAAATACTAAAAATGCAATTTTAGGCTAATTATTGAAACTAATAATTATTTGATAGTCATAATTTATAATTAAATAGTATAATATGATTAATATTATAGGACACAACTATAGGGTCTAACTGCGAGGGGAATTGTGACAATATATGTACACTTCTCATTGTATTAGACAATCATCTCTCATAGTGTGATATCCATCCAACAAAATGTACTCCCAAAGGCCATTGTGGGATTGAAATTTTTTCTTTCAATGGACAAGTGGTGATATATTTTCGTAGGTCTTAGTGTTCTACTTACCTAAGGTTTTGACACTACTCTTATCTAGCACCTTCATTCAACCAAGTGAGGTACTCATCTTGTAAAGTTGAATCATTTTGTCTCCACAATCCAATATGATGTTGGATCAATCTCATGATCCTAAAAACATAGGTCATAATAGTGACGAAATTTTACTGTGGGCAAAAGAATATCCAAATTTAAGGGACATGACTCTTTTACAACAAGAAATAGGGATATTTTTTACATTGAATTTTTTTTTTCCATTTTTTTTTCACAAGTTATCTATTGCCTGATATTTTTAACATGTAACTTAGTTGGTATGATTGTGCCTAAGGTTTTTTTGAAGGTTGAATACTAAGTTCCTAAGGTGTTATTTTCTATGATGATGATTTATTTTCTTTGTTTATACATGTCATTTAACCGCATAGTAGCCACTATCAAATGTTGAGGTATATGTTGTATAAATCTTTTATAGTCTAATTTATTTTATATTCAAGTATTCATCGTATATCATGTATTATACTCTGCATTGTATCTTCTTTCATTTTTAGGAGAGAAACTCAATATTGATGTTAAGAAGTAACAATTAAAGAAAGAGGCGACCAATAACACTGGAGCGACAAATGCAAAATGAGAGAGAGAAGGGAATCTCTCTAGTGATACCCTTAGAGCCAATATCTTGCATAAAACACACTCATAGATACTAATGGTCAAGCCTTCAGAGTTGATGAATTCACTTGCAATGCTTTGACAACACAGTGATAATATTTTTGAAATGATGAAACAATATTTCATGTGTAAATTGTATTCCAACTGATATTAAGTTGGAAACTCATATTGTAATACTTGATATTTTATATAATAAAATTTATATGGTTGATTTTTATTTTATTTTATTTGCACTTGATATTGTTTAGTCTTGTAACTAACATATGTAACTTTGTGTTATCATATTAGATAAACATGCACATTGTATGGATTTTTTTAAAAATTTAGTCGCAAAATCATACTAACTAATTTATGTTGATTAATAATGAACACACAAAATAAATCTAAAATTACTAAATTAATAGTTTATATTAATTAATGATGAGCACAAATAAAATGAATATATGACTAAATTAGTCGTTTATAATGATTATGAATGAAATTAAATGAAATGAATAGAAAGTACTACATTAGTCGTTTATATAATGAATATAAAAATATCAAAACAAGATAAATGACTATTGCAAATGAATTAAAATGATGACTAAATTTTGCATATATACGACTATTAAAAGCTAATTTATAGTATCTTATAACATGACTAAAATTTAGTCATATTTCTTTGGTCATTAATTGGTTTTAAATGATGACTAAAATTTGCATATATATGACTAGTAGTAGCTAATTTACAGTATCTTATAACACGACCAACATTTTGGTCATATTTCTTTGGTTATTAATTGGTTTTCTCGAGGGTTCATATAGGAATATATTTTGTTATATATTTAATCATTAATTGTGACAATTAATGACTAAAACAATGAAAAATTAATGACTAAATATACAGCTAGATGGTAAAATTGAGGAAACCAATTAATGACTAAGCTAAAAATGACTAAAAGCCGGTCACGTTATAAGATAATGTAAATTAGCTACTATTGGTCATCGAATGAAAAATGGTCGTTTATATGCAAATTTTAATTGTTTTTTAGTAACTGATTAGTCTTTTTGTACTAGTGAGGATATGAAATTTGAGCTACCCTCCAGGGCATAGTCCAATCGCAGTATGTTGAAAGACATTCTCCTGATCCTGACTCTAGGGCATAGTCCAATCTCAGTATGTTGAAAGACATTCTCCTGATCCTGAAAAACTACTACACTAAAGCTACAAATTTAAAATTCTTGAGAGACAAGTTCGAAATACTAGTTCTAATGTGATTTCAGAGCTCTGATACTGTGTATAAATATGAAATAAATTGCAACTGCTCAGGATTTCACACTAAAAGACAAGATACATGATTATACTCTATTGATCTGTGGAATGGAAATCACAATTTAGAACAACATGCATAGACATGCAACACGAAAAACCATAAATAAATAGTGATTTATAGGGGATCCCAATTGGGAAAAAACCCTCAAGCCTCTTTGCATTAATTAGTTGAATAGAGAAACTATTACAATTGCTTTCTCTAGCTCAGAGCACAACCTGCAAATGAATAATTGTTCTCTTTGATAAATGACAAACTCTATCCAACACGACCAATTATTTTCTCCTCTAGCTTACTATTTCCTTGTGAAATTCTTGAGGAAATTAGCCCCTAAAAGATAAGAATTTCCTCCTATTTTATTGCACAATTCACAAGGATTGATCTCCTGACCTATGCAATGCCTGTACACCCAAAACTAGTCTACAATTGATGTTACACTGACTTGTCATCTCCACTTCAACCAAGGAATTAAAATTCCTTGCATGCATTAGTTATTTTGGGATGATTGATGAGTTAACTGACAAATATCTGAGTTATACTACTATCCCACTGCACAACTAACCTTCAATTGATTCTATGAATAGTTAGAGATCAGTTAACTGAATACTACTAAAAATAACTGAAATAGATTGCTAAAATTTAGCAATCACACATGCATAAATGAACTCCAAGCCCTCTGTTGAGTCCCTATAATACTAGTGATTACCCCATTACTATTGTAGTTATAACCCTTATTTATATTGTTGTGCCCCTATTACCCCCATATTGTTATTTCTGTGCCCCATAGAATCCCTCTATTGTTATTTTTGTGGCTTTATATTATTATTGTTAGGTCGGCTGGATTACATTGTGACTCCTTAGACTCCTATATATAGAAAGGAGGTTTTGTCATTTGTATCATCCAAGAATTGTTCATTTATGTAATGTAAAGGAGGTTGCCCCCTCGAAGAGGCTGAATTCTAAGGCGTGGATCTCTCTTTTCTATCTTTTTCTGAGCTGGTTTCATAACATTTGGTATCAGAGCTTTGGATTCTAGGGTTTCGCTGCTCCAAATAGGTCATCGTGGCATTTTCGCTATAACTTTTGTTCTGTAACGTTTCAGAAGTTGCAAAAAAACCCATTTGAGAAGAATTGGCGCTGAACTTTGGGTCCTAATTTCAGAGCTTTTAGCGCGATATTTTCGGAGATATGATCTGAGGAATTTTGCCTTTTTGCAGACTCCTGAATTACATTCAAAACAGGTGACCTGGGGAAAATCGTCATAACTCTCTCTCTAAGGATCGGATTGAAATTTCATAAAAAGGTACAGAAAGAGGACAAACTGTAGTTTCTTGTGGGTGAGTTTCAGATTCAAAGGTTGAAAAAGTGACTCGTGGCACGTCGTACAAGTTCGCTCTACTGAACCAGTCTAAAAGAAAGTCACTGTGGGAGATTTCACATAACTCTTCCTTGGAGAATCCAATTTGGCTCAGACTTGTGGCATTGGAAAGAGGACACAGAAGGCTACTACAGATAGCAATTTCAGAACTGGATGATCCGAAATTACAGAGATACATCAGATTCAATATCAGGCTTCTATAAAGTGAAAAAAAGGTGTGTAGTTTTTTTTTAAATTTTTGTGTAAGCTTGGTTTAACGGAATTCAAAGGGCATAGTAAAGCATTATTATCGGTAACTGATGCCCCGAGGAAAGAAAATGCAAACACCTAGTAAGGAACCTGAAAGCTCTAGCATGACTCATGAAGAAGAGGAAGAAATGCTACATGATATATCAAAATTACAAGAACAAGTGCAACAAATGTCACGCTCACAAAAGCTAACAGAAGCTAAGATAAGTGGCGTGGAATCTAAGATAAATGGCGTGGAATCTAAGGTAAATGGCGTGGAATCTAAGATAAAGGGCATGGAAGCTAAGATGGATGGCATGGAAGCTAAGATGGATGGCATGGAAGCTAAGGTGAATGGCATGGACGCTAAAATTGATGGCATGGATGATAAGATGGATGAATTGAAGAAGTTGCTACAAGAAAGGGTCACTAATGGTGAAAAGGTAGTAAAGGAAACTCATGATGAGAACAAAAGAAATGTTAATCATGATTCCATAGACTCTAATGTTGGATCGAAGACTCACCATGTTCCAAAAATCGATATGAGGAAGTTTGATGGCAAGGATCCCGCCACATGGATATTACAGATGGAGCAATTCTTCGATCTCAATAATGTGCAAAACCACAAAAGGTACGTATGGCAACTTTATATTTCGAACCAAATCAGTTTGTATGGTATCAATGGCTTTGTTCTCGTAAACAATTTATCACTTGGGCAATTTTTACGGAAGAATTGATAGCACATTATGAGGATACAAAAAGCAACACTTTTTTTAGCCAATTGATAAGTCTCAAACAAAAGGGTTCAATAATGGAGCACATTGAGGAGTTCCAAAAATTGAACATAAGGGTAAAAGATATTCCAGAGGAGCATAGGATTGATGTGTTCATAGGGTCTTTAAAGGATAATATCCAACATGATGTGCGCCTTTGGGAACCTGATTCATTAGAGAAGGCATTCAGGTTAGCAAGAAAAATGGAAAGCAAAATTATGGCAACTAGGAAGCATACCGTTCACAACTATAAAGACGGAAGTGTTGTTGCCCATAGTCTTCCACAACCTACAAGGTTGACACCACAACAATTGGAAGAAAAAAGAGCAAAAGGGCTTTGTTACAATTGTGATAGCAAATACACAAAAGGTCATAAGTGTGCTGAGAAGAAATTATTCTACATAGATTGTGAAGAGGAAGAAGAAAAGGAGCAAGAAAGGTCAAAAGAAGAGGATATATTCCAGGAACAAAGCCTAGATGAAGAACAAATAAATCCGACCATATCTTGTAATGCATTGGCGGGAATTACCACTCCTCAAACCATCAAGATAGAAGGACAAATCAAGAAAAAAAAGGTAATAGTGTTGATTGATTCAGGAAGCACCCACAATTTTATTCATTGTAGGGTAGCAAAAGAATTGAATTGCTTCCTATATCCAGCACCAGAGTGTCAAGTGATGATTGCAAATGGAGGAACAATAAATTGCTCTGGAAAGTGCCATAATATCAAGCTATCCATGGGAGAATATGTATTGACTAGCCCAATGCTTTCCATTCCAATGGGAGGTGCTGATGTTGTACTAGGAGTCCAATGGCTACAATCCTTGGGTACAATAGCTTTTAATTTTCAAGAACTTTTCATCAAATTTTCTTCGGAAGGAAAGGAAGTTGAATTAAGGGGTATTGCAGGGAAACCAGGAAAGATAATCAGCTCTAATGGTATGACAAAGCTTCTAAAAAAGGAGCAAAGAGGTGTAATTGCACAATTATGTTCGCTAGATGTTTCCACATTGGAATCATCTATTTCTCCAGATCTCCAAAAAGTCTTGGACAATCATTCCAAGGTATTTGAGACTCCCAAAGGTCTCCCACCTATGCGTGATCATGATCATGCTATTCATCTGATTCCAGGAAGTGTTCCTCCAAACATCAGGCCGTACAGATATCCCTATGTCCAAAAAAGTGAAATTGAACGTATGGTTGCAGAAATGCTAGAGGCTGGTATAATTCAACCGAGTCAAAGTTCTTTCTCAGCTCCAGTAGTATTGGTGCACAAGAAGGATGGATCATGGCGCATGTGTCCAGATTATAGGGAGCTCAACAAGCTCACTATTAAAGATAAGTTCCCCATTCCTGTTATTGATGAATTACTGGATGAATTGCATGGATCAATTTACTTCACCAAGTTGGATCTTCGTTCGGGATATCATCAAATCAGAATGAAGATTGAAGACATTCCAAAAACGGCATTTAGAACTCATGAGGGTCATTATGAATTTTTGGTCATGCCTTTTGGCCTTACCAATGCACCTTCAACATTTCAAGGTTTGATGAATTCAATTTTCAAACCATTCCTTAGAAAATTTGTGTTAGTATTTTTTGATGATATACTAATCTACAGCAAGTCTTGGAAGGATCATGTTGAACATGTTGACAGGGTGCTACAACTATTGGAGGAGAAACAATTATATGCAAAAAGATCCAAATGTTTCTTTGGAGTCCAGGAGGTGGAATATTTGGGTCATATTGTATCTCATGAAGGAGTTAAGGTAGACCCTAGCAAAATTAAAGCCATTAAGGAATGGAAAATCCCCACATCCATAAAGCATCTGCGAGGATTTCTTGGGTTGACAGGGTATTATCGCAAGTTTGTTAAGAATTATGGGAGAATAGCAGCACCTCTAACAACATTATTGAAGAAAGATTCATTTTCATGGACTCCGGAAGCAACAAAGGCCTTTGAACATCTTAAAGAGGCAATGTGCCAAGCACCGGTCTTAGCTACACCGGACTTCACAAAAACCTTTATTGTGGAATGTGATGCTTCAGGAAATGGAATTGGTGTTGTTCTAATGCAAGATGAAAGACCCATTGCTTTTGAAAGTCGTCCAATCAAGGGAAAGTTTTTAAGCAAAGCTATTTATGAGAAGGAAATGTTGGCAATACTCCATGCACTTAAGAAATGGCGACCCTACCTAATGGGAAGACACTTCAAGGTAAAAACGGATCATGATAGCCTTAAATACTTTTTAGAACAAAGATTATCCTCTGAAGAGCAACAAAAGTGGGTCACAAAGATGTTGGGTTATGACTTTGAAATCATCTACAAAAAAGGGAAGCAAAATGTGGTGGCAGATGCACTCTCAAGAAAGGATGAGGATGTGGAAGCATTGTTGTGTGCCATTTCTATTATCCAACCAGATTGGATAAACGAAGCAAGGGAGGAATGGAAGAATGACGAAGAAGTGTGGGCACTTATTCGAAAGCTACAACAAGATTCCAGTACTTCTGATACATTTAGCTGGAAAAATGATTCGTTATGGTACAAAGATCGCTTATACCTCTGTAAGAATTCCCAGCTAAAACAAAAGATTCTTATGGAATTGCACACTTCTCCCTTAGGAGGGCACTCAGGATTTTTAAAAACTTACCACAGGGTTAAGAAGGAATTTTTTTGGGATGGCCTTAAATCAGATATTCAAAAGTTTGTGGCGGAATGTTTGGTTTGCCAGCAAAATAAAGTTGAAACAATTAAGACACCGGGTCTATTACAACCTTTATCCATTCCAAGCCAACGTTGGGAGGAGGTTTCAATGGATTTTATCACAGGTTTACCCAAGTCTGAGGGAAAGAGTGTCATCATGGTGGTAGTTGACAGACTTACCAAGTATGCACACTTTTGTGCATTATCACATCCATTTAAAGCCAGTACAGTTTCTACTGCATTTATGGAAACAGTTCAAAAGCTACATGGAAACCCAAAGATTATTGTAAGTGACAGAGATCCCATTTTCACTGGAAATTTTTGGACAGAATTATTTTCTTGTCTTGGTACTCAGTTAGCTCATAGCTCATCTTATCATCCTCAATCTGATGGGCAAACTGAGATAGTAAACAAATGTTTGGAAGGATATCTTCGTTGCTTTGTATCTGATAAACAGACACAATGGGTCAAATGGTTGCCTCTGGCTGAATGGTGGTATAACACTTCCTTCCATACAGCAACAAAAATGACCCCATTTATGGCACTTTATGGGTATCAACCACCATCCATCACATCATATTTAAGAGAAAATTCTAAGGTTCAGGCAGTGGAACATCACATCGAACATCAACAACAAGTCCTCCAACTCTTAAAGGATAACCTCGTGTTGGCACAAAATAGAATGAAACAACAGGCAGATCAACATCGCAGTGAAAGAAGTTTTGATGTAGGTGATTGGGTATTCCTACGGCTACAACCATATAAGCAAATGTCCCTAAAGCAAGCTAAGAAGGATAATAAATTATCACCAAAGTATTATGGTCCATACAAGGTGTTGCAAAAGATTGGTACTATGGCATACAAATTGGAGCTTCCTGCAGCTTCTCGATTGCACCCAGTTTTCCATGTTTCATGTTTAAAGAAGGTTATAGGTGACAAGCTCCAATTCAAACAATATTGCCAGAACTTGATGAGGAAGGAAAAATTATATTGGAACCAGAAGCAGTCACAGAAACAAGAACTCGACAGCTACGAAATCGATCAATTTCAGAGTATCTTATCAAGTGGAAGAACTTATCCGCTGAAGATTCCACATGGGAGGATGAGAATTTTATGCAGAAGTATCCAGAACTACTCAAGCGTTGAGGACAACACTTTTTTGAAGGAGAGGGGCATGTTGGGTCCCTATAATACTAGTGATTACCCCATTACCATTGTAGTTATAACCCTTATTTATATTGTTGTGCCCCTATTACCCCCATATTGTTATTTCTGTGCCCCATAGAATCCCTCTATTGTTATTTTTGTGGCTTTATATTATTATTGTTAGGTCGGCTGGATTACATGGTGACTCCTTAGACTCCTATATATAGAAAGGAGGTTTTGTCATTTGTATCATCCAAGAATTGTTCATTTATGTAATGTAAAGGAGGTTGCCCCCTCGAAGAGGCTGAATTCTAAGTCGTGGATCTCTCTTTTCTATCTTTTTGTGAGCTGGTTTCATAACACCCTCTAACTCAAATTTACTGAGATAAATAAGTGAAAAGAGCCATGTCACACTAGTTAAATGCCTCCTAGTTGTCCTGTTGATGTGGAAATTTTATTTATTCAATTTGACTAAGGCTAAAGTCAAATTGAGCCTTTCTTGCCACATTTTTTTAATAAATTATGCAATTAATAGATGCAAGAACTAACACTTCTCAATCATTTTCATTAAATTATCCTATTTTTAATAGCATAGGAAATATATTAATCATAAGCACAACATAAGGTGACACTTATCTTATTCAAGCTCTAGCAACCGAGAGTGGGACTCTAACTCTCCACCCAACCATCGAAAAGCTACAACCACTATTACTTGTAGCTTTCACCCTTGAGACAGATTCCAAAGCTTGAGGTGGAGTGATTTCAAAGGAATTTTAACCAACAAAATAGTTGAAACAGGATGTCACCAGGTCACACTACCTTCATCCACCAACTACACAAATTATTATTCAACCATTTCAGGCATATCACACTCGAGACAAGATTTCACAAAGCAGAGAACTTAGCTCACTTACAGGAGAAGGGAGTCCACAATCATGGAATGTTCATTAGTGGATAAACTACTGATAGGTGGAAGTAATCACCTCTACAGTTGGTTCATCAGTGAGATAAACATTAGAGCTTCAACCTCAATGGAAACTCCTGGTGGTTCATTACTCTCACATGCACTTGAGTGATTATTCCCCAATACAGTAGGTTATTCATTCCCAAGATTCTAGTGGTTTCTTGATTCAGGTGGATATTGGTGGCCAGCCATCTATTCCACCTAGACCTCTAGTCAGTTTCATTTGTTTCCTTGTTTATTTGATCATTACTATTTTTAGTAGTTTTTCTGGTCCTGAACTTCTGGAGCAGTTTTGACCCCCTAAACGACATTTTTTTGAGGTCTGCAATAGGCCCCAAGCACTATTGCAAATCCTGTAGTAGTTAGAGAGACCTTTCCAATAAGGTATTGTACGTGCCTAACAAAGATAATATGACTAGATTACGACCCTGAGAATTGGCTGCCCAACTAACCCCATCGGGACCCAAAAACTCTTAGCCTTCCATCTCCTGGAGTTAGGGTTTTGGTTGTTTAAGGTTTTCCCTTCTTGTTCAATAATAAATAGGCCCTTCAGCCTCATTGTAACATAGTTCAGAGGTATGTAGTCGCAACATCTCTTCTAAGAGATAAGTTACCATCACCCAAGCTAGTTTATTGCCATTTTGTTTGTAAGCATATTTTAGTATTTTTATATTAATGAAATAAAGTGTTATTTATGCTGCATCTTTGTATTTATGGTTATATTTGTAATTTGTTGCATTCCTATTTAAGTTCAGATTAGTGGTATTAGAGCGGTATGCTCTTTCTCTATTTTTCTTTGTGTGTCCTCAATGAGATCAGGGTATAAGGAGTTAGGGCTCGATCTAGTTGAACCTTTGCAAGACCAGCCTTACAAACCTCGATGGACTGCTATTACAGAAAAAAAAGAAAGACGATGGGACACGAGGTCCTATCAAAATATTGCTTGAGGAAGACCTTGAGTGACAGAGGAATGCCATGATGGATAACTTTTCCCAGATCCTTTGCCGGCTACCCATAGGAGACACATCTTCATCCAACAACCACTCTGGGGGTGCCATTCCTTTTAAGGTACAACTTAACTTTGAGATTCCCATATTTGAGGGCCAGATAGATGTAGACACTATAGATAAATGGTTGAGTCTATTGGAAGGATATTTTTTAGTTCATGACTTTTCCAATTGGGAAAATATTACTTTTGCACTTCTTAAAGCTGCCCCACACGTTAAGGACTGGTGGGAAACCTACTGTGAACAAAAGGAAGAGAGGGAATCCTCATTGTTTTCAGTCACACCCACTTGGGATTCTTTTTGAGACTCCATCAAGGAACAATATTACCCTGTTGGGAGCTATGAAGATAAATTAATAAAGTGGACCATGCTATGACAGGGAAGAGACCAAGATGCACCAAAATTCACAAACGTTTTACATACACTCTACACAAAATTGGGTATCAAGGATTCTAAGTGACATTTGGTACTCAAGTACTGCGATTGCTCACACAAGTACATCCAAGACGAGATGGAGTTCCTGGACATCTTCTCGCTTGGCATGACATACCAATACACTATCAAGATTGAGCATAACTATAGACAAAAGAAGCGATATTTTGCATTTGCAAATCCGAAGCAAGGAAAATGTGCTCCCAAACCAAATCGAAAAGGCCAAAGCCAAGGTAGGGTGACCAAGAATAACCCACAAAAGCCACAAGAAAAGAACAACACTTGGAATGCAAAGAAGGACATGGAAAAATGTTGTGAGTTCCATAAGAGCTACACTCACAACACGAGTGTTGGGCCAAGAAGTCACTGGTGGTCGAGTTGAAGGCTTCCGAATCAGACACATGTACTGACTATGAGTCAGAACCCGATAAGGAGAATGAAAAAGGGAAGCAAATCATTGACAAAGAGCCTAGTGCCATCGTGGCCACCACCAAGATTCAAAAGAATGAGCCTGAATATCTAGAGGAGGGGGAACACCTCCTCCACTCACAGATGTGGGTGAAGGGTTCTTCACTGTAGTTCATTGTCAACAGCAGGAGCTAAAAGAACCTAATTTTAGCAGAGGTCATGAAGCGGCTAGACCTACCGACAACAACACATCCACAACCATACATCATCGGGTGGCTTCATCAAGGATGATATTTCCGCGTTAGCCAACAATGTCGCCTTCCCTACAACATCAAATCCTTCATGGATAAGGTATTGTGTGATGTTGGTCTTCTTGAAGTTTGTGATGTATTATTAGGACAACCATACTTGTGGAAGTGGCATGTTGTATATGAGTCTAGAGGCTGCTCTATGATTATTACTTTGGGATATAAGTTGTACAGGATACCGGAGGTAGCCCCAACCACTGCCATCCCTTTGATCAATGCCAAGAAATGTAGCAAGATCATTTCCAAGACTAGGAAATTTGTTTTCCTTATGATTCACCCCTAGGGCAAGAAGAAGGTTGTGGCCACGGCTTGCAGACATGGATCCTTTGCACAAAAACAACAAATGAACAAGTTTATGGAGGAGTACAGGGACATTTTTGCCTCACCTATAGGGGTACCTTTGCATCGTCAGGTCAAGCACTCCATCGATCTGACCTCGGGCACACTAATACCCAATTGACCAATCTATTGACACTTTGTTCTGGATAACGATGAGACAAGATGAGGCAGATTCATGAGCGTTTTTAGAAAGGGCACATTAGGCCAAGCTCATAACCTTGTGGGAGTCGGATTGTATTGGTACAAAAGAAGGACGGGACCTAGAGATTGTGTATTAACTATTAGGTGCTGAAAAAGAACACTGTCTAGAATAGATACCCAATCCCATGGATTGATGACCTTCTAGACCAGGTCAAGGTGGCCAAATATTTCAGCTAGATTGAATTGAAGTCCAATTATCACCAGGTGCTTATCGAACCCTTTGATGTCTGGAAGAATGCCTTCAAATCCAAGGAGGGAATTTTTGAATGGTTTGTCATGCCTCTCAGGTTGACAAATGCACCCACAACCTTCATGAGTTTGATGGAAAACTTCTTGTGACCCGTCACCAATGCATTCATGATGGTATATTTAGATGAAATATTGATCTTTAGCTAGATTTTGGAAGAGCAGATCCACCATATTCGATAGGTCCTTAAAACCCTACGACAACATAAGATGTGTGCCAATTTGGAAAAATGAACTTTTGGCATGAGGCAGGTTCAATATTTGGGGTACATCATTGATGAGAAGGGTGTGCATGTGGACCTAGCCAAGATACAAGTCATTTGGTATTGTCCAGCCCTAACCACTCTAGAGAGCTTCGCAAGTTTCTGGGCCTTGCTAATTTCTACCGTAGGTTCGTGTTGGGGTTCTCTCATATCACTTGGCCTTTAAATTAAGTCACCAGGGGTGGAGTGAAAGCAAAGTTTTTTTGGTCTGAAACCCAACAAAAGGCATTTTCCAAGTTGAAGCATCGCCTATTCTCTGCAGTTTCTCACATTACTAGACCTGTAACCACCATTTGAGATTGAGACAGATGCACCCGAATATGCTATTGGCGCAGTTCTTACTCAAGAGGGGCATCCAACGGCTTGCCATCAATGGAAGCATTACATTATCGGGAAGGAAATGGTCATCCACACAGAACACCATCCTTTGTAGTTCATACAAACACAAGGGAAGTTGTAGAATAATTTCCATAAAATATGGTCCACATAATTGCAACGATTAGATTTGAACATTAAGTATAAGAAGGGCGGAACCAATAATGTTGCATACTGCCTTAGTCGGCCACCAGTCATGGGAATGATCACTATGCTCAACTCCTATGGGCACGATACTTTGAGGTGGCCGCATCTTTATAAGAGCGATCCATAATTTGACAGCACATACCAGACACTCCTGGAAGGTAAGAAAGTTCCAAAATTTCACCTCCTAGATGCATTGTTAAGCCACCTAGGACACATCTGTGTTCCTTCAAGTGAGTGTGAAAAGATGATTTGGGAGGCGCACTACAGTCAGGTCATTGGACATTTCCGAGTAGAGAAAAAAGTGGTAGTACTACATAAGTATTTTTATTGGTCGAACCTTTGTCAAGATGTTGGGAGGTACATTAGGTTTTGCATTTTCTACGCTGATGCCAAACCAACCATCAATAAGTAAGGCCTATATATTCCTCTTCATACTCTTAGTTGACCTTGGGAATCCATCTCCATGGATTGCATGTCGGGCCTTCCCTCTACTAAGCACGACAATGACTACGTTTTCATGGCCATCGATAAATTCTCTAAGATGGCCATTATGGCACCCTGCAAGAAGAGTATCATAGCAGAGGCCACTACTAAACTATTCTTTGAGTGAGTGTGGGTACACTTTGGGATCCCAAAGTCCATTGTCTCAGATCGGGATAGAAAATTCTTGAGTAAATTTTGGTCAAGTCTTTGGTCGATTATGGATACCAAACTTACTAAGTCCACAGATTTCCATCCCCAAACTAATGGCCAAACAAAGGTCATCAATAGGATGATCGTACAGATTATGCGCATGCACAACTAGAAGAATCCATGCACATGGAATGAAAGCATCCCCTATGTCCAGCACAACTTCAATAGAGCTCTCCACATCTCAACGGGCCACATCCCCTTTCAAGTAGGGTTTGGATTTCAACCATTATGTCCCATTGGTGTGGCCATACCATTTACGACTACTCAGGCTTCGGCTCATGTCCAGTCTGAAGCTGACAAGACTAACAACTTCATTGAGAGCATTCAACACATCTACCAATAGGTCCATGATATATTGGATAGAGCCAATGCTAAGTACAAGCAATTCCATGATCAACATCAAGTTCCACACAAGTTCCTGTCAGGCGACAAAATTTGGCTACATTT
Source organism: Pinus tabuliformis (assembly GCA_031772625.1). Lineage (NCBI taxonomy): Eukaryota > Viridiplantae > Streptophyta > Pinopsida > Pinales > Pinaceae > Pinus > Pinus tabuliformis. The sequence continues at coordinate 743,610,006 of CM062807.1, read as the reverse complement.
GTTGTTGGTGTTGGGCGCGGGATCCCCCAAGGGAAGTTTTGGGGCTTAAAGCCTAGATTTTGGTCAAAAGATGTAAATCTGAGGTAAAGACTCTGCATTTTGTGGGCACGGAGCACAAAATTTTTACATGAGTCATAGGGTTGTCCGCCCTTAATTTTTTAATGTAATGTCAGCTTTAGTGTTATAGAAATTTTTGTGCCTTACAGCATTGAGCATGAAATGTCCATAATCTTAGTGATCCAAAGTCCCTAAACATGTTGTTCCTACCCCTAGAGGAACAAGGCTAACAAACCACAACAATTCACAGAAGTTCTCCACTTGAAACTGCTCAAAAACAAGTCAATTCAGGATCATGTCAACTGCTCCACTGACCATCAGCGCTGAATGTCAATGGCTACACTGGCTACCTGCGCTGAATGTCAACTCCAACACTGGCTACCTGCGCTGAGCGAGATTGGACATGTGGCAGGCTCATTCCTCAAGGTGTCAAAACCCAAGAAGCTTCCAAAATGACACTTGCCTCAGGGAATTCGACTGGTGATGAGTAAGAGGTTCCAAATCTCCAAGTGGAAGCAAGAACCTCCAAGTGGAATCAAGAACTGACAGAGGGAGAGGACACTAGTCAGATCTCAAGCTGACTCATCCTCTCTCCAAACATCTATATATGGATCTCTCCTCCATGAGATCCGGGAGTCTGGAATTTTGTTATTGCAAAGAATTGCTGTTGGTTTGAGACTGGAATCATTGGGTGTTTAATGCTTTGAAGGGAGGTGAAGATAGGAATTCCATTCTGCTAGGAAGGAGATGCTGGATTGGAGCCCTCTGGGTTGTATCTCTTCCTGAACCTTGTTATTTATCAATAAAGCTATCTTGGTTCTCTCCTATATACTGATGTATCTTTGATGTATGATTGCATTAGTGTATTTGATTTATTTCTAATCCTGAATCATTTATGAATATGAATATCTGTCTTTGTGTTGTGTTCTTCTCTTGTCGCAAGTAGTTGTTCTCTTGTGATCTCGCAGGAATCTGTTGAAGCTGGCCGAGCGAGGAGGCAAGTAGCTATGAACACCCAAAGAGAAGAGGATCTGGATCGAGGGACAAACGAAAGACACCGGTAAGTCTATTGATCTCTCTTCTTTCACATTTCATAAAGGAAGAAACCAGAATAGTTGTCTCTGTTTGTTGCTAAGGCACTGTCACACCTTAGGTGGATAGGATCGTCCTGCATAGGCATTTTTCCCCACAACAAATTGGCGACTCCACTGGGGAGATTTGTTTTAGTCATTTTATTTGTGTTTCTATCATTGTTTATCTCATAGACTCAACAACAACAATCGAACTGCTTCTACTATTCTCAGTTGCAAAGTAGACAGTTGCTGCCTTGATCCTTCACTGGATTTTGTCTATGATCTGAACAATGGACTCACAAATGATTTGATGATCCTTTGTGATAGATCTTAGTACCCTCTCAAAGCATCCCTTTGATCATACCTTGCTTGTGTTTCTGATTTGGCCTGAAACAGTTGATTATTGAGCAATCTGTGACCTAGAACCCAGTGAGAAACGAGAGTTTCTCCTTCAGCGCAACTGCTGTGAAGGCATTCTGCATTTCAACGCAGGTCCCGTGAAGGCTACTTGCGCTGAATGTCAAAACCACAGTGTTGAGGTTGCGCTGAACCAGTCTTGCCTTGTGTAGTTGGGGTTCTCTGCTCTCTGTTGCCCTGTTTTGATCTCTGTTTTTTGCAGCCTGTAACCAGCATAGGTACCAGTCTGATAACTCCTTTTCTTTGCTTAAATTCCGCCTCCTTTTGTACAAAAAGACTGTGAGTGTTTTTATGTGTTTGTGGCATCATTTACAGTTTTCCTTTGCATGAGTGAAATAATCATCCTGTAGCCCTTGATTTAGATCTGTTGATTGTGATCTTAGGAGAGAGTTCATTGGCTGTTTACAGTTGATTATACATTTACTTTTGCTTATTGGTTTGAGTTTGTCTCTTTTAAGTGTCGAAACAAGTGTTCATTTCGAAAGTCGCAAAGTGTTGTAATCTCTTCTACCCTTGTTGATTTCGAAAAAGTAAACTTGTTTGTATCTGTCATTTAAAAGCAAATTCAAAGTTGTACAAAAAGCTTTCTTTGTAGGCATCAATACTAAGAAAGCGGAAAACAAACACCTGCATTGTGCATTTGCATTTTGATAAGTTTGCATGCTTGATTTAGGAACAGTGCATTAGAGTGTGCTGATTGCTCTTTGAGAAAAGATGGTGTCTTTCTTTTCCCTTAGTAGCTAGGATTTTCAAAGTTGAAAAGATATAAAGCTTGCTTATCATCTTTAGACTACATTTAGGAATTTGTATCATACATCTCATGGTGAACCTTGAAAGGCAAACTTCTAAAAAGATCAACCTAAAATAAATTGAATGAACTTAACAACGCTTTGCAACATAACGCACAACATAGAGGTCTAGGCTAGAGACGTGTTCCGGCGTCATTAAGCCTAGTGACTGTCGATCTCGTGGAAGGTGGGTGATTCCTCCTGAGGGACGATAGCGCTAGTACGGATTGTGCTCCCACGTACCATCACGTATATATTGGGAGACCCCTATAGGCATATATCCTTTATCCTTAGGAAGCCGTGTCGGCCGCCCTACTGATCGCAATGCACTGAACACAGCATTCAGGAAGATCGACCGCCCGTACCCTAAAAAGTATTCTGCAGTTTTGCGAAAAGTTTGGCACACCCTCTGCCTAGAACTCCAGAGCAGCTTCTTTTGGCCTTTTTCAGACTCTATAACAGAAAAAGTCCATCCGAGCATTTGTCACTTCAGGCTCGTTAAAACATCGAAGGAGACTAGAGTCATCTTTAGCTTTTTCTCAACTCTTTAAAAGTGAAAAAGCAAGTTGTGTCTAAAGCGTCTAAAAAATTCATTCAATTCGGAAACACACTTTCCCCTTTTGTATTTTAGTTGATCGAGTAATCCACAATCGTGGAAGAAAGTCAATTGAAACCCCGTCGTTCGTGGAGGCTTACGAGTCAACCGTCTTTGTCTCCGGAATCAAAAATAGTACGGACAAAGCGAACTCGTTTAACCGGTTCGAAATCTCCTATCAAAGTTAGAACCACTGTTCCGACAACATCTGAGATTCCGGTTACTCCAAACATTTCTGGAAACCCTGCCTCTATTGAACAGAGGGACAATGACACTGATCCTAGTCTGAGAACAAATACTTGTGTTACTGAATCAGTTCCATCTGTAACCGGTCCAGAGAGTATTTTTCCTCAAACAACTGTCGCTGTCGAATCAACCCCTTCTTCGGCACCAGAAATATTTTACGGACCTAACGGTCTTCCTCTTCCACCTGGTTTGATTGCGATAGAGAAAATTGTAGAGGATCCGCAAGCAAGTACTCCAACCCACTTTGGAGTAGGGGTCACTCTATTTCCTTCTACATCATAAGTTAGTCCATCACCAGTGGAAGTTCCTGTAGAATCGCTAGGCAATCTATTGGATAGACTCAAAATGTTTGAGCAACCGTCGACATCTAGGACTGTGTCGAACGACACAGCGACATCAGAACTCCTTGCCGTCACTTCGACGATGTTTGCCGGCATACCATCTGTCCCAACTAGCTCGCAACCGCTAGAAGGAGTCCACCCAGGGACTATTTCGACAGTGTGGTCTGTTCCAGTTTGTTCCTCCAGAATAATATCCGGCAACTCTTATGTTGAGACTCGACAAATTGATCCCTATGGAGGTCAATTTGGGCCATCCAGCCCCCAAGGGCAATTAATCCCCTTGTGTTCCGGATTACCGCCGTATGGGGGGCAGTATGCCCTTTCATTACCCCCTCCGGGAAGATATCCATACGGGAGTTCTCAACAGTATTCAGGTTATACTGGAGTTACGACAAGTGGTTGGGTACCTATGCTACCCCAACAACCAAGAGTTGTGTATTCTATGCAATAGTGTGTACCTATGTTGAACATCCCGACAACACCAGCCATTGTAACAGTGTCACAAGTTCAATCGGTGCCTGTTGTATGTCAACCGCAGATTTCTCAGGTTGTAATGCAACAGCCCCTTGACCCTGTGACACAACCACAATCGCCAACTGGTGGGGTGACACATGTCCAAACGGGTACAATTACCCCACATCTTGGTCCACCGGTTAGTATAGCGCAGCAGAACATGGCTTCACAACCGTGGCTGGTGGAATACCAACAACCACAATTCCAACAAGTGTACCAAGGTTCTGAGCAGCAGATCTTTGCGAACAGTGGACAATCGTACATACAGAACGGTCAAAACCAACCGCTTTACAGTGGTCAAATCCACCAACCGTATCAGTCATACCAACATCAATTACATTATGCTGGTATGCAAAGACCAACTGTTTAGGCGATTCCATCGTATCCTGGGTATGCTTCACCTAACCTGAATTAGCAGTTACCATTTGTGGCAACTTTAGAATTACCGGATTTACACCGATTAACGAACGATCCAATTGCTTACGCCCCTTGGTGGCCAGCGATTCCTCACAAACTTCCATCAGACATTCCTAAATTCAACGGAAATCCAGGTGAAGACCCATCGAATCACGTGATGACTTTTCATCTGTGGTGTTCATCAAACACCCTGAACGATGATTCGATAAGGCTTCGCCTTTTTCAGAGGATGTTAACGGGTCCAGTGGCAAAATGGTATATTGAATTACCTAGAGCCTCTTTCGACAACTTCAGTTCCGTAGCCACGACTTTCTTAACCCATTTTCAATTACCGATAAGGTATGAAACGGGGACGGAAATCTTAACCAACTTCAAGCAGACGACGGCAACTCATATATCCGATCATATACATGAGTGGCGTCGTCGTCGCAGGATGGTGAAAACATACGTTCCCGATCAGCTATTAGCTGAATGGTTTATAAAGTCATTACTTCCTGCCATAACGGAAGATGTGGCCAAGGGAGGAGTCGTAACGGAAGAGCAAGTTATTGCTCGTGCATAATATCTAGACTTAGTATACACTCAGTCTGGCACGCTCTATGACAAAATACCTGACGCCCCTAGACCGGAATTCTCAATTCCTCCTCCTCCTAAATCAAATAGTGACTCTCATGCCGGCGATGGTGTGATTGGCACCGCAAACGCGAAATCAACAAAGGCTTCGTCTAAGAAAGCCCGTAAGAATTCGGATCAAAATGCAAAAGAAGAAATTCTTGCTTCGGAAGTAAATGCCGTATCAGCAGATAAAGGCAAAGAAACCAATCAACCAGGAAGCAAGAAGAAACAAAACAAAGGGAAGAAGAAGAAACAAGGTGAGTCATCCCCTCAAAAAACTTCTTCAAACCCTCCTGCGAAAGGGAAACCAAATTATCCATGTCAAATATGTGATGAGGATCATCGGACAAGAGAATGTCCGTACAAAGCTGAGATTAAAAGATTCTTTAAGAGTCCGAAAACTTCAGCTGTGTTAACTGATCCGTTTCCCAATCCAGGTCAAAATATGGTTGATAGTGGAAATGCTTCCCCGTCGCAAGTGCTAATGTTGTCGATCTCCAAACAACAAAATGATGCTTTGATTTCGAAAGGGAACAAAGATTACGGGAATCCGCCGCTGTCGAACGACAAAGGTAAAGATCAACCAAGTAGTTCGACAAAAACTTTGACGGAAGTTGTACCGCCCATCATTCCTGAATTAACAATAAAACCGCCGAAGGGAGTAGTACACAAGTCGACATTTAATCCTCGCGCCAGAGCGGCGCAGCATTATAACATAGTGGAGGATTTGGCACAATCGCCATCCGCTATGTCGACTCTTGAAGTATTACAAAATTGCCCATCCCAAAGGTAGGCATTGTTATCGGCTATTGGTGGGGTTGATCCTAAGGATTCCAATCTTGTATCCTTCGACCACAAAGGATACGATCCTCAGTTACCAGCTCAACTAGCTTTCCTTATTCAAGTGAAAGCCCTCAACAAAACTGTTCACCGAACAATTATTGATGAGGGGGCATCTACATGTATCATGTCGATGAGTTGCTGGAAAACTCTAGGATCTCCAACCTTGTTGCGATCTTCGACAACACTAAAAGCATTCGACGGAAGGACGTACACCCCGTACGTCATCCTAAATAACTTGAAGGTGGAACTAGGTGGAAAAACAGTAGAGATAGATGTCGAAGTCATCGATGGGAATCTTGACTACAACATCCTACTGGGAAGACCGTGGATATATGCCATGGCAGCTGTAGTGTTGACTTATTTTAGGAAGATCGCATTCCCTTTTCAAGGAGGGATTACGGTCGTTGACCAACAGAACTTCCTCCCTAATGGTTCACAAGTTACAGGAAGCATTCCCATGATCCATGAAAGCAAGCATTCGCTTCAAGATATCGGAGTAGGCCTACTGAAAGACCCCTCATTGATGGGAACTTTCACGCTTCCATCTCCCATCTATATAGGAGATATAGCATTGGTAGCAACCTGCAACATGATCTCTTCTACGAAGATCGCAGAAGACGATATCGACATGGATCATGCAATGGTTTTGCCCCCAAGCCCAATAGAAATATTGTAGCAATCAATGTTTCAAGCATGGGAGGCGAACCCAAATTAGCGCTCGTCAAGTGTTTGGGTAGATAGGTCTAGAGAATATGGTACCACATTAGATCCTTGGTCGAAAGTACATGGGACTGACGAAGGAATTCTACAATCAATGTTGATTGAGGGGGCACCATGGAATGATTTCCACCATCGTTCCCTTCTTCCAGATTATGAAGAAGATACTCAACATGACCTTTATCACCCTTCAGTTTTTGAATTCCTATCAAATACTGTAAATACGGTGGATTCCGAGCAAAACTTATCCAATATTGAAGAGACTATAGCCATAAATATCTCGACTAAAACAAATGTTGTAGAGAATATTTATGTCGGCAAAGGATGTTCTCCTTCAGAACTAGAAATATATAACGCTCTTTTTCGCGAGTTCAGAGATGTCTTTGCCTGGTCATATGATGAAATGCCAGGCATTGACTCGAGTATTGTTGAACATGAAATTAAAATGTATCCTGATGTCAAACCAGTAAGACAACGGCTTCGGTAGGTGCACCCCAAGAAAGCCACTGCCATTAAAGCAGAAGTTGAAAAGCTTCTCCATGCTGGTTTCATCTACCCGGTTCCTCTAACCGATTGGGTATCGAATATTGTCCCTGTTATGAAGAAACAAGGGACGATTAGAGTGTGTGTCGACTATAGGGATGTAAACCAAGCTTGTCCGAAAGACAACTACCCTACACCCTTCATCGACTAGATAATTGATGAATGCGCCGGATGTGAAATCTTTTCATTTATGGACGGATTTTCCGGGTATAATCAAATAAATATCGCCCGCAGGACCAGTCAAAGACTGCATTTATTTGTCCGTGGGGCACATTCGCTTATCGAAAATTACCCTTTGGTTTAAAGAACGCAGGGGTGACGTTTCAGAGGGCAATGAATTATGCCTTCCATGACATCAAGAACATCGTTTAACCATATCTCGACGACCTTTCGGCTCATTCGCGAAAGTGGACTGATCATCCGCAGCATTTAAGAGCGATATTTCTACGTTGCCGACACTACAAGATAAGACTCAATCCACATAAATGTGTGTTTTGCGTCGGTTCTGGTCGTTTACTTGGCTTTGTAGTCTCTAAGGATGGGATTCGTCTCGACCCTTGCAAGGTTCAGGCAATCATTAATTTGCCTCCACCTTCAAATTTGCTTCAGATTCAGAAACTCCAAGGGAAAGCAAACTTTCTGAGGAGGTTCATTCCAAATTACACAGAACTTGCTAAAGGTTATACTCATCTTTTGAAAAAGGATGTACCTTTTGTCTGGGATTAGGTAGCGCAAGCTTCCTTTGATGCTCTGAAAGATTCTCTAGTAAAAGCATCATTAATGTATGCCCCGGACTATCAAAGAGATTTTAACCTGTATCTGGCTGCAGCAGATACAACCATTGCGATGGTTTTAGTTCAAGAAGTCGATGGAATTGAACATCCTATATATTATTTAAGTAAGAACTTAAATGATACAGAAAGCAAATATTCTTATGTTGAAAAACTAGCTCTTGCAGTTGTTCAAGCGATTCAAAGATTTCGACATTATGTCCTCTTTCGGAAAACTACCATTTTATCATATTGCAACCCCATGACTTATATACTGTCGCGACAGTTGCTGGGGGGAAAATATTCAAAATGGATAGCGATCCTTCAAGAGTTTGATTTGGAATTTGTAAAATCCAAATCAAAGAAAGCTCTAGTTTTCGCAGAATTATTGTGCGATCTCCCATCGTCGTCCAACGATGAAACATCCGAAGAATCAATCGTGGACGAGAGTTTGTTTCTGATATCTGCAAGCAATGAATGGTATGGAGATATCATAATTTATCTCCAAACCCAAAAGTTCAGGCCTAACACCTCTCACTCTGAACAGAAATGTATACGATACCAAGCTAAAGACTACATGATCGTCGGTGATACGCTTTACCGTCGTGGTATCGATACAGTTCTGAGGAGGTGCCTTACCCATGAGGAGGCCGAAAAAGCCCTAAATGAGTGTCATTCAGGCGCGTGTGGGGGGCATCAATCTGGATATGAAACAGCACAAAAAATCTTACGAGCGGGATACTTCTGGCCAACCATGTTCAAAGATTGCATAATCGCAGTCAGAAGTTGCCATGCTTGTCAAATTTTTGATAGCAAAACCAGAAGACCACTCGCACCTTTACAGCCCATAGTTGCTGTTGGGCCTTTCGCTAAATGGGGCATCGATTTCATGCAATGTAACCCCACCTCGACCGAGGGGCATGGGTATATTATAGTCGCCGTAGACTATTTTACCAAATGGGCCGAGGCGATGCCTACATTGGATAACACTGGTGAAACAACTTCCCTTTTATTTTTCAATCATGTAGTCACCAGGTTCGGCATACCACAGGCTATAGTTACAGATCATGGATCGCATTTTCGCAATCACATGATGGTTGAATTAGCTGCCAAGCTAGGGCTATCTCACGACATCACTACCTCGTATTATCCGCAAGCCAATGGACAAGTTGAAGCGATCAACAAGGTCCTGAAGCGTATGTTGCAAAGGATGATCGGAGTTCACAAAAGAAGGTAGCACCTAATCCTGTACTCAGCCTTGTGGGCTTACCGAACATCGGTAAAGAATGCGACTGGGTTCACACCTTTCCAACTGGTGTATGGCCTGGAGGCAGTCTTACCAGTCCAGTGCGAAATTTCGTCCCTTAAACTCGCAATCGACCTCCTCCCCGGAACTTTAGAAGAAGAGGCCCGTTTCTTGGAATTAATCCAATTGGATGAAACCCGTCGTGACGCCGGTTTGGCTAATGAAGCCCATAAGAAACGAGTCAAGGCGCAGTTCGACAAGAATGTCAAACCCCGTGTCTTCTCAGAAGGTGACTTGGTCTTGCTTTACGACCAAGAATCCGACAAATTGGGAGCAGGTAAATTTAATTCTTTATGGATGGGCCCCTATATTGTTAAATGAGTATTAGCAAAAGGAGCCTACGAGTTAATGGATTATGACGGAATCCCACTGGCGCAACCTCGCAATGGGTTGTACCTCAAGCGTTACTATGCTTAAATAGTAACCTGTGTGCTTTTGTTGTATTTTGTTTTCGCTAAAGTGTTTGTTTTGGTCGAGTAATCCACCTTTTTACATTTATTGCAGATGTCGAACCTTTCTGAGACATGTGTGGGATATGCCGATGGAGTGAGTCGTAGTTCGCGGAACCTGTCCTCCGCGGCCTGGGCCATTTTTGATCCAAGCGGCGAGTTAGTGAGTTTCAGAGGTGTGTGTATTGGGCAATCAACGAATAATATCGCTGAGTATAGTGCGTTGATAGAACTACTCTCTGATGCCATCACCCATGGTATACGCTGACTAATCGTTAGGCTAGACTCACAACTCGTGATACTACAACTCAATGGTATATATTCTGTCCGCAATCCAGCTATTTATCGCATGTTTCTAAGGGTTAAGATTTTGGAAAGACAGTTTGATTTAATTCAATACCAACATATTTCCAGGAACTTAAACACATTAACCGAGTCATTAGCAAACTATGTGTTAGATAGACATTTGCAACATTTATAAAAAAAAAAAAATGCATCATCAATGTTGTACAAGTGGATCATATAACTCAACCAGAATAAACCCCGAAAATCAAAATATATATATAAAAGTTGTTTATCGTTTACACATAATGTTCTGTAACCAAGACAAAAATTGGTCGCATGACCCAAAAACTCAAAAGTGCTAGGGGGCACCCTAGCCTAGTGATGCTCATGATAGCACGTCACGGCCTGTGCAATCATGCGCAAGAGACGAGTCCATCGTCTAGGCACACCAGTAGTATGCCGCTGCAACTGTAAAGGTAACTCGTCGATCCGTACATCCGGAATACCGAGAGTAAGGCTCTCAACCTGCTCCTGCACAGCTGTAAGGGTCTCGGCCACATCAAGGTCGTGAAGAATAACCCTCCCAGCAGGCTCCCCTGCTGGGGCAGCGACTGGCGCTCTCGGGCGAACTGCTGGGCGAACAGGACCAACATCTGCATGCACACAAGAGTTTGATTAAAAAGTCTTGACAGAATAAAGCACAACAACATTATGAATAAAAATAGTAAACAATGATATGGTCAGAGATTTTAACAATAGCGCCCCACTGTTCGCCATCCGGTAACGCCAAATTCGGATCACCTCGGAAATCCATGCCCACATATGGATACTCGGAATAGACCATCTCCTAGCGCTCGAACCACCTGAAGAAGGTATCAGTGAAAGTAATCTGAGGTTGACCAGCATGCCTAGACATGTGATCAACCCATCTCTGCATGCGTGGCTTGGTCGGAGAAGGCAAGTCGAGTGCAATATACTGAGGCTGCATCAGTGGTATTTTCTCCAAGACAAAGGCAGTCAAAATAGAACCAAATCCAAAGTTCTTCAGCTTCCTGTCCTTTACCTTGGTCAATCGAATTTTCATCTGAAGAAGTAATGCATCACACCAGTTGAATATTTTCGGTTGGAGACACTCCAAGGCGTGCTGTACATAAGATCTGTTGGCAACATGAAGAGATGCACTACCAGCCATCCTACCAATAGTGTACAGAATGGACCTGAGAGACCTGTCAGTAATCTCACGGATAACAACCTTGCCGTCTCTGCTCGACTGGGAACCTTCCCTGCAATACTGGCGGACATAATCTCTCACGGAGTCATTCCCTCGGGCTGAACCTGACAAAGAAATGGGGGCGCCCCGCCTTGACAACCCAGTCAAGAAGTAAATGTCTACGATGGTCAGGGGGATGGATTTGCCCCTAATCTGGAATACTAGGTTGATAGGATCCCAAGCATCAAGCATATACTGCAGTAAGGAGATCTGTGCTCTCATGCTAGAGATACGGAAGAACTTCAGCAGGCCACAGTTCCGCAATGCGTTCACCGTGACAGGATCATGGAGGGCAATCATGTTCTTCATGTTCTCGTTCTCGCCATGTAAGGGACATTTTGCTCAAAGGTCCCTGCAAAACAAACAAGAGAATGAGTAAGATCCTGGATTTGATGAGAAACTGGTGAAATTTCATCAAAAACTGTGCAACAGAACCAGTTTTCTGTGCCCAACGCAGGTAGCAAGTGTTCTACCTGCGTTGAAGGTCAAACCGCCTTAAGGCAGCTTGACATTCAACGCAGGTTTCGAATGGACCACCTGCGCTGATGGCAGGGCGCCCTAACAAAACCCCAGGTGCTCAGGGAGACAAGGAAACAGGCACAGAATGGAAAAATGAAACCATGAAAAGAAAGAGCTAGGGTTTAGCTCCTACCTGGTCCAGACGGCGCCGTGAATCGTCCACAGAATCTCCCGAAATCAGCTGGTGAAAATCAAGGGGGAAGAGACACCTCCAGAGCTCCAACAAACCAAGTTCAAATGAAATGGTAAAATGAGAGGTAAAAACACTTTTTAATTGCTTTTTACGTAGTTCAAAGCGAAATATTAGGGTTTTAATCTCATTTTCAAATAAATGTTATTCATTTCTAACTAAGTTTGATGCAGCAATTGAGAATGCAGTACTATCTTTGAAAAGAGCAAAACTAGTTGTGGTAAAAAATCAAAGTTTGACCATAAATCGAGCAGTTTTAGCACAAAGTTCATGCTCGTTAAAAAATAAACGCAAGATCCGAGCAGTTTTAGCGCATAGTTCATGCTCGTTAAAAAATAAACATAAGTTTGAGCAGTGTTTTTCCGCGTTCAAGCTCGTTAAAAAATGAACCTATCTCGGTAAATAACCATTGTGAATGTAACTCTATCAGCCATTAAAGCCTTGGTCGTGTTTGCACCGTCACCTCCACTTTTCATTTGGCCGATCATTCACCTCCATATGATTGTTTACCCATTTTGAGGAACAGCTGCGAAGAGTGATTTCACCTAGCCATCCTTGTGACACTGCCGTGATTGGAAAATTCCAACCTGTACCTGGAATCAGCTGCTAACCCTGTTTATCACTCGTTCCTCAAAAGACGAGTCTTCTTTAAGCTCTTTTCAACTGACTCATAAAATATGAAAAGATTGCCGAGTTTTGGCCTTCCAGCTCGTTAAAGCGACCGGAAGTGCTATCCCTCCTCTAGATTTTAATCTTTTTGGACCTGAGGGATTATTGCACAAAAAGATCGAGCGCTTGTTTTGTTCAGCTCATTAAAACTATCGAAAACTCATCCCTTCTGTATTGTTTTATACTTTTTCAGACTTAAGGGATTAGATGACGAAAAAGGAATTTTGGAGTTAACTTTACGTACCTTTTCAGACTCTCTAAAAATGAAAAGGGACCGAGTCGTCTTTGTCGTTAGACTTGTTAAAATCATTAAATAGTGACAAACTTGTCTTTAGACGAGAACGAGTTTCACTATCGCTAGGCTCGTTAAAACATAGCGATGGGCTTGCCCGAAGGGCAGGTTATAGAACAAGCATATGTTATCCTCCTCAAGCTTGACAAAAATAAAGAGGTACTGGTCAGCAATGACTGGGGAAAAATTGGGAGAAACTAAAGAAAAGTTTGATGGTAGCAGGTCGCTCTTGAACATGACACTTTTCATCCATACCACAATCAAGTTGGGTTGTTTCATTCACCGGTCACATCACCATGGTCTCGCCATACCATCCATAATTGGGGTAATGCTACCGATCCATCACATCAGTGTCGCCATATGTTCAAGAGAAGTCGTTCAGAAAGAGTCAACCGGGTCCCATCCACTGCCATACATTATCCTTCATCCATTCATGACCGCCACCCTGAATCATATGTCACAGATCGTTTTCACCTCCATCAAAATCATTAGCTCCGTTCCGTGTCACTGATGTGGGATTCATTAAGGCCCTCCTTTGACGGATCACTTCTTGTCGACATCAGCTCATTATCCAAGAAGTTGATCTAGGAACAACCCCTTCAGTACCTTGAAGCTTGCATGCCTCAATGGCAAGTTTCTCACTTCCGGCGACAGGTATACATCAATGACCTTCGACCAGAAGATTTTGCGTGGTGTTCGACGCCAAGTCCTTTATTTACACCACGTGAATTGTACTGCAGTACCTTGAGGGTCATTATCATTATCGGTGATTCCTCTCGCGCTTGTTAACGATTTACATCATTGACCGGTAATCAAGCGATGTCTTTCCATGTTCGACTTTAGAACAATTCTCACATGGATCGACTTGTACTTAGAGTGAAGATCGAACGAGTTTGAAGACCCCGGATCTAGTTTCATCCATCCGGGCTGTGATATATATTCGGGAAAGATAAAGACATTTGACATGTACATCATTGCAGCAGACGATCATCCTACTCAAAGGATGATAATTTCATCAAAATTATCAGTCTACCATCAGACGATTGTCTGTTCTATGTACAGAAAATGAATTTATAAAGCTGAGCATGGGAATGCCCGCCTCAGCTAGATCATGAAAGCAGTATGAAAAATAAATTATTGTATTGTATCTTATTAACTGGTCTCCTCCTAGCAATTGGATGAACTTCGGACCCTCCTGGATAAAGCATTTCACCCGATAAACGGCCTCATACTTTAGGGGGCAACTGTTATAGACATTTTTGTGCCTTACAGCATTGAGCATGAAATGTCCATAATCTTAGGGATCCAAAGTCCCTAAACATGTTGTTCCTACCCCTAGAGGAACAAGGCTAACAAACCACAGCAATTCACAGAAGTTCTCCACCTGAAACTGCTCAAAAACAAGTCAATTCAGGATCATGTCAACTGCTCCACTGACCATCTGCGCTGAATGTCAATGGCTACACTAGCTACCTGCGCTGAATGTCAACTCCAACACTGGCTACCTGCGCTGAGCGAGATTGGACATGTGGCAGGCTCATTCCTCAATGTGTCAAAACCCAGGAAGCTTCCAAAATGACACCTGCCTCAGGGAATTCGACTGGTGATGAGTAAGAGGTTCCAAATCTCCAAGTGGAAGCAAGAACCTCCAAGTGGAATCAAGAACTGACAGAGGGAGAGGACACTAGTCAGATCTCAAGCTGACTCATCCTCTCTCCAAACATCTATATATGGATCTCTCCTCCATGAGATCCGGGAGGCTGGAATTTTGTTATTGCAAAGAATTGCTGTTGGTTTGAGACTGGAATCATTGGGTGCTTAATGCTTTGAAGGGAGGTGAAGATAGGAATTCCATTCCGTTGGGAAGGAGATGCTGGATTGGAGCCCTCTGGGTTGTATCTCTTCCTGAACCTTGTTATTTATCAATAAAGCTATCTTGGTTCTCTCCTATATACTGATGTATCTTTGATGTATGATTGCATTAGTGTATTTGATTTATTTCTAATCCTGAATCATTTATGAATATGAATATCTGTCTTTGTGTTGTGTTCTTCTCTTGTCGCAAGTAGCTGTTCTCTTGTGATCTCGCAGGAATCTGTTGAAGCTGGGCGAGCGAGGAGGCAAGTAGCTGTGAACACCCAAAGAGAAGAGGATCTGGATCGAGGGACAAACGGAAGACACCGGTAAGTCTATTGATCTCTCTTCTTTCACATTTCATAAAGGAAGAAACCAGAATAGCTGTCTCTGTTTGTTGCTAAGGCACTGTCACACCTTAGGTGGATAGGATCGTCCTGCATAGGCATTTTTCCCCACAACATTTAGAGATCTACCCATGGTCTGTGGACCATGGGAATGTATAAATAGAGCAAGGCTCTAAGTTGTAAAAGAAGGATAGATAAGAAATAATGAATGGAGAATTGAGTCTTGTCGGAAGTGTAGAGTCAAGTCTTTGGGTCGTAGAGTAGGAGAAGGCTTTGCAGCGGAGTGCATAGATGCCTAGTAGTCAACAGCTGAGTGCGCGGAGCCCTGCAGTTGAGTGCCAGGGCTAGTCAAGTCTATAACCATTGAAGCATTAATAAAGAGAAGTTTCACATTAATTTTGTGTATCTATTTCCTGTTTTTATACTTTGAGTATAATTGGTATGAATTGCATTTTCACTGTTTATATGGTGCGCGAACTTATATGATTGTGTTGATTAAGTAAATGTGAGATAAGTATCTGCTACACAAAGATAACTAACAAATGCAAGAAGATAAGTAAGATCCGTGGTGTAACTTAGGGAAATAGCTTGGCAGCATGAAAGTAGCTCAGCGCTTGGTGAGGCCTCTACGAAGGTAGTTATAATAGATCACGAAGGTATTGCAGGTCAGGATAGTGCACGAAGTAACCTGCGAGCCCTCAAACATATTGAGGGTGTAGAAACTTGGTTCCAACATCCACCCATACTACTTCGACTTCAGTCCATGCACCGCGGGCTAATGCCGAAAGGGCCAGTGGTGGTAGGGATTTGTTTGGATAATTAAGTTTGAACCTAGGTCAGGCCCCCTCAAGCCAACAAATGGTTCCGTTGCCGGGACCAGAATTTGCATAGAGATGTCTGATGTCGTATCATTGGAATTCAACTAAGAAGGAAATTGAAGGTTGGTTGGATAGGAGAATTCACAAGTTCACGGCACAGGGGAATAGGAATATGCGACTAACAAAAGAAGAGTGGTTAGACTGCTATCTATACACAGAAATCCACGAGATTTTTTTGCATCTTTCCCTACTGAGCTGTATGAGTGGATTGCAAAGATAGCAGATAGGAAAGGAAGGTGGAAGCTTGATGGTCCTATTGGGTGGATCCCAGAGTTGGTGCGCAGATTGGAAGCATCGAAGGATCAGATTGCACGCGTTGTTGATCACTGGATCGATCAAATTATAGGAGGATTCATTACTGAGTTCGCGTCAGACACTTTAGCTAGCTACAATGAGGCAGAGTGATGCTTCCTCAAAGGATCGCGAGGTAAGTACATAAAGTCTTTGAATACTTGGATTAAAGTTCTATTATGTGAAAATAGCGTTATGCAATTACCTTAATTTTAGGAGCTACACAAAGCGAAAAAACCTATAGAAACGAAGGAAGTAAGGGACCAAAGAATAGCCCTTTGATTTCACCTCCAAGAGGGGACGAGGAAGAGCTCACGAAGGTCTCTTCACAAAGCGCAATCCATTTGATAAGGCAGAGGATTCTGCACATAACACCCCCACCCACACTGTCACCAGCTTCAGCACCATCTTCTCCATCTTCACCCGTACCACCTCCACCATCATGAGTCAATATGGCAAGCACGATAAAGTTGCCTGTTTTCAAGGGATTGGGAAATGAGAATCGAGACCAATTTTGGTTCATGGTAAGAGCCGTATGGGAAACGCAAGGAGCTATAGATGAAAATATAAAGAAAGTGATAATGGTTAGCACCCTGCAGGACCACGCGCTAACCTGGTATATTAAGCACTCCAATGATAATCCAAATGTGGGAATTGTGGATATCCAAGCAGTGTTAAACAGAGAATTTAGTAGGTTGAAGTTAGAGGCGTAGTCGATCATTGGATTCAAAGAGATCACAATGCTACCAGGCAAGACTCCTTAGGAGCTGGATTAGAGGCTGAAGTGCACAATTCCCAAAGCTAATATGAATCTGATGGATGGACAACAACGTAAATGATTTGTAGCATCACTAACGCCACATCCGAGGAGTGCGCTATCACAACAAAAGTTAACGAATCAGGCAGAGGCCTTAGAGATCGCAATGAAGCTGCATGAGACCCCGATGTAGGATCCTAACTTAGGAGTTCAGCAGATCCACATGCAGTTGAAAAACTTATGCCTTGAGATGCAGAGTCTGAAATAGGACAGGACAACTTGCCCGGAAGTGCGCGAAGAGGTGTGGTGCATAAAATTCAAGGGTCAGGGTAATGATAAGGACCATTTCCCGGTGTTCGCAAATTACCTCATGGGAGGAGGACTGATGCCACTAAGGCTGGAAGTGCAAGAAGGACCTAGCGCGGTGCCTGCTTTGTGGTGCATGATTTTTCAAATAGGAGGGAAACACGCTATGGACAACTGCCATTTGTTACAGAAGTATACACAAAATTCACAGCAATTGTTATGTAACTTTTGTAGGTCAGTGGGACACAATGAGCACACTTGCATAAGCTATGAGATGATGATGGATAGAACCCCCACCTACAGATTTCAAGCCGAATCACGACCCCTAGACTAGAACGCGGGAGTGGTGCAATCAAGATTTCAGGGGTGTAGATGAGGCTGAGGTGGAGGAGGACCTGGAAGAGGTCGAAGACAACCGATATGCTACAGTTGTAGAGGTCTAGGACATTATGCTCGCAATTATACAAACCCAACGTTTCCATCATGTCCGTATTATACTTTGTTTGATCATGAGACAGAATATTGTCCTACACTGATAGCTAGGATACGTGACAAAGGAGCGCTACCGCCTCCCCTGAATTAGAACCTGCAGATGATGAGGTATGAGCCGTGAAAGGAAGATCCAAATGTGAACATTATACTCCGAAGTGGAACCACGATGGGAGATGATAAAGACAAACAACCCGAAGATAGTACTTGGGTTCAAAAAGCTCCAGCGAAAGAAGTGGAGTTTGATTTGGAGCGCACTCGGGAAACCTTCATGGAAGCTAAGAAGAGCTTCACTGATGCCTCCATTTCAGGAAGAAAGGATAGTTCGGAGCTGGAGATGGACCCATCTATGCTTACAACATTCCTAGAAACATGCATGAAGCTACTACGAGATAGTAAGGCTGTAAAAGAATTACAGGAACTCATTAATAGATGCACTGGGACCGCGCCAGGAGAACCATGCGTAGTCCAGAAGATTGGAAAGCATAAGACAAGGATAGGAAGAGAAATGAGGTTATCCACGCAGATTGGATAATATGAGATGGACCAAGTAATTCTGGATTTAGGATCAGATGCGAATGTTCTGCCAAAGAAGACATGGGAGCGCATGGGGAGACCTACGCTACAATGGTCTTCTATTCAGTTGCGATTGGTGAACCAGCAGGAGATAATACCCATGGGGCGATTACAGGGACTCGATGTGGATATTGAAGGAGCGAGCACACTAGCAGACTTTGAACTAATAGAGATTGTTGATGACAGCAATCGCTACCTCACGCTCTTAGTAATTAATTGGGCCACTGACATGAATGGGGTCATTAATCTAAAGAAGCAGAAGATGATTTTTGAAAAGAAGTCACTACGCGTAGTTATACCCTTGGACCTTGCAGAAGGATCGCATTATACAGAGCCAGTTCATGACTATGAAAGTGATGATGAATTGGAATGCATATACAAAATAACCGCGCGAGAGCAATATTGGGTAAATCCCATCGCAGACAGACGGATCTCATGGGAGCGAGAAAGCTCTTGTACGTCAGATTCTGATGAGGAGATAGAGCGATGGTAGAATCGGTTACATGAGGTAACCATGCTAAACTGTAATATGATGACAAGATCTTGTGCTATGTATTGATGGAAGTGAGGGATCTTCCTACTTATGATGGGTTAAGTGAGGTAGATACTTTCCTAGATAAATTTGAAAGGGAGGTGCCAAAAAAGCAATGTTTCCAGGCCTTCAATTGGGTACTGTGCGCTACACCCACGAGGTGGTGGGGTATGCACAAAGGGAGCTTTGAGGACTAGTGCGAATGTAGAAGGATGATGTGCACGTGTTTTGGGAAGCCTAGAGTATGATTGATAGAAAAATACAATGGGCAAGATGATCCACGCATGCATCTGGCCAGATGGATGCCGACATATGGAAAAAAACCTACGCGGGTGTGCATGAACTCCATGATGAGAGGTATGGTCAATAAGCTTGTGTTGGGGGGGCAGATGTGCATTTGGCTCTTAAGGTTGGATGGACGATATGTGGGAAGAATAATCACATAGAAGGTTATCCACATAGAAGTAATTGACAAGGGGTGCAACACACTGAACATAGTATGCAACGCGCAGCAAAGTGATTGGGACCTGCGCGTACCTAGACAAACACCTTTTCGACTGATCGATGGAATAGAAGCTGTAATGCATATGGAGTCTATCGTGTCTAGCTTGTGCATAGTGGCGGTCATAGGGGTAATGGACCGCAGAGCCCTAGAAGAAAGGCTTCCGCAGATGGAAGAGCTTGAAGAAGAAAGATTGGGACTTGATGAAGAGATCCAACAGGGTGATCTTAGGCTCCAAGAACTCATGAATGAAAGAGTTTGGTTGAGGGATAATAGCACCATGGCAGAAGCAGAAGTGAAGAAGCTTGAGGAATGAATACAAAAGGACTTCCTTTATGAAAAGACCATGGTGATAAAGTAGGAGGAGCTTGATTACATTGACGAACTTAGGGACTACCACTGAGAGTTTATCAGTTTGATACATTGGATGGGACCATATGTTATTAAGGAAAACACAGATGGCGGCACGGTGCAGATGGTGAAGTTAAATGGCGAACTCTTTCCAGGAAAAGTATACGGTAGTCGGTTGAAGCCATATACAGGTGGTTCGGCCACCTGAATAGTCGCAGGAAGCATAGTCTTAGCGCTCCAAGCAACTAAAAGGAGGTGCAGGACTATAAACTACTCTGCCCAAAAGCTGCACGATGTTAGGACTGCGCGTAGTAGCGAGGTGTCATAGGGTCTGCGACAATGCAAGGGTAGCTGCGCTGCCATGCGGGTTGGCTAGAAAGTGACCGTTATAGTCACTATTCATGATGTGATGCTTGGTTTGAGACCAAATGGAGTGGGCAGCAGGCATTTAAGGTGAACTTTATGGGCTAGATTTGGGAAAATTTGCTGCCAAGGGAGCATTAATGGACCGGATTTGGGGGGAACAGTTGAATTCGAATTCAAAAGGCACTATAAATTGCAAAGGGCTGCCCAAAAAACAACACTTGGCCATTTGAGAATTGAGCTATTGCGTGCCCAGAGATTCATGAACCCTGATTTGTTTGATCTTTTGAAGTCGAAGGCATTGTTTGAGCACTTACTTGAGCTGTTGAGAGATTTGTGGAACAACAATATGGCAGCGTCTGAAGAAGCCATGGATATCGGAGAGATGATTGCTGAAGAGGCCGTGCAGGCCATGATGATAGGATATTCCCCAGAAAGCACCGGGATAGTCATAGAAATCCCTAAATCACCATGCATGCCAAGACCCAAGAAAGATAAGAAGCCTATGGTATCGGTGCGCATGTCCCTAGAAACCTGCTGAGAACTAAACTTACCATGGAAGAAAAGGGGAAGGCAATCAATTTGGAAGCTGATGAGGAGGAGGAAGACCTTGAGGAAATCCTGGTGGAAGAGGAGGAGGATGAAGAAATGGAGGAAGAAACCCAGGTTGCAAACCCTCTGACTAGGTTGCCTTTGTATGTTCCTCCATAAAAGGGGAAAGCACATGTGCCCAAGGACCTAGATGAGAGCAAGAGCTCTCTGCAGACTCTGCTGCTACCCGATGATATAATTTTTGAAGGAGTGCACTTAGGACGGGTGCTGGTTATAAAGTTTGAATATTGGGATCTTGCGGACCACGAGAAATTCCCACATCTAGCAACCGTGCAGTGAAAGTGACTGAAGAAAAATACAACGGCAGGAGTCATAGAGTTGGAGCCACACAAGTGGTTGCATGGAGTAGAGAAAGTATGGTTGTTAAACCTACTCTGGGTGCTGCATTACCATTGTGCCCCAGTGACTATATTTGTCATCAGGAAGCTGCTCTTCTTGGTGCATGATGGGTGTTTATGGCTAGAGGAGCCCATCCCCATCATGGACCACCTAATCCACATAATTGCCTGACTGTCTTGCAAGGGGGAGGACCTAACGGATATTTCAGAGGGTAAGATTAATGATCTGGCCATCGTGGAGGCCATGAAGAAAAAATTCAAGCTCGAGAAGAAGAAGAGGGGGTACACGATCTCTAGTATTAACAATAGTGTGGTCAGAGTCGCGATGCAGATACTGGCTAGAAAGGTTATGCGGAAGTGCTGCACAGATGAGGTGCTTGTGACAATAGTTGCACTTGCCACACAGTGCGTAGAGGGGGTCGAATTTAATTGGTCGGAGTACTTGTGCAAGGAGTTCCTGGAGAATTGTCGCGAGGCATAGGAACAGGGGAAGACTTTCCACCATGCATGGCTTCTGCTATCCATAATGCTAGTGGCTAAGGAATTTCTTGAGGACATCCAGTTCCCCACGATTGCGAAGGATCTTCTGGAGGTGGTGAAGTATGCTTCACTGTGGGCAACTAAAGATGTGCAAAGGATCCAAGACAACAAAATATTCTGGATCTTCATGGAGATGAACATCCAAATGGGGATCAATCGCAAGCCGTGGTTATCGCCCACTGTATATAACAGCCTGCAGAGCTTCATGGAGTTCAAGGCAGACTTCCATCATGTATATATAAGGGTGCACAAGGACCCCATGAAGAAATGGAATGAGCTAACTTACCTGGCCACAGACGATGTCATATTCGTTGTGCTTGAGTCGTGTCCGTCGGAGTGGTGCGATCGAGCTAGCTTCGCGGCGGAAGTAGAGAAGTTTGTTGCATAGAGGAAGAAGGAGGAGGCAAAACTGTGGATGGCACAATTGGCTGAGAGGAGAAGGAATGAAGCAGCAGCAACAAAGGTGCAGGAGGCACGGGACACTGCGAAGGCAGCAGAAGAGTAGCAAAGGGCAGCTGAGAAGGAGTGCGAGGGCCAAAAATCACCCTCGCCTGAACAAGAGCTCGAAATAGAGGAAGGTGGTGTGGACCCATAGAGAATGTCCAGACAGTTGAAGAGGGAGTGCCCGAGAGAGAAGTTGGGGCCGCGGAAGAATTCAAAGGCCTGCAAGACTTCTTTTGACCTGATCACCCTCACTGAGGGGGATCTACATGATATATGGGAGACAATGTGCGACGTCACTGTGGAGGCCCTCCAACAGTTAGAAGAAGAAAATCAAATAGTGTTGGGGGCCCTTCGGGCATAGATATAGGAGTTGCAAGTGTGCACTCCTCAGGCTGGTACTCTGTCGACCAGAGTTGTAGTAGGCATGGCCGTAGCTGAGGAAATGATGCGCCGTCATAACCAACACTCTAGTGCTGCTAAAAGGAGCATTGATTATAGAAAATGAGGCCGATAGGCCTATGGTTAGTGCGCTGAAGGGAGTTGGGATAAACATGGTTGTGCTCCCATGAGAGACGCTCTATGTTCTGCAAGATGGAGTGACTTCCGAACTGCGGGCTAGGGACAATCATGCGCTTCAGTTGATGAGCGAGAAATGAATTAATATGGAACAACTGAGCCTGCAGCACGACAAGGTTGTCACACAGAATAGGCAGCTAGTGCAGGTGGTTGAGGAAGCCTGCTAGATGGTCCCTAAGTTGGCCATCCCAGCAGAGGCATGCATCCGAAGGTTAGTAGGAGGGGTGCGAAAGGCGAAAGAAGAGATGGCTAAGGTTCAGCTAGAGCTAAACCTTTAGATAACTAAGATTCAATTGAAGGTCCAACCTTCATCTCTGCCTGAGGTGAAAGAGCAGCATGCTAGTGCCATTACAACAGGAATAACAGAGATCAGTAGTGTAGTGTAGTGAAGAATCGTTTGAGTTCCTCACCACTCTGTAGGAGGACCCAAACATACAGCACCTGGAAATAGAGGTGCACGAGCTGCAGCAACAGAATGATGACATAAAAGGGACTGCATAGATGATGGCCCTTACACAGAGGCTCACACAGATGCAACAGGCAAAAGGCCTCAAGGAGCAGGTAGACGTTGTGCGACATAAGGAAGCTGTTTTGAAGGTGCCTGTACAACCATATATCGATGAGGCATTTGTTTTTATAGCCTCGATTGAAGCCAAGCTCACGTAGATGCAGGGAACTCAGGAATAGGTGCAGGGTAGCAGTTCAACTACAACGTCTCGAAACAACGTGTCCAAGAAGTACAATAAGCAGCTGCTTAGTTCGCTTAAGATCTTTGCACCGATAGAGTGAATCGAGGGCGAGTCACGATGTTTGTGTTGGGGGCTTGTTGGGCGTGGGATCCCCCAAGGGAAGTTTTGGGGCCTAAAGCCCAGATTTTGGTCAATGATGTAAATCTGATGTAAAGACTTTGCATTTTGTGGGCACGTAACGCAGAGTTTGTACATGAGTCATAGGGTTGTCCGCCCTTAATTTGGTAATGTAATGTCTGCGTTACAGATCTACCTATCATCTGCGAACAATGGGAATGTATAAATAGAGCGAGGCTCTAAGTTGTAAAAGAAGGATAGGTAAGAAAGAAAGAATGGAGAATTGAGTCTTGTCGGAAGTGTAGAGTTGAGTCTTTGGGTCATAGAGTAGGAGAAGGTTCTACAACTGAGTGCATAGAGGCCTAGTAGTCCGCAGCTGAGTGCGCGGACCCCTGCAGCTGAGTGCACAGGGTGAGTCAAGTTTGTAACCATTGAAGCATTAATAAAGAGAAGTTTCACATTAATTCTGTGTATCTATTTCCTATTTTTATGCTTTGAGTATATTGGGTATGAATTGCATTTTCACTATTTATATGGTGTGTGAACTTATATGATTGTGTTGATTAAGTAAATGTGAGATAAGTATCTATTACTCAAAGATAACTAACAATTGTAAGAAGATAAGTAAGATCCACGGTGTAACTTAGGGAAATAGCTTAGATTGCTGCCATAAGTAGTGCAAAAGCACCTCAGCCCTTGGTGAGGGCTGCGCGAAGGCAATTATAACAGATCGTGAAGGTATCGTAGGTCAGGATAGTGTGCAAAGTAACCTGTGCAAAGGTATTCATATTTGGACTAAAGTGACCCCTTAGATATCTCGAGAGTGTGGAAACTTGGTTCCAACATCCCCCCATACTGCTTCAGTTGAGACTTCAGTCCACGCATTGTGGGCTGATGCTGAAAGGGCCAGTGGTGTAGGGATTTGTTTGGCTAATTAACTCCGAACCTGGGTCAGGCCCCCTCAAGACAATAGTTGGCTTAGGTTGTGGTGGACATAGGTTCAAAGTGTGTTGCACACTGAACAAAACCCTCAACCACTGGTCCCATCGGTAATGACATATAAGAAGATTGCAATCTCACTCGAAGTGATTATGGGAGGTTCCAGAACCAGGTTTTTGTAGCCCAAGGGACACTGCATTGTGGAACCGTTGCATTCTTTTTATTCTTTAATTCTTATAAACAACTTCACATTAATAAACAACTTCACACTTATCACTACAAGAAAAAAGGTCATTGGTGAGGGTCATGCCTATGATGGACCTTTGAGGTCCATCACCAATGCGATATATGGTTACGGTATTTAAAAAAGCATTGTTGTAAGTTTATATAGTGATGTTCCTTTAAGGTTTGTCAGCAAATCCATTTTCGATGACACTTTTGGTGAGGGTTGTTAAAAGCCTGTCACCAATTCTCTCTTTGGTGACACTTTTAGTGAGGGTCGTTAAATGCCCATCACTAATTCTCTCTTTGGTGACACTTCTAGTGATGATATTTTATTGACCGTCACCAATGATATTTTTGGTTACTTTTGGTGACGGTCAATAAATGTTCGTCATCATTTATCATTCCAATGAGTTTTTTATGACACTTCATGCCTGTGACAGACCTTTAAGGTTTGTCACCAATGTCACATATGGTGATGGTATTTAAAAAATCGTTGTTGTAAGTGTATATAGTGATGGTCCTTTAAGGTTTGTCACCAAAGCCATTTTCAATGACACTTTTGGTGAGGGTCATTAAAGGCCCATCACTAATTTTCTCTTTGGTGACGCTTTTGTTGAGGGTTGTTAAAGACCCATCACTAATTCTCTTTTTCGTGACACTTCTAGTGATGATATTTTATTGACCCTCACCAATTGTCTTTTTAGTTACTTTTGGTGATGGTCAAAAAATGTTCGTCATCATTGATCATTCCAATTAGTTTTTGATGAAGCTATGTACTTGTTACTATATTTTTTGTCAAAAGATAACAATTTAAGACCATTGTTGTGGAGTCTTTTTTATTATGTGTCCAAGGTCATAGTGGTTATAATAGTCAGTCAATTTGTTAAGAATTAATTAGTGTGTAACATTTCCCTCAAGTCATAAGAATATAGTTTCCCAATGAGTCAACACATGATTCATCTCTATTAGGTTTATTATCTAGCAAATTTCCTTTAAATAAAGTTCCACTAGAGTGCGTAGGAACTATATTATTTAATACATAATCAAGCTCTATCAATTCTATTAATGAGAGAGACCTAACACTCCTTAACACTCATGGCACACCTTAACATGCTTTGAAACAATATACTAACATTCCTTGGCACCTCACATGTCTTGAAACATCTTTGTACCTAGAACATCTTGCCATGAGTAGGACACCCAAGCACATTTTTGCATGCCCTAACATAGCATAGCACTCCCCTATCATGTGTTGGCATGCCCTGGAACACTTTGGCATAATATTGCATTGAAAAACATTAACACTTGGCAGACAATGGCACTTGGCATGTATTGGAACATATTATTAGTGTTCCTAGCATGCCCCTTTTGAAAAAGATAAATTCCTGACTTATTAACCCTCTTATATGTTCATTTCCTTGCATTTTAGCTTGGTTATTACTTTTGTTGCCTTGAAACTCCTTGACGCATATTGGCATATTATGGCACCATGCACATCCTATCATGTCTTAGCACCTGGAATGCCTGGGCACTATTTGGCACATGCTAGCACACCCTGAAACTACCTAGCACACTCTAGCACTTCTTGACATTCCGTGATACTCCCTGGCATGCCTTACCTGTGCTTAGCATACCTTGTCACTCCCTCCTTGGAATGGCAGCTAGCACTCATTAACACTTCCTAACACACCCTTATATTCATTCGCTTCCATGAATTTTGACCTACTACTCCCTTGTGTTGTTATAGTACTCCCTAACACTCCTCAACATGCAGTGGCACTCTCTAGCACACCTTAGCACTTTTCGATATGCTCTTCCACTTCATAGCATGCATCACACTCCCTGATGCACATTGGCACTTGGAACCTGTTGGCACTTGGCAAGTATTAGCATGTTTGGCATACGTTGAGATGAATTGGTATGATTCGGCATGGTTTAATATTAAAGTTATTTGAGATCAATTATTGGAAACTAGATGAGAATAAACAGGGGAATATTTGGCACATAGAATGCATTGACACCTGGCACATGGCATCTATTGGCACCTAGTGTTGGTGTGCCTAGCATGCCCCTCATGGAAAAGGTAAATTGATGACTTATTAACCTTATTATGTGCTTATTTCCTTGTAGTTTAACTTGTCCCTCCCTTTTGTTCCCTTGACAGTCCTTGGCATGCATTGTCACCACCTTGTACATCTTGGCATGCCTTAGAACTTGGCACATATTATCTTGTTTGACATGTCTTTGTACTATCTAGCACATTTTAGCATACCCTCGAAT
The DNA here is from genome assembly GCA_031772625.1 of Pinus tabuliformis. NCBI lineage: Eukaryota > Viridiplantae > Streptophyta > Pinopsida > Pinales > Pinaceae > Pinus > Pinus tabuliformis. The sequence continues at coordinate 743,583,085 of CM062807.1, read as the reverse complement.
TCCCTAACACACCTTGGCAGTCATGACCTTACAACTAGAATTACATTTTTCCATGACTTGGGAACATTACATTCACTAGAACACCTTGGAACTCCCTAGTTTTCATGCCCTTTGTTATCCTCCACAATGTCCCAGGCTGATGAGAAGATCAATGGAGGTAATCATAGACCAAGATTTTAGTTTGGTAGGTAGCCCTACCAAACCAGAGAGGGATCTCTCTATGAAATCACAACAAAGAGATGACTGGAATGTAAAGGATTTTAGGCTAGATAGCTAGGCTCAGGTGGGTTTTGGAAAATTTAGGGTTTTGTTGCTTGATAAAGAGAAAAACCAGGTAGCTAGGTCAAAGGATCAAAGGGTTACAACCGCAAATGTAAAAAGGAGCAAGGTAGCATTACTTTTGTGATGGATCTTAGGGTTTGTTGGTGTAGTGTAGTGTTTATAAGAAGCAAAAGGTCTTAATGAGCATGAAACATGAATTCATTAAGCAAGAAATAAAGTAACACATAATGATTTTTCCATCAAAACAAAGCTTTATGCAAAGAATTTTGTTTATAAACTGTAAGGAAAACCATTGAATAATTGATGAATGGAAAGAGAATATGAATATCTTTCATATAAATCTATAATAGAGAAAAAATAACATCACAAACTTACTGCACATGAATTCCTAGATAATAGTTGCAAATTGTGTCCTTTGATTTCCAGAAAATGTCTTAGTACAAGCTACAATAGTTCTCTCCTCTAAAAACCAACCCATTCTATTATTGAGAAATTGATACACAAAGACAAAACAACATCTCCCCACTCTCAGAGGTCGAATCAATGACTCTAGGAACTATTCCATGAGGTTTTCTAACCAAACCCTAATGTCTAGGGAAGTTAAAACGACTTCTACAATTAACTTTGACTCCAACCTCTCTCATAAATGAGGTCAAATTTAAATCAAAATAGCTTACAAATACTAACCACCCATTATTTACATTTACTTTTACCCCTCACATTCATCTACTTCACCCTTTTGAATTTTACCAAAGTCATACTAGCAATTACAAAAAAAATTACATAGTGAAAATTTTACAAAAAACTCAGAAATTTCCAAGTGTACAACGAGCTGTTGGAGGCCATTTTTGAGCGCCTCTTTGAAGTCCAAATCCAGACCAGAAGCCTTTTCTAGAAATCTGGGAGAGTGTAGATGTTTTTAGAGTCTTGTGTCACTCAAAATGACCCATTTTTGGCTGAGATATGGCCATTCTCCCAAGGTGTCTCCAGGTGCACAACGAAATGGAAAGAGAGGGGTAGAAAGGTGATTTTTGGCCACGTTTTTGCAAATTTCTCAAAACATGAGCCCTAGGCCAGGAAAGTGGGCAAATGGGGTTTGATATGGGGTCATAATACTTACAAAAGTTCTGATTTTACATCATTTGGAGCCCTGAGGAAGAAGCACAACGTGAGCTCGTTGCGCTCCTAGACAGAAAATTTCCAAACAATTGCGAGTCTGCACCAAAAAAAAAAAATTTCTCCAAACCCTCCCAAAATTTGTCTAGAGACGCCTCCTTATCATACCCAGAACTTGCTAACACTCCCTATCATACACTATTATTCATTCATTTCCATGTAATTGAAACTAGTCCTTCCTTGTGTTTCCCTGGCACTACCTAACATACCTTGTCAATGCCTCCTTAGCACACCCAGAACTTGCTAACACTCGCTATGACACACTCTTATTCATTCATTTAAATGCAATTGAAACTAGTCCTCCCTTGTGTTTCCTTGGCACTCCCTAGCATATGTTGGTGCGGCACCCTAACACCTAACACCTCTTGGCATTCCTTATCACTTGGCATGTCTTGGAATGACTAACATGCATTGGAACATTCTAGCATGTGTTACCACTTCCTGGAATTCCTTGCACACCTTGGCACTCCCTAGTTGTCATGCCCTCATAGATAGGCTTACTTTTTTTGTGACTTGGGAACCCAACCAAGTCATCGAAAAAATAGTGTTGTCCCTAGACAAAAGTCTCCCTTTGTCTAAAAATTCTTTTTCCATGCCCTTATCATAATCGTAGGCTTACATATTGCAAGTCCTATTATGAAATTATCCTAATAGGGACACCTGGAAGACACTCTTATTCGTTTGTTTCCAGGAACTTTGACCTAGTTCTCCCTTGTGATGCTCTTACACTCTCCAACAGTCCTCGACATGCATTGACACTTTCTGGCATGTGTTATCACACCTTTTCATTCTTTGGCATGCCCTAACACTCCTTAGCTATCATGCTCTCATAACTACCCTTATTGGTTTTAAGACTCGGGAACCAACCAATTCCTACCTCGACTACAACATCTTGACCAAGTTACAGTTACTACAACTATACTATCCCTTGTTCACCTAAGAATGGCCTATAATTCATCTTAGGATACTCATGCCTAATCTTAGCTCATCCCACTTAACAAGTTACCAAGTCAAGAGTCACATCTAACCATGGCCATAAAACAACTAAACAACATAGTTTACATCTTGTCATGGCATAGCACCTGACATGTCTAACAATCCCTTGGCACTATGTGGCACATATTAGAATTCCTTGCATTCCATGGCATGATTTAGCACTCCCTATCATACTGTACCACTCCTTGACATGTCATGGCACTCTTGCATGCCTTGGAACTACCTAGCATATAAATTTGTCACTTCCTCCTGAGCACACTTGGAATTCACTGACACTCCTTGTCATACACTCTTATTCGTTCATTTCCATGCATTTTGAACTAGTTTTCCTTTGTGTTTATGTTTCACTCACTAACACTCCTTGGCACGCATTGGCACACCCTGAAACACATTGGCATACCCTAGCATGTCGCCCTAACACTCTAGCATTTCTTTGCACCACCTAACATACCTTGTCGTCCCCTCGTTAGCACACCTAGAACTCGCTGACAATCCTTGTCACACACTCTTAGTCATTCATTTCCATGTATTTGAAACTAGTGCTCCCTTATGTTTCCCTGACACTCCATAACAGTCCCTAACATGCATGGGCACACCCTAGCACTTGACACGTATTGGCATGTTTCCATGGCTTCTAACATGCCTTAACATTGCCTAGCATAACTTTCCATTCCCTCCTTAGCACACCTGGGACTCACTAACACTTCCTGTCACAAAATCTTAATCGTTCATTTGCATGCATTATTTTCACCTATTTCTCCCTTGTGTTCCCCTAGCACTCCTTAACGCTTCCTAGCACTTTTTTTGATGGACAAAACACCATATATAGGGAAGCTCATCCTCCATTTGTGGACAAGAAAATTTGGTTAAGTAAGTCTGTAATAAGAAGTGCGAAGATAACCAACCAAGAGAAGGAAACAAAGAGAGAAGATTTTGGTGTTGTTTATGGTTCTGTTTTAGGGCTAATAGATCCACACGTACGAAGGAAGGAAGAACTATCTACTGCAGAAAAGGTCGAAGATCTTGTTGCTGTCCAAGATGTCGAATCAAGGAAGAAGATAAGCAAGGTTACACAATGAATTATAATAAGAGTCCATACCATCCAAGTGAAGAAGATCAAGGTTCAAAAGCTTGGTCAACCACATGTTGTAGGGTTTATGCAAGAGGGCCAAGAACTACAGATCTGATCCATGGAACTGGAATTTGAAGGATAGTTGAGTTATTGAAGGAAGAAGCCTGATCATCGTTGACTCAAGGAAAAAGAAGGAAGCTGAATCAAGGAGGCTTGTGACTTGGTCTTGGAGAGGTCATTGAGTCAAGGGTCTAGGCCATGGTCTTGGTATTCGTCAATTGAAGTCTATATAAGAAGAAGATCTCATTTGGGTTTTCCTCTCATGTTGGAGAGGTTTTGGCCCTGGTTGATCACATATTCAATGTGTCTCTTGTCTCCTCATTGTCTATGCATTGATAGATATTTGATGAAGAACACTGTTTCGAGCATTGTTTGTTATTATGGATTAGTCTTGAATGTGTTTGTGTATGCAAAATTGGTTGGGTTTGTAAACTATGAGTAGAGCAGTGTTTGATTGATGCATGCTTCCTACAAAAAAATGTGTCTCTTACTTAAACAATTAATCTAGTGGAAACATGGGTATTCGGACAATTATTTTGGAATTGATACACCTTACAAGTACATCAACTCATATAATACATAAATATAATGGAAATTTGTTACGTTTTGCATCATAGAAAGGATGTTGATAAAATATGATAGCTTAAATGTACATGATAGTTTGGAAAGGTGGGGAATAACTCTTCTTTAGTCATAGGTAGCCTAATCAATTCCTTTTTTAATCTATAAATATCCATGATGATTTTGAAAGTAGGTGGGTTGCAATTCTTACTCATGTCATAGATAGCCTAACGAGTACTTTTCTCTATCTAGAATGATACTAGATACAATTTTTTTTTTGTATTGTGTGCTTCTTCAATTTTTTTATAATACATCATGTTATACAAACTTCAAAATAAGCTTCTCACTTTGGTTCTTGCATTTGTGGTAAAATCTGAACCCAACTTCTGAAAGTAGTGTTATTTTGGAGGATGGCAACAATATTTCACTCCATAAAGGTTTTAACCTATCTTTAGTCTTTGATGAGTTTTTTTGGATGATTGTACTTTAAAAATAAAGATGCATCTCCAGTTTTCTCACTTGGTAATTTAGAATCAATGAAAAAAATCAAAATAATTACTTACATTTATTTGTAGAGTTGCCCTAAAATTGATGGAACATGGTGATTACATAAAATGAGTGTGAAATTGAATTTTGAAATTTTATAATGTCCTCAATGCTTGGAAAATGTAATGGGATTAGATGATAAGTTAACATGTAAGGTATTTAGTGAGACATTGCTTCTCTGCTAGGAAAAGTATATCTAAACCAAGTGCAATACCAGGGAGAGAGAGGATTATGCAGTGTGCAAAGCTTAGGAGAGAGAGGATTTTGTAGTGTGAAAAGCTTAGTTGTGTGGGTTTGGGTCTAAGGGATAGTTGCTCCATTTAACTAAAGTAAAATGAGAGGAAATGAGGCAATGAAAACTTTGTAAATCTTAGCTATGAGGATTTGGGGTTCAAGGCTTAGTCACTTCCCAATTGAAATAAAATGAGATAAAATGAGACAAGGACTTGCAAATTATTAGTTATATGTAATGAAATTAAAGTGAGTAAACACAAAGTATCAAAATTCGAAGTAGAATCAACCCTTGTGTATGAAAATTCTGTCAAGCATTTTTTATGGTTGAATTCCCCCTCAAATATACATTTGATTAATGCAAAATCTTAGAAAACCACATCTATGTAATTGAGGTATCCCTCTTATATGCACAAACCTTTACCTTGGTGTTGTAGGGAAAAGTATCCGACTCGGATGACCCTATCCCACTCTAAGGGTGACAGTTCCTTAGCAACAACTGTAAAACAAACTACTTAAGGTTTACTTCTTTATGAAAGCAAAAGAGAATGGAGAAAAGCACTAACCGTTGCCTTGCGCTTAATGTCGAATCCAAACTCTTCTCTTTGGCCGCTTGCTCCTAGCTCCTTGTTCTTTTGCTCTCCCAGCTACAATGAGATCCTGCAAAATAACAAAGAAGGAAACTACAAGAGGCATGCAATCATAACTGGTTCATGGATTAGTGTAAACCAAACATGCAATCATCACAATATATCATTGAAACAAGAGCACATAGAAGAACCTCAATAGCTTTTATTAATGAAGAAATAAAGGTTCTGAGAGTATTACAACCATTGAAGGCTCCAACCCAGCAACACCTCCCAGCAGAAAGAATTGCTCTTCTTCACCTCTCTCAAACAATCACCCAATAGTTCTATAGTGAAACCAACAGCATATCATTACTTTGCACCAAATTCCAGCCTCCTGAGCTCATAGGAGAGAGCTCAATATATAGATGAATTGAGAAAGGATGAGTCAGCTTGCAACTGATGTGTAGCTGCCTTGTGTCCTCTCTCTCTTCAGTTAATCTTTAGTTGATCTTCAGTTCTTGAGTCCACTTGGTGAACCTTGCTTCCACTTGGAGAAACAAAGCCTCTGACTCATCACAAGGCGAAATCCCTGATCCAAGTGTCATTTTTGGAAGATTCCAGAGCAATGACTCAGTGTGCCACTTGTCCCATCTCGCTCAGCGCAGGTGGCCTTTGTTCCACTTGCTTTGCAATGCAGGTACACCATGGAGGAGTTGAGTTTCAGCGCAGAAGCCTAGTGGAGCACCTGCTTTGATTTCAGGATTGCTTGTTTTTGAGTGTTTTCAGGTGGAGAACTGATCTGAGAGCTGTTGGTTTGCTGACCTTGTTCCTCTAGGGGTAGGAACATCATGTTTAGGGAACTTTGGATCCCTTGGATTATTGACAATTCATGCTTGTTGCTGTAAGGCACAAAATTGTCTATAACAGATGCCCCCTAAAGTATGAGGTCATTTATCGGGTGAAATGCTTTATTGAGAGGATCCGAAGTTCATTCAATCTGCTGAGAAGTGTCCTGTAATAAGATACAATACGATACATTATTTTTCATACATTTTCATGATCTAGCTGAGGCGGGCATTCCCATGCTCAACTTTATAAATACATTTTGGTACATAGAACAGACGATCGTCTGATTGTAGACTGATAATTCTCTGCGGAAATTATCATCCTTTGAGAAGGATGATCATCTGCTGCAATGATGTACATATCAAATGTCTTTATATCCTGAATATATATCGCAGCCCGGATGGATGAAACTAGATCCGGGGTCTTCAATCTCTTCCGATCTTCACTCGATGTACAAGTCGATCCATGTGAGAGTTTCTTGAAGTCGAACATGGAAAGACATCGCTTGATTACCGGCCAATGATGTAAACCGTTAACAAGCGCGAGAGGAATCACCGATAAGGATGATGACCCTCAAGGTACAGCAGTACAATTCACATGGTGGGAATAAAGGACTTGGCGTCAACCACCATGCAAAATCCTCTGGTCGAAGGTCATTGATGTATACCTGTCGCCGGAAGTGAGAAACTTGCCATTGAGGCATGCAAGCTTCAAAGTACTGAATGGGTTGTTCCTAGATCAACTCCTTGGATAATGAGCTGATGTCGACAAGGAGCGATCTGTCAAAGGAGGGCCTTAATGAATCCTACATCAGTGACACGGAACGGAGCTAGTGATTGTGATGAGGTGAAAACAAAATGTGATGTATGATTCAGGGTGGCGGTCATGAAGTGGATGAAGGATAATGTATGGCAGTGGGTGGGACACGATTGACTCTTTGCAGAACCACATCTCTTGAACATATAACAACACTGATGTGATGGATCGGTAGCATTACCCCAATTGTGGATGGTGTGGCGAGGACCATGGTTATGAGACCGGTGAATGAAACAACCCAACCCGATGTGATACGGAGGACAAAGTGTCATGTTCAAGAGTGATTTGCTACCATTAATGCTGTGAGGTTCTCCCAATTTTTCCCTAGTCATTGATGATCAGTACCTCTTTATTTTTGTCAAGCTTGAGGAGGATAACATATGCTTGTTCTATAACCTGCCCTTCGGGCAAGCCCATCGCTATGTTTTAATGAGCCTAGCGATGGGGAAACTCGTTCTCGTCTAAAGACAAGTTTGTCGCTATTTAATGAATTTAACGAGTCTAACGACAAGGATAACTCGGTCCTTTTCATTTTTAGAGAGTCTGAAAAGGTACATAAAGTCAACTCCAAAATTCCTTTTCCGTCATCTAATCCCTTAAGTCCGAAAAAGTATAAAACAATACAGAAGGGATGAATTTTCGATTGCTTTAACGAGCCGAACAAAACAAGCGCTCGATCTTTTTGTGCAATAATCCCTCAGGTCCAAAAAGATTAAAATCTAGAGGAGGGATAGCTCTTCCGGTCGCTTTAATGAGCTGGAAGGCCAAAACTCGGCAAACTTTTCATATTTTACGAGTCAATGAAAAGAGCTCAAAGAAGACTCGTCTTTTGAGGAACGAGTGATAAACAGGGATAGCAGCAGATTCCAGGTACAGGTTGGAATATTCCAATCACGGCAGTGTCACAAGGATGGCTAAGTGAAATCACTCTTCGCAGCTGTTCCTCAAAATGGGTAAACAAACATATGGAGATGAACGATTGGCCAAATGAACGGATGGAGGTGAGACTGCAAGAACACGACCAAGGGCTTTAATATGGCTGTCAAAGGTTACATTTACCAAGGTTATCTACCGGTTCATTTTTTCTGGGTGAGCTTGAACTCTAGGGGAAGATTGCTCACAACTTATGTTTATTTTTTAACGAGCAGGAACTATGCGCTAAAACTGCTCGGATCTTTGCGTTTATTTTTTAACGAGCATGAACTATGTGCTAAAACTGCTCGAACATACCAGTCATAATACAAGAAACGCCTCAGGTGAGGTAGTCATTTTTAAGGAGCTATACCTCACTAGTTACTCCAATTTGGCAAGTTTTAACTTTTGCCCCACATCCTTTCTTTATGCAAGCTCGGAAACGACTAATCCAAAAAACAGATAAATAACCGCTCTTTGCTTACACTCCAAAAGGTTTGCATGCCCCCAGGTATAAAATATAATTTCAAGGCTACCCCTCCTCCATCCCACCTCTGTTTTTCTACTTGTCGTCTTGCTATATTTTTAACGATACTTGTCTTCTCGTTATTCTTCGGTGCCGACGGTACTTGTCTTCCCATCAGTTCACTTTTAGGTTTTTGCAAGATCGCAACAGATAAAACATTGGTGTTACGGATGGAGGTTTTCCTCTTACTTATTATCCGAAAAATGGTTTTGTTTGCTGCCGCAAACTAAACTCTTTCTCCCGGCGATGTCTACCATTAGGTTACTGAAGATGGTGACCACTTGTTGTAGCAATAGAATCTCTTTCTTTGGAGGCTGCCCCTACTTATCCTTCAAAACATATGTTTTAATGGGTGAGGCTTGTCTTCAAAGATGGTTACTACTTGCTACCGCAAATGGTCCCCTTCCTCGGTATCCTTATTATCTAGACAAGGGGAGCGAGAAGCAGATTATCTTACTCACATAACTTTGACAAAAGAATCTTATTCTAGAACAACCCTCTCTTCCTTCTTTCGGACGGGGTACGGACTAGTCATTTTCTTCTGCGGAAATCAACTTTATACCCAAGGTTTCCTCTGCCCAAGGCAGGCCAGGGTGCATGCCCCCTGGGTCCCAGTTCTTTCTTTCCGAATTACTCGCATTCATCGGGAAGTAGAACCGGGGGTGGAGGCATTTCTTGAGTGAATAAGCCGTTTAGGGTTGGTATTTGACTATTTGCGATGCGAGTTCCCGGAAATGAAAGTTGGTCTACGAGCTTGACTATCTTTCCTTCGTGTGGAAAACACATTACTCTAAAGAGTGAGGAGACTATAGCTCCCATGCAATATATATAGTCCCATCCAAGGAGTAGGTTATAATCCAAGGGTCCTTGGACGACCATGACATTCATATGAACTGTCTTCTTCCTCAATGTAATGGGAACATTGGGGAGGATCCCTAAAGGGCGACTGGTTCCTTTATCAAAACCTGATAGATTTCTCATCTCAGGTAAAAGCGCTGGGGAACCCAGTACTTTCCAAGCAATAGAGGAAAGGATACTCACAGATGCCCCTTCATCAATTATGGTTCCAGCCATTACCATTCTATAGATTTGGACAATGATTCTGAATGGTATACTAGCTGGTAACCGGGGTCTGCCTAGTTGGTTCCAATCAAAGGATACAACCAGGTTGCTTGGTGGTGGGACCGAATACACAGCTGGATACGACCCTGACGATGTTCCTTCCTGCGATAAAGGAATGGGCGCATTGCCCTGATGCTCATCAGAGTCTGTGTTGATGAAAAGAATCTGGACGGTGTCATCCTTATTCTCTTCAGTGAGGGTGTCATTTGAAGGTGAATCTTCAACGACAGTGTCATTTGAGGATGAAACCTTTGAAGGAAGAACCGGGTCAACTGCCGTTTCGACCTTTAGACTTTCGTCTGGTCTGGATTCAGTTGGTTCATTCTCAATGACCGACACTTCAGCTGACCACTTGAGCGGGCCAGCTGGAATTTCAACTATCGAGGGATTAGGCATGAGTTTTTGGTATCCAGGAGGAAGTCGTAACGGTGATGCCGGACGATCTTCCAAAACTCTCTTTGCCTCATCTAAGAATGGACATTTGTGGATGGCGTGATCGCCTTCACACAATATACAGGGTGATCTTGGTCTCCCTCTTCGTCCTTCACTCTCGCTAGTTGACGGACTGCAATCAACATGACTACCAGAGGTTGATGCTACCGGATTGTGCAACCTGGGGGACCAGTCCCTTAGTATCCGGGGAATACAAGGACAATCATGGTGGAAGTGGGTCCCTTTGCAAATGACACATGGCGATTTAGGCCCGGTCGGTGCAGTGTGTGGATTTTTGTCAGCTGTCTTTTGCTTGCCCCCAGTCGCCTTCGCCATAGGCCCCTTCTGCTTCTTTTCTTTCTTCTTCTTTTCCTTCTTCTCCATGGGAGGCTGACTTTTTCCGGCTCTACCTTGTGAAGATGAAGGATTAGAGGAAGAATTGTAAGAAGTGGAAGGCTGGTGGGTAGTTCTAGACTGGTCTGACTGTTGATTCGACTGCTCAGGATTAGTGGCGATCTGGACTACATTAATTGAAAAGAGCCATACAAGTAGGCCAATTGTCAATCCTAGAAGTGACAATGTGGCCATATGAGCCGCACCAACATCTCCCCAAGAGGAGAAGGGATTTGGACTTCCGCCAAGGTTACTTCCTTGGTTGGTGGGCTCCATACTTTTTCAACTGAAAGATCAACGCGGGAATAAGAGGTGATTATGTTCCGTTTAAAATAAATTTTATTAACGACGCTTTTAGACACAAACTTGCTTTTTTATGTTTTAAGAGTCGAGAAAAAGCTAAAGATGACTCTAGTCCCCTTCGATGTTTTAACGAGCCCGAAGTGACAAATGCTCGGATGGACTTTTTCAGTTATAGAGTTTGAAAAAGGCCAAAAGAAACTGCTCTGGAGTTCTAGGCAGAGGGTGTGCCAAACTTTTCGCGAAACCACAGAATACGTTTTACGGTACGGGTGGTCGATCTTCGTGAATGCTGTGTTCACTGCATCGCGATCAGTAGGGCGGCTGACACGGCTTCCTATGGATAAAGGATAATTGCCTATAGGGGTCTCCCAATATATACGCGACGGTACGTGGGAGCACAAGTCCGTATTAGTGCTACCGACTCTCAGGAGGAATCACCCACCTTCGTAGAGATCGACAGTCACTATGTTTAACGACGCCGGAACACGTCTCTACCTAGACCTCTATTTGTTTGCGTTATGTTACAAAGCGTTGTTATGTAAATTGAATTTATTTTAATGTTGATCTTGCTTAGCAGTTTGCCTTTAAGGATCACCACGAGATGTATGTAACAAATTCCTGAATGCAGTCTAAGATGAGAAGCAAACTTTTCAATCTTTCAACTTTGAAAACCTTAACTACTGAGGGAAAAGAAAGGCAAATCTTTTCACACAGATCATAGAGCACACACTAAATGCAAATTTTTCCTAAATCGTCAAGCAAACAGTCAAATGCAAAATGCACAATGCATGTATTTTCTTTTCCCTTTCTTAATGTGGATGGGTTACAAAAAGAAAGTTGTTATATAACTTTGATTTCGATTTAAAGCGAAAGTAAACAAGCTTGTCCAAAATCAAAAGACACCTTAAGATTCACTTGCTTAATCACTGGAAATACATGAAATCAAACCATAATGACGAAAGTAAAATGACTAATCAGCTATGGACAGCAAACAAGCTAACTCTTTAGACCAGCAAAATGCCTAACACAGGTTCAGATCTAAGAGGCCAAAAGCAAGACTAGTTTACTCTTCGTTATGGGAAATTGTAAATGAATAAGAAATACAAAAGAACAAATACAATTTCGTTATATAACAGAGGCGAAATGATGGCAAGTAATATTGGTTTCAGAACAGGTGCAAGACTGGTAACTGGCAGCCAAATCAATAGTGAAAACAGGCAAGAGAAAAGGAGGAAACCCCAACAGCACTAGGCAAAATTGGGCCAACGCAGGTGCTGCACAACCAGTCTGGCTCTCAGCGTAGGTAGCCCCTTTGGGACCTGCGTTGCAAAGCAGGTAGCCTGTGTACTACCTTCTTTGGAAAACGAAAGTTGCGTTTTCACAGTTTCCGGGTCATAATTTTCTCAAAAATGCACAGTTTTTGCTCAAATCAGAAGCAATCAGTCAAGCACACTCAAAGGGATGATTAGGAAGGTAAAAAGCTATCACTAAGAGCTTACAAGGATCCTTGTAGATCAGCTTTTCAAATCATGAACTTGCTCAGAAATGAGCTAGAGTAGCTGCCCTCTACTTCACTTTTGATATAGTCAAAAGATTTTCGATTTGGTACTCTTTTGTTCAGGAAATGAATAGCAAGATACTACAAACACAATCAAACGGATACGATCCCCAGCGAAGTCGCCAGTTTTGTTGTAGGGAAAAGTATCCGACTCGGATGACCCTATCCCACTCTAAGGGTGACAGTTCCTTAGCAACAACTGTAAAACAAACTACTTAAGGTTTACTTCTTTATGAAAGCAAAAGAGAATGGAGAAAAGCACTAACTGTTGCCTTGCGCTTAATGTCGAATCCAAACTCTTCTCTTTGGCCGCTTGCTCCTAGCTCCTTGTTCTTTTGCTCTCCCAGCTACAATGAGATCCTGCAAAATAACAAAGAAGGAAACTACAAGAGGCATGCAATCATAACTGGTTCATGGATTAGTGTAAACCAAACATGCAATCATCACAATATATCATTGAAACAAGAGCACATAGAAGAACCTCAATAGCTTTTATTAATGAAGAAATAAAGGTTCTGAGAGTATTACAACCATTGAAGGCTCCAACCCAGCAACACCTCCCAGCAGAAAGAATTGCTCTTCTTCACCTCTCTCAAACAATCACCCAATAGTTCTATAGTGAAACCAACAGCATATCATTACTTTGCACCAAATTCCAGCCTCCTGAGCTCATAGGAGAGAGCTCAATATATAGATGAATTGAGAAAGGATGAGTCAGCTTGCAACTGATGTGTAGCTGCCTTGTGTCCTCTCTCTCTTCAGTTAATCTTTAGTTGATCTTCAGTTCTTGAGTCCACTTGGTGAACCTTGCTTCCACTTGGAGAAACAAAGCCTCTGACTCATCACAAGGCGAAATCCCTGATCCAAGTGTCATTTTTGGAAGATTCCAGAGCAATGACTCAGTGTGCCACTTGTCCCATCTCGCTCAGCGCAGGTGGCCTTTGTTCCACTTTCTTTGCAACGCAGGTACACCATGGAGGAGTTGAGTTTCAGCGCAGAAGCCTAGTGGAGCACCTGCTTTGATTTCAGGATTGCTTGTTTTTGAGTGTTTTCAGGTGCAGAACTGATCTGAGAGCTGTTGGTTTGCTGACCTTGTTCCTCTAGGGGTAGGAACATCATGTTTAGGGAAATTTGGATCCCTTGGATTATTGACAATTCATGCTTGTTGCTGTAAGGCACAAAATTGTCTATAACACTTGGCTTCCCATTGACTTTGAGGTTGTGTTCCCCTATACTCCTATATGCTTACTTGGGATACTACACTCCAACATGACGAATTCTAAGATATATTGTGATAGGGGGGACAAGGGTTTCAGAAATTCTTGTTGCCACAAGTGTTACAGATCCATTTTGGCACGTCAAATCCTAACATTCAGATCAATGTTTTAGGGCTCATCAAACCCTAAAATCAGTTGTTTCATGCCCTAAATAAGTCAACCCTTTGAGTGCCTCCTTCCCAGACAGTTTCATGACTTGAAGACATCCAGAAATTGCCTCTAGAGGGACCAGCGCAGGTAAGCCCTTATGAAGGTGCACTGTAGAGTAGTTGAGTCCACTGCCAGGGTGCTCTACAGAGCACTTAGGCTTCCTTTCACCTACGCTAGGCGAGAATGAGTGAAATTCAATTCGGTTTGGGAATATTCTTATCTCTTGTAGTCATTTAGAAGCTTCCCTCAGTTATCTACTCATATGAGCTCGAAAATGGATGAGGAATGAGTTAAGGATCATCCTATCCTCTCACCCCTTCCTCCATGGAACTAATTCTCAGTATGGAAGGCCATTCAATGTCACCATTAATGACAAAACCTCCTTCATCTTCCTATAAATTGACCACTCATCTAAGTGATCAGGGGCTGGACTATGTTGAATTGTAAGGAGATAATCTTGCTATGAGAATTGGCTTTGAAGCAAGTATTGTGATGCTACAAGTTTGTCATGCTTTTGGTGTGATGTGGATGGGATCCAAGCTGGAGGAATGACTTTGAATCAGATACAATGGTTGTAATTCCTTCTTCTATTCAATAAAGTATTTGAACCTTTCTCCCATATGTTTGTATTGTTTTATGATGCTTATATTTGTGAAATGAATCTGATTCCATTTACTTGTATTCAATAGATCTTTTGCTTTGATCAGTCCTTTGTCTTATGTTGATGTTTACAAGTACTTCTCAAGCGTGTTAAGTACAGGAAGGAACGACATAATCGACACAAAGGAGACAAGAGGAAAGTGAAAATACAAGTAGGTTTTCTAATCCTCTTTGTCTTATATATTGCTTATAGGAAAAGGTTAAAGTGCTTTAAACTGTTGTTCTAGATATGGCTACTTATCTAGGGAATTAGTGTTTATCTATAGATACCAAATTCTCCAAAACAAATTGGTGACTCCACTGGGGAAGATCCTCTTTCCTAGTAGCTTATCCACCTCCTAGGACATTCTTGCAGACCCTAATTGTGTTCATTGAATGTATTTCAACTCTTTTGCACTGAATTTTGGTCAAAAATTGAGTTTAGATGACTCGAGTGGCCTCTTAGGAATCAACACAGGCTTGGTCAGGGGGCAATGCTCTGTAGAGCACCCTTGAGTGAGAGACAGTGCTCTGCAGTGTAGTTAGGCCCTCTTTGACCTGCGTTGATCCACCTTAGGGAAAATTTTCACCTTTGGATTGAGTTTTTTACCAAATTTCCTCTGTTTGATTGCTTGCTGATTGATCAATGAATGTCATGTCTAAAAAACAAGTTTCTATCTCCTTTGCCAGCCATACTTTGACTTGGTTGATTAATGTTTCTTAAATGTTTTCTTTGTCATTATCAGTCTTTATTCAAATTTAGAATATAGTTGATTAATCTTTGCTCGAAAGAAAGTGTCGTAAAAGTCTTCTTTTCCTTTGAAACTGAACTGTCGTAAGGTCTTCGTTCTCATAAAAAGATTGATTGATTGTATGTGCATGTTTCCTTTTTTGTTCATCATAACATTAAGGGAACCGAAAAGAAAAACTTGCATCGTTCATATTGTAGTTTGTGATTGCTTGAAGGGAATAGCTAGGGAAATTGCATTAGATGTGCTCTTTGCTCTTTGTCAAAGATCTGATTGCTCTATCCCTACTAGCTAAGGTTTTCATTGTTTAATTGAATGAAAATAATGCTTATCATATTAGTTGCATTTTGGGAATTGAAAACATACATGACGTGGTGAACCTTGAAAGGCAAATTCTAAAGAAGATCAACTTAAAATTTATCTGAATTTACCTAATGGAGAATTGTCACCTAGCGAAAAACATTTAGTGGTTCTAGGCTAGAGACGTGTTCCGACATCATAAAAAAGAGCAGCTGTCACTAACTTGTCTACAGTACATCCTGAGTGTGATACCTCATTCCACGTATGTGAGTATATTATAGCTCGTCCACGTACCTTTAGGTATATAGGGCGGTGTTACTGTACGTAAAGTATATGGGAATGCTCTCACTGTGTGGTTTTGAATTAGACAATGCTTATACGGATTGGGCCTCCACATACTTTCTGGTATATATGGGAGGACAACTCTAGGTTGCTATCCATCCTTAAGTAACCAAGTCGACCGCCTTGTAAACTGTGATACACCGCATTCGGGGAGATTTCCTACCCATACTTCTTGGTTCACTAGGAGGTATTCTGCAGTTCACAGTTACTTGGTAATCCTTTTGCCTAGATCATCCCTCTTTTGTTTTTATTATGTTACTTTGATTAAAATAAAATTAATTGATCGCGGATAACATCCTCCACGCTCACTCCTTTGTTGATCTTAGGTTGAAACGTATGGCAACAAATCTAGAGTCCACCGATCAAGGAATTCCTTTTGATGGGAATCCTAGTCCTTTTCCTCCTTTTGGAAATATTGGTGCTCCTTATATGGCTAAATTATCCCTATTAGGGCTTACCATTAGCTTACTAGTATGGTTGTTTTCAACCTCATTGGTTCAAAATGTCGTGATTTCTCCGTAATCGAGTACTCCTTCAACTGGACAAAATAAACCTCCAGTTGATCCTAAAGTTAACCCTTTGACTTCTTCCTCGGTTGTTTCTTCCTCCCCTTCTTCCTCTTCGCCTGGTGAAAGTATTGGTACTAGTAACTAGGTGGCTAATACGAAGAATAAAGGGAATAAGAAGAAGAGGCAGCAAATTCAGCAGAGGGGTAACCAAGCGACCATTGTTTGAATGCAACATCTGATGAGAAACCATCCATCAAGTATCAGAAAGTTCAATATCCATGCAAACTTTGTAGGAGACCATCTTCTTCGAAATAGTCCTGATATTCCTCAGATCTTAGAAGAATGGTCTTCTCGTTCACATCATCCTGTGTCATCAACTTTTGGAGATCATGCTGGTGATACATCATCAACTAGTGGTTGTAAAGTTCATGGAAAGAAGGGTAAAGTTAAGTTTCCATGTAGGTTATGTGAAGGGAATCACCCCATTCACATTTTTCCCTATCTAGATGAAGCCAATAAAGTTATGGATAACCGTCCTACTTCACCACAATGACTTCCATTTGGTTACAGGAAACTCTCCCTAAATCCATCACTAGTTGATGAATTGACTGACCAAAATCAACCATCGGTCAAACCCACTCTCTTTGAAAGTGAATCCTATGAGTCTATACCCAACCCAAAACAACAAGTTGAGGTAACAATTGACTCGATTTCACCTTCAGTGAATTGTACCTTTCCCAAAGAGAGTGAATATGATACCACTCGGGTTCCTTTTGTTTCTTCAAATTCCAATGAACTTGGGGGCAATCCTCCTGTTCCATCAAGACAGAAGGAAAATCCTCCCATTCTCGTAACTCAATGGGTTAATTCTCCCGTTTCTATGATACCCCCTCCAAGTAATCTGGTCACTTCCTTTGATTGGAATTGACTGGCATTATTCCTTCTTCCTTCTTATGTGCCTTTCCAGATCATAGTACAGGTTTGTAATATGATAGTATTTGGCACTATTATAGATGAAGGTGCATCTGTGAGTATCCTTTCCTTAACTACTTGGCAAGTGCTCGGTTCACCACCACTTGTGCCAGTTACCCAGAATCTATTGGCATTTAACAGAGGAACTAATCAACCATTAGGGATCGTTTCTTAGTTTCCCATTACTTTGGGAGGAAAAATCATTTATTTGAATGTGATGGTAGTCCCAGGCCCTTTAGATTACAATTTATTTCTTGGGCGCAACTATGTTTATGACATGGGAGCTATTTTTTCAACACTCTTTTGAGTAATTTGTTTCCTGCATGAAGGTAGAATTGTCACCATTGACCAGCTTTCATTTCCTGGTTCAAATACCATCTTCCCTAAATGGTCCTTTTTTACCAATGGTATCATCCCCGCCACAGGTTAATTATGTGGCAACTCATTCCATGCCTACATCAACTGACGATCAATTCAGTGATGTTGTACTTCATGTACTGGGGGCATTGGAACCAGATCTCTCTTTCATGACCTCATATGAGTTGTGATAAAAGGTCATGAGGAAAGTTCTTGGTCTTGTGTCAAGATCGTTAAAAAATGAAACAAGGGTCTATGAGGACAATTCCTGGTCTTGTGTCAACCTCATTAAAAAATGAAACAAGGGTCTACGAGAATAGTTCCTTGCCTTGTGTCAAGATCGTTAAAAAATGAAACAAGGAGTATGAGCATAGTTCCTTGTCTTGTGTCAAGCTCGTTAAAAAATGAAACAAGGGTCCATGAGGATAGTTTTTGGTCTTGTGTCTACCTTGTTAAAAAAAGAAACCAAGGATATGAGCATAGTTCCTTGTCTTGTGTCAAGCTCGTTAAAAAATGAAACAAGGGTCTATGAGGATAGTTCTTTTACTATGTCAACCTCGTTAAAAAATGAAACAAGTTCCATGAGCATAGTGCCTTGTCTTGTGTCAATCTCGTTAAAAAATGAAACAAGGAATATGAGCATAGTTCCTTGACTTGTGTCAAGCTCGTTTAAAAATTAAACTAAGGGTACGAGTAGAGTTCCTTGTCTTGTGTCAAGCTCGTTAAAAAATGAAACAGGTACCCTTGGAGAAAAGTTCCAATTCGAGTCTTTGATTAGATATTGTAAAATCCCAGTCGAGTCTTTCACTTGATCTCATAAACGAACCTTCATTCCATCCACCTGATAGCCACGAGTAGTCTACTTAGGTGAATGTAATGAAGCTTGGGGGGCATGCACCTAATGGTAAAGTTAAGTTTCCCTATAGGTTATGTGAAAGGAATCATCCCATTCACCTTTGTCCCTATTTGGACGAAGCCAAAAAGATGTTGGATAACTGTCCTGCTTCAGCGCAACAACTTCCATCTGGTTAAATGATACTCTCCCTTTCATTGTTTTGGGGGCATGTAAACCAATCCCAAGCATAGTTTTTCATTTCAAGCTTGTGTAAAAATGAAATTGAATTGAAGCATAGTTTGTCATTTCAAGCTTGTGTAAACATGAAATTGAATCCAAGCATAGTTTTTCATTTCAAGCTTGTGTAAACATGAAATGGAATCCAAGCATAGTTCCATATGGTTCAAGCTTGTGTAAAAGTGAACCCATTTCCAGTTTAACCCTCGTGATTGCCATTGTACCAGCCTCTTTCGTTAGATGAGCCTTGGTTGTTTTCATCCCATCGCTACCATCTCTTTGGCCAATCATACGCTTTCACTTGGTTTTTTTACCCTTTTGAGGAACAGTTGCGATGAGTGGTCTTATTAGTCGACCTCTTCACAGAAATCAACATGTTTTGAGAAGTTCCAACATCACCGGAACTAGTTGCTACCCTAAACACCACTCGTTCGTCAAAGTGGAGTCCTCTTTAAGCTCTTTTCAGACTCCCTAAACATGAAAATATTGTCGAGTGCTTGTCCTTTCGAAATCGTTAACGGATTGGAAACAATATCTCTCTTATATTATTTTACACTTTTTCGAGCTTGAGAGATTAATTTACAAAAAAGAAATGGTGGAGTTTTATTTTTGTCCCTTTTCAAACTCTCTAAACATGAAAAGAATCGAGTTATCTTTGTCGTTAAACTCGTTAAAACATCAAATAGCGACAAACTTGTCCATCCAGACAAGACCGAGCTTCACCTTCACTAGACTCATTAAAACATCAAATAGAAATGGATTCACTCAAACGGTGGAATTATACAACAAGCATATGTTATCCTCCTCAAGCTTGATAAAAATAAAGAGGTATTGGTCATAAATTACTGGGGAAAATGGGAAAAAGGGGAAAACCACTTTATGGTAGCAGGTCGCTCTTGAACATGACACTTTCACTCCATCTCTGTGACTATTTGGGTTGGGTTATCTGCTTGACAGTTATCATACTTATGGTCTATCACACCATCCATAACTTTTGTTTTGGGTCAATGCTACCAATTCATTTAGACTATTTGGGTTGGGTTATTTGCTTGATGGTTATCATACCTATGGTCTATCATACCATCCATTACTTTGATTTTGGGTCAATGCTGCCAATTCATTCAGTGTTGCCAATATGTTCAAGAGAAGTCATCCTTTACAGTACCGTAAACCTTCATTTTCATGACTGCCATTCCTGAACCTTGTGTCGTTAGTCAAATTCCATCTCTAGAACCACTACACTTGTTTTGTGTCGTTGATGTGGGATACATCAAGGCCCTCCTGTGACGAGTTGCTTATTGTCAACATCAACTCCTTATCCAAGAAGTAGACTTAGAAACACTCATTCAGTACCTTGAGGCTTGCATGTATCAATGGAATGTTTCTTGCTTTCGGCGATAGGCATACATCAATGGCCTTCGAACAAAATACTTTGTATGGTGTTCGACATCAAATCATCCATTCACACCATGCAAAATCTACTCCAGTACCTTGAGGAACATTATCATTATTGGTGATTTCTCTCACATCTGTTAACAACCTACATCATTGGCTGGTAATTAGATGGTATCTTCCCATGTTTGACTTCAGATCACATATTCACATGGTTAGAATCATACTTGAGTTAACGGTTGAACGAGATTAAAGACCCCCGATCTAGTTTCATCCATCCGGGCTGCGATATTTGGAGTACTAAATGATATATACAATGGCTTTACATTGATAGTTGTTGGTCACTTTAATTGCTTATTAATTCAAACAACCAAGTGCTACATAAATTGTTAACCCAGGGAATTTTGTTTATTTCAAAGGAAACTACGTACTATATATACTCAATATTAAAAGCAATGAAAATTGTAGTAAAAACTAATCACACCTTGCTTAAGCAAACTGAAGCTCCACTCTGAATTACAGAAAAAACAATCTATTGCAGATAGCTACCAAAGAAGGCTTAAATTCATTAAAGAAGTAATCTAATGAAAAAGAATCAATCTGCAAAGGAAAGCACTAGATATGTTGTAGCAGAGAATAGGACCCTATTCCCAAAATGGGAATCTTCAGCACCTGTTTTTGATCACCACACTGCCAACTCACTCTGTAAACTCAAAAGCCATTGAAACACTCATGAATGTACTATGGATAAACTAAATAGTGCAACAATCAATTGGAAAGAAAACAGAGTTTTAGCAATAATGTGGAAACAATATTAAAAAAATAGTACTGTTAACAAGGCATGGATAAAAGACACACTTAACACACTACGGAAATATAGTGGGTGAATCTTGTGATGAAGGTGGGCCCTATCCTTCTCACAAGATTCCCCAGGAGACGAGAACTAGAAAGAAATGTTCAGAACAAGATTTTATTCATCTATCAATATGTCATGTTACAGAAAAAAGGATTCCAGTTCTGTTCCTTCAACTAAGCCCTTTTGTACAATCTATTCCTCCCCTATAATGTAGATGTCTCCTCTTTTTAAAGAGGAGAAATCTAGTACAATAGATTACATTGTAGGTCCTATTTTAACTCTTTATACAGAAATAGGGAAGTCATTTTTCCCATAAACAAAATGCTGTTACAATAACACTGTCTTTAGATCATGATTGTTACATCCAGTGTAACAACTCCTTCAGTGATCTTCTTCTGTTGCTGTCAAGTCTAGACCGCAAATCACAATTGTCAGTCATGAGACTTGCACATCGTTCCTACTGTTTTAGCAACTGTAGAGGTAATCTTGCAATCTCCAGACAGTTTCAGCAACATGTACTGCACATCGTTCTTTAACTGTTCAGCAACTATCAATTCAATGATCAACAATAAAGATAGCGTAATTATATGTAAAATAATTAAACATATAGTGATGAGAAGAAATATTGTGTACCTTTGGAATAATTGGGTTAAAACAGTAACAAGGACTTTAAATATAAGTTGAAAAAGGATGATATCATAACAAAATGTATGGTCAAAAAGAGACAATATGAGTTCCTAACAATAGTCATTCTGATCATGGGTCTATATCTGTAGACGACTATTTATGTACATGTAATGAAATATTATAAGTTGAGCATGGGTATGCCTTCCCTCAGCGATTCATGTAAAATCAAATATCATGATATATGTATTGTGATTGATGTAGGTCACCTTCCACTTCGATACCTCCTCATCACATCGTAAAGCATTTCATTCGACATTGGAATTTTTTCGACTTCATGCTTTAGGGGGCAACCATTATAGATCCATTTTGGCACATCAAATCCCAACATTCATATCAATGTTTTAGGGCTCATAAAACCCTAAAATCAGTTGTTTCACGCCCTAAACAAGTCAACCCTTTGAGTGCCTCCTTCCCAGACAGTTTCATGACTTGAAGACATCTAGAAATTGCCTCTAGAGGGACTAACGTAGGTAAGCCCTTATGAAGGTGTGTTGTAGAGCAGTTGAGTCCACTGCCAGGGTGCTCTACAGAGCACTTAGGCTTCCTTTCACCTGCGCTGGGTGAGAATGAGAGAAATTCAATTGGGGTTTGGGGAATATTCTTATCTCTTGGAGTCATCTAGAAGTTTCCCTCAGTTATCTACTCCTATGAGCTCGAAAATGGATGAGGAATGAGTTAAGTATCATCCTATCCTCCCATCCCTTACTCCATGGAACTAATCCTAATTACGGAAGGCCATTCAATGTCACCATTAGTGACAAAACCTCCTTCATCTTCCTATAAATTGACCACTCATCTAAGTGATCAGGGGCTAGACTATGCTGAATCGTAAGGAGATAATCTTCCTATGAGAATTGGCTTTGAAGCAAGTATTGAGATGCTACAAGTTTGTCATGCTTTTGATGTGATTTGGATGGGATCCAAGTTGGAGGAATGACTTTGAATCAGACAAAATGGTTGTAATTCCTTCTTCTATTCAATAAAGTATTTGAACCTTTCTCCCATATGTTTGTATTATTTTATGATGCTTATATTTGTGAAATAAATCTAATTCCATTTACTTGTATTCAATAGATATTTTGCTTTGATCGGTCCTTTGTCTTCTGTTGATGTTTATAGGTACTTCTCAAGCATGTTAAGTATGGGAAGGAGTGAAGGAGACAAGAGGAAAGTGAAACTACAAGTAGGTTTTCTAATCCTCTTTGTCTTATCTATTTCTTATAGGAAAAGGTTAAAGTGCTTTAAACTGTTGTTCTAGATATGGCTACTTATCTAGGGAATTAGTGTTTATCTGTAGATACTAAATTCTCCAAAACAATAGGAAAGTCTTGCCATGTTTAGTTCAACAATACGGAAGAAAAATGCTCATGTAGAAGGATTTATGGTGCCTTTTCAATTGTGAGAAATAGAAATGCCATACAATATGGTGTTTCTTGGTACAATATTACTGATTCATGGAGAAAGATGAATGGTTCCTTGGGTGGAACTATACCAATGTGTGGGTGGGACGAGGTTCATGAGATTCATTTTGTACTACCATCACAATGAACTACAACCAAATTGATTACAAAGGATTTATGTGAAGGCAGAACTTATGAGATTCATTTTTTACTGCCATAACAATGAACTACATCCAAATTGGTTATAAAAGATTGCATTTTTTAAAGTTAATTTTTAGCTTTAAAGTTTGACATAATAATTAAAAAACCAAATCTCATTTGTTAAAATAACATGGAAACCCATAATATTAGTATTAGATAATTAAACATTAATGAAAATATTTATAGTTTTTTTGTTTAATTATATAAAATCCAAATCTAAATTTGTTTAAAATTACAACTTACAACATGGTTAATTATTTTGTAATTTTGAAAAATAAAAAATATAATTTTTTGAAATGAGTATACAATAAGATAAGAAAATATACATTCCATACATTTTTATATATTCATAAAATATAATGTTTTTAAAATTTATAACAAATTAAATAATTGTAATTAAAAAATTCAACGATCGTCCAAATTAAAAATTTAATTTCTACGAGGTTTTTTTCCCATCTTAGTGTATTCGAATGAATTTTGAGTAGTTGAAAAAAAAAGGAAAGATCATTCTGTCGTGTTTTCTTCCTTGCCTTAGTGTATTCAAATGAATGTTGAGTAGTTGAAAAAAAGAGGAAAGACCATTATGTCACATTTTCTTCCCCACTTGATTTGATAATCACCCTATGAGTGATCTCAGTTAAGAATTATTAAATGGAGGTATTACAGACTCATGTGCTAGTGTGTGTCTAGGTTATTTAAGCAACGGATCGATCAGATTGCAAATACATAGACACTTGAAATGGAAGACAACAGAGAAGCACAGTAAGCAAATATAAGAACACAAGACATTAATAAGAAGTTCACCCTATCTTCCAGGGCTACATCTCCGGTCCAGCTTTCAGTGGTGGTCTTCTTTTATTGTGTCTTAAAGCAGAGAGTTATAGAGAAGGAGCTCTATATGAGTCTCCTAACATAGGATAGCTTGGCAAGGTGGTTCTTGGATTCCCCAAGCCACTAGAGTACACAGACTCTTGGCCTTACCAGCTTTTTGACCTCTCAGGTCTACAATGGAAGGAGTCTAATGTGGTGCTCAGTCCTAACAGATCCCCTTCAGGGACAACTCAAATCTCTCAATCCGTCTGGTGCTTGACGCTGCCTTTGGTTAGCTTGGCCCTCTATCTTCTTCCCGATTTTTACTCTCTCTATCTGCTTCATGTGTTTTTGTGTGCGTTATCCTCCCCCTTCTGCTTGTCTCTACATGGATTTAAAGCCATTCGAGCTCATGGCTATTAGATTCCCCTTCCAACTCTGTTGAATTGCCTGTTATAGCTTCGCTTGGAATTCCCTATCTCGGCGTCATCATCAGACTTATAGGGAGTAGCCACTTGTCCTCCTACGAACTGCGCCAGCTTGCTTCGTTAGTTTGGTTCTTCAGTTACATCATGGAATGATTCATCCACCACCTTGGCAATCAAATCAGACCTCAAATTCTTTTAGATCGCGGCTCAATCCCTCGTTAAATCCGGTCTTCCCATCGGGTGCGATATCAGCCGTTAGATCTGGATCTCCCAAATCCAACGCCATCCACTCATTTCTCATGGTTGGCTTGCTCGACTGTTAGTGCACGATGAGTGGTGGTTTTCTCTCTCCTCTGCTTGCCATGCACCGGGCGCTGAGTGGAATCACTCCGTTTTTGCCAAATCTGCTTACCACCCAAGGATGCCCCTAATAAATACCGTCGATTTTTGGAGCGCGGGTCCTGCCTTATCCTTTAGCCTTTTTCCCCACATTTTTCCCGACTCCCATGCAACTGAGCGCTTGGGGCCCCTCCTTCTCGAGGGTTTTTTCCCAGTGATGTGTGATTATCAAAAACTCCCTCCATTTCCTAATTTGGGCTTCCTAGGGGCTAGTTTCACCTCTTGCAAAATCTCCATGGGCCTCGGTTAGTGCGCTTTGACCGAGGTCCTCGTCGTTCCACACTGGTTGCCAACTGCCACTGTTTTAGAGGTGTTTTTTATTGCTGCTCTCAATTATTTGAAGTCTATCTCGACCTAATACAGCCATGATTTTCTTTGATTTTTCTTCATGGATCCAGTTTGGATCACGACCTTCCCACTGAAAAGCTTTTGGACCAGCAAAATTTGGTTTTTCAAGTATCGATTAAGTGAGGGTACTACTGTCTCACTTGTCCAATCTCAATCCACTTTGCACTACTCAGCTTTGAACCTTTGAGCCGAATTCTGAGGTACTCAACATCTCCCCTGCGCATTGTCCTCACCTTCCCGTCTAAGATTGTGTCTTCCTGCAATTCATTCAGATATTCAAGTAGTAGGTCATCAATAGAAGGCAATTGAATTTGCTCTTCAGGATCCTCAATCATTGAAGGTTCAAGCAATCTCAAGCAATCTGCATTTACGACTGAGTAGATGTGCATGTAAGCTGGTAGATCAAGGCCAAAAGCATTTTCACCAATCCTCTCAAGTATCTTGAAGGGTCCATACCTGATAGGATTTAGCTCTTTACCTTCACCTTGCATCCTGTCCTTGCTATATACAGCTAGACCTAGTCACCAACTTGGAAACTATGCTCCACCTGATGCTTGTCATGCCTTGCCTTGTATTTGGCTTGGCTCTTTTCTAGCTATTCCTGTACTGCCTAGTGGATCTCCTGGATCTGTTCAATGAACCTAGTTGCCTTGTCCACATCACCATGTCCATCAACTGTGGTATCTTTACCAAAGAAAAAATCCAAAGGAGACCTTGGTGTGAAACCAAAACGGGTTTCAAAAGGAGATCTCTGTGTAGAAGAATGTTTTGCTTTGTTGTAAGCATGTTGCACATAACACAAGTGTTCATCCCAAAGCTTAGGATGTTTGCTGCAATATCCTCTGAGTAGCTGGATCACTGTTCTGTTAACTACTTCTGTCTAGCCATCGGTTTGTGGATGAAAAGCTGTGCTTTTCTTCAGTTGGGTGTCCATCAGTTCCCACAGACTTGACCAAAACTTCCCCACAAATCGGGTGTCTCGATAAGATACAATAGAAGTGGGTAATCGAAAATGAACCCATACATGTTCAAAGAATAGTTTTGCAGTTTGTTCAGCTGTAATCTGCTTATTACAAGGTATCAAAATGCACATTTTTCTGAATCTATCCATAACCACATATAGATAATCATGACCTTTTCTAGACTTTGGCAGTTCCCCAACAAAATACATGGAAACACTTTCCCAAGGGTGAGAGGGAACTGGTAATGGAGTGTACAGGCCTAGTTTTCTATTGCTGGGCTTGCTTTTGGCACACATAGTACACCCTCTTACATATCTATAAACTGTCTCATTCATTTTTGGCCAATAACAAAATCTTTGCAGCTGTGCAACTGTTTTACTTACCCCAAAGTGACCTCATATCAGAGAAGTGTGTGCCTCTCTGATTATCTTTAATCTCTCTGTTTGTGGAATGCAGAGTTTCCCACAATGATAAAAGAGTCAGTCCTTCACATGATAATCCAATTCTTCTACCCTTTTTCCTTAACTCAAAGTTGCATATACATCTTTAAAGTCTATGTCTTGAGCATACTGTTCAATGTAGCTTTCATGTAGCACCGAATTATGCTTAAGTACATTAGATGCATTTATAATGGGTCTAGATAACATGTTTGCAACTTTATTGTGTATGCCCTTTTTATATCTAATGACTAAATGAAACTGTTGTAGAAAACCCATCCATCTGTAGTGCCTTGATTGCTGCAACTTAGTTTGGGAGTGTAGATATTGAAGTGGTTGATGATTAGTATGTATTACTGTCTCTTTTCCCATTAAGTAATGTTTCCACTTTTTCACACTCTGAACTAATGCATACAATTCTTTATCATATGTAGGATAGTTAACTACTGCATGATTAAAAGCCTCATAATGATAACATATGGGCTTACTGTGTTGTGTCAACACTGCTCCAATGGCATTGTCACTGGCATCTGTTTGGATCTCAAATGGTCTTTGTAGATCAGGTAGTGCTAGTACAAGTGTTGTACTAATATTTTCTTTCAAGGTGTCGAAGGCTTTCTGATGTTTGCCTCCCCACTGAAACACCTTGTTCAATCCTGTCAAAGCATGTAGGGGCGCTGCAATTGAGGAAAAGTTAATGATGAATTTCCTCCAATATTTTGCTACTCCTAAGATGCTTCTCACTTTTGTAGCAGACTTGGGTTTAGGCCAGTTTACAGTGACTGCCACTTTAGAGGGATCTATTTTCAATTCACCACCCCCTACTATATGACCTAAATAATTTAGAGATGTTTTGCCAAGTTCACATTTTGAGAGTTTAACATAAAGTTTTTCTCTTTTCAAAACATTTAATGTATGCTTAACATGCTTTAAGTGTTCCTCCCATGTTTTAATAAAAATCAGAATTTCATCCAGATACACAATAAAAAAATCATCAAGAAAAGGTCTGAGTACATCATTCATTAATCTTATGAAAGTAGCAGGAGCATTGGTTAAGCCAAAAGGCATAACTGCCACTCATACAATCCCTGCTTTGTTTTGAAAGCAGTATTCCATGCATCATGCTCTGCAACTCTGACCTGATGGTATCCACTGTGCAAGTCTAGCTTGGTGAAATAAACAGCTTCCTTCAATTGATTTAAAAGATCATCTATGTGAGGAAGGGGATAATGATTTTTGATTATTATCTTATTCAGTGCTCGATAGTCAATGGACATTCTCCATGAGCCATCTTTCTTTCTCACCAAAACGATTGTTGACCCACATGGTGATGTGCTAGGCCTGATGAACCCCTTCTCGAGAAACTCCTGCACCTGCTTCTTGATTTCAGCATTCTCTAAAGCAGACAACCTTTACATTCCAATGTTAGGCAATGGAACATCTTGTTGCAAAATAATATCATGTACTATTTCCTTTTTGGGTGGCAGACCTTTAGGTTCTTGAAACAGGACTCATACTTTGAAACAGTATTTTCTATATCAAAAAGCTGCTTAGCATTACAGTCCTCAAATATATTGGTTTTATCAGGTCTCTTTTCCTTTACAACCATTAGTAAGAATTGTTTGCATAAATTTATCATTCTTTTCATCTGCCCTGAGTTTATGAGAATATAATTATTCTTGAGCTTATGAGCTCTTACAAAGTATTCGATTCCATCTTTAACAAGGAGATACTTGTTCTCAGCTCTATATAAAATAGCTTTTCTATCATACAAGTAAGGACTCCCTAAAACAATTCCACATATATCCAAAGGAATTATGTCTAACTCAACCTCATCTACAAATGCTGACCCAAAAGAAAACTTGAGTTTGCACTGTCTAGTCACTTGTAGTTGTGCTTTATCATTTAACCATCCTAATGGGTATGATTTCTTGTGACGTGTAGTTGCTAATCCCAATTTCTTTACAATTTCTTTAGAAATCAAATTTATTTGTTAGCCACTATCAAACAAGGTATCAATCTTTTGATATTTGGAAAAAACTCGAATATGGAAAAGCTCACGTCTTTTTCTCTCATGTTCTTCATCAATAATAGATTGAGCAGAATTACTAGTAGATGCTTTAGAATTCTTAACTTTTATACCTATGGCTGCAATGGTTGTTTCATCTCCTGAGTTTGACCCCAAATATTTCTGAATAGCTGCAACAGTCTTCTTCTTCTTGCCCTCGGATTTCTTTGGTCTCAGCTCTGGATGCAGAATCCAATAGTGCTCATCATCATTCTCATCCTTTTTACAGTGAATGCATGAAGCTTTGCTTTTTTGTGCAGTGTTAGCCTTCCTTGCTTTCCACTTCTGCTTTCTTTTCTCCTTTCTCTTGCTTGCAGTGGGTTGGGATGGTCCCCCAACTTCTGGGTTTCCATTCTTTCCTCTAGCTTCTAGATGAGTAGCTTGTACAAATACCTCATCTATACTAGTGGGATTAACATGAGGATGGTATGCCTCATGTAGCTGTGTAGACCACCAATGTACTTCAAAAGAGTCTCCGGTGAGTCTAATGAGATCCCTAGAATCAATGCTCTCTTTCTAAATTCTTGAGTGTACCCTTGCACACTTTTCCCTTTCAACTACCAAAGAGTTTGCCAACTCATCATGGCTTGTTGCATGTAGGCCAATGGATAGAATTGCTTCTTGATTGTAGAAACAAATTCACTCCAGACAGAGATAGTCTTACCATGTCTTTTCATGTCAGCTTGGGTTCTGCCTTCTGACCAAACCAAGGCAGTGCCTCCTAGGCATAGGCTTGCCAGCTGAATTTTGCTCTTGTCGAAGTTGATGTTCTATACTCTGCAATAAACATCAATTTGTCTAATACAATTGTCCAACTTTTCAACATTTAACTCTCCATCATATATAGGCAAGTCAAATTTAACATCTAGCTTGATCAAAGATGCTTTCTTATTATGCACAGGGCTATTAGGAGGTGTGAGAAAGTTTTCCTCTTTCCCTTTTCCTTTTGAGTGGTCATGGGAAGGAGACTCATCTTCTTCTTTGTCTCGTTTAGAACCCGATGAATCTTCATCCTTATGCTTTCTAAAGTCCCTATACCTTTCTTCTACCATAGACTTTATAGCTAGGAAAATTTCCATGAATTGAGGGTCTGGCCCCAGAGAACCTTCCTTTGACATTGTCTTCCGAGGATAGACTCTCACAATTTTAGGATTAGTTTCGACCAACTCTCCTTCTCCTAACTTGAGCTTTGATCTAGTCAACATTCAACAGCTAAACCAACACAAGCTTTTCTAACCTTATAGCCTAAAGCTCTGATACCACTTGATCTGATAATCACCCTATGAGTGATCTCAGTTAAGAATTATTAAATGGAGGTATTACAGACTCATATGTTGGTGTGTGTCTAGGTTATTTAAGCAACGGATTGATCAGATTGCAAATACATAGACACTTGAAATGGATGACAACAAAGAAACACAACAAGAAAATATAAGAACATAAGAAATTAATAAGGAGTTCACCCTATCCTCTAGGGCTACATTTCCGGTCCAGCTTTTAGTAGCGGCCTTCTTTTATTGTGTCTTAAAGTAGAGAGTTACAAAGAAGGAGCTCTATATGAGTCTCCTGACACAGGATAGCTTGGCAGGGTGGTTCTTGGATTCCCCAAGCCACTAGAGTACACAGACTCTTGGCCTTACCAGCTTTTTGACCTCTCGGGTCTACAATGGAAGGAGCCCGATGTGGTGCTCGGTCTTGACAGATCCCCTTCAGGGACGACTCGAATCTCTCAAGCCCTTTGGTGCTCGACACTGCCTTTGGTCAGCTTGGCCCTCTGTCTTCTTCCCGATTTTTACTCTCTCTGTCTGCTTCGTGTGTTTTCTGTGTGTGTTATCCTCCCCCTTCTACTTGTCTATGCATGGCTTTAAAGCCATTCGAGCTCATGGCTGTTTGATTCCCCTTCCAACTCCATTGGATCGCCTGCTACAGCTTCTCTTGGAGTTCCATGTCTCGGCGTCATCATCAGACTTACAGGGAGTGGCCACTTGTCCTCCTATGAATTGCGCCAGCTTGCTTCGTCGGTTCGGTTCTTCAGTTACGTCATGGAATGAGTCATCTGCCACCTTGGCAATCAAATCGAACCTCAAATTCTTTTAGATCATGGCTCAATCCCTTGTTAAATCTGGTCTTCCCATCGGGTGCGATCTCAGCCGTTAGATCTGGATCCCCCAGATCCAACGCCATCCACTCATTTCGCACGGTTGACTTTCTCAACCGTTAGTGCGCAATGAGTGGCAGTTTTCTCTCTCCTCCGCTTGCCACGCGTCAGGCGCTGAGTGGAATTGCTCCGTTTTCGCCAAATCTTCTTATCTCCCAAGGATGCCCCCGATAAATACCACCAGTTTTTGGAGCATGGGTCCCGCCTTAGCCTTTTGCCTTTTTCCCCATGGTTTTCTCAGCTCCCATGTGATCGAGCGCTTGGGGCCCCTCCTTCTTGAGGGTTTTTGCCGAGTTATGTGCTAATCGTGCATCAAAAACTCCCTCTGTTTCTCGATCTGGGCTTCCCAGGGTCTAGTTTCACCTCCTATGCAGTCTCCATGGGCCTCAGTCAGCGCGCTTTGATTGAGGTCCTTGTCGTTCCACGCTAGCTGAAAACTGCCACTATTTTAGAGGTGTTTTTGATCAATGCTCTCAATTTTTTGAAGTCTATCCTGACCTAATACAACCATGGTTTTCTTTGATTTTTTTCATGGATCCAATTCGAATCATCGCCTTAGTGTATTCAAATGAACCTTGAGTAGTTGAAAAAAAAGGAAAGACCAAAATAGTTTTCTTCCCTGCCTTAGTGTATTCGAATGAATGTCGAGTAGTTGAAAAAAAAAAGGAAAGACCATGGGCACAGTACAAAGTGACCTGTGGCTATATGGAAACAGGTACAGGTAGCTAGATCGATTTTTAGGTTTTCTAGATCGATTGCCATTGTTAGAATTGATTTACAAATTTGTTTTATATTTTCACATGAAATATTGTAGTGATTTGTTGTCAGTTATTGTTTCATGGTTGAATTTGGATGTGTTGAGAGATAAGATTGAGGAAGATCTCTTCATTGGCTTGCTCACAAAACATGGATCTATTTTTGCTGGGCAAATTTGAACAACGATGGACCACGATGGAAGGATCAGAAGCCTTGGTATTCTTTCAAGAGCCAAAGAAAATCCTTTAGGTACCCTTTCTCTCCTTTAATTCCTTCCTCGATTTCAATTGCTTCAAACAATCTACCAACTTTTTCACCTGAAATTAGGTTATTTGGGTTTTGTTTTTTCAAGAATTTAACTTCAAATGAACTAGCCCCACAATTACTATATTGGCAATGAAATTTATATTAAATATATGTTGAACTCTTATAGTAGTTTGGTAGTATAGCACACTAGAAATTACGAACCCCGACAAAACCCAACACGGAAAACGGTGGAAAAAACAACAAAGCAGACTTCAGAGGATAACTCCCTACCCTCCCTTATTTCAATGCAACACAAAAAGATTTTCTTGCTCTCTTTCCATTTCACGGAAGTTCTTAATAAAAAATATCAATTTCAAGCTCTGTTATAGAAATGGAACGGAAGTCTTCGTTTCTAAAAAAAACCGTATAAAAAATGTAACAATATGGAAAACGGTGTTTTATATGGTAGTTTTCTTTTTTTAATTCAAGAAACAGGGTTTTCCAAAAACAGTTCGTTTCTTGAAACTGTTTTATGGAAAACGTTAATTTGGTTCATTTGCAATATGGGTCTCTTCCCGATTGGACGTCGACATGAATCATAAAAATCAGAGTTTGGTTTTCTAGATAGTTTTCGAAGGCATTTTCATAGTATTTGGTTAGAAATCAACTATATATAGCTTAGGTGCTAACGCAACAGGTTTGTTTCAAATAGGTTGGGTGTTCTCCCTAGTGACAACACCTTGCAATAGTGCTTAATATATCTTTAACAATGTTGATTATTTAGGGATTTTATTAGTTAAAGTTATGTTATTTCTTTAATTGTAGCCATTGATGTGTAGCAGTGTATTGTTAAGTTTTTACAAATTTTTTTAGTTATTTTTATTTAAAAGTGGATTTAGTGATTGTATCTAATATTTAAAATGTGTATTTTTATACAAAATTATAAATTTAAATGTATAAGGTTTCTTTATATATATTTTTATAAATTAGTAATGTATATAGATATTTTATATATTTTTATAAATTAGTAGTTAAATAATTTAGTTAATTTTTCTAGTTAATTTATTATTTTATATAAACATTAGGACACAATATTTTTTTTTCCATTGGTCTAGTTTACAACCTCTCAAACCTCTCAAATGATTGGAAAAGGATTTTGATAATACCATCCCATAGAAACTTTTATCAACTATTAGACTATTTGTTACACAAAATATTGTCACCATGACTATTTGTAGTCAGTATGGGTCTATCATCATTCATACTGTCCTCCTAAGCAAGTCTCAAACCTCAGATCTTCATGTCAAGCTTTGAAAATGAGAGAAAGACCTTAAAATTCAATAAAGCTCTGGTTCCGCACTTTCTCTCATTGTTGCCTGTAGTCACGCGCCCCCTGTTCATGTTACCTGCGGACCTGCTCGCTCTGTCTCTAAAGGAGTGGGTGCGGACCCCTGTGAAAGTCAAAAAGGCGCAAGTTTATTCTTAAAAACTCACTTTGGGTTAATTCTGAATGATTCTAGAAGGAATCTTGACGTGGATGGTTCGCTCCTAGGTGGTTCATGCATCCCAAAGTAAAGGAGCTAATCCCTTGATGAGAGGAGCTTATCCCTTTGAAGGAGGGATTTATCCCTTTGAAGGTGGACCTAGTAACTTCCCTACATTGCACTATAAATTAAGGCATTGGGCTGGTTTCTAGAGAGGTTAGAAGCTGAACATTTTTGAGGGTAAATGTTGTTGGAATTAATACTTTCTAGTTAAGCATGAGAGGAGAGATTACATACCTTTTGGCTTCATTGGGAAGAGAGTGAAACTTGTCAAAGTAGAGAAGACTTCTTACTAGACCCTGGGAGGAGCTTGTATAACATCAAGGCACAGGTTGTAAAGTTCTTCTTTGATTAAAGTTAATACAATCAGATTCATTTTTCTCAACAAATTGTCTTATGTGATTTGTTTCATGAATTCCTTGATCATCATGATAAGTATGCTTTATTATATTGGCTTTTCAGGTGCTATTTAATTTTTGCGCTTGTTTGTGTTTGCAGATTCTCTACAAAGGAGCTCATTTGGATAAACGGAGCGAGGCTTCCACAAACTTGCATTGGACCCTAGGTAGGCCTAAAACACTTGTTTGCCTTTATTTATAAATTGCATATTTAGAGAAAGATAGCATTTGATTGGTTTGCTTGTCGCTAGATATCATTAGATACTAGGGAGGTCGGTCTTGTCCGCAAGAACGACTTATCTGCCTGACACTATCTATAATATTAAATATCATCAACCAAAAACATTAATTTAATATATAAAAAATAATAATTATCTATTATCCTTCCCATTAACAGTTTTATCCCATAAATACTTTTTCATCAGTGATAAGAGAGATTATGTTAGGTAATTTGCAATAATAAAGATTAAGAGCAACAAGCTATTGATTAATATGTCTATAATACAAACATAATTTCAACTATGATAAATATGGAAAGTTTCATAATTACATAAAAATAGTGATAGAAATAATTGTAAATTTATAAAAATCAACAAGTCTCAAAAATCAAAATACAAAATAGAAATCCATCATTTAATAAATTTTAAATACAAAACAATTAAGAGTACTACTACAAGAAGATACTCCTCTTCATTAATAAATAACCGGCATAGATCTTTCTCTCTCTGTGGAGCTACAAACCTCTTTAAGTGAAGAGATTTGATCCTCTCAATGCTTGATCCATAGTTAAAATGGATCTAGGTTGCTTTAGTTATTAGCATTTGAATAAGCTACATTGCAGAAAAATACCATGGAAAGAAACCATGGGTTAGGAGTACCATGGGAAAAAACCACGGACAAGAAAAAATCATGCGTTGGAGAATTTTATGTTTTTTAATTTTTTTTATTTGATTTGATTTTGTTTTATTTTGACTGAGTTAAAATGCCAAATATTATAACATATCCCCGAGGTGGAAAGGGTCTCTTGGCACAAGAACCTAACAACTAAAAATATATTAAGAGGGGCCTAGAATACAATACCTAGATTATGACATTTCTTTTCAAGACTTCAAGGTCTCTCTCGCTTGTTTTAATTTATGAAGGAAAATTGATGAGAAAAAACTAATAAATTAAATAAATATTAAGTACAGAACCATGGAATCTAACAAAACCATGTGCAAAAACTAGCAAATTAAATGAATATAAAGTACAAAATGGAATATAACAAAATTATTGGCCATAACATTTTTTCAAAAGTTATTTTAACATAAACAAATATAGGGACTAAAAAAAATCGTTTGGTAAGTTCTAACCATGGGTGATAACATTTTTTTAAAAGTTATTTGATCATAATCACATTTAACAACTAAAAATGAATGGTTTGGTATGTTATAACCACAAGTGATATTTATATATAATATTTCACTAAGTAGAAATTAAAAAAATAACGGTTTAATAATTTATTTGACTTATTTATATTGATCAACCACACTTCTTAAGTGAAAACATTGACTCAGATAACAAATTTTAATGGATTCAAAAGAATAAAATCAAAATTAATAAAAAAATAACTAATATAAAGAAAGAATATCTAAATTTAACTATTAAAATTTAACGTAAAAATAAATTTACTATACAAAACCATATATATGATGCATTAAAATAACTAATATAAAACATGACTACATATCATAATCATTTAATCAATGCAAATACAAATATGAGACAACCATTATACACTTTAACAATAATTATGGTAGATAATATATACTAGTCTAGATCCATCTTAATTTCGGATATAGAAACACCCTAAAGGGATCAAATATCTTTTATAAATTAGTAATGTATATAGATATTATATATATTTATATAAATCAGTAGTTAAATAATTTAGTTAATTTTTTTTTCTCACAAACTAGCAATTTAATATCTAGTTCAACTATACTTTTAAAATATATTATTTTTATTGTTATAAAGATTAGTTTTCTATTATAATGGATTAAAGTTAAAGTTTTGAAAGTTTTCTCTTTATATTTTGCCTTCAAACACATGATGTAGTATTTATGGTTATGCAAGTGGCAATAGTTCGAGACAACCCTCTATTTTTGGCTCTATATCCAATGGAGATCAACTCAATCTCCACGATCTTGTTACCCAACCATGAAAACAATAACCAAATAACTGTTTGGCAAATTCTACAATAGATCCCAAATTTTAGGTCCACTCAAGTCACATCCAAGAATATATACAATGTATGTGGGATCATGTACTCATCCGGAAAAAGCAAAGGCTAAATCAAACTTGAATTGGGTGCCAAGTGTTTCTTCACTATTTTATTTGCCAGCCTAGAGGATCAAACATGGGCATTCAAGAATGTCTTATGTGAGAAATGGAAGCTTTGTTGGTCACTATAAGTATGAAGAAATGGCCCATGTGAGCAGCTAAAGCCTATGAGTAACTACCTATGAACCATAGTATTCGAGAATGTTAATGATGAATGCTTGGTTTTATGTTTCATATTTTTCTTGTTTTTTCTCTCTCCTCGTTTCTTAAATGTGAAACAAATGCTTGGTTTTATGTTTCATATTTTTCTTGTTTTTCTCTCTCATCGTTTCTTGAATGTGAAACCTCCAAACTTCGTTTTGCGTACCGTTGTCATTTCTCGTTTCGTTTCCCCTTTCTAGTTTCTAGTAACATAGATTTCAAGCCCTTCCTTCTAACTTTGGTTGAATTTCTACAATGCTCTCAACTCCAAAAGCAAGTGATAGAAAGGATGGGTAGAAATCTTGGTACCTGAGATAGAGTTAAAGAGGAAGAAAAATTAAGTCAAACACTGCAAGATTCCTCTCGTAAAAGGATCACAACAAGGCCACAGTGAGCCCCTGAGAGAGAACGAAGATGTTACCGCATGCAGTGGTAACAATCAGAGTATGGTGCAACGCCGCATATTAAGGTCCACCAATGACATCATATTATCAAAAATATAAGCATGAAAATAGATTGAAACAAAAACAAAAGGGAAACCCTCACTAACTCGTCAGGCCCTTGCTTAATAATCGGGCAACATTTGGGTATGAAAAATCAGGAATCCCTTCTTCAAAGTTCCTGTTTTCTTTTATAGATCTCTTCATATTGATGGATGTCTTTGACCCTCCTCGAATGGCCATTGGATGAGTGCTGGGCAGTTGCATTCATTAAACTTCCTGGAAACTGTTTGAATTTATTTTAATTTAAAATTTTATACAGAACTTTGACTTTTGCATTTTGTAATTTGATGCAGATGTATTCCGCTCAGGCCACATTTGTTTAAATAAAATACATATTTATTTTCTTTTGATTACGTTTCTCAACTATGGCTGTGCATTTATCCTGGACAAGTAGTGAAAATAAGATATGTTCCAGGAATTGAACATATGTTTCTTCATCACTTGTATCGATATACTTTGACAGGACAGGCATGAAAACCTGAACCCCTCTCTTCATCGCACTATGACCGATAGAGACTTTCCTAAATGTTGATCACAACACATAACCCATATCATTCAGAGATATATTGGTGTTATTCTTTCACCTTGAGATGGATATATATTTGTTTTATTGCAGCATGGAAACAACCGCTACATTACGATACATCAACTATACTCAAAGGAAAATATTATTTTTCCTGTACAATCACATTGAGAGTAATAAGTATCTTCCCATGTGTCATCATAGCAATAGATTCCATTTTTCTAATTCATAGCGTTTCTCATTCTAGTGGCCGCCATTATTGTGCAAGTTTCTCCTGTCACTTTTTGCCTCTATGAAAGTTGATAAGAAAATGATAAATGTCAAATTTTAGCAGACATTCTGAAAACCTTTTTGATCCATTTTCTAACATGGTCCACAATCTGCTTTGATACTACTACGATGTATCTCTTCCAAAACTTGATTGCCTTTCATAGCTGGACAACTAATTTGATAAATGATCTCTTTAAATCTATCTTGGACTAGAAAGTTATTGGACGTTCTTGAAGATGGGTGAAGTGTTCACCCAAAACATCCAAACATATCAATAACAACACATAGTTTAACATAAATATTCATCCTCATCCAATTATTAAATGCAAAAATATTTCTCTAAAGGCATGGATTTCCCATACGCTGGGCCTATTACTTATATAACCCCTGGTTTTAGTTTCTCTTGTAGAGTTCCTTGATGTCTTCACTCCAAATTCTTGGATGCCATCTCAAAGAAAGGATCAAAAGATATTCCAAATATTATCTTTAGAGGTGGCCATTTTGACCTGAAATGCTGAGTATCCATGCCATCAGTAACACTCTTCTATGCATGTGTACATTACCAAGCAATTTATCATCAATAAACATTGTTGCAAGACAGTAATTGTTCAAATAAGTTTATGAGACATTCCAGATATCTAAAGGGATTTCCTTATAAATCTCAAGTTCAGCAAAGCATCCAACATATGGATCATGAAACAGTGGATCCTCACACTAATATATTCGCCATGGGATTGAGAAAAAGATATACAAATTGTAAACTCCCTCATGTAGGTGAGCAAGTGGTGTTGGAAACTCTCCATGCTAAATTTCTCAAACTGAAGGGTGAGGGAACCATGAGTACCATTTAGAATTGACATTCTTACCATATTCAAATGGTGGCCTTCCTCAATGTAAACAATTCTTCAATAATATGGCCACTATCCCACATGTGTCACTTCTCCCAATCCTCACGCTTAATTGGCACGCTTCACCTACGCATTTCATTCGACAATGTGTATGTCTTGGGACTTTGTATCCACTGTAGTGTGACTTCATCCCTCTTCTATTACAATGCAGACTTCTTAGGGTAGGGGAAATCACAACTCCCTTCCCTCCCTCATTTCAATGCAACACGAAAATATTTTATTTCTCTCTTTCCATTTCATGGCAGTTCTTCAATCAGAAATCTCAATTTCAAGCCCTTCCTTCTAGCTTTGGTTGAATATTTGCATTTCTCTCAACTCTAAAAGCAGGTGATAGAAAGGATGGGTAGAAGGCTTGGTACCCAAGCTAGAGTTAAAGAGGAAGAAACATTGAGTCAAACACTGGAAGATTCCTCTCGTGGGGTAAAAGGATCACAACAAGGCCACAGTAATCCCCCGAGAGAGAAAGAAGATGCTACTGCATGCAGTGGTAACAATCAGAGTATGGTACAACACCATATATTAAGGTCCCATTATCATGTTGGCATTATGGCACAGGTTTGGAGCTATGGCACACGTGTTGTCCTTGATGGCAACTCTCTTTGGTGACAAATCTCAGGTCTAGATCTCAGTTCAGGCTTTCAAAATGAAGAAATACGCAGGTTCACCTAAACAAAGGCATGTATACACGCGGGTTAGACGTTACAAAGGTGCATATGTGTATACACACACTTTAATGCAAGGAAAAGCACGTATATGTTGGAGAACTTACTTTTGGTCCATGGTAGTTAGTCCTTGGTATTTGAACCTATGGTTTTGGACCATGGTATCTCGTCAGAAGTGTTGATCCCAAATATTGAGTCCTTGGTATTGTGTTATTATGGTTTTGGACCATGGTATTGTGAAAGGCCTAAGACTATAAAAGAGGAAGGAGATCATTTGGCAAAGGATCATCTGAATTATTATTGAATATCTGATAAAGTGCTAGATCTGGAATACTGGTAATTGGGTTATGGTGCAGATCTGGATCTGAATGAAGGAGGAACCTTAGCGCAAAAGAAAAGGATAAGTTCTATTGATGGATCATAATTTTTAAGCTTGAATGATAATATCTTTGTATGATTTTGATCTGTTATATGTGGTGCTTGCTTGATCTATAAATCTGATAATATGGGTTAATTAGTGTTTGAATATCTGAAGGAGCGAATTATCCTTCATAGATCTGTATGCAGGTTCAGTGAAGCGAAGGCGCGTATACACGCTGGTTCAGTGAATGAAAACAACGTATACGTAGGTTTTTCCATACGCAGAAGCGTATGCAGGCAGGTTTTAGGTTATTGAAGTAGCGTATATCTTTTGAGTTGTGATCTAGCTGCTTCTGTTTATTGCTGCAGTGTTTTGGGTTCAGAATTTGGTGTGTGGTTACTATTACTATGTTTTGGGTACAGCTGTCAGAGAAGTATCTACTTGATTAGTTCTAATTGGTGAAAAGGAGGTTGTTTGATGCATAAATTGTTTATGATTGTTTGATGCTCATGGATCCAGTCTGAAAATTTATGAAACGTGGTCCTTGGAAGAAAGAGAAGGTTGTAGCCTTCTGTAGGCCAGCACCTACGTACTAGTATCTTGGCTAGTGCAAGAGCTAAGGGGGTTGTAGCTCCCTTCCAGGAGAAGCTGGATAATGAGAGAGGGTTGTAGCTCTCTGCAGGTTGCAGCCTGCGTACTGGTAAAGGACTGCACTAATACATTGTAAAAGAAGTTTCTAATTTAAAGGAAGATAGAGACGAATTGGAGCAGGTGGTTTTCACCCACATTGGGTTTCCACCTTATATCTTGTGTTCTTGTGTGTGATTGTCTTTCTACTCTGTTTTACTGTTTCCGGTTATTGGTTATTTGATTCTGAAACACAGATTAACAATCAACATCAGAAAGATAAAGTAAATTAAGAGTTTTCTTTGTATACGCGGGTTTCCTTATGCATAGTTGCGTATATACGTGGGTTTAATTACCTGAAGTTGCATATATCATTTGATTTTGAAAAAGGAATATTTGACTTGATAATACTGATTCACCCCCCCTCTCAGTATTATTTCCAACATATCATGCCCTCAAGACATTAATTGTTGAGGAGAGAGAAAATATTTTAAAAGCAGAATCTGGCAAATTTGAGGCTATAATCAGCAAAGTGGAAAGCTTGCACAATCTTGTTCAGAGACCTCGTGAGCAAGTTGCAGATGCCGATACACTATTTGATCTCACATCCACATTCCTTGCTATTTTTAACAGATGAAAAAACAATTATGGTGCTTCTCTAGTTGATTTTATTAGTAGTGATATTCTAAGAAACTATAGTGACCAGGCATATGGAAGCAGGTCTCTGGAGGGAAATGATGATCAAACCCAAATATCATGGAGAAATTTTGGGATTTTAGCTGCTTTTGTTTTCCAGGACGCGACAGGAATTTTCACTATGCTTGGACCTGTTATCACTCAGGTTGTCCCTTGGCTCCTTAAGGGATACAACCGAGGTAACCACAAACCAATCTTTGGGCTGAAGGTCCTAGCCTACCTGCAGTCAGAGACGGCTCTCTCTTTTGAAATTTAGCTTTGTTTTGGGTTGATTTTAGGCTAGTTATGGTGTACATGGGTTGTGTTTTGATTTTTGTGGGAGGGATGATGTTTTCAAGCAGAGTTGGGATGCATAGAGTGAGAAGTTCAAACCATTGGGCATGGAGTCATGGATTAGGGCTTGTTGTTGCGTTTTCTTGGTCACAAGAGGAATATAGAGCAGGATAGATACACATAGAACAATATCAGGCTGGAATAAAGATGGAATGAAGGTCAGAGACGAAAGGCAAATAAGAATATTTCATTAGCTAACAGAGAGGGAAGGTGAATGAAAGTTTGTCTAGGATCAATCAAGAATTCCTAAATAACAGTCATATGTGAAAGAAACAGGGTAAACATGATAATTTAAGTATGCATATTCATAACCATTTCTGAAGAAAACATGTAGAAAGAACCAAAACTGAGCATAGGGTGCAGTCAAGCAAAACCTAAGCTATTCTTCTTTCTTGTTATTTAGATGGTAACACAATGGTGCATAAACATATGTAAACTATAAACAGAGATAGGAAAACACTTATTGAGCCATGTAGTAGCACAGGAATTCCATAGTCACTCTTTGGCCATTAAATAACACAACAATCAATTCTTCATCCAAAGCATTCCAGCAGTCTTTGATTACAGAGCTTCTCAAAAATACAGCGCAAGTCCAGAATGAGGATTATCAACCAACCAACCCTTTAAACAATGAATTAGGGTGGTTTATATAGAGAAAATATCCAAAAATATCTATTACAGCAGACCTTAAACAGGTATGAGGGAAATGAGTTCTTTAACCTAATCTTGTCTTGAAATTAATGCAAGAAAATATCTTTTGAGCTGCGCTGGAGGCAGCTGCATCAAAATGAGTTAATATCTGTCCTTATGGCTCTGTGCTGTTCATTTAGCCATAACTGTGCTTTGGGCTTTGATCCCCTGCTCTTGAGTGGCTTTGATGTGCATTAACTGTGATCTGAGAGCCTTAAATGGCTTCACCGCTTTCTTTGACTTTGCTTTGGGGCCTTTAATGTTCACCTGCTTTGGTATTTCTGATCTGATACTCTTTGCTGCTTCACTGATACTCTTCAATTTAATTTGGGCTTCATCTTTCCTCTGATACTCTTTCATAGTTGATTTGGGCCACTTTCTCTCTCTTGATACGTTTGAAATTGTCAAATCACCCCCTTTCTGCCCTTTCAAGGAAAAAATAGCTGCTGCAAATGTTTTTCGTGGCCTCTAGAATGCTATTGGCGCTGGCCGATTAAATATGAACCTTTATGAAGAAATCCTATCAAATTACGAACTTTTGGGTTTTGCAGGTAGCCGAGCAATAGGCAGCCTTCCATTTTGATCATTTTTTCTTATAAGCGCTAATCGCGCATCAAAAACTGCCTCAGTTTTTCATTCTGGGCATCCTTGGCTGCGATTTTTCACCCTTCGCGCCTTTTTTGGTGATGGCGTCAGCATGACGTCAGCGGTGGCTCTCGGTACGGCAGTGACGTGGCAGGGTGACGTGGCACAGGACACGGTGGCGGGCGGGGTAGGGATGGAGGCAGATGCAGTGGTAGTGATATGTAGGAGTGGGGTGTCGACGCA
Organism: Pinus tabuliformis; assembly: GCA_031772625.1. Classification (NCBI taxonomy): domain Eukaryota; kingdom Viridiplantae; phylum Streptophyta; class Pinopsida; order Pinales; family Pinaceae; genus Pinus; species Pinus tabuliformis. The sequence goes on along the minus strand of CM062807.1, from coordinate 743,540,303 downwards.
GAGGTGATGTAGCACTGACGTGGCGCTGACTTCAAGGGCGAAGAGATAGAAGGTGGTTTGTGGTTTCATCAGATCGCCTTCTGTACGAGGGTGGTAAATGTCAGAGCCCGCTTGATGCAATAAAAGGCAGACACCTGTCTTTTGTACGATGGAAAAATTGCTGTGCTATCGGACGCTAACTGTCGAGTGACGGGGCGGCTCCGAAATCGCTGAGAGCCGTTGGATCTGGGAGGGTAGATCGGAGGGCTAACGGAGTGCAGAGCTGGCGGCAGGTTTATGTGTGGGGGCCCTCCCGAATATTAATTTAATATTGCGTGACGGGGATTTAAAACTTTGGTTTTGTGGGTAATGTGGGTTTTACATGGTTTATGCGCCGGGGGTAAAGTTTAATCAAAATATTTAAACCAAACCCGAAAATGTGAGCGCGCAGGCTGAAACATCAAGGTTTAAGGGTAAGAGAGGGGAAGGGAATGGTTATTAGTTTAACCAGAGGTTAAGCTAACTCCTGGTTAAGACGCAGATGGGTTAATAGTAGTCCCAGGTGGACTATCATTTCCCAAAACCATATATACATAGCTATAATGCTATAAGGTGGGGTATTTATTATTTTTGGAATTTTATATAGTTTTTGTATACTAGGGGGTAAGGAAATGATCTATGGAGCTAGATAATAGAGTTAGGAGTTAATATGAATTTGTGAGGTGAAGTGTAGGGGAGAGGCTAAGTTTGTGAACTGAAACTTAGACATAGGAAATGAATGGACTGTGGAGAAATGATTTTTACACAAGAAATGTGGCTTCTTTTCACTGAAGAAAGTCAAAGCTTGACTCAGTAGTTTACAAAAATGAAGTGATAATAGGACTGGTTGGGTAGATCCCAAGGTCCTCAAGGGGATGTTAGTGAGTGATTTGGGGAATAAGAAGAATGGGGAGTTAGACATGCCTCGCTTGAGCTCCTCCAAATGAAAAACTGCCTCATAATTGTGATCTGAATAGATATAACACTTGAAAACATGAAATGGATCACATAGCTTGATTCTGCAACCACAAAACTACTTACCCAGCCTACTTACCTAACATTTTTTCTTCTTTTTGCAAGGGTGCATTTGGACTTGCAGACCCTGATTATCCTCTTTTCTTTTGACTTCCTATCTAAAATCAACCCTTATCTCTTCCAAGGGCCCAGATTAAGCAATTGGGCTCCTTCATTTCTCTACTTGGCTACTGATCTGCCAAGCTTAAGCTGTTTGGATATTCATTCTCTATCTTCTAAAACAAGCAATTTAAACCTAGGGAAGCCAAGATTAAGATGTTTGGCTTTCCCTTATCTGTAAATGGTACGATTCTTCAAAATGGAACTTCTTGGAAATATGGAACCTTGCAGCATGAAAAGATGACATATTTGGCATGTAAAACAGTCAATCATGAAATATGAAACCTATTGCAATAGGAGGCTAACAGTGGCTCCACTTGGGGATGGTTTTTCAAGATGAAAAGCCAAGAACAGCAGGTCAGAATGCCTTGATCTCCAATTGTTGCTATAAACTGAAATTCTCCTTCTTGTCAATGCCTTTGACTGAATTAAGCTGATATGCAGTATCCTTTTGAGTTGAATTGTCGAAACATTACAGCTCTGCTTCTTGCCTTTTGGGTGCTTGTAAACATATTGAAATATACTTGAGCACTTCTTTGGAATTATTTCAAAAACAGAGATCTGAAATAGAGCTTTCTTTGATCTTTCCTTCAAAATTTGCTACATTGTTCCCTCTTATTGGCCTGCTACAAGAAAAAGTGCTGAAAATTCAAATACTAATGTACAGATAGTATATAGAGTTGTGTTGCATTCAAAAAAAGGGATCATGATAGTGCTTTAGCATTCGGCCATTGACAGGGCCTTCCTCAGCTGTGCTGCCATCCAAACTCCTCAGAAAATATGTGTTGTTGCCTTGAACAACAGAAATAATAAAGGGGCCTTTCCATAGGAAATCAAACTTGCCATGCTTTCCTTTGTCCTCTCTTCTTGAATCCCATCTTAAGACTTTGTTGCCTATGTAGAAATCTTCAGCCTTGGTTCTTTTGTCAAACATTTTCTTGAGCTTCTCTTGTAAAATCTGAGCTCTGTCGTACACTTGGTCTCTTGTTTGCTGCAAATGGATGGTTTGGTTTATTCTTCTTTGGATATCATTTGGTTCTGCCTGGATCTCTTGCAGTAATTTGATAACAGGGATTCCCAAAGATGAGGGGAACTTGGCCTCCATGCCATAAACTAACTCATATGGGCTCATCCCAATGGATCTCTTGGTTGACAACCTGTCTGCCCATAGGGCATTTACAAGCTTTTTGTGCCAGTTCTTCTTGTTCTCCTCCAAGACTTTCTTAATGATGTTAATCAGACTCTTGTTGGATGATTCGGCCAAGCCATTACCTTGAGGGTAATAGGCGATGGAGTGACCCAAGGTAATGTGGAATTTGTGGCAAAAACTGATCATTTTCTTGGATTTGAAGGTAGCAGCATTATCCGTAATGATCTTCTCAAGACAGCCAAATCTGGACAAAATGTTGGTTTCAAGGAATTGGATAATGGTGGAGTCATTGGCTTGCCTACATGGGATGGCTTCAATCCACTTGGTAAAGTAATCTGTGGCTGTTAGAATCCACTTATGTTGGCCGGAAGAGGATGGATGGATTTTTCCAATGAAGTCAAGACCCCATTGTTGAAAAGGCTTTTTGGTTAAAATGGGCTTAAGGGGCAAGGGCAGGAGATTTCTTTTGCCTTCAAAGATTTTGCATTTGTGGCATGAAACAACAAACTTTCTCACATCAGCAAACAAAGAGGGCCAATAGAAACCAGCCCTTAGTATCTTATCAGCAGTGGAATTCCAATATAAGTGCCCTCCACAGTCCCCTGCATGGAATTCCTTCATGACACTGTCAGTTTCATTCATAGTTAGACAATTCAGCAATATTCCTTCATGATTTTTCCAAAACAGGGCATTATCTAAGACACAAAACATTGATGCTTTCATCTTTAAAAATCTCTTTTTGGTTCTGGACAACCCTGGAGGAGCACACAGGTTTAACAATATAAAACATATATCAGCATACCATGGGGATTGCAAAAAAGCTTGACTGATCTGTGGAGTCGCCAGCTCCTGTTCATTGTCCACTTGATTAATGTCTAAGGCTTGAAAATTGGTTTAAGACATTAGTTTGGCTAAACCTTGTCCCTTTATCATCTTGGTGGGTTTTATCTCAATGTCATACTCAAGGATATTGGCAATCCACTTGCCTCTTTTTCCCTCTATGCCCTCTTGAGTTAATATGTCTTTTACAACAGCATTTGGTACATAAGCAATCACATGTGAATATAAAATGTAAATTCTGAAATCTTTGATTGCTTTAACAAGGGCATATGCTTGCTTCTCCATAATTTGGTACTTCAAGGGTGCATCTCTAAGGGCTCAGCTGAAAAATGCAATTGGCTTTTCATTTCCCTGATCATCTTTTTGCAAAAGAACAACAACAATGGTGTGTTCAGATGCAAAAGAAAAAATGACGAAATCCTTATCAAATTGAGGACTTGTGAGGACTGGGGCTTGGGTTAAGGCAGATTTTATGCCCTCAAAGGCTTGCTTGGCCTCTAAAGTCCATTTTACCTTGGAATCCTTCTTTAACATTTTATTTAGTGTTCTTATCAGCTCGGCCAAGTTTGGGATAAATCTCCTTAGGAAATTGATCTTTCCTAGGAATTCTTGCAACTCTTTGATGTTTCTTGGATAAGGGATTTGAAGGATGGCTTGAATTCTTTCAGGATCAATTCTAATCCCATCTTTTGAAATGATATGGCCCAGTAATTTTCCTTCTTCAAGGCCAAATAAAGACTTATTGGGGTTCAAGGAAATGCCATATTTCCTACATGTTAGGAACACTTGCCTCAAATGTTTTAGGTGCTCTTGATCAGATTTTGAGAAAGGAGTAAGGTCATCAAGGTAAACCACTAAGAAATCATGGATTTCTTTGGAAAATGCAATTTCCATGGCCCTTTGAAAGGTAGCACCTGCATTCTTTAGTCTGAAAGGCATCTTCACATACTTAAATGTTCCCCACGGTGTTATAAAGGCTGTTTTGTCTTGGTCATCCGGGTGAACAAGTATTTGATTAAGACCTGAAAAGCCATCTAGCAAAGAAATTCTTGAAGACCCCACTACTCTTTGTAGAATATGGTCCATTTTTGGCAATGGGTAGTGATCTTTAAGGGAGACTTGGTTCAGATTTCTTAAGTCCACACATAGTCTAATCTCCCATGTTTTATTCCTTGTGGGAACAAGATTGGATACCCATTCTGAAAATCTAATGGGTACTATGATACCAGATTCAAACATTCTTTTCACTTCTTTCTCAATCAAAGGGAGAAGCACAGGATTGATTCTCCTTAGTTTCTGTTTGAAGGGCTTTTGATTTGGCTTTAAGGGAATGGTGTGTTGAATAACGAAGGTGTCATAGGACTTAAGGTCCTCATAACTCCAGGCAAATACATCTTGAAACTCTTTAAATAAATCAACATATTTTGGTTTTTGATCGGGAGGCAAAGACTTGGACAATTTAACCATTTTGGGCTTCTCTGCTGTCCCAATATTACAGTCTTCCACAACAGCGTTTAAGGGCTGCATCTTAGGCCTTTTGGGGACATCGTTTGAATCAAATATGTCTTCTCATGGAGTGAGGCCAGCAGGTAGAAAATTGTCTTTCAAATCAATCACTTCGGCCTCTGCTTCAGCTATTTCTTCTAAATGCATTTGCTTCAGCTCTTGCATGTTTTTCTCATAAAAAATGGTTGGGTGCAGCATTTGATTTGCTGTTTCAACTATTATAGTTTGCTCATTTTGGCTCATTTGCTATTGTGGGTCATCCATGGCATCTTCACCAATGTTTAAGCTTGAGAATTCTTACTGTAAGGTAAGAAAATTGTTGATTTGAGCATCATCCTCAAACACTTGCCAATCTTTGATATTGTTAGGGACAGTGGGCCTGTGCTTTATCTCAACAGTAAAGTGGTAATTGGGCTCAAAGGGTAGCTTGCAAGTGCTAGCAAAAGTAGCTAGACTATGAGCATGCATGTTATGGCTTCTAGAAATCTTAGCAAGCTTGGATTCGGTGAAGGAATTGAGTATTTTTGTGGTAGCAGACCTATAAGCTCTTAGCCTATTGTCATTAGTAACAAAGTTACCTTTCATCTGTTGAATGATTAAATCGGAGTCACCTAGAATGGACACTTTTGCAGCTCCTAGAGCTTTGAGTAGTTTAAGGCCTAAAAAGAGAGCCTCATACTCTGCCATGTTGTTGGTGCATTTGAAGTTTAGTCTGTAAGCATGACCCTTTGCATGGCTGTTATGTGTATTGTGAATCCATATTCCTACCCCTGCTCCTAGATTATTAACAGAACCATCAAACTCTAAATACCATGTGATTTCTTGCTTGTGGTTAGTATTAAGAGTTTCAGTCATTTTAGGATTGGGCGGACGTGGGTTTTGTGCTTCATGTGGTTCTTCTTGTATGCTGGTTGCACTAATTGTTTTAGCAGTTTCACAAAGATGGGCAACCGACTCTTGATTGATGCATGTTTCTTGTTCTAAAGGCAAAGTCTTCTCATCAATGGGAGGGCAGCTATCATCATTGAACAATATAAAGGAATCCATATCAGAATGGATTGAGTAAATGGGAAATTTTTGGGGTTTTTCCTCACTACTTACCACATACTTCATCAGTGTTTCTCTATACAGACTCTTTGGTTGCCCAAAGACTGAAATAGTGGCATAGGAGAGGTCTAGTTGGAGAGATCCTTGGAGTTTTGCTCCCCAAGATCTTGATAAGAGCATACCATACTTTGGTGGAATGTCAACAACCACCACGTCCATTAGGATCATTTTGTTGGGAAATTGGACTAACAACACACAAAGGTATTTGATTAAGCCTAAACACTTGACCTGACTAGAATCAAATGAGAATAAGTCTTTGTAGGGTCTAGTGACATCAAGGTTTAGCTTCTCCATTACAGCTTTGGGCATTAGATTGTGTGAAGCACCTGATTCAAACATAGCATTGTGCAACACTTTATCATGAATGTGAAAACTGACATAAAAGGGTAGAAGAGCTCCATGTCCTGATTTACTATTGACTTCAGGACCAAACAATAATTCAGGTTGATTATCTAAGACATTAACATCATCTCTATTCTCTGGCATTTTCAGTGATCTTTTGATTTGCTGTCTGTACACATCATGTTTGGCAAGCTCAGAGAGAGGAATAGATATCTTTAATTTACCAATTTCTGCTTCTAAATCAAACGGTTTTTCTGACTGTGTTTTAGTATTGTGACTAGCATATTTTCCCTTTTCAATTGTATCTTCAGTGATCTTCTCTTGGTTATCAGTGATTTCTTGAGATTGCTCTGTTTTGAGAAGGCTTTGATGGGTGCTATTTACATTGTCTTTTGAGGGAAAGGATATAAAAGGCTGGTTATTAGAGGGCTGCATGTCAGATACATCCTCTATGGTCACTTCTTTTAATTTTGGGTCTGTTTTATCAGCAGGTTCTGTGATAGCGGCCTTGCCTTTTACTTTCTTAGGCTACTTGGCATCCTTTGGCTTGATGGGATCAGACACATCAATGGTTCTTGTTCTCAATTTGTATTGTTTATGAACTTCGTAGAAAGCTAAATCATAGCCTTGTTTGAAGTCAAATGACTCTCCAGATTTGGTCTGAAATTGTTTTATATCATGGTCATCTTGGTCTTCTTGGGTTAGGAATACGTGTCGTTCACTTTTCAAACCCATCAAGTTTATGTGAGTGTCCTCTATCTGCTCATTGGATGTGGATGCTTCAGCATAGTTTTCATGAAAAGGAGGTCTTATATCATGGTCAGGACTTGCCCTTCCAACGTTTGGGTTCTGATTTTTTCTAAAGTTTCGATTTTTGATAGGATTGTTTTACTGTCCTTCCCATGAGGCTTTTCTTTCAATAGTTCCCATTCTATTTTCAAAGTTGTCCATACCTTTGATGATTGTGTCCAATTTTTGCTCAAAGGCTGAAGGTTCATCTTTGAAAGTGGCTCTTCTCTCAGCTCTTGCTCTATTTCGCTTAGCAATCAGATTTGCCTCCACACTAACAGCTACATTCTGCATATCTGCTAAGGTTTGAGGGGATATTTCCCTTAATTGATAAGCCATGTCTGAATAAAATCCATCAGGGAATTTGTATAAAGCAAGATCAGGTGGACGTCTCAGGTTTTGTGGAATATCGTTGTAAACATTGTTAAACCTGGCACAATAGTCTAAGACAACTTCTTGAGGACCTCTTTTGATAGTGTCATACTCGGATAATATGTGCAGAGGGTCTTTCTTCTTCTCCCATCTGTTGAGAAATTCTTGGTAAAGGGCCTCTGGGTCACCTATGGAATTTGCAGCAAGTTCTCTAAACCAGGGCCTTACATCTCCTGTTAAACTTTGGACAAAAAATCTGCATTCTTACACTATCATCATCTATTTCATAACTCTCAAAATAGTCCTGCGTTTTCTTGGTATGTTGTAGGGTTGTGCCAGAACCAGTGGCATCAAAGTATGTGATTTTGTTTTGATAGTCCTGAGGCATAGCCCCTGGATTTGCAGGTAACTGTAAGGGTGCATATCTGTTAGCCATATTTACAGGGATAAGTGGAACGACTGGAACAACTGGAAGAGCTGTAATAACAGAGGTGGTAGTGGTAGTATGCGCAGTGAATGGAGGTGCGGAAAAGGTGCTTAGAGAGGTGGATGATGAATAAGGGGAAGTAGGGGTTGAATGAAACAAAACTTTAACAGGGGTTAGAAAACAGCTTGGCTGAATTGTTTCAGGACTAGAATCAACAACCTCTTCTTGTTTTTGCTTGCTAAGGTTTCTAGAGATTAAATTGGGATTTTCAAAAACAGCTGGTGGATTTGGGTCTAGGTTTGACCTGGTATAACGAGTTTTCCTCTTTGGAGCCAGCTTCTAACTTGTTTTTTCGAATTTTCTAAATAAGTTCCCCAACGGAGTCGCCAATGATGTTATCACTCAGGTTGTCCCTTGGCTCCTTAAGGGATACGACTGAGGTAACCACAAACCAATCTTTGGGCTGCAGGTCCTAGCCTATGTGCAATCAGAGAGGGCTGTCTCTTTTAAAATTCAGCTTTGTTTTGGGTTGATTTTAGGCTAGTTATGGTGTACATGGGTTTTGTTTTGATTTTGGTGGGAGTGATGATGTTTTCAAGCAGAGTTGGGATGCCTAGAGTGAGAAGTTCAAACCATTGGGCATGGAGTCATGGATTAGGGCTTGCTGTTGCGTTTTCTTGGTCACAAGAGGAATATAGAGCAGGATAGCTACACATAGAACAATATCAGGCTGGAATAAAGATGGAATGAAGGTCAGAGATGAAAGGAAACTAAGAATCTTTCATTAGCTAACAGAGAGGGAAGGTGAATGAAAGTTTGTCTAGGAGCAGTCAAGAATTCCTAAATAACAGTCATATGTGAAAGAAACAGGGTAAACATGATCATTTAAGTATGCATATTCATAACCATTTCTGAAGAAAACATGTAGAAATAACCAAAACTGAGCATAGGGTGCAGTCAAGCAAAACCTAAGCTATTCTTCTTTCTTGTTATTTAGATGGTAACACAATGGTGCATGAACATATGTAAACTGTAAACATAGATAGGAAAACACTTATTGAGCCATGTAGTAGCACATGAATTCCACAGTCACTCTTTGGCCATTAAATAACAAAACAGTCAATTCTTCATCCAAAGCATTCCAGCAGTCTTTGATTACAGAGCTTCTCAAAAATACAACGTAAGTCCAGAATGAGGATTATCAACCAACCAACCCTTTAAAAAATGAATTAGAGTCGTTTATATAGAGAAAATATCCAAAATATCTATTAAAGCAGACCTTAAACAAGTCTGGGGGAAATGAGTTCTTTGACCTAATCTTGTCCTGAAATTAATGCAAGAAAATATCTTTTGAGCTGTGCCGGAGGCAGCTACATCAAAATGAGTTAATATTTGTCCTTATGGCTCTGTATTGTTCATTTAGCCATAACTATGCTTTGGGCTTTGATCCCGTGCTCTTGAGTGGCTTTGATGTGCATTAACTGTGATCTGAGAGCCTTAAATGGCTTCACCACTTTCCTTGACTTTGCTTTGGGACCTTTAATGTTCACCTGCTTTGGTATTGCCGATATGATACTCTTTGCCGCTTCACTGATACTCTTCAATTTAATCTGGGCTTCATCTTTCCTCTGATACTCTTTCACAGTTGATTCGGGCCACTTTCTCTCTCTTGATACGTTTGAAACTGTCAAATTGCCCCCTTTCTGCCCTTTCAAGGAAAAAATAGCTGCTGCAAATGTTTTTCGTGGCCTCTAGAATGCTATCGGCGCTGGCCGATTAAATATGAACCTTTATGAAGAAATCCTGTCAAATTGCGAATTTTTGGGTTTTGCAGGTAGCCGAGCAATAGGCAGCCTTCCATTTTGATCATTTTTTCTAATCGCGCATCAAAAACTGCCTCAGTTTTTCATTCCGGGCATCCTTCGCTGCGATTTTTCGCCCTTCGCACCTTTTTTGGTGATGACGTCAGCATGACGTCAGCGGTGGGTCCCGGTACGGCAGTGACGTGGCAGGGTGACATGGCAAAAGACACGGTGGCGGGGTAGGGATGGAGGCAGATGCGGTGGCAGTGACATGTAGCAGTGGGGGGTCGACGTAGAGGTGACGTAGCACTGACGTGGCGCTGACGTCAGGGGCGGAGAGACAGAAGGTGGTTTGTGGTTTCATCAGATCGCCTTCTGTACGAGGGTGGTAAATGTCAGAGCCCGCTTGATGCAATAAAAGGCGGACACCTGTCTTTTGTACGACGACAAAACCGCCGTGCTATCGGACGCTAACTGTCGAGTGACGGGGCGGCTCCAAAATCGCTGAGAGCCGTTGGATCTGGGAGGGCGGATCGGAGGGCTAACAGAGTGCAGAGCTGGCAGCAGGTTTATGTGCAGGGGCCCGCCCGAATATTAATTTAATATTGCGTGACGGGGCTTTCAAACTTTTGTTTTGTGGGTAATGTGGGTTTTACATGGTTTATGCGCCAGGGGTAAAGTTTAATCAAAATATTTAAACCAAACCCGAAAATGTGAGCGCGCAGGCTGAAACATCAAGGTTTAAGGGTAAGAGAGGGGAAGGGAATGGTTATTAGTTTAACCAGAGGTTAAGCTAACTCCTCGTTAAGACGCAGATGGGTTAATAGTAGTCCCAGGTGGACTATCATTTCCCAAAACCATATATACATAGCTATAATGCTATAAGGTGGGGTATGTATTATTTTTGGAATTTTATATAGTTTTTGTATACTAGGGGATAAGGAAATGATCTAGGGAGCTAGATAATAGAGTTAGGAGTTAATATGAATTTGTGAGGTGAAGTGTAGGGGAGAGGCTAAGTTTGTGAACTGAAACTTAGACATAGGAAATGAATGGACTGTGGAGAAATGATTTTTACACAAGAAATGTGGCTTCTTTTCACTGAAAAAAGTCAAAGCTTGACTTAGTATTTTACAAAAATGAAGTGATAACAGGACTGGTTGGGTAGATCCTAAGGTCCTCAAGGGGATGTTAGTGAGTGATTTGGGGAATAAGAAGAAGGGGGAGTTAGATATGCCTCGCTTGAGCTCCTCCAAATGAAAAACTGCCTCATAATTGTGATCTGAATAGATATAACACTTGAAAACATGAAATGGATCACATAGCTTGATTCTACAACCACAAAACTACTTACCCAACCTACTTACCTAGCATTTTTTCTTCTTTTTGCAAGGGTACATTTGGACTTCCAGACCCTGATTATCCTCTTTTCTTTTGACTGCCTCCCTATCTAAAATCAACCCTTATCTCTTCCAAGGGCCCAGATTAAGCAATTGGGCTCCTTCATTTCTCTACCTGGCTACTGATATGCCAAGCTTAAGCTGTTTGGACAGATATTCATTCTCTATCTTCTAAAACAAGCAATTTAAACCTAGGGAAGCCAAGATTAAGCTATTTGGTTTTCCCTTATCTGTAAAACTCTTCAAAAATGTAATGATTCTTCAAAATGGAACTTCTTGGAAATATGGAACCTTGCAACATGAAAAGATGACATATTTGGCATGTAAAACAGTCAATCATGAAATATGAAACCTATTGCAATAGGAAGCTAACAGGACCAATGGATAATGAATCAAAGCAAAGGAAATCTATAGTACATAGAAAAAAGACTAAGCTGACATAAAGCACTCGACTTGAAGTAGTGAAAGAGTCCCCGGAAGATGAAAAATTAGAAACAGACAAGAATATGGCAAGCATATTTAACATTTTGTTAAAACAGAAGCAAGCCAGATTAGAGAATTTGGTTCTAAATAGAATATCATTTTCCCAGATAGTAGAAAACATCTTTTTGTTATCATTTCTAGTAAAGGATGGTAGAGTTGAAATAAATGTCAATGAAAATGGAAGACATTTTGTTGTCCCAAAAAAATACAAAAATGGCATCTGGAGAAGCTTCTTACAACCAATTTGCTTTTTGGTTTGATTTTTAAGACTGGAAGTTGGTGATGGAAGTTGTTGAAAGTGGTGAGGAGTTGATGCCTTGCAGAACTAGTCCACTTATGGTTCCTTGTTCTGAGAAGGATGCAGAGACTCCTATCAGAGATATTTCAAGAAACAGGGGCAGAGTGGTACCTGTAGCTCTTGAGGTGCAGGAGAATGAATGTGGAAGTGATGATGATGGTGGAGGTTTTCAAAGACCAGCACCGAAGAAGTGAAATAAGTGTCTCCTATGACTTTTGCTGCTTTTTTGGGTGCTTTTTATTGGAAACTATCTCTGTTTCTATTAGTGCACTATAATTCATACAGGAAGCTAATATTTCTTGGGTGCTTTTTTTTCTCATAATTAGTTATAATTAAGTTGACTGGTAGGGCAAACCCCTGGTCATGTAGTACACCCCTTTAGCCATGGTTCCAAGGCTTGGATAGAATACTGGCATCACGTAAAAGGAAATTGTTAATGTAAGATGTCAAGTTTGATCTGTTAAACCATGAGTAGTCTCCTTGTGATAATATGTTGTAATTTTATGTTTGAAAAGTATTTTGAGATACCAAACAAGAACAGATTTTTTGATTGCGTAGTTGGTTTAATTTGAGAATACATAGAGATGAGAATAAGGTAAGGCCAGGCAAAGATAGATGTAAATACAGAGGTTCAAAAAACTATCTAGCAAGCCTTACCATACCCAAACCCTTTTGCTGGCATTGCAAGGATAGAGAGATACACCTGGAGGTGTGTGCAGAATAAGTAGGGATATGCATGCGCCATATTGACTAATTACTTAAGCCTGGCTCAAGCAGGCGCAACTCGCAGATGGCAAGAGACTGGGAATATATATCTATTAAGTATGTGTATATGAAATTCATTATGTTCCCTTTTGATTTTCAAGGTGGGAGGAATGAAATGGAGAAAGGGAGATCATATTTGTCCTCTATATCCCACCTATCAAGACACTGGGATAAGTCCCAATAATAAGAGTTGGGTTCACTCATATGTATCTGATTGTAAAATGTCATCATGAAATTTATCAAGCTAAGTCATCCTTTAGTTGAGTTTCATCCGTTAGTTGAAGCTTCAAGCAAGATACTTAGCCTCTTTTCAGCCCTTCAGTCTTCCTAGAATGGCTACAAATCAACCTTATTTCACCCATGTTGAATGCTTCTTCTTGTTGTGATCTTAAACTTCAAACTTCTTCCTTTCTCCCTACAAGAGAACCCAAGAACAACACTCAAAACAACCTCTCTTGCACACGTTGTACCTACAACAAAACATAAGACTTCCACGTTTCTTATGTGGCTTCTTTCTTGTTGTCTTATGGCTCCTTCTTGCAGTGGCTAGGACCTCCCTTTGACTACGTCTAGGGCCACTCTAAGTGCTTCTTTAGTCCTTCCTTGACTATGGATATATGCTTCTTCTTGATAGCTGATAAGGGCATCCCTCTTGCTACAAATTAGGGCCTGTTGTGGATAAGAGCCTTCCTTTTGATGTGTATCTGTCCTTTCTTGACTACGTCTTTATGCCTCTCTTGACTGAATATTAGGCCTCTCTCTAGACTGTGTCTTAAGCCTCTCTCTTGACGTGGCTAAGCCTCCTTTTGACTGCAGTTAGGGCTTCCTTTTGCTGCGGCTAGGGCTTCCCTTTTGAATGTGGCTAGAGCTCCTTCAAGACTGTGGCTTGGTCTACCTTCATGATTGTAGCTAGGGCTCCTTTGTGACTGAAACTAGGGCTCGCACTATTATAGCCTGCTAGCCTCGTGCTGCCTGGGGACTCCTGCACTGTAGCACTCTCTGCTGCTTCATCCACACCTGTCTCTACCCACATCTACCAATCTTGCTACTCTCACTTTGGGGCTCCTATAGCAAGGTATAATCCAAGAGGTTGGGTACCTCAAGGATATGCCCCTCATCGCCTGTAGTCCTCTTGACTACAACTCGATGTCTCCCCGCCTCTTCTCTTGATGTACATGAGCACTCTCTGTAGTCCCTAGCATGCCCTGGGACACTACGACATGAGCACTAGTGCATTAACTATGCTAAAAGGTCACTTTCTTGTTAATTTGACAATGAATATGTCTTTTACAAAGAAATATTTCTTAGCTTTGTTTACGTTAGTGGTTTGATAAGAACATTTCTATAGTCTCTTCACTGAATTTCTTAAAGTTTTTACATTTATGCTTTTTGACAAAAAAGGGCTAACATTTTACCCTAGCTAAGTAAGGATTCTTTAAATAACCTTCTAGCTTGGTTCCTTTTTGTTCCATCTAAGTTTGGAAAAGTGTCATGAATTTACATTGAACAATGTAAGAATCTAGTCTTCTCCAAAAAAAATCAAGCCAACTCTTTCATTTTGAAAATTACCTACTAGTTATGGACATATTCTTTGAAATTTCTATGTTGAAGGTGTTGGATTTAGGTAAGTGATACAAAATGCACACCTATAGTTCTATTGTTCACCTATTAGACCAATGAAAATTATAGGCAAACTTGGAAGGATTGGACATGACTGTTCCAACCATACTCTTATTGGTTTGCAATAAATATATTCATAACACATACCTACAATACTATTATTCACCTATTCAGTTAGTGCATATTGTAGGCAAACTGTTAAATGTTGGACTTCATTGTCTCAAGTTCACACACCAGCACTAAAGTTGCAACATATTGTGTGCATCCTTAGATATGTTTGAGATTGCAAGCTAACTATTTAAATAAATGCATGTATAAAACTTCTATATTAGCAAAATAACCATTGTCATGCGGAAAGAGTCAATTTTGCGGACAAAACCGACCTCCCTAGAAGCTAAGGTTTTCTAGTGACAAACAAGACAATTAAACACTATCTTTCCATAAATATGCATTTAGAATACAAGTAGTCAGGTGTTTAAAACATACCTTTAGTCCCACACTGTTGTAGCAGTCCAGCCTCTCCGATCCGGATGAGCTCCTCCTTCTCTTCGAAACCTGCATTCACTAACAAACAAACGATTACATAGCACCTGAATAACTCATAAAATAAAACATATTCATCATATAGACCAAGGAGTATATGAAACAAATCATGTATAACAACTTGTTGAGAAAAATGAGCTTAATTGTATTAAGTGGAAACAAAAGAAACCATTACAACCTGAGCCTTGGTGTTGTGCAGGTCCCTCCCAGGGTCCAGCAAGAGTTTTCCTTTACTTTGATCAGCTCACCCACTTCCAAATGAAGCTAAGAAAGGATGGGAATCTCTCCTCTCAAGCTCTATAAGGGAGTCCTAATCTCAGCAGCATCTACCCTTAGGAATGTTCAGCTTTCAACCTTCCCTCCCTCTGGCCCAATGCTTGTACTTATAGTGCTTTGGAGGAAGTTAATCAGGTCCACCATGAATGGGATAAGCCCCTCTTTCAATGGGATAGCTCCCCTCTTCATTGGATAAGTTCCTTTTTCATTGGGATGCATGAACCATCTGGAGGCGCTCAATCCACGTCAAACCATCTTCTAGAATGCTCTAGAATTGACCACAAGTAACTTTTTGAAGTGAAACTTGCGCCTTTTGACCTTTACAGGAGTACGCACCCACCCCTTTATAGACAGAGCATACAAGTACGCAGGTTTTATGAACTAGAGGTGCGTACACGCAGGTAAGGCTAAGAGAAACTGCGTAACCAGAGTTAATTGACTTTTTAAGGACTTTCTCTCTTTCTTGGAGTTTGACATGAGGAGCAGAGGTGTAAGACTTGCCAAGGAGGACAGTATGACTATTGACGGAGCCATACTGACTGCAAATAGTCATGGTGACAAATTTTAGTGTAACAACCATCAAGATTTTTTTCTAGAATTTTGCGCTGAATTCACAATAGTATGCTAGAAAGTGTCATTTCAATGTCTAGAAATTAGGATATATAAATGTGAGATATATATGCTACATCTTTGGGTCATCTCCTTTTCAAATCTGAGATTTTTTACGCTGCATGTTAATTGTTTGAACTTTGAAATTTGAATAAAATTCCTTAATGGAATTCATAAATACTCGAATGAATGGACGTCGTAAGGCAGTGGTACCATAAATTGTGTTATTTCAAAGATTTGACTTCCATATTTTCACAAATACAATGTCCTCAATAAATACTTATATGTATAGATACTTATGTTTAGGATTATATATGTGTTGGAGCAGTTCCTTTATGTTTTACTATAAACCTGATGCTGACAAGATTTAGTTGACTTTTTTCATCAATTGTTCATAGAATATGCAAAATATTTCATTGTCAAAATGGGAAAAAATTACATTTCTCCTGATTTATTTTTTTATTGTTCATGACAAGATAATCAGGTTGCAGGAATGAGGTATCCTACAGTCTGTTTCAATTTGTGGATATTTTTTTTCCTCCCATTTTTTTACAAGGATGTAGATTTCATTTTCATATTGATGGTTTTTGCAAGTATCTTATCTAGCCCCAAATGTTGGTAATGGAGCGGATCTTGAGAAGTAGTTGTGGAAACAGACTATCGGATGTTAATGTTACAATACCACTTCCACCTGGTATCAGAAAAAGTTTAATGTTAAGTGACATAAAGAAGAGTTATAACGACATGGTTGAAAGGGAAACCTCATGTCTTAGTTCTAAATCATTTATTTGCGTTTCTTAGCTCTAAGTCATCTGTTTTTGAGCTTTACAAGATCAATTATTTCACTAATTCAATATGCATGGATTGTATTTCTCACCCGATGTTAGTTACTTGACATGGTTGATATAACATTCAATTCTAGCCCACTTTTATTTTAATAAGTTAAGTCATGATTGTAAATTCCACGTGGATGTTATTTTTTCAGGGTGAACTCTTTGCACCACTAAGGTCAGATGAGTCCTAAAACATAGGTATACAACAAGAACATCTTTGGCCTTTGTTGTTTATATGTTATTCTTTATATCATTGATGTATGGTTATTGATTATGTAAAATAGAGGATGGGAAGGTCCTTCCAATTCTCTTAATAAAATAAAATAAAATGGAGTGGTAGAATTATGTTTTAAAGGGTGAGCCAGATAATGGCAAGCTATTTGATCTAGATCTAGGGACACACTAGGCCATGGAAAAAAAATGATGGTATTGATCAGTCTTCCCAGAAAATAAGCTCTAATCATTAGACCACTACCCAAATTTCAGTTATCTACAATGGAAATAGTGACTCTAGCTTTATTTGTATGAATAACGACTTTGGCCATTGTCTTATTCATTTCCTATGAATGATTTTGGTTTTCAAACTCTGACTAGTTTGTTGTTAAATTAATTAAAGCTTTGATGACAAACTTATAGTTTTTAAAGCTCTTTTCTAAATCTATTTTCTTGAGCAAATTTGTCTTTTTACTTTAGGTATTGTAGATTGCTACTGTGTGAAATATGCTGTGATATAATTGCTTGGATAAATAGACAGAAGTGTTGTACAACTTAGTCTTTTTTAAATCTAAAGAAACAGTATTTCCAAATACAAAGATTATTAATTAAGAACATATTTTAGACTTCTTTGCTAAGTTATGATTATATTTTGGTAGGGGATTTTGTGTACGCTGATATTGTGTTGTCTCTTTGGTTTCTGTCAGGTAACAATGGTTAATAAGGAATGCATTCTTGAGCAGCAGGCACACGTCTTATTCTACTATCAACAGGAAACTCCATGGTTTTCAGGCATGACAACAAAAATGCAGATTTTAGTAGGATATCCAAAGTCTGTGTTGGATGAATTTAATACTAGTTATGATTTTGATTCCTTTTCAGATAAAGAACATCATGATTCAATTTCAAATAAACAGAAGCAACTCAAGAATGAAGGTGAAGCTATTGCTTTTTGTCCAAGTCATTTTCTTTTATTTGTTGGTTGCTGTCATGTTTTGAGTGCGGACTTGTGAAATTCCAAATTGCATGTTGGTTTATGTAAAGGGGAAATATATATATTTTATCATATGTCGTTCATGGTTTCCAGAGATCCGTGTTGCATTTGCACAGAAGTTTAGATATCATTTAGATATCTAAACACCAAATAACAACAACATTGAGATTTTTCTTTCACTCAACCTATAACATATTGCATCTGTCTTCATCAATGTTCTTCTTCCGTATGTTATCAACATATGACATTTCCTTTGCAATATTTGGTGCATTTTCTAGTTATAGGTCATTTGTAGACTATAAATGTCTTCAAAGTTTCACTTCTAATTGAGTATTCAACTGAACATGTTGATTCTCTTATACATAATTATTTTTCCCTCCACCCACTTTTCATAACTTCTATAACCATTAGGTAGGGACCTGCAGCTTCAATGTTGCTTTGCTTGTTTGGTAAATATTGTCGTGACTTTAATTTATTGAAAGTTATAGAATTTACAATTTATGAAGTTTCAAGGTCTAATTTTTAAAAGTATAATATTTAAAGGGTGCTAGCTCAATGGAAGAGCACCTGCTTTACAAGAAGGAGGTTGGTGGTTCAATTCCATCATGCTCTGACATCCATATGGAATGATATTTTGACCATTACCAATGAGCTTTGGTGACATTTTTTGACCCTGACCAAAATATGAAATGGTGACGGTCAACGAATGCCACCATATATATGCATCAATAGTGACAAACCTCAAAGGTCTATAACCATAAATCATTGTTGTTGATATGAAATGGTGATGACCGATGTCCGTCATTATAGTCATTATTCGTGATAGACCTTTAATGTCACCACAACACCTATACTTATGGAAATGCGGCTTTTGGTGATGGTCAACGAACGTCACCATATATATGCACCAATAGTGATGACCATGAAAGATCCATCACAATACATCGTTGTTGTTCATATGAAATGGTGACGGTCACTATTTGTCATTATAATCAATATTCGTGACGAACCTTTAATGTTACCATAACACCTATAATTTTGGTGATGCCATCTTTGGTGACATTTAGTTTTTGGTGACGGAGGCTATGGTCCGTCACCATTGCTCATACGAAATGGTGACAATCGCTATCTGTCATTATAAACCATTATTGGTGACAAACTTTGAATCTCACTACAACACTTATACTTTTGGTGGCGCCACCTTTAGTGACATTCATTTTTTGGTGATGGAGGCTATGGTTCGTCGCCATTTCTCATATGAAATGGTGATGGTCACTATCTATCATTATAAATCATTATTGGTGACGGACTTTGAATGTCACTACAACACCTATACTTTTGGCGACGCCACTTTTGGTGACGTTCAATTTTTGGTGACGAAGGCTCTTTTAACCGTCACCAATGAGATTATGGTGAAATTTTTTGCCCCTCACCAATGTCTTTTTTTCTTGTCGTGTATACTTTACTCCATGGAGTTACATTCATCAATTAAGCACAAAATAAACATTAAAAAACTGTACAGACTTGAATAAAGTGTAGATAATAAGCAAATGAATACTGAGACACATATATTACCGTGGTTCATCCCAATGTGGGACTACGTCCACAATAATTATTGCTTATAATTTGGAATTCGATACAACAAATAGTTCTTCCCTGCACACACAACTGTAGGATGTCTGCACACGATGCTACAGATGGTATGCACACTCAATTGCAGACCGAGGCCTCCGTGCACACAGCTACAGGGCATCGCCCTTCCTTCGAAGTACATACCCCAAAAGTATCATATAAACACAAATATGTTCCAACACATCATTGTAGGATTGGTTCTATTCTTATTATTCATCCCTACATATAAGTCTATTGCATGAGGGATTTACATCATTATATTACCATGGACCCGATACGATGGCTTCTGAAATACAAGGGGCTATGGCACAAAACTAGCAACTTTACAATATTTTAATTCTTTTACAAAACAAAAGGGGGTTCACTGCAAAGCCCCAATGCTGCACAATACCTTTTCTACGTGGTCTTCATCGTGCTCTATTGTGCGGTTCACTTCGTACTCCATGGCATCCTTTCTACTGCGTACTTCCACAAAACTTAGATTTTTTTCCAAAATCTAGCCAAGTTGGGCTGCGCCCAATAGGCCCCCAACGCTCACATCACTAGTAGAAAATGAGAAATTAGTGACTACGTCACTAAAAAAGTTGGCCATTGCAGCTTTTCCAAGTGAAATACTACAAAAAATGAGTAATATTAAGTGACCCAACTAAAAAAAACTAACATAAATGACTATTTTAGTCTCACGAGCTAATGAGTACTACAACTAAAAATGACTAAAGTAAATGACTAATTTAATCTAAGAACAAAAATACGACTTCCTACCAAGTACTACAATAAAAAAATAAGTCGTTTATGTTAGTCATTTTAATTGTGTTACTTCAACAATCTAAACTTACAAGTTGAAGAGGATTCAAAAGCTATTATAAATTGATTGAAATGTTATACTTCTATAAGATACCTCAACGCACACTTAATTTTTTTCTATCATATAACAACGAATGTTTACTCTTTCCTACTAGCCTACTAGACGTGTACTCACTTCTTATTTATCTTACTGAGGAATCATCAATGGTCATTCTTTTTAGTTAAATTCATTGATGGTTTACTCAAGAAATCAAACATGTCTTCTTGTGAGTTTCATTAATGGATATAATTAAAATATGTTACCTAGTTTGACTAGCTTAGCAGGCATATTGGTTTCATTTTCCATATACGTTACATATAATTGTATTTCTAATCATCAATGGTCATTCCTTTTAGTTAAATTCATTTATGGTTTACTCAAGAAACCAATCTTGTCTTCTTGTGAGTTTCACTAATGGATATAATTACAATATCTTACCTAATTTGACTAGCTTGGTAAGCATATTGCTTCCTTGCATTATGTGTCCGCCATCCCCTAGGGGGAGGGTTTATAGTGGGTATGTCTCTAGTATTCTTTTTTCTTTATTATTATAAGGTTTATACTGGGTATGTATCTAATATTTTGTTTTTATTAATCCGCTTAGTTTGTTTAACTCTATGCTTAGGCAATCTTTTATCATTTTGGTTTTGCATGGGTACAAAAGTCTAATGAGCCTCAGTTTGCCACATGGATTTCCTCCCTCCAAAGGCCAACTCATACCATGCAACTGGCCTTCCATGCACTTGGAAATTTAATGGTCCCGACGCGATATTAGTGGATCAACAATGGCTATTGCTAGGTTCTCCTTTGTTGCATTTGGGTGTAATGGAATTACCCTTTTTAATTTTTCAATTTTTCTTGTACGACAATAGAGCACAATTCAGCTCTACTCTAGGGTTACAATTGTTTCTCCTTTCCACACGTCTTTCCTTGCTCTAGCGGATTTTAATCTTGGTTTTTAGGTGGCAGTTCTGGTAAGAAATAATGTATAATGGAAGGAGATGGTAAATGTCTTTCAAAAATGGGTGAGACCAGCAGCCGATCTTTGCAGGTTGAGTTTGTCGATTTCCGAGCATAAATCAGCCAAGCTTTGTAGGTTGAGTTTGGCAATTTCCGAGCATAAATCTCCATAGTGGCACTGATATTTCTTGTTCTCATTCACGGCATTGATTTTTTAACATATTCTTCAGGCCCGAACTGCGAATGGGTGAAATGCGTCCATTTTCGAGATTTTCAGTGGCGTTTACGACCCTAAATTGTAAGAATTTCACGTGACTTGAACAACTAAATTTTTATTATTCTCTATAAATTATCCGTTGGAATTAGTTTGTATATGAATTTCTGTCATTTGCTTTTATTTTGTGAAATTACAAGGTGTTTTCATCTGTTTATTTAATTTTCTCATATTAATAGTTGTTGAAGCATCTATTTTTGCTCGAGCTTAGTTAGATTTTCTAATCTTGTCGGCTACACGCATAGGCTAACAGGGTGGTTACGCACTAAGAAAGGGTGATCTGATAAAGTTGACGACAACCAGAGTTTTAACAGTGTCAATAGATTAAAATATGGTTTGAAAATTAGTCTTATTTGTTGTTTTGTTTGCATACAACTGATTGTGCAAGAAACGTCCAAAGAAAATGAGTGGCTAGATAGCTGAAATGCAAGTTTGGCAAACAGATAAATATTTATACCTCCAAAGTATCATAAAATGTAAAAGTCAATAATTCTAACTGCCCAAACATTCTAAACGTTTGGGCAGCCTGCAACTTTTGGAGTTTTGTATCTTGCCTATGTATTTTTGGTGTATTTGTATGTTAATATACTGTCTATGTATTTTTGGTGTATTTATATGTTAATATATTGTCTATGTATTTTTGGTGTATTTATATGTTAATATATTAGCATAGCGATATTTACCAAGGTAAATATCAACCACATTAATAATTATTATAGGTATTTAGGATTATTAATAACTATATAAATATTAACAACCAGATTATTTATATATATTACTGTATAAATATTATATTAATATTATAATAATTATATAAACTCCTCATATATATTAATTAATAATAAGAATAGCTCATAATAATATTAGATTATTTTTATATTATTTAAATAACCTAATAATATAAAATTATAAAAAAAAATAACAATAATAATAATAATAATAGATTATAATATTATAATAATATTGTATTATTATTATATTATTATAATAATAATATAATCAATATTATTATAATAAGAACAATAAAGACTAATTATTTATTATTTATGATAATTAATAACTATACAAATAATAGCAAGCATATTCTTATATATTTATGATTATTATATTAATATTATTATAATAATATAAACTATTATTATTATTATTACTAGGCTTTATTATTTTTAATATTTATCTTAGAGTTTGTATACATAGGATTAATTATTATCAGTATTTAAGATTATTAATAATTATAATTATATAAACTCCTCATATATATTAATTAATAATAAGAATAGCCCATGATAATATCATATTATTATTATATTATTTAAATAATTTAATAATATAAAATTATAAAAAAATAATAGATTATATTGGTCTCAACGGACATTAACCATCATCATCATCATCATCAATAATATTATATTTTATAATAATATACAAATATAATTATTATAATAGTAATAATATAATCAATATTATTATAATATTATTAGGAGTTTATATTATTATTTTCTTTACATCCGTAGAGTCTAAGGGAAATGAAGTATTTTGTTTATTATACATTGAAACGACAAAAGAAAGAGGTGTAAAAGAATCGACCCCGATATAGGCAAGAATTAAATCAACTCATAATATCAGAAGTTATATGGAGTGGTCCCCCATATATTTGTGTGTGTGTGTGTGTGTATATATATATATATATATATATATATATATATATATATAATGCAAATAAATCGCAATCGCAAAAGTGCAGCGGGCAGGTTATTACCACAGGAATCACCGATTCTCGATTGCGATGAATAGTGCGGACCCGAAACATATTTACGTTATGTTTAAAAGCAAGGCGGGTCCGCAAGGCGCTGAATACGTATGTTGGTGCGTTCAATGATTGACGATTGCGATATGGGTAAGTCGGACCTGAAACATATTTACGTTATGTTTTAATAGACCGACGGCTCTATAAAATGTTGAATACATATGTTGGTGCATTCAATGATCAGCGATTGGGATTTGTGGTTGTGCGCCGAACTCGAAAGGTATACTCATTATGGTTGTAAGTCCCGTTAGGTCTGGCATGTCAAAAATTCTTTTTATGATTGCACATTTTATATATTTCAATTATAAAGAGATTATAATATAAATGATTATCAATTGCGATATGGGTAAGCCAGACCTGAAAGCCTATGTATTATGTTTCATGACTGTGGTGGGTCTGTCATATCAACGATATATATATATATATATATATATATATATATATATATATATATATATATATATATATATATGGGGAAATGCTGATTGCCGATTGCGATGAGGGGTATCCCTCGACAGTCGTGCTAACAATATTAAAAGTGGGAAAAGCACATTTTATGTTATATTTTCAAAAGCGCAGATACAAATGATTTATATATAAATCCAATATTATTAAGGGTGCATAAAGGGTTGATTGCGATTGTGATTGCGATGGTCTGAGATGTTATGGTCATACATGTACTAAGCGTTAAAGACCAAGTTTCCAGGGCCTTCATTTAAAGACACAACATATATTTAAGTGACAAATAAGTGGCAGTAAATAATATTTATTAATGTCTTAAGCACAATTTCCCTACAGCTAGAAAGAAATTTATTTAAACATTTTTTTTGAAAGAAATATTAAACCCAAGGGATCAATATTATAAACCCAACATATTTAAACCCTAAGACAAATATTATAAACATTGAAATAAACATGATGGACCATCATTGGTTTTCATATTGAGACAATCCTTATGACAATTCTGTGTTGGACCATGGTCGACATCATAATAAACCATGTTTGACTTAGGATTAATAAACCCAAGCGATTCAAATTATAAACCCAAGGGATTAATACTTAAAACCCGAAGGGATTATGAACCAAAGCGAATACTATTAAACAAAAGGGACTAATAATATAAACCCAAGGGAATAATAAACCCAAGGGATTGATATAATAAACCCAAAGGAATAATAAACCCAAGGGATTATTATTTATTTTCATGGTGAGACAATCCTTGTCACAATGTGACATTCAAGCATGGTTGGCTATGATTGATAATGGTTTACGATGATCAATATTATAAACCAAAGGGAATAATAAACCCAAGGGATTAATATAAAAAACCCAAAGGAATAATAAAATGAAGGGATTAATACTAAGACCCCAAGGGATTATGAACCCAAGGGAATAATATTAAATCCAAGGGACTAATATTATAAACATTAAAATACACATGATCGACCATCATTGATTTACATATTGAAACAATTCCTATCACAACCATGTTGGGCCATGGTCGACATTATAATAAAGCATGTTTGACTTGGGAATAATAAATCCAAGCGATTGATATTATAAAACCCAAGGGATTAATACTAAAACCCCAAGGGATTATGAACCTAAGGCAATATTATTAAACAAAAGGGACTAATAATATAAACCCAAGGGATTGATATAATAAACCAAAAGGAATAATAAACCCAAGGGATTAACACAAAAAAACCTCAAGGGATTATGAACCCAAGGAATTATTCATATTGAGACAATCCTTATGACAATTCCATGTTGGACCATATGGACTTAACATTTCTTTTGGTATTCCTCGATGTGATAACACAATCGGAAAGCACATATCACAAATTTCTTAAGGAAACATTCCATGGGGTCATACAACTCCGCCGATGCGACAAGCCGATCACAATCGCGCATCGGTAAGGTCCCGAAACACATAACGAATGCCCATTTGAGATCCGTCGATGTGATTTCATCATCATAAATAAAGGTGCACTTTTCAATAAAGTGGAAATAGTATGGTTAAACAAATGCTTGTGGGTTTTAAGAGCATAAATCATTAGTAAATGAGAAATAAATGATTTATTGATTTCTTAAAGATTATCCTGCCTCCCTATGACAACTCACTCTTTATCGCAATCGGAGCTATATGAAGGAAATGGCTAAAGCATAAAGTTGGGCCTATCGATCTGCGATATGCGATTATTGCTAATTGTTGATCGGGAAAGTCACAATATTTACTTTAAAGAACCATTATTAATATGTGCAATGCGACATATCATTATGGAATTTAATGATCATGATTGGTAGTTGCTAAAATCATTAATAAAGCAGTTATGGTTGAATCCTTCGAGGATTTCATCCATGGTAACATAATATATCAAATTCATATCACTTATTGCGCTTAATTGCTGTTAATCTTATGTATTGTGCATTATCTTGGAACAAATTTTCTCCTCTGTTACGGCCATCTGTTTCTTTTGTAGAGCAAGTTTGAATTCATCAATTCAGCAGAGATGTCGAAGAAATCAAAGAAAGTAAAGATTCCAGTCTTAACCAAAGAGGAACCAGTAAAGAAGGTCTTGATACGTGATACTACCTGCGTCAACCTGGGCAAAGCTTCATGGGAAAGCATATACAATTTATTGGAAGCTGAAGATCCAGAAGAAATTGAAGAAGAAAAGGGAACAACTGATTCCACTGACAAATCAGAGAATACTCTCAAGGATTTGGCTAGCTCTTTTCTCCACAGAATAGCTGCCTGCGCCAGAACATTACCCTACAATGACTTAGTTAGATGGGTAATCGAGAGTATCAACATAACAGACAGAGCATTTTTTACGGCTGATGGAAGGATGTTCGGGTCGTTCAGAGCAGAAGATATCAAAAAGATGTACCATTTGGCGGAACTGCAGAAGCATTACAACAAGGCATTTGTTGAAGCCTTTGCCAAAGAAAATGACGTGGAATTGGATCCTATCAGGCAGTGGAGGAATTACCCAAACAAACACAAGCATGAATCATCGGGTATGTATTCCGTTGACTCCTTAACATCTCCTTACTGCTATGTTGGTGCTATGATATGTAGACTCTTTGGAGTCTCCGATTCCACTAGGTTTTCAATTGAAATGGTTCCTTTAATGGAGGCAGCGGTTAACTCGTATATCATGGATTGGGAAACCATTTTTCTGATAAAATGGCCAACCATATCCTCGATTATAGAAGAAATAGGTTCGTGACTACCCGGGTAATACCCCCATTTTATATGAGTGCCTACATTATGGACACTATCTATTTCAATTCTAATTACCCCATTCTAGGTTGGAAATGGAGTCCATAAGACCCAACCCCCATTCACATCTGTCACAAGGAATTGTGGAAAACCCATTATAAAAACCATCTTTATAGAATCTGTCATGGTTTTGTCTTACCTGTTCAATAAACCCGCTCCTTGGTTATTCGATGAAGCCACTGTTGACTTAAGATCAATTGGTAATTGGTTTGGTGAAGAAAAGTTTACCTGCATTATACTTTTTGGAAGCACTTCTGCTCCACATGTTCTCCCCTTATACATTCCCAATAAACTATTTGTGAAGGAAATAGCTTATCAAATCACAGAAGAAGGGATGTCTAAAAACCTAAAGGACTCCAAAAAGCAAATGTGGCCTTCATTCCCCCTCCCATGTGGTACTTTCACATTGCATGACTTCAAACATGCAGAGAAAGAAGTAGAGAAAATAAAAGCGCTAAAGTTAGAAATCATTCCAAAGAGGCAATATGATCCAAAAGCAATAGCCTATAACTTCACCTCTCATGTAAAAATTTCCAAGTTTGAACATGAGAAAGATGATTATGATGATTTGTTCACCTCAGCTGAGTTATTTTCTCAAGTAAAACAACTTGCGAAAATCAAATTGGGAGCAGAGGGAGTAGAAGCATTTCTAAAGTTCAGAACAAGGAGGTTGCAAACTCTACCGATGGACTTATTAAATACCACCCCTATGCTGCAACATGAAGGCCAAAGTGAAGGAAAAACTACCCAGAAGATTCCTGAAAAGCAGAAGAGCCCTAAAAGGCAGAGGACAAAGCAAGGAACTAGTGAGCTCCTTGATACTGATATAAATATTGATCCAACTTTAATCAAGGAATGGGAGCAATTTGATATACTCATAAAAAACCCAAAGGACTCCCAAAACCTCACTACACCAAAACCGCCCATAGCACAATAGTCTAAGGTTATTAGTGTTCTGATTGAAGGGACAAGCAGCCTACCCAGGATGCAGAAGGATATAGAAATAATTCCCGAAAATCCCACAGAAGGGATTGTACTAAAAATATAAGAAATACCACCCCTTGATGTATTATATAGTCCAAAGCACAGGGTTGTAGTTAAAAGACAGAGGAAAAAGAGGAAAACCAATCAAGGACCTCTTTTAACTCCTCAGGACGAAATGATGAATGTGGTATGGAAGTCAGAAGTCAATCCTTCTGAGGATTTAACTAAATTATCTCAGTATGCAGGGGCTTATACAACAGCAACAATGGACAAAGCCTTAGAGGTCAATCAACTAATCAAGGATAAAGATCAAAGGATCACTCAACTTGAGATGCAATCAGCAGAAGAACATAAAAAGATTAATCAACTAGAACAACAACTAGCAGAACAAAGGCAACAAAATGAGCAACTTAAAGAACAATTGAATCTGGAGAAACAAAAAATTGATAAGCAGGCTCTCTAGAAACAACAGAAGTTGTCTGAAGAACTAAGAAGCCTTCAGATAGTGATTGAGCAAGAAAAGAAGGCCAAGGATGATCAAATTGCATAAGTACAATTACAGATAGAAAAATACAAGGGTTATCCATAGGTTACTGAATTCAAAAAAGAAGCCTTGGAGATAACCAAAGCCTTGTCCCGGCAATTGAACATCCTTTCCCATAATATATCATTGGCCGACCTGTTGTGCGACATCTCTACAACATTGATTGAGAAAGCAGTTGACAGAAGATTGGAATTGGAGAAAGCATATGAAAAAATAACAAACTTTCTCTCCTAGCAAAATTTAGAGGAAGGAATGGCTGCAAATCTGCCAAAAATACAAGAATTGCACAAGGAAATCCTATTTTCGGAATGGGAATCTCAGCTAATGAAAGCTGAAAGGGCAACCTCTAGAGCCAGAGCCATAATGAATGGTGTAATCGAATTAGTAAATAACAATTTACATATGTCTAATTTGATTTCTGATTTCAAAACTTGACATGGGATGCATTCTGGTTTCTTCTAGTCAAGCCTAATAGCCAGCAGATGGCCATGAGATGCTTGTCTGATGTGGTCAACTACATGGTTCCCGAACTCTCTGATGCCACCTATATAGCCCAGCTACATTCAAGGATGAGTCAGCCTTTGGAAATCCAACCAATGCTAGAAATCTGTGAGCTGGAAGCACAAGAGAAGAAGCTGATTCAATGAATTAGTTCAACCACCATCGCATTGCTATTTTTATACCAAATCCCATATTTTCATGTCACAGTTTGCACAAGTTATAGCGATTTTTGTTGATAGTAGTTTTTATTTTTATTACTTAAGACCCTTTCATGTATTTAGAAAGGGTACTCAATTTGTATAAAATTTTGACTTGGGAAGTTGCACTACTGTACTTCTAAATAATTCTTTCTACCAAAAAGTACATCAAGGTTTCACATTTTTATCAAGAAGCGTTTTCAAGACTTGCACTTTTGCATCTTCTAGAGGTTTTCTCAAATAGTAAAGTGGAATCGAAGTGTTGTTCACATTAGAAGGATTCAAATGCATACGGTACTTCTATCACTATTTTTGTCTTATTTCCTTATGTGAATGAACACTTCTTTAAAAATTGCTATTGTTGATATATGTATTTTTTCTCAAATAATTCTTTATCATATCATTTATAAAGATTGAGAATTGTTATATTTCAAAGGATATATGTCAACAACATATATATTTTGATGAATGCGATAATGTTTTTATAATTACTTTGTTTAATTTCTTAAACAAAGTAACCATTATATGAATGAATATTTCTATTTGATAAGTAAGCCATCTATATGATTATTTGTCTTTTAGGAATAATCAAAGATCGCATTGTTTATAAATTACCTGGCTTAGATAAGAATATTTATATATTTTTGAGTTGTAGGATAAAGACATTGTCATAGATCCATTCCACATGCTTCAAATTTGCGAAGCAAATCTCATGTTCTTGAAAATGAAGTAAATGTTACTCTTCTGTTTAAGATGCTTGTGGCAATATTAATATTTCCTATAGAAGAGTTAGAATAGATTAGTTCGATTGTGATCTAAACCAAAACCAATATAAGAACCACATTGCAAACCAAGAAGCCTTTTCAAGACTTGCACTTTTGCATCTTCTGGAGGTTTTCTCAAATAGGAAAGTGGAATCGAAGTGTTGTTCACATCAGAAGGATTAAAATGCATGCGGTACTTCTATCATTGTTTTTGTCTTATTTCCTTATGTGAATGAACACTTCTTTAAAAATTCCTATTGTTGATATATGTATTTTTTTCTCAAATAATTCTTTATAATATCTTTTTTGAAGATTTAGAATTGTTATATTTCAAAGGATATATGTCAACCATATATATATATATATATATATTTTGATGAATGTGATAATGTTTTTATAATTACTTTGTTTAATTTCCTAAACAAAGTAATCATTATATGAATGCATCTTTCTATTTGATAAGTAAGCCATCTATATGATTATTTGTCTTTTAGGAATAATCAAAGATCGCATTGTTTATAAATTACCCAGCTTAGATAAGAATATTTATATATTTTTGAGTTGTAGGATAAAGACATTCTCATAGATCCATTCCACATGCTTCAAATTTGCGAAGCGAATCTCATGTTCTTGAAGATGAAGTAAATGTTACTCTGTTGTTTAAGATGCTTGTGGCAATATTAATATTTCCTATAGAAGAGTCAGAATAGATTAGTTCGATTGTGGTCTAAACCAAAACCAATATAAGAACCACATTGCAAACCATAAAACACTAAAACATGATAAATCATGACTACAGTAACATATCACTACATTGTAAATAGTAAATAGAATTTAGGCCATAAATACATTGATATCAATACATGAATGTATTAATAGTATAAATCTCAAGAATATTGATATAAACACCTAGAACATGAAATCCCAACAATAATATTATAAATGTAAACAATATTTTTATTTATGGATCCCGCTGAACAAAGCAAAGGGATCCACACAGAAGACCACAACAATCAGAAATGCAAGAGAAAGATATAAAATAGTAGCACTTCCATTGGAGCAAAGCAACATAAACAAAAAAAACACATCTAAATTGCACACATTGGATTTAAAGAAGAACAACATAATAGGACACTTTAAGACCAGAGATATATAATTTTGTACATAAAAACAACATTAGTGTTTAAAATAATCACAATTTAACCAACATTGCAACCACAGAAATAACATTGAGTCTCAAGATATATTTTTTGTTTTGTCTGCATCCAATAATCCACTACAAAATTGAAGTTCAAAACTATAAAGAAGGTCACAATGTTATTAGTTGTATTTCATAGTGATATGGACTTCAATCACTCCTCTTCCTTCTTCCTAATTGTAACATGTGCACTGTCTTTCATCTTGGCATAACATTGAAAAGAAAAAGGTGGTGCAATCTGTAAACCATCTATTGATTTCACTCTTGATATGGCTGTGAAGGTAAGATCTTGCTGCTCTTTATTCCCGATATCAACTAACGCTCATTCTAAAGTCAATCCCTGTGACTTGTGGATTGCAAGAGCCCATGCAATCTTCAAAGGAATCTGTTTTCAATTTCCTCTTATCACTGGGGAGATAGGGACAATGTTTGGATTGCTTGCATCAAATGGAACACCAACATTTTTATCAAAAACAACAATTGTGAACATTGGAAGTCGAGGTGGCTTAGAGGTAGGCGGATAGAATATATCCTTAACAAAACCAAGTGCACCATTCACCAAGCTAGCTTCAACCCATAAATTACATGTCAACATAACATGGTGACCATGACACAACAAAACTTCACGGTCCAATTGATCATCATCAACACCACCGATTTCTGAGCGCCTTGAATATTCAGGAACACATCATGCAATTGGAGAATTTAATGATTTTAACATATGCCTATTATGCAAGGACACTAAATTATTTGTTGGAAACATGTGAACTGTTGCATTAAATAAATCTCTTTCTGTAGGATGCAACCTCATATTAGCCTGAGACATAAGAAAGTCCCAATCTTCAAGAGCAGGCTCTACGTTTCTTATGTTATTGAGGACTCTATGAAAACAAGATTGTTTCTCATTATTCCCTTGTTGGTGAAAGATTGTGTTGAGAGTGACAACAATGTTGAATTTGTTCCACAAGACTTTCCCTGTTGTATTACCTACATACAAAGGCTTATCTCTGACAGGAGGCAGTTGGCCAAGGTCACCCACAAGGATGATGGATCTCCCACCAAAAGTACAATTCCTTTTCTCTGGAAATGCTTCTCGTAACCGAGCATCTATTTGCATAAACAACCTTGATCCTAGAAAGCTCATCTCATCAATCAATATATTTCTAACATGTTTCATTTCTTCTTGGAATATTGCAAGTGACTACCCCTGTAGTGGCCGCCTATCTTTAATTGGGATTTTTAGAGCCGAGTGTATTGTTTTTGCATGTATATTAAAAGCAGCTATTCCTGTTGGCGCAAGAAGAAGCAAAGGGCTTCTTCCATCACTTGATGAATTAGAAAGAGCTTCAAAAATACAAAGGATAAGGAAAGACTTCCCAATGCCCACAATGCCCTGAATAATCATAAGAAGAGCTTCACGAATTTCATATTTAGAAAAGTGCCTTAAAACAATCTCAAAAGCAAGTCGTTGTTTTTCCAACAAAGAATCTGGAGATGCAAATGTTCTGTTTGAAAGGTCAAAAATATCACCCGATGATTTTGCATTCCTTATAAAATTAGTAGCTTCCTCTGCAACATCATCAGAAATAGTTGTACTTTCCCAGTCAAAGGATATATCAAAGTCCCTTCAACCAAGGGTGTGAAGATCAGAAACATTCACATCGTTTGGTGGAACCAAACGAGAGAAAATTTTCCATTCTTGAAAATCATCTTCAACATTCATTTCATGGTTAGAAAAATCACCATGTTCTTCATCTTCAATATTGTCTATAGTTGATGGGTGTCGATCAACATGCCATGCTTGATATCGAAAATTCCTCCAACTTTCAATAATAACTTCAGCTGAAAGGCCAATTTCTGTAGAAATGTCATGAAATGGCTTGTACAATAGCAATTCTGACCAGAAAAAGGTTTCAAATTCCTCTAAAGCCTCATCGAGAATAGAATAAAACCATGGCCAAACCCAAACAATAACATGAACATCTCTAGGCTTCGATGGATCTTGTTTACGCTTGCTATCAAATGTCAAAGATCTTGTTATTTCTATGAAAGATAGATGTTCAAGGAAAAAAGGTCTCTTCTGATAATGTTGAACGAAAGTATTCTCAGATGAACATTGCAAGCCATCCCTTGATATTTTCCTAAAAACCTTTCTTCCAACATTTAAGGAAACAAATTTCCCACTGTAAACAATAAGAGGCAGCTTAAGCAACATATGGCATGTTTCTTGTGCTCCAATGTCACGGTCAACAATCGTTTCTGCAAGAAACTTTCTATATGCACATAAAACAGGATCCTCAGAGCTAATAGAATTTGAAATTCTAGTTAACATATAATGATAACTTTCAGACATTTTTTCTTCTTTTGATACATACTTAGCAATGTATTTCAACACAGCATAACGAGAAAGCATTGTCTAGAAATTAACATTTGCACGCCACATTGTTAGAAGGTCAATGTTATGTACATTAAGCCTGTCATCATTTCTCTCTGGCTCATATTTTTTTCTTCCTTGATCATCTATGAACAATCTTGATTCACCACAAAGATCCCATGGAGCCTTTTACTGACATGTTAGAATAGTGCCCTTTCTGCGCAAACAAGAATCCATAATACACTTTGTGTTCCTTTGGACACGGTTTAACAAATCTTCGTAATCATTATGAGGATTACAAGAGAAAATTTGACCAGTATTCAACAGGCAAGGGTCATCATTGAGGCTTCGTGGAACCATTATGTTGCGACGATGTATGTCACACGGATTCCATGCAGTTACATATTTGTCGAAGAACATCTTTGCAAGTTGTACATCATAACTATTTGACCAATCAAGTATTTCCATGTCAGGAGCACCTTCCAACCATAGGAAACCATGGATATGCGTTGAACCTCTGTGTTGCCACTCATATCTGAAATAAATGAACATATAGTTACTACAAGCAATATAAATAGAATCATAATAAAAGTTGAAAAAGTATAGAAAAAAATTCAACACAAACTTGTACCAAAAGTCTTTAGCTTTAATATATTTTTGGATAACTTTCTCTCAAAAAATATTGAATCTTTGGTGCATAAATGCCGCAACAATATGAGGGTACTAGATAACATTCTCAATTTTCATATGATCCTCATTTGAAGAACAAGAATGTGAATGTATGGGCATGAGGTTATGAAACTTTGGCCACTTTGTGTCAGTTGCACTCAAAGTAAAAAATAAAGATGAACATCCTAACTAAGTAGTCATGTCCGTAAATTCAGATCAACACTTAGTCCAGTATGCCCTTGTACCTCTCAGAGAAGAACCAAACCGCATAAGATGCTCAACCAACTTATTATCTAGTAAATCAGATAGTTGGTGACGCAACTCCTCAACTGTTTTAGGTGAGTTATCATGTAAATGCTTCTTTGCAAAAACTATAGTAGTTGCCTGGCTCTGATGCCGAATTATCATATTTAATAGGTAATATCGAAACCAAGGATGCCTTCCAAATCTCTGATCATAGTACCTAAGAAGATGCAATGCATACTCATGAAATTCAACACTACAAATACGTGGTTGCAACCAATCAGCATCACCAATGGGGAACAATGTTGGGAATGCCATATCGAACAACCCCTCTGTATTATATTCATTCACTGGAGGGTTTCCAATAGTGGGCCAATCCATGTCTTGAACATGTGAAGAATGAACATTATCAAGAAATTCTCTAATTTCTTCCACTTCTCTGCATTCATTTGGTAGATGAGCAACAAAGGAAGAAGGATGAGAGGGAAAATGCTCAGCATGAAACTCTTCATTATAAGTTTCATTGATCTCAGATTCTTCAATATGAAAATCAACAAATTTAAGATTGGAGGAGACATCTGTTGATCCTTCGGGCAAAGAATTCACTAAATCATAATCAATTACAACATCTCGGTAGTATTGATCACGTTGGATTTTGAAAAGCAATGCATCCATCACTCGAGATCTTTTGACATAGCATTCATAATATTTAGACTCAGCGCCATGTCTCCTCACAATTGGAAAGTCAATATCTTCAAAACATCGGGGAAGGCTTCATACAATTGTAGAAATATCTTGAGGAAAGCTAATTGTATGACTACTATACTTATATTTCCCACCTCCATCATGTGTCACTTACAAAATGGGATTCACACATGCTATTAGCATTTCTTCAACTTGAGCAAGAACTCTTAAAATATGAGGTTTCGCATCAGGATCCATGTTATTATACTGACAAAAATGATGGGCTCCTCTTTCACTCTTACATCGTTTGCAAACAGGTCCTTCAAAATGTCTAACAACAAGGAATCTAAGATATGATTCTTGGAAAATGTGGCACATCTAGACAATTGACAAGCTTTCTATCTTTGCTCGAAACCTTTTATGCACTGCAATCATGTTTTCATCAAAATGAATATGATCTCTACTTGCCAAACCATGTTGAAAACCATTTCGATGAGTAAAATCTCTTCTAAAATTAACTTCATCTTCAAGAACACGAGTTTTGGAAAATTATATATTATGGAGCACTGGAACACATAAAATGTTGCAAAAATATAAACATAGAAAGCACATAAAACAAGAGAGACATAGATATATGTGGTTCACCTAGTTTGCGCTACGTCCACGGAGAAACAAACAGCCCTTCTTTTATTATATTATCCATCACACTGAAGAGATACAACCTACCGTAGATCCACTGTAACACCCTCTTCGCTCTCAATCTCCTCTCTCTTCCTCACTCAGAATCCAGATCTCCATAGACGCAATAAAATTCCCTCATATATAGTGAGGGGTTGCCCTCTAGGGCAAAACACCCTAAATTAAACATAACTTCTACCGTTAGATCATTCGCCTAATGAACAACCCAGATTGACTAGAAATTACTAGACTTTTACGAGGCAATTTTACATCTATTTTTAGCTTCGGGGGTGCTGCCCTCGAACCCCCGCTAAGGAACTGCTGGCCCCCAGACCCCCCAGTCAGGGGGGTTAGCCCCCCTGAACCCCTGCGGGGGGGACAATTCCCCCCCGCACCCCCCCGCGTGGAGGGGCGTACAGTCTTCTTGGGGTATACATCCGGCTGAAACCTTTGAATACATAAGATAATCAGGCTCCACACCCAACAATCTCCCACTTGGAGACTGATTATAACAACTCCACCGCTGCTTCATTTGCTAGACAATGACTCCACTTTGGACCTGGTTGTTTCTCATCTTCTTCATCATACTTGAAGGCTAATTGAAACTGAGCAGATTCTCAGTTCTCCCTGGTTACAACTTTTGTTAGCATATCTGTAGGGTTCTGGCTAGTGTGTATCTTTTCTAGCTTCAATTGTCCATCTTCCAATGTTGATCGTATGAAATGGTACTTGAGCTGTATATGTTTAGTCTTGGAATGAAATGCAGAGTTCTTTGCAAGATGTATGGCACTCTGGTTGTCATTGTATAACCTGCCCAACTCCTGCTTCTTACCCAATTCATACAGAAACCTTTGTAACCAAATCATTTATTTACTAGCCTCTGTAGCAGCAACATACTCAGCTTCTGTTGTTGAGAGTGTAACAACACTTTTTAGTTTTGAGACCCAAATGATAGTTGTTCCACCTACAGTAAACACATATCCTATAGTGCTCCTCCTGTTATCTTTGTCACCTGCCATATCTACATCAACATATCCCTGTAGAGTAATGTTTGAACCACCAAAGCATAATGCTTGATTTGTGGTACCTCTCAAATACCTGAGAATCCACTTCATCACCATCCAATGTTCTTTTCCTAGATTGTTCATGTACCTGCTTACAACTCCCATTGCATGTGCAATATCAAGCCTTGTGCAGACCATTGCATACATTAAGCTTCTAACTGCTGATGCATATGGAACTTTAGACATATGAGCCATTTCTTCTTGAGCCTTGGGACACACCTCCTTACTTAATTTGAAATGGCTGGCCAAAGGTATACTAACTAGTTTTGCATTCTGCATATTAAACCTTTTCAACACCTTTTCTATGTACTCACTTTGAGATAATGTTAATTTGCGATTCTTCATGTCTTTAGTTATTCTCATACCAAGGATCTATTTTGCAGCACCCAAATCCTTCATTGCAAATGAGTTTGCCAATTTCCTTTTGAGCACATTTATTTCTTGCATTTTAGAACCTGCAACAAGCATGTCATCCACATACAATAACAATATAATATATCTGCCATCATTTTGCCTTTTGAGATAAACACAATGATCAGAGTGACATCTAGTATAACCTTGTTCAGACATAAACCTGTCAAATTTTAGATACCACTACCTTGGAGCCTGTTTTAAGCCATACAAGCTCTTCTTCAACCTGCACACTAGTTTCTCCTTCCCTTTTACCTCATATCCATGTGGTTGTTTCATATATATATCTCTTCCTCCAAGTACTTGTGGAGAAAGGTTGTCTTTACATCTAACTGCTCAAGATGCAAATTTTCAGCTGCTACTAGACTTAGAATAGTTCTGATTGAAGTCATTTTCACAACAGGAGAAAATATTTCATCAAAATCAATACCTTTCTTTTGTGCAAACCCCTTCACCAAAAGTCTAGCTTTGTACCTTTTTCTACCTCCATCTTCTTCCTTCAACTTGTAAACCCATTTATTCTGCAATGCTATTTTACCTGTAGGCAACCTGACTAAGTCCCAAGTTTGGTTACGTGCTAAGGAGTCCATCTCTTCTTTCATGGCCTGCTCCCACTTCTTCCTGGTTTCTACCTGCACTCCTTCTTCATAACATTCTGGTTCACGAGAATCAATCAACAATACATAATATAATGAAGAAGAGTATCGTTCAGGGGGTCTACTTATCCTGGTAGGTCTTCTAACACTACTTTCAGGTGTTTGAGGTGCTTGTTGCTATTGTGGTTGTTGTTCTAGCTATTGATCATTATGATTTTCAGGCACCATCACTTTTTCTGTGATATCATCAAGCACTGTGTATTCTCTGTTTTCTTTTTCCTGTTTCTTTTCCTGCAACTGATTCTTATACAAGACCTTTTCATTGAATATTACATCTCTGCTCCCAATAATTTTGTGATTTTCATAATCATATAAGCGATAACCAAAATCATTAAACCATATCCAATAAAGGTACATTTCTTTGATTTTGCCTGAAGCTTTGTTCTATTTTCTTTATTAATGTGGACAAAGGCTTCACAACCAAAAGTCTTTAAAAATGAGTAGTTTACCTTTTTACATGTCCATGCCTCCTTTGGAATACCACCATCCAAGGAACTTGAAGGCCCTCTGTTTATTAGATAAACAACAGTGTCTATATCATCTACCCAAAATTGTAAAGGCAATCCTGCATGCAATCTCATGTACCTTGCACACTCCATGAATATCATGTTCATCCTTTCTGACACACCATTTTCTTGTGGTGTTCCTGGAATTATCTTCTCTCTGCGAATTCCATTCTCTGAGTAGTACCTATCAAACTCTTTGCTGCAATATTCACCTCCATTATCTGATCTAAGACACTTCAACCTTTTCCCTGTCTCATTTTCAACCAAAGCTTTCCATTTATTGAAAGTATCAAATACATCAAATTTATTTCGAATACAATAAATCCAGGTTTTCCTGGTTGCATCATCAATAAAAGTAACATAATAATGAGAGCCACCAAGAGATGATACCTGAGTAGGTCCCCATACATCTGTATGCACAAGCTCTAATTTTTCGCTCTTCTTTTCTTTCCCAACTCTAAGGAATTTGACTCTCTTATGTTTTCCATAAACACAATTTTCACAGAATTTTAAATCAACATGCTTCAAACCTGGCAACAAATTTCTTGAGTGAAGAATCTGCATCCCCTTCTCACTCATGTGCATGAGCCTATGATGCCACAATGCCATATCTTCTTCTGTAGAGGTTAAAGCATTAACAGAATTAGAAATACCATTGCATAAATACAATGTACCAACCTTTCCTCCTTTCACTATTACCAAGGATCCTTTAGTCACCTTCCAGGTTTTATCTGTGAAAGTCCTTATGCAACCTTCACCTCCCAACTACCCTGTTGAAATCATATTTTTCTTTAGATCTAGAACATGCCTTACCTCCTTCAATAGCCATTGATTTCCATTCTATTGTTTTAAGAAAAATATACCCATTCCAACGATTTTACAGTGTTTATCATCACCTAATCGAACCTGTCCAAAATCTCCTTGAACATAATCATGAAAATGTTTCTTATCAGGTGTGGCATGGAATGAGGCCCCTGAATCTACCACCCAGGCATCAATAATAATTTCTAATGAAAGAATCAAAGCATCTTGCAACACATCACCTGTTACATCTGCTTCATGATTAGTTTCTTGTTGTGCGTCTCCTTCTTTTCCCTTTCAAGACTTGCAGTCTTTCTTCAAGTGTCCTTTCTTCCCGCATTTCTAGCACACTATCCCCGATCTGGACTTGGATCTGTCTTTTCTTGACTTACTGCGATATCTTGGGCTCTTTCCTCTTTCCATTTTTCTGCCCCTAGTCTCTGCAGTCAAATCATTACCTGATGTCTCACCGGAGCTTTTCCATCGCATTTCCTCGCTTAGGATTGCATCGATAACACCATCAAACTTTGAAGTACTAGATCCAGAGACAGAGTTCCTAATGGCAATAACTAAGCCATTCCAACTTTATGGAAATGAGCACAGAAATAATAGAGCCCTAGCTTCATGATCAAAATTTAGCCTACAAAACTTAACTGACTTGTAACTATATTAAAATCATTTAATTGGTCTGCAATAGATCCACTTTCTGACATCTTCATATTAAATAAATGCTTCATAAGAAATACCTTATTTGAGGCTGAGGGTTTTTCATATAGTTTGGCCAGTGCTGACATTAAACCCTCTGTTGTCATTTCCTTTGAAATATTAAATGCTACTGACGCCTCTATGCATAACTGTATTGTTCCAAGTGGCTTTCTGTCGAGAATATCCCATTCTATGTCTGTCATACTCGTCAGCTTCTTTGTCTTTCCACTCAATGGTAGGTACAAATCTCTCTAATATAGATAATCTTCCATCTGCATCTTCCACAGCTGGTAGTTTTGGTTGTTGAATTTTTCAACCCTAAACCTACCATCTTCTGCCATTGCTCCCACTCAAACCAGGAACCCTTCTCTCTTGCGAGTTTATCAGCCAACTAGACCTTCGGCTCTGATACTAGTTGTTAGAAAATTATATATTATGGAGCAATGGATCACATAAAATATTGTAGAAATATAAACACAAAAAACACATAAAACAAGAGAGACATAGATATACGTGGTTCACCCAGTTTGGGCTACGTCCACAGAGAAACAACTAGTCCTTATTTTATTATATTATCCAGCAAACTGAAGAGATACAACCTACAACAGATCCACTATAACACGCTCTTCGCTCTCAACCTCCTCTCTTTTCCTCACTCAGAATCTAGATCTCCATAGACGCAATACAATTCCCTCATATATAGTGAGGGGTTGCCTTCTAGGGCAAAAAACCCTAAATTAAACATAACTTTTACCATCAGATCATTTGCCTAATGAACGACCCAGATTGAATAGAAATTACTAGACTTTTACAAGGAAATTTTACATCTATTTTTAGTTTTGGGGGTGTTGCCCTCGAACCCTCGCCAGGGGACTACTGGCCCCTGGACCCCCCAGCCGAGGGAGATTAGCCCCCCCCCCCCAGACCCCCGTGGGGGGGACAAATCCCCCCCACACCCCCCCGCGTGGAGGGGTGTAGAGTCTTCCTGGGGTATACATCCGGCTGAAACCTTTGAATACAGAAGATAATCAGGCTCCACACCCAACAATGAGATTCCCTTCGCAAATTTGAAGCATGTGGAATGGATCTATGAGAATGTGTTTCCAAATTTATGGTGTGCATTTCGCGAATCTGAGAGGATGTAAAGGTCTCTTTGTCATAAAAGACTTTAAAATTTAATTTGCAACTAATTATAAATGAAGAAAATGAAAAAGAATCAAATGCATTCAAAATTTACATTTTTGTCTTCACGTGGATGAGGGTTATGAGATGGTTGCTCTTGGATTCTAAGAATAGTGGACGAAACATTTTTGCATGTAGTTTCTTTGCCTCTATTCAAATGAGTTGTTTCCTATTTCAAAAAAATAAAATACATTATAAAACTAAATGTCCAAAAAAGAAAGATTCAAAAATTGAAAATAAATCAAATACATCTACAATAGTTTTACAATTTGATCTTTTGGATTCCAATTGGCCAACCTAACGAGATGACATCATGGTTTCTCCATGAAATGTTACAAAACACAATTTCAAGGCAACTGTAAATGAGAAAAATGACAGAAATATCAAATCCACTCAACATTTACATTTGTTTGGTGATGTGGATGAACGCTATGAGATAGTCCCTCTTCACTTCTAACATCAGTAGATGTAAAATCTAGAAATTTAATTTCTATGCCTCTATTGGAATGACTTCTATCATGTTCAGAGAAAATAAAAGATGCCATAAAATTCATTGTCTAAGCAATTAGAAATTTTAAAAATGAAAAGAAAATCAAAAACACTGAATATTCACATTATTCTGGAATGTAGCTGAACAACCATTATTGTAGTGAAAACCAAAATATAATTGTGTTACCTCCATTTTGCCACGTGAACTGCTATCAGGGATGATTGATTCTCTTGGTGGGACCACATTACTTTGAGAAGCAGGATTTGAAGGTCTTTTGTTTTGAGCAGCTAAATCCAAATTATCAAACAAATGGCCAAGTAAACTATCATTCAAATCATCATAGAAAATGTCATCGTTACCTTGACCATGGCTTATTTGCAACCTTTGGCCATCAAAACATGCAATTGGACACACGGAAGGGTTAGGGTGGACATTTGCATGCACAATATTGATATGGCGTTCTTCCCGATTGCAAGATGTTCCCCAATGTTATGAACATTTTCAAAAGAGCATCGAACAACAACACTATGTTGAGGAGGAGCATATCCTGATAATGAACTATCAACAGGAAATGTTCTTTCCATTATAGCATCCATACTACGTGTTACACTAAAAAATGTCACCTTGACTACTTACAGTTAGTATGGCTCCAATCAACAAGTCATGCTACCCTCTTAGGCAAGTCTCATGCCTCTGTTATCCATCTCAAACTCAAAGAAGAGAGAAAGTCTTGTAAAAATCATGTTTATCTCTGGGGTCGCAGGTTCTCTCTAGCCTTACCTGCGGGGACGCTGATCATGTTCACAAAATATGCGTCCATGGACGCTCTGTATGTTAAGGGACAGGTGCGTCCCTCTGTAAAAGGCAAAATGCGCGAGTTTTATCTTGAAAAAGTTACTTGTGGTTACTTCTAGAACATTCTAGAGGTCGGTTTGATGAAATGGATGCGCCTCCAGTTGGTTCATGTATCTCTATTAAGGGGGAACCTATCCCATCAATAAGGGAGCTATCCCACCCATAGAGGGGGATGATCCCATTGATAGTGGACCTGAATAACCTCTTTACAGCACTATAAATGAAGGCATTGAGCCAGAAGGAGGGGAGGTTGGAGCTATACATTTTCTTTGGGTAAATGCTGCAGGATTTAGGTCTTCCATTAGAGCCTTTGTGAGGAGAGATTGTCTTCACTTGATTCTACTTGGGAGAGGGTGAGCTTTGTCAAAGTAGAGGAAAACCCTTGATGGACCCTGGGAGGAACTTGCACAACACCAAGGCCAGGTTGTAAGAGTTTCTTTGTTTCGTTATTAATACAAACTGGTTTATTTTTCTCAATAGCTTGTGTTAATGAGTTATTTCATGTGTTCCTTGGTCTGCATGTTGAATATATGTTTTATTATATGAAATGCAAGTGCTTGGTAATTGTTTGATTGTTTGTGGTTGCAGGAATTGACTTGAAGGAGGAGCTCATCCGGATCGTCAAGAACGGACTTCAACAACAGCGTTTTGGAATAAGGTAAGCCTAAACACTTGTAGTTTTCATGTTGTAAAAGGTGTATTTAGAGAAAGATCACTCCATTTTGTCTTGTTTGTCATTAGAATGTCTTAGACTTCTAGGAAGGTCAGTCGTGTCCGCACCCTTGACAGATTCCGTGTGACAAATTGGCGACTCCGCTGGGGAATCCATTAATGAGAGAGTCTTTTCCTTTATATGAACTTTGCTTTGAGAAAATCATTTTTATTTTCTGGTTTTTGACTGTGAGAATTAGTATTTGGGTGGCTTAGCTGTAGCTTTAGTTGGCTTTAGTTTTTCTTCCTTTTTCCAGAAAGACGCAGTCTCTGTGTGCTGCACAGTGCGTCCTTGGACGCGCTGTTGTCGACTGCACAGTGCGGGGCCGCACCTGTGACAACTGCTGGCCTGCGTCTTCCTGTAAAAGTTAAGAAAATTCCATTTTTGCCTTAAATTACTTTTAGATTTTGTTTTTTCTTAGTGTTTTCTGCCCAGATCCTTTAGTACCCTGTCAAGAATTCTTACCTGAACTGGTTTTGTGAGCTTTGAGTGTTTTAGTGGTTTTCAACGAAGTTTAGACCTAGGGTTTGATTTTTGGAAAGGCTTTGTAGTAACTTTGAGCTTAGAAAGTTGTCCAGCCTTAGATATCTCTGGTTAGTCAACCTTCTTAGAAGTTGAGCCTGCCGTAAAGTCTCCTTGTTTGAGCAACTTGTCATTTGAGTTGTTTTGGGTCAAATTTCGAATTGCTTGTTTTTAAAGTATTGATTTCCATTTTCAAAAAGGACAAAAAGATTAGAATTTTGTTTTGACTAGTTTTTGGTTCTGCAATAAGCTAGTCCTTGATTTGATTGTGATCAAGTAAAACACCTTAGAAATAATCATTGTTAGTTTTGGCCTCGTTAAGATTGCTTAGAGTAAATTTGCCTTTAGTTTGCTTATGAGTGCATTTTCATAGATTTTAAGAGTTGTTAAGATTGATTTTTGGTTATATTAGATTTATTTGCTTTATTAAAAGAAAAATACAAAAACATCTTCTTAAAAGTCTTGTTTCAAGTAGCTTTTTGTTTTCAAAAGAAGAAAAGAGTTTTTTCGTGCATGTAAAGAGAAGTTATGTTTTTATGCTTGGAAAAGAAAAACGAATTGTTTCTTTGATTGTCTTCAATTAAGAAGTTGCTTTTATAAGGATTGCATTCTCTCAACTTTTTAGTTAAGCAATTCATCGAAAAAGTAAAGTAGTGGATAAATCATTTTAGGTGCATTTTGTAGTGGTTTCGAGTCGAGTCAACACACCACTAGTTTCACTTCCATCACCTTTTGACTTAAGAAACAACCTTAAAAGTAACGCTTAAATTAAAATCAATCTAGTAATCTTTATTTTTCTAGGGCTCTGAAGCACCAACATAGCTTAGGCTAGGGTCTTGGAGTAGGTGAGTACTTAACTCTCCAAGACTACAAAACCAAACAGATAGTCTATCTTGAGTAGAACAAATCCAATTGTTTCAGTTACATTCTGGGAAAGCTCCTCTTAAAGGAGAAACACGAGCTCGTGTCCGAACCAGTGAGGGGATCATTCCTCCCTCGTTGGGAACGACGCCAGGCAGTACGTATTACAAACGGTAAACCTCGGATTAACCATTGTCGAGGAGCCAGGGGTCACTTATCGGTAAACCTTGGATTGTTGTCAAGGAGCCGGTAAGGGGATTGGAGCTTGCTACTCTGCCCTTGCGTGCTGTCGGAGTTTAGACTGTTCCCCCAGGTGTAATTGTTGTGATTGGTAACCTTAGTGGCCATAATATCTAGGATTCTACCC
The DNA here is from genome assembly GCA_031772625.1 of Pinus tabuliformis. Classification (NCBI taxonomy): domain Eukaryota; kingdom Viridiplantae; phylum Streptophyta; class Pinopsida; order Pinales; family Pinaceae; genus Pinus; species Pinus tabuliformis. The sequence continues at coordinate 743,496,008 of CM062807.1, read as the reverse complement.
AAGGTGACGGTGGAGGGAAGGTCCCACTGTACCTGGAGCAGACGTCGGTTATACTCACTTGGATTTTCTGGGGGGTTCGCTTCACTTCGAGACGGTTAAAGTGGAGGAACTTGGTCCAGTCTATTCATTAAGCAGGTTGCCGGGGTAACTGTTCCACCCACTATTTCTGTACTGAATCCTGCGAGGTTGGGCCTAATCACCAACTAGCGCTTTTGGTCCGGAAGACTACTGTTTGTGTGTGGTTTGACGCTCTAGATTATTTAGGCGTGTGCTTCAAATTTGATTGGTTCTTTAGAAGACTTTAGGTGGTTTGATTTGAAATTTTTTACTTTGTTTTCGTGTGTTGTAGTTAAAATCTTTAATTGTGGCGGAATTACCGAGAAGGTCCCGTCGTATTGCGGGCCAGTCTCCTGAAGTTGTATCTGTGGCCGAATTGTTGAGAAGATCCCGTGAACTTAGGGGTTCACCTCCTCGAGACGACCCCAGTTATTTAGAGGGTTTAAAGGTCCTTGTAACTCCTAGTGGCAGTAAAGTAGGTCACCTGAAGAAGGAGAATCTTCTTTGGTAGTCCATCCAGATTACCAAAGATTAGAAACAGGTTACAATCCCGAAGCTGTTACAGTTTCCGAGCTTGCTGGTAGTTTTTCATCTGCCAGTGAAACAGGCGAAGAACCTGAAATTTCAGAACCTGTTACTCCAACTCCTAGTGTTCCTGATTCACCAAGAATAGAAAGAATTATCACCGAAAATCTTCCTGTTGGATTAATTGCTATAGAAGAACTTGTTCCAGAGGAAGAAATAGGCGTTTCTGATTCTGAAGATCTAATTACCCTTGATCTAAGGGAGCGTGAATCCATCTTTTACAGTCCTCCTAGAAGTGAGTCTTGGTACCTTGCATTAACCAATTTTTTAGACAACTCAGTAGGTTTTTCTACACCTCGTACTCCGGTTCCACCTAGAGGAATTCATTCTCCTGTAAATATGTCTGGTCAGTCGTCTGTGTTTTCGCAAAGTCCTGAATCATTTTTACATGGCGGTCCTTCTGTTCCTACTGGGTATCAGTCACTTTCTGGTACCTTTGCGGGAGCATCTCCTCAACCTGTTGATCATGGGTTATTAGTTGGAAACAGTGGTAATGTACCATTGAGTATAGGTGAAGTTTATATGATGTCAGGTTCAACTCCCATTAACCAACCTCAAGGTGGCCAATTACCGCCTGGGGGGCAACCTTCGTTAATGCCTGGGGGGCAACCTCAAGGTACTTCATTTGTGACTGGGGGGCAACCTCAAGGGTATCAACCCCAAGGGTATCAACCCCAGCCTCAATACGTACCCCAAAGTCAACCTCAGTATCAGTATCAACCTCAAGGATGGCAACCTCAAGGATGGCAACCCCAAGGGTATCAACCCCAAGGGTATCAACCTCAAGGATACCAACCTCAAGGTCAAGGTCAACCCCAGTATTCGTATTTACCTCAAGGTTATCAACCTACGGGTCAATACCCTGGTCAAGGTTATCAACCACCTCAAGGGCAATCATATGGGACTACACCTTACAGTTATCAACCCTATCCTCAATACGGCTATGGATCTCAGTATCCTCAACCTGTTACGAGTCAATACCCTGGAATGTTAACATGGGATCCGTCACAGGGTCAACAGATGTCGCAACCAAGTATACAGTCGGTACCTCAAGCAGGACAACCTGCAGTTCCTGGTCCACCCCAGCAACCGCAACTTGTCCAGTCAAGTGTTCAGACCCCTGTAACTTCTGTAGTTACTCAGCCGCCAATTGCACCGAGTACTCCACCTCACACGGCTGCAGCAGCTACCGCTTCATCTACCATGCTTACATCTGGAGTATCGGCAGCTCCGGTTTCTACTGTCCCTGTAACCGTTCCTCAGACATCTGTACCGTTGTCTGGACCCACGATTCAAACCACAGTCCAGATGCCTGCAGGTCAACCTGGTACAAGTACGGTTGTTACTACTCAACCTCAATTTGTTCAACCTCCGTACCAGGGACAGTATCAACCTGGTCAAGCTGCCCAACAACCGGTTTACCAGTATCAACCGTATCCTGGGTACAATTATCAACCACCTCAACAACCCCAGTACGGTCCGGTTAATCCTGGTTTTCCAGGAGGATATAATATCCCCAATGCGAATCCTGTTCCTAGTTATCCTGGATATCCTCCTCCTGGGGCTGGTATTGTGACTCAGAGTTTCCGAGATCCTAACCGGCAGTTACCATTTATTGCGACTTTAGATTTACCCGACTTGACGCGCCTAACGAACGATCCAATTCAATATCTTCCGTTCTGGCCGCCAATGCCAAATAAGTTGCCCAGCGATATACCCAAGTTCGAAGGTAAGTCTGGAGAGGATCCGTCTAATCACGTGATGACTTACCACCTCTGGTGTGCATCAAATTCCATCTCAGATGATTCTATCCGCTTACGTCTTTTCCAGCGTACACTCATTGGTCTCGCAGCCAAGTGGTACATTGAGTTGCCACGGGCTTCTTTTTACAACTTTAGCCAGTTAGCTACTTCATTCTTAACTCATTTTCAGTTACCAGTCAGATACGATAATGGTACGGAATTATTAACTTCGCTAAAACAATCGACATCCACGTACATTTCTGATCACATCCATGAGTGGAGACGTCGAAGGAGATTAGTGAAAGTTTTTATCCCGGACCAAATTTTAGCTGAATGGTTTGTAAAATCATTATTACCAAGAATTACTGAAGATGTAGCTAAGGCCGGCGTAGTTACTGAGGAGCAAGTCATTGCTCAGGCACAATACCTTGACTTAGTTTACACTCAGTCGGGTACGTTACACGAGAAAATTCCGGATCTTCCAAGTCAAACCAAATCGCTGCTGCTCCTTCGGGATCTCATGCCGCTGATGGTATGATCGGTATCGTGACTACGAAGAGTAAGAAGAAGTCTTCCAAGACCTCCAATACTCCAATTATCACTTTGCCTGATTCTCCGACAGGAGAGTCTTCTCCTCCTGAACTTACCGCCGACATTCACGCTGTAGAGTCATCTACGGCCAAATCCAAAAACGGTGGAAAGAAGAAAGGAAAGAAGAAGGCTAAAGCAGACAAGGCTCCAAAGGAGAAAACGGAAAAGTCGGAAACTAATGACGAAAAGCGCAAACCTCGTTATCCTTGTCTCATTTGTGAAGAAGATCATTTTACGAGAGACTGCCCTCATCGGGCCGAGGTAGTGAAAATAGTTAAAGGTTCTCCGACTCCTGCTGTGTTAAAGAATCCATTCCCCGAGCAGGAAAATAAGATGATAGGTTCTTCTTCGAATGCCAGTGAAGAACCCATTTTGATGATGTCTCATGTCAGGATTGCGACTCGATCGCAAGATTATGGTAGTAAGGCTCCTGTTGATGGTAAAGAAGCAGAATCTTCTAACTCTAACCCATCAACCTCAGCTCCTGGTTCCGATCCACTACAGATCGAAAAACCTAACCCAGACTTAGTGATTAAGCCGCCCGCCAAGGGTGTACTTCGAAGGTCTGCTTTCAATCCACATGCGAGAGCAGCCCAGAATTACAACATTGTTGAAGACTTAGCTGTTTCACCTTCAGCAATGTCGGCACTCGAAGTGCTGCAATCATGTCCAGCGCAACGAAAATTGCTTTTGTCGGCTATTGGAGCTGTCGATGTTCAGGACCCGAACCTAATGATCTTTGATCTAGAAAGTAGTACACCGCGTCTCCCCCATCAAATGGCTTTCCAAATTCCAGTGATAGTCAAAAACAGGCCTATTCATCGGACTGTGATTGATGAGGGAGCTTCTACGTGTATTATGTCGATTCAATGTTGGAGATCGCTTGGTTCTCCTTCGTTGAACCAATCCCCCACCATCCTTAAGGCCTTTGATGGCCGTGGGTTCCGTCCGTTTGGTATTCTACAAGAATTGCCTATAGGGGTCGAAGGTAAAACCGTTAGTCTGGATGTGGAAGTGGTTGATGCCCCTCTAGACTACAACCTTCTTTTGGGTCGAAGTTGGTCATATGCTATGACAGCGGTCGTTTCATCGGTCTTCAGAGTCATTAAGTTTCCACATAACGGTAAGATCGTGACTATTGATCAGCTGACATACTTTTCATCCGACCCAACCTCTTCAGAAACTATCCAGCATGTTGGTAAAACGACAATCCCTTATAGGGACATTGGTGTAGGTTTAGTTAAGGATTCCGGTTTACTGGGAACTTTTCCTCTCCCTCCACTCAATGCAGACCCTTCGTTCGCAACAATTCATATGATCACGTCAGAAAACATTATTTATGATGATCCTTGGTATGTTCCCTCTGACTCTGAGCTAGACTCACTCGGTGATGTTATGCCGTTGAGTCCGTATGAGATTGCTTATGAAGCTCTTATGTCTTTTACCGACTTTCATTCAACCGACCAAATGAATGTGGTCAGTGAAGAGTCACTTTTCACCTCACCCTTAGAACGGATAACGTTTCCCGAAGAAGTGTCATCTGACGAACAACTTCGCGAAATCCTAAGTGTAGATGATCTACCATGGGACGATCTCCATCACAGATCTTCGTTTTTACCTAAGGATGATGTCTTTGAAAATGATTTTTCATCTATCTTTACCGCTGAATATGTCAAAGACGCTCAGGATCCAACGAAACATTCTGATTCAGAGCTGAATTTAGGGAATATTTCTCGTACTATTCCCATTGATATTTCAGTGAAGCCCGGAATCAAGGAGAACATTCATATAGGTGCCGCATGTACTGACGAAGAAATTGAAACTTACAAGGCCCTATTCCAAGAATTCCGCGACGTGTTTGCCTGGTCCTACGAAGAAATGCCAGGAATCGATCCTGCCATTGTTGTTCATGAAATCAAAACCTACCCGGATGCTAAACCCATTCGGCAACGGTTGCGTCAGATTCACCCTCGAAAAGCAGCTGCAATCAAAGCCGAAGTCGAAAAGCTGTTGAAAGCAGGTTTCATTTATCCGATCCCGTTAACGGATTGGGTATCGAATATTGTTCCCGTCAATAAAAAACAAGGAACAATAAGAATCTGTATCGATTATAGGGATATCAATCGAGCTTGTCCAAAAGACAACTATCCTACGCCTTATATCGATCAAATTATTGATGATTGTGCCGGAAGTGAGATGTTTTCCTTCATGGATGGTTTCTCGGGTTATAATCAAATCAATATTCTACCTGCCGATCAACCAAAAACGGCATTCATTTGTCCATGGGGGACATTTGCTTATTGCAAATTACCTTTTGGCCTTAAGAATGCCGGTGCTACTTTTCAACGGGCCATGTCTTATGCATTTCATGACATCAAGCACATTGTGCAACCCTATCTCGATGATTTGCCTGCTCATTCTTTACACCGAGCTGATCACCTTGTCCACCTACGAGCAATCTTTATGAGGTGTAGGCATTATCGAATTCGGTTGAATCCCCACAAGTGTGTTTTCTGTATAGAAACAGGTCGATTGCTGGGATTTGTTGTTTCCAAAACCGGCATTCGCGTCGATCCCTCGAAAGTCGAGGCTATCATCCAATTGCCTCCTCCTTCGAGTTTGCGCCAACTCCAAAGTTTGCAAGGGAAAGCAAACTTTTTACGCCGATTCATCCCTAACTACGCCGAGGTCACTAAAGGTTTTACACGGTTGTTGAAACAGAACGTACAATTCTTTTGGGACGAGATTGCTCAACAATCTTTTGATGCACTGAAACACGCGTTGACCCATGCACCGTTATTGCATCCTCCCAACTACAACCAGGACTACTTCTTATACCTCGCAGCTTCGCATTCCACCATTGGAATGGTGTTAGTTCAAGAAGATGAATTCAAGGCAGAGCATGTGATATATTACCTTAGCAGAACCTTAAATCCAACTGAGTTAAAATATTCACATGTGGAGAAATTGGCCCTGGCAGCCGTTCAAGCTGTCCAGCGTTTTCGTCACTACATTCTTCTCCGCAAAACTACTGTTATTTCGGATTGCAACCCTATGATTTATATCTTGACAAAACAACTGCTAGGGGGCAAGTACTCTAAATGGATCGTCATCCTGCAAGAGTTCGACTTGGAGTTTGAGAAGTCCAAGTCTAAGAAATCTTTAGTCTTTGCGGAATTGATGTGTGATTTCCCGAGTGCTGACACAGAGACTGTGGCAGAGGAGTCCATTGCGGACGAATCTTTGTTTCTTATTAGCACTGTAGATCCGTGGTATGGGGATATAATCATCTATCTCCAAACCCAAACCTTTCGGCCTGAAACTTCCAAGGAAAACCGTCGAAAAATTCGGTTTCAATCCCAGCAATACAGAATTATTGGAGATACACTTTATCGCCTGGGGGCAGACTTAGTTTTTCGACGTTGTTTAACTCACGATGAGGCTGAGAGAGTTTTGAATGATTGTCACTCTGGAGCATGTGGCGGTCATATGTCTGGGTATGCCACAGCTCAGAAGGTGTTGCGCGCTGGCTATTTCTGGCCGTCTATGTTTAAAGATTGTATCCTTGCCGTCAGAAAATGCCACAACTGTCAAGTGTTTGATCGCAAGATGCGCGCTCCACCTGCTCCTCTCCACCCTATAATTGCCGCTGGTCCATTCGCCAAATGGGGCATTGACTTTATTACTTGTAACCCTCACTCGGCCGGGGGGCATGCGTATATCATCCTTGCGGTTGATTATTTTACTAAGTGGGCCGAGGCGATGCCTACATTCGACGCAAGCGGCAAGACAGCTGCACTTTTCGTATTCAATCATATCATAACTAGGTTTGGTGTCCCACAAGCAATCATTACGGACCATGGAAGCCATTTTCGAAATGTCATGATGACTGAACTTACAAGCCAGCTTGGTTTGCGCCACGATAGCTCTACACCTTATTATCCGCAAGCCAACGGTTTGGTTGAGTCAATCAACAAAGTTCTAGTCGTCATGATTCGACGGATCATTGGTATCCATCGAACGAATTGGCATAACATGTTATTTTCGGCACTATGGGCATATCGAACTTCAGTGAAAAATTCAACAGGTTTCACCCCTTTTCAGCTAGTTTATGGCTTAGAAGCTGTGTTACCTATTGAGTGCGAAATCCCATCACTTCAAATGGCTGTCGAATTACTTCCAGCTACTTCCGAAGAGGAGAAACGGTTGTTATACTTAGCTAAATTAGATGAGACTCGACGTGACGCTACTTTAGCTATCGAGACTCACGCGAAACGAATGAAAGCTCAGTACGATAAAAATGTAACCCCTCGAAGTTTTTCGGAAGGAGACCTAGTACTATTATATGATCAAGCGAACGATAAGCTAGGTGCTGGAAAATTCGTTCCCATGTGGCATGGGCCCTACATTGTAAAGCGAAAGCTAGCAAAAGGGGCTTATGAGTTAGTTGATTTTGATGGGGACTCTTTGGGCAAACCCAGAAATGGACTTTACCTAAAGAGGTATTATGCTTAAAATGGTGGATGGAGAAATTTTTAGATAGGTTAGATTTCCTTTCTAGCTAGCAAGTGTGTTAGTTTAGTCAGTGTGCTTAGCTTAGCAAGTGTGGTTTTTCGTCATTATTTTGGCTCATCTTGGTTTTACTCTTGATATTGTAGATGTCGACGCCTCTCCAAACATACATTGGATTTGCTGATGGTGCTTGTCGTAGTACACGGAATATCTCTTCCGCAGCTTGGGTTATCTATTCGCCCTCTGACGAGTTAGTTTCTATGCATGGGGTAAGCCTCGGTCAAACAACGAATAACATTGCAGAATACAGTGCAGTGGTTGAATTATTATCCGAATCTATTTCATTTGGAATTCGACGTTTGATAGTGAGGTTAGATTCTGAACTTGTTGTATTACAGCTTAATAGAGTTTATGCCATTAGAAATCCTGTGTTATTAAGGTTGTTTTTGAGAGTGCGTCTCTTGGAACGTGAATTTGATTACATTGAATATCAACATATTCCAAGGTCTTTGAATACATTAGCAGATGCAATTGCTTCTCAAGTGTTGGACAGACATTTATAATAATCATGCAAGTAAATTTAAAGACATTTCATCATACATGTTAAACAAGATAAGCCGATAATAGTGATATATAGATATAGATAGAAGTGTGTCCAAAAATATATACATCGTCTTCGATCATAGGTTTAACACACCTTATGATCGGCAAAATGATAGTGCAAAAAGTCAAAAATGTCACATGTGACTACAAAAGTGACTAGTCAATCACTGGTGGTGCTCTCTGTACGACACCACTGCGCGGGCTATCTTGCGCAGAAATCTCCTAAACGGTCCAGGGACTGCAACCACGAAGCGCTGAAGCCTCATTGGAATGTCATCCATAGTAGTCTCAGGTATATCTGCCGTGAGACGCTCTAGATCATGCTCCAAATCGGCTAGTACTTCTGCTGTCGCATCCTGTAAGGCCGGTGCCGGTGCAGCTGGATGTCGTCTGTCGTAAGGCCGGAGATTGGCTGGACGCTGTGGTCCAACATCTGCATTTTTAAAATTTTACTGTTACTTTGAGACGATATATATGAAAAATAAAAAAATACATAATTAGAAAACTTGTGAAAATGAAAGTACCTCTGTCATCCCATTGTTCTCCCTGTGGAAGAACCATGTCCGGATCACCTCTGAAATCCATTCCGGCATATGGAAAGTCTTGTATCACAAAAAGCTGGCCCTCTAGCCAGTCGAAGTAACTGTCAGAGAATCGAACCACTGCAGCACCCTCGTCAGGATGCCGGGCCATTACCGCAACCCATCGAATAAGCTTTGGCTCCCGAGGACCCAAGTCATCAACAGTGAGTTGCTGAGGGATCAGCATAGGAATTCTCTCCAAGGCAAAGCTCACGACTAGAGGCCCATATCCAAAAGTCTTTAGTCGTCCGTTCTTTGCCTTGGTTAGTTGGCTCTTCATATGAGCCGACACAGCTTCGCACCAGTTGAAGATGGTGCCTTGGTAACAGTCAACTGCCATCCGCATTTGGGATCCGGAAGCAATGTGCAAGGCGGCCGCGCCACAAATCCTAGTGACCGTAAATGCAATAACTCTAAGTTCCGCCAGAGCGATGTGCTTTATCTCCACGCCTTTTTTATGGTGAGTCCCTGGTCTGCACCACTCCTCGCGGAGATCATCAAGGGATTGGCCACCCGGCCTGGTCCCCGCAAGGTTGAGTTGCTCACCTCTGTTTGGCAAGCCAGTGAGAAAGTATACATCCGAGGGCTCTATCTCGAGCTGGTGCCCTCCAATGTAAAAACATTGATCTTGAACGTTCCATCGCTCAACTAGCCATTCCAAAAATCTTACCTGGCCCCTCATGCCCGGTATGGTCCAATATTTGTACAATCCACATGTTCTTAAGGCATCCAGAGAGGGTTGGTGGTTAATCGCAGCTTCATCGTCTTCTACGTGCTCTCTCTCTCTCCAGTCTAACATGTTTTGGCCCCTGCACATCAAAAGAGTCAATTAGAAATTAATTTGAGAAAATTTGGTGGTTTTTTGAGAGAGTTAGGGTTTTGAAATGCGCCCTTTGCGGAAGACGCACCCCGGCTTTTTAGCACAGGGCGTCCGGACGCAGCTCGCCTGAAGGCGGACTGCGTCCCCAGACCTTTTTCCCGTGTGAGAAAAAGTCGGGGGACGCGGCCCACCCGAAGGGCACCTGCGTCCGCCGAGGGGCGCATTTTGAACCCAAAACCCCCCCAAAAAATGAAACAGAGACCAAAAACAAAAAACTAAACGGATAAAAATGAAGAGTGGGATGTGTAAAATACCTCGGTGAAGCGGCGTTCGATTCCGACGGTCAGATTTTCCGCAGCAACCACGGGAAGTTTCTTGTCAAAAGCTCCTTTTTCAACCTCAACAGTGAAACGGTAAAAATGACATGGTAAAAGGTCTTTTTATAGGTTTTTTGGATGAATTAGTTCATTTTTTACCATGAAAAGATGTTTTCAAATGTATTTTTGCCTATTTTAAACAGGTATGAGTAATGTGTCGCTTTTGTGCAGGACGAAGGGATTTCAAGGGAAATTGTAATTTTTCACAAACAAAATTTCAGAGTCATCTTTTAAGCCCTTTTCTGACTCCTAAAACATGAAAAGATCGCCGAGTGTTTCTTTTTCACTCGTTAAAACGGAATTAAAAGACGGTCCCCTTTTAGCTCTTTTCTGACCGTAAAATCAGGAAAAGATTGCCGGGTTTTTGTCGTTTCAAACTCGATAAGGAAATAAAACGACGTGTCTTTGATCGCTTTTTACTTTTCAGATCAACGATTCTATTATGAAAGTACTCCTTGGTCGCAAGATCAAGCGGTTCCCCCAGGTATTATTTTATACTTTTTCGGGCTTGAGGGACACAAATATACGAAAAAGTTCAACGTGGAGTTTCCTTAAGTTTTTCAGACTCTCTAAAAATGAAAAACGCCGAGTTTCTCCTATACTGGGCTCGTTAAACTTTTACAGTAAAGGACCTGTTCAATTACAAACAGGAACGAACCACTCCTTCCTAGGGTTCGCATTTAAACTAGGTTGGACTCGTCCGAAGGATGAGCTTATAATCAAGCATATGTTATCCTCCTCAAGCTTGTTAAAAATAAAGAGGTACTTGCCAGAAATGGTGGGGGAAAAAAGAGAAGAATGAACCTATTTGTCACCTTTTGCCTCAGAAGAAACTTTATTACCGCTCTTGAACACGACACTTTTCATTCACCTGGGTTGGGAAATCTTTTACCTCACAGTTGACTAAATCACTTTGAAAATCTTTAACCGGGTTCAGGGATCAACTTTGAGTTATTCGTCACCAAACCATCTGTTGTGTCGTTATGTGTTCAAGAGGTCTGCAAGCAAAACTTTCATCTGCAAAATACTTGTCATCCATTGACCATCCCTGAGTCAGTCCTTACAGCAACATTTCTTCAACTTGAACAATGATTTCGTGTTGCAGGCTTGCCTGCAACGGGTCGCTTTCTATCGACATCGACACATTATCTAGAAAGATGACTTAGGAATCGACAGTACCTTGAAGTCTGCATGCATCAATGGCAGGTTTCTCGCCTTTGACGTCAGTTTACATCATTGACTTTCGATCAAAGGATTCCGTGAAGTGTTCGACATCAAAACATCTATTCACATTTCACGGGTTGTGCTTGGTACTTTGAGGACCATTGACATTACTGGTGGTTTCTCTCACGCTTGTTAACAGTTTACATCATTGACTGGTAATCAAGTGGTTTCTACCATGTTCGACATCGAATCATTTAATCACATGGCTAGAATCGTACCAATTCGGGAAGTAGAAGTGAAGACCCTGGATCTAGTTTCTACCATCCAGGCTGCGAGGAGTTTTGTATTCATTATCTATGTAGACTAATCATAAACAGATGGCTGCGTCCATACTGTGTCTACAAAAGTCTATAAAAATGATGTACTGCAAGATCATTCCTGTATCAGAATAGTTAGTCCATTAGTTAAAGTTTTGAATCTGAGTATGGGAATGCCTACCTCAGTGATGATATAATCTTATCCATGTATTTTGTGTTGAAAATTGCAGGTTCCAACCAGGCCATCCACAAGGCAATCCTTGAAATGATAAAGCGCTTCACCCTTCCTAGAATTACAAAACCCTATTCTATTCCAGGCTTCGCACTTTAGGGGGCAATCTGTTACACTAAAAAATGTCACCTTGACTACTTACAGTTAGTATGGCTCCAATCAACAAGTCATGCTACCCTCTTAGGCAAGTCTCATGCCTCTGTTATCCATCTCAAACTCAAAGAAGAGAGAAAGTCTTGTAAAAATCATGTTTATCTCTGGGGTCGCAGGTTCTCTCTAGCCTTACCTGCGGGGACGCTGACCATGTTCACAAAATATGCGTCCATGGACGCTCTGTATGTTAAGGGACAGGTGCGTCCCTCTGTAAAAGGCAAAATGCGCGAGTTTTATCTTGAAAAAGTTACTTGTGGTTACTTCTAGAACATTCTAGAGGTCGGTTTGATGAAATGGATGCGCCTCCAGTTGGTTCATGTATCTCTATTAAGGGGGAACCTATCCCATCAATAAGGGAGCTATCCCACCCATAGAGGGGGATGATCCCATTGATAGTGGACCTGAATAACCTCTTTACAGCACTATAAATGAAGGCATTGAGCCAGAAGGAGGGGAGGTTGGAGCTATACATTTTCTTTGGGTAAATGCTGCAGGATTTAGGTCTTCCATTAGAGCCTTTGTGAGGAGAGATTGTCTTCACTTGATTCTACTTGGGAGAGGGTGAGCTTTGTCAAAGTAGAGGAAAACCCTTGATGGACCCTGGGAGGAACTTGCACAACACCAAGGCCAGGTTGTAAGAGTTTCTTTGTTTCGTTATTAATACAAACTGGTTTATTTTTCTCAATAGCTTATGTTAATGAGTTATTTCATGTGTTCCTTGGTCTGCATGTTGAATATATGTTTTATTATATGAAATGCAAGTGCTTGGTAATTGTTTGATTGTTTGTGGTTGCAGGAATTGACTTGAAGGAGGAGCTCATCCGGATCGTCAAGAACGGACTTCAACAACAGCGTTTTGGAATAAGGTAAGCCTAAACACTTGTAGTTTTCATGTTGTAAAAGGTGTATTTAGAGAAAGATCACTCCATTTTGTCTTGTTTGTCATTAGAATGTCTTAGACTTCTAGGAAGGTCAGTCGTGTCCGCACCCTTGACAGATTCCGTGTGACACTACGATACTTACAAGGAACTATAGAATCATTTTGAATAGTGACTTCACTCATTTTTCTCTTATATGCAGCTCTCCTATGTTCATTTATCGCATCCTTATTTTGTTGATACGTCAAACGATGACTTTCATTAGACCTCTCACGTGATTGTGATGACAAAGTTATTTTTCTTGCATGCATGCTTGTGCCTTCAGATGACATGTCTACAATGAATAGGAATTATTCATTATGCAATCATAAACATGGAACATAAAAAGTGTATATCTTATTTTTTTTCCAACCATATAAACTTATGAAAATGTATAAGGCTTTTTCCAAATGGCTAAAAACAAAAACAAAATATTTCACAATGGCAAAAAAAACAAATGAATTCTTCCAAATGGCTCAAACAAAAAAAGAAGTCTAAATTTCCATGTATCATATTATAATCAAAATGGAACCCATACTATTGCGACCCAAGAGTCTAAACATTTGGAACCATATATACTACTAAAATATAAATATAAATATTAAAATGAACATAAACATATAAAACTGCTTGGGAATCAATGACAAAAACCATTACAAGTATAATGTATAACATAAATCATAGAAATTATAATTATACAAACAAAGAAAAAAGCATAACATCAAGAAACATCTAAATGTAAATAAGAAAACTTTAGCGGAAACAATATTAAATATTTTACATCACAAATATTGATACAAACATAATTTTAAAGTATTACCATAAAGACACATAGTATGTATAGAGGAAAAAATGGAAATATTTTCCACAGCCACAGAGAGTATATAAAATGGAAATATTTATAAAGACTCCTAAGAATACTAATATCCTAAGAATCCATCACCATATCCAATGGTGGAATCTCATCAACAAAATCGATACGGGTAGCAATTGCAAACACATATCCATACTCAATCAGATCATTGCAGTCCTCTTGCGCTGGGTACCAAAACCGAGACATTTGTTTATTAGTTGAATTATCAATATCTATTGGAAAATAGATGCAAGTTACCATGTCATATAATAGGAATGGAACTTCACTGCAGTTGCACATAGGAACCATACCATGGAAGATAGCCAAGACATTTGCTATTTATATTTGTAGAAATTTCTTCCAACAACTTCCATCTGAAACCTCGATCATCTTCAAAATAGTCAATTCTTCATTCAAAACACGATTGACCAAATTGGAAATGATCTAATTCTTCAATTGACCATACAAAAGTGGACCCATCATTGACAAGGCATATCAACTAATTCATGTATATTGCTAACAACATACAATGTATGTCACTGATTGGAACAAATGAAAAACCTCACTCATTTTTAATTACGTCAAACCAGTAGATTGTATACCCGTACAGAGGATATTAATCTTCATACTCCTTGTCGAGATACAGCCAAAACAATTTACTTTTATAAAACACTACATTCTTGGGGGGTAAAGTGCCACCAAATGGAACAATAGCCCTTTGCCATACCCTATCAAGACTACTACAAACATAAAATTCATACTTCATTCCGTCATAGATATGTTTTAGAACAACCCAGTCATATTTTCTGCTGCTTACATTTTCCAATAATGAAAAGAACCCTGAGTCTCCAATTCATATCGGCCCTATGTTTTTAAATGCCTTTGTAAATGGATTCGTTACAAAATAGTTGTGTGTTTGGGAGCATTCTATTGGTAAGGATAAAACCACCATTGGTCCAACAACACACTCTACTCTGTATCTTGAATCTATGAATCCCAAATGAAATTGATATATGTGGCCATTCTGATTAAGGTATTGGGCAACAAAACAATTGTCTTCACTATTGAGGAAATGAACAAGAAATCCAAATTGGTTTGTGGAGACATTCTTGCAACGTAAAAATAAAGAAGGGTTCTACAAAGCATTCTTCCATTTTTTACATACAGTGCCAAACTTTATCACAATCGATAAAGGGAGCCACAACAAGACAAGTTCAAGAACTTTGAATGGAAGAAAACTCCAAATAGATGGATCCATGATGAAATAGTGAAATCATCTAACAGTAAAAAAAAAGGCATTTGATATCAACAAAACAATTTAATGTTGAATAAAGTTAAAAGTAACATAAATACATAATTTACCACACACAATTTTCCATTTTGTTGAGACTATGTTAACAGAAATAATTGAAAACAAAGTAAAGGATCATGAATCCAACATGATGATAGACACAGTGCAAATATCCATGGAAGCTGTTGAGACAGTCACTAAGAAGGAAGGACATCTACTAAAAGATGTTAAGAAGGAAGGAACCTATACAGACGATTTAACCTTGGGAGAAGGAACACTAACAGAGGAGTGTTTTACAGAGGATGACCAATCTTTTGAAGCTATCAGAAGTATGGAAAAGTATCTTTCAGAAGATAAAAAACCCTCAAGTAAAGGAGGATGGAGAATGTCTGTTAAATGAGAGAAGCAGCGATTTATTGCAGCAGAAAGAATGTGATAATAAATTGATATTTGAAACTGTGACAACATAGGAACAAGTTGTTGTGCAAGAAGGTGATGAAGTTCAATTTGAAGAGCTGATATGTGAAGGAACAGTTGAGACTATTGAACCTTATGATTTCCAAACTAATAATTTGTGTATAAATGTAGGAAACATAAGAAATGATGAAATACTTATAAAGTGTCACAGAGAAATTGCATTGCTTACACTTACTTTGTAATTATGTATTGATTTATATATATGTCCAGAGATTTAATCCCAGCTTGAATAAGTGTAAGCATCGAATGGTGCAAGATGAGCGAACTATATCATTTTGTGTGTATATATATATATATATATATATATATATATATATATATATATATATATATATATATATATATATATATATATATATATATATATATCTATATATATATATATATATATATATATATATATATATATATATATATATATCTGTGTGTGTGTGTGTGTGTGTGTGTGTGTGCAGGTGAAGTGCAACAATCACACAGAGAATACATAAATAGGAGGATCAAGATGGGGTGTTGAATCCATTAGAAGGACCAATCAAAGTTCAGGAGGAAGAGTGTGTGGCAAAATAACAACGGGACAAAACCTTTAAAGAAGAGCAAAAATGAATACTTAGCATAAATTCTAAGTAAAAATAACGAGCAGAGGAGCGAAGATTGATGCTCAGCAACCGTTAGACCTGGGAAGATCAACGACTGAGATTGAATCAGGAAGGCGAAATATCACATCGGCAGGGTCATTATATAGTTTAACTTCCCCAAGCGGAAAACCCAATTACACTAAGAAACGGTGAAAAACACAGTCAGAACCAAGTGACAGACTTGAAATATTATAGGGAATGGTTTATATCCCTATGGGGTCAATAAAGATATCAGATTGGCATATGGAAGCAGAAGGAGTCTGGCATTGAGGTTGAGTGATATGCGATCGCGCGAGTTAATCTGCATGGTCGGATCGTAGATCGAATCGAGAAGGCGAAATATCGCATCGACGGGCTCATTATACAGTTTAACTCCCACAAGTGGAAAACCCAATTACACAAACAAATGGTGAAAAACATAATAGGAATCAATTGCGGGAGTTGAAATATTATAGGGAATTGTTTATATCCCTATCGGGTCCGTAAAGATATTAGATCGGAGTATGGAAGCGAAAGGCGTATGGTATTGAGCTTGAGAGATATGCGATCACGCAACTTAATCTCAAGTGTTAGATCGTGGATCAGATCGATGGTCAAGATCTGATCGCAAATCGCAATCGGAGGAAGCGCAGATTGGAGTGCGCAATGGAAAGGCTTGGAGACCCAGAACCGATGGGCGTATAGTGGTGAATCTATAAAATTTGAGATCCGCTATATATATGATTTGCAGTGGGTTTCCTGTGTAATCCATATATTTCCGTTAAAGTGGTTTAATGTTAAAACATACGTTAACACTCTAATATCGCATATCAGAGCGGAAGGGGCGATGAAGATACATATATATACGTATGACCGTGGAAGGACCGATGGCCGATTGTGATGAGGTTAAACCTCGGGAAATGTGACAAGGCTGTACAGAAGGGCGGAAAGGTATGTTTATGCGGGCATTTTCCTTTGTAAATGGTTTATAAGGAAATATGCACTGATAAGAGATTTATGTGTTAAAAACATATGTAACCAAAGGTTTTGTAAGGGGAAGCTTATATATGTGTGATTTAAGGTTTTGTAAAGGTTGTGAAGTGATTTTAAGTCCCGATATTTCGGGAGAAGATCAACACCACATCGGCAATAAATTTTGGGAGAGCGTTTTAAAAAAAGTCCAGAACCTTCTTTTCTCTATGGGCTAGTGATATCATGAAGATTTTATACACAATTGATTCCCTTATTTTTTTTCTACGGGCTAGTCATCTCATTTGAATTAAAGTGGAAAAATATTGTGGAAAGAAAAACTGTACATACCTGTAAGATCAATTTCTGAATGCCTTGAACCCTAAAAAAATAGTAAGGAATAATTGAATCACACACGAACTACACCAAATTATCAGAGACAACCGCGAGAGCATGGAAACAATTGAAAACACAATCTTTTGAATCAGTGACCGGAGAATCCACAGTATGAACATTTTTATACCAACGTTTCAAATCCCAAATGGGATCCATCATCAGGACTAAAGAATGATGATAAAAGAAGAGCTTCTTAGAAAGAATAAATAATAATGAGGAAAATTTTTTAAGGAACAACACACTGTTGGCTGGAATATTAATTTAATTTAATTTAATTTTAATAAATTACTTTTATTTTTATTTATTAAAATTTTTATTGAAAAGTTAATATATTAATTCATAACCTATTGATTAAATTAGGGAATTGAATTAATACTAAAATTAGTTTATTGAACTAAAATATATTAATTTCTATATAAATTAAATTAATATATTAAACTAATTCATATTAACAATTATAAATAATAAATATTTATAATTGATTAATATAATAATTAATATATTAATTAATAGTTATATAGAAATTATTATATTATAGCATTATAATGTTAATTATTATATTAAAAAGGTTATTTCTATAAAAATATTAGGGTAATATATTAATTTTTATAAAAATACTAGGGAAATATATTAATTTTTATATAAATTAAATTAATATATTAAACCAAATCATATTAACAATTATAAATAATTAATATTTATAATTAATTAATATAGTAATTAATATATTAATTAATAGCTATATAGAAATTAATATTTATAATCCCCTCTTGTGAAACTATCCCTAGAATCTATGGATTACCCAAGATCCATAAGGAAGGGGTCCCCCTTAGACCGATAGTTAATACTATTGGTTCCCCAACCTATGAACTTGCTAAATATGTTGCTAAAATTCTTAAACCCCTTGTCGGAAATACTGATTCCTTCATCAAAGACTCCCAGGACTTTGTGAATCTTATTAAAAATGAGAGGATGGAGCGTGATGACATCCTTGTAAGCTTTGACGTGGTATCCTTATTCACGAAGATTCCTCTTGATGAAGCCATTCAGGTTATAAAAGATGTTACTGATCCAGGGACTGCAAAGTTGGCTGAAATCTGCTTAAGGTCAACTGTGTTCACCTTCCAAGGAATATTTTATGAGCAGACATCTAGTGTGGCAATGGGATCACCCCTTTCGCCAATCGTGGCCAACCTATACATGGAATACTTTGAAAAGAAGGCCCTGGAATCATATCCTTTAAAACCAGCCTAGTGGAAGCGTTTTGTCAATGATACCAATATAAAATGGATGCATGGTAAAGTAGAACTTGACAAGTTTTTCATTCACTTAAATTCTATCTCTCCAGAAATAAAATTTACGATGGAGCTTGAAGAAAACATGAGCATCCCTTTTTTAGACGTTCTAATCATCAGAAAAGAGGATGGCTCTTTGGGCCATAAGGTTTTCAGGAAGTCAACCCACACAGAAAGTTACCTCCATGCGGATTCCCACCATCACCCAGCCCAGAAGTTTGGTGTTCTAAACACTCTTGCCATTAGAGCCCTTCGAATTTCTGACTCAGAGCATCTGAACGAAGAAAAGAAGCATTTAGTTTTAACTTTTAAGAGTATAGGCTACAAAGAACAAGAGATTAAAAAAGCCATAGAGAAAGCTGAAAGAAAGTTGTTATCTCATGAGCCTAAGGCTCAAGACCAGCCTCAATGTGGTAAAGTTTTTCTACCTTATATCCATGGAGTTACAGACAAAATCGCTAAAATCCTAAGAAAGAAAAACATTATCACGCATTTCTCAGCACCTGGTACTATCAGGCAAGGTTTGAAGTCTGTAAAAGATGATATTGACAAACATCAGCTTAAAGGAGTCTATAAAATAGATTGTTCTTGTGGAAAAAGCTACATTGGTGAAACAGGTCGCTCCCTCCAGACAAGGCTCAAGGAACATGGCGCTGATATTAGGAATGGAAGATCTCGTACTTCAGCCTTGGCAGAACACTCCTCGAAGACTAAACACCATATCTGCCTGGAAAGCGCATCAATTATCGCAAGGGAAGAGCAGCATCAGAGACGAAAGATCAGAGAAGCACTTGAAATTATCAAGCATCCTCATAATCTGAACAGAGACAATGGTATGGAGATTAGCGGGAGCTGGCTTCCCTTGATCAGGGAAATCAAAATCGCCAACACATCCCCAGGTAAAGCATTCAATAGGTAAGTTATCCCTCTCCTATTCTACTATTATTAGTCAGTACCTTTTATTTATATCAAAATAGAATAATTAACATTAAAATACTATAATATATTAATTTCTATATAGCTATTAATTAATATATTAATTATTATATTAATTAATTATAAATATTAATTATTTATAATTGTTAATATGATTTGGTTTAATATATTAATTTAATTTATATAGAAATTAATATATTTCCCTAGTATTTTTATAAAAATTAATATATTACCCTAATATTTTTATAGAAATAACCTTTTTAATATAATAATTAACATTATAATGCTATAATATAATAATTTCTATATAACTATTAATTAATATATTAATTATTATATTAATCAATTATAAATATTTATTATTTATAATTGTTAATATGAATTAGTTTAATATATTAATTTAATTTATATAGAAATTAATATATTTTAGTTCAATAAACTAATTTTAGTATTAATTCAATTCCCTAATTTAATCAATAGGTTATGATTAATATATTAACTCTTCAATAAAAATTTTAATAAATAAAAATAAAAGTAATTTATTAAAATTAAATTAAATTAAATTAATATTCCTAGTGTGTTGTTCCTTCAAAATTTTTCCTCATTATTATTTATTCTTTCTAAGAAGCTCTTCTTTTATCATCATTCTTTAGTCCTGATGATGGATCCCATTTGGGATTTGAAACGTTGGTACAAAAATGTCCTGATGATGGATCCCATTTGGGATTTGAAACGTTGGTACAAAAATGTTCATACTGTGGATTCTCTGGTCACTGATTCAAAAGATACAAACCACAGATCTCTTAAATCTGAAAACACAATCACTGAGAAAGCATTTCTCCAATGCTGAAACCTTGAAAAATAGTAGGGAATAATTCAATGAGACAAGAACTACACCAAATTATCAGAGACAATCACGAGAGCTTGGAAACAATTAAAAACGCAATGATATTTGCCACCTTTTTTACTAGGTAAAAGCTGAGAGAAGCTAGCATTCCAGTTATCCTTCAACAATTCCAACAACTTTAAGTGCTAACAAAGAAATGCATGCATCCATGGAGCGTTTGACAATCACTGAGAAAGCGTTTCTCCAATGCTGAAACCTGAAAAAATAGTAGGGAATAATTCAATCAGACATGAACTACACCAAATTATCAGAGACAGCCGCGAGAGCTTGGAAACAATTAAAAACGCAATGAGATTTGCCACCTTTTTTACCAGATAGAAGCTGAGAGAAGCTAGCATTCCAGTTATCCTTCAACAATTCCAACAACCTTAAGTGCTAACAAAGAAATGCATGCATCCATGGAGCATTTGATTATAATATATCGAATGGGCCATACTATGAGGTTTGAACTTTTGTAATGTAACTAAAAACTCAAAACCCCTGGTGGAGGAGAATACAAATAGGTAGAACATTTCATATTTCGATTGCACTTAACTGAATTAAAGAAATGTTTCATAGATCAATGCCTGCATACCTCATTGTCGTGGTTATTGATAATTGTCGGGCCCAAATGCTTCAACCGTCATTGTAATGCATGAAACGTGTCCTTATTACTCGAATTTATGCCTACATACCTCATTGTCATGGTCATGGATGTTTGTTGGGCATAAATCCTTCAACCGTCATTGTAATGGATCAAAATTTGTCCTTATGCTTCAACCATGCATATGTTTCAAAATCCAAAGAGACCACTTTCAAAGGCACTGTGAAAGATGGGTGTTCGACACTAATTTTTTTATTTCATTTTTTCTTAATCCTACATACGTGGTTATCAACAAGAGGCACAGTAAATTTTTAATCATGCTTTGTAAAAGATTAATTTAAGTATGGTCTAAACATGTGTTCTATACATGCAAGAAAGTTACTGTAGCGAATTTCATTCATTGATTTAGTGGCAACTACGAGAATATATTGGCATATTTCAATTTAGGCCATCCGATAAAAAAAATTAATTAAGAAAATGATTAACTTGCCGATTCTGATAGGGGGGACGCCTATCGGCATAAATATAGCATTGAAAACCAATCAATTTTTCCTACTTTCTGTGTATGCATAAATTGTATTGTTGACCCCGGAAATACCGAGAACAGAGGTTTTGTTCTTGTTGCAATATTTCTGCCTATTGCATCTTATTTTGTTATTGTGTTTGTGCATTTTTTTGTTGCATGTAGCTGTAAATGCTCTGTTCTTCTAAATGGTATCTGAGATGGAGGATGTTTTCACTGCGTTTTAACTTTAAATTCATATTTTTTCCCATTGTGACACTTGACAATAAATATCTTTGAAATTAGGGTTTAAAAAATGGTTGTGGGCTTTGCTGGCAAGGCAATTTGATGGCCAAAAGTTTAGCCTCTGTAAACTTAAGATGGAGTTGTTATTGTTGGAAAGAGAAGTGCTTGACATTGTGAATGGGAAAGAGCTATAGGGTCGAGCATTTATAACTCGTGTTTCTAATCATTTTATTTTATCTAATTCAATGGTGCTCATTATTTAACCAATTATTTGTTGCATTTGCAGGTTCATTATGGAGGATACCCCATTCCAGGGATATTGATGTTCTTCTGTGTAAATTTTTTGTTGGATGGAGTTTGGTTCTAGTATAAAGGGTTCATGTTTCAAATCTGGTACCTACTGTTTTTTATTTTCCATATCGGAATATCTCTCCTATTTGAAATGAAATTATGAACATTAAGGCTTATTAACACATATATGGTGTCTTTGTTCTTAGTAAAAGGAGTAGCATTTTCCTCATATTCCTTTAGCGAGATATTTTTTTTCGAATCAGGTAATTGTCCTCTGTCTATATATATATAGCTCTCCTTCATCTCATATATATATATATATATATCCTTTTGGTTATTTTAGAAAGTGAATAGGAAAATTTTTGGCCATTGCTTTGTAATTTGTCTGAGTGTTTTATTGGTTGTGAAGGAAAATCCTTGGTAATTTCTTTGTAATTGATCTGATTTTTTCAATTGGTTGTGAAGGAAAATCCTATGGTATTTGGTATGGAAGTGGTACAATCTCTAGATATTTGTCTCAAGATGATGTCATAGTAGGGGACCTTGTTGTGAAAGATCAAGTTGGAAATTTTTTTATTTCAAAAATACACTGCAACTTTAAGTCTTTTTTTGTCACCGGAGTATTTTGAAAGTTATATTGTTATTTTTGTGGCATAGGATTTTACTGAGACAAAATGTGAGCAAAGTATAACATTCTTACTGATTAATTTTGATGGTCTTCTTGGGCTCGAATTTCAAAAATTGCAATTGATAAAGTTATTCTAGTCTGGTGAGTATCGTTTCGATTTTTCATTTGAAGGAAATTGAAGGCATTCCTTCAAGACTACCATCAGAAAAGTACATTGCCATTTGAAAAGTCTAGTAAATTTTCATTTTGATAAAGACAACCACAAAACTCTGATTATGGGTTGTGATGATATTTTTTGGGGACCAAATTTAGCACTGGTTTTTGAAGGTGTATAGCCTTCATTATTTAGCTCACATCTCTGTGTGATACCCTAGTCACTGTTTGGTTTATTCATAGGCATCCAACATTTATGCATATGGATGAAAATATATTGGAAATGTAGTGTCTTATGTAGTTAAATCATATTGCCAATTTTTATGTATTATCTACATTCTATCATTGTAGTGGTTATTTTTGTTGCTGAAATTACTGAATTTTAAGAATATAAAATATGAGATGGAATTTAATAAATCACTTTTTTGAATTGTTTCTAATGCAACAAGGATTGGAATAGTCTACCTAGTCTTTCATTTCAGTGGTAGCGTGTTGTCAACACTTTGTAACCAGGATGATGTATCTGTTCCAGTGCGTCTGGGGCATTAATTGTTTCATTTGGAGCGATGCTTTTAGAGCTTATTACTAATTGGACAATTTATGCAAGTAATATTAGTGCAAGATTCCATCATCTTTTCTTTCAACAATAATCTAGTAAATGTGTCATTTGGTAACATTGGGTGAAAAACCAAAATATGTAATTGTTGTTTTGTTGTTTTTTTGTCTGGCTAGGTAATCTTTTAAAAGTGTTGTGCCGAGAGGGATCTAGGATGGTAAACGTAAATAAAAAAGCTCACCAAAGTTGTTGGTTCCTCAACCACCAGTGGATTTGAAATATAACACATGAGACTTTCTCAAGTAGAGTGAAAAATCCACACCAACTATAGTGTATCTTTTCTCATAAGCTCCATTAAAGTTGGCCTACGACATAAATTTATCCAGTATTATTATTTTCAGCACACGTAGAGGTGTAATAACAATCATATTTGTGAGAATGTTTGAAGGGGGGATCTATTTTCAAACGTAATTCAGTTTTTGGTAATCCAAATTACCCAAAGAATAAGAAAAGGAATATTTTACCATCTCTTTAAACCTCTTACTATATACAAATTTTGGAGCTTGGCCTTTATAGAATGACCCACCATAAGGAGAGTTTCCCAATCAAATCTTCTAGCTCAACCCAGACTTGAATGGAGTAAGAACAATGGATAAATTATTTGTTATTAGTTTCCTCTATAGATATATAGAGGACATATTCCAAGTCTTGTTTTCCACTTTAGGAAATTGACTACAAGTAAGGATTTTAAGCATAAGAAAATTCCACATCAATATTTTTGTTTTAGTTGGTGCAATCATCTTCTAAAGATTAGACCAACACCACTTAGCATCATTTACTTCTAAATTTAAAGCTTATTTATAGCCTAACTTTGTTGTTAAAACCCCTCCAACTTCATTCAAACTCTAGATTAGAGAACCTAGTCTTGTTTTAATATAAATTGATCCATTTCTAGGTCACATATAAATGTCTGCCAAGTAGGAATAAAATCCACAATCAGGCCTAATATTTAGCAAAGCGCCACCATTGTCACTACCAGCTTGGAGAATTAAGTTTTTTTATTTGATTTAACATGAAATAATTGGATTAATATAGATGGCCAATTAGGTCCTCTAACAAAAATATGTACTGACTATAACACATTATAGTATCTTTTCCTAATATAAATCTGAATCATTCCCAACCCTCTAAGATAGAAATTTCTTTGCAAGAGGTAAAACTAATGACAAATATTTCCAATTATTAGAACCTCCCTAAAATCATTTTGGCTCCTAGTGGATCCAGTCTATAATTGAACCATGAAAAATTGAAAAATCAAAATCAAAGAGAAACAATATTCTACCCATTCTTGTTAAATAATATGAATTATTTGACAATATATTCAAGCTTTTGTGATGTGCACAACTATCCTCATTGGCCTCCTATCATAGCCAACTTGGAGTGGGCCATGACAAATTCATTGGTTTGAAACTGATCCCACATTGTTGACCACTAACAATTCTACAAAATGAGGATTTTGTCATTGGTTGGGATCTCAGAACATGGATATTCCTTTCCTCTCCTCTTCACTATTAAGTAACTCAAATATCTCAAAATTCCATGACTTTGTTAGTTCCAATGTGTACTAATATTACTGGTTCTTCGACTATTTATACCAAGTTGGAATGAACTTCAATGTTGATGTCTCAACAATTGATGACAATTTCTCCAAATTCTAATCATTACTGCTAAACAAAGATTTCCAAATTCTCCAAATTCTAGTCATTGCAGCTAAACAAATATTTCCAAAACAAGATTTCCAAAACTTCCTTAGAAATATTCTAATTGTTTCTCAACAAGTGTATTTCTGAAATTTAGGAAGACCATGATGAAGATGTTGGTTTCTCCTATGATGAAGACCAGAGACAATGCCAATTTTCCATTCAATCTCTATTCAAACTAATTCAGTTTATGAATGCCCCAATTTAACCATTGGCATTAAGCCCACATTGTAAGCTCATGGAAAATACTACTTATAAATAGATTCATTGAATATATTTAGATTTTAAATCATGATCAATTATTGGGAAGTCACAACCATTAGAAATTTGGTTAATTTATTGATATTGCACTCTAACCTTAGATGTAAGCACTTGGACCCCTACATATTTATTATCCCAACTGAATTCATTAATGGACCACATTGTCCCGCCAAGTGGACTTGGATTGTCAATCATGTATTTCAAGTAGTGTTGGTATTCATTTGCTTCATGAAGCCATATTTCTTCCCACAACAGTTCATCCTGCACAGGGCATACCAAAATATCCAAACCCAAGTCAAAGATCTATCTCTTCACGCATGTAATTTTTACTAATGTGCATCCAGTTAAAACTAACTTACAATTTTTCTAGTGATTGACCCATAATATTGTCTCACTACTGATACATTTTTCATACTTTCCTCAGTACTTGTCAGCAAACTAAAAAATCTACAAAATTCTGCCAACCAATTGAATATCAAGATATTATATTAGATTCAAGAAATACCGAGTACAATTATTGAAGTTGGGAATAATGCCCTTAATGTTAAATTCTATGGATCATAGAAAATTACCTGTTTTTCATGGCTCAGCAGCTCATTAGAGTAATCAAGATTAAATTGTCTGAAGACTATTGAAGCAAGAAACTACCATTGCAACTAAAGTTTCTCCTACAAGATCTGATTGAAGATTGTTAGTGTCAATCTTATAGTCCATGAAGCCACTAAAGAACTAGGTATGATTTCTACAAATCATCATGTCATCTTCAATGGATCACATCCCAAGGTCTAATTCCTACAAGAACAAAAATTAAAGATAGTCATCCCCTAATAAAGGACCATATATCATGCTTCACATGGATGAAAAGAAAGAAATCTTGTGGTTTCATTCCATCATGGGTCACCCCTTTTGTTGCCACATTAAAAATTTTAATTAATAAAGAAATCTTGTGGTTTCATTCCATCATGGGTCACCCCCTTTGTTGCTAGATTAAAAATTTTAAATAACATAAAATATTCAGTTAGGTGTATGACCTTCACAAACATCAAACTTTAGAAATTCGACACACCCAAACATGGCTAACACTCTAATGTATCCCAAGTGGTTTGCTCAATTGGTTGTCACCAATGTTTTTGAGCATTTGGTTAGTTCTGTGCCATATTGGTTGAGATGTAGGAACTTCACAAAAGTAAGACCTTAGAAATTTGACATAGCTAAACATGGCTAACATTCCTCACCAATTTTTTTGAGCACTTGGTTAGTTCTGTGCCATATTGGTTGAGATGTATGAACTTCACAAAATTAAGACCTTAGAAAGTTGACACAACTAAACATGGCTAACATTCCTATCTAGCTCAAGTGGTTAGCTCAACTGGTTGTTACTAATGAGTAACAATTGTATTCCAAGTCAGAATTGGAACCTCTCAACACAGACAATAATTGCCATCAAATCATCATTGATACTATATGTCACTGTCACAACATATAAAAGAAAATAATATCTGAATAAATAACTTAAAATAAGATTACCAATTTTGTCCAATTTTCCTTGGAAATAAAGAGTAACAATTGTATTTTCAGTTAGACTTGGAACCTCTTAGCACATGCAATAATTTCCATAAAATCATCATTGATACTATATTTCAATGTCACAACCTATAAAAGAAAATAATATATGAATAAATAACTCAAAATAAGATTACCAATTTTGTTTAGTTGTGCTCCAGTGGTTAGGATGGGTGTTTCCATGAAAAACAACTAGGTCCAAATGTCGTCAGGTATACAACCCTAGAGAAATGTATGCTTTGGCCAAGATTGATGTGTCCCCACATTTATGGAATCACAATAATGCAGAGACGGGGATCCAGATATCCTCATGGATAAAAAAAATGCATTTACTGTAACTAAAAACAGAACTCACAAGAACTTTGGCCAAGATTGATGTGTCCCCACATTTATGGAATCAGAATAATGCAGAGAAGGGGATCCATATATTCTCATTGATTAAAAAATTCATTTACTGTAACCAAAAATAGAACTCACAAGAACTTTCGCCAAGATTAATGTGTCCCCACATTTATGGAATCACAATAATGCAGAGAAGGGGATCTAGATATCCTCATGGATAAAAAAAATGCATTTACTGTAACCAAAAACAGAACTCACAAGAATTTTGGTCAATATTGATGTGTCCCCACATTTATGGAATCATAATAATGCAGAGAAGGGGATTCAAATATCCTCATGGATAAAAAAAATGCATTTAGTCTAACCAAAAATAAAACTCACAAGAAAAATAACATATTTAGGATCAGAGTAACAAAGCAAGAAGTTAGACATTGAAAAGAAGGTTAATTGTAACAGGAATATTTGACTCTCCTAATTAAGACTCACTAGAGTAATTCCCTAGGATGCCATTAGTAGTTAAAATGATGAATATCTTTTATAGCTTGTAAAACATAGAAAGGTACTAACAATGATTCTTCAACCCATCCAGATATGTTCTATGCCTAGAATTAGAAGAAGACACAATTAATTGCTTCTTCATCTACTGTAGCTTTACCAAACAACTGTGGAGGTTAGCATGGGAAGCCTTGCGAGGTAGCAATACCACCTTTGCTTGAGATTTTTAACTATGATCAATTGATTTCATGATGGTAAAAAAAATTACCTCTTTAATTTCAAAGGGAAAACTTTCATAAAAGTTGTGTGGAACTGCTTCCTAGCTTATGCCCTATGGTAGTTCTATATTAGCATACAAGGATCTTGAAAAATCAAAAATAATCCCCCCAGATTATTTGGAATACACATAAAGCTTAGACCAATGAATTATTGATTCCTAAAATATAGAATAATGATGACTATAGAATATCTACAGCACCAAGTAATGCTATAGCTAGACAATCTAAAGATCTTTAAGTTATACTTCACAATCGTTTTCCATGTAGGCTTAGGTTTATTCACCAGCAACAGTACATATTTTAGGGGCCTTATCATAGGCTAGAAATGGTGTTATAAAAAGGACTAAACTCTAAATATACATGTAGTTTTGGAGACTTCTGGTTGGTCATAGACATTCAACAGGAAAGAAGATCCAAAGAATCCATGATGATCATCTTTTTAGTCAAAAATTTTCAAGTAAGACATTGAGAGGGGAATAAATAATAAGGAAAATTAACTTACAAATTTGGAATCCTCATTGGCAAAAGGGCACTACTTATTGAAAGAATAAGTGACATTGGTTGAGATGTAGGAACTTCACAAAAGTAAGACCTTATAAATTTGACACAACTAAACATGGCTTTGACACAGCTAAACATGCCTAACATTCCTATGTAGCATAATATATTCCTATGCAGCCTAATTGGTAAGTGGTTAGCTCAACAAGTTTCCGTGATTCCAAGCTGTCAATGTTGTTAGGCATTTAACTAGTTTTGTGTTAGCAGGTGATCAGTTTGAATTCCCCCCGAGATAGGGACAAAACTAGTTTTTTGTTAGGAGGTGGTCAGTTTGAAATCCCCCTGAGGTAGGCAGATAACTAGTATTGTGTTAGCAGGTGATTAGCTTTAAATCCCCCTAATGTAGGCACAAACTGGTTTTGTGTTAGTAGGTGGTCAGTTTGAAATCCCCCTAAGGTAGGCACACAACTAGTTTTTTGTTAGTAGGTGATCAGTTTGAAATCCCCTTGAGCCAGGCACATTAGTTTAGACTGATGGGTTTATGAGGGATGCCATTAAAAAATGCAAGGAAGCATTCCTTTTTGGTTATGATATGTAGGCACAAAAATGGTTTTGTGTTAGCAGGTGGTTAGTTTGAAATCCCCCTGAGGTAGGCACATAACTAGTTTAGTTTTGTGTTAGCAGGTGATAAGTTTGAAATTCCCTGGTAGGAAAATTAGTTTAGACTGATGGGTTTATTAGGGATGCCATTGAAAAATGCAAGGAAGCATCCCTTTTTGTTTATGAGATGTAGGCACAAAAATGGTTTTGTGTTAGCAGGTGATCAGTTTGAAATCCCCCTGAGGTAGGCACATAATTAGTTTAGTTTTTTGTTGGCAGGTGATAAGTTTGAAATTCCCCTGACGTAGGAACATTAGTTTAGACTTTTGGGTTTATTAGGTATGCCATTGAAAAATGCAAGGAAGCATCCCTTTTTGTTTATAAGAAGTTTTCGTTTGCCATTGAAAAATGTAAGGAAGCATCCCTTTCTTTAATGACAAGTTTTCGTTTTTCTATGAGAAATTTTCGTTGGAAATAAAGGGTTACAATTGTATCTTCAGTTAGACTTGGAACTTCTCAACACAAGTTAGAATTGACATCAAATAGCCATTGAGACTATATGTCATTGTCACAGCCTCTAAAAGATATGAAAATAATATTTGAATAAATAACTCAAAATAAGATTACCGATTCTATCCATTTGTGGTCTAGTGGTTAGGATGAGTGTTGCCATGAAAAAAACCTAGGTCCAAATACTGTTAGGTATACAACCCTAGAGAAATGTATGCTTTGACCAAGATTGATGCATCCCCACATTTATGGAATCACAATAATGCAGAGAAGGAGATCCAAATATCCTCATGGATAGAACATAATGCATTTATTGTAACCAAAAACATAACTCATAGAAAAACGACCACATTTCGGATCATACTAACAAAACAAGAAGTTAGACATTGAAAATAAGTCTACTTGTCACTAGACAAGAAGTTAGACATTGAAAATAAGGCTACTTGTAACTAGAAAATTTGACTTTCCTAGATTACTTCCCTTGAATTCCATCAGTTCTTAAAATAAGAATTGGTAATAAGATTACCAATCCTATCCATTTGTGGTCCAGTGGTTAGGATGGGTGTTTCCATGAAAAAAACCGAGGTCCAAATGTTGTTAGGACCCTCGAGAAATGTATGCTTTGGTCGAGATTGATGCGTCCCCACATTTATGGAATCAAAATAATGCAGAGAAGGGGATCCATATATCCCCATGGATAAAGTATAATGCATTTCTTGTAACAAAAAACAACACTCATAGGAAAACGACCATATTTAGGATCATACTAACAAAAGAAGAAGTTAGACATTGAAAATAAGCTTACTTGAAACTGGAAAATTTGACTCTCCTAATTAAGACTGACTATAATACTTCCCTTGGATTCCATTAGTAGTTAAAATGGAAAATATCTATTATAGCTTGTAAAACAAAGAAAGATCCTAACAATGATAAACATAAGGAAAAGATTCATAATTCATCAACCCATCCAGATATGTTCTATGCCTAGAATCAGAAGAAGACACAATTGATTGCTTCTTCATCTACTATAGCTATGAAAAACAACTGTGGAGGTTAGCATGGGAATCCTTAGGAGGTAGAAGTATCACCTTTTCTTGAGATTGGTGGCTGTGATCAATTGATTTCATGATGGTAGAAAAATTACCTTGTTAATTTCAAAGGGAAAACTTTCATAAAAGTTGTGTGGAACTGCTTCCTAGCTATGTTATGGTAGGTTTATATTAGCATACAAGGATCTTGAAAAATCAGAAATAATCCCCCCCAAATTCTTTGGAATACAAATAAATCTTGGACCAATGAATTATTGATTTCTAAAGTATAGAATATTGCTGACTATAGACTAGGACTAGGTTCATCCACCAACGAAAGTACATATTTCAGGGGCCTTCTCATAGACTAAAAAAGGTGTTATCAAAAGGATTAAACTCTAAATATACATATAATTTTCGAGACTCCTGGTTAGTCATAGACATATTCAATAGGAAAGAGGATCCATATAAATAAAAAAAATTAGATTTTGGTGAAAGAACCATGATGATGATCTTTTTAGTTGAAAGTTTTCAAGTTAACACATTGAGAAGGGAATAAATTACAAGGAATATTAACTTGAAGATGTGGAATCCTCATTGGGAAAATGGCACTACTTATTGAAAGAATAGCTTACATAACCTTAATGTGTAAATAGAATAGAATTAATGCCTTCGAGCTAGTGAAACAAATAGATCTACTTGCTCGTAAAGCATTGAACTTTCAAATTTTATTTTCATGTTTATTTAACACTACACTATTTTAACGTGAGGCCTATGGAAATATAAAAGACAAGTCCTACAAGAGAGCACTGACATGCCCTTTCTATCCGCATTTATTTCCCTTTCTGAAGTAGGAAGTCATGGAATGCAAGTTGATACCTAAAGGAAAAAGAGGCCTTGCAAAGCCAAGTGTCAATGAATTTACAAACGAACTAAGAAAAGATAAGACAACTTGGCTAGAACAATTAAAAATATGTAGATGATAATAATAAATTTTATTTCTTCAAGGGAAAAATTGACAGGTTCCAAACTCTCTATGAGAATTTCCATGAACAATCTATCTTGGTTCTATATCCAAGTCTAGAAGACCTAATAGAAAATACCAGATTAAATATTGAAGATATCCCATAAACAATGCACACTAGGTAATTTTTAACAATTAAAATTAATACAAAGGTAAAACTCGTGAAAAAATGTATACCAGATTAAATATTGAAGATATCCAATCAGCAATGCACACTGCGTAATTTTTTACAATTAAAATTAATACAAAGATTGAACTCGTGAAAAATTGTGTTGTGAATAGAAATGTAAATTAACTACCGATAAATTATGTGTTGGAGGGGTGATTCTGGCACTAATGGGAAAGTAGGTATTTAAATGTGTTTATGTTTTTTTCTTGGTGATTTCCTAATCTTTTTGTTTTCTATTATTGTCCTAAGTTTTCAGAGCTTTGAACTAAGCCACTTCAGTAGAGCCATTGTGGCCTTGTATTTGTTATTGTTGTAAGTGTTGCCCCTATTAGTACAACATATTGGAAAAGTGCAAAATCCGAAATTTAATCTTGAAATGGAATCTCAATAATCTTTCATAGCTTATTTTATTTTTTTACAATTAAAATTAATACAAACATAGAAATCATGAAAAATTGTATTGTGAATAGCAATGTGAATTAATTACTGATAAATTATGTGCTAGAGGGGAGATTCTGGCACTGATGGGAAAGTAGGTACTTAAAAAATGTGTTATGTGCCAGAGGGGTGATTTTGGCACTGATGAGAAAGTAGGTACTTAAAACATGCATCTATGTTTCTTTTCTTGGTGCTTTCTTAACCTTTTGTTTTCTATTACTGTCCTAAGTTATCAGAGCCTTAAATTAAGCCACTTCAGTAGAGACATTTTGGTTTTGTAATTGTTGTTGTGTAAGTGTTTCCCCTATCAATATAATATAGTGGAATGTGCAAAATATGATAATCGTGAAATGGAATCTCAATAGATCTTTCATAGCTTATTTTGGTTGTCCAAGTTGTTGTTCATAGCCTATTTTGGTTGTCCAAGTTGTCAATGGCTCATTCATAGACTATTTTTTTATTTTAATTTTTAAAAAATGCATTGATTTGAGGTTGAGATATTTCATAGCTTATTTTGGTTTTCCAAGTTGTCAATAGCTCATTCATAGCCTATTTTCTGATTTTATTTTTTAAATGCACTGTTTTGAGGATGCCCCATTTGGAATCAATTAATCATTCACATTTTTAACCTATTAGGGGTAGTTTGAGTCTCCTATGACTCATTTAACCTTACACCCCATTTGATGTCAAGCAACCATATGCCCCATTTGATATCAATTAATCATTCACATTTTTATCCTATTAGAGGTAATTTTAGTCTCCTATGACTCATTTAACCTTGTGCTCCATTTGATGTCAAGAAATCATTCACAATTTTAACCTATTAGAGGTAGTTTGAGTCTCCTATGACTCATTTAACCTTTCTCTTGCTTGGCCTGTAGTTGAATCCCTTGGTTTAAGTGCTTCACATGTGTGCTATTATTAGTATCTTTCAATTTTTTGTTTTTCTTTGAAAGTTTCTCTTTGGGATGAAAAGTGCTTCCCTTGGATGTTCTAACAAATTTTGTAGGATGGTTGTAATTTATAACATTGTTGCTTTGAGGTTTTATCTTTGTCATTTCATAGCAATAGAAAAAATAAAATTTGAATAGAAATGTTATGTCCTACTTAAAAATTATTGTTCGAGGGTTGTGTGAATTTCTTGAACCAAATATGGTAAATTTTGTATTAAAAATTATTGTTTCAAGGTTGTGTGAATTTCATGAACCAAATATGGTAACTTTTGTACTCAAGCCATATATTTCGCATCTTCTTCATAAAGTCTAACATTGAACCCAAAACTAGAATAGATAGGTTCAATCAAGCAGTATAACATTGAATCCAAGACTAGAATAGATAAGTATCAATCAAGCACCATTTGTAGAATTTTTGGTCTTTTCTTTTGACTCTATAGACCTAAAGAAGTTTTTTACTATACTATAGGAAACTTAATGTTTAATGTACTTTATTGCAGGAACTTTTGGTAGATGGTGGTTAGGCTACAATTCAAACACAAGGTTTAACTACTAATCATTTTGGCTCAACATGCTAGTTTATGGATGCCAAAATATAGCTTTAGATTTTGAGGTAAGGTTATAATATTAGGTATCTACTTTTCCAACCTTTACATTTGTTTTCAGAATATTATATCTACAATTTTACAGCCTTTACATTTGTTTCCTTAATGTCTATTCTAGGTCTCTTTTTATTTTTTTTTATAACATATTGGCCATATAATTTATATCAGGTCTGAAACACATCCATTTTTAGAAGAGGAACTCATTCTTGATGGTAAGAAATAGGAATTGAAGAAAGAGGATACCAATAGCATTGGAGTGACAAACGCAGAAAGAGAGAAGAAAATTGATCTTGTGATACCATTAAAGATAATATCCTACTCGACACACACACATACAAAGTGATGGTCAAATCTTTAGAGTTGGTTAATTCACCTGCAATGCCTTGGCAACACAATGATAATGTTTTGAAGTGATGAAAAAATATTTCATGTGTAAATTGTAGTTAAACTAATATCAAGTTGGGAACTCATATTGTAATACTTGACCTTTTATATAATATAATTTTTGGTTGAAATTATTTATAGTTTCAGTTGATATTATTTAGTATCGTAATTGACATATGTAACTATGTGTTTTCATATCAGGTGAATATGCACATTGTATGACATTTTTTTTTATTTAGTTGTAGAAACGTACTAATTAATTTATGTTGTAAAATAAACTTACAACTAATAATTAGTAATTTATATTGATTAATGATGAACAAAACAAAATATGCACATTGTATGACAATTTTGTTTTAATTTAGTCGCAAAAACATACTAATTAATTTATGTTGATTAATAATGAACACATGAAATCAATTTAGTAATTTATATTGATTAAAGATGAATACAAATAAAATGAATCTACAACGAGTGAATTAGTCGCTTGTAATAATTATTAATGAAAATAAATGAAATAGATATAAACTACTAGGTTAGTCGTTTATATAATCAATATGAAACTATTAGAAAAAAGATAAATGACTACTGATGATAAATTTGTAATTACAAATAATGACTAAATGTTGCATATATACTATTGTAAATGATAAATTTATGATTGCAAATGATGACTAAATGTTGCATATATACAACTATTAGAAGCGAATTTATAGTATCTTATAACACTATTGAAATTTAGTCATATTTCTATGGTCATTAATTAGTTTAAAATGATCACTAAAATTTGCATATATATGACTATTAGTAGCTAATTTATAGTATCTTATAACATGACTAACATTTTGGTCATTAGTTGGTTTTCTTAGGTGGTCATATAGTAGTATATTTTGTTGTGTATTTGGTCATTAATTGTGGCAATTAATGGCTAAATCAATGACTAAACTAATGACCAATTTATGACTAAATATACTACTAGACGATAAAATTGAGACAACTAATTAATGACTAAGCTAAATACAGCTAGAAGTTGCTCGCATTATAAGACACTATAAATTAGCCACTATTGTTCACTCATTGAAAATTGATTGTTTATATGCAAATTTTAGTTGTTTTTTGTAACTAATTAGCCATTTTGTACTAGTGAATATGACTCGTCCCGAGTCACTCAGCTATTGCGCCCTGAATCTTTGCTGCAAGCTCCTCTTTAATCCTCTAAATATTTGGATCCTCCTGCAATGAGGTGCAAATTCACATAGTTCATCTAAAAGTTTTACTGAGCACTCAGCGAAACCAATCATCACATTTGCATCGAAAAATCGAGTGTTCTGGCCAAAATCGATCATTATCACCATAGGAAATTTAGAGAAGCTATCGAAATAGGAAAACACCCCAATAACCTCAACCGTGATGACGGTTGGAAAATAAGTGATAATTGGATTCCTACACTAACTGGGGATGCTACTGTCTCCTAGGTACTCTAGACCCCTTCATCCCTTAATGGTAGACCTATCCCTAAAATCATCAAAATAAAATTAATTTGTCAAAAAAGTTCATTTTAACCCAAAATTGACCTAATCAAGAACTAAATAAAAATCGGAAACCTTTCAATTAGTAATAAATAGAAAACCTAATTGGTTAAATTATAATAATTAAAAGTTTTAATTAATCTTGCAACAATAAAAACATTAATGTTAATACAAAATAAAAATTAACATTAATATTTCAATGAACTAATCAATACTAAAAAAATTTGGTTAATAGATTTATAACATTATAGCATGTAAAACATTAGAACATTATAGAACATCATAATAATATTAAGTAATTTCTAAATGTTAATTAATAAAAAGAAATATAACAAACATGCAATTAGTTAATATATAGAATACCTAATTAGGTTATATTATAAAATTAGTTGTTTAATTATCTTGTAACAATGAAAACATTAATGATAAAACAAAATAAATTTAACATTAATAAATCTAGTATTAAATAATAGATTTAATACTAGATTTATAACATTATAGCATGTAAAACTTTAGAACATTATGGAACATCATAATAATATTAATTAATTTCTAAATATTAATTAATAAAAATAAATATAACAAACATGCAATTAATTAATATAGAAAATACCTAATTAGGTTATTTGTAACAATGAAAACATTAATGTTAAAACAAATAAATTTAACATTAATAAATCTAGTATTAAATAATAAACTAATAATCAATTAATCATCAACATAAAAATATAAAACACGCAAATAACAAATAAACCAATAATCCTCAATAAAAATATAAACATTTAATAATAACATTTAATCAATTAAACCAAATTTATTTTGGACATTATCAAACATGTTGGCTCTATTCATCTCCATCCCATATTTATTACCTCATTATAATCTGACTTTCTCACACATTTGATCCTTCTGATGAACCACAATGGTTGGTTCGAAACGTCAATACAACAAAATCATGGATGCGATAAATCCGGAAGACAAAACTACACAAAATGAAGATCGCAGAAGCCTCAAATCTATAATGGTCATATTTCTAACGAAATTTGATGAACCTTCCCTTGTGGCACAACAATCCTTCCTTCGTCGTGGTTCTTTCAGAATTTGACATACTCCTGAATATCGTGCAGTAATCTTACTTTGGCGAAGTTTCCTTCTGCAGAGTAGTTTATAGTCTAGTGCCCACTTTCAACTGCAGGTGGCACTAAGACTCTTATCCTTTTGTCTTTTAGTATGAAGATCCAGGGATAGAGTCATCCCTGTATACCTTCAATCTTCTACCATTCACTTGTCCTAGAATCAATTGACCATTTAACTTCGCAAGATGAACTGAACCACCATCAGAGATATGCTTGATGATATATGGTCCTAACCAATGTGTTTTAAATTTTCCTGGGAACTTCGTGAATTTTCTATCATATAAAATTACAAGACCTCCTTCCCGGAATGTCTTCTACTTGATTTTCCTATCATGCCATGATTTCTCCCTTGCTTTTTGTACTTGCTGATGGAACCCTACTATAAACCTCTCTTCTTTAAGAGCAAGTAGTTGTGCCATCCTTTCTTCCATTATATCGAAGTTTGTCGTGTCTATGAAGGTTGCAATTCTTAAACTTGTAACTATGTATTCCATAAGCATGATTTCTTCTTGTCCATATACCAACCTAAAAGGTGTCTGTCCTGTTAGTTTCTTGCATGTTATCCTATATGCCCACAACATCGCTAGAATCCTTAGATCCCAGTCATTTTTGTTCACATTGCATACTTTTGTGAGTGCATTCTCCATAATCTTATTGAATGCTTCCATAGTTCCATTTGCTTGAGGATGATAAGGAGTGCTCTTCTGGTGGTAAATTTGAAATTCCTCAGTTAATGCTTCAATGGTTTGATTCAAGAAATGTGACCCTTGATCACTCATCAATATCTTTGGACACCCAAATCTGGACAAAATATATTCAAATATGAACTTCGTAGTAGTTTCTGCATTGCAATCCTTCACAGGTTGTGCTTCAGCCCACCTAGTTAGATAATCGATCACAGTGATTATATACCTCACACAGTATTTTTCCTCGGTGGATTGATCGATCCCACAAAATAGATAGCCCATTTCTCAAAATCATGCAATTCTACTTGTGGTACTAGTGGAATTTTTTCTCTTCTTGAAGGTTTTCCTGTTCTTTGGTAGATATCAGAAGCTTGATGATATTCCTTTACATATTTGTGTAATGTAGGCCACCACAATCCTGCTCTTAAAATTTTCTACATGGTGACTTTCCCTACATAATGTCCACCAACTGCGCCATTATGAGCTTCTGTCAACATTATCTATCTTTCGTGATCAAGAACATACCTACGAAGTATTTCATCTAGTCCCAATTTATACAAATACCCTGCTATTAGTGAAACATCTTCTGAGTTAACCACCAACTCTTTCTTCTGTTGCATAGTGTATTCTGAAGGGGCCATTCCTATGGTTAAGAACTGAATAATATCAGCAAAGTGCTCATCTGCTACTTTGATTGAAAGTAACCGCACATAAGGAAGATTATCCTCTATATTTGCTGGTTCTTCTCTTGTTTCTATCCTCAATAAATGATCAGGTCTAACATTTAGTCTTCTTAGCTTAACAATAACTTCAAAGTCATATTATTGAAATTGTAATAGCCACTTGCAAATTTTTCCTCCTAAAATATGCTTGTTTACCAAATATTTTAGTGCAGAGTGATTTGTGAAAATCTTGAAATGTGATCCCAACAAATAATATCTGAACTTCTATAATGCATATACCATAGCTAGACCTTCCCTTTCTGTAGTTGTATAGTTCTTATCTAATTTAGACAATTTCCTACTTGGAAAATCTATGGGGCAATCTATTTCTACTGCGCTAGGCTCTACCAATACCACTCCTAAAGCTATGCATGAAGCATCCACATGAACATGAAATTCCTTATTCCATTATAGAAAAACCAAAATAG
Source organism: Pinus tabuliformis (assembly GCA_031772625.1). Taxonomy (NCBI): domain Eukaryota; kingdom Viridiplantae; phylum Streptophyta; class Pinopsida; order Pinales; family Pinaceae; genus Pinus; species Pinus tabuliformis. The sequence goes on along the minus strand of CM062807.1, from coordinate 743,457,251 downwards.
GCACAATTACCATCTTTTCTTTTAGTGTGTCGAGGCTCTTTTGACACTCTTCATTCCATAGAAATGTTACATCTTTCTTCAGCAGTTTTTCCACCGGCACAGTGTTATGCGCATATCCTTTGATAAAATTTCTATAATATACTATATGTCCCAGTGTGTTGCGAATATGCCTCACTGTATTTGGTGGAGGTAAATTCACAATAATAGCAATCTTCGTAGGATCCACCATCAATACTTGCTTACAAACAATGTGTCCTAGAAATATACTAAAAGGTACACAAAAATACACTTCTTGATATTCAAAGAAATTTGATACTTCTTGCATGTGTCGAGCATCAACCATAAGCTTGCAACATTTTTCTTTAATAACACAAACACAGTCAATCATCGAAGTAAAATTCCAAAAACTTGTGAATATTCTATTTGAAAGTTGTGACCACTACTCTTGAAAATATGGCAGGGGCATTCTTCAACCCAAAAGGCATTACTATATATTGTTATGATCCCCATTCTTTAGTGAAGGTGGTATTATTTCGATCTGTTGGTGCAATTCTAATCTAATGATATCCTAAAAATCCAACTGTAAATGAATAGGATTCCTGACCTCCTACATTGTCCAATACTTCATCAATGAAAGGGGTACGAAATGGATCATGTATAAATGCATCATTTAACTTCCTTAAATCATCACAAATCCTTATTTCACCTTGTGTTTTCTTTTATTGTACTACCATAGGGCTTACCCACTCTGATTCTTCCACAGGTTCAATGATTCCAACTGCTATCATTTTCTCAAGTTCCTTCTTCACTTTTTATTTGTATTTTGGATTCAGTGTATAAGGTCTTTTTTTAACTAGCTTAGCATCAGGCTTTAGAGGAATTTTTAAAAATCCCAGGTCTCCTACTATGCCTTTCATATCTGAGAACTTAGGGGGGAGTAACTCCTGATATTCATGCAAAAGATATGTTACCTTGCTCACTGTGTCTTCATCCCAATAATCTCCTATGGTTGCAAACTTTGGCTTGCCTTCTGACCCCATGTTCAACTTCTATGTCTTTAATGGCTTTGTTATATCAGGCATTTCTAACTCAGGTCCATTAACTTCATGGTAACCTTTAGATTATGCTATGTCAATGTTGTGAGGGTCTTCATCTTCTTCTGCAGTGATGTTGTAACATTCTAGTACATTATGTAACTGTACAACCCAATCAGTCTACTAAGTGAGTAGAATTTCATTCTAAAAAATCTTCTTTTTAACTCTCTGAAGGGATGAATCTATGTACGGACAATCATATTCAAAGCTAAATATCAATATAAACCCATCAACCATCTCTGTCCAGCTCACAGTACCATGTCAAAGTTTTGTTTCCAAATACCAGTTTTGAGGAATTGTCTCTAGTGTATGGATGAACCCATGCACCCATTCTTCTCGTGGAATCTCTTTCCATGCTATCATGCAATGTTGGATGTGCTCTCTAGGATCAATTTGACCATCATATTTATATGTGAATTCTATGTCTACTTGACCAAATATTACAAATATCAACCTTCGACATTCTTGCCAAGTTCCTATCTTCTTCTTATGTGTACCCCACCATCTAGTAGGAGTAACTCTTAAGGCTATATCTAAGGCTAATAATCTTTGACATTCTAGTATCTGTTCTTCAAGAAAATTGTTTATATCATCCAACCCATCATAGTCAGTAAAATTACATACCTCAGAGGTTATACAACGAAGTAATTTAGTCATTCTCGCACATCATCTTGTAGACACTTCATGTAACTTGTTTTGCAAATTTTCTAATTCTTCTTCTAAATCCAAAGCATAGGAGCTATTATGCTTCCAACTCAACTTTCCATCTGTAGTAGGGTTAATCCATTCCTCTTCTTTGGCTATCACATCATAAATGTTATCTATATCAACTACGTTGTACTATTCTTTAACAAGTTCAGTATACCTCGCTCCCTTTGATGGATCTAATGGAATAATGAATTTGATATTGTTGCTTTCAAATATGATTTGCCTCTTCTTCAAGTTGATTATGGCCATGTTAACAAATGCCCAATCCAATCCACATAATGCAGTATAGGGGTTACTGTCATCCACAATTTCTATTACCTCAAAATCTATAGTAGTGCACACTCCTTCATTGTTCACTATAATTCTGGATAATCTTCCTAGAGGAACAATCTTCTATTGATTCGCCATTCTAAGATGAATAGGTGACCATTGCAAATTTGGTTTACCCATTAGTTCTCATGTTTGCTTCATTAGAACATTAGCTTCGGATCCTAGATCTAAAATAACTTGGTCCATATCATATTTTCCTATTTGCGCACTAAGCCTAATTTCCTTTCTAGGTATCTTTTGTCTATATAAATTATGTACTTCGTGCATTTAACTCCTCGGTAGTTCCTTAGATGCGCATGATTCTATCAATTCTTGCAATCCTTATACAACATTCTGATTCTCAACAAATTCATACAAGTTTGTACGAAATATTTTAAAATACCTGGATCCATATCCTGTGTCGTAGCTGTTATTATGTCGTTGTTTTTCTTCTGCTTCAACTGTGTGCTAGATGTCAAAGCTTCTGCATCCATAAAGCTTCGCTTTTCTTCCATTAAAGCTTATTTTTCCTTGTGAATATCGAACATCGGTGCTTTCTATGTAGTCATTTCCCATCGCAGATCCACTCCTTGTTACAATAATGATGCGAGGTTCATATTTCCTCAGTTCTGTAGTCATCATCTGAATGTTCTCTATCAGCTGTGGATTCTTATTTTCTTGCATTTTTGTTATAAGTACCAGACACTCTTCAATGACATGGTCAAATTCTTTACAATACTTACAGGTCGTAGTCATATTCTGACAACCTCTTTGGAAGTGACCTGCCTGGCCATAGTTATAAAAAATAATTTGACCTCAACCTCAACCAACTCTGCCACCTAGACTTCATCTTGCATATCCACTTCGGTCACTGTGCTATCCACTTCCTTCATGTCCTTATTCTTAAGCTTACATTCTATAGGTATGAGCACCACAATCCACGATCAATTCATAGGATCAACAATTATTTTCATCATGCCCCACAGATTTACAAAACTTGTAAAATAAGTTCTTTGCAGTCTGCACATATTTTTGTAACCAATAGAAATATTCAGAGCAATGTTCACCTCTAGTTCTGCATATCTCGCACCAAAAAGCTAGATTCAACATTCAAAGGATTAGGTGCTCCATTGGATATGTAATTTATGAAAATAGGACATTTCTCTTTAGAGTGACCTTCTGCTTTGCATTTTGTACACCATACTTCTTCACGAACTTCTTTAATCTTCTTCATGTCCTATAACTGCAAAGTCAAATTCACCAGCTGACTCTGTATCTACTGCATACCCGCATTTGTATCACCTATCGACGAAGCTTCTAACTTCATTGCCAACTCCAAAGCTTCGGATTGAGTCTCTATTTTCTGTTGTGTCAAGGGTAATCTGATGTGTGGCAGCAGCGCAGCTATAAACCATTACCTTTGTTGTTGCAAAGTTATATCAAAGCTTACCTGATGCAACAATATCTTGAACCTCTGATCAAATTCCCACATTGAATCAGTTGGCCTTTGTTTGATCTTCTTTAGTTTTGTGATACATTGTGACTTGGATTTTGGTTTCTTGAATTATTTTACCAATGTTGATTTAATGTTTGCATAAGACCTAATTTTCTTGCTCGAATATTTAATATACCAATTTAATCCTCGATCTCTCAATGTTGTGGTGAGCTGCACCTTTTTTAGAATTTCATCATGGACCTACTTCACAGTCCATACTACTTCGCATAAGAACCAAAACTGCTCTGGATCCTCTTATCCAATTCCTTTAAATATCGACAACCCAATATCATTGGCCATCATTCTTCTTGGGGGGAGGGGGAGGGAGATAGGTGGTAGTGGGGATAGGGGGACAAGGAAAACCAAAATTTTTCTGACTCTAGCTAGATTCAGGCTTTAACAAACTTTCAAGATGAAAGGGTGAATACTGTGTAGTTCCTTGAGGATTTTCAGCAGGGTTTCTGTCACCTTCAGATTCACTCAACAGAGGGCTATAGTCAGTCTCTATGAAAAGCTTCGGATCTTGGCTATGAGATCTCTTCTTGGTGTCTACTTTATACCTTTTTCCACTTTGCATTATTCCAGTCTCTTCTTTAGATCTTTTTCCAAACATAATATACTAATCTGACTGCATTTGAAGAATTCCCTTTTCACACAAAAGCATTTTAATCAAGAATTTCAAATATCTCAAGTACTTACCTCGCAATCCCTTGAAAATTTTTCGTTCTGGTTCACTGTAGGAGACCGTTGTGTCTAGTGCAAATTCAGTAATAAAACCACCCAAAATGCTGTCAACCCAAAAATCAACAATTCTTGAAATGCTATTATCAACATTCTTTAGTTGTTGTATCAATTCTGGAGTCCAATGCTTAGGTTCATCTCCTTTAAAACAATTATTTCTCTGTCAATCTTGAAATCCACTCGTACAACTCGATGTGAAACAAACCAAAGAAGATTTTGTACTGATCTTCAAAGATATACTTCTCCAACCACCTTTGAGATGAAATTTTAGGGTTTCTATTCTCTTGATCTGCAAATTTGCGTTCCTTCTTTCCTACCCACTTTTGGATCTCTTTCTTCGACAAATGACAAAACAGATCCCTTAAACAGATCCCTGTCTCGGTGGCAGAACCATCTTTTGGCTTAGGTGGTTTGGACCTAGGTTCAAAATGTGTTGCACACTGAACAAAACCTTCAACCACTGGCCCTATCGGCAATGACCTGTAAGCAGATCACAATCTCACCCGAAGTGATTATGGGAGGTTGCAGAACCAGGTTTCTGCAGCCTGAGGGATACTGCACTGTGGCACCATTGTATTATTTTTATGCTTTAATTATTATAAACAATTTCACACTTATAATTTACTCTGCGGAGTTACATTCATCAATTAAGCACAACATAAACATTCATAAATTGTACAAGCTAAAATAAAGTGTGGGCAATAAGCAAATGAACACTGAGAGATAGATTTTACCATGGTTCCCAATGTGGGACTATGTCCATAGGAATTATTGCTTATACATGGTCTGCACACTTAGCTGCAGAACTAGGCCTCGCCCTTCCTTCGAAGGATAGACCACAAAAGTATTACATAAACATAGATATGTTTCAATACATCATCATAGGATTACTTCTCTTCTTATTATTCATCCCTATATATACTATTACATGATGGATTTACATTGTTATATTAGCATGGAACCGATACCATGGTTTCTGAAATACAAGGGGCTATGGCCCAAACCAACAACTTTACAATATTTTAATGCTTTTACATAACGGAAGGGGGTTTTCCGTAAAGCCCTAATGATGCGCGGTGCCTTTATTTCATGATCTTCATTGTGATCCATTGCTCTGATGTGTGGTTCACTTCGTACTCCATGGAATCCTTTGTACCGTGTGCTTCCAAAAAACCTGGATTTGTTTCCAAAATCTGCCCAAAATATGGTCAAGTTCGGTTGCGCCCAACATTTGCAAAAGGAGCACCTCATTGGACCCCACCGTAATATTTTCCTGCTCCGATATGGACCTATTGTGGCCAAGAACAACCCCCCTTCTTATTTATTTTTATCACTAATACTAAATAAGTGGGGACCCTTATTCAAATTTTTTTAAAAATAAATTAGTACTTGTATTCCTTTTTTAATAAAACTTACTATCATAAACTTAGGAGAATACCCGAAAAATCTAAAAAAGACTTAAGTTTTATGATGAGTTAGAATAAAATCACTCTCTCAATAAAGAGCGTCACATCGCAAAAAGGTAATGGATACCTTCCTACAAGCGGAATCCTAAGATTGTGAAATTGCGATCCGAAATCACGCATCAAAAGATCCTCATCGCATCGCATGCCGCAAATATCACTTAAGCTGAAATGCCTCAAACCACCGATATGCGATGGTGCATCTCGCAAATTGCATTTCGCAGAAAACACATTATAACAGATGATTGCCACACACAACGGTTTAGCGATATTGCGATCTGCGATATTGCGATCTGCGATATTACGATCTGCGATATTGCAAAGCAAATCACAAAATCGCCTTATCGCAGATCTTCAGGGCTTGTCATTCGAAAAAGATTTTTCCATAAATCGAAGCCCAGTTATGTGCGTTAATTAATGAGTTAGTTGGTAATCATTAATGAAATATGGTTTTGATCTTCTCGAAGAGCCATTTCATGTAGGGCGATATATTTTATATCTTTTCGGCATTTAAAGCTTTCCCATCACCTTTTTCTTATCATTACTCTTGCCTCATTTGTAAACTGCAGGAGAGAAGAGTAGAGAAATATACATAGCAGTGTTCGGAACATTATGGGAAAGAAGGGTAAAGCTCTGAGTTCTAAAGATAAAGGAATGACACCCTTGTACATAGACACCACCTGTAACAAAGATGCTGGCATTACTACTTGGTGGGGCATGTACAGTCTATTTGAGGAAGAAAATCCCAAAGTAATGGAAGTTACAGCGACTGCAGGTTCACGCGGATCGTCTGAGGTGTCAATTACAGAACTAGCATGTTTGTTCTTGCACCGGATAGCAACAGGGCCCAAAATTCTTCCTTACATAGACATGGTCAAATGGTTACTAGACTGTCCTAACATAACGAATAGAGAATTTAAAACTCAAAACCAAGAACTCATGGAGTCATTATTTCCACAAAATTTAAGGTTTATATCCTTTAACAAAAAGGGTACAAGAGGCAAAAATCGCACCACGAAATCCCGGATCGAGAAACGGAGGCAGTTTCCGATGCACGATTAGCGCCTAGCGCTAATCGCGCATCGCTGGGCAAAACCCCTCAAGAAGGAAAGCCTCTAATCACTCAGTCGCCTGTAAGCCCGGAAATTTGTAGGAAAAAGTGCTAAAGGCGAAAGGCAAAACTTGAACTCTAAAACCAGTGGTATTTATCAGGGATATCCTCAAGTGGTATGTAAATATCTACCAAATGTACAACACCTACAAACAAGCTGGAGACAGAAGGCTCAAGAAAGAGCAGAGTCCATCAAAAGGTTAACCAAGTTGAATTGGGATTCTTACTGGACATACTTGGTAAAACCACACAGCCAGTGCATGACTCTCAAATGTATCATTAATTCTGCCGAGAAGATGGCACCAGCACTTGCCGATTCTGTTTTTGCAGGACAGCCAAAATCGGAGGTCAGCCAGCCAACTCTCCTCAAGAAAATGTTGAACGCTTGCGACTACAAGGAACATATACATGGATAGTTAGTTGTCAATTTTAGTTTTAGATTCAGTTTTAGTTTTAATTTTGCTTTATTTTTTCCTAAAATGAGGACAGTCATTTAAACCGCATCCTACATTTTTGTAATAAATTATTTTTAGATTTAGCTAGTAGTATTTAAACCGTTCTCATGCATTTAGATAAGGGTCCTGAAATTTTTCAAAAACTTGTCCTGAGAACATGCACTTTTGCACCCTCCGAGAAGGTTTTGATGAATGAATGGAACAAGATTTATTGATATTTGCATTTAATATCTACTACTGATGTTGCACTTTTGTACTCTTAGTAGATGTTGGATTAAGAAGAGATAAATCATTATTGCTTGAAGCTCATGAGTAGAACTAGCTATAAATGATACTTTTATCTCTTAACTATTTTTGTTTATGTGTTAAGGTGATATACATGTTCAGTTATTTATATATGAATGCGTGAATGCCTGAGTTATCATTTGGCACTTCTGTACGGTGATAGCTATTTATTTATGTTTAATATATGAGTAACTTATTATGCATTATGTTTTGCACAATTTTTTTGTCTAACTTTTTATACGAAATGGTTTATCTTTATTGAATTCTTTTCTCATAGTATTTGAATGATCTTTATTACCAATTTCCATTTGAAATTATTTTAGATCGCATAACAGAAAGATTAAATCCCGGGTTAGTTTTAGAATTAGATATTTCTGTTCATTAGAATACAATTGCATGTTGTTAGATTAAATTTAGAATAAAAGCATTTTACTTAGGAATTATTAGAAAGGAAATATCAATTCTCAACACACACACATATAGATTGGGAAACTGGTCCCATATCCCCAATCAGACCCACTATACCAAATGGAAAAGGAGCCGCTAACCAAGGTCCGGACTGGGTGGGTATCCCCCTTGTTGTAGACCTGATTTTCGGGGCTTCAACATATTTTGCGCTAGAATGAGAGCCCCGAACTGTGAATGGAAAGTAAATCTAAATCTAAATACCATTCTGAGAGTAAATCGCCCTCACCATCTCCCCTGAATTATCCATTGCATTTAGAATCTTTAAATCTTATGCAAGAAGTCGATAAAACAACAACCACTGCCACAAACCCAAACATTTCAGAGAAATCTACTATTGAACCTCCTGAAGTTGAATCTTTGATCCATAAACTTCAGCGATTTTCTATATCACCCCAAAGATCTGAAAAATCTCAAGGTAGTGTGACTTCACAATATAACCCTGCTCATCCTCTTACCAGATTGAAGAGCAAAAAGTTTGGTATTGAACCAACTGAGTTACCTCTACCTACAAGGAAGAGAGCAAGGAAATCACCTAAAGGGTCTGATAGCGAGACTCTTTCGTCATCATCATCCATCTCAACCTCTCCACCGCGAAGTCAACCATCCACCCCTCCACTTCAGATTATTGTCCACCAGTCCACTAGAACTTCAACATCTCCTTCTCAATCATCTGGAACTATAATATCCTCATCTTCCCAACCGCAAGGATCATCTTCTGTGCTTTCCTCTGTTAGTAGTTCAACGATGGCCCAAACTCCATGGAATAACCCAGGGGCAGTCTTAATTCCTACGCCCTTGAGTCAAATACCGGCCCATCCTGAAAAATGGCTGCCTAAGTTTAATCCTGAAGTAGGCATGCTAGCAAAAGAACATATAAACAACTTTATGTTATCTATAAATCTCAATGGGGTTACTAATGAAGATGCTGTCGTCCGACTTTTTCCTTACACTTTGCAAGGAGCAGCCAGATCATGGTATTTCTCATTACCATCTGGATCTATCACTAGTTGGGATATTTTCCAAGAACAATTCTTGACTATGTTCGGTGATGACAGGTCTACTACGACACTGATCAATGACTTGTCTAACCTTAGGGCTGAGTCAAAGGAACCTATCAAAAATTTTAACTCATGTTTCAATAAACTGTTAAACAAAATTCCTACTGCTTCCAAGCCTAGCAAAGAAGTTTGAAGTGAATGGTACATCTCTGCTTTGCCATCGAACATAGCAATCTTTGTCGATAGGGCTAACAAAACAACTTTAGCTGACAATATGAAGGAAGCAATAGCGGTAGAGAAATGTATCATAGCCCTAGAAAAGAAAAATGTCGTTGATGAACAAAAATCTAAGAAGGTTACTTTTAAAGAAGATCTCAAGAAAAAAAAATCGAAAGACCCATTCGATTTAGAAGGATTGCAGAAACTTTTGAAAACCATGTCTAACAAAATGGTTGACATTAAGAAACAAGTAGTAGAGACTTCTTCTAAAAAGTCGTACAAGCCTTATAGAAGAAATCCTTCGACTGATTCAAAGCCTCCCAATGCTATCACAAATGTTGAATCAGAAGAAGAAGAAGAGGAAATTGCTACCGAAGAGCCTACCGATGAAGAAGAAGTTGTAAAAGTACAAGGAATGTGGGATTTCATCCTCCCAGAAGAAGAGGATCAAGAGGCATCGCCGGTTAGTACTAGAAGTAGAAATCAACTCGATCCTCCTCAACCTACTCCTAATCCAAAGAGCGCAAGCTCAATGCCTAAGGATAAAGTCGCAACTAAGAAAAGGTCACCCAAAGTGACTCAAACAAGCCCAGTCCAAATAGATTCACCAACTCCATCTAAAACGTTAATTGTTTCTGATGAGATGGAGTATAATATCATAGAAGATATGAAAAGGACTAGGGCTAACATCACTTTTTATGAATTGAGCAAGTTAAAACATCAGCAAAAGGTACTTTTGAAAGAATTACATGTAGTACCAGTTGCACCTCTGCCTACCGATGTAATCTCTCAAGCTTCCCATGAGATGGGAAGACCTCCAACTAATGTGACTAATAAAGTTGATCCAAATGATATTGCTTTAATTGGAGGAAGGTCAAGATCTCATACTCCCTCATTTCTTCTTACTTATGAAGTTTTCAACAAAAATTTGCGTAATTGTTTAGTAGATTCAGGAGCTTCATCTAATATCTTACCTAAATTGATATGTGAAAATTTGAACGTTCAACCTCAAAAATCTGCAGTACGCATAGTTCAGCTAGACCGGTCGTAGGTTGAAGTGATCGGCGAACTAAATCAGGTTACCATAAGGCTATCATCTAACCCAAAGGTATGTCAAGTTATCCACATTTTAGTTGCAAATATTCTAGAATTTTATGGATTAATTCTTAGTAGGGATTGATCTGAAAAATTTCATGGATACTTTGCAACTGATTGGTCACATTTTTGGCTCCCTTACAATGGTAAACCAAATCAAATAAAGGTTTAGCAAGAAAGACATAAAAAATACATAGTAACAGAATTGGAAGGAGAAAATGAACCTGTAGCATACAGCAACAATATAATTGGAAACTATTCTTTTGACTCTTTCTTAGGAAATTTTAATGCTCATACTTCACCTTACTTAGAACATTCTGTTCTATCTCAAGTAGAAAATTTTTCTCAAACAGATAGTTCTAAATGTATTAATTTTATAGATAGTCCTATAAATAAATCTTTATTTTGGAAGTTATTTTTTGACGGATCTAAGTCTAACGAGGGAGTAGGAGCAGGATGCATATTAATCAGTCCAGAGGGAAACAAAACTATGCTAACTTGTAGACTCAAATTCGATTGCACCAATAATACAGCAGAGTACGAGGATTTAGTCTAAGGATTATACAAAGCAATCGGATTAGATATCAAGTCTCTACAAGTCTTCGGAGATTTTGAAATCGTAATTAGACAGGTACAAAATACTATACATTGTCTATCAGGTCATTTAAAGCATTATCAATCTTTAGTACAAGATCTGACTGAACATTTTATAGCATTCAATATTTCATCAATTCCCAGACTCCAGAATGCTAGTGCTGACCTCTTGGCAAACATAGCTTCCAAACTTATTCCCTCAAAATATTATAGCCCTGATAGATTTTCAATTGAGTTAATCTTTAGACCTTCAATTCCTAATAACATTACCAGTTGGAGAATTTTCAATGATGATCCTGATATTGTAAGCTTCCTCACATCAGAGGGATCTTACACCAATCAGATAATTGATGAGGACCAACATGACAAACAATTGCAACAAGATAGCACTAATAATGTTATGCCAAAATCAGTAGTCAAGTTGGAAGACCTATATGATTTGAAAGATCGATTCAAAAGATCTACCAATTCAAAACTTCAAAGTTCAACTCTGAACTATGAATTAGTAAATCTAGGAACTGACACAAAGCCGCAGAATATCAACCTAGGTCTTGGCCTAGCCCCTGAAGAAATATTAGCGTATGTTCGTCTCTTGAAACAATACAAAAGTGTCTTTGCCTAGAACTACGATGAACTTAAGACTTACGACACTTCTATCATTCAGCATACCATCCCAATGATAAACGATGAAAAACCTGTCCAGCAAAAGCTGAGAAAGATCCATCCTAATCTAGAAAACCAAATCAAGTCTGAACTCAATAAGTTATTGAAAGCCAAAATCATTTTTCCCGTTCGACATTCTAAATGGGTTTCCAATATGGTTCCCGTAAGAAATAAGAACGAAGACATTAGAATTTGCATTGACTTTATAAATCTTAACAAAGCCTGCCAAAAGGATAATTTTCTTTTGCCTCCCATGGAGCAAATATTATAGGCAGTTGCAGGATCAGAATTAATGTCTTTCTTGGATGGTTTCTCCGGCTACAACCAAGTGTTGGTCCATCTCGATGATCAATTAAAGACCACGTTCAGAACCAAATGGGGTACTTATGCATATCAAAAGATGAATTTTGGTCTGATCAATGCTGGCGCCACATTTCAAAGGGCCATGGACATCGCATTTAAGGGATTAGTAAACAAATCAGTAGTAATCTACTTGGATGATATAACTGTATATTCCAAGAAATGAGCCAATCATCTCAGAGATTTAAAACAGATCTTCCAATGTTGCCAAAGGCATGGAACTTCACTTAACCCAAAAAATTCCTTTTTTGCATTAAGTGAAGGAAAACTTCTTGGATTTATAGTGTCAAAATCTGGAATCCATATTGATCCCAACAAAATCAAGGAGATTTCTGAAATACCCTTACCTCACAACAAGAAAGCTATTAAATCTTTATTTGGTTAGATTAATTTTGTAAAGAGATTTGTTCCAAATTTTTCAAGGATCATATCTCCCTTACAAGCAATGATTAAAAATAATTCAAGCTTCAAATGGGGCTAAGATGAATATGAAGCATTCAATCTGTTTAAACTAGCAATTGTAAACACTCCATCTTTAGCAACTCCAAATTTTTCAGATCCTTTCATTTTGTATACATTTGCCTCTGATAGATCATATGCTGCGATACTCACTCAAGAAAATCAAGACAAGGCAGAAGCCCCAATTGCATTTTTTAGTTCAAATCTACAAGGGGCTGAATTAAATTATTCAGACGTCGAGAAACAAGCTTATGCTATTTTTAAAGCGATCAAACATTTCAAACCCTTTCTACTTAAAACCCATACAAAAATCATAGTACCGTTTCCAGTGGTAAGAAATCTCTTAGTACAGAAAGACGTGGGTGAGAAAAGAGCCAATTGGGTTACTTCCTTACAAGAATACGACGCTGAAATTAAACCAGAAAATATTGTAAAAGGTCAAGGCTTTTGCAAAATGCTGGCTGGAGCATCGCTCATTTCCGAAATACCATCTTCAGAAGTACAAATGTACGAGGTAAGCCTAAATGATGTTGAATCATTATACGTTGATATCATATTTTATCTAAAGAATGGATATGCTCCTTCAAACCTAGATTATACAAAGAAAAGAGCCCTAAGGTTGAAGGCTAAGCAATATCAGCTCGTGAACGATGTACTTTTTAGGATGAATTATGATTCTGTTCTCCTTAGATGTCTTGAGAAATCTGAAGCTGACAAAGTGTTGCAGGAACTCCACGATGGACCAGTAGGTGGACATTATGCTAGAGATGCTACTGCACATAAAATTCTACATGCAAGATATTATTGGCCTACACTATTCAAAGATGCACATAGCTACGTAAGGAAATGTCAAGTTTATCAAACTACTGCTGGAAGACAAAAGAAACCGCCGTTACCTTTACAACCATTCAATATTGAGCAACCTTTTGATCAATGGGGATTGGATATAATAGGTGAGATCGTTCCTCACTCTTCTAAACAACATAGGTATATCCTTACAGCTATAGATTATTTTACTAAATGGGTAGAAGCAGTTCCTCTCAAAACAGCTAATGTCGAACACATCATTGATTTCATAGATTAGTTCATAATCACCAGGTTTGGTTTACCCTCTGATTTAATGTTTGATAATGCCTTGTATTTTTCTGGCAATGCTATGACTGAATTTTCACTCAAAAGAGGTTTTAAGCTTAAATACTCTGCCAATTATTACCCACAGGGGAATGGATTAGCTGAATCAACGAATAAAAACTTAATCAGAATCATTAAGCGAACCATTGATCAAACTCATAAGAATTGGCACAAATCCTTAATATATGCTCTATGGGCAGACCGAATAATGCAGAAAGCCTCCATTGGCACTTCTCCCTTTAATTTAGTTTATGGGAAAGAAGTGGTCCTTCCAACTCATCTAGCGATTCCTTCTTTGGCCTTAGTTCAATATATTGACGAAACACCAACTTCTTCCTTACAACTAAGGCAGCTGCAAATCCTTAAGCTAGAAGAGCAACGAGAACAGGCTAAAATAACTCATGCTCATCACCAAGCATTAGTAAAAGCTTCTTTTGATTCAAACATGATATCCAGAAAGGACTTTCAGATGGGAGATCTAGTTTTAAAATGGGATAAGGCTCATGAGGAAAAGGGCAAACATACGAAATTTCAACGAATGTGGCTTGGCCCTTTCCAAATTGTAGAAATCATAGGTCCATCTACTTTTATGTTACAAGATTTAACAGGAAAAAGAGAGTCTTTACCTGTTAACGGATAGATCCTCAAAAAATACTTTCCATAGGAGATCATTCTTCTATTTTTTGTAAATTAGTTTTTCCTTTATTTTGATAATAAAACCAGTTGTAAATGGTTATGTTTGGAATTCACAAAAAGACAAGTATTTCTTTTAGATTTTTTTTTTTCGCTTGTATAAATAGAACTGATTTAGAAAATTGGTCATTATTATTCAAAGATACAGTCAAAGGCGATAAGCCAAAATATGATACTAGTTTCAACCTTGTAAATTTTGATAAAAAGCGACCTTTAGTGGGAATTTGTTTTATATCAGTCAAATGAAAGGTATCAATAACAAAACAAAGATTCTCTGTAGAAAAGCTCTTTCCAAAAACTCTACCATTGTCATCTAGAGCTATTCTTAAGGAAATAATGACTTCCTCCCCACCTAGGGAATTACGAGCTTTAAGGAATAATCCAACAATACACTTTAACTTAAAGAATAAGAGGTCTCATCATGAGCCGACTTATCATGATCATAGATATTATAGATTGCTGACTTTGCCAAAACTGCATACCACAACGGGGCAATGACTCGAGATTGTTGCAATCAAAAGACAAGGGGTCTCATCATGATCCAGCTTGTTCAGCAAAGTTATAAATCAAGTGAATGACATTGTCATAATTTGGCTACCAAACCAAGGCATTGTTCTTTAAGGATTAAAAGAAAATGAAAGCAATAAGTGTGGATATGGATTTCCCTTTGAAAATCGTATATTTCTCCAAGTAGGATACATGATCATTGTTGGGTAACAGGTAACCCTATCGAGGCTATAAACGCTTGCTGGCAGCAGAGGCTCTACCTACGACAAATGAGCATATTTAAAACTGATTTACAGAGAAGCCTTTGTTTTTATCTTTATAAACCAAGTAGTGACTGATGTAAATACAATGACTAGATTTAGGAAGTAAATAACCAAAGTTAAACATAGAATAAACAAACTATCATTGACAGCTAAAGGCATGGTGTGCTTTATCTTTCTATAATAAAGTTTGATTTTCTAGAAATATTTTATGTCTTGGAAGTTTAGAAAATTCAAAAGAAAAGCAGAGATAACTGGTTCTTCCAAGTGAATCACCAATTATTGTGGCTAGCAACAACCCCCCTTCTTATTTAGTTTTATCACTAATACTAAATAAGTGGGGACCCTTATTCAAAAAATTTTAAAAATAAATTAGTACTTGCATTCCTTTTTCAATAAAACTTACTATCATAAACTTAGGAGAATACCCAAAAAATATAAAAAATGCTTAAGTTTTATGATGAGTTAGAATAAAATCACTCTCTCAATAAAGAGCGTCACATCGCAAAAATGTAATGGATACCTTCCTACAAGAGGAATCCTAAGATTGCGAAATCATGATGCGAAATCACGCATCAAAAGATCCTCATCACATCGCATGCCGCAAATATCACTTAAGCTGAAATGCCTCAAACCGCTGATATGCGATGGTGCATCTCACAAGTCGCATTTCGTAGAAAACAAATTATAACGTATGATTGCCAGACACAACGATTTAGCGATATTACGATCTGCGATATTGCAAAGCAAATCGCAAAATCGCCTTATCGCAGATCTTCAGGGCTCGTCATTCGAAAAAGGGTTTTCCATAAACCGATGCCCAGTTATGCACGTTAATTAATGAGTTAGTTGGTAATCATTAATGAAATATGGTTTTGATCTGATCAAAGAGCCATTTCACGTAGGGTGATATATTTTATATGTTTTTGGCATTTAAATCTTTCCCGTCACCTTTTTCTTATCATTACTCTTGCCTCATTTGTAAACTGCACGATCGAAGAGCAGAGAAATATACATAGCAGTGTTCAGAACATTATGGGAAAGAAGGGTAAAGCTCCAAGTTCTGAAGATAAAGGAATGATGCCCTTGTACATAGACACCACCTGTAACAAAGATGCTGGAATTACTACTTGGGGGGGCATGTACAGTCTATTCAAGGAAGAAAATCCCAAAGTAATGGAAGTTACAACAACTACAGGTTCACGCGGATCGTCTAAGGCATCAATTACAGAACTAGCATGTTCGTTCTTGCACCAAATAGCGGCAAGGACCAAAATTCTTCCTTACACGGACATGGTCAAATGGTTACTAGACTGTCCTGACATAACGAATAGAGAATTTAAAACTCAAAACCATGAACTCATGGAGTCATTCTTTCCACAAAATTTAAGGTTTATATCCTCTAACAAAAAGTGTGCAAGAGGCGAAAATCGCACCAGGGAAGCCCGGATCGAGAAACGGAGGCATTTTTCGATGCACAATTAGCACATAGCACAAAACCCCTAATCTCTCATCGCCAGGAAAAACCCCTCAAGAAGGAAAGCCTCTAATCAGTCAATCACCTGTAAGCCCGAAAATTTGTAGGAAAAAGTGCTAAAGGCGAAAGGCAAAACTTGAACTCTAAAACCAGTGGTATTTATCAGGGATATCCTCAACTGGTATGTAAATATCTACCAAATGTACAGCACCTACAGACAAGCTAGAGACAGAAGGCTCAAGAAAGAGTAGAGTCCATCAAAAGGTTAACCAAGTTGAATTGGGATTCTTACTGGACATACTTGGTAAAACCACGCAGCCAGTGCATGACTCTCAAATGTATCATTAATTCTGCAGAGAATACGGCGCCAGCACTTGCCGATTCCGTTTTCGCAAGACAGCTAAAATCGAAGGTCAGCCAGCCAACTCTCCTCAAGCAAATACTGAACGCTTGTGACTACAAGGAATAGATACATGGATAGTTAGTTTTTAGTTTTAGTTTTAGATTCAGTTTTAGTTTTAATTTTGCTTTATTTTTGCCTAAAATGAGGACGGTCATTTAAACCGCAGCCTACAGTTTTGTAATAAATTATTTTTATATTTAGCTAGTAGTATTTAAACCCTTCTCATGCATTTAGATAAGGGTCCTGAAATTTTTCAAAAACTTGTCCTCAGAACATGCAATTTTGCACCCTCCGAGGAGGTTTTGATGAATGAATGGAACAAGATTTATTGATATTTGCATTTAATATCTACTTCTGATGTTGTACTTTTGTACTCTTAGTAGATGTTGGATTAAGAAGAGATAAATCATTATTGCTTGACGCTCATGAGTAGAGTGACTAGTTATAAATGGTAATTTTATCTCTTAACTATTTCTGCTTATGTGTTAAGGTGATATACATGTTCAGTTATTTGTATATGAATGTGTGAATGCCTAAGTTATCATTTGGCACTTCTATACGGTGATAGCTATTTGTTTATGTTTAATATATGAGTAACTTATTATGTGATATGTTTTTCACAATTGTTTCGTCTAACTTTTTATACGAAATGGTTTATATTTATTGAATTCTTTTCTCATAGCAGTTGAATGATCTTTATTACCAATTCCCATTTGAAATTATTTTAGATCGCATAACAGAAATATTAAATCTCGGGTTAGTTTTAGAATTGGATATTTTTGTTCATTAGAATACAATTTCATGTTGTTAGATTAGATTTAGAATAAAAGCATTTTACTTAGGAATTATTAGAAAGGAAATATCAATTCTCAACACACACACGCATAGATTGGGAAACTGGTCCCATATGCCCAGTCAGACCCACTATACCAAATGGAAAAAGAGCTGCTAACCAAGGTCCAGACAGGGTGGGTATCCCCCTTGTTGTAGACCCGATTTTCGGGGCTTCAACAGGACCATACACCATCACCAAGGCTATGGGGGACAATGCCTTCAAGCTCAACATCCCACCATTCATTGGTCTACACCCATTGTTCAATGTAGACCACCTTCGGCCATACTTTCCACCATTTCTAGACACATCTTCCATTGAAGAAAAACTCACACCAATAGAGCTGAACCGAGAATGCATGGAACAGGAGACAACTAATCAGATCATGGATACATAGATAAAAAACACTCGCCAACTGAGGATCCAACTATATCGAGTTTTCAAAGCAGTCCAACTCCTTCACCAGGGCAAGTGGTTCACCAGGGACCAGGGTCAACAGAAATTCCCTGACCTCATCGAGGCTCTACACGTAATGGGGACATTGCTTGCTAAGGAGGGAGAACTGATCCAAATGGATATTGGTGGCCACCCGCCTATTCCACCTAGACCTCTAGCCAATTTCATCCATTTCCTTATTTATTTCATCATTTAGTCTTCTTGGCAATTTTTTGGGTCCAGAACTTCTGGAGCAGTTTTGACCCCTTAAACGACGTTTTTTTGAGGTCCACAGCAAGCCTTTCGACATATCGTAAATCTTGTAGTACTCAAAGATACCTTTCCAACAAGGTATCATACACGCCAAACAGAGAAAATATGACAAAGTTACGACCCTAGGAGGTTGGCTACCCAAACGACCCCAACGGTGTCCACAAACTCTTGGCGTTAGGGTTTTGATTGTTTAGGGTTTTCCCTTGTTTTTCAACAATAAATAGGCCCTTGAGCCTCATTGTAACACAGTTCAAAGTCATGTAGCCACTACATCTCTTCTCAGAGATAAGCTACCATCGCCCAAGCTAGTTTATTTCCATTTTGTTTGTAAGCATATTTCAGTATTATGATATTGATGAAATAAAGTGTTATTTCTGCCACATCTCTGTATTTATGGTTATATTTGTAATTTGTTGCATTCCTATTTAATTTCAGATTATTTCTTCAGCGCTACATGCAAGCTATGCTCTCTTAAATAAATCACCCAATAAGTCCCACTCAAAAGGTTCCTAAGTTGGTGCCCTTTTTCCACTAGATCTCCCTTTTATTCTTTGTGTTCTTATGCAGTAATTCTAAGCGATGTGTTATCCCTTGATGCCTCCTATGTGTTCCTGAGAGAGAGAGAGCATGTATCCATTGATTAATGAATTCTTGTTCTCCTTCCCTTTTCCAACAACAAGCTAACTTCCTTCTCTCTCCATGATTTTTAAAACAGTCAACATTTTGACAATGCAACACATGTTTGGGTTTAATTTTGTCCTTTCATTGATTGTGGTTGGAGCTAAAGGACACTTGGAACTATCCTTATATATTCAGTTAAATTTAATTCAAACTCAACACATTTAATTATTTTCAGCCAACTAGGACCGATATTTAAAAATAACCAACTCCTCAAGAAATGGAATATGTGTCCCTCTCTCAACCATTATAAATAATTACAATTATTTACTAGAGAGAGAAATGCTAACTTGGGGATGTCACATTAATAAACTAGGGATATGTGAATTGATGTTCCCTGGTATGGTCTCCAAAATATGTTGATTAGTCAATTTTTATGCTACACCGACAAACCCTCGAATCTCGCAACACAAGTGAGATACTAGGTGTGATGTTTAATGCCCTTAGTGTTGTCTTCTAGTTATTTACAAAAAATTACTTAAGAAAAAGGAAAATATAAATAGTATGATGCATATTCAAAGGAAAATGTGAAGAATGTACAATATTCATAGTACAGGACATTTAAAAAAAAATTGAACAGTAACAATGATGAAATAAATAATGAATCTATGGGAAGACTTAAAGAAACACCATGTTGTTCATATGTTGTTCACAAAGATAAATAAAAATTTCAAAAAAGTATGCACTGTAAAACAACTGAAACAAGGCTGATTTTATTAATGAAAATTGAGTACAACTTGTTGTTCAACTAATTCATGTGATAATTGTTGACTATAACTAAATTCAAAAGCATATAAGATGTAAAATATTCACATGTAGACTCTCAAATAACAAAAATTAAATAAGAAAGCATTAATATTCCTTCTGGAACCACTCTAGTATGATAAATTCTACAAAATTCTCTACAAAAAATCCACTAATTAGAACCGATATTAAATATCATACCTTCTACTAGAATAAAGAAATGCAAGAAAATAAACGATAACCTAAAAATATGACATGGGAAATAGATGAAATTCATCTTCTCCTTGTCACTCCCAGAAAAAGTTCTACTACCACCAAATAGTCATCCTTTTGTACTCAAGGGAAATGATAAATCAAAGGGAAAATAAAACCTATAAGATTTGGTGCATACCTTTCCTAACTATTTTTCCATCCTCTCCTTCATTGCCTTCTTCTTGTTTTGTAGTATCCTTGGATAGTTATAGGAACTAACTGTTTTTGTAATTAGTTGGTTCATCAAATTAATTTACTTCAAACATGTTTTATTATTCAAAAAGGGAAGGCTTTGAATGAGTTTAATTAATATTTTAAATACGCTTTGGTAGGTGGCCCCCCCTTAATATATATCATAAACAAAAATAAACCCTTGTGACTTCCACATCTATAATATCATAAAATAGTAACCTAAATGTATAAAAAATACCACATTATCCATAACACATAATCTGAAGCAAAGCCAATTGCACCTCCCATACATAGCATGCATATCCATAAAGACAAGCATTCATGTACAATGTCATCCACTGAATAAATTCTATCATAAAGATACCTTGTGCCTTCCAACATAAATATGCATATGCATAACACCAAAAAAAACTAGCATATTAAAATACTATATTAGCCATCGTATATCACCTTGTATCTCCCAAAACATGTCATCGATATGTGTGTGTGTGTGTGTGTGTGTCCAAAAATAATTTTGTATCAAAACAAAATGTGCTGCAAAATATACTGTAAAGTATGCCACAAATAGAAGTCTACATAAAAATTAAAAATACAATGAAATAAGTTTTCACATCATGAAAGATCAGGAAATGTAATGTATCTATTGTCCGATCCCTTTTCCTTGCCCTTACTAGTGTGGGAATTTGAGGAAGTGGCCTCTGAGGAGGAATGCACAGGAGCTAAAGGTGGAGGAAGTTTGGCTACAACTAAATGAGTAAAAAAATGAATAGACTGACTCAGCCTACTAAATCATGGCCTATGATAAGGCATAAGGTACATGGTGAGTAGCGAGGAGAGAAGGAACTAAATGATGTGAAATGGATGACCAACGTTCATGTTGAGATGGTGTTGCAATGGGATTTGGGTCCCATCCATCAAACTGAAGTGACAATTACTGTGGGATATCAACTACACTAGGATGTGACAATGGTATGTTTTGATATGCCTATGGGGTTGTTAGGTGAGGTGGGGGACCTCTTAAGTATATATGCCTAGTCTAAGTGATTTTATTAAGCCCTAAAAATATGCATCAAAATGGATAGAAAATCTAATTCTCTTGTTTTGATTCTCCCCCCATGATATATTTTCTCTTCTTCCATGGCCCCTCCTTTTATTATGTGAGCCTCTGCTGTGAAAAATCATTATAAGCAACAACTGAGTTATTTATTTGCAATATGGACTTCAAATCATAAATCAATGAACAAGTAAATTTGATCTATAATCATGTTTATGTAATTACCAGGGCGCAGGGAAAAGCAACAATGGGGGAATAATTTGCACAAGAAAGGGAGATATACTTAAGCAAGCAAGAAGAATCAAATTTCTCATGAAGAATATATTTAGCAAGAAAATAAACTTTTACATGAATAACCAATATATGTTCCTTCTCAAAGTCTTATGAAAGAACTATGAACTATAAAGTGGTTTTTAGCTTCACTTGAAGTCAATTGAAAGAAGATCAAACTATTGTGTAAGCTTAGTGGAAAAGGGTATATCTGGACAACATGTTTGAATGGAACATAATATGAACAAAACTTAGCATCAAGGATAAAAATTATTATCAGGACAAGAGATGTAATTCTAGCTAGTTGGTATAACATAATGAAAAATATAACTTAATTCTTATGAAGACGAACCTTTCTCTCACTCAAAAAACACACAAGAAGTCATATGCTACAACAATTGGCTCATACTATCTAAGATGATGAGAATTCGAGCAATGTGATGAAGCTGAGTGGGAGGTTTCTTATGAATTCTCCTATTGTATGTTAAGGTAAGTGATACAAAAATTTCATGTAAAGGTAAGTGATACAAAAATTGCATGTAAATCAGGGACAAACACATGGGTGCAGGATGATGGAAAATGAGAAAATGATGGACGGATAACTTATGTCTTTTCATAATTTTCTTACATTCTTAGATGACTAAATACAACCATCTGTTGTTTGTCCTATTACACAACATAAGTTCATCGTTATTGGTTCATAATGAAACCAAGAAACTTTATAATGTTACTATCATAGAAGTGGGTAAATTTTTTGAGCATTATAAGCTAACACAACAAATATTACAATGCATAATGGGAGGATTATGGAGTTTACACCTCTTCTTGTTAATACCCAATGAATTCTTTACTAGAATCGTAGATTTCCACAAAGTTTTAAGGATAGGGATACTCAAAGACAATATTTATGCTATGAATAGAGGAAAGAATCAAGTATCTTAGCCTATAGGAAATAATAAATTTTGCAAGGAATTTTTCATGGCCAATTATATGTTTCAAAACCAGGAAGGAGTGAGGGAGAGTTAAGGATTTATCAAAGTTTTTTTTCTTTCCATACGAGGTGGGTATCCCTTTAAAATCTGATAAAGATTTTTATTTCATATTTCAAAAACCCATGAACTTTAGGGATAATCCATCGATACTCAATGTTGAGACTTATGGATATGTTAGCAAGTGAGGATGCGTCGCTTTATGTGGACTATTAGTCACAACGAGAGAGGGTTTGTAGTTCTGGGTAGAGATCTAGTTTCACACATTCATGATAGGTATCCAAAGCTTGTAAATGCGTTCTTGTTTAAGAGTAATGAAGTGAAGATAAACTTCGCCCCCGTCAAAATCCAAATAAATGAATTTATAGTACATATTTCATGCATTCTAAGCAAAGTATATAGCACAAGGACATGGTGTAAGGGAGAAAAGTAATGGAAATGGGATTAATCCTTAGTCACTACAACAAATATACCTAGAAATATAAAATACATGTTTCAACTAATATCAATTTCATGAAACCAGAGCATGAATAGTTCATACCTTCTTTCCCAATGTTTAAATGGAAAGTGGATGTAGCTATAGTTAGTTTCTACGTTGTTTATGCATCGAGCCAAGGTAAGGTTATCCACCAATGGTGTTCACTTATACATGTAGCAAAATATTGGTTAATCACAGAGGAAAAATGAGGTTAAATAATCATATCTTGTAGTTAGCATTCGAACTTGGCTCAAGTCTTGGAGCATGTCCTATCTAATTAAATTGTCATCCATCTATGTTTAATCCATCGTACAACACATGCCATATGCATCATGTGACATGGATAGAGGTCTATTAACAATGGTTCCCAAGTATTATGTCATACCACATATATCATATAAAAATTTGAAAATATCATCATGCCACTACAATATACACTACATTATATGGTTGAGGTTATGCCACATTCACCATGCCACAATTAAATTTATGCCAAGATATTAAACATGTTATATGACCTATGTATTATGTAACACATTAGGGTTTGAGACCAATAACTCATACTTTGGAATGCATGTATTTGATATGTACTAAATGACTTTGTACTTGGTTGTGCCATAAAAAAATTTGGATACCAACTTTTCATATTACCTAAGCCTTTCACCATTAAACTCATCATGAGAAATCATTAAAAAAGAGTGAACTATGAATAATATAAAACTACATCAAAAGAGGCATTGCATGTCAAAAAATAATAAATGAAGATGTTCTCATTTGAATAGTCCATTGAATATGTCATATCCACTTGTTTCAACATTCATGATCACATTTCCATTATTTTCAATGAGTGTATTTATATATTTTTTTGAAAAAGAATCAGTAATAGGCAGATTCATACAAATTTATGAAATTTGGAATGACTTATAGCATCTCTTGCATGATGAAAATAATACAAATTCAATTAATTATTTCCTTATTTCACCAAGGAAAATGGGACCCCCCCTACCATTTTAGTTAGAGTTTTATTTTGAACTTTTAACTCTTTGTTCTTAGGAGGAGAACTTACAAAATATTAGAATGGTTTGCACCTTTGTAGGTAGGTAACACAACAAGATCTATTGTGATGAATGGTACTATGGAGTATATGTGGTAGTTTATGGATAATATTGGTATCAAAATAGAATTATTTGGGTATATTATGGGGATTTCAAGGGGATCCAAATCTGTTAAGTCAAAACTTACAAATCCCCAGTCATGGCTAGTGAATTTATCAATAATCCTCATGATCTCTCAAAGGAGAGGTTTGCATGGCTGGAAGGACAAATTGTAATGGGAGCCTCATCATGTAAATACTAACCAATAAGCCTAGGATATTTAGAGAATATGGAGGTTTTGACGTGGAGTTCTGATCGGAGGGGATATCAATAGATCAGGAAAAACCTAAAAGGAATAATCTAGTTCGAGTGCCATGAACCATTTTTAGTTCCTATTTGAAATGGAAGTGAGGGTCATCATTAAACAGTATCAAGGTGGGATTTATGCTTTGAATCTAAATCACTAGTTGCAACAATTATAAATTTCTTTTAGTGTCCATCATATAAAGGAATAATTGAATATTTAATTTTCTCAATTGAAATTAGAGGGTCATGCCTTGGCCTAGTGGGAAAGACACCTATATACCTTGAGGTTGGAGGGAGATTCTCTAAATAAATTCACAAATTTACCCTATTGAGTTTGTAAAGGACCAGTGGATCCAATGGCATTACTTTAGGAAAAAGTAGGGTTAGAGTGAACACAAGCACGCCACATCATTTAGAAATATGGCCACAATGTTAGGTATCTCCCCAAAGAACCCATATGTAGTCCTCAAGGATCTAGGCGGTCTACACAACCATCTAAATAATCATGTAATGTTGTTCAAACCTAGATTGGTGGACACTGCTTTTGTATAGGCACAATACTTAGAGAACATATGTTAGAAGAAAGGGAAATCAAGTGGTCGAAGCAGAAGAAGAACTCAGATGATTCTAAGGAGGAGAAGAAGAAATGGAAATGGGGGGAAGATAACAAGATAGCAGCCATAACACACCAGTGAAAAGATCCCAACAACCACTCATTGACAATCACATAGAGGAGAAACGTTGAAGGCTCCATAGCTTAACTAGAAGGACAAAAAGAAACATGAAAATAAGAACAACCTCATGGCCATTAATTGAAGAAACCAGGTTGAAAGTAGCTCAGATATGGATATAGATACATTTTTTACATCAATGCAAAAAGAAGGTGAATCTAAGTAGCCTTTAGCAATAGGAAGATAATGAAAAAAAGTAGACCCTTCCATAAAAATACACACATCAAGATGACAAATATTGATGCATTGTTCTACTCAGGATCACAGGTGAATCTTATTGCAGTAGAGTTGGTCAAAAAATTGGGATTGAAATTTTCTGATCATCCAATCCAATATCAATTGGGATGGGTAAATAAGGATTTGGAATTAAAGGTAACCAAATAGTGTAAAATCATATTTTCTATCAATGTTGATTTTATTGATGAGGTAGAACTAGATGTAGTTCCTCTTGATGTATGTGGAGTGTTTTTTGGAATTCCCTTATGTACATGCGGGATGTAATTTTCATGTGGACAGCCAACCAATACTTCCTCATCAAATATGGAAATTCCTTCACCATCAATACACACAAGGGTAAGCCTAAAATTTCACTGATAAGTGTTAATCAAGCTAAGAAATTGTTTAGTTCTAACAAGAACTATGTTTTACTATTTTTAAGAAAAAATCAGTATGTAGAAGAGTCAGTGAGAGAAAATTAATCCCTAGAGGGGTGTAATAAGAAAAAAAAGAAGAAGCAAAAACTAGAAAATTTTCTATATGCATACAGGGAAGTGTTCCAAGAGCATAAAGGGATACCACCAAACAGGGAAGTGGAGCACAAGATCCAGTTGTTTCTGGAATCCTTGTTACCAAACATTAGGTTGTACAAACAATCTATTATAGAAGCAAGTGAGGTGAATAATAAATTGCATCATCTACTAGAATAGGGTGTCATTTGACCAAGTACCTAGCCATGTGGGTCACCCATCATTGTTGTGCCAAAGAAGAATGGGACTTGGAAAATGTGTATTTATTACATAGAAATAAAAAAGACTACGCTCAAGAAAAGGTACCCCCTGCCCAGGATAGATGATATGCTGGATTTGTTGCAATAAGACAAATACTTCACCAAACTAGACTTAAAGTCATGATATCACTAGGTTCGAGTTAGAGAAGATATGTGGAAGACTACCTGTAAAACAAGACAAGGTTTGTATGAAGCTTTAGTCACACTATTTGGCCTATGCAATGAACCAACTATGTTTATGAGGTTAATGAATGACATACTAAACCCTTTTATAAGCTAGTTTTTTATTGTATATTTCAATGTTATATCGGTATATAATGCTACGTAGGAGGAGCACATCTCACATTTAACGTAGATGTCAAAGACATTAATGAAGCACCAATTTCTAGAAAACATTAAGAAGTGTAGGTTTGCACAACAATATTTAGTGTATTAGGGGTATAAGATAGGTGGAGGAGAGTTGAAGATAGCCCCTGCCAATATGGAGGACATCATGAAGTGGTTGGTTCCTACTAATGTTTCTAAGGTTGCGAGATTTTTTGGGGTGGAACAATCCTCTAGGAAATTCATAACCTCATTTTTGGTATTTGCAACACCACTCCATGCCATAACAGTGAGTGGAAAGAGTTTCTAGTAGGGAAAGGGTTAGCAAAGGGCCTTTGGCGAGTTAAATGAGAATATTAGTGAAGCACCAGTTTTGGCATTATTGAACTTGCTAGCCTTCAAAGTGGAGATAGATGTGATTGGGTATTTTTTGGGAGAAACCTTGATTAGGGAGGAAGGATTGTATGCTACCTTTATGAGGTATTTCATGGAGAGGTTCTCAACTACCCTACTTATGACATGGAGCTCTATGCCCTAGTTCAAGCTATGAAGAAGTGGAAACACTATATAATGGGAAAGGAAATAGGAATCCACATATATCACAAGCCACTATAGTACCTATAGGCCCATAGTAAGCTACAACAAACTAGGCATTACAAGTGGATGGGGTTTTTACAACAACTTCATTTAGTGATCAAGTACGAGAAGGGAAACACAAACAAGTTGGTCGACATGCTTTCAAGGCCACCTACATCAAATATCACATCTTTGGGAAATTTTATGCACACAGGGCCATTCAACCAAGATGCATATATAGAGGTATATTCAGAGGACGAGGACTTTAACGAGTTGTTTTAGTAGTTGCACAGGAAGAACCATATGATAACACAAATAAATACCATGTCGAGGATGGGTTACTCTACAAGTTAGATAAGTTATGTGTTCCTAAAGGTGAATGACTACAAATGATTATAGAGGCTCACACCTACAAGGTTGCACACAAGTTTGGTGTAGGTAAGACAATGGCCAACCCTCCAAGGTTGCAAGGAAGTTTGGTGTAGGGAAGACAGTGGCCAACTTGAAAAGGTATGTGTGTTGGACAAATATTCAAGAACATGTAGCTAGGTTCATAAGAGGATGCATGATTTTTTGAACCAAAAATCCTAGCAACAGGAAACAAGGTATATATCATCCCTTTCCTATACCCACTCATCCTTGGAAAATCATTTCCATGAAATTTGTGGGAGGTTAACCAAAAACTAAGAAGGAACATGATTACTTGTTCATGGTAGTGGATAGGTTCAACAAGATGTGTGTTTTCATGCCATATAAAAAGATCATTAATGGGAAAGAAGCAACAAACTTATTCTTTGGTCAAGTCTGGGTGAACTTGGGATACCAATTAACATCATTTCAAATAGAGACACAATATTTCTAAATGCATTTTGGAGTATATTATGGGCGAAGATGGACATGAAGTTAAAGAGGTCTACAACATTCCATCCACAAGAAATGGGAAAAAAAAACGTAGTCAGCAAGAATGTGGTGGATATTTTTAGAGGTTATAATTAGAAGCATTCAAAGACTTGGCACAAAAAATGGTATATATACAACACTCTTATAATAGATAAATCCACACTTCTACCAGTAAGGTCCCATTTGAAACTTGTTTTGGATATCTTCCACCTTCACTTTTGGATATTGCATATGGGAAACAAGGAGTGAGGAAGGATATTACACAAGATGCCTTAAGGGGAATTTTTTTTTTTGAGAAGATTAGGAAAATCCATATATAGGTACAAGAGACATTGTTGAAGTCACGGGAAAAATTCAAGGGCAGACATGATCAACACAAGATATAGAGAAATCCTTCAAGGTGGGAGATAAAGTATGGTTACAGTTGAACAAGGAGTGGCTATAGGGTCTTGGTAAGAAAATCAAGGCTCTGTGATTCCTTTGAGATACTAGAAATTGTGGAATATAATGCTTGTATATTCAATATACCCCCATACATGCGCATTTACTCAATGGTGAATGTAGAGAATATGAAACTCTATGATCCTTCATTGTATATTAGGAAGAGGAATATGCCCTTCCTTTTGTAGAGGATTTGGCACTAGATGCTCATGAAGATTTATAACAGATAAAATTTTGTATAAGAGGCTCAAAACTACAAGATATGGGTAACATGACCTTTGGAATATTAGGTTGAAAGGATAACTTCCAGGAAAAGCTAAATGGTACAACTGAGAGAATGTGGAGGAGAAATTTCCTCACCTCATTCAATAAAAGGTTTTGGGGAAAAAAGCCTCCAAAAATGGGGAGGTGTGATCTGGACTCAATCGTTACAATGTTTTCCATCAATATTGAGGCTTTCAGAGTGGAAAACATGGAGGAATCAACTCAGAGGACCATTTTACCGGCGTGACCTAGTTTGGAAAGTTGGGGTTTGAAATCTTCCAGAAGAAATTTGAGGCATAATATCTATCTATCTATCTATCGATATATATATATATATATATCTATATATATATATATATATATATATATATATATATATATATATATATATATATATATATATATATATATTTGGGGGGCGGGTACATTTTTACTTAAGTGTAGCACCATTTTGAACTATTCTACACATATATACCTTTCAAAAACACAACAATCACCTCAATCAAAGTTTATATGCAAAATTTATGCCACTCAAAAGCTGACCTTCCTATTTTGACCACCATAATTTGAGAGGATGCCACATAATGATGATGAAGAAGACTCTAGAATATTCTCTATTTTAACTCTAGTTAGAAGGTTAATAAGTAAAACTTAACAACTAGTAGGCTATCTTCCTGTATTATAACTGGGCCACTAGAAGGAAAAGGATTTCCATTCTATTCAAGTGCATTTTGTTGCATAAATGAGTAGAGTACCCAAGGATGGATAGAGGGAAAGAAAATAGAAATGATTTATGCATTTTTGCATCCAATGGGCCACAAGCCTCACTTATTTTTACTTTAATTCATTTTCCATTTAGAGAAATAGAGAAGACCAACATCACCTTCCACTTGGGTTTTCTCCTAAAAGGGTTTCCCATGTTATATCTTGTGTTAATTTGTGGTTTGTGACTTTTACGTCGATTTTCTCTATTTTATGCATAATAATAATTTACAAACATGTGAAATAAATATCCAAAAATATAAGGAGAAATAAACCCTCATAATGTAGATTTTGGATTTTCTAATATATTTTGGTAGATTTGTTATGAGGAACTATCTAGTGGAATATCCACAATAGTCTATGGGATAGTTATGAACTAGATCAACCTAACCTCTTTTTCCCTTCTGAAAAATGGATCATCTTCCTCTCTTTTTTTATGTAGAAATGAGAATATGTCAGGGTTTCCTTCTTTCTCCTCTACTTTTTCTCCTTGTTGCAGAAGGCCTCAATAGACTAACCATTGACATGAAAAAAGAGAAGGCTCTAAAGGGATTGTCATCACTCAAAATTGAAGTCTTTCCCATCTACTAATTGTAGATTAAATTATAATATTCTTCGAGGGGGGGAAATCCCATTTCCATTCCTTAGAATAACTA
Organism: Pinus tabuliformis; assembly: GCA_031772625.1. NCBI lineage: Eukaryota > Viridiplantae > Streptophyta > Pinopsida > Pinales > Pinaceae > Pinus > Pinus tabuliformis. Next base: position 743,427,006 of record CM062807.1, on the reverse strand, counting down.
CTAAATCTATTTTCCAAAGTTACAAGAATTATTCTAAATTATGAAAATAGTATACTTTTGGATGTTGGATATCAGACAGAGAGAAATATATAATGAAGGATCTCTTTCCTACTTCTGTCACATTCTTGGTATCGGCCTTCAAATACCTGGTATCAAATTTAAAACCAATTAAATATAAAAAATCACACTGGAAATGGTTCCTTCAAAAGGCGAAAGAAAGAGTATGAATTTGGTGCAAAAAATGGCTATTTAGGGAAGGAATATTGGTATTGTGTAAATTGGTCTTGGAAACCATGCTAGTTTTACGGGCTTTGTTAACTTGGATCACTCTTAGAATCCTCCAAAAATTAAAGCAGATAATTATAATATTTATTTGGGTGGGAAACAAGAAGAAAAAGACTTTTTTCTCTAGAATTCCATAGCCACCTCTAAAGGCCAAGGAGGGTGGGGTCTAAAAAACCTCACCTAGTTCTCCAAATCTCTAGTTGCAAAATGAGTGTGGAATATTATTTAGGGGTTGGATATATGGGCACAAGTTATCTAGAAATAGTACATTAGACCCCTCTCGATATTGGAGTGGAACAGAACCCCACAAAAATATTCAAAAAATGGCTCCATTATATGGAAGGCAATCATCAAAGATTTCCCCTTAATGGGAAGCTTCCTTTGCTAGAAGGTTGTAAATGACACACAAATTTAAATTGGTAGATACACCTAGATAGGAAACCAACATTGGAATATGCTTCTGGATACTCTCACTCACATATTAAATGAATAAGGATGGTCACTTTAGATTAGATAACAGTTACTGATGCCTACTTAGGCCTATAGGAGTGTTATGCAACCAATTGACAAAACAATAGAAAATATAGATCAATGACTTAAAAACTATCCTCTTCAAAGGGGAAACCTCCTTTAAATTACATAAGTGAAAAATTCATATTGATCCTCATGTCAAAAAATTCATAATGACCCTCATGAGTTCTAAATGTTTCTTTCGAAATGTCTTCAGTATTCATTCTAATTTGATGATATCCTGAACAAAGATCCATCTTGGTGAAGTAAATTTATTGATGTAATTAATCCAAGAATTCATCAATGATAGGAATGGAAAATTTATCTTTAATAGTGAACTTGTTGAGCTCCCTATAATCTGGACACGGAATCCATGATATATCCTTCTTATGCACTAATACTATTGGAGCAGAGAAAGAACTTTGACTAGGTTGAAATATACTAACCTCTAGCATTTCTGCAACAATACTTTCGATTTCACACTTTTGGGCATAGGGGTATTTGTAACATTTGATTTATGGAGGAACACTTCCTAGAATCAAATGAATAGCATGATCATGATCATGAATAGGTGGGAAGCCTTTGGCAGTCTCAAATACCTTGGAACTATCCAAGGCTTTTTGGAGATATGGAGAAGTAGATGATTTTGATGTTTGAACATCTAGTGAGAATAATTGTGAAATTACACCCGGTTGTTCTGTCTTAAAATTATTTGTCATGCCATTAGAGCTAATTATTTTTCATGGCTTCCCTGTGATACCCGTTAATTCAATTTCCTTTCCTTCCCAAAAAAATTCAAGAAACATTCTTGAAAACCAAAATCTATCGTCCTCAAAGATTGTAACCATTGAACTCCTAGTACAACATTAGCACCACCCATTGGAATGGAAAGCATTGGAATATTCAATACATATTCCCCATGGTTACCTTGATATTATGGCACTTTCCATAGCAATTTATAGTTCCTCCATTTGCAACCATCAGGATGCAATTCAATTCCTTATCTATCTTACATTGAATAAAATTATGGGTACTACCCGAATTAATTAGAACTATTACCTTTTTCTTCTTGATATATCCTTCTATCTTGAGAGTTTAAGGAGTGGTAATTCCTACAAATGCATTACAAGATATGGTCATATTCATTTCTTCTTTCTCTGAGGTTGGTTCCTGGTGTATATCCTTCTCTTTTGATGTTTCTTCTTCATTTTCTTCCTACTCTTCAAAATCTATGTAGAATAATTTATTCTTAGCAAACTTATGACATTAGTGTATTTTCTATCACAAATGTAACAAAGCCCTTTTGCTCTTTTTTCCTTCAATTGTTGTGGTGTCAACCTTGTAGGTTGTGGAAGACTAGGAGAAACAACACTTCCATATTTATAGTTGTGAGAGGTAGACTTCCTTGTTGCCATAATTTTGCTTTCAACTTTTCTTGCCACCTTGAATGCCTTCTCCAATGGATCAGGTTCCCAAAGGAGAACCTCATGTTGGATGTTTCCTTTAAATTCCATATGAATACATCAATCATATGATCCTATGGAATATCAATTTCCCTAATATTCAATTTTTGGAAGTCTTCGATGTCCTTCGTCATTAAACCCTTTTGTTTGAGATTTATCAATTGGCTAAAGAAAGTGTTGCTATTTTTATCTTCATAATGTGCTATCATTTCCTCCGTAAAAATTGACCATGTGACAAGTTTTTTACGAGAACAAAGGCATCTATACCATACAAACTGATTAGGTTCTAAATATAAAGATGTAATACATAGATTTTGTGCGGGTTTCACATCATGTAGATCAAAATATGGCTCCATCTATAATATCCATGTTACCATATCCTTGCCATCAAACTTCCTCATATTGATATTTCGAATGTGGTAGGTCTTCATCCCAAAGTTAGAGTCCCAAAAATCATGATTAATATTCCTTTTGTTCTCATCATGAGTTTCATGGAATAGCTTGTCACCCTTGGGAAGAATTTCTTGTAGCAACTTTGTCAAACCTTCCTTGAAACCTTCCATTTCTGCTTTTAAACCATCCTTCAAACATTCCATGGCCATTTTTGTTTTTGATTCTAAACCATCCTTGTTCCCTTTTAAACCATACATCTTAACATTCATCATCGCTTCCAATTCATTTTTGGTTATGCTTTCTGAGAGTGAAATTTGTTGCACTTGGTCTCGTAATTTTGATATATCATGCTACTCTTCTTCCTCTTCTTCATGTGGCATAGAAGAGCTTTCTAGTTTCTTACTAGGTGTGTCCATTTTTTTGTTTTTAGGAATATTTTAATCAAACAATAATATCTATGCTTCTCTATGCCCTTTGAATCACTTCAAACTTATTTTTTCAAACAAAAGTTACGTAAAATTTAAAAAAATTACACTTCTTTTTCTTGTTTTTTAGGAGCCCGATATTGAAACTAGTGTATCTATTTAATTTAGATCTCCTTGGTCTAAATATTCATCCTATGATATACCTATGAGTCTTATTTCCAACCCCACAAGTCAGAATGATATTGGATTCTTCAAGAAAGAGTTATGCCCATTCTCCCACGATGTCCTGATTATCGACTGGTTCAGTAGAGCGAACTTGTATAGAGTTCCACGTGTCACAATTTTGACCCTCAACCCTGAAAATGATACAAAAAAGACTACATTCCTTGCACTTTCATAATTTTTTTATGAAATTAAAATCTGATGCTTAGAGAGAAATTATGGCGATTTTCCCTGGGTCACCTGTTTGAGATTGAATTCTGGAGCCTACAAAAACCCTAACTTCCTCAAATCATATATCAGAACATATAGCAAACCAAGATTTGAAATTCATACAAGAAGTTAATCAATATTTTAGCTCCACATGATTGCAATTTTAGCTTCTGAAGGCTTGTAGAGAAAATTTATAGCGAAAATTCCAAGATGACCTGTTTGAATAAACAAAACCTTAGTATCCAAAGCTCTGATACCAAATGTTATGCAACTAGCTCACAAAACAGTAGAAACGATAGATCAAAACCTTAAAAAATATCCTATTCTAGGGGGAGACCTCCTTTACATTACATAAATGAACAATTCTTTGATGATACAAATGATAAGACCTCCTTGGTATATATAGGAGTCTAAGGGGTCACAATATAATCAAATCCTACATAAAAATAATAATGTAAGTGCATAACAATAACAATAGTGGGCTTCTATGGGACACAAAAAAAGAAAAAATGGGGGATATATGGGCACAACAATAAAAATAGGAGGCTACACTAACAATAAAAATAAGGGGAATATGCTAGTATTATAGGGACCTAACAAGGAGTGACTATTTGTAAAGAAACTACATCTTGATAGAGAGAATGCAGAAGCTTGGTCTTTAATCCTTAAGGGTTAAAATTTTCAAATGTCTTTATCTATGAATATGAGGATATCCTTATTTGGATCTTGAGCCCAAGGTGAGTCTCTTCTCGAAAATTTGGGTATCAAACCCTTGTTGCATAGAATGTCCTTTTTGACCCCCTCAATGAGGAAATAAACTCTAAAAATTAAACTAGCCTCCCAAATCTAAACTATTCATGTGGTTACTCCTCAAAAATAATTCTCCAACTTTGGACAATTTGATGAAAATATTTTTCCATGGGCTAGGTTATTGTCCTTTGTGCATGACAAAGTCAAAATTTATAAATCATATATTCATTCAATGCTCTTTAATCAAATAATTATGGGTAGAAATAAATCAAGAGGAAATACAATAGTTCCATTGGGATGCTATCTTTATATATGAAACCTTGAAAAATGGCTACAAAATATTAAAATCCCAAAACATAAAGAACTTACACTCTTGGTGGTTTGGAGAATCTAGTTAAAAAGTAACCATGCAATATTTGAAGATACAACCTTGATTTTTACTAGAGTGGCCATAAACAATTTGACTTTAGCCATGGAATCATAACAAGTTTCAAAGGAGAAAGAACATCAATAGCCAAAAGAAGTCACTATTCAAATTCATATCCCTTGGTATTTTTTTTATGGTGCAACACAAGTCTCTCCCTTTGAAGGAGGGGATGGAGGAATTGTAAATATAAACCACAATACTTCCTTCTCCATCTTTGCATACATTAGCCTAGCTACAAATAATTTTATGGAACTTTTTTCTCTACAACTTGTTCCACAATTGGAAAGAGAACATGGAATCTTCAGTCTGCACATATATGAGGATGCTCAAATAATTATAAAGTGGATGTTGGGAACAACATCATTAAAAATACTCTCTTTTATCACTATTTCAAATGTATGTCAGCTAAGAGATACATTCACTTATATCTCATTTGACCATGTATACAGGAACACAGACATGGAAGTAGATTCATTTTCCAAAGCTGGATTAGATATGGATATAGTCTCATGCAAGGTGTCTAAAAAGGGGGAGGGAAATTTGAAAGAATATCTTCTCAACCCTTGGAATAAATGATACTTGAACAAATCTAGTTTTTCTTTTTTTCTTTTTGTTGTGTTATAACCATTAGTATTTGATGAATTTAAAGATGATCCTTGTCAAGGAAGATAAAATATCAAGATATAATTCCTTTTTGGATGAAACATAACAAGGTTCTTTTTGTATAATTCCTTTTTGGATTAAATATAAAAAGGTTCTTTTTATATATGATAATAGATAGACGGATAAGATATGGAAAGAAAAAGGGACTTCTTATATTTTTGGTTTTTTTTATTGGAGGAGATCCACCTCTTTAACACCTCATTTTTTTTTGGTATCCCAGATGAGCCCAACAACCCACTTGAATTGAAACTACTAGTAAACCTCTGGGGGTATATGGCTTGTCCTCCTCTCCTTAAATAGGGTTGCAAACAGGGGGATTTGACCCTTGGATCTCTTAGTTTTCATAGATTTCACATTACTTCGATTACCAATTGAGCTCCCCAGGACTAAAACACCTCATTATTTTGAAAGTAATAACTTTAACCTATATTTTTAGCGGCATATATATCAATAATAAAAATATGAAAATCATAAAAAAAATATAAAATAAAAAAGGATAAGAAATTCAAAAACCTAAAGTTAAAAAATGATAATAAATAGAGTTAAGTTAGTTGAAGAAGATTGGCATATGAGATAATTGGGACAAACTCTCATTGTTATGAACACCTCTATTCCCACGTTATGATACACCCAATTAACAACCCAACCATATAAATTAAATGGTTGGTAAACATTAATAAGCATCAATTAATAATAGGCATCAAAACACATACATCATAATACCTTTCATGTTGCTAAAATTTAAAAAAAAAAAAAAATCATAAAAAAAAAACTAAATTATAACTTTATTTTAAATTATTATTATTAATAATTATAACAAGAATAATATACAATAAACATATATACATTAAAAAGGAAAAAACCATGAAACACGATTCTTTACCATGGAGATATACCACCACTTTACCATGGATATTTTTAATCTATGAATAGGCTTTGTTACAACACCATGGGCTAATACCATGGCTTATCAATTCCACATGCCCAAAACACCATTACGCACTTCATATGGAACTTGTTCATATCACATTTTTTTAATTAATTAATTTAATTGAAAGAGCAAAAGGGACTTAACTGGAGATAAATTTTAACCTTTGACTTGTGTATACTACTAAGACTATTCTAGAATATTATGTAGAGCTTAAATCCCTACTAACCACCTAATATTTATTGATAATTAAATTACAATTTTTGGAGCCCTATGCCAAAATAAATATGCCTATCTCCATAATGATTTAAATATTAACTTAAATGAGGAATTTTTTTTATTTTTTTTAATGAGTAAAATTTTATATTTCATAAACCTAATTTTTTAATATTAATAAAATATATACTAAAATAAATCTACACTAATATTATCTATATTTTGATAGTTTAAACTTTTTCAAATTAAAATGTTTTTTTTTCTTTCCTTTTTTCCTATGTGGTTCACTATTCCCAAATATGGGTGACTGTTATGTCTATTGAATATTTGTAATAGGAAAATCCACCCTAAGGGATCACTACCTTCCGATTCAACCACGAAGTGTCACCTGAATAGTATCGAGAGAATTGAACTCGTGACCTCTCAATAGAAAAGGTGCTTTAATGACGAGGACCAACTGAACAAACTTTTGAGGATAATTAAAATGTTTTCTCACCATAATAATAATAAATAATTTTAAAACTAAATATTAAATATTTATTAATTTTGCTAATTGATTTGAGGACTTAAACATTGTGAATTATAAATAAGAGGTTATATGTCAAGTCCCAGATTAATTGTGTTTATGAATACTATTATATCTTACTCAATATCTTCTCTAAGTAACAAAAATAAATAATTTTTATTTGCATGATGTAAATATTTGTTTTTATAATTTAATAAAATATTATTATATTTATGATATGACTTGAGCATGTCTAATGGTTAAGGAAATGTTCCTTTTCGTGATAGATTACATGTTCAAATTCAAGAACAGTAGAGTATGTACACTTGCAATAGTTAATTGTTTCTTATATTTATCAGGGTTTGCTAAATTCTTTTTTTAACTCTTCAACTTAAAAACTAAAATTAAAGTTCAATATATAATTTTTATAATTTATTTTTTTCCTCCATTGAAAAAAAATTACATTAATCAAAATTATGATGGTCTTCATGGTCTCATTTGGATGTATGATACCTAGATGTAATATGTGTTACTGCTATTTGGAATTAACATGAATTATCTAGAGGTTATTTGCTAGTTCTTATGGTTCTATTATATTTGCATTTGTGCACCAATGGTTGGATAAATGAATGAATGGTGTCTTGAAAGAAAGCTATTGGCAAATGTATTGTGTTGATATGTTGTTGTGGAAGCATAATGTCAATGAAAAATTCTTTGTGTGAGTGAAGCTTTGTTTCCTTATTTTTTGTCAGAGTTAGTTTTGCACTCATAATGAATTCCTATCGAATATTTACTTGTTGGTTAGACAATGCATCTTCATTTGACTGTTGTATGTCGTAATTTGTGGGGAATGTGTGGTAATACATGTTATAAGGGTTTATGAATGTGATTCTTTTCAATTGGATGCATCAATAACATATAGAAAATATCTTAGTTTAGGGTGGGTTATTTTGAACAAGCATTGTCTCTATTTCCCCTTTTCTCTTGCATAACCTTCAAAGGTTCTTGCAAACCCATCAACATACCTTTGGTGAGACCTCACCTGCTCGCAATTGTTGAGAATTTCAGTGTTTGATAGGGTTTTGTTTGCTCAACTTTGAACCCTAGGTCACGCCTACATACCAAAAATGGTTCTATTGACTAGACCTGAAGGTTTATGTTAAAGAGGGGATGTGGAGGCTGACAAGAGAAGAAATAGAATGATGGTTGGACAATACACAACATGAGTTTGTGGTATAAAAATCAAGGAATTTGTGTCTTAATATGTAAGAATGGTTATAAAGGTATATATTTTTTTATTTTAATGATATTTTCTTTGTTGAGTTCCCTGTCATCTTATAGGAGTGGTTGAAGAGACGCAAAGAACAACAAGGACTCAGGAGACTATCAGAGCCCTACAACTAGATGCTAGATCTGCTATGAAGGGTGAACACCATGACTAATGCAGTATCTCGAGTTGTTGATCTTTGCCTAGCTAGTGTTTTAGAAGGTTATGTAGTTGAATTTACAGTAGAATCTACTTAGTCTTTCAGTGTAGTTGAAATATATATCTTTCGAGGACCATGTGGTCCGTATTTGAAAATATTACCTATGTGGATTAAGATGTTTCTCTCCAACAAAGGAATGATGTCGTTGGAATATGGAGAGATGACAGGTTAAATATGTGTACGACATGGGGAGCCAAGAAGCTGATCATATGATGAACTAAGTTAAAGAAGGGATAAGGGATGCAAAGACAGGTGCAGAAAGATAGTTGTGTGTAGTAGAAGAGATGAAGATTCAAATGAAATATAGTGATAGATTCTAAGAAAAAGAGAAGTGATGGAAAATGCAGTTGATTTGGTGCAAGGACATGATCTACAGAGGGGGCATAAATCTCTTAATAAGCATAGGGGTGTTAGTGGAGTTATGAATATAGAAATGATGGAGATACACACATCATTGTTGAGAGGGAGGGAGTTGAGTAGCGTGGTTGGCACCCTTCAAAGCGAGACAAGATATGTTCATAGTTTGGATAGAGGAAAAATAACTACAAAAGAGCCTATATCTGAAAAAAGACCCCGAAAGAGATATATCACATAGGATAGATGTGTGCAGAGTAGAGAAGATCTAGATCATTAGGAAGACCAAGAAGGAGAGGGAGGAGAGAGTAGTGCAGAGGAGAGAGAAGAGGAGTGTCTGCACCAAGAGTGGAGCATTGTGTTGTAAAGAGGGCCCTACACCTAAGATAAAGGAGAAGGTTATTGTAACAAAGAAGATAGTAGGGAAGCACACAATCCAAGTATCGGTAGAGAGGAAATAAAGGAGGAAGAGTACCATCTCAATGTAGAATATCTACTACATCTCATTTTCCAGTATTTGGCCATCCCCTCGATCAAACCTACGACCCCACATCAACCTTCAAAATTTGAGGTAAAGTCTTCGTTGTTTGTTATATTTTCCCAGTCATCAAAGTCAATTTCTCGAGGAAATTTAGATAGTGAGCGTGGTAGTAGGGAACAAGAAGAAGAAATTGGAGGAAGAGAATAGGGAATATAGATAGAAGAATTAGTAGAATCCACCCCATCCATGACAGAGGATTTGGATTATGGACTAGAAGACACTAGATGACAAACAATGACTGGTATTGATTCTACACTAAGGTTTCCGATGTTCCATGGAACTAGGACAAAGGATCCCAGAAAAAATTGGTTCGTTTATGAGGAAGTCTAGATGGTTAAACAGATTCCATAAGAGCAGTTGAACATTGGACAATTAGATATGAAATTTTGGGACCATGCGTTGGCTTGGTATAGAAGTATAAGGCTACAACACACCAAGGATAGACTAGGACATTGGAAGCCATTAAGAAAGCGTTTTTGAAGGAATTCCAAAAGTAAAAGTTTGAGTCACATTGCATTACAAAAATCAAGGAGAAAAGTAAAACACTGGTGAGTCTTTCTGGGACTATGACTAGTACTGATGGATTGGTTGACATTTCAAATTCCCAACGCACAATCCTCATAATGGTTTATAGTAGGGTTGTTCCCACATATTAGGATTCCATTGACACAAAAGAACGTAACCTCCCATCTAGAAGCACTAGAGATAGCCATATAATTGGAATGTACACTTGTAGGTGAAGAAAGCATTGTAGGCATGGCATAGGTGCAGTCATAGTTGGATGCCTTGACATTGCAATTACATGACCTAGAAAATGGTCAAGAAAAGTGTTAGGAGGTTTGGTGCACCATATAAAAGAAAGAAGGTCACCACCTAAATGAATTCCTAACCATGATAAACTATGTGGTTACGGGAGCAATAAATCCTTAGCCCAAGGGAGAGGATTATGGTGGACTATTTGTAGAGTATTGGGTTACTTTCCTACCACATGCCCCATGATGCAAAAATATCAAAGTTCAACACAAACCCCCTTCTGCAACTTTTGTAAGTTCATTAGACACAATATTCATTCATTTCATGCACCAAATTTGTTACATGAGAGGACTTATTACTCTTACCACATGCAGGAGATGATAGGAGGCAGTGGTGGCATGCAATAGTATCAAGCTAGAGACTATCATGCACCCGCTCAAGGATAAGGTCTTCCTAGGAGAGGACGAGGCTTGATTGCAAGGGGATGAGAATACTATTAGTTTTTGTAGCATTAGATGTGTTCTAGACATGAAATTTGGTCGAGAGGCTAGAATACATGATTTCTCCAAAACCTAGAAATAGTTTCTAGAAATTCTGCCTAGAAGCGTCTCAATTAATTGGTTTTTAAATATTTCCTAAGTCTAAAATTAGGGAATATTGTTAATTAATCAGTATTAATTGAGATAAGGTGAGAATCATGTAGAAAATCACGTAGATCGATTCAGAGATGATCCTATCCATTGATTAAGTTTTAATCTTGGTCGTTGGTGCTCCAACAATGGATTATAAGAAGAGATCGATGTGGTGATGGAGAATATACTTAAGCATTTTGAATTTATTGGTAGATCGATTTCCTGAGTAGCATCGGTCAGTTGCCGAAGAGAGATTCAGAGATCGAAGTGGTGAGTGAGGGGAAGCGACAACGATCCAGAGTAATTTTTCCCAGATCCTGAGAAGTAGTAGCAAGAGGGTCAATTTTTCCCAGTGTGGCAATGCAGAGGATTGTGTAGTTTCTTCAGAGAGGGAAATTCAATTTACTATGGAGAAATTATGTTCTTAGTTCTAGTGGCCGGGTAGAGGTTCCAGAGGGCCGAAGAGACAATTTCCTAAGCAGCAGAAGGTAGAATGACTTCATCAGAGACCAGTTAGAATCTTGATGTCATAGAGATTGTGCAATGCAGCATAGAGGCTGACACAAAGGCTTCAAGAGGTTGGGTTATCTATAGGTAGGTGCAAGGATTGCTTGGGGGGGAAGGGTAATTCCCTCCAATAATTTTACCCAGATTTTATTGTTGCTGATTTCTAGTTTCAAGCATCCATATTCTACTAATATTTTCACCGCTGCATAATAATAAAAACCCTCACTGCTGCACCGATTTTCCCAAGTTGGATTTTTTGCTCGAGGCATTTGTCCAAAAATATTTGTCTCATATTTTATGTGTGTGTGCTATCATTTCTCAGTTTCTAGCATATTTTTTTTCCTTATTTTTATTTGTGAAGGTTGCAATGTGTTTGTTTCGATATTTGTCGTAGCAGATAAATTTTTAAATTAATTAATAATTAGGAGAAATAATACCAATTGTTGCAATAGGATTTCAAATTGAAATTTTCACATGGTATCAAAGTGCAGTTGATTAGCCAGGGATCTTAGAGGTGAAAGAAGGAATTTCATTGCTCATTAAGAGCAACAGGCCTAAATTCCAAGGAGAAGCATAGTTATTTTTGAGGAAAACCTAATTACATGAGGAAGTTCGATTTTTTTTAGCAAAGAGGCTGAAATTTTTTATTTTTACAAATCGAGTGATTCCAAAGGTAGAGGGAGAAACTCAGTTTTTTTGTTGGGAATATTTCTTACTAACACAGAGGGTTCTACAGTAGTTCGCTAGGGCATAACCAGTGTTAGGTGGAAAAAAGAAAAGAACACACTGAAGAGGGAAAAAATTTCTAAGGGAATTTGAGTCTTAGAAGATTGAATTTCTAGTTGTGGATTGGCAGTAACAACTTGCAAGGTCACGCATTCCAGAAAGGAATGCGAGTAGAAGACTAGTAGTCAAGCACAAGGAAAGAGGGAGTTTTTGACTTTATCAGAGATAGCCACTAATGGGCTTAGAGATCAGGATAGGTTGGATGGAGATTCCAACTATGTCATCTGGAAGGCTAGGATGTCCATCCTTCTAGATGAATATGGCCTAAAAGCCTATATTGATAATGAGTGGCAATTCTCTAGGATGAAAATCAGTAGAAAGAATATAAGAAGGAGATGGTGTGGGAAACGCGGTTGATCCTGGATGGAGACAGGGATCATATAGTCTCACATATAGTTGGAAAAGATATTGCCAAACATATGTGGGATGCTCTCTCCACATTATACCAAGGAACTTCTGAGTAGCGGAAGATGTTTCTTGAGGAGAATTTGAGATGCATACAAATGCAGAAGGGGGAAGGCATAGATCCCTTCCTTACCAAGATTCAAGAGGTCCAAGAACAATTGTCAGTTGTTGGGGAAACACCTCAGCCCATGGAGGAAGTGTGATTGACTCTCAATAGTGTCTCAGAGAATTGGGAGGTCTTTGCCCGAAGCATATTAGGCAGAGATAGGCTACCAAAGTGGGACAAGATGTGGGCCGATTTGCAAGAGGAGGAGTTGAGAGGAGCTCTGTTAAAGAGCTCCATAAGTGGTAGTAGCAACTGCAGATCGAAGACTATGAAGGATGAGAAAAATGTGGCCCTCGCATCAAAGGGTCCCAGTCATCAAAAGGGGGAGCAAAGGAAGAAGATGAACCTGTCAAAGGTAAAATGCTTTAGAAATGGTGAGTTTGGTCACTACAGTTCCCAGTGTCCTCTTAGGAAGAAGGACAAGGAGGAGAAGCAAGATCAACAAGAAACTTCTGTAGAGATTGACAGGTTGTCCTCTAGATTGGAGGAAGACTTCACTATGATTTCCCTTATACCTACAAGAGTGAGGTGGGGTGATTTGAAGTTGTAGCCCCAGACAGCTACATATGGGAAGGGTCCTTGAGGAATCAATATCTTATATCAATACTCGGTTACGGGGGTCCACAATATTTAATAGCAGGATGGATCAGTGGGAGTTGATGGAGTCATAGAGTGAGTGATAGTTACAAAGACTAGTAGCAGTCAGATGCTCGGAGCGTAGTGTAGAGTTGGCAGTAGTGAAGATGGCACAATGCAAAGTCAATAACATAGAAGATTATTCAGTGACATTACAGATGCTAGCAGAAGTTAGAGACTCAGGAGATAGATGCATCATATTGAAAATAATTAATTCAGTATTTTGGATGATTTTCAGTTGCAAATGTTACAGTTGCAGCAACAACAGATGAGAGGGAGTTGCAATGCAGATGTAGTGTTGAAAGCAATATGGCAGTGTCAGCAACAACATAGATGCAACATCATATTTGTGCAATAGTAGGTGGGCAGTAGCATCTAGACATCAGCAGTGTAACAAGAGATGATACAGACACATAGTGTTGTGGAAGGGTGTGCAACACTAAAACACATTCCTTGCTAAGAGGGAGTGTTATCTTTTTTAGCATCAGATGTGTTCTAGCCATGAAGTTTGGTGGAGAGGCTAGAATACATGAGATCTCCAAAACCTGAAAATCGTTTCTGGAAATCCCCCCTAGAAGTGTCTCAATTAGATTATTAATTTATTTTTAAATATTTTTTAAGTCTAAACTTAGGGAATATGGTTAATTAATCAATATTAATTGAGATAAGGTAAAAATCATATAGAAACGCACATGTATCTATCCAAAGATGATCCTAGAAATTGGTTATGGGGAATATACTCGAGAAATTCGATTTTCTTAGCAGATCTATTTCTTGAGTAGTAGTAGTCAGTTGCCAGAGAGAGAGCCAGAGATCAAAGTAGTGATTAAGGGGCATGGATAGTGATATGGAGGATGTTTTTCCAAATCCGAAGAGGCAGAAGAAAGAGGTCCGAGTTTTCCTAGCGAGGCAATGTAGAGGACTGCACAGTTGCTTTAGAGAGGGCAGTTTGATTTGCTAAGGAGAAATTTTGTTCTCAGTTGCAATGGTCAAGCAGAGGTTCTGGAGGGTCGGAGAGATGATTTTCTTAGTAGCATATGGTAGAACAACTTCACTAGAGACCATTCAGAATCTTGATGTTAGAGAGACTGCACAGTGCAGTGCAAAGGTTGACATAGAGGCTTCATGAGGTCAAGTTCTTTGAAGGTAACTTGTGTTGGGATTGCTTGGGGAGGAAGGGTCATTCCCTTCAATAATTTTTCCCATATTTCCTTGCTGTGGATTTCCAGTTTCAAGCATCCAGATTGTACTCATATTTTCACTACTATATAATAATAAAAACCCTCACTGCTGCATCGATTTTCCCAATTTGAATTTTTCCAAGGACATTTGTCCAAAAATAATTGTCTCATATTTTATGTGCATGTGCAAGAATTTCTCAATTTCTAGTGCATTATTTTTCACAGTTTTATTTGCGAAGGTTGCAGTGTGTTTATTTCGATATTTGTCATAGCAGATAAATTGTTAAATTAATTAACAATCAGGAGAAATAATACCAGTTTTTGTAAAAGGAATTCAGATTGGAATTTTCACAGAGGTTATGGGTGTGGCAAAGGACATTTTATATATTACAACTATGGGAAAATGGAACACATGGCTTGAGACTGTCAAAACCCCTACATTACTTACACATACTGTAGGTAGCTAGACCATGCTAGAGGATTTCCCACAACAATTGATAAAGTGGTAGGAGAAATGAGGGCAAAATGTGCATATTTTCACAATAGAAGCCCAACATGACCACCCTCATGCACGAATAGTGACAAGAGGAGGAACAAGAAAAAGCATGGATGTTGTGAATCCACCAGAACAACCTCACTAGTGGGTTTGAAAGGCCACACATCCTCCTCGTAAGTTCAACCCTACCGAAGAAAGACAACCTTATTAGGAGGACAAGAAGGATTTTTTGGTAGCATAATGGGGTACGCCAATCTTAACACAAAAACTATAAGGGGCACTAGTGTATGATCAACTTCCCCCTATCTACGACAATACTCCACTAGAAGTGATTCCAAGGGAGGTAACCCCCATTCAAATTTTCTTAAAATTTGTTTGTACTTGATGAAGGATGGGTGTGGTTTGTAGAACTATACAAGATGGTTGACCACTGCATGCAAGAGAAGGAATTCATTCTCATTCATGTACCCCATAGAGTGGTGAAGCAAGTGTTGCAAAAATAGAGAATTTCGTTTCAATGCCTAGATTGCAGATTATGACATGAACAACATCATATTGCATCTAGGATCTAATGTGAATTTACTACCAAAAAAGGTATGGGAATTGATGGGTAAGCCATAACTCCTATGGTTGTCGATTGAACTACAACTTACCAGTAAATATATGATATTCCCTAGGGGAAAAATAATAGATGTCGAAGTCAACATTTATGGAGCAAGGAGTCTACCAATTTTCAAAGTCATTGATATCATGGATGGCACAAATCCTTATCCAACGTTGCTTGGCATCAAGTGCGCTTTTGATAATCGATCTATTATCAATTTTAAGAAAAGGAAGATGATATTCGAGTCTAGAGATTTGCTTCTAGTCGTGCCTCTAGATCCTAAGGAAGGGGAATGCTATTTTGAGCCTATGAGAGAGGACCTTGATACAATAGACCTCAACAATATTACAATTTTACAGCTCGACACAATGACTATATCAATTCGATCATGGATGGCACATTGAGTTAGCGTAGTATTAATTATTTTTCATCAAATTCAGGTGAGGCTTTGGAGAATTAGAAACAATGCATTCATGAGGTTTCCATAAGGATATGTGTGCATATCACTGCATAGTATGGTGGATTTGGCAACCTCCCCAATTTGATGAATTGAGAGAAATTTAGGTCTAAAATGGGCCTCAAAACAAAAATGTACAACCAAAATCAACTTTATAAGAAGTAATAAGATTCAAGATGATTATGTAAATCATGGGGGATGATTCACAACTTTTGGAGTTAAAAAAAAATAAGAAAAAAAAAAAAAGAAAAAAACTAGTTTTCCAACTCTTATTTCCAACTTATCTCCCTGTTGAGTCTCTGAATTGTCGTATTTTTCCTCTTTTCCTTCCATTATTCCTAAAATTTATCCATATTATATTTCTCGATTCACCATTTATCATACCATTTTCATGTTAAATACGGGCCTCCCTTATTATTTTCCAATTTATTTATTTTCATGCATTTTAAGTGAATTTATGATTAAAAGTTAGAAAAATAACATGGATTTACTTATACTCTAAGGTGGAATAAGTTTGGTGACATGTGTAGGTGATTTGGAAGCTTCCAAGACACTCTTATGTGGCCTCCAAAGTTCAATTTCGAATTCTCTTCAAGATTGGAAGAAGATTTGGGATAGGAGTCAAACATATCTCATGAGAGAAAAATCATGGATAAAGGGATATGTGTCAAATTGGTTGAGAGAAAAGTGGAGTTGTATTTATGAGTTGCTTATCTCCTTTTCAAAGCAACTCATGTATAAATATGAGTGCTCTCTCTCTATTTGAATATGTTATGTTATGGTTGGAGAGGATTGTAAGTCATTGTGATGTAATAGATTGAGATTTATTTATTGTCAATGTGAGCTCAAATGTGTTTGTTTTTTCTATTTGTTATTTATTTTTTAGTTGCTTTTCACATGTTGTTTTTCTTTTATCCAATTTCATATTTCTAGTTTAGTTTAAATATATGCAATTCAATTTCAGTTGCGTGCTTCAATTTCAAACATTATATTAGGTTAATTTGGCTTCAATTCTGCATATATTGTGCATGTGCCTCATAAGTCTACGAAATCCTCGAGTTGACAATTAATGATTGGGAAATTATTAAAAGACAATATTTTCGCCCAACATTTTGGCGCCGTTTTCAAGGAGGCACGATGAATTGAAGTTTAGTTTACTTTGCAAGAGTGATTCCATTTCCTAGATTTGATTTGATTGTAATTAAACTTCTTGCTTACAAACTATCCTAGTTTGCTTGCTTGACAACTGAATCACTAGTTGTTATTTACTGCTTTCTAGATTATCATAGTTTACTTCTAATATATTTGCACTTTAGTTATCATTAAATTTCTTTCTTACTAGTTCTCATAGTTTGCTTGCTTGATAACCGCAAGTGTGTTTACTTTTCCTACAAAGAGTGCTTAATTTTTGCGAAGTGTGATTTTTCGCAAGAGTAGTTTACCCAACTAGTTTATTTTCATTTAGTTTTACATTAAGATATTAAGTTTTGGGTGGTGTAAGAACCCATTTCCAACTAATCCATATGTCTATTAGTAAGATAATTTAACAATGAGTATAAGTTTGGAACAACTCACTCAGATCCTAGCAAGAGTCAGAATCTCCTTTTCTTGCAAAGAAGAGATCTTGACAACAGCCAAAAGCTTAACTACTCCTCCAGAAGCAAACAATGAATCAACATTCGAAGAATCCTGTACATATGATGGGGAACAATTATTCGAACATGAGATTGAGGAGGACAAAGAGAAGTTGCAACATGATTTGAATCAGAGTGGAAATCACGCCTATGAAATCCTTATCGAAAGATGGTTTCGATGGTTTCAAGCAAATAACAGGTTAGATCAATTTCGTTTTTGTTTTTATTTCGCTAAATCACAGTCACAACAATTAAATTCAATTATTCTTGTATATTTTCATTTTAAATTCACGAAATTGGAAATAAATATATTTTTATTACTATTGCGTGAATGGTTACATTGGAAATTTAATTACACGTAATGATTTGTAATTTCCAATTAGAATAGAGTAGATAGGATGTTGTTTTCAGTTTTGAATAAGTATGTTCTCCCCCCGCGTCTTCGCACGATCTCGAGGATCAGAAAGTAGGGTGTCTATAAATGTTTTCAGGAATGAATAAATCAAGGGTTTGCAATATGCTTAATCAATTTCACTTGAAAATCAGTTTGTCTCCATTTGCTAAAAAAAAATTATTTTTCTTCATCCTAAATCAATAAATTTTCTAGTTTGTTTAGAGATAGAATAAAATTTAATTTCTTTTTAAAATTTTAGTTTTTAATGAAATATACAAATTAAAAAAAAAGGAATAAAATTTCATTTCTTTTTAAATTGTAGTTTTTAACGCAATACAAAACAAAAACAAAAAACCAAAAAAATTCGACGAGACCCTAGGAGTAGTTAAGAGTAATTAAACCACTCGTTAAGAGTCACTAGATTGATGAAGAAGTTTTCTTGCTAGTTATTATCATACTCACAAGTCCAACTTACTATATGTGTTATTAATCCATTCTTTCTATCCCACCTTCGAGACATCAATTGATACATCTCCCCATTGTAATGGTCTGTTTGGGATATATTTCTTATTTAAGCCAATTTATCTCATAATTACCTAGGAAAACGCTTTGCAAAGTTCAACATATACGATGATTTCATTGTGAATTGTAGATCTAAAATAAATAAATAATAATAATAAATAAATAAGTAAATTAAAATTAAAAAAATGAATAAAATAAAATAAAATAAATAAATAAATAAAAATGACAACATACAGGAATCTTGCAAAAAGACCATGGATGTATTATTTTGAAGGTTGTTCATTGGCTCTGCAAGGTTTGTTGTGTTGCGTTCTTCCAACTCTAGCTAGCCTTGCTATTGATAGAGGTGCAAAGATACCTCTACTTGACGACAACAAATCCCGAAAATAATTATCTTAGCTAAAAAAAATGAAATCTTCTTGTTACAGTTTCAAAATCCTCGAAATCCATGGAAAGTTGGCTTTTCTGTTTGAATTAAAAGCTATCCTATCTTCACGCAATTTAGTGTGATCTCTCCTCAGGATTTCGATCTTAGGTGCTTAGAGGCCTATTGTTATCACTTTTTTTCCATTATTCCCCTCAAACAATCGTTCAATGGAGCCATGATGGGTGGTATGGTGACTTGACACCACAATGCAAAAAGTATTTGCAGTTGCGCATTGAATTCAAATCCCATTGGGCTGTGTTAGATTTTTATAAGAGAGTTTACAATGGCACCCATAGCAGCTGCGTGTGATAAGCATCCACCGCTGAATAAGGTTGTACCAATTCCTAGTTGTACCATCTGGTCATGCACGTTTAGAGATTCTATCTAGTCATGAATGCTCGATCACTTAGGATCAATCGATCCACCATTCACTAAAAGATATGATTCAAATCCAAGATCTGATTCATTTGAGAGATATATTTAGAAGTCAATAGGGCCAGCAGGGGAGAAAAATCCTTGAAACCCATCTGTCTGTGAGGAAAATCGGGTTTCTGTTCGTAGAATAAGGAAGAGATCGTGCCAAGATATTCTCCAGCATGATTGAATAATTCCAATTTCACTGTATTGGGCTAAGTCATATAATGTAAATAGAAAGTGTTCTGAAACTCCTACGTGGAAAATAAAGGAATTGTCCAGCGTTGTATAGAAACTTTGTATTGGCGATTATTGTAAAGTAGGCATTGTGTTTTGTTTGAAATTGGAGTTATTGGTTGGTTGTTCTTTCTGCAACAATATCGAAGGGAATGTAGACCCTTTAATACTTCCTTATGAAAACATATCATTATTCTCAACGCATTATTTCTAAATAAGGTGGTTGTGGGGACAAAGTCTCTGCAAAGGGGATCTTGTTTTAAATAATCCTGTTGGGAGCTTTCACGCTTTTGATATGACCCTACTGTACATTCATGATGATAAATTTGAAATCAGTGAAGCAGAGATGGCATTGAACCCACCGTTATATTCAAATCGAATGTTGGGGCCCTTCCAGAACTAGGTGTATGTGCTCATTCGCAAAGCTGTGGAATTCGAAGTCAACAAGATACTTGGAGCTTCAGGAGGCTATACCTCAATTCTTTGTTGTCCTTCGTTCATCCATAAGATGAGAATCCCCACCACCCGAACTACCATTGAAGACCCCTTGACATCTCCTTATATATAAGCTACGATATCTCATGATGTGGAACAACTGTTCTTCCTTGATCTGGTTGAGTTCTATAGGGATTAATGCACGGGTGATTGTGGTGGAAATACCCTCAAGGATCTTCCTGGGATCCTTGGTAGAAAGATTGGATTAGCTGTAGTTGTCACAAAGATACATGCACATATCTGTATTAGTGAAATGATAACAAAAGTGAGAAGGAAGATCGATACCTCGGATCTTGGTGTGGTGTTGCTGTTGAACTCAAAGTAGCAGAGTGGAAGACCTCTCAACTAGCTCCTAAATCAATACCTGCACATAGACAAGATGAGGTGTAATATCACAACATATAACTTCGAATACATAAGGATATCTAACTAAACATACCTAAGCTACTCATAATCAATAGTGTTGCATAAACATGTAAATAAATCACAATACCAATGCCATGGAGTAGAAAACATAATTGCAGGTCTATATTAATGATAGGAAAGAGTGATTACAACCATTAGTTGCATCAAGCTTCCCTTACTCCTCTAGCTCCTCTCTCTCTCTCTCTTCTTAACCTCTTGATGAGCCAATGTCTAATGCAAAGCTTCGACAATCAATAGGCAATCCTTTCAATACTTTTGACCTCCTTCACAATGCCCCAAGCCTCAAATATATAGCATGAGAGGATAAGCCTTGCCAATTCTTTCATGAGTTCTTTTGGGAAAAAGCTGAGATGTTTCCATGCTTTATTGCTCTTTCCTTGTTTGTTAGACTCCGTTAGGAATAGTAATTCCTCAAATAGGTTGAATATGGATGTTTCCCTGCTTTATGGGTTGACATATGAGTGAATATAGGGATATTATTTGGTCAACCCGCTCCTTTGACCTCTAGAAACTCACTAAAGTTGACTAACACTACCCCCAAGGCAACACAAAGAGTTACCCTAAGGACTAACGCACCTTTTTCATGGCTATGAAGGTTTATAAAGAACCTTGCAAGTTCCCGGGGAGCATTAGCTTGGAAAATATGCCTATGAAATTGATCAATCTTTCAGTCATCTTGCCTTTCTCCTCTAAGCTGATGAGGAGGTCATTTTCCTGTATGACGTTGAGTCTTACTATTTTTCTGGTGGTTAGTTTAAGTTGAAGCTCTGAGTATTTTCAATCCATGGAGTCAGTCCAATCATGTCTAGGGGAGTGGTTTGCATCAGGTTCAGGTTGAAGTCACAAGGTTAGGGTGACAACTGAACAACACTGCATGGGCTATACGGATTTGATGGGATGGATTCCAATGTCATTTAGTGTCTTAAAAGTGTCATCAATTAGGATAAAAAAAAAATCCGTCTCATGAAAAACCCTCACACACATGGATAAATCACCTGTTGCTTTTTATTAAATGTAGTAGTGAGTTTTCATTCCTATACTTGACCATTATTATTCCATTTTCTTCTGATAGTTTTGCACAACCCTTGTTCACACAATTCCCTCATCTTTCCACCATCAAAGTTTCTCAATGAGGCATCTGCTCTCAGTTTGTAGTAATTCTAAGAAAAGGTTCAGACATGATGAGCACCAGTATTGCAGCAAGGATATTGCAACTCCTAGGGCTACCAACTTTACTTCATCAACACAAGGTTCGTACAAACTTGGAGGTGACAGTGTTGCATACACAAATAGATCACTAGGGTTTCTCAAACCAGCCTTCTATTGACTAGAAGAGGTCTAATTACCAACTTGGAGAGGGGAAATTTACCCTAATTGGGAGAAAATAAATGTTGCCTATTGCAAGAATGAAAGACTGAAAGAAATGCTTGCAAAATAACATAAAATCCTCTATCTACTTGATAACATACCTTTCTTGCAAAAGAACCCTACTTTAACACATGTGAGGTTTTCACTAATCTAAGCATGAAATCTGATCTAGAGAGTACTAATTGTTGTGTGCGTGAATAAATATAAAAGAAGTTTTTTCCTTTTTATCTTTTTTCTTGAAAAATGTAAATTTTGATCTTTCTTGGTTCTTTGGAAGGGGAGACAGGTGTGGAGGAAGAGGAGTACAATGGTTTAGATGTCTTGGAGGGAAATTAAGGGCATAATCCTTACATTTAGTGATGCTTTTTCTCAATTTCGGCTTAAAACAAGCTGCTACAGGCTTTCCTACAGGATGTCTATAGGATGTACTTGTTCACCTATAGGATCCCCTGTTTTACTACAAGAACAAGCCAAAAGCTTAGGGAGAGGTCTAGAAGGTGGGATGGAGCTTGGAAAAGGTGAATAAAGATGGAATAAGGCATGGGAGTGGTAGGCATTTACTCAGAATTCAAACCAAAGCTTTAAGATGGTTGGATTTTCTCAACGGAAATGGCAAGTTTTCCTCATAAAACAAGAATTCGAATTGAGACCTTAGTGACTTTTGGCAATCATGGGTGGATATGACTTGGCTAAGGCTAATGAGACGAGGTATCCCTGCAATGTAGAAACTCTTGCAACAACACATATCACTGTTGGTATTTATACACAAATTCATCTAAAAACAAGAGGGGTTTATTCAAATAGAAGAAAACAAAGTTGTCCTCATTTACTTGCTAAGTTCATGCATGGAAGTGCTTGAAACCAATATAAAAGAGAGATGAAATCATTGCAAAACCTAAGAGATTAAAAAATCCAATTGCAACTTATGTTATGAACTGAAAGATAATGACCTAATTAGCAGGAAAACCCTAGATTATGCAAAAAGAAAAAATTCTATTTTTTTGGGCTCTATGGGAAGTGTTCCTCAAACCATGATCCCTGAAAAGGAGAAATGAGGTGAAAACCACTTGTTTTTCAGCCTTTTTGGAATATATTCTTATCACTACAATGTTATTGTTAGAATTATCCACAAGTGGAAGCAAACTAATTAAACCTACCAATACTTGCAAATGAACAACACCAAAATCAGTTTAGCAACTAACTATGAGTATTACCTAAGCATAAATATACAACAAGTGGAACCTCTGTTGCTAGGGTTGGACCCTAACCCAAGAGCTTAATCCCTCTGAGTTAATTAAGTGCTGGATCAAGGGAATGCTACACATTTTCATTAAAAAAAAAACCAGAAATACATAAGAGTGCTTGGTTACAATGCTTCAACTCAAAAACTGCTTAGCTATCTTGAACAAAAAATTTGAATCCTAATGAGGCTCTAGGCTTCTTGATTTATACAACTAAAGTTACCAACAACTTCCTTAAATTTAGGGAGGCTTGGCTCCCAATCTCGATATCAACTAATCATCAACTGTCACTAGCTTGGTTTCCAATGAACCTCATGGCTTGGCTGCTTGCAACTCCGAGCTAATGAGATTTGATTGAGCGATCTTCGAGTGAGTGAGAATTTAAGGAGGGAGATCCTATCTCCTATAACCTCTCTTGCATGTCTTCATTCAAGATCCTGCACTTTAATTAACCAAAATTTTCTCCAAAACCTACAATCAATGCACATTAGACCACTAGACATGACATCTCATCTTTACTCTCCTCATTAAGAAAAACATAATTAAAACATGTAAAGAATGATGAGAAAAGTTAATTTTAGTAAGCTTGAGGTGCATTAAGGTCCATATAATTTACCCATTGATGAGCCTCATTATCACCCCCTACTAAAAATGTTGCTTATCCTCTGAGAAACTCAATCTATGTCCATGTATTTCATTGCTTTGGTGGCCTCCCTGACATTCCAAGCTTCTGATGTAGTCTCCTCCTCTTGTGGATAAAACCCTGAATTCATCTCTATCTCCTCCCACCGCTTTCTTTCTTCTTCTTCCTTTATCCCCTCTAACATACTTAAAAGCAATGGTGGGCTGAGTTTCAATCCAACCAAGTTGAATTTGAGTCTCTGTAATGTTTGCTTATACGTTGGGACTATTTCTAGTGCATCCCTCATTCTATTAGGAGAACGATATTCTTTTATCTTTAAGTTGTAGGGTAAGGTGTTACATCTCCTTTGGCAGGCTTGCTATCTCTCATCTCCTAGAAATCAAGCATGTCTTCAAAATGAGTGACTGCTTATTCTTGTACAATAAGGTATCATGGTGCAATATTGGGATCATTTGCAATGAGGTTGTGAGTGTTGATGACAACCATTGAGTTAGGTTGTTCTTCTTTGATTAAAAGGGGTTATGATTCTTCTCTTGCCAATACCCTTTTCATTTCTATAACTCTAGCTTCCTCATGACTCATCCAAGATTCCAAGACCATTAGTTGTAAGTCCCCTAACTTTGGATTGGGGTCCCACACATTTAAATATGTCAGAGCTAAATTGTGTAGGTAGAATTCAGGTATCTTTGCTCTATCCTCCAGGGTGCTTTGGTCACAGAGGTCAATGAATTGCCTGTAGTCTTGGAAAGGCATAGTTCCTCTTTGTGCTAGGGTTTTTATTTGAAATTGTAGCCATTGGTCTTTGAGGTATAAGGCATATGATTTTGATGGCATCCTACATTGAATTGCCTCCATGTATAAACTTGCCATAGTTGCCAATTTCCCTTCCTTTTCCTGTATTTTCTTTCTTAGCCATGTGTTATCAGCCTCTAATAGAGATTTCCTCATTGTTTCCATGTCTCTTATGCTACTTAATTCTCTGCCCATTTCTTGTAGCTTTTCTTCCATGTGGCTTGCATCCTCCACCCCTTTTGATTTAGCAATTTGCATCCACCAATGTGTCCTTGCTCTCTCTTTTTCAAGTTTAAAGAATAAAGGGATGGAAAATTTTTGTGGTATCACCCTACCTCCTTCAATTAATCTGTAGTAGGAGTTCACGTTTGGCTGTGGGCTAGGCTCTTTCAACTTTTGGGCCTCTTCCCCTATTTTTTCTTGAGTAATTTCTACCTCTTTTCCTTCCCTTTGCCCTTGTATCCTTTCCTAATCTTTTTTATCTATTTCTTGCAGCACTATTTCTACTTCCTGTAGTTCTAACTGTGTTTCATGGAAGAGACCTTTCCCTTTTTTTGAGGCCGACCTAGTGACAGGTCTCCTAGCATAGGTGATCAGTGACGTAGGAGAACCTTGTTTTGATGTTTCTTCTTCTTCCTTCTTCTCTAGAGGGACTACTTTCTCTTGTTGTTTTAGTGAGTCCTCTATGATAATTGGAATTTTGGTAGGGATTTGAGGTCTCCCTTATTTAATTCGGGTGCTCTTCCTTGTCCTAAAGTAAAGGGGAGTTTGCCTTTGTCTCTTTCCCTTTGATTTGACAGGTGTACTGAGGGCAGTTAGAGCAGCTACTACCTCCTTTTCTGTAGGCTCTAGAGACAACCTTGGTGGTTCTTCTTCTTCCCTACTCTGTTTTTCAGAATTTTTTTCATCTTGTTGTACTTCATCCTCTCTTTCATCTTCTTCTTCATCCTCTTTTTCTTCTTCTTTTTCATACTCTATTTCTTCCTCCTTTTCATCCTATTTTTCTTCTTCTCCCTCACTAGAAGTAGGGCTTTTGTCATACTCAATGGATCGAATTTATCCTTCTTCCTGCATGCCTACAAATGTTGACCATGGAATAGGGATTCTTAAATTGTTTAGAGCATCTTCCAGTATGAGTTTGATTAACCCATGATGTGCTCGCTGTTGGTGTTTCCCTTCTTATACCTTGATGCTCATGTCTATTATTGATTGTAATAGAAACTAAGGTACACTAAATCTGTTATGAGGAGGTGTCTCCCCTCCAAACCTTAGCTCATGGAGGAGTCTAAAATGGTACCCATACACTACACAGTATCTTCCTTCACAGGAAATATACTTGATGATGTGGTAACTTACTTCATTCCAAGGATATGGAATGCTTTCCCTTCTAACCCCATTTTTGTCTTCAATTGGTTCTTCTCCTTCCAAGAAAAAACCTTTCTTTGCAAGAGTGTTGTTAGTCTTGTCCTCTTTTCTCCATTGCAACCCTAGGGGGAGTGTAGTTATCCTACTAATACTCTCAGGGGTAATTTTTACTGACAAACCCTTCACTACAGCAGTGGCACTGGCTCTAGTGAGAGGTATGAGTGACATTGCAAATTCTCTAGCCACATCATCATCGTATCCCCTCAGTAGCTCAAAGAACCCCATCCATTGATGCCTTGTAAAGATTTCTACCATAGGAGGATGCTGGTGTATTCTAGTTGTGTTGGTGGGCTCTCTTTTGTTGAAACCTCTTGTCATATTTTTCTGGCAATTCTTGTCTGAGTGAGGTTTGGGTGGCTATAGTTTAAGAACTTTGGTAGGTGATGAGGTTTCAGAGTTTATCCTTCATTGACCTTCACAAAAATCTTTCTACCTTTATGCATACTGCAAATACTCAAAAGAAATGAGGATTTCTTCTTTTTAAATGAGAAACATAGAAGGTATGGCACCTACCTCCCTTTGCTATGCTCTGGTGATGAGAACTCTTGAATTGATTTCCCTCGGTGTCCACTTACAACTCTGTGTGGTAATTCTCCCTATATCTGATAGCTTTCCTATAGTTTCCTATAGGTGCTCTTGTTTGCTGTAGGTGTTGACTATTTCCTGTAGGTTTTCACTACAGGGATGCCGAGAGTAACTTTTTCCTTCGATGACTCATCAAAGTTGCCTATGCCTTCAGATTTTCAAAATAACCAATACGTTGCATGGGAGTCAGTGATTATTTCTATTTACGAATGATTTCGTTGGGTGATGTGATGTCTGGCTGAATACGAATACCTCATTTTGGATGTTGGTCCCACTACAAGTTCATCATATCACCTTTCCTCGTAATCATCTCCCATTTTTATTCTCCGTAAATTAACCAATTTTTTTATTCATTCCCCTTTTCTGATGTGACCTTGCCACGTGTGGAGTTGACTAACCCTTTTTCTTCTCATTATCTGATTGAGGGTGGCTAAGTTAACTGGCCACCTTCGCTTATAAAATAAACTTCCTGTATATTCCTATAGTTTAATAATATTCATACCTATGAGGGAGTATTGGTATGATGACATACCTATGGGTCCTTTTCCTTGCTGATGCATGCTGTCAATTTGTTGTTCTTTCCTAGCTGCACATTCTCAACTGTGTTTTTCTTCTTTTGTTGATGATTTTCTCCTTTGATGATGTACAGGTGCTGGATTTTGTTGCTGCTGGGCTTCTTGTTTCTGTTGAGCTCTGGAGGAGCTTCCTCATTCCTATAGTCCTTATATTGAATGAGGGTTGAAGCTGATGTGACCTTTTTTGTGGAATAGGCTACTATAGGAATTCCTATAAGATGTTTACAGGATGTCATGTAGCTTCCTTTTTCTTGAACTTTTGCATCTTTTCTCTGCTCTGAAGTTGAATGGGTATTGGAATGAGTGGAAGATGTGGTTATGGAGTGGCAGATGAGGTATGTTGTTGTTTGCATGCCCCTTTTTGATGTTTCTTTTTCTTTTTCTTTTTTATATTTTCTAACTTGATTTTTTTCTGATGGATATAGGGGTGACATGGTCATGAAGGGTGTTGGTTGAGGTGTGGTGAGATCAATGGCTCTTTTCATATCCCAAAATAGGCTTGTGTCACCATTTTTCCACTGGACTGCCCTTCCTGTACTTTTTCAAGGCCTCCTATAATACCTACAGGAAACTCATGTAGTATTACAGGGAATCCTGTAGAAAACAAAGAATTGCTTGGAATTGGAATCTAGAGTTGAGTATGGATGAGATGAGATGGATAAAGGAAAACATAGTTTGTGGTAGGGCCTTCTGTCCACTATACCCTGTGCTCACCATCTTCTTGCAAACCTGCAACAACCGAATTGTTATTTTTGTAAGTTTTTCTCTTTTTTCTTTTCTTTTTTCATTTCTTTTTTATTTTTTCTCTTTTTTTTTTGAAAAGACAACTAGGTTGCCTCGAAGGAGGTTTTCATCCTTGTTGTCTGCCTTGGACACCTCAAAGGAGGGTTTCACCCAAAGACCTTGTATTTTATTATTATTTTTTTAATACTCTTGGGCTACCTCAAGAGGTTTTCCACCCAAAAGTTGGACTCAGGTGCCTCATGGAGGCTTTCACCTAGGTCCCTTTTTTTTTCTTTTCTCTAAGAACTTAGTGAGGTGGAAGCTGAGACTTATTCAATCACCATCACTGTCTTGCTGATGCTAGTGATGAATTCTTGCTTTCATAAGGGCATTTTATAGACCTTTAACATGTACCCATTGACAAGCAAAGGGACAACTTCTGCATCGATGGTTCTTATTTGAAAAATGCCATTATCATCACACTTTTCTATCACATATGGTCCCAACCATCTTGTCATTAACTTGCCTTTTAAATATTTGTATTGGGAGTCATACAACAAGGTTCAGTCGCCTTCTTGAAACAGTTTGTCCTTGATATTTATTTCATGCCAAATTTTCATTTGTATTTGAGTCACTTCTGTGTGCAGGAGGGCTTGCATCCTAAATTCATCTAACCCATTCAGCTAGAGCGATCTTTCTTGTTGTGCCCTTGTGACATCTAGATCCAACTGTGCTGCCATCCTTAAGGTGTTGTATTCAAATTCAATGGAAAACATGGATTTCTTCCCATAGGCCAGCTTATAATGAGTGAATCCAGTGGTGGTCTTCCAAGTATTGTAGGCCTAGGTGGCCTCCACCAATATGTCTTCCCAATCCTTTCTGATGTTGCTAATCACTTTGGTCAGAATGCTTTCCAATACTCGATTGGTGACTTCCACTTGCCCATTAGCCTGTGGGTGTGTTACCGGGAAAAAGTGTCTATTTAGAACTGCTCTATCCCACTAAGGTTTGACAGCTGCCTTAGAAACAAACAGAGAAAAACTACTTTTGTATTTCCTTTATGAACTATAGATAGAGAGGAATAGAAAGAACCAACCTGTGTCTTGCGCTAATCCTTTGATCCAATCCCTCTCTTCTTTGACAGCTTCCAGCTACCTACTCCCTTACTTGCCTAGCTTCACCAAGTACCTGTAAGATCACAGAAGAAGAACACTATACAAAGACATGGATCTATATTCATAAACAACTTAGGATCAGATTTAAGTTAACCATACAAATGTAACAAGCATCAATGATACAAAAGCATGGAGGAAAAACTCAAATAGTTTTTATTGATAAACAAGAAAATATCCAGGAAGAGTTACAACCGATGGTTCCTGACCCAGCATCAACCTCCCAGCAAAGAAGCCCCTCTTCACCTCCAACAAAGCATAGATCACCCAATACTCTGATGTTTGTCTCAAAACCAACAGCAATTCCTTACAATGTGCAAAATTCCAGCCTCTGGATCTCTGGGATGAGGGATCCATATATAGATATGTGTAAGGAGGATGAGTTAGCTTGTGATTTGATTAGTGTCTTCTCTCTGTTAGTTCTTGCTTCCACTTGGAGACTGAAGGCCTCTTACTCATCCTTGGTCGAATTCAGTGAGGCAAGTGTCATAGGAGAAGATTCTGGAAGCTTCCATTGTCTCTCCACCTCGCAGAATGACACTGCCATTTGTCATTTCTTGCCCAACGCACCCTCATAGTGCATTTAGGTGCATTTCAACGCACCTAGCCAGTGTATTTAGGTGCAATGCAACGTACCTAGCCAGTGGAGTAGCTGAAATGATCTTGTTTTGACTTATTCTGAGCAGTTTCTGGTGGAGAACTTCTAGGAGAAGCTGTAATTTGTTGACCTTGTTCCTTTAGGGGTTAGAACAACACTTTTAGGGACTTAGGAGCCCTTGGTTTATGAACATTTCATGCTTGGAGTTGTAAGGCACAAAAATGTCTATAACAGTTGCCCCCTAAAGTATGAGGTCGTTAACCTTTTGGTGTCGGGTGAAATGCTTTATTATGAGGATCTGAAGTTCTTTCAATGCTGGGAGGAGACCTGTAATAAGATACAATACAATACATTATCTTCATACTGTTTTTCATGATCTAGCTGAGGTGGGCATTCCCATGCTCAGCTTTATAAATTCATTTTCATGTACATAGGACAGACAATCGTCTGATTGTAGACTGATGATTCTGATAGAGCCATCGTCCTTTTGGTAGGATGATTATTTGTGCTGCAATGCTGTACATTTAATGTCTTTATTTCCCTGGATATATATCACAGCCCGGATGGATGAAACTAGATCCGGGGTCTTCAATCTCTTCCGATCTTCACTCAAAGTACAAGTCGATCCATGTGAGAAATGTTATGAAGTCGAACATGGAAAGACATCGCTTGATTACCAGTCAATGATGTAAACTGTTAACAAGCGCGAGAGGAATCACCGATAATGATAATGATCCTCAAGGTACTGCAGTACAATTCACGTGGTGTGAATAAAGGACTTGGCGTCGAACACCACGCAAAATCTTTTGGTCAAAGGTCATTGATGTAAACCTGTCGCCGGAAGTGAGAAACTTGCCATTGAGGCATGCAAGCTTCAAAGTACTGAATGGGGTGTTCCTAGACCAACTTCTTGGATAATGAGCTGATGTCGACAAGAAGTGATATGTCACAGGAGGGCCTTAATGAATCCCACATCAATGACACGAAACGGAGCAAATGATTTTGATGGAGGTGAAAACGATCTGATGATATACGGTTCAGGGTGGTGGTCATGAAAAATGGAGTATAATGTATGGTATTGGGTGGGACACAGGTGGCTTATCTGGATGACTTCTCTTGAACATGTCGGCGACACTGATGTGATGGATTGGTAGCATTAACCCCAAATGTGGATGGTATGGTGTGACCATGGCGATGTGACCGGTGAATGAAACAACCCAACCCGACTCGGGCACGGAGTGGAAGTGTCATGTTCAAGAGCGACTTGCTACCAATAAAGATTCTTTGAGTTTTCTTCCCAATTTTTCCCCAGTCATTGCTGACCAGTACCTATTTATTTTTGTCAAGCTTGAGGAGGATAACATATGCTTGTTCTATAATTTGCCCTTCGGGAAAACCCACCGCTATGTTTTAACGAGCCTAGCGATAGTGAAACTCGTTCTCGTCTAAAGACAAGTTTGTTGCTATTAATCTTTTTAACGAGTTTAACGACAAAGATAACTCGGTCCTTTTCAATTTTAGAGAGTCTGAAAAGGTACGTAAAGGTAACTCCAAAATTCCTTTTTCGGCATCTAATCCCTTAAGTCCGAAAAAGTATAAAACAATACAGAAGGGATGAATTTTCGATAGTTTTAGCAAGCCGAACAAAACAAGCGCTCGATCTTTTTGTGCAATAATCCCTCAGGTCCAAAAAGATTAAAATCTAGATGAGGGATAGCACTTCTTGTCCCTTTAACGAGCTAGAAGGCCAAGGACTCGGCAATCTTTTCATATTTTACGAGTCAGTTAAAAAGAGCTTAAAGAAGACTCGTCTTTTGAGGAACGAGTGATAAAACGGGTAGCAGCTGATTCCAGGTAAGGTTTGGAATTTTCCAATCACGGCAGTGTCACAAGGATGGCTAGTGAAATCACTCTTCGCAGCTGTTCCTCAAAACGGGTAAACAATCAAATGGAGGTGAATGATCGGCCAATGAAAAAGTGGAGGTGATGGTGCAAACATGACCAAGGCTTTAATGGCTGAAGAACTACATTCACGGTGGTTATTTACCGTGGAATAGTTCATTTTTTAACGAGCTTAAACGCGGGTGGAAACATTTGCTCGATGCAGGTTTATTTTTTAACGAGCTTGAACCTTGCGGTAACACTGCTCGATTAATCTAGTCGTATGATAAGAATGTCTCATTTTGCCCCCCATCCTTTCTTTATGCAAGTTAGGAAATGAATAATCCAAAAAACAGATAAATAATCGCTCTTTGCTTGCATTCCAAAAGGTTTGCATGCCCCCAGGTATAAAACAGAGTTTCAAGGTTACCTCTACTTCTCTCCGCCAAAACATTTGTTTTACCGAGAGAGGCCTACCTCTTACAGGTTACCCAAAGATTGTTCTATTCACAGCGCAAACAAAACACTTCTTCGGCAATGTCTACCGAAATAAACAAAGGTGAACGGATGGTATAATGTGACCATCCCTTACATAACTTTGACAAGAGGATCTTGTTCTAGAATAACCCCCTCTTCCAATCACGGACGGGGATACAGACTAGTCATATTCTCCCGTGGAAACCTACCCTATACCCGAAGTTTTCCTGCCGAAGCAGACCAGGGTGCATGCCCCCTGGGTTTCAGTCATGTCCCCCCAAATTACTCGCGCTCATCGGGTGGACGGACTGGAGATTGAGACATTTCTTGCGTGAAAAGACCATTTAGGGATGGTCTATGACTATTTGCTATGCGTGATCCGGGAAATGAAAGTTGGTCCACGAGCTTGACCACTCTTCCTTCATGCGGAAAACACATTACTCTAAAGAGTGATGAGACAATGGCTCTCATGCAATAAATATAGTCTCGTCCAAGGAGTAGATTGTAATCCAGGGGTCCCTGAACTACCATTACGTTCATGCGAACAGCTTTCCCTCTCAATGTTATGGGCACATCAGGAAGGATCCCTAACGGTCGACTGGTTCCTTTATCAAAGCCTGTCAGATTTCTCATCTCAGGCAAAAGCGATGGCGAACCAAGTTCTTTCCAAGCAGTTGAGGAAAGGATACTCACAGAAGCCCCCTCATCTATGATGGTACCAGCCATAACCATTCTATATATTTGAACGATAATTCGGAATGGTATGCTTGCTGGTAAACGGGGTCTGCCTAGTTGATTCCAGTCGAAGGAGACAACTAGGTTGCTTGGAGGTGGGACCGAATAGACGGCCGGGTATGGCTCTGATGAACTTCCTTCCTACGGCAAAGGAACGGGTAAATTGCCTCCTTGTTCGTCGGAGTCTGTGTTTATGAAGAGAATT
This sequence comes from Pinus tabuliformis, assembly GCA_031772625.1. Classification (NCBI taxonomy): domain Eukaryota; kingdom Viridiplantae; phylum Streptophyta; class Pinopsida; order Pinales; family Pinaceae; genus Pinus; species Pinus tabuliformis. The sequence continues at coordinate 743,394,095 of CM062807.1, read as the reverse complement.
TGGACGGTGTCATCCTTGTTCTCTTCAGTGACTGTATCATCTGAAGATGAAACCTCTGAAGGCAAGACCGGGTCAACTGCCGTCTCGACCTTTTGACTTTCATCTGGTATGGATCCAGATGGCTTATCTTCAATGATAGGTGCTTCAGCCGACCACCTGAGCGGGCCAGCCGGATTTTCAACTAGTGACGGACTCGGCAAGAGTTTTTTATATCCAGGAGGAAGTCGTAACGGTGAAACCGGACGATCATCCAAAACTCTTTTAGCTTCGTCTAAGAAGGGACAACGGTGGACGGCGTGATCGCCTTCGCACAATTTACAAGGAAATCTACATTTCCCTTTTTGTCCTGGGGCTTCACTTTCACTAGTTGATGGTGTGCTTTCAACATGATCATCAGAGGTTGACGACACCGGGTTGTGCAAACGAGGAGACAAGTCCCTTAATATCCGAGGGATGCAAGGACAATTTCTGTGAAAGTGGTCTCCTTTGCAAATGACACATGGTGATTTAGGCCTGGTCGGTGCAGTGTGTGGATTTTCGTTAGACGACACTCATTTTCCCCCATTCCCTTTTGGCTCCTTCTTCTTCTTCTCTTTCTTCTTCTTTTCCTTCTTCTCCTTAGGAACTTGACTTTTGGCTTTACCAGCCCCATCAAGCGAAGAGGGAGGAGAGGAAGAATTAGAGGAAGTAGAAGGCTAGTGGGCAACTCTGGACTCGTCTAATTGCTGATTCGATTGTTCAGGAATAATGGTGTTCTGAACGACAGAGGTTGAGAAGAGCCATACAGGTAAACCAATTGTCAGCCCTGGAAGCGACAATGTGGCCATATGGGGCGCACCAACATCTCCCCAAGAGGAGAAGGGACTAGGATTTCCTCCAAGGGGAATTCCTTGGTTGGTAGACTCCATTTTCTCAACCCAAGATCAACATAGGAAAGGGTAATGAATATTCCGTTTAAAATAAATTTTATACGCTTTGACACAACTTGTTTTTTCAGTTTTTAAGAGTCGAGAAAAAACAAAAGATGACTCTAGTCTCCTTCGATTTTTAATGAGCCTGAAGTGACAAGTGCTCAGATGGACCTTTTCCGTTAAGGAGTCTGAAAAGGAACAAAAGGGACTACTCTGGAGGTCTAGGTAGAGGGAGTACCAAACCAATCGCAAAACTGCAGAATACTTTTTACAGTACGGCAGTCAATCTTCCCGAATGCTGTGTTCAGTGCATTGCGATTGATAGGGTGGCAGACACGGCTTCCTATGGATAAAGGATTTAAGCCTATAGCGGTCTCCCAAAATATACTTGACGGTACGTGGGAGCACAAGTCCGTACTGGCACTTATCGTCTCAAAGTGGAGGAATCACCCAACCATCAGTGAGGACAACAGTTACCAGGCTTTACGACGCCGAAATACGTCTCTAGCCTAGACCTCTAAATGTTGTGCGTTAAGTTCCAAAGCGTTGTTAGATACATTGAATTTATTTTAAGTTGATCTTGCTTATGAAGTTTGCCTTTTGGGTTCACCACGAGATGTAGATGTAATTCCTAAAATGCAATCTAAAGATGATAAACAAACTTTTATCTCTTTTGTGCAATGAAAATCCTAGCTACTAGAGGAAAAGAAAGACACAATCTTTTCACAAAGAGCAAAGAGCACACTGTAAATTCACTTTCCTAAATCAAGCCAAACAGACTGTCTATATGCAAATGCACATGCATGTATTTGTTTTCGACTTTCTTAGTATTGATGCTAAAAAGAAAGTTGATGTACAAATCTGAATTTGCTTTCAAGCGACAAACACAAACAAGCTTCTTTTCAAAATCAAAAGATAAATATGATTACGACACCTTACGATTTTGAAATGAATACTTGTTTTTGACACTAGAAAATCACAAATTCAGACCAAAGGCAATAGTAAAAGTATAATCGACCATCAACAGCAATCAAACTTTCTCCTATGATTGAAATCGACACTTGCGACAGATCTAAATCAAAGGACGACAGTACGACTATTCTACTTTTGCAATGGAAAACTGTAAACGACTCAACAAACACACAAAAACATCTACAGTTCTTTTGTACAAAGGAGGCGGAATAACAGCAAGGAAAAGGGGTTTTCAACAGGCATATACTGATCACAGGCAGCAAAATTCAGAGACAGAACTGGAAAGAATGAAGCACAAGAACCTCAGCTGCACAGGGCTAGTCTGATCAGCGCACCTGTAACACAGAGAAACTGCATTGCAGCGCAGGTTGCCCTTTCGGGAAGTGCGTTGAAATGCAGGATCTCTTAACAGTACCTGCGCTGGGCTAGAAACGAGAATCTGTCTGGGTTCTGGGTCACAGTTTGCAGTTCAGTCTTTGGTTTTTGGCCGAGTAAAAGCAATCAGTAATGTACAATCAGGGGTAGATCTAAGCAGGGTCTAAGAGCTATCACAAGGGCAATCAGATAGTTTGTGAATCAGCTGTTCAAATCATAAACAGATCCAGTGAATGGATTGAAGCAGCATATGTCTACTTTGCATTTGTTATGGCAAATGCAGTTCGAATGCTACTTATGAGTTTATGAAACAAACAACAAAGAGATACACAAACAAACTAATTAGACATTCTCCCCAGTGGAGTCGCCATTTTGTTACCGGGAAAAGTGTCTATTTAGAACTGCTCTATCCCACTAAGGTGTGATAGCTGCCTTAGAAACAAACAGAGAAAAACTACTTTTGTATTTCCTTTATGAACTATAGATAGAGAGGAATAGAAAGAACCAACCTGTGTCTTGCGCTAATCCTTTGATCCAATCCCTCTCTTCTTTGACAGCTTCCAGCTACCTGCTCCCTTACTTGCCCAGCTTCACCAAGTACCTGTAAGATCACAGAAGAAGAACACTATACAAAGACATGGATCTATATTCATAAGCAACTTAGGATCAGATTTAAGTTAACCATACAAATGTAACAAGCATCAATGATACAAAAGCATGGAGGAAAAACTCAAATAGTTTTTATTGATAAACAAGAAAAGATCCAGGAAGAGTTACAACCGATGGTTCCTGACCCAGCATCAACCTCCCAGCAAAGAATCCCCTCTTCACCTCCAACAAAGCATAGATCACCCAATACTCTGATGTTTGTCTCAAAACCAACAGCAATTCCTTACAATGTGCAAAATTCCAGCCTCTGGATCTCTAGGATGAGGGATCCATATATAGATATGTGTAAGGAGGATGAGTCAGCTTGTGATTTGATTAGTGTCTTCTCTCTGTCAGTTCTTGCTTCCACTTGGATACTGAAGGCCTCTTACTCATCCTTGGTCGAATTCAGTGAGGCAAGTGTCATAGGAGAAGATTCTGGAAGCTTCCATTGTCTCTCCACCTCGCGGAATGACACTGCCATTTGTCATTTCTCACCCAACGCACCCTCATAGTGCATTTAGGTGCGTTGCAACGCACCTAGCCAGTGTAGTTAGGTGCAATGCAACACACCTAGCCAGTGGAGCAGCGGAAATGATCCTGTTTTGACTTATTCTGAGCAGTTTCTCGTGGAGAACTTCTGGGAGAAGCTGTAATTTGTTGAACTTGTTCCTTTAGGGGTTAGAACAACACTTTTAGGGACTTAGGAGCCCTTGGTTTATGGACATTTCATGCTTGGAGTTGTAAGGCACAAAAATGTCTATAATAGGGTGGTAAGGAGTGGACTTTTTGTGCTTGATCTTATGTTGGCTTAACAACTTTTCAATCATGTGAGATGTAAATTGACTGCCTTGATCAATGACCAACTCTGTAGGGTATCCAAACTTATAAAACATATTCTCCCTCAGAAATTCAACCACTTTTTCTTCTGTTGCTACCTTAATAGATTTGGCTTCAACCCATTTTGTTAAGTAGTCAATGCACACAATGATGTACTTCTTTTGTTTGGATGGAGGGTCAATGGGCCCAATGAAATCCATTCCCCACTTGTCAAATGGCTTGAAAGTCACTTGAGGTTGTCAAATGACATGCCCGAAGGATGTCAAAACCTCCTCCTCTTTGACACATCTTCTCATAATTTAATCTGGACCTAGCTTGAAGATATTTCCCCCAATCCAAGTGAATGGGGTGCTTTTTCTTATGATTCTGATCTTTTCCTTGGAGGAAAAATTTGGAGGGAACTATGCAGATACCAAGTAGTTTGCTATGTCAGAAAACCATGGAGAGAGAACTGAAATGGCAAACAACTATTCATTTGGTAGCCGATCATCAACCATTCCTTCCTCCCCTGCAAGCAAAGTCAATTTGGATAAAAAATTTGCAACTACATTCTCTTTGCCATGCTTATCAATAATCGTTAGAACAAATTGTTGCAATAAAAGTAACCATCTAATAATCTAGGCATTTACATTAGGTTTTTTCATAAAATATTTAATTGCAGCATGGTCGGTATGTAAAAATGTCTGGTAACCAGTAATATAATTCCTAAATTTATTCAATGAATGGACAATAGCTAGGAGCTCTTTTTCAGTTACTGTATAGTTTAACTTGACTTTCGACAGATTCTTGCTGATGAAGTAAATAGCATAAGGTAGCTTGTTCTATCTAGCCTAGAGGTTCTCCTATAGATTTGTGAGAGGCATCGCCATGAATGTGAAAAGGAAGAGTCCAATTTGAGCCTTGGAGAATAGGTGCAATAGTCAACTTGTCCTTTAGGGTTTTCAGGGCCTCTTGGTAGCTTTTCGACCATAAAAATTCATAGTCTTTGTCCAATAATCCAAATAAGGGAGAAGCTAACTTGCTAAAATATTTTATAAATCTCCTATAGTATCCGGCTAACCCTAATAAACTTCTTGCATCCCTATACTTCTATGGAGTAGGGACCCTTTTGATGATGGCTATCTTATTTGGGTCTAATTACAGTCCTTCCTAGGATATTGAGTGACCTAGAATAGTCCCTGCCGTCATTAGAATTCACATTTTTCGAGACTAAAGGATAAGTTCATTTCAATGCATTTTTTTAACACCTTTCCCACGTTAGAGAGAGCATCCTATAAATCACATCCATAGGGTGTGAAATCATCCATATAAATTTCTATTGCATCATGGACTAGTTCCGCAAAGATGCTCAGGACTGCTCTCTGGAAAGTAGCAAGGGCATTGCATAAACCAAAAGGAAGGACCCTATAAGAAAAAGTACCTCAAGGACAGGTGAAGGTGGTCTTATCCTGGTCCTCTGGGATGATCTGGATTTGATTGTACCCATTGAATCCATCCAGGAAAGAGAAGAAATTCTTTCTTGCCAGACCATCTAATACTTGGTCAATGAATGGTATAGGGAAATGGTCCTTCTTTGTGGCCTTGTTTAGCTCTCGGTAATACACACATATCCTCCACTTTCCATTTTTCTTTAGAACTAGCACCAGAGGAGACACCCACTCATTGTCCAAGATAGGGTAAATGAATCCTGCATCCAACAACTTCTAAAGTTCCTCTTTGACTATATCCTTGAGACCTGGATTCATTCTCCTTTGGGTTTGGTGGACTGGCTTGAAACTTTCTTTGATGTAAATGTCGTGAGTACACACAGAAGGGTGGACTCCCTTCATTTCTTTGTAATTCTAGGCAAAGGCATCCAAATTCTCTCTTAGCATGTTATATAACTCCTCTTCTTGGTGTATAGAGAGAGAGGGGTTGATTTTCAATGCTCTTTCAGGGCTGAATTCTATTGTATTAACAAAAGAAGGGTTTGAGTTAGCTGCGCGTAGATCAATCTGATGGTTTCCCTTGGCTTCCTTCACTACTTCCTCCAGAGACATGGTGTTTGGAGATTGATTTTGGAGGATGTGTTCAATCATGACATGTTCATCAGACTCTCCTCCTCCTATGGTAGTTTCTAGGGTATATATTTGGGAGTAGACTTCATCTTCTTCCTCCTCTTCTAGCCATAAAGGTAAGTCATGATCTAGGGATGGTTGAGGAGGAGGGTATAGGACCAATTGTTTAGACAGATGCCCATTTTTTATAGTCATATTTCCAGCCCTGCAGCATATGTAGGCATCGACAATGGCTAACCATGGCCTCTCAAGGATGAGAGGATTACCATTGAATTTGGTCTTAGGCCAGAGAACTAAGAAGTCAGAAGGGTATTCCTAGGAATCAATGGAGACCATCACATCCTCAACATTTCCCTCAAGAGCTATTGTGGATTGGTTTACAAGCTGCAAGAATGTTGTGGTTTTCCTTAATGATCCCTGGAGATTTAGCTTGAGCATAGTTTCCTTAGTCATCACATTGACGGTAGCCCCATGATCAAGCAAGGTATGGGGAACAATGGTGCCATCGATGTGTACATCTACTACAGGACTCCTAGGATCTAGATACTTTTGGCAAATTACCCACCCCAACATTAAGTCAAACAATTGTCCAATGACATTAATGGTAGGGGTGTCTTTCTTTCGCCTTCCTGGATGTTTGAAACACTTCTCTTTGATCAACTTGTTGAAAATGAGGACATATTTCATAGCTTGGAGAAGCGGGATTTTGAGACACAGATTTTTCAACTCACCCAGAAGTTCAGTCTCTTCTGAGGTGTGGTGGACTAGATGGATTAACCTTTCAAGAAATGGGGGTGGGTTCATTCTAGACACAGTTTCCTCTCTTTCCTCCTCACTCTCCCTAGGTGGATATGGAGGTTGGTTATCCGGGAGCACTCTCCTAGACCTAATTTTAATTTCATGAATTTCCACATCATAGGCAGGGTAGTATGTCTCTCCATTGTAGACCTGATGTGCCTATCTGTTGTTCGGGTTCAAGTTTGGTTGGGCAGACAACTAAGGTTGTTTCGGTGGAGCAGGGTGTAGGAGCTGTGATTGAGATAGAGGTGAAGGCAATAAAGCAAGATCTTGGTTGTATGGGGGCCTCCACCCCTGGGGTGGTGCATTCCGCTGAGGTTGTGGAGGAGTATATGGCTAAAATGGTTGTTTGGCCAATTAGGAATGGTATTGAGGTACAAAATACCGGGAAGGATGAGCGGGGGGGCACCAAGGGGGAATGGATGTGTTTTGATTAGGGTTGTAATATGAATAGGATGACCCTTGCATGCCCTGCTGGTATGGTTGAGGTCCATGAGGCCTCCTTTGATTTATGTAGCAGAGTTGTTTAGTCACCCCTTCGGTTCCCTGATACACAACTTTTAATCCAGGCAGAGAAGGGCACTTGTCTGTGGAGTGGTTTTCCTCACAGACCGAGTAGATTTCTATAAGGTTCAATGGACATTCATTCCTAGGGTGCCTCCTTGTGCATCTAGGGTAGAAGATGGCTAATGCTCTCTCTACTTCCTACTTCTCCATTTTGATTTTCATAGTGTATATTTGTAGAGCAAGATTTTGTAGCATTTCACTCTTAAAGTCTTACAACATATTCCCAATTTCACTTTTTATGGATGTATTGGAAGAGGATGAACTAGCCACTACTTGACTAGCCCTACCCTTATTTCTATATGCCCTAGAATGATTCTTGAAAGCTGTCTTGATATCATCATAGGGTAACTGGTAGATGTCCCCTCCCGACAACAAGTTTAGGGTCTCTAGAAGGTCTTCCCTGATCCCCCTGAGAAGGAATAACTTAAGTGATTCAGGATCAAGGGTGCACCTGGCCCTTTTGTAGCTGAGTTGGAATCTTTCCTCATAATCCTCTAAGGACTCATCATGTCCCAAGGTCATTCTAAAAATTTCCTCTTTAGTATCTTTGGACCTGTAGTAGTCCCTATACTTGTTGTTGAAAGCTTGTTGCATCTAAGCCCAAGTGGTGATACTATCCCTAGGTAAACCCATGAACTAGCATAGGGCTACATCCTTGAGAGTGGATGGGAATAATTTCAACTTCTGATCATCAAAGGTGTAATCATAAGTTCTGCATATGACAGCAAATTCAAACAAAAAAGTATCTAGATCTTCTGAGGTTAGGCCATGGAAGTGAGGAAGAGTAGAGGGGATCATGTTTTTCATCTTAGCACCCCCATTAGTTTCCTGGATGGGAAAATCACCCTCAACTACTTCCCTATCTCCCCTTTCATTTCTATTTTCAGCCATTGTGTCAGTTGGTGGAAATATTTCTTCTTCTTCCCCTATAGGCTCTTCAAAAATATCAGGTTGTTCACCTAAGGCATCCTCTAGCTCACAAACACCGAAGAAGAGGGAAGGTTGGTTGTTTGAAGTGGTGGGGGTATTTTGGTGAAATTTCCCTAAGTTATACCTATTCCTACGAGGCATGAAATGAGTGTTTTTTTTTTTTTTTTTAGAATTTTAAACTAGCATAATTGAAAGAAAACATAACTAAATTGCAACTATTTGCTGAATGAAATATTTGCAGAATGAAAGAGATAAGAAAAGGAAGAAAGAAAGCAGAAATCACATCTACTTAGACACCTCCCTGACAACAATGCCAAAAAGTGATGAGCACCAGTATTGCAGCAAGGATGTTGCAACTCCTGGGGCTACCAACTTTACTTCATCAACCCGGGGTTCATACAAACTTGGAGGTGACAGTGTTGTATACACAAATAGATGTAATTGGTCTACTCTTTGTCACTGTTGAGTTGGGGTGATAGACCACTAGGGTTTCTCAAACCAGCCTTCTATTGACTAGAAGATGTCTGGTTACCAACTTGGACAGGGGAAATTTACCCTAATTGGGAGAAAAGTAATGATGCCTATTGCAAGAATGAAAGATTGAAGGAAATGCTTGCAAAATAACATAAAATTCTCTATCTACTTGCTAACATACCTTGCTTGCAAAAGAACCCTACTTTAACACATGTGAGGTTTTAACTAATCTAAGCATGAAATATGATCTAGAGGGTACTAACTGCTGTGTGCATGAATAAATATAAAATAGCTTTTTTCCTTTTTATCTTTTTTCTTGAGAAATGTAAATGCTAATCTTTCTCGGTTCTTTAGTAAGGGAGACAGGTGTGGAGGAAGAGGAGTGCAATGGTTCAGATGGCTTGGAGGGAAAGTAGGGGCCTAATCTTGGCTTTTAGTGATGATTTTTCTTAATTCAGGCTCAAAACAGGCTGCTACAAATTATCCTACAGGATGTACTAGTTCACCTATAGGATCCCCTAGTTTACTACAAGAATAGGACGAAAGCTTGGGGAGTGGTCTAGAAGGTGGGATGGAGCTTGTAAAAGGTGAATAAGGAGGGAATAAGGCATGTGAGTTGTAGGTACTTACTCAGAACTCAAACCAAAGCTTTAAGATGGCTAGATTTGCTCAACGGAAATGGCAAGTTTTCCTCATAAAACAAGAATTCGAATTGACACCTTAGTGACTTTTGGCAATCATGGGTGGATATCACTTGGCTGAGGCTGATGAGATGAGGTATCCCTGCAATGTAGAAACTCCTACAACAACACATATCACTATTGGCATTTATACATAAATTCATCTAGAAACAAGAAGGGTTTATTCAAATAGAAGAAAACATAGTTTTCCTCATTTACTTGCTAAGTTCATGCATGGAAGTGCTTGAAACCAATATAAAAGCGAGATGAAATTAGTGAAAAACTTAAGAGATCAAAAATGCCAACTGCAACTTATGCTATGAAACTAAAAGATAATGACCTAATTAGCAGGAAAACCCTCGATTACGTAAAAAGCAAGAATTCTAATTTTTTGGGTTGTATGGGAAGTGTTCCTCAGACCACAATCCCTGAAAGGGAGAAATGAGGTGAAAACCACTTACTGTCAGCCATTTTGGAATATATTCTTATCACTATAATGCTACTATTAGAACTATCCACAAACGGAAGAAAACTAATTAAACCTACCAATACTTGCAAATGAACACGACCAAAATCAGTTTAGCAACTAACTATGAGTATAACCTAAGCATACATATGCAACAAGAGGAACCTTTGCTACTAGGGTTGGGCCCTAACCCAAGAGCTCCAACCCTCTAATTCAGCTCAGTGTTGGATCAAGGGAATGTTTCTCATCTTCATTAAAAAAAATCAGAAATACATAAGAGTGCTTGGTTACAATGCTTCAACTCGAAAAATGCTTAGCTATCTTGAACAAAAAATCTGAATCCTAATGAGGATCTAAGCCTCTTGATTTATACAACTGAATTTACCAACAACTTCCTTAAATTTAGGGAGGCTTGGCTACCAATCTCGAGATCAACTGGTCTTCAACTGTCATTGGCTTGGTTGCCAATGAACCTCATGACTTGGCTGCTTGCAACTCCGAGCTGATGAGATTTGATTAAGGAATATTCGAGTGAGTGAGGAGTTGAGGAGGGATATACGATCTCCTAGAATCCCTCTTTCTTGTCTTCATTTGAGTTCCTGCACTTTAATTAGCCAAAATTTTCTCCAAAACCTGCAATCAATGCACATTAGAACACTTGACATGACATCTCATCTTTACTCTCCTCATTAAGAAAAACATAATTAAAACATGTAAAGGATGATGAGAAAATTTGATTTTAGTAAGCTGGAGGGGCATTAAGGTCCATACAATTTACCCATTGATGAGCCTCATCAAGACACATGGAGTGAAGAAGCATGGCTAGGTTTGTAAATTGAAGGGTTTCATTTTTGGGTGATCTCCATGGTAAGGTGGAACAGACGCATTCAGTAAACCAAGAGGGTTTAAAGAGGAGTGAAACCATTCATAAGGCTGGTATCATCTTCGTCCAAGGACTCGAACACTGAGATCATTGATGCCCATCTCTCACCAAGGAAACACCTATATGGTGCCCACCAGATAATGCAGTTGAGGGGCTATGAACTCGATCTCTTTGATAATGCACCAACCTCCTCTCCATATGAGTTGATCATTGTAGCTCACTGCATGCAGCTGACTGTGCTGGAGATTTGCTGCATCTTCCCACTCTAGCCAATGAGAACTATTTAAGCTCTCGTCGGGGTTGCCAATGCACCTTTCATTTCTACTTGGAGTATGAAGGAGGAAGTTTGATGCCACACAATCACAACCATTACATTCACGCAGACCTTCACACCATTTTTATAGTCTAGGTGTTAACACGATGAATCGAGAATTGGAGAGATGTCTCTCTACCTCTCACGAAAGTTCCCTAGAAAGTTCAAGTTCTTGTGGAAATTCTAGTTCTGTGAATCTGAAAGACCTGCAAATATAAATAAATGCCTCAACAAGGGCCACAACGGCATAAGTGTATTAGATGTGGAGGTTGTAAATCTTGATCCATCATCTTTAAGCCCACTTGATGTGCACAGAGGCAGCAATGGTGAAAACCAGTGCCATGACAACTGGAGGCTTTGGGCATGGTTGATAGAGAAGAGTCCATCGACAAACAAGAATTCAAGGTATGGATCCAAATCATTGGTGTAGTAACCCCATGATTCTCGACATATGGAAATCCTAGTATTTTTCTTCGAAGTCCCAACAATCACATCCTATTAGCTTCTTTAACCATAGAGGTCTCTTAATGTACAACTATGATTTTGCACCAACGAAACTCTAGAAATTAGCTTAGATTCTAGTTTCCATTGAGGATTTTCTTCTATTATTGGTTCATATTCATTGCTTGATCTTTTTGGTAGTGTGATTGATTCGATAAAAAAACAAAGGATGAACCCAATTCTTTAGAACTCAAAGGCAATTGCACAAGAATACTACGTCAGGACTCGTGGGATTCACTACCCTACAACAACATTCAGAATCCATGGCTGAGGCAAAAGAGCATTCGAAGTCGGTATGGTGAGAAGAGTCTTCATCCATCAGAGTGCAGATCAAGATGTTCCTATCATTGTTCTACAACTTCTCACAGAAAACCACAACCTTTTCGTGTGTCGATGCTTTACATGAAATAGTTCTTTCATTTGTTTTATTTGCCAACTATTCCATATTACTAGCTTGAACCACTAGAATGTGGTGAACATGAAAATAAATGCACTAAAAAAAAAGCTTTAAAATTTTGAATGAACACTTTATGAAAAACTGTGGATGTCTATCGAGGATAAGAGAACATAAACACGAAATTTCATGGAGTTAAAAAATAAAAATAAAAAAAAATCATTATGATCATACAAGATTCTCTTCACAAACCTCAACAAGAATATCATCCCCACTAACACAAATAATGCCATCATATTATGATTATTCCATTCTTTTTACTAGATCTTTTGCATGGAGTTGAAAATTAGTTTATGAGGCAAAACACAACATGAAAAACTGAGTATCAATCTTGTTAGCAGAACAACATAATAATAATTTTTTGTTTAAAAAAAAAAACTTAAAAAAAATAATGAATTCGAGACTAAAAATCTAGATGACTCTAGGAATACATAAAAATATGTCGCCTCTGAGTAGGTAAATTTCATTTCGTGCTTGAGATTTTTGCTAATGATTTTCTTTGTTTCATAAAGGGTTGTGTTAACATTAAAAAGAAAAAACAAAACAAAAAAACAAATAAAAAAACAAAAACTAAAATATTTCGCAAATGGACATTTCATAACTCTTGAAAAGATTTTATGCTAACTTGTTTCTAGGAGTCACTTCAAAGGAACTTACATGAAAAGGCAACAGGTAAGAAAGATGCATTTCAATTTATTTGGGTGCTAGCATTTCTGCATTTATGCTTTTCAAAATCTCTCACAATTTTCATGCAGGATTTGTATTGAGCTTTTACAGGTGCGCAGACAATCCAAGTTCATACATATGTGATCTCTAGAAATCACAGTAAAACATGCATCATTAAAGCTTGGAGGAGCTAATTCTTCATTACATTTGTCATGATATGTTTACCCACATTTCACCTTCATAGATCATTAGTCATCCATATTGGAGTCTATTGATTCATTGTCTTACCCATCACAACTGCACACATGGCTACTTTTCTGAGTCGCATACATTTTTGCCTTCTTTTCAGTTCATCTTTTTACCTTATGAGTAAAACCATCTAGCTCTATACATTGCCTTTGTTTCCTTGCCATAAAAACTATTTGACAATGAGATCTTTTATCTATAATCTTAGCAATCATTTTGTACGAACTCGCCTTGACTAATGTGGGATTCCCTAAGGACCACCTTTCAACAAGTCTTGACCCATCGACCTCAGCACCTTATCTAGGATAGATACTAGATTCATTATTAGTACCTTGAGGATTGTATGCCTTAATGACAAGTTCTCTCACCAAAAATCATGGGAATAAATCAATGTCCCTTGATCATTGGATCTTGCAAGTAGCTCAACATCAAATCATTTATTCGCACTTCGCAAGATGTACTTGGGTACCTTGGCACTCATTGATATTAATGGTGAGTTTTCCTCACATTGGTTAATGAAATTCATTAATGGTCAGTAATCCAATGACTTCTCTTCATGCTCGACATCAAAACATTTATTCGCATGACTACAATTGTACCATCGGGTTTTGTAGTAGGAGAAGACTATATACTTTTCATGACTCCATCAACAGTTGCAGTAGTATGTTTCCAACCATATGAGAATACCATAGTTCCACTTTCAGACTTCATCTTTTGATTCATGATCCAGAAGTAGCAACAACCACATTTTCCATGATCTAGTAGCAGAAGCAGCCACATTCCTATTGCATAGTTCATCAACTTTTTGGGTAAGTGGAGGTATTTTATTTTCTAATAATTAATCATATGATTCCTTAATTTCTAGAAATGAATGAATTTGGAAAATTCCCTCACCATTTTCCATTTCCTTTCTTTCATAAATATAACACATCTTCAGTTGGGGGCGGAAATATATTTATTACCATCTCATAATTCCATCTTCTTTACCATTGACCAACATGTCTCTTCCAATTACACTTTGTTGCAAAAACATTGATATATATATTGGCATGATTCACAAATATGAAGAAAAGAGCTTTCTTATGTACATTCATAACTTATCATTTCCAGTGCAAGTATGTTTAAAATATTATTGCAGCAAACAAACTAAACAAAATAAATGTTGTTAACACAAGAACCAACATTTGTCATATTCATGGTTGACACACAAGAACCAACCATAAGAATTATTAGCTACTACTCATGTACTTCACATCATGGAATGATTTATTGTTAAAAATACATGAAAGCCAAAGTTAAGAAGCCAAAATCCTACAAGAAAATTCATGCAATGTTGCATGAGGACATGCAACAAGTTCAGTTGGGGGGAATGTTGAGTCTCCAAATTGTCGTATTTTTCCTCTTTTCCTTCCATTATTCCTCACATTTATCCATATTATATTTCTCCATTCACCATTTATCATACCATTTTCATGTTAAATATGGGTCTCCCTTATTATTTTCCAATTTATTTATTTTCATGCATTTTAAGTGAATTTATGATTAAAAGTTAGAAAAATAACATGTATTTACTTATACCTAAAGGTGTAAGAAGTTTGGTGACACGTGTAGGTAATTTGGAAGCTTCCAAGACACTCTTATGTGACCTCCAAAGTTCAATTTCGAATTCTCTTAAAGATTGGAAGAAGATTTGGGATAGGACTCAAACATATATCATGAGAGAAAAATCATGGATAAAGGGATATGTGTCAAATTGGTTGAGGGAAAAGTGGAGTTGTATTTATGAGTTGCTTATCTCCGTTTCAAAAAAACTCATGTATAAATATGAGTGCTCTCTCTCTCTATTTGAATATGTTATGTTATGGTTGGAGAGGATTGTAAGTCATTGTGATTTAATAGATTGAGATTTCTTTATTGTCAATGCGAGCTCAAATGTGTTTGTTTTTTCTATTTGTTATTTATTTTTTTGTTGCTTTTCAGATGTTGTTTTTCTTTTATGCAATTTCATATTTCTAGATTAATTTAATTTATGCAATTCAATTCCAGTTGCATGCTTCAATTTCAAACATTAGATTAGGTTAATTTGGCTTCAATTCTGCATATATTGTGCATGTACCTCATAAGTCTACGAAATCCTCAGGTTCACAATTAATCATTGGGAAATTATTAAACGACAATATTTTCGCCCAACACTCCCCATGGTTTGTCTCAAATTTCAAGTGGGAGCACTCGTTGTATGCAAAATTTAATTCTTCTTCCTCATCCGAGTACACATGTTGCATACTTTCAATGGACCCTAATACATGAAAAATAATAAATACATGAAAAAAATTATTGCAATCAAATTTTTTCATGTATATCTCATTTTTTGTGTAGCAGGGTCCATCAAACGTATGAAACATGTGTATTCCTTAGATGAGGAATTAAATTCTTCATCCAACAAGATCTCTCTCTCGAAATTTGAGTAAAACTGTAGGGAGATAAGTTGAAAATATGAGTTGAAAAGGTAGCTTTTCTTTTTTCCGTCCAAAATTTGATGATGTAATCTAATATTATTTTATTATTTCCACTATTATTTTATAATATTCTTTAGGAGGCTCATTTTAGACCTCAAAATTTCTCTAATGGAATTTTTATACTCTCGTTAAAGAATTTGAAATATTAGTACCAAATCACCTTAGGTTTCCAATGTTGGACATCACTGTAAAAACCACTCCAGTGTGCAGGTGGGAAATGCATAAAAGGCAAATAGAATATTGGAAGAAATGCACGAACTTATTTCAGTGAAGGTTTTTAGAGCAGTAGCACAGTTTTCATAACAACAACAATTAGGGTTTGATGCAGATGCCTTTTAGAGGGGGAGGGAGCAGGGCTCCCTCCTATCAGAATGTGGTCATGGGCAAAGGGAAGGGGATCAAGATGGGATTCAGGGTGCATGTAGTTGGTATACCAAAGAATGTCCATGGGTCAGTATATTTTGGTGGTAAAGGATAGAAAAAATGAAGACAGAGGTCCAACAGGGAAGCAAACAGACCAACAACAACAACATAAGTCAAAAGGGTCCACAGAGCCATGTAAGAGAAAAACATCGGTGATCCCAGAGACATTGATCATCGAGCTCGAGACCCAAGCCTTTAGGGAATGAATGAGGTCATATGTTATCATATGAAAATTCATGGGTCTCTTGCCCACAAAAGAATATTTGTACAGTTGGATCAAACATCATTGGAAACCAAGGGGAGAAGTAGAACTACACCTAGGGTCAAAAGTCTTCTTCACAGTGGTATTTTCCAATATGGAAAACCGAGATTGATTTTTTTACATTGGTCCTTATTTTTTTCACTTCAAATGGTTTTCACCGAAGGCCATGGACGAATAACTTCACCTCGAAGAAGGAAACCTTTACATGCGTCCTAGTTTGGGTTAGGTTATATTCCCTTCCCCTAGACTATTGGCTTCCTACAACTTTAAATTTTATAAGAGATTCTTTAGGTAAATTCATTAAAATCTCATAAACAACTTTACAAGGTAGATATATAGCATATGAAAAAATCTACGTTGAAATGGATGTCTCAAGGGCCCTACCTAAAGCCATTAAGCTAGAGTTTCATGAAAAAAATTGGTTACAACTAGTGGACTATGAACAAATCCATTTTAAATGTAGAAGGTTCCATGAACATGGCCACCTGATAAGGGAATTCCCCTTAAGAGAATTAGAAGAGAAGAATAAAGAGATAGATTGAAAGGATGTAGAGGGTTTTGTCAGACCCACCCCAACGGGAAGATCTAATAGAATACAACAATAAAGAAATCATCGAAAGAAAGCTTAGAAAAGTAGATTTCAAGTCCTAGCTGAGGAAAACACAGAGGGGAAAGGGGGGGAAGAAGAGGGTAGTGAGGAAAAAGGAGAAGGTAGAGAGGAAGAAATGGGACAACCGAATGGGGACTATGAACAACGAGGAGATATCCCAGATTTATCAAAATATTTTGAGGGAGACATGGAAACGACTCCAGGAGAAGTAGGAATAGAGGATCTGGAATTATAGGAGATAATCGAGCGGGAAAGAATTGACCTCCAGGACATGGTAGAAAAAGAAAGAAACAAGGAATAGAAGCAATCAATGCAGATCAAATGGACAGAATCCAATATCTATACCTGATGAGAGAACAGATGAGATTACGGGGGAAGAAAAGATTGCACCCAGAAAAAGAAGTGGGATCCCCGAAGGGATCTCAGCAAGGAGTGAAAGAAATGTGATCTCATATGGTTCTGGCACCATGACAGAGCCAACAGAAAAGAGGGAGGAAGTGGGAAAATGTAGCCCTCAAGGAGATGGGAGCTATGTTAATAAACTTAGGTAAGATGATAGCTCTAGGCCTGCCCTCCCTAAACCATAGTTAAATCATGAAAGTTTTATCATGGAATATAAGAGGCATTAGTACCCCTAGAAAAAAAGAAAATATTGTTAAATAAAAAGATTCAAATGGAACAACTTGATATATTTTTCCTACAAGAGTCAAAGTGCTAAGTAGAAAAAATAAAGGAGTTAAGTAGGAGACTACGGAGAAGGTATGACACAGTGGAGGTGGAAGCACAAGGCTTGACAAGGCAAATGGACATCTACTAGAACCACCGATACTTTATATTACTAGATTCTGAATCCAATAGATCATACTTATCTGTAGAAATGCAGGTTATAGGAACCCCTAGCACAATGATGTCTACAAATTTCTATGGGCCTCAAAGAATTGAGGAGAAGATCAAGTTTTTGCAAGATCTAAGGAGGATAAAGAACAAGAAAGAGCACCTCCATTGGGTTGTGGGGGGAGAATTCAATATGCTAACTTCTCTATTAGAGAAAAAATATGGTCAAAGAAGAGTAGATAGACATTTTGAAGCATTTAAGGAATTCATTGAGGATACCAACCTCATTGATATGGAAAATGCAAATGGATGTTTCAGCTGGAATAATAAGTAGACAGGGAAACATTAATTGCAGTCCAACCTTGACAGGTTTTTAATATTGAAGTATTTACTTATGAGAGGGGAATATGTGGCAAAAAAAATTCCTTCCCTATAGGGGATCTGACAATTGGCCAATGGTGTTAATGCTACAGTTGGTAGTTACTCCAAAAAATAGGCCCTTTAGATTTGAATCCTTCTGGTTAGAGCACCCTTCCTTCATGGACAATATCAAAGCATGGTTGGTGGAAAGGATCCCAATTAGAGGCTCAAAGATGTACACCCTACAATCTATATTAAAATATATCAAGGTGAAACCAAAGCAGTGGAAAAAGATGGAATTTGGGACCATCTTTCACATGAAAAAAGAATTGGAACAGAAAATGGAAGCATTGCAACAACAATTGATCTCTGAAGATTACTCAGAGGGCAGCAAAGAGGAGGAAATGGAATTACTAATGAAGTGAGAGGAGAGATGAAAGCAAGAGGAAATCGTATGGAGACAGTAATTGCTAGTGATATGGCCTAGGGACAGGGAGAAAAACATAAAATTATTTCACCAGTCAACAATTGAGGAAAGAAACTCCAACAAAATCCTTAGAATAAAGGATGAGAGGGGAACACCTTTTAGGCTCACCAAGGCATTGAGTAGGTCCTAGTCCAACACTTCCAAAATATAGTTGAAGAGCCCTAGGTGGGGAGAGGAGAATATATTCAAATTATTGTGAGGCATATCCCGAAGGTGCTCACTAATGAGCACAACAAAAATCTAAACAAGTCGGTCTCTATGGAGGAAGTGGCTATGGAAGTGAATGAAATGACTAATGGGAAAGCCCCTAGACCAGATGGATTTACCATAGATTTCTTCAAAGCCTACTGGAAAATTTTCAAATATGATATATATGAGGTGATGGTTGACTCCCAAGAATCAACAAAAATTCTCAAAGCTCTGAATTCTACGTTCATAGCCCTTATCCCCAAGGAAGAAATTGCTAGTACCCTTGAAAAATTCAGGCCTGTAGCATTGTGCAAAGTTTTATATAAAATCATATCCAAAGTAGTAGCTAATAGGATGAAAACAATTCTTCCTTATCTTATCTTGGAGGAACAATTGGGTTTTGTGTAGGGGAGACAGATTTTGGACAATGTAATCCCGACGCACGAAGTTTCTCACTCACCAAAGACCCAGAAAAAGGCTAGTATGGTAATATAATTAGATTTATCTAGAACCTATGATAATATCAATTAGGAATACATGGTAGTGGTGTTACAGGCTTTTGGATTTAATGATCACTAGATAAATTGGATCATGACAATGGTCTCATCCCATAGTTATTCAATTCTACTTAATGGAGCCCCATCAAAACCTTTCTTCCTGTCCAAAGGAATTCAAGGGGACCCATTATCTCCCTTCTTGTTTATCTTATTGATGGAAGGTCTTTGGAGGGTGATAGGAGCGGATAATAGAGGAGGGGATATTATAGGACTGAATTTGTATGAGAATGCTTAGTTGATCACTCACCAAAAATTTTGTATGACACCATGCTTCATGGTGTCCCTATGGTAAAGGATGCCCATAATTTCGAAACCATTCTGGATACCTTCATGAAGGCATCAGGTATGGAATTAAACCAGTCAAATTCAATGATTTTATTTTTTAACATTCACATTTCTATCCAAAGAAATCTTTCAACTATCCTAGGGTTCTAAAGGAAATCCATCCCTTTGAGGTATTTAAGAGTGCCTTAATAGAAAAATATTAGAAAAAAATCCAATTGGGAAAGGGTAATATCTAACCAAGAAGATAGGGTCAAAAGATGGACAGTGAAAGCGTTGAATTTTTCGTGGATATTGGTGCTAGTTAAGGCAGTGCTTCAAGAAATCCTAGGATATATGCTATATGTTCTTCCTGCGCCTAAAGGAGTTTTCCAAAAAAAAAAGAAGGTTCAAAGAAACTTCCTATGGTGAGGGGAAGAGGAAAACTAGAAATGGGCACTGGTGGTGTGGAATATGATTTGTAAATCCAAGCATGTAGGTGGCTCTGGGCTGCAAGATCTTGAGATAATTAATAGAGAAAATGGAGCGAAATTGTTGTGGAAATGGTTAATCGGGAGGGGAGACACCATGGGAGAAATTATGGAAAGAAAAATATGCCCCTAATTGTCAACTAAAATACCTAGTAAGGCTCACGGGTTCAATCCAGGGGTCAATTATATAGAATATGACATGGACTAACAGAGAAATTATACAAAAACATAGCTTTTTGGAACTAAGAAATGGAAAGGATGCCCTATTATGGGAGGATGTCTGGAGAGAAAAACAAAAATTAAATAAACTGGAATGGACGTGTCTTCAGGAAACCACAGAGAGATAGGGGTACAGGTAAGTCCACCAATTTTGAGCTCAAGGACTAGCAAACAACAAGTGCAGAGCTTGGAACTTGAACATCCTCCATGAGGAAAATCTGAGAGATTCAAACATTAAAGATATTACAGAGGAACTGAATAAAAGACAAATCCTAGCAAATGAGGAACAGGACCAACTTTGATGGGGGCAACAAGATGGGGGAGACTTCAACCTCAAGGAAGCAAAGGATTAACTTCGAGCTGAACATCTAGGAGTCCATGACCAAGCTTGGAGTAAAATTTGGATGACCTCTCACTGGCCAAAAATTAAAATGTTTTGGTGGTTAATTCTACACAGAAAGGTGCTAAATTGGGAGAATCTGGTTAAGAGAGGGATGATAGATCCATCATGGTGCTATTTGTGTGAGAGGGAAGAAGAAAGCATTAAGCACCTACTGAATACTTGTAGATACACATAATTTCTATGGGAATGGTTGACTATAATCTTCAGAAAAATTGACATAAATAAGGAAAGTATACAAGAAACAACTAAAAAATGGAGGTTACAATACACCAAGCATGAAGTGGTGAACAAGGCCTGGAACTTGATTTCGGGATTTATCTTCTGTTCAATATGGAAGGAACACAACCATCAAATTTTCCATGATAAACATCTCCTTGTTGCAAGCCTGATGGAAGAAATTCACTGTCAGCTTAAGGAAACCATCAATAGAAAAAAATTTCAAACCTTAGAGGAAAAACCATCCCCTCAGGAAGTAAGAACCTTAAAGTTTTTTACCTTGATTACCTAAGGGATAGGATCCTCAGACCCAAATAAATTCATATAAGGATGAGCTCTACATTGTGGAAGGCTCCTTCGGAGGGTTCCAAGAAATTGAATTTCGATAGAGCATCTAAGGGAAATCCAGGCAAGGTTGGAGTTTGAGGAATCATTCAGGACTAGACAGGTAAAATCAAAAGGTTATACTTCATGAATATGGGGCAAGCCAGAAATACTGCATTGGAGTTCCAGGCCCTAGAGGAGGGGTTGGAAGTGTTGTGGTAGGAAAGAAGGGTGAATGTAACAGTGGAGGGAGACTGCACATTAGATATCCAAGTGGAACATAGATTGAAATGTGGCACTAAGATGAATAATGTTATGAAGAATTAGTGTCTCACCTAGATAACCCAAAGGATTAAGGACCATCTAGAGGAGTTGAAAATGGCGGAGTTTGCCTTAGTTTGGCGCTCGACTAATGCGTTAGTGGAAATAGTGGAAAATGAAGGGGTTGAAAGTACTAGGGTGATCACTAAAATGGATTGGGAGGACATGGTGGATAGACAACTAAAGGAATATTGTTGATCAATAGTGAAGCAAGATCAAGCCACGTCAGAGGGGTGAAGTGATAGACACGAGGTGGGTGTTACACATCATTTTTTCACTGTCCCTGTACTCCCCATTCCATGATCCCAGAGGACCTCTACAGTGACCCTCATGTGTTTTCCCATCATGAATAAACTCCCATTATGTCCCTCTTCATGAGCAAAACTTTTGCATCATTTCCCAGGAATCTTCCTTTTACCCTAGTTTACAAGACCAATGCTAATGATCAGTTCATCCCCTGCGACGATCTGTAGAGTTTAACACTGGGACTAGCACCAATCATTGCTACTGAGCCTTGTCTCAATTGTGTCGATCCTATTTTGGCAAGTTTTTTAAATATGGAGTCAAAGCTTCCAGGTCTAGAAGCTTCGTAACGGAAGTCCGGTAAATGGTCGAGCTGGATGGAGTTGAGGAAGTAAGCTTGGGTTCCTTTCCCCTATTAGGATGGATCAAACCCAAGAGATAAGGCCTCTACCATGATAAGAGGAACCATCTCCCCTCCATTAAGGCTATATAAACCCCTCCTTTCCCAAGCAGAACTAGTTTTTTTGGATGTAGTTTCAGTCTTAGTATTTTTGGAGTGAGTTTGATTTATCAGCAAGACATCTATATCTTGTATCTTTCTAGTGTATGTTTGAGGGAGAATAGCATGTTTGGTTTGGTTTGAGACTAAAGGGAAGAGGCCTTAAAACTTCCATTGTTGGGGCCATCCATGAGATGCTAGTAGAAGTGTGGGAACCCAGATACCTTGGAGGAGACCAACAACATCAAGGCATTGGTTGTAATCTCTTTCTAAATTTATATGAATACAACTATTGATTGATTTCCTACATGAATTATTATCTTAAATATTTATGGCTTAATGTTCCTTGACCTGTTAAGTAGGCTGAATACAATATCATATGTTATCACGTTTTTTGTTTGCTTGTTTTAGGTATTCGAAGGAAGGAAACGAAAGATAGCTAGAGTAAGGAAGCAGGATCATCACCAAGAGGAATAGCGTTATAAGAGGTAGGCCCTCCTATTTGATTCTAGCTTAAGGAGATTTTCCATAGATTGTTTGTTTGTGGCTAGACCCGTTCTCTTGGGCTAGATGAATTGTCTTTGTCCACATCGAGAATTTACCTGCACCACAAATTGGCGACCATATTGGGGATCCAATCCTTCTGTTTGATTGATTCTCATTTTATGGTTTTGTGTGAACTTTTATAGTATCATTGTTTCCCTTCAGTGTTCTCTTCTTTACCTGGTTTACTACATTGAGCCTGAAATTTACAGTCGCAAGTCTGGTTTTAGCCTTTCGATTTTTTTCTTTTTCCTTGAATCCTCAATCAGCGCATTTATTTTTCTGACAGTCACACCGATCAATGCCAATTTCTCAAAAATAATCGCGCCAACCCCCTTCTGGTGCTTGTTGTGATTTAGGCAGTCGCACTGATTCCTGTAGGTGAGATCAGGATTTCCCCTAGATCATAACCAATGTGTCTTGCCCTTCTAATTTTTGTCTCTTAGATTGTTTTGATTGCATTCTCCATGGCTGGAAAGCTCTTTTAGCTTGGTGTATATGCTTGTTTGCTTTTCACTTTCTTCACTTGGTTTCTTGAGTTCTTGGATGGTTTGTAACCCTAGGGCATATAGGTCATCATCCATTCACTTGTTTGTGTGCTCAACAATTCAAGTCGATAGTCATGTTTTCTCCTTGCATTTTGTTTGTTAGTCCTTTTGTTGCTTTGATTTCCGTTTAACAAGTTTGAAAAGTTTCGTTTGTTGATTGAGCATCTCTTTTTGGGCATAGATCACATTTCTCATCTTTTTTTTGGTTGAGTCTTTCATCATTAGTTTGAAAGGAATTCTCTTTTCTGATTT
Organism: Pinus tabuliformis; assembly: GCA_031772625.1. NCBI lineage: Eukaryota > Viridiplantae > Streptophyta > Pinopsida > Pinales > Pinaceae > Pinus > Pinus tabuliformis. The sequence goes on along the minus strand of CM062807.1, from coordinate 743,370,756 downwards.
GCATTTGCTTGAGGTTGATGGTATTGGAAATTTTTCATTGAAGTGTTTGTGAAAGATTTGTTTTCTCATTTCATTGAAAAATACATAATTCTAGTTTGCTAAATCAATATGTTACATTAGCTAGCATCATTGAAGACTAGAGTCGCATCATAATTTGTATTCGAAAAGAAATGAATTCTCTTTATTGTGAAAATGACTAGTTGAAGTGCATTCGATAGGAAGATTCAGTGCATTTTGGAGATTTATTAGTGAAATATTTTATTCTTTGATTGTTGCATTGCTTGTGTGTTCTCTATCTCTCAATTAGTGTTAACTTTCATCAAAGAAAAATATTTCCTTTCTCATATAGCTGCATGTAGGAGTTTTTTCAATTGGCAGTAGTAGGGCCTTCTAATTGAAACCTAACTCAAGATTAACCATTAAAATCTATTGAATTAACCTAAGGAAGCATTGAAACATAATGCTTATATTTAGAGGTCTAAGCTAGAGACGCGCTCTGGCGTCTTTAAACCTAGAAGTTGTCATTCACTTCGGCACTAGACAGTGCTAGTATGAACTTGTGCTCCCCGTACCGTTGAGTATAGAAAGGGAGACCCCACTAGGTTTGCAATCCTTTATCTATAGGAAGCTGAGTCTGCTGCCTTATAAATATGATACACCGAACACAGCATTCGGGGAGATTTCCTGCTCGTACTTTTTGGTTCATCGAGAGGTATTCTGCAGTTCACAGTTACTTGGTAATCTCTTTTTCCTAGATTATCCTGAGTAGTTGTTTTGGTCTTTTTGACTCTTTGAATTTAAAACATCATCGACTGCTTGTCCTTTCAAGCTCATTTTAAATATGAAAGCAACTAGAGTCACCTTTTGTCCTTTTCTCGACTCTTAAAATATGAAAAGGCAAATTTTTGTTATAGTGTCTTAAAATTAACTACCCATGAAATATTCCTGGTTAAAGTTATCTTCCTTAGTGATTCTTTAGGGTCGTTTCCAATGGTGACATTTCCAGAGTCTACCAGTCAAGGATTCCCCTCGGATGGGAATCCTTTTCCTTTTCCTTCTTTTGGAAATGTTGGTGCTCCTTATATGGCAACGTTGTCCCTCACTGGGTTAACCATTTGTTTACCTACCTGGTTACTTTCGACCTCAGTGGTCCCGAGTATCCCAACTCTTGTCCAGCCATCTCCTTCATCTGAACCAGATCACGTTGATTCTAAGGTTGACCTCTCACCTTCTTCCCCTGTTTCTTCATCTTCCCCTTCTACTTCGCGCGGTGAAATTTTGAAATATAGTAACCAGGAGGCTAAGAAGAAGGAATCAGATAAATGAGAGGCCAACCGTGTGGATGTTACTCCAAATCCACCTCCTATAGACAAACCTTCCAATCCTCCATGAAAGGTGAGATTCCCTTGCAAGCTGCATAAGGGTGAAAATCTCCTTCGAGACTGTCCTGGCATTCCCAGAGTCTTAGAGGTATGGTCTCAAGACCTAAATCAACCATCCTCATCGACATCTGGAGATCATGTCGATGCTACACCTTCAGCTAATGATGGTAAGAAGAAGGGAAAGATTAGACTCCCTTGTAGGTTATGTGAAGGGAAGCATCTTCTTCACCTTTTTCCTCTTATGGATAAAGCTTCCAAAATTTTGGAAAAACTTATAGCTCCTCAACCCCAACTTCCTGTTGGTTATCAGAGGCTTTCGTCTAACCCTCTCCTAGTTGGTAAAGAGATTGACCTAGATTCATATCTTGCCCATCCTTCTCTTCCTAAGCATGAATCTCTTGTGTCTGTTCCCGATCGACCATTGGCCAAAAAGAGTGTCGACTTGGCTCTGCCTTGAGTCATTCACTCTGTTCCCGAAGAGAGTAGTGATCACACTGATCATGTTCTTCTCATTTCCTCATATTCTCATGAATCAAAGAGTGGCCCTCCCATCCTAGTAGTTTAGGAAAGTCCTTCTCCTATTCCTACAGAGCATGGGGGCAATCATATGATACCCCCACCAAGTATTCTTTCGTTTCTTTTGATTGGAGTCAATTGACTGCTTTCCGCCTTCCATCTTATCTACCTTTCTAGATCACAGTAAAATCCTATAATATGGTAGTACATGTCACTATATTAGATGAAAGTGCATATATTAGCATCATGTCTTCTACTACTTGGCAAGATTTGGGCTCCCCACAGCTTGTGCTTGTCACTCATAATCTGTTGGCTTTCAACAGAGGAACTAGTTAACCCTTGGGGGTCCTTCCAAAGTTCCCTATTACTTTTGGAGGAAAGATTGTCTATATAGACTTGATGGTAGTCCAAGGTCCCTTAGATTTCAATATTCTCTTTGGATGCAACTATGTTTATGTCATGGGAGCTCTTATTTTTTCACTTTTCCGTGTGGTTTGTTTTCCGCACAAAGGGAGAATTGTGACTATTGATCACTATCATTCATTGGTCACCAGGCGCCTCCTTTGCAACCATCATCCCCTATCGACTCTTGTTTACAAGCAGTAACTTCCCCGTAATAGGTCAATTATGTGGCTACCCATTCCATCTCTGCATCTGATGATGTTCACACAGATGGTATTGTACATTATCTATTGGGGGCATTGGAACCTGATCTGTCTTTGGTACCAAATGACATGTATTCCTCCCTGAGCATGGTTCTTCCATCTAGTGAAGACCTCTTGGGAGTCATGTTCTCTAATGGGTCATGAACAAACGTCGTGACAATAGTTCATGGTCATGTGTCAACCTCGTTAAAAAATGAAACAAGGAGTCATGAGGATGGTTCCTTGTCTTGTGACAACCTCATTAAAAAATGAATCAAGGAGTGTGAACATAGTTCCTTGTCTTGTCTCAACCACATTAAAAAATGAAGCACCTCCATTTTCCAAATCGATTCTTTGATTAAGATCCCGTAAAATCCCAGTCGAGTCTTTCCTAGATCTCGAAAGTGAACCTTCACTCCATTCACCTAGTTGAATGAGATGAATCTTGGGGGGCATGTACCTTGAATTGAGTCATTATGTCGGGGCCATGAAAACTTATCTCAAGCATAGTTTTTCGTTTCAAGCTTGTGTAAACATGAAACTAAATCCAAGCAGAGTTCTCCATGGTTCAAGCTTGTGTAAAAATGAACCCATGCCCAATTTACATTTTGTGATTTCCATTTTAATCAGCTAATTTCTGCTAGATGAGCCTTGGTTGTTTTATTCCATCGCCACTATCTCTTTGGCCAATCATATAATTTCACTTGGTTGTTTTTTCCTTCCCTGAGGAACCGCAACAATGAGTGGTTTTATTATCCAGCCTCTTGACCATTACATGTTTTGAGAAGTTCCTCCATTTCCGAAACCAGTTGCTACCCTTTATACCACTCATTCCTCCAGGACGAGTCACCTTTAAGCTCTTTTCTGACTCGTAAAAGATGAAAAGATTGCCGAGTATTTTTTCCCTTTTTTGACTCGTTAAAGAGAATAAAAATGGGGGGTCTACTTTTAGCTCTTTTCTGACTCTTAAAACATGAAAAGATTGTCGAGCTCTTGTCATTTTTGAACTCGTTAAAGGCTGTGAAATGTCATTTACCCAGTATACGTTTACCCCTTTTTCGAGCTGGGATAAACTATTTACGAAAAAGGTACTCCTTGACTGAAATGGTCAAGTAATTCTCTCAAGTATTATTTTCTACCTTTTTAGGCTCGAGAGACACAAATGTACAAAAAGGGACCTATTGGAGTTTTCTTTTCTGTGTCTTTTTCAAACTCCCTAAACATAAAAAAGATGGTGAGTTTCACCTTTGTCGGACTCATTAAAAAATTAAATGACATAGGACTTGTCATTATGACGAGACCGAGCTACTCCTTCCTAGGGCTTGTAAAACTTACTAGGATGGACTTATATTAGAAGCATATGCTATCCCTATCAAGCTTGTGTAAAAATAATTGGGGTACTCACCAGAAATGGTGGGGGAAAATTGGAACTATTTCATCAGTTGTATTCATTTGAGGTAGCCTGTCGCACTTGAACATTGACACTCATCTAATTTTCGTGTCGGGTTTTAGGACATCCTCACTTTGTCACTTGCCTCCCTGGGTTCTGGGTTATCCATTTTAAATCTCTTGTATGATCTCTGCCATGTCACCATGACCTTTGATCCTATGATGTCAAATGCTGCCAAACTCCAAAGTCGTGTCACCCATATGTTCAAGAGAAGTTTTCCTACCTGTACATTGTCTGATCATAATATTGTATTACTCTCATTCATTGTGTTTCCCGTTTCATGATGATGATGAAGGTTTCATTATGACCTTCCTTCGGCGGATCGCTTCCTGTCGACTTCAGCTCATTATCTAGTAAGTTGATCTAGAAACTCCTTTCCAGTACCTTAGAGCTTGCATGCCCTAATGGCAAATTCTTCACACTCTACGACAGGTTCTCATCATTGGCCTTCGATCGAATGATTTCGTGGGTGTCGACTTCAATTCCTTATTCAAACCCCATGAATTGTGTTGCTAGTACCTTTAGATCCATTGTCATTATTGGTGGTTTCTCTCGTGCTTGTTAACGGTTCACATCATTGGCTGGTAATCAAGCGACTTTCTAGCATGTTCGACTTCAGCATGTCTATTCACATGTTAGAATTTGTACTTTGATCGAGACATGTTGGAGTACAACACCCTAGGCTTAGATAAAAAAATTCTAGGTTGCGAGGAGAGCTGAGTCATTCATGACTATATACATGATTCTTTAGACAAATGGTTGTGCCCATGCCGTGGATCTATTTCATATTATCCCTCTAGTTAGATGGTTGCATCCATGCCAAGGATCCATGCTCATGATCTTTTTCTTGATGGATAGCTGCATCTATACCATTGATTCATGTATTGTTATAAGCCTCTCATGTTTATCAGCCATGACTATCAGATTTTAGATATGTACATGTATGCTTTCTTGCAGGTTTTTTGACGACGAACTCTAGTTCCCCGCATCTACTTGTAAAGCATTTCACCCCTCACTCTAATTCAGCCTTCACGCTTTAGGGGTCATCTATTAGACAACATTTTATCACTATCCCTGTACTCCCCATTCCATGATCCCGGAGGAACTTTATAGTGACCCTCATGTGTTTTCCCATCATGAAGAAACTCCCATTATGTCCCTCTTCATGACCAGAACATTTCCCTTTTGCATCATTTCCCAAGAATCTTCCTTTTACCCCAGTTTACAAGACCGACACTAATGACCAGTTCATCCCCTGCACCAATCTGCAGAGTTTAACACTGGGAGTGGCGTCGATCAGTGTTGTTGATCCTTGTCTTAGCCACACCAATCCTCTTTTGGAAAGTTTTTTAAATATGGAATCGAAGCTTCTAGGTCTAGAAGCTTCGTAACGGAAGTCCGGTAAATGGTTGGGCTGGATGGAGCCAAGGAAGTCCGTTTGGATTCCTTTCCCCTAATAGGATGGAACAAACCCAAGAGATAAAGCCTCTCCCCTCCATCAAAGCTATATAAACCCCTACTTTCCCAAGTTGAACTAGTTTTTTTGGATGTAGTTTCAGTCTTAGTAGTCTTTGGAGTGAGTTTGAATGATTAGCAAGACATATATAGCTTGTATATTTCTAGTGTATGTTTGAGGGAGAATAGCGTGTTTGGTTTGGTTTGAGACTAAATGGAAGAGGCCTTAAAACTTCCATTTTTGGGGCCATCCATGAGATGCTAGCAAAAGTGTGGGAACTTGGATATGTTGGAGGAGACCAGCAATGTCAAGGCATTGGTTGTAATCTCTTTCTGAATTTATATGAATACAAATATTAACTGATTTCCTACATGAAGTGTTATCTTACATCTTTATGGATTAATGTTCCTTGACCTGTTAAGTAGACTAAATACAATATTGTATGCTATCACGTTTGTTGTTGTTGTTTGTTTTCTTGTTTCAGGTATTCGAAGGAAGGAAACGAAAGATAGCTAGAGTAAGGAAGCAGGATCATCACAAAGCGGAATAGCATTCTAAGACATAGGCCCTCTTATTTGATTATAGCTTAAGGATATTTTCCATAGATTGTTTTTTTGTGGCTAGACCCGCTCTCTCAGGCTAAAGGAATTGTCTTTGTCTGCATCGAGAATTTACCTGCACCACAGTGGGCCAAGAGGAGGGAAGTAACCCACCTGGTGAATGGAATGTTTAATAATTATCACTATGGGACAAGTAGTGGGTATTAGAGAAAGTCTAGGAGGTACATGTCACCAAGACATGAAGGACATGACAGTAGATGATGGGAAGAAGTGGAACAGAGGTTCGGTTAATCGTTTGCCAGGAGGTTGCATTAATGGGAAAGGATAGTTCATGGAGCAAAGAAGGACAATACACAATGTGGAGCAGTACTATGACTATAATGTGCCTGTACAGACTGTATGCAAAGGAAAATGTGAAGGAATATGGTCCCATCCTTGCACGAATGTACTGTAACCACATTGATAAACATAAGTTGCTAGAAATTGAAAAGGAAGGTGCACAAAGGATAGGGAGGAATACACTGCTCTAAATTTTTCCTTTTATATTCTAAGGAGGGGAGACACAGGGTGTGCATAGTGATAAAGTTGAACATTACAAGAGGGAATAGTAGCGAGAGAAATCCTATTCATCAAAGAATTACAGCCTCCAGAATAGTTATGGCAAGAAATGGAGGTGGCAGGTCGAGGGGGAGGCTGAGATCCAAGGCTCAAATATCCAAGACTGTTAAGAGAAACAAAATGGAGGAAGCAGTGAAGGAGGAAGCACTCAACTATCATGCGATTGTTCTAAAGAGTGGAAAATAAGTCGTTGAAATATGGGAAGCTGAAGTGAGGTGTCTGCAAAGGAACATCCCAGATGAGAAATTCAAAGAAGAGGTGGACTGGATCATAGACACAGGGAAATCTCGAATGAGACAAACAAAATATTAGAGAACTTTAGATATGAGATGGCACATTAAAACTTTTGTGGGAAAGTTGCAGGCAGAAGCAGCGGAAGAGAAAATTCAGCGTTAAATGGAATACCATCTACAACAGAAGGCAATCAAGCAACAAATGCGGGCAGTAGAGGAGACACTCCAAAGGGTGATGAACATAGAATGCATGTAGGATGATCACATTGGAGATATGAACAAAATTCTCTCAATCTACCTAAAATATATCCATAACCTACATATTACATTGGGCAAGGATGGGGAGATCTGGCCAGATTAACGAAATATAGGGTTAGAGAGGTAATTGGAGCCAGCGAAAAGAAACCAGTGACACTAAGAGCAGGGGCAACTGCTTCGGCAACTCCAATGGAGAAGATTACACCTACGTCTGGATCAAGTGTGGTGGAGGATCCATCACTATCCCTAGATAAATGACCATCAATCAATGTCTAATTTTGTTTTATTTTGTCAATTGGATGGTTAGGCCAATTCATAGTAATAGGATAATAGGTGGTTCTGTAGGTGGAAATCAGAAATCTAGATATTCAAACAAATTTCCATTAAGTTGTAAATGGGGAATTAGTAGTAGAAAAGATAATTTTATAGATATGCCTAGGAGATACCATTGACAAAATTTGTTTTTGGCATGTCTAGCTAATTTATGAAACAAGGCTATATTTTATTGCCGCTGGTCTAGTTTCCAGCTTAGCAGACAAACAAACTATGATGTCATTTTCTGTTCTATCATAATATAAGGTTTTTAGTCTGACTTACAAAAAATGCAAGAATTTATTGTTGATCAAGTTTTGATTAGATGCTAGAGGCTACGAAGAAAGATATATCTAGAAGAACTCTTAGATCACTCACCTCAAGAAGTGTATTAGAGGATGGAGAGAGGAGAATATTTCAAAGGTTGATTAGGTGCACCATTTTGTACATACTTTAGGTATTTTGCCTCGAAACAAGTCTATGTAGTTGGATTTGTGACGAGGTATAACAAATTGGAACACAATGACAAAAAAATCCTATTAAATCTTCAGTTTCATTTTGATAATCCATTGATAGACGAGGCATTGTGTAGTATAAAAGATAACATATTTGCATTGGGAACAAGGACTACACAAAACCAGGTACCATTACACACCTTTCACTTGCATTATCAGGCTTCCAAGAAGATGGTAGAGTGTTATGTTGTGAAAGAAGAGGTTGATGATGATGAATATCCTAGAGATAAACTTATTTTGAAGTTTGAAGGAGAACGCGAGGAAATTGGGCCATAGTTGGACTCCAATATGCTATATTTCACAAAGCTAATCAAGATGCACAAAGTAAACATTGCCATAGAGGAATGCCCCAAGTTCACATTAATTAGTGACTATTGGGATGAAGAAACTGTTGGACAAATCTTTGAATTACTCAAAAAATACCAGGATCTATTCCCCAACATATTTTTTTAGATGAAAGGCATAGTGGATGAGCTAGGGAAATGAATATTTCCTTGAAATTGGATGCTAAATGGATATGATAAATATTGTATCGACTAAACCCAACATACAAGAAAAACTTCATAGAAGAGCTTGACAGGATGTTGAAGGCTAGCATAATAGAACCCATTGAGGAGTCTATGGGGGTTAGTATAATGGTAGTGCCACTGAAGAAAATAGGTGAGATCTGGATTTGTGTATATTTTGAGGAAATTAAATGATGCTTATGTTCATGATCATTTCTCCACACTTTTCACATATGAAATTTTGGAAAATTTCAGCAGACATGAGGCTTACTCCTACATAGATGGGTTCTCAAGATATCATCAAATTAAAATCACCAAGGAGGACTATATAAAATGATTTTTTCCATGGAGTGAGATCATTGTAGTATATTATCATGACCTTCAGATTAAAGAATGCACCAACAATATTTTCTCGAGTGGTGGTTGTAGCATTTAATGATTTTATAAAAAAAAATTGGAAATTTATTCAGATGATTGGATCATCTTTACCCTGCTACACAAACAAATCGAATTACTATAACACATGCTAGATAGGTGCAGACAACTCCAAATTTACCTGAATTTAAAGAAATGCATTTTTTGTTCACCCATGGGGATCCTACTAGGACATGTCATGTGCAAACAAGCATTATTGGTGGATCTAGCGAAGATCATCGTGATCATGAATCTTCTAAATCCAACTTCAGTTTGTTAAATCCGCACTACTTTAGGGAATACTGGATACTACAAAAGATTTATGTGTGGCTATGCGCAGATTACTCCACCGCTGCAAATATTATTGAAGAAGGATAGAAGGTTCCAATGGAATGAAGAGTGCCAACAAGCGCCAATTACATTAAAGGAGAAATTGGTATCTCCATTGATCCTAATCTTCCCTAACTGGAGAAAAGAGTTTCATGTCTATGTGGACACATCATCAACTGCATTAGGATTAGTACTAGCTAAACCAAGAGAGGCTAAAATGGACCACCCAATAGCTTTTTCCTATAGTAATTTGTTTTCAGCGGAGTGGAATTACACCACAATAAAGCATGAAGAATTGGTAATGGTGTATGCTTTGCAGAAATTTAGGCACTACCTATTTGGATCACACTTCAAGTTATACACTAACCATTATACATTACACTACCTCATCAACAATTTAGTGTTTTGGGAAAGAATAAGCAAGTGGGTTTTGTTGTTCGAGGAAATTTATGATTTCAAGGTGATAGTGAAGCCTGATAGGCTAAATGTAGGGTCGAACCACTTGTCCAGAATATTTTTCAGTGAAGATGCAACGAATGTGAATGATAGCTCACAATATTCATAGTTATTCAATGTTGATATGATAGATGATCACTTTGAAAATATTATTCACTTTCTCAGCACAGGAACAATGCTAAAGAATCATATAATTACATAAAATAAATAATTGGTAGTTAAGGCCGCAAACTATTAGTGGATTGCAAGTTGTATGTTCAAGTTGGGCATGAATGGGATACTTTGTCATTGCGTATTGGAACATGAAAGGCCCACCATCTTGACAGAGGTTCATGAAGGAGTGGCTAGAGGCCACTATGCAACGAAAGTGTTTATGCATAATATTTTGCATATACTAGGTCTTTGGTAAGCAACAACTGAACGTGATGCAAAGGAGTTATCTCACAATTGTGATGTTTGTAAGAGAGTAGAAAACTCATCGCGTCAGGATGAAATTCCACTCCATACATGTATAACATTATATACATTTGATAAGTGGGAAGTATATTTCATTGGGCCAATTAATTTTCTGGAAAAAAGAAGTGGAGCATGCTATTTTATAACTGCAAAAAGTTATTTGACCCAATGGGCTAAGGTAGCACCCACCAAGGATTGTAGTGTATAGACCGCAACATGGTTTTTATGCAAGAATTTTTTACTGGTTGACCTGCACTCACGGGAGGCCCCCCTGTCGAGCTGTGAGGTTTTTTTTTAGTTTTGTTTTGAATTGCTTACCTTTAGTATACTAGTTTCTTTCAAAAATTGTTTCCATGATAGTTGCATTTGACAATTCTCATTTTGATTGCAAAGTACTCATAAACAAAAAACATGAATATTTCAATTGTTGAATGCATCTTCTTTCCAGCACTTAATCATTTCACAGCTTAAATTGATTTCTTAATTGTTGATGAAACACTCTTTAGAGGATAAATACACACACAAGTAATAATTATCAAGCTGTAAATATTTTCATTTTATTTTCTGCAAGTAGATTCTTTTATGGCAATTTCTCTTTCATGCAATTAATTTAGAATGTTAGATGATCCAAAAATAAAATATTATGATAGGTTATAAAGTTGGAATAAAATAATTATTAATTTAAGATATTAAATTAATAATTATTATTCTATAATGTTTAATTATTTAATGGAGACATTTAGAATTAGTATATTGTTGTAACAAGATATGACTCTCCAAATGTGTCGTATCTTAGGCTCTATTTTAGGAGATTTGTTAGCTAGTTGTTTTGAATAGCATTTATTGTAAATGGACACTTGTTATTTAATAAGTGATCCATAATTAGAGGTAGTTAGGACATTGAGCTTATAAATAGCTCATTGCAAGAGCGTTTGGTTGTTCGGGTGTAAACTCTTGCAAAATCAAATATGTAATTATTTTTTTCTGATTAATAAAATTACATGTTTGAGGACACTTCTGCCATTATTGTGGTATCAAAGCTCCAGTAATGCTGCAGTGGATGTGAAGAGGAGATTCCAGCTCTACAAGTTTTTGGAAAACTCCATTGAATTGATCAACAAATGATTGGTATGAAATTGTTCAGTTATTTTTGTTGTTTAAAAAGAAAAGAAATTTTATTATTGATTTTAGATTTTTAAAATCTGAAAATCATTTTTCATTATGCAAAACTGTGAAGGACTGCGAGTGATTATTATCAGTTTGATTCGATTGTAAAGGGTAGAATTGATTCTGTTAATTCTTTGATGCTGGAACATACGCCCATGCTGGAATTTAATGCAAAGTTGGATGGTATTTCTTTTTTATTGAGTGTAATATTGAAAGTTTGATACGTTAATCCAAGCGTTGAAGAAATGAGGCACTTGTTGGAAGGCATGGCAAAAAACCTCTTGGTCTTCTAAAGAAAGCCACTAGCTCGCAATTTTTTTTAAAGTGGTACCTAAAACCTTTCAATTCACCGAAGCATGTAATTTCATCTCATCGTCCAAAGCGTGCAAGGGGAGGCTTTCTGTGCCCGCATCTCGCCCATTTTCCCTCCACGCGGGAATTGTATTTTACCCTGTTTATTGGCTTATCCGCATATTGCATTTCCTGTAATCTTTGAATCCTATATTTCAAATGAAAAGAGCATTGCTACCAGCATCTAATTCTTCATCCAATAGTGCAAGTGAAAATTTGAGTTATGGCAATCAAAAGGAACGGCTATCAAAGCTTTTGCAGAAACATTTTGGACACAATTGATTTTCTGGATGCAGTTGTTTCGGACGCAGTTGATTTTCTTGCTCACAGCTCCAACGTACAACATCCAAATATTCCATACATTCCTCAATGCAGTCATGAAACAACAATTCTGAAGCAACTAGTAAAATAGCCAAGGCTTCATCCATAGAGGAGAAACGAAATATTTTTCTTGCTTCAGAAGAGTACATGAGCTTAATACAATTAATATACTCGTCCACACTGTGAGAACTTGTTACCTTGATTTCAAGAGCCGGCTTATTATCCTCTACTTCAAGAGATTGTTTATGCGAAGACCAATGTTCAGAAAGTATGGTCTTATAATATTCAGATTTTCTTAGAACTTGAGAATGAAGATAAAGAATATTTTTTTTGTGCTCTGCTCCATCTGAACTGATCAACCGTAATTTTATATCAGCAGTGTTCGGATCTCCAAATAGCTACTGCTGCTCTGCCATTGTCTAGCTTTCAGAAATAACTTCCCTAAGAAAAGACCTTTTTCCTACTTTGGAGTGATGCAAGCTTCCCTTTCTCACATCGCCATTGTTGTTATCGTTAGCCAGCACAGTAGCCAGCCAGCGTTTGACAAGTAAAAGATCAGCGTTTGACAATTTTTATTTTTATTTTTAAAGGTGAATCTGAAAAGTATTTTCTAGAGAGATAAGCAATATTTTTAATTTTGTAAATATTTGGAGTAATAAGGGGATTTTAATTGTATTTTTTTGAAGGGATAAGTGTAACTCAAAGTAATTTTACTTTGAGGGGGGGTAACTTTTTTTTACCAAGTTTTGCAAGAGCATCATTGTAAAAGTCAAATTTTAAAAGTTACCTTGTAATTTTTGAGAAATTGACTAGAGCCAAGTGCAAAGCTCAGTCATTTTTCTCCTGCTTCAACGACTATACGAGGGTCAAGGCCAAGCCTCGATAGATCATGTTTTTGCATGGTGTGTTGCATGTTGTGTTGCCCATCTTGACATTTTTGTTCTGATTCTTGGTGCGAAGCTTCAACACTACAATGTCCAAGTTAATTAATTTGTTCTCTGATTCCGACAAACTTGAAGGTACAAAATCCTATAAAACATGGCACTGCCTCATCAAAAGCACTCTCATTTACAATGAATTATGGCAGGGTATATGTGATGGAGATATTAAGCCAAATAAACCCACATATGCAGCTGCACTAGCAAAATGGGAAGTTAAGAATGTCAAAGCCTTAGCTCTTATTAAATCTTTTGTTAATGATGAAATGTATGTCCATATAGAAAATGCTACAGATGCATGGTCTGCTATGAAAACTTTTAAAGACCTCTTTGATACTCAGCCTGAATCAAAGAAAGTTGATCTACAATTAAAATTATTGCAACAAAAATTGATTGAAGGAGGTGATGTTCTTGAATATATATCAAGACTTAAGAATATTAGGTAGGAAATCATTAATGCTTGTTTTCCAGCAATAGATGATAGCTTTATGGTCACAATTGTAATTGTTGGACTTCCTTCTTCCTACATGCATTTTTTGGAGACTCTACAATTAACTGGGAAATTAGAGAAACAAAAGTTTGATGAGCTCTGTGAAATGTTGACCCCACATGATAAAACCTTTGGGAAGAAGAAGAAAGTTGGTGAAGATGTTTTTTTCACAGAGGCTGGCACTAGTAAATCATTGGCAGATAGTTCTTGAGGCAGAGGCAGAGGTAATTTCAATCAGAATCAAGCAGCACATAATGTACAAAGTCGAGGTAGAAGCAAAAGCAGAGGAAACAACTTTAATAGAGGCAACAGTTCAGGAAAGAGTAATTTTCAAGGAAGAGGAAACAACCAAGGAAGAGGCAATTGTCAAAGACAAGGAAATAATAATCAAGGTCAAAGGAGAGGCAGAGGACAATCTTCAGGAAGAGGAAGAGACTTAAGTCAAATTGTGTGTCGAAGATGTAACAAAGTTGGCCATTATGCTAAAGATTGTCGAACATCTCTTAATAAAATTCCCAAGTTTCAGCAGCACTCAGCACAATTTGCAAATGATCAAGATGATGATAACTTAGAATATGTTTTTACTTCCTCGCCAGCATCACAATTTTCGTCTCATATTAGAAGTGATTATGAAGATACCTGGATCTTGGATTCAGGGGCAACTCAGCACATGACTTATCGATGTGATTTTTTTTGGAATTTTCAAGATTGCCAACTTAATTCCATTTTTCTTGCAGATGATACAAAACATACTCCTTATGGAAAAGGAGTAGTTAAAGTTTTTCTCCCTGGCATTGGAGAAAAAATGATTTCCAATGTATGGTATGTACCAACTTTTAAGAAAAAATTTCTCTCTTTAGTCACGATTCAACAAGCAGGACATCAGGTGATTATGGAAGATGGTTTAATCAAGATCAATTCAGTCAAACAGAGCTTGAAAACTGTCATGGCAGGTTATGAAGATGGAAAACTGTTACGAATGAAAGGGACAGTTACTCCAAGGCATTCTGATTTTGCAGGGGCAGTGACTATAGGTATTTCACCTGTAAGACTATGGCATGTAAGATATGGACATTTAAATTTTGAGAGTCTTTCTCAATTGCAGAAACAAGGGATGGTTAAGGGACTGCCAACTTTCGAAAATGAAAATGCAAAATGTGAAGCTTGCATTTATGGCAAACAAAGTCGAGAAAGTTTTCCAACAAGTTCATGGCATGCAAACAGGCAGGTACAACTAGTTCATAGTGATGTTTGTGGACCACTACAAACTTCCTTTGGTGGTTGAAAATATTTCTTACTATTCATTGATGATTTCAGCAGAATGAATTGGGTTTACTTCTTGAAGAACAAGTCAGAAGCATTCAAAAAGTTTAAAATTTTTCTCCAACTTGTTGAAAATGAAGTCAAAGAAAAGATAGGTACTCTCAGGACAGATAATGGGGGAGAATTCACTTCAAATGAATTCAAAACTTATTACAGTGAAAATGGCATAAGAAGACATCTTACTAATGTTTACACTCCACAGCAAAATGGATTAGTTGAAAGAATGAATCGCACTTGTTAGGAATGGCACGATCCATGTTAACTTTCAAGAGGTTAAGTCCAACATATTGGGCAGAAGCAATACATACAGCTGTCTACTTAAGAAACAGATCTCCAACTGCTTCTTTAGACAGAATCACAACTTATGAAGCTTGTTTTGGTTTCAAACCTTGAGTTAAACATCTTCGAGTTTTTGGATCAGCATGTTATGCCTTAGTTCCAAAAGAAAAACGAACTAAGCTTGACTCAAGAAGTTTGAAATGCACAATGATTGGCTATTCTGATGAGAAAAAAGGGTATCGTATTTTGACCAATGGAAAATTAATTGTGAGCATGGATGTCATTTTTGATGAAACAAAGAGTAAGAGTGCTAAATAAATCTAAAGTCTTCTTCAAAAGTTAGAAACTAAGGGCAGTAAAAGAAAAGGAAGAATGCAAAGTCAACCAACTTCACCAAATTGGTATGAACTTGATTTTCCTTCCTCTGAAGATGAGTCATCCAGTCCATCTACTTCAATAACATCATCTAGTTCTTCTAGTAGTTCATCCGAATCTCCAAGCAGCAGTGGTTCTTATGACAGTGATTCTCTAGACTCTTCACTTGAACGAAGAACATCAGTTTATATTAATCCTCTTTACAATGATGGAGACTTTTCAGAATCACAAACAAGTGAGCACCAACTACCGAAATGGGCAGTTCAACTTTTGAAAGATGTAAAGCCTGATGAGTAGAATAAAATGGGCACCAGAAGGGCACACAAAAGTGAAGGAAATTTTGCCTTGATAGCAAATGATTTTACTGAACCTTCCACATACAAAGAAGCAGTAAAACATAAAGAATGGCAATAGGCTATGGTTGAAGAATATCAAGCAGTAATTGATAACAACACTTGGAAACTTGTTGATTGTCCACAAAATGTTAAACCCATAGGATGCAAATGGGTTTACAAAATTAAGTATAATCAAAAGGGAGAACTTGAAAAGTATAAAGAACAACTTGTCACAAAAGGTTTTTGCGCAGCAAGAAGGCATTGATTATGAGGAAACTTTTTCTCCTATAGCTAAGTGGAACACCATCTGATTAACACTTGCATTGGCCGCTCAGAAAGGATGGAAAGTTCATCAAATGGATGTGAAAAGTGCTTTTCTCAACGGGGATTTACAGGAAGAAGTGTATATGAAACAAGCACCAGGTTTTGAAATTGAAGGACAAGAACGTAAAGTCTGCAAATTGATCAAGGCTTTATATGGATTAAAACAAGCTCCCCGAGCTTGGTATGCAAAGATGGATGAATACCTTAAGAAAGTTGGCCTTCAACAAAGTGAATCTGATGATACTTTGTGTGTGTGACAACAGGGAAAATATCTGGTAATTCTTGTTATGTATGTAGATGATTTGATCATTACTGGCAACCATGATGATCATATTGCACAGGTGAAAAAGGAGTTACATGCAGGTTTTAAGATGACATATTTGGGATTACTTCACTACTATCTTGGAGTTGAAGTCTTCCAACGTCCACATCATATTTTCATTTCTCAGAGTAAGTATGTAGCAGAGGTTCTTCAACGATTTGGCATGCAGGATTGCAAGCCCGTTCTTACCCCCATGGAGCAAAACTTGAAACTTTCAAAATTTGAAGGGGGGGAAAGGTGGACAGTACTACTTACAAACAGTTGATTGGCAGCTTGATTTATTTGACAAATACTCGCCCTGATCTATCTTATGCAGTCAATATTCTTTCATGTTTTATGCAGGAACCACGAGAAAGCCACTAGAATGCAGCCAAAAGAGTTCTTCGATATATCCAAGGAACAAAAGGTTTTGGTCTTCTTTACACAAAGACTAAAAACTTTGTACTTGATCGATATTCCGATGCCAACTTTTCTAGAAGTATTGATGATCGAGCATCAACATCAGGTTATTTAATGAACATGGGGTGAGTAGCAGTATCTTGGAGTTGTAAGAAACAAGATATAGTGGCCACTTCTTCAGCAGAAGCAGAGTACATTTCAGCATGGGAAGCAGCATGTGAAATTGTTTGGTTGCGCAAAATTTTGCAGGACTTGGGCATTTCTCAGGCAGAAGCTACATCATTATTCATTGACAGCCAGTCAGCCATCAAACTAGCCAAGAACCAAGTTTTTCATTCAAAGACAAAGCATGTGGACACCAAGTATCATCATATCAGATCTCTCATTGCCAAAGATGTCCTCAAGCCAGATTATTGTCCTTCCGAAGATCATATCTCTGACATTTTCACAAAACCACTTGGCAGAATAAAATTTACTAAATTCAGGGATGAACTTGGTATCTGTTGTAATGTAACTTTGAATCATAGGGGGAATGTTAGATGATCCAAAAATAAAATATTATGATAGGTTATAAAGTTGGAATAAAATAATTATTAATTTAAGATATTAAATTAAATATTATTATTCTAGAATGTTTAATTATTTAATCGAGACATTTAGAATTAGTATATTGTTGTAACAAGATATGAATCTCCAAATGTGTCGTATCTGAGGCTCTATTTTAGGAGATTTGTTAGCTAGTTGTTTTGAATAGCATTTATTGTAAATGGACACTTTTTATTTAATAAGTGATCCATAATTAGAGGTAGTTAGGACATTAAGCTTATAAATAGCTCATTGCAAGAGTGTTTAGTTGTTCGGGTGTAAAATCTTGTAAAATCAAATATGTAATTATTTTTTTCTAATTAATAAAATTACGTGTCTGAGGACACTTCCGCCATTATAGAATTCCTTTTCTGCAATTTAGCTTAAGAATTTCCTTGTACAAGATAGCGAAGAATGATTTGAATTCTGCACAATAGAGTTAGAATGTTTATTTCTTGAAATTTGGCTTTTAATCATTTTCCTTTCATACAATTAGAGGAAAGTTTTGAATTCTTCAACTTAAGATAGATTTTCAATTTTGGCAAAGAAGTAGTTTTCAATTATGTTAATTAGGATTTAATATAACTTTAGATTGAAAGAACATGTGCGTAATTACTCTCCAATTAGTGTTCATGCTTCGAACTAGTTTCATTTCTAGAATCAATTAGTTCACAAGAACAATCCTACCTTAAATAGTGCACATATATTTCACAAGTACATGAATCATGGTTGAAAATTAATGAAGGAATTTAAGAACAATTAATTTACCAAACATTTTGTCATTGTTGCCGGGGAAGTGTATATAGGATTCCATTCTTGCATATCATTTTTAGTGGTTTTTAATTTAAATAAATTGAAAAATGATAAAAAAACATTTATGCATAGAGAAAGGGATTCTAGGGGTAGATTTATAAGTATAGGTAGAAGTTCAATTCCAACATCACCACTCACTCCACCTAAACCTCATAATGCCACACCATCCAACCATACTCGCATCCCATCATTTGCAGGTAGACATAGGCTTCCTGAGGTACATAGATCTGAAATCCAACCTATATATTCACTAACTTCTTCTACCTAAGTTGTAGTTGAAGAACCTACATCCCCAGCAAAAGGAGTAATCTTCCTCTCTTCAACAAGAGAACAAATTCTAGGGAAAGAATTAGAGTTTCCCAGTGAAGAAGAAGAAAAATAAACTTATTTTAACATACCATTAGTAGAGGAACCATAAGAAGAGATAGATAATCCTATTATAGAACCTTATATTAGCTCCTAAGAATCTACAATGGCAGGGGAAGGAGAAGGAACATTACACAATGTAGATGGTGGTGAACTTAGGATTGGAGGTGGAAGAGGTAGAGGTGGTAGAGGTGGTATGGGAGAACCAAATCCTTAAGGATTTCCCATCTTTGACGAAGACACTACAACCAAAATGAAATACATCTCACCCTCCATTCTCCCTAATTTCCATCATTTAAGACATGAGGACCTCGAAACATTTCTTTTTGAGTTTGAAGCTTTATGTAGAACCTATGACTACTTGATCCTCAAAAGTTGAAATTGTTTCCAGCAACTCTTAAAGATGGAGCACTTAAATGGTTTATGGGATTATGAACACATACAATTAGAACATGGGATGAAATGAAAAATGTGTTCTTAAAAAAATACAAGGATTACTGTGTGCCCCATAACCTTAAGGATGGAGTCTTTAAGATGATGCAAAAAGAGGATGAAAGCCTTGAAGATCTAGTTGAAATATTTTCTTACAACATCAAAAGAGCTAAGATGTATATTTTGGATGATGAAAGACTAAAATATCTTTTGTTCAAATCCATCAAAGATGAATGGATTTATCTTCTTAATTTAATGGGAAAGGGAGATGTTTCACAACTTTCGTTTCGAGAAATATGTGATTTATGTAAACATATCTCAAGGGGTAAGGCTAGAACTAGCAAAAATATGAGGGATCCTTTGATGTCCAGAATTAATAAATCTCCAACTAGAACAGTAAGTAGAGCTGAAATAGGAGTAGTAGATGTAATATTACATAAGAGATAGGATCTCGATCGGAGGCGAGATGGACTCTGCAGTGCAAGGCGGGTTTGGATAGGGTTTCGGTTTCGGATGTATCCCTAGACTGCAGCTCACCGCGCCCGTACCCGGTCACCTCTCCCGGTTCCCGCACCTACGTCCTCGCCGCGGTAAAAAGTCTACCCACTATCTGACGCTCTGCAGTTACCGTCTTCGCATCGACCTGTTTACCCTCCGTTTGTTTGCCCTCCCCGCCGTTACGCCTCGCTATCGTTTCCCGCATCACACCTTGGTTACCTGTGCTCCGAGGTTCTCGCCGTTTCGAGGGCTCCGCTAGCTGGCAATATGGAGGAACTTGAGGCTGTCGACTACACCGAAGATCCCTTGAACGACGTCTCCATCTGGCGTACTCCCTCCTCCAGCTCACAAGGTATGTATCTCCCGGAACCTCCGGTCGATTTCGCTGCTTACTCTGCCGGTGACTCCCCGCAACATCCTCCCGTTATTCTCCCGGATATTCCCCCCACATGGCCTGCATTGTCTACTCCTCCCTTATCGCCGGCCTCCCTAGGGTTTGTCGCTGGGTGCCTAAACCCTAACCCTAGTTCTTCTCATTCTGCAGCGCATCAATGGCCCTTCACTTCCGCTCCGTTATCGACTCCCGCTCCCCCCGTCGCCGGCTCACACTCGGGTTGTTTCACTGATATTCCCCCTCTCTCGGATCCTCTCCCCGTCTCTGGTACCTTACCCCCTCCCCTCGCTCCTATCACAAACCCTTCACACGGCATCGTCTCCTCCCCTGCTCCGTCCCCCCCTCTGCCTCCTCCTCCGAGAACTGGACCGGGTAAAAAGTACCGTTGCTTCAGATCCAGAGAGGAAGACACATTCCTCCGTCTCGAAGAGGACATCCAGTGGGGAGACGTCATGGAATTTGCTGATAGGGTTCTGGTGGGTCGCATCAGAGGACGAAATTACTCGGCTGCACGATTAAAGGCTTGGGCTACAGAAGTTTGGGGGCAACACCTGGTCGACATTCCCTTCGTGCAAACTTTTGTGAGGGGATGGTTTGCATTGCGCTTCGCTCGTGCCGATCACACAAATTGGGTACTTTCCTCTTTCTGGCACTTTGAACATTCTCCGGTACTTCTGAAACGCTGGACTCCCATGTTCGATCCGGCCACGGAACAGATCGGAATCGGCCCTGTTTGGATCAGACTCCCGGGTCTTCCCCTGCAATTTTGGTCCGAAGATATCTTTCGCAGAATTGGCAATGCAATTGGGGTTTACATGGATTATGATAAATCATATCTTCACACTGGCATGATGGCATATGCGCGGCTTCTCATCAATCTGGATACTAGGGGGGGTCTACTAGAATATATCACTATCCAGTGGAGGGACTTCTCCAGGAAACAGATCATAGACTATGAAGGGATCCCTTACAGATGTCGTCGTTGTCACAAGGTTGGTCACCTCTATCGGGACTGCCCACTTCTGAGAAAAGGGCCGACTCCAGCACAGGATGCGACACAGGATCGACCCTCCTCACCTCCTGGTCAGCCCCAGACTGCGGTGCCCGCGGGGACTCCTGTACAAGCTGAAGCTGATCCTCCATTACCGACTGCATCACTGGCGGAAGCTCCCACCCGTGCATCGCCTGCTCCCGTCCCAGATGTCTCTGATCCGGCGGGCGACGATACACCGGGTATGTCAGCTGTCTCCACTTCTAATTTACTCTCTTCTTTGCATGATCTGGCTGCATCTGTCTCTATGCATCGGGCTGTACCCCCTTCTTCCCCCGCATCGGTACCTTCCTTCCCCTCCCCCCGAGTGCCCTTTCCCTCCTCCTCTCTCAATTGTCCCATCCCCTCCCCCTCTCTCTGTGAACCGCCTTGTCCTCCATCTCTCCCCCCGCTGGCGACCGATCAGCTACCAGAGCCCATTTCCCCGGCACCCCCTCGGTACTCTCTCCGCCCCCGGACTAGAGGGATTGGTACTGACGCTATTGGGCTGGTTCTCGACCCTCCGCCTTCTCTCCAGAAGCTCTCGCGAGGACGACCATCCCGTCTTTCAAAAGCCAGACATGCGGCTGATGCCGAAGTCGCACTTGGTCGACAACAGACCATCTTCAGGGCCCTTAGAGCAAAAAGCCCTGCCGCTCATCCGACATGAAGATCATATCCTTCAATTGCAGGGGGTTTGCTAGTACACCCAAAAAACTAGCCCTTCGGAGACTTCTCTCCCTCTCTCTATTGGACATCATCTTTCTGCAAGAAACGCTCTGTAATGCAGACTCCCTTATACCATCCCTCGAGGCCTGGTTACCTAACTGGACCTTCCACGCTATAGATGCTTCAGGGAGATCCGGGGGTCTGGCAATTGGTATCAATAACAGAGCGTTGAGAATAATAAGCACATGGGGTGGCAGAGGATTCATTGGCATCGATGCCTATGTTCAGTCTATGGAAACTGTCCTTAGGCTCATCAATGTATATGGCCCTTGCTCTGACAGAGAGGCCTACTGGCATTCTCTCTTGACCTCTTCTCTCTTTCAACAGGATAACATCATCCTGGGTGGGGATTTGAACTTCACATTGGGCTTCTGCGAATCATGGGGGCATGCTGCCAGGACTGACCCTTTCTCGGATACCATATCCACCCTGCTGGAGGAACACCACTGGATCGACACCCCCATGACTAAACTGCAACACACATGGTCAAACAACAGGAGTGGTGATCAGAGTCTGGCCAGGAGGCTTGATAGATTTCTTATTAAAGAACCCCTTCACAACAGGATTGCTCGTATAAGGCAATGGGTGGGATCTGGGGGCATATCCGACCACAGACCTATTTATCTGGAATTCTCTGATATTCATAATAAAGTAAAGAGCCCCTTCAAATTTAACTCCTCCTGGTTAAAAGACCCATCCTATATTCAGATGGTCACAGAGTACTGGCAGAGCCACCCCATAGAAGAGGAGGAACACTTCACTGAGGGCTTCATCAGGAAATTATCGGAGCTTAAAAGGATCTCTAAGGCCTGGGCACACCAAAAGAGACTCCGTGATGATCAATCTTTGCGGGAGGCTGAGGACTTCATTGCTGCTCATGAAGAGGAGGATGGTGGTATCTTTCCCACACAGGAAAGGAAAGACCTTTACATGTCTCATATTGTAAAGAGATCCCAGATCCTGAAGGACAGGGAGGAAAGCTGGAGACTTCGCAGCCGAGCCATTTGGCTCGCTGAAGGGGATGACAAC
Source organism: Pinus tabuliformis (assembly GCA_031772625.1). Taxonomy (NCBI): domain Eukaryota; kingdom Viridiplantae; phylum Streptophyta; class Pinopsida; order Pinales; family Pinaceae; genus Pinus; species Pinus tabuliformis. The sequence continues at coordinate 743,348,150 of CM062807.1, read as the reverse complement.
ACTCGTTTTTATCATAGATTCGCCAATGGGAGAAAGGCTATCAATACCATATGGGAACTAAAAGACGAACAGGATCATGTGGTCACTACACAGAGGCATCTATCTAAGCTCGCATCAGACCATTTCAGAAGCATCTATAAAGCCCCCCGCGAATCTAACATTCTTGAAATCATGAGAGTGGCTGAGCATTTCCCCAGATTCGTTGATCCAGAGGAACATGATGATCTCACTAAGGAGGTGACTTTGGCAGAGCTGGAAGCAACTATCAAATGGTTCAAAAAGGATAAAAGTCCAGGACCTGATGGCTGGACCATTGAATTCTATATTGCCTTCTTCGACATACTGGCAGATGACCTATTAAAAGTCATTGAACTCTGCAGACAATCGGGCAGGATCTCCATGGCCATCAAATCCACCTTCATCGCCCTTATCCCCAAATCTGATCAGCCTGTATCTTTCAATGACTTCAGGCCCATCTCGCTTTGCAATTGTCTCTACAAGATTATTGCAAAGATTATAGCCAACCGACTGAAGCCTATATTATCCCGCCACATCTCATCTGAACAATTTGCCTTTCTTGACCATCGTCAGATTCATGAAGCCATTGCCACTGCACAGGAACTCCTCCACACCCTCCACATTAACAAGCAAAAAGGCATGATCCTCAAAGTCGACCTCACTAAAGCTTTTGATAGAGTAAACTGGTTATACATCAGACTACTCTTGACTCACCTTGGCTTTCCCTATACTTTCATTAAATGGGTCATGTGTTGCATTTCTGAGGTTGCCTACAGTGTTCTTCTTAATGGGGAGGCCACTCCCTTCTTCACCTCGGAAAGAGGTCTCAGACAGGGCTGCCCCCTCTCTCCTCTTCTATTCCTACTGATCATGGAAGGCCTGAGCAGACTTATCATAACAGCTAAGGACAGACATCAGCTCTCGGGTATTTGCATATCCAATAATTTTCACCTCACGCACTTACTGTTTGTGGATGACATTCTCATATTCCTCAATGGAGGACTGAGTGACACCACAGCTCTTCACAACATATTTCTCCTATTTCAGCTTGCTACTGGGATGATGATAAATGAGGGTAAATCTACTATCACGACTGTTGGCTGCTCTCGCCATGAATCTGCTTATGCAGCCCAGCGGTTCCCCTTTACCTCAACCAGGCTATCTGATGGCATCAAGTACTTGGGGTACAGGCTGAAACCCCTTGGCTACAAAATAGCAGATTGGACTTGGCTCCTTGCCAAGGTGGAGAAAAGACTCCATATCTGGTATCATAGATACCTCTCTAGAGCCGGTCGCCTCACTCTCATTAAAGCTGTCATCGAAGCCACGCCTGTATACTGGATGACACTGGCTTGGATACCCCGAGGAGTCCTAAACAGAATACAGATCATATGCTCCAGATTCTTATGGAAAGGACAACAACCTGGGCGAATCTTCGCCTGGGTAAAATGGGACACCATTGCCAGACCTAAGAGATGGGGTGGCTGGGGTATCAAGCGACTTGATCTGTTTGCTAAGGCCCTAGCTGCCAAACTAGGCTGGCTACTCCTGACTACAGACAGCCTCTGGTCACGAGTGGCACAAGCAAAATATATCAGACCCTCCCATCTCATGGACTGGTTCCGTCGACATCACAACCCAGGTCCCAATATCTCAAATATTTGGAAGGCTGTATTACTCTCCCTCCCGCTTCTCAGGGAGGGCATCACTTGGCGCATAAAGAGTGGACAGGACGTGAGGATTGGCATTGACCCCTGGGTAGGATGCGGCAACCTACACAGGCTCTCGGATGATCTCATCAGACACCTTCATGACAGGGGGATAACTCACATCAATCATATAGGGGACAATGCAAACTCTACATTCCTACAACAGGCCTGGTTCACATCCGCTACCTTGGACATCCCGGTACAGTGGCAGCCTGAATGGAGCGCATTTACTGAGGCCCTCACTCAAGCCAACATCAGACTATCTGAAGGGCCCGACGAACTCATATGGGCCATCGCTAAACATGGACGTTATACTCCAAAGGAGGGATATCTGAAGCTTATGGAACCTTATAAGCCCCCGGACATCAATCCTCAATGGAACAGGATCTGGAAATTGCAGGCCGCACCTCGTTGTCGTTTGCTCATGTGGAATATCATTTTCGACAAGATCCCCACAGGAGTAAACCTCTTGAAGAGATCCTTCCACGGCCCTTTCAGATGTCATCTCTGTTGTTGTGAGGAGGAGAGCACTGATCATCTATTCTTACACTGCTCTGTCATTCGAACATTCTGGCACAGCTTATCTGCTCATATACCTGACCTCAAGGATTGGCACGGATCTAACAGCAAGGATGCTTGGAACAATTGGATTAAAGACCACGCGGACAGACTCATTAACTTACCCCTGCTCGTCTGTTGGGCCATTTGGATTGCCCGTAATCACATCATCTTTAATAACAGGCCCCCTAATTGGCCATCCATCCTGAGTCACACTATTGCTGACTTCAATCTTCTGCCTACGTCTGTGAGGAGCATTCCTACCCGCACTTTCACCCCCCTCACCATTGACAGAACCAAGCCTTGGGCCTTCTTCGACGGCTCTGCCCAGGATACTGGATGTGGCGGGGGTGCTGTCCTTTATTTGAATGAATCCCACTGCTTTAAGATACAGATCAAATACCCAAATGGCACCAATAATTTCTCTGAGCTCAGCACAGCCAAACACATCATATATTTTGCTATACAAAAACAGTGCAGACATCTCCAACTATTTGGCGACTCCCAGATTGTTTGCAATTGGATAAATTCTGCATCACATTGTTATACTTACTCTTTGAGAAATATCCTTGATGAAGCCAAAAGACTGATCACTTCTTTTGAATCTTTTGACTGTCGTCATATCTACAGGGAGCAGAATGAAGAAGCGGACCAACTGTCAAAAGAAGCAGCGCACAGCCATCTAGAACAATGGCTGATACAGGAGAAGATTGATGGAACCTTCCATCAATATTATCACCGGCCCTACATAGATCATAACAGGAATGGGTCACCGACCCATCCATAACTATAGATATGGAAATGGCTATCTCTTTTTGTGATATGGTACCTTTTTGTTACAGTTCATCATGACTATTACAGTACTCCCTGCGTGGAGCCAGACTTTGGTATTTAAAATTTTGTATATATAACACACAGACTCCCTGCGAGGAGATCCAGAACACACAAGTTTTTTTGCTGAACTCAGGTTGGTCAATGGCCACATATGGATATGCAATATGCATCTGCAAAATGTAATTTCTCCCTTATAATAGAAATTACGACTTTTTCCTAATGGGAAAAAAAAAAAGTAGAGCTGAAATAGGAAATTTGGTTGATAATTTCAAAACAGATATCCTAGGGATTCTTAGTGAACAACTAGCTACCCTTAAGATACAAAACAAGCAAAAAGCTGAGAATGTTTCATTATCTATTTTTTGTCCCAAGTGTATGAAGAAACATGCCCTAAGAGAATGTCCCCTTGATAGTATAGAAATTTTTGTCATATGTGCTGAAAATCATAACATTAAGTAATTCCCTTCAATACCTGGTCTTAAAGTTGTTTTTCAACATGAAGTTGGGACAAGCCAAGCTGAATCTCTTTGTTTTATTTCTAAAATACCATGGAAAAATTAATAATCAAATACGACTCAAGGTTTCAATACTCAATCATATGCACAACCACAGAACAATTGGACTGCACCCATGCCATCGCAACCTTGGTCCCCACAATCTCAAAACCCATCATGGGTTCAAGGTTAGCAAAATACTTATGGTAAATATCCTCAATATCCTCAATTCCAACAACCATATCCTTATTTTCCACCACAATATTATCCTCCTCAACCAAATCAACTTTCTTAATTTCAAAATCCAAATCAACAATTTTCATTACCATTTCCTAAAAAACCCAATCAACTACCTGCCCAACCACGTCCAAACCCAAACAATAAAAATCAAAAAAATATATAATGTCGAAGGACAAAATTTTCAAGCTTGTATGATTACCCCATTAGGTCTAAATGATGTTCAACTTAGATCTGGCAAGGTTTTGCCAAAAAAGTCACCAACAACTGTCATCTAAGAATCTAAAGGGGATGAAGTTCATGAGAAAGATGTGAATCTTGATCAAGAAAACATTCCTCTAAAGGAAGATGTTCCTATTCTATCAAATGATGAGAAAATAAATCAAGCTCGAATAGTTCCTCTATTAGAACAACCTTTTGCTTCTTTGTAAGATCCACCTTTTCCTGAAAGGCTCAAAATTGATAAAGGAGTAGAAAGGCAAATTGTTTTACCAGATTATGATATACTAGATGAACTTAACAATATTTGCATTAAAATTCCTTTATTACATGCTATAAAGGAAATACCAATATTTGCAAAAACTATCAAGGAGCTATGCATTAGAAAACCAGGAAGAAAAAGAAAAGATATTAAAAAAACTCAATTGGTAGGAAAAATTGCTGATATCATGATGGGAAAACCTATTTTTTTTAAATATTTAGATCCTAGTAGTCCCATTGTGAAAATTCATATCAATGGTATTGAGATTCCAAACACTTTAATTGATTTAGGAGAAGCCATTAACATCATGAGTAAATAAACAATCATTAGAGGTTAGCCTAAAAGTGCCCCTGAAATTTTCACGAAATTTCCATGTCATAATATGTAAGCCAATCAAAATCCTTTAAATTTAAAAAGAGGCACATGTAAATATTTTGGAGAGAAAAGAAGAAAAACTACTTTTTTTTTAATTGTATTTTTGGCTTATCTCCTTATAGGTTTCCTCAAATTTCAGGTGTAGACACTCGTTGGATGCGGAATTAGATTCTGCATCCAACTAGTACCAATTATGCATAGTTTTGAGAAGACCCACATTGATAAAAAAAAAATGAAGATACATTTTTTTCTATGATTTATATCTATTATTTTATTATTTTAACTATTATTCTATTATTTTTCCTTAAGAGGCCACTTTTATGCTAAAATTTCCTATAATGGGAGAAACTTAAGGTTCCTAATCTTCAATATGCCCCTACATTATTACAATTAGCAGATAGATTTGTTAACAAACCAGATGGAGTATTGGAAGATGTTTCTGTTTCTCTAGATTCTTGGGAATATCCTGTAGATTTCATGATTTTAACCCCCAAGAATAATTTAGGAGGCCATCCATTAATCCTTGGTAGACCTTGGCCAGTTACAGCTGATGCATTCATAAGTTGTAGATCTGGTGATATGTATATCTCTGATGGAAATTACACTAAGAAGTTTACCTTGTATCCTCCTGCAAAAACAATAACTGAAATAGAAAGTGAGATTTGGATAGATGATGATAATGAAGACTTTAATGATTTGTAACCAGTTTATACTTTTTCACAATTAGATGAAGAAGATCAATTGATAAATTTAATGAATAATAATGATTTTTCTTCATACTGTGAGCAAGATCAAAGTTTTTAGGAACAATCCAAAATTGAATATTTATGATCTCATCAAATGGCTATACATTCTATGGAAAAGTTTGGCTATTGTCGAATTTTTTCTAGATAAAACATTGAACATTAACAATAATTTGGAAGAATTTCAAAAGAGAAAATTGATACAGATGCTACAAAAACACTCTTCTGCTTATGCATGGGAGTACACTGACATGAAAGGGATTGATCCTAAAACTTGTATGCATCATATTTATATTCAAGAAAATTCCAAACCAGTTAGACAACCTCAAAGAAGGATGGATCCTAATCTGAGATAAATTGTTAAGGAGGAATTACAAAAATTACTTAATGTGAATTTTATCTATCCAATATTAGATAGTCAATGGGTGTCACCTTTAGTGATTGTTCCTAAGAAAAATGGAAAATGGAGAGTGTGCATTGATTACAGGGAATTAAACAATGCTACTTTAAGAGAACATTTTCCACTACCTTTAATAAATCAAGTATTAGATACCTTGGCAGGAAATAAGTATTTTTCATTTATAGATGATTTTAGTGGATACAATAAAATCCAACTAGCACACGAAGATCAAGTTAAAACTACTTTTACATGTCCATGGGGAACATATGCCTATAGGGTTCTTCCCTTTGGATTATGTAATGCACCTACCACATTTCATAGAGAAATCTTAGGTATTTTTTCTGATCTAATTCATGATTGTGTGGAAGTATACATGGATGATTTTACTATGTATAGTGATAAATTTGAAGAAGCTATGGAAAATTTGGAAAAATTTCTTGTTATATGTAAAGAGGAAAACCTTTCATTAAGCCATGAGAAATGTTTTATGATGTTCAATGAAGGGATTGTTTTAGGGAACCATATTTCTAGTGACAGAATTAAAGTGGATACATCTAAGGCAAAAATAATTTCCAAAATTTCAATTCCTGTTTGTCAAAGAGATGTTAGAAGTTTTCTTGGATTTACTGGATATTATAGGAGATTCTTAGAAAATTTCACAAAATAAGGCTCTCCACTTTTCAAACTCCTTTGAAAAGATTGTGAATTTGTTTGGAATTCTCACTGTGAGAAAGCCTTTAAGACATTGAAACAAAAGATTACTGAAGCACCAATTTTAAGAGGAACTAATTAGGCTCTTCCCTTCCATATTTCTACTGATGCTTTATATACAACTCTAGGAGTTTTCTTGGGACAAAAATATTTAACTCCTTATGCCATCTATCATAAAAGTAAAAATTTGACTCCCACGGAGTGAAATTACAATGTAATAGAAAATAAGTTTTTAGTTGTTGTTCATACCATTAATAAATTTCGTCATTACATTATTGGTTATGAAACTTTCATTCATATAGATCCTTCTACAATTAGATATCTAATGAACAAACCAGACAGTAATGGTATATCTACAAGATGGTTGTTATTACTACAAGAATTCAACATTACCATTCTTGATAAACCAGGAAAAGGAAATACACATTAGGGGAGTTTTGAGGTTGAAAATGGGCCTCATTAGGAAATTATAAAATAATAGTGGAAATAATAAAATAATATTAGATTACATCAACAAATTTTAGAGGGTAAAAAAGAAAAAATATTTTTTCGACTCATATTTTCAACTTGTCTCCCTATGGGTTTACTCAAATTTTGAGTGGAAACACTGGTTGGATGCAAACTTTGATTCCTCATCCAAGGAGTACCCATGTTGCATACTTTCGATCGACCTTTCCACATGAAAAATGAGAAATGCATGAAAAACGTGATTGCAATTACATTTTTCATGTGTTTCTTATTTTTCGTATAGTAGGGTTCATTGATAGTATGGAACATGGGTACTCCTTGGATGAGGAAGTAAATTTTGCATCCAACAAGTACTCCCTCTCCAAATTTGACTAAAACCTTAAGGAGATAAGTTAAAAATACGAGTTGAAAAAGTGGTTTTATTATTTTATTATTTTATTATTTTTTAATATTTTTACTTTTTTACTCCAAAAATGGTGAATCATCCCCCATGGTTGACATCATCATCTTTGATCCTATTGGTTCTTATAAAGTTTATTTTGGTTGTACATTTTCCTTAGGAGGCCCATTTTAGACCTCAAAATTCCCCTAAGGGTTGTTGATCTTCATTCTAGAATGCAAAATAACAATGAGGATGTTCCTGTAAAAGATAACTTTCCTGATGAATATCTTTTTGCAGTATCTACTAAAACACCTTGGTTTGCAGATATTACTAATTATTTGGCTACAAGAAAGTTACCTCCACAACTATCAGTTAGAGAAAAGAAAAAACTAATAAAAACTAGTGCACCTTATTCTTGGATATATGGAGAATTGTACAAAATTGGAACTGATTTGATTATCTGAAGATGTGTTTGAGAGGATGAAGTACCTAAAATCCTAAAATTTTGTCATGATGAGCCATGTGGAGGAAATTTTGTTGGTAAAAGAACTGCTTACAAAATCCTTCTTTTGGGATATTATTGGCCATCCATTTTCAAGGATGCCAAAAAATATGTTAAAAGATGTGATAGTTGTCAAAGAATGGGGAAACCCATTCCATCATATGAGATTCCTCTACAACCACAGGTACTTGTAGAACCCTCTAAAAAATGGGATCTATATTTTGTTGGATCAATAAATCCTCCATCTAAATAGAAAAGGTACATATTTGTTTGCACAGATTATGTTACAAAATGGGTAGAAGCTAAACCTCTTTTATTTGCAACTGAAAATGATGTAGTTACATTTCTTTTTGAGGATATCTTTACTCATTTTGTTGTTTCAAGAGAAATTGTAATAGATCAAGGTACCAAATTCACATCGAAGTTGGTGCAAAAGATCATGGACCAGTACAAAATCAAGCATCGAAAGTCTACTCCACATCATCCACAATTCAATGGAAAAGTGGAATCTACCAACAAATTTTTTGAAGCAAGTCTTACCAAAATTGTGCATTTGCAGAGAAAGGATTGGGCAGAAAAGCTTCCAGAAGCATTATGGGCATACCAAACTACATGGAGGAATACAACTGGACATACTCCTTATGAGCTTGTTTATGGAAAGAAAGTATTGATTATAATTTAATTCCAAGTGGAAATCTTAAGAACAATAGCTAAATTGGGCCTTGAGCTATCAGAAGCTCAGAAATAAATATTGGCACAATTTAATGAGCTAGATGAAGTCCGAAAATATGTTATTCAAATAACCAACATAGTTCAACAATAAAGATCTAAGTGGCATGACAAATTCATCAAAGATAAAAAGTTCAAACAAGGTGATCAAGATCTTCTTTTTTATTCCAAATTCAAAGATTTTCAAGGAAAATTTCAAACCCATTGGCTTGGTCCTTATGATCTTGATGTTATTTTTGGTAATGGAGCATTCAAAATCAAAACTATTGATGATGAACAAATTACTTTCCTTGTTAATCAGAAAGTTTGAGAATAAAAATCAGAAATTGAATTTCTATCATTCTGCAGCTAATCTTCAATTCTACAACCAAATCCAATTTCTACAAAAAAATATCAGGGAACACATGAATAAAGGTATGTAAGAATGTTTAAATTATATTTCATATAAGAGCTTAGGTTTTGATTCATGGATGATTATATTAATAAGTTGAAGACCTTATACATTTTCCATCACATTCATAACCGTTATACCATATCTCCTCATCATTACATCGCTAGTCACATCAAGTCCGATTGGAATTAAAACACGACACCGGTCCTTTGAAATCGGATCTGGGAAATTGTGAAGTACAATATGGAAGAAAAACTACCTCTCCCATCAATGCCTTACTTCACCATCATTTAACCCTATGTCATATCCATTCCGCTCATTCCTAATTCACATTTTGTTCATTTCCTCTTTCAAAACCTGCCATTATCCCAATGGAAAGAAACAGTCAAGGCTGAGAATTGTCCTCACCATGGGAACACTTGTTCGTTTTGAACCAAATGGAGTAAAACTCCAATCATATCCAAGGGTTAAAGACCAATTGCAATAGGTGGGATGGATCCATTCTTTCGAAAAATTCAATGTGGATGAAACAGAAGTTAACAAAGCCTTTTCCCAATCATTTGATGGAGTGGAAGCAGAGATATGAGACATAAAACTCATCCTCACATAATCTATTATGGAAGAAGAAACCAGACTACTAAGGAATGGGGAAGTTGGTTTAAAAATAGAAGAATTAAAGAGAATGATTGGGTCCATTTCCTCAGAGAACCAGGTATGGATTTATCCATTTTCAAAAGGGTATCCTAGTTATGGCATTAAAAGGAAAACGGAGAAATATTTTTCTTGTTATTTAAAAATTTGTAACATGTGAAGGAAGATTTTGGACAATGTTTTTCTACCATGCAGACTTTGGTGCATTTTAGTGATGGAAATGAGATTAATTTGCCTTAATTTTTGCTTCAAAGTTTAAAGAAAAATGCATTTATCATACAAAGAGAATCCAGATCCATTGATAACTCTCTTTACCATCACAAACTCATAAATATTTTTGTAGAAACACCTTTAGAAGCTAAAGGAGATAATTGGCAAGATTTCTTAGTAAGAATCCATTTTGTAGAAGCTCCAGAGGAAGAAACAAATAGTAAGGTTAAAAGAAGCTGAAGAAAGTCAAACCTTTACCCTAGAAAAGAGAAAATTGAAGAAGAAATTCAAGAAAAAAATGTAACTAAAACACAAGGAGATCCATTTGCATATGATACCCCGCAATCCCAATGTCTTGAGAAAATTAAACAAAAAATGATATATGAGACCTTAGCAGAAAGAAAGCTAGCCCAAGTCAAAAATTACCCAGCGAAAAGGAGAAAACAAGGGATAATAAGACAAAAAGCAAGGACTTTAGGAGCTCATAAGTAAAATTAAGGAGAAGAAAAAGGATTTCAAAAATGTCAAATATTAGTCACTAGAGATGATGGATCTTGAGGAAGAAGAGTACAATACACCACCTCACATAGTCAGTCCAACAAGAAAAACTCCAGAAATTGATCCAGTCCATCAAGAAATTTATGACTATGTGGAATATCTAGAGCAAAGAGCACAACAAAAGGCAAAATTTTCTCAGTATGAAATGGTTGAAAATTCAGCAACAAAAGAAAATGCAGAAAAAGAACACATAATTGAAGAAAATCTAAACCAAGACATATATGCACTAGAGGTTCTTAACAAATATTTAATTCAGGAAAAGGAAGCAACAAAATTTCAAAATGAGATACTCAAAACCCAAAATGATAACAGACTTCTACACCTCTATCATTGGTATAAAAAGAACAATAAATTTAAGGTTCAAAACAAGTTTCTCAAGAACAAAATCAGAGGACTACAGAGCATAATTCTGATGAAGAAACCAAGGGCCACTTTCAACATTAAAAAGAAGAAAGCAAGCACTAGTCTAGATGTGCTTTCACATTCTACAAAGATCATTCACTAAAAGCGAAAAGAAAAGACAATTTTTAATTTTTGTTGCATGAGGACATGAAAAACCTTTGGTGTGGGGGAATGTTGAAGTCTGGAATTGTTTCTTTTTTATTATCCTTTTGCCCTCTTATTTCACCTTCTTATCACCACTTTGTAGCAAACTCAACATGTTTAAGGTCAAGGTCAACTCTCAAAAAATTATTCATCATCCATAATTATAATCTTTGCTTATTAATGAATTATAATGAAAATATTCTTACAATCATGGAATTACAAACATTCTACAACTAATATTAGTTTTTGCAGCAATGTTCATTGTTAGAAAAGTCGCAGTACTTCAAATAAGGGATGAAGACTACTTGGAGATGAAAATTTTCTAGCATATGGATAACCACCTATCAACACAACTTGGAAAGCTACGAGGATTGAGAGATCTTGAAGTAAAACTCATAGCCAAACTTTGAAAATGATGTGTAGCGATCAAGCAAAAACAATAGAGGAATAAAAAAGCATCAAGCGAGAGAGATTCAAAACCTGTTCAACAATTATATTTTGGATCAAGATGAATCACATATGACTTTCTCTTTCAGTAGCAAGTCATAAAGAGATTGAATTTTAAATCAAATATATCTCATAGATGTCAAAGAAACACATGTCATGTAGGCATAAATCTCTCAAAATCATTCTATGAAAATTGTATAAACACTGTAAGCCGAGATCTAAGACATAAGATAGGAATATTAAAGTTTATAGTCGTTTTATTGTGAAGACCAATATACTCTGTTCAGTTTAATATAAGCTACTTTTCTTAATGCATGCGTGAAGATTTTGTGATTACTAGTTGACCTACACTCACGAGAGCGACGCCTGTCAAGCTGTTAGGTTTTGTTTTTAGTTTCATTTTGAATTACTAATATTTAGTATTCTAGTTTCTTTCAGAATTTGTTTCCATTATAGTTGCATTTCTGACAATTATCATTTTGATTCCAGAGTACTCATAAATAGAAAAGCATTAAAAATATTTCAATTTTTGAATGCATATTCTTTCCAACACTTAATAATTTCATAGCTTAAATTGATTTCAATATTGTTGATGAAACACTCTTTAGAGGATAAATACGCACACAAGTAATCATTTTCAAGCTGTAAAGATTTTCATTTCGTTTTCTACAAGTAGATTCTTTTATGACAAACTCTCTTTCATCCAATTAATCTAGAATTTCTTCATTGCAATGTAGCATAAGAATTTCCTTCTGCAAGATAGTGAAGAATGCTTTGAATTATTAAAAATAGAGTTAGATTGTTTCTTTCTTGAAATTTTGCTTTTAAGCATTTTCCTTTCATATAATTAGAGGAAAGTTTTGAATTCTGCAACTTAAGATAGATTTTCAAATTTTGCAAAGAAGTAGTTTTCAATTTGGTTAATTAGGATTTAATATAACTTTAGATTGAAAGAACATATGCATAATTACTCTTCAATTTGTGTCCATGCTTAGAACTAATTTCATTTCTAGAATCAATTAGTTAACAATAAGAATCCTAGCATATATAGTGCACATACATTTCACAAGTACCTGAATCCTGGTTGAAATTAATGAAGGAAATTAAGAACAATTAATTTACCAAACAAGAAGCTAAATGGATCACATACTATTGGAAGTGAGAGAAATAGCAGATTACAATAGGAAGTTAGTGACGACAACAAGAACTAAAACAATGTAGAAAAAGACATTGACAAAATCATGTGCTAGCCACATGGATTGGACACCATGGAACTTTATTGAAATAGGCATTAAATTTATTAAAGGAAAAATTTGTTCCATTTTTTATGGCTCTAAAAGAAAGGTTGTTGACATGACTTCCAATGTGGCTAGGTCCACAAAATAGATTTCTCGCCTAGAGATCTATCCCGTGTGAGATCAAAAAAATTACTACGGGATTATGCTAGAATCACAAAAAGTTATTACATGGGAAAGGCACGTAATGCACGTAAGTAGTTATTATTTTATCTAGTTCAACTTTAATTGTGTAGTATTTGGAATTGTAGAGTCAAATTCTGAGTGAAAACTAGAGAGAACAACAAGACCAAATACTAGAGAGTAATAGAAATTACAAAAGGAATTTCAACTATTAGATGCCTAAACCATGGCTCTGTTTTCAGTGCCCAAGAAGGTGAGGAAAAAGGGTGTTGTTTTTGCACCACCTCCATAGCCATTTATGAAACTAAATCTAAGCCAGCTAAAGAGTGAAATACAGGCCAATAACAACACCCATTCCATAGGGAGTTATAAAAGAAGGATATATGTTAGGAATAGTAGATAAATTGAATTACAACAACCATGATGTGAAAGACTTGAACAAGTTACCAGCGTTTTTCGAAGACAACTATGCCAAAAGGATCGAGAAACCAGACCAACTGGTTGTAGTGGATCTCTAGAAGTTGTTCATAAGACTAGACAAGTCCAACATATTGAGTTTGTTGGATATCCTTCATTTTGGTAGGAGTGCAAAGATCAACATCCACTTCAAATTGTTGTTGAGTTATGTGCATGAAAGATTCTTGTGGCTAAATTAACCAACCGATATTGAAAACTGCCTAATTTCTCATATTACAGGTCTCCTCACCAATGGTGAATATCCAGAGCACCTGTTTGATAAGAAAAATTAGAATGCGATAGAAAAGGAAGTTGTAGAGAAATATTCAATTATTTTTAGAGTGACGATCTCCACTACAAATGACGATGGTGTGAGGTTCACCACATAGATTATGTCCTACAACTTATAAAGGCAATGCATGAAGGATTAGTTCCCTGCAGGTGCAATCACGACCACTGCAAAGTGTGTCAAAGGTGTGCAGATGAAGTGAGTGATTTTCCCACTTCACTAGTTCATGCAAGATTGTATTGAAGCCCAAGGTAAGAATAAAAACTTCCACTAATCCTGGCTTCTAATTTTGATAGCACTAAGCCAGAGTTCGTTGTGCCAAGGTTTAGGTCTCTCTAGTATACCACGAACAAGTAGTGACAATAAGACAACAATGTTGTGTTCTACATCTAGAAGGAGGCCATCAATAACGTTATTAAAAAGGTACCTCATATCCTTGTCTATACTATTAAAGAATACAAATAGCTAGCATGGTTTCGTGCCACACCACATTTCATGTACATTTAAGCCCACGCAAACCTAGACAGCAATGGTTGTAGTGTCGATACAAGCTCGATGAGCTAACAATGTCAAAGATTGTAAACAATTAGATAGAAGAATAGCGCACATCATGTAATGAGCAACAATTAGATGCATAAGCCATTGATAGTGGTGAAGAGGAGGAGCACCAAGATGCATAATAGGAAGGACCATCTGCAAAAACACAAGATTCTAAAGAAGAGAATCACATCACACCACAGTGGGACTCTACAAAAGAGGAAGCAACACAAAGAGGTGAAAAGATACCACTAGACGGTCAACGGAAAGGTATAAGAAGGAAAAGGAAGACTACAAATCCAACATGAATATAAATTATTTTGTTGTCAAAGAAAGACTTAGAAAAATTGGTCAATAAAATTGAAGATGTGATGAAACAGGGAACTACCCCTCTCGTCATGGACATTTTAAAATAAACACAAGAAAAAAGGGAATTGTAGGACCTGAATCAGTAGTAGTTAGAGAAACTTTGACTCCTTATTGAGTCATCAATGAAACCCACTCTTGTGCCAAGTGAAACTGGGACAATTGTTGTAACATAGGTAACTAGTGCAACTCCTACACCAACGAGTTGACTAGAGTAGCTGCAGCCATCCTCTACCTCAACGAAATGTCGCACCTTATTTGTTCCCCCAAGTCACAGTGCACTTTGCATACACTAATATTTAACAATGGACTCATGAATTTTCCTAAGTATAATTCGTTTTATCACAATTACCCATGACTGTTTTATATTTATTGTAACATTCTAATGCACATGAAGTCCAATTTAGTGCATAAGAAACCTCAATGAATCTGGTGAAACTCACCAGTGAGAAAGACGATCTGCAAGTGACATACGCCCAACTGGTAGAAGCACAACAACAAGCTAAAGAGAGAGAGGGCACTCTAATACGGGAAGTAGAGGAAGTGTACAGTAAACTATCAGGTGTTCTAATGGAGATTAAAAATCATGCAAAGCAGAAATTGTCAAAAATTGAGGAGGTTGTTCAAGGCCTAAAAGCGTATGAGGAAGAATTGCAACTACAAGTCAAACTAACCACTCCACTAGAAGAGATGGAAAGAAGGGAAAAGGAGATTGAAGCCTCTACATTGTTTGAGATTATCTAATAATTTAATTCAAAATGAAGTCGATTGTGCGAGGAAGCTTAGACATATGGAATAAGCTGCAAGACAATGCAGAATGAAAAGAAATTGCAAATCAAATTCAAACTGTGCACTAGAGGAGAAAATAAATTCATAGCAGTTTGACCACATTTTCATTTACCATTTTCTAATTAGCCATGGAAGAGAGTGCAACTTTGAGGAAATAGATTAATCAATTAAGGAAAGGCTAGCAGGAGCTAGCACAAATATTGGATCAATTGCAGGATGAAGCACTTTAGGTAACTAACAACATTGTTACAACATAGAATACAATAAAGGAGATAATTGAATGGAACCAGATTTTGTTCTTAAGGTCCATGCATATCGAAGTAGCAGAGTAGATCCTTAATCAGGAAGAGGAAGAAAAACAATTGGTGGAAATAAAAAACCAAACTTTTCAACATTTTTTTCAAATACCAAACAAATACTCTCTTCACTCAACATAACAACAAAGTAGAGTATCTTTCATGCAAGCCACAAATAGTGTTGGGCATCTATTGGGACAAGGAGGAAAATGGAGAAACTTTTCAAATTTTTTCTAAGTCTAGAGAAACAACGTGGTAAGGAGGAATTAGGGAATACCGTGTATAACAAAGGTTGGTAGAAACTATGTACATCACAGATATAGATAGGCATACCACACAGATGTATGACAAATCATGTATATGTTTGATGAAATCCATGAAGACAGTGACATAATAGAAATATTCATTAGTCGATAGCACACTCCCCAGCTATGTGAGTTAGTTAGTTGTGGGAGAAAATTAATTACAATTTATCCTGGTAAGATCAAGCAATCAATTGAGGCTTTAAACATATGTGGAAAACTCACCGAGGTGAGATAGCCTAAGATTCCTAGGAGCATGATGCTAAATATGGAAGTTATATAAAGAGTTTTGTCACTGATTATGGACAAATGTGTTCGATGGTTTTTCTGTTGTTGTCATTCTATTCTTAGTATTTTGTTAATATGTTGTTATTTTAATCATGGTTCTTTATATATTGTGTTCATCTGAATGTTCTTTCTATTAATGTTAATTACTCTTTGATACTTTCTTGAGCACTTATTCTACTAAGTGTACTTGGATTAGCTGGTTAATACAACATGGACATTGATGGTCTTAATTATCTCATTCAAGTGTATGATACCTCACCATAATATGTTTTAATTCTATTTTTTGTTAGTATGATGTATCTAGAGGTTTTATGCTAGTTCTTATGATTATATTGTATTTGCATTTTTGTACCAATGACTATATAAATGAAATAATGACGAAGTCCTAGTAAATATTTCTTAGCGAATGTACTATGTCGATATGTTGTAGTTGAAACATAATGTTAATGATAACATATGTGTATGAATGAATTTTTGTTTCCTTGTTTTGTTTCAGAGTTAGTTTTGCACTCATATAATGAATTCTTGTTGAATAGTTACTTTCTTGGTTAGAAAATGCATCTACATTTGACTGATGTATGTTGTAGTTGACGTACAAATTTAATACCCATTGTAAGTGTTTATAAATGTCATTCTTTTCAATTGTATTCATTAGTGATATATGGAAAATATCTTAGTTTAGGGTAGGTTATTTTGAACCAGCATCATATCTATTTCCCCTTTTCCCTTTGCATAACCTTCAAATGTTCTTGCAAACCGATTAACATACCTTGGGTGACAGTTCACCTGCATGTAAGTGTTGAAAATATTGGTGTCTGTGGGGGTTTTTCTACCTCGAATTTGAACCCTGGGTCACCCCTGTGCACTAAAAACCATCATATTTGGCATGCACATCCTTTCTATGGAATTCAACTTCTTCAATTATCTTCGAGATACCTTCTTGAATATTGTCTTATTTCTCCTTTTTAAGTTGTAATGTGACCACATCTATCAAATTTTGATGCCCTTCTTCAATCTAGACTGCATTGACAATTTTACCACATCCATGTCTAAGGCTTCTTCACTCTTCTTGCAAATTTCCTCTTCAAGTATTTTGGTTTTATTTTCATATAGGATGCTTTTTTCTTAACTTTGATAATGTTTTTGTACCGCTTTCAAGATTTTCACATTATCTGCTATTTTTCTATTGTGATTTCGTAATCTATGTATTTATTCATCATTTTTTAATCAATTATTCCCTAAAGTCATCCTTTTTCCAATTCCCCTTAGTACTCCTTCCCTATTTTATTTGCTTAATCTCCCTAATGAGTGCTTCATTAAGATTTTATATCTTACATAGCTCATCACCCTTATTATTTATCTCTTCCTTTGTGATCCATAAACTGCCATAAATATTCCAATGGATAGTTCATCACAATAGATCTTATAAAGAAATTTACTGAACTCTAAAATATATACTCTCAGTGTTAATTTTTCCTTATATTTATAGAATTATTAAGTTAAAGTTTATTGTGTATTCATGAAAACTATATATATGTTGAAAATAGACAACACATAGAAAAATCACCCACAAAACCACTATAACACAAAATATGACCTAGGAGACCCTTTTGGGAGAAAACCCAACTAGAATGTGAGGATGATTTGCACTATCTTTCTCTTAAATGAAATGGATGCAAGTATAAAGGAGTGATATGTTGGAAAATGTGTTGTCATTGATGTCAACCTTGTAGGGGGAGTGTAGTTGGATCAACAAAGTAGCTTGGATCAATCAATGCATAGAGTTATCATTGATGTCACAAGAGAAGAGCAGAGGTGCGTTCTCAAGTAAATCCATATAGTGTGTTTCCATTTATGTCATAAGAGAAAAGAAGAAGCGTGAGGTCGAGTAGTAGAGGAGCAAGGTCACATAGTAGAGAAGCGAAGTCACATAGCAGAGGAGATACTAAGGCATAATTGATGAATATCAACACATCACAAGATTAAACAAGATCAACAAACCTTATTCATTTTTAGGGGTTCTCCACTTGCTTGAATCTAAACTATTATGGGGGTTTGAAATAATTTTAGGCAATAAAACTTCCAAGGGCACATGGAATTTGATGAATGGATTCGAGGTCCCCCACCTCATCTTGACAAAACCACCATCACTCTCCTTTGAAACCACTTAACGCGATACACAAATAGACAATGGTGGTGTGGCACTGGTGGGGCCAATTTATGTTTAGGTCAAATGTTGGCTTGTCTGTTGGCCCAAGCCATCGAGTGGATTTCAATTCAATGTGAAAATGTTAACAATTTTACTAATATATGATATGGTTAAGCCAAATTTCAAGCTCCCAGTCATGAGGTGATTGAGGATTGGTTCCCAAGAGCTAAGCACCCCCGAAAAAAAGTGTACCAAATGTTTTATCAAATCAAAGGTTCACCAAATTTATTCGATAGTTGATATGATTGGATCCTTTTCAAGCCCTTGGTCACAAAGGGTTAAGGAATTAACATCTATGGGATAAGAGCCCTTAGGTCCCTATAATGATGGATGTGTAAATGTCAATAGTTTTGTTCAACACCTAATAAAATTATCTCCTCATCAAGCTCCTTATTGTTGAGCACTAAGGCTTTAACACCTAAGGGATAAAATCCTTTGGGCCTTCAGAATGTTAGATGCATAATGTCAAGAAATTTCTATGGTACATGATAAGATTAGCTCCTGATCAAGATGTTTGTCATAAAATGTTGAGATATAACACTTAAGGGCTAAAATACTCTAGAGCGTTACACATGTAAAAGTTTAGAAATTTTCCCGATATCATAACACTCAAGATATGCTAGTTGGATAGAGTAGTGACATGGCAGAGAGTAGTGATGTGGCATGCCAAGTGGAGAAAGTGGCATGGAAGTGGACACATGTCACATGAATTGAGTGTTTTTGGATGGCCAACAATGCAAAGGTGAGTGACATCTGGTAGGTGTCACCAGATTCACATGGCAAATGACATGTTAGCATTAGCCACATGTCATAATGTGATTTGGAAATAAGAGAATGAGGTGGTAGGATAAGTGGAACATGGATCCCTAGAGTCCTAGAGTGATATTTTGCTAGCATATCCCTGATATACTAGGATTTTTCATTTGAAAATGCCATCTGGGAAAATTTGTGGAGCTAAATATCGCAAATGGGCTAATTTTCCATTATTTTTTCTTAAAAAGGACTTGCCAATTTCCATTTTTTGTAAAAATGATTTGCCCAAATTTTATAAGATAACAATATTTTACCTTAAAAATCGCCAAAATTTATAGATACTATATAAAATCAATAGGCATTTGAATATTTTTGCAAGAATATCGGCAAACATTTTAAAGTATACATATTAGGGACTAGTAAGATTTGCCAATTTTTCTACACTTTAAGAAAAAATTTTGTTCTTAAATTTTCCCTAAATCCCATGAGATGGAATAATTTGCCAACATTTGACAAGAAGTTTGGCATCATTGAGCCCCCAGAGCCTCAAAATATTGGGATGGAGTTGTGCAAAATACATCTCACTAGTGTGATTTCACAATAAGGTTTGGCTCGTAGTAACAAGGCTTGATCACAAGAGGCTAGCATATAGAATGAGAGATATTAGCACCCTTGGGCCCTTGGAATCCTGAAGTGATGTTTAGGAAGAATTTTTTGAGTGGTCCTGAAAACCTAGGAACCCGATATGGATATGGACCTTGGTCATAATGCACAGTTCTAGGTGCTCATTGACATTAGCACCTAGTTCCTAAACAATATATTTGCGAGTGTTTCTCCCAAAGTTCGATAACCCAATATCCATTGATTGAAAATCCTAGGGATTAGAAAAATGATGATCTCTTAGATAAAGGTTCTTGTCAAAGGTCCAAAAGAAACTTTTTTTAGAGAGAGATTCCTATGTTAAAAGTTTTCGGAGGTAGTTCCGGAATTCCTAGTAGAATTTAAAATTTTGTCTTTGCATGTTATTTAACAATAGGGCTTCAAGAGTGATTTAAGGAAGCATAAGGAAGAAAAAAAACTAATTTCATAAGCACAGATCCAAGATTCATTGGTTAAAGGTCCCAAGCCTTGAATGAGGAAGCATCTATAAATTGAAGAGTTGAGAGAGGTAAGTGAAGTAGAAAAATAATAAATGTAAGCATGGATGTGTATGAGATAGAAGACGTGCACTACAACGAGTACCCGCATAGGAGGAATTAGTGGTACTCGATGTTGTGAAAGAGTGATGTGTAGTGGGAGAGAAGTTCATATAATAAAGTGTGAACATAGTTAAGTAGATCGATTCAGGTCTGAAGAGAAGTTATATAGTGTAGATAAAGAGTAGTTTGTGTGAAGTGTGAGAGAGTAGTGTTGGAAAATAGAGAAATTTGTTGATACACTAACTATAATAGAATGAAGCAAATTGCTGAGATGCAATGAGGAGAAGAGTAAGTCAGAAAATAATAGTCAGAAGAGGGTATTGGTGGCTTTGTAGGTTGGTGCCTATAAATTAGCACAAGCGATTGGTTTCTCTTGTAGGTTGGTGCCTACAAATTAGTAGAGGGGATTGGTGCATCCTGTAGGTTGGTGCCTACAAAGTAGCAGGTGGGTTGGTTCCTCATGTAATTTGGTGCCTACAAAGCAACAGAGGGGGTTGGTGCCTCCAAATCAATATAGGGGATTGGTGTCTCATGTAGGTTGTTGCCTATAAAGTGTGGATGTGTTCAAAATGATGAATTGTTTAGGCTACTCTTAATGGGAGAAGAGCCACATGGAAAATCGAGTGTAAATGGTAGAGTGTTTCCATATAGGTAAAAACGATATCCCCTGCAGTCACTTTGAATAAATATCAGTTATATAGAATGATATGGATCTCCTATAGATACAACATGAAAATGGTCCACCACCATATACATTCTTATCAAATAATGGAAGCTGACATTAGTGTGCTCAGGATCCAAATTGAAAATCATGCCAACATGGTCTCTAATCTTCCTTCTCCTTATCAAAATCTCTTAGTTCTCCTCCACCTATCTTCCTTATTTAAATATAGAACCTCAGTTTGTCTCTCCTTTGAGTTGAGTCAGTGATCCTCCTTACTAGTAGTCTTATGCATTTTGTAAATATTATTTACAACTAGGAAAACAACTTATGAAGTAATTTTATCGATGTATTGTATAAAAATCAGGCTAACGGCCGTGTTAGAAGAACTTTTCCAAAAGGAAAATTTTGATGTAAATTTGGTCCTCTTTGTTTCCTAGATGAATATTCCTATTAATAGGAAATTCTCGATTATGGTTAAAAAAAACACAAAAACAAAAGAACAAAAACTATACTAAATTATATGTTTCATCATTGTAAATTATATTTTTGTTTCATATAATGTGGACAAGATGACTTTTAAATGCTTTTGTTTTTTTCTATATCTAGGTCCTACTTAATTTCCTACGCATAAGAGTGTATTTAATTTTCAACAATAACATCCATTGAAACAAGAAGAAGATGATAGTGTTAGAATTTTGGTTGTTAAAAAAGAAAAGAAAATAAAAATGTAGGGGAAAATCATTTAGTAGAGATTAGTTACATGATTGAAATACAATAAAACATAATTTACATTTGATTATCTTTACATTACTTGTGATAGGCATATATGATGTTCTCATCAATAGTTTCTCTTCTTTACCGCTATGATGTGTATGTACATATTTTTATAATTATATTGGGTTTGGGGTCATGAGAGTGATGTGAGTGGGGTTGAGTGGGGTGAAGATGGGGTTGGGAGACATATGAGCTTCTATGTTCACATGGCTAGCCTTGTCAATAGAGAATACAACATTTTCAAATCTAAGATAAGCTTAAGAGTGTAATGAAAGTGACAAATCATGAGCCAATTATTGGACTTGACCCTTAAATAGTTTCTAATTAGGTTTTCATTGAGTTCTTCTATTTTCTAATTTTATGTCATATGCATATTAATTCATATGGTAATAAATATTTATGGCTTCCATGATAGGTGAATTTTGACATGATGATGGATTATGAGATGAGACAAAACTAATAAAAAGTGGTGTTGTGTGATGTTCATCATGAATATTAAATTTACATTAGTTTTCAACTTTGAAACAAATAACCAATGTTAGTACCATTGTCTCATATAAAGTCTTTTTAATCCATTATGAATTTTTTTCAGGTTTCTCTAACTTTCTTTGCCTTTATTTATTTTTTGTTCCTCTTGCATTTTGTAGCTCACAGTTGTCTTAAAATTGACTTTCTTATGGGTTTCGTAGTTATCTTGGAACCATATATTCTTCTAAGTTGTTTTTGTTACAAATAGGCTTGTTTACTATGTAGCAAATTAAGCAGGAAAGAGGTGTGTATTTCATGTCACATTCATCAATGCCTTGAGGAGAGATAGTTATTATTGGTCCATATGTAAGTTTGGCCTATTGTAATTTACGATCCCTATGCTTCTTGTTATACCTTATAAGGTACCATTTTTTAAAGCTAGGGGTAATTCCCTCTTTTGGAGAAAGAAAATAAATTTGGTTTATGGAATGTATTGATGTTATTTTCATTTTGTCCTCCTTGAGGTCAATAAACTATTGTGTGCTATATGTATGTAGGTAAGTGATAACTCGATTGAATCAACCTTTTCTACAAAAAATAATAATGTCCAAGGAAGTCATAAGATCTATTTCCATTAAATCTCATAGAGTTACCAACTAGTATTTTGATTGATAGAACATATTTCTCCATCCAAATAATTTAGGTACAAGAGAAAAATTTATCGAGTGCTAACAAAATATTGATTTCCTCACTTGAAGCTCTTAATACATAAAAGAGTAAAAATTGTATATATATATATATATATTAAAACTACCCTATCCCTAAAAAAAATACATGGGGTGATGGAAGCACCCTAACTCCAAATGAAAATTATGCAACTCCCATTACTCATAGAGTGAAACTAACCACATAAATTTTTATTAAAAAAAATAAAATAAATATACAAAAAGTTATTTTATGAGATTTCCTCAAACATCCATTTTTAACTAATTCAATATTAAAATATCCATATGAAATGTCTAAAGGGGTAAAAAGTGACAAATTAGCTATTCCTAAAAGAATGAATTAAGAACATCTGATATTAATTCTACTGGTCTTCCAATCATTTAATAACTTTTTTTTAACATAATGCTTAATAATTCATTTACTAAGGCTGAATTCCCTTTAATTATAATTAATTATCTTTTTGAGTAAGTGTATCAAAGGAGCAGAAACACAAAATAAAAGCGAGTCATTTTCTCAAGATGGGACAACACAAGCATGATAAGAAGCGAATAGGGAAAATGTCTTTATAGTAAAATGATTTGTTCATATTAAAACACACGACAATTTTTATTGGAAGTTAATGTTCTAGTTAATATTTTTATTGGAAGTTAATATTTAGTTTCTAGAACTGCAATTATTAATTTATGTTGTTCAAGGAAAACGGTTAATTGTGCATATGTGATATAAGTGTTAAAAGTAATTATAAATACAAATAGTGGTTTTATTTTTCCAGTGGTGTTATTTTTCCACTGAGGAGAAAGTAAAAGTAATGTTATTTTTTTTAACATATTTTCAATGGAGTTGGTTTTAGTGTGATTTTTTGGATTTTTTGGTGTCGAATCTAGCGGAAACATTTGAGGTGAAATCTTGATTTGTGTTATTTAAGCTGGTTTTTCACTGTATATATGGATTCAACACCCTGAAAATCCCCTAGGGCACTTCGATTCTGCAGGATTACCCATCAAGCTTGTGTTTTCAATAAATTCCTACTTGATTTTAGAGAAATTAGACCAGAAAAAACCCACTGGAAAAGCTTTCAAAAAGTCGCACTAAAGACAACTTCATTTTCAATATTTTATAATTCAAAATGTTTATGAGAATTTTGGGAGAAATTCAAAATATTTTTAAAGAGGGAAGCAAAGACATAAAAGTTATGTGAATAGGAAAAGGTAATTTAAAATATTTTTAAATGGTAATTTAGTTAAGATAAATTTGAATTAAAAAAATGTTAAAAATATACTAAATTTATTAAAAATTAGATTTGGAGGAGAATTTTATGAATAAACATGTGGTGCTATCATGGGCTCTTCCCTTTCTTATATAGTAGTGAATTTTTTTATGGAGGACTTTGGCTTTGAATCTAAGTCTATGGCCTCTGCTCAATTCAAACTAAAGCTTTAGAAGAGATTCGTAGATGATACCAACGTTATCTGGCCCCATGGCCGAGAAAAGTTGGATCTATTTTTCCAACATCTTAACAATCAGTCTAACTCCATAAATTTTGCTATGGAGGGTGAAGTCGATGGCAACTTTCCTTTCCTAGATGTTCTTATTTCAAATAAGGATGATGGTTCTTTCTCACACAAGGTATTTTGGAAGAAAAGTCATATTGAGCAGTGTCTTCATGTTAGGTCTCATCATTTCCTTGCTCAAAAGTTAGGTGTTCTCAACACCTTAGGCACTCGTGCACTGAGGATTTATGATGAGAACCACCTCGATGATCAAAAGACTCATCTCCTTATTGTTTTCAATTACAATGGATATAGTAGGCCCTAAGGTCTTAAAGCCTTCCTTAAAGATAGCAATGGTCCTATAATTAAAAAAGACCCCAATGATCGAATTTCAAGGGTTCATCTTTCTTTTATCCAAGATACCATAGACAAGATTTGTAAGATCCTGAATAAGCAGAATGTTCCCTCAACCTTTAAGCCCCTAAACACCATTCGAAACTCCTTAAGATCTGTAAAAGTACCGATTGACCCGAAGAATATGAAAAGTGTTTACGCAATCCCATGTTCTTTTGGGAACCCCTACATTGGTGAAACATGCGCTCAATTAATCAAAGAATTCAAGAGCACACAATTGACATCAAACATGGGAGAACTCGCTCCTCAGCTTTGGAAGAACATGTGGAAAAGACGAAACATCACATCTACATTGAAGAAGATAGGGTGATTGCTAAGATTGATCATTTTCATGACCGGAAGTTTAAGGAGGCCATGGAAATTGAAAGGAGGCCATAGAAATTGAAAGGAGGCCAAGCAATCTACATATAGACGATGGATGGAAAATTAGTAGTTGTTGGGTCCATGCCATTTCCTCTTGATATTGATATATATATATATATATATATATATATATATATATAATATATAATATATATATATAACTATTTTATTTCCTTTTTATCTTTTTATATTTTTGAGTTTTGAATTTTCTTTTATCCTTTTTTAGTTGTCGTTTGGTTATTTATAGTATTTCCCTCTCTTAACTTCTTATTCTTGTGACCTCCTTTATGTTTATATGTTTTATTGTTTGACCTTTTCTTTTTCTTTTTTGCTTTCTATTCGAACTTTTTCCCTTTCTTTTATCCTTAGTATATTTACTTTTATTATTCCTTCAACTTTATATTTATTTTCTTTTTAGTAAAAAAAAAACTAAACTAACTATTTTATTTCCTTTTTATCTTTTTATATTTTTGAGTTTTGAATTTTCTTTTATCTTTTTTTAGTTGTCTTTTGGTTATTTATAGTATTTCCATCTCTTAACTTCTTATTCTTGTGACCTCCTTTATGTTTATATGTTTTATTGTTTGACATTTTTTTTTTTTTTTGCTTTCTATTCGAACTTTTTCCCTTTCTTTTATCCTTAGTATATTTACTTTTATTATTCCTTTAGCTTTATATTTATTTTCTTTTTAGTAAAAAAAAAACTAAATAAAATATTTAGTAAAAACTAAATATTTATTCATTTGTTTAATGAAAACTACATGAAATATTTATTTATGTATTTCAAGTCTTAATATTTAAGTATATATTTATTTAGTCAAATTATCCCAAACTCAATTATCTTCTTTTCAAAATTAAATATTTACCTATTTATTGAGCCTTAGTTTGTATAATTTTCACCTCAATGTATTATATATGACCAAAATATTAATTTATTTAATTTGGATTTTTTTTATGGAATTATAATTTAATAAAAAATTTCAATTGATAAGGAGATTCTAATAGTTTTTCAGGGGGAAGTGCATCCCCGCTGAAGAAGCAACATTTTTACACATATTCGCCGAAGCGAGCAGATACAACACATATCGCCGAAGCGAGCAGATATACGGGCTGCAGAGCAGCGTTACATACAGCATGAGTCGAACCCGGGTGGGGAGGCTATGAACGGCCGTCCCTAACCACTCGGGACAACGACCACGCTACTTTCATTATATGAAAATATTTTTATTAATAAATAATAATTTCTAATAAAAATTAATTGTTAGATTTTAACGCTAAAAAATTATCGCCTTTATTTAATCCGATGCTATGATTTGATTCTCCATCTTGTCTTAATAATCTAAATGGTTCTAAACACGTCGACAAATAAAAATTGATATGATTTTTTCCAAAAAAAAAATTTACAAACAAAATTAAAAAATTTTATATATATATATAATAATTATTATTATTATTAATTTAATAATACATTTTCAAAGTTTATTCTTTAATCTATATTTAAGGATTGTTTTTATTCACATTTAAAAAATGGTGTTTGGTGTTATTATCGGTACATTTTTCTTTTACGAGTTTAAATTACAACTTTTAAGCCATATTTACTAGTAAAACCATTAAAATGAAGTCGTGAATAAAGTAATAGTCTTACTGATAGCGACTTTTTTTCGGAACTAAAATTATAATTGGTTTGGAATCATGGACATAACGATGAAGACCATTGCAATTAAAATCTTAAAATCAACTTTAAATTAAAAAAAGCTGAGTAATATTTTTTTTTTACACCATTTTGAAATAAGAGGCTTTAGTAATAAGATTATTTTTATAGGTTTAAAATTGTAATATTTTTAAAATTATAATTTAAAAAATATTAAAGAACAATACACATGACATTTAGGAGTTATTTCCAATAATTTAGCAAAGAAATATGCTCTTCTCTAGGGAGTTATCTTAATTAGTACATTTCATCTAAGGTGTCTCTTTGTTATATGGGAGTCATTTATTATTCTAAGACACATGTAATTTAGAGTAAAGGTCATAGATTTGATATTAGAAGCCATTCTTATCAGAATTAGAACTTTGGCTAAAAAAATGAACTTCAAAATCAAATGGTTCTACACGCCATGGCATAGCAAATTATTGGTTGACTCCCAAGCTAATTTGGAGCCCCAATTAGGGAAAAAATGATTGCTTTTAATTAATGAGTAACTTGTCCATCAACCAATTCTGAGAGACCCAATCCTTTTATATTTGATAAATCTCTATATATAAATGAATATTTTGGGTATTTTTAAAATTGTAAATCATGAATAACAAGTTATTGCAACTTTCTAAAATTACAACAATTATCTACTTATGTAATCAATATATATACATTTGTCATAATTTCTTATATAAATAAACTCACAATTTATTTGATAAAAATACAAGTCTTAAAAAATAATTTTATTACAAACATACACTCTCTAATCAACCTTACTTTACCCTCCCCTCTTTTTCAAAATGTTATTATCTATATATATATATATATATATATATATATATATATACCTTAGTCTCGGAGTATCCACAGTAGAAACCATATTTGTCAACATTTCAAATCCCAACATGGATCCATCATCAGGACCAATCTTGTGGCAAAAGTTACATTGATGAAACAGGTCGTTCTTTACAGAAAAGACCGAAAGAACATGGAGCTGATATTAAGAATGGAAGATCTCGTACCCTTGCGGAGCATTCCTCAAAAACAAAACATCAAGTTTGTTTGGAAAGCGCCTCAATTATGACAAGGGAAGAGTAATATCAAAGAAGGAAGATTAGAGAGGCTCTTGAGATTATAAAACATCCACAAAATCTCAATATGGACAATGGTATTGAGATCAGTAGAAGTTGGCTTCCCTTAATTAGAGGTTAGAACCACCAAAAAATCCCAGGTAATTAAGTAGTTATTTTAACAAATCTAGATTTTTGATGGTGCTGAAGCTATTTCTACCATCAAAAACACGATTCAAACATTGCTTCTACAAGATTTTTCAATATTTTTTTGCCCGGATTCCAGCCACTTTTGGCCGTCCGGGCAATTCCTCCACCTCGTTAGATGACTCCCAATCAAAATATTTCTTTAACTATTTATCCTATCGCAAAGCTCTTCTTCTATCATCATTCAGATTGGTCTTGATGATGGATCCCTGTTGGGATTTCAAAAGTTGACAAATATGGTTTCTACTGTGAATACTCCGAGACTAAGCTCAAAAGAAATGAACCATAGATGCCTGAAATCTAGAATGTTATTATTGTTATAGAAATTGTAAATTTTAAAATTAAAAATTATACATGAATAAATCATTTAAAATACATATCTTATTTCTATTTATTTTTCTTTTTTTCCTTCTTCTTTTTTCATCCCTTTTATTTTTATGGGCTTAGACTATGCCCTAAAAGTGCTCCTACTTGGCTAAGAGTTTATCTTCCTCAAACTGGTTAATAGCCCAAGATCTGGAGACATTTGGTACGAGTAAAACGTTGCCCCCTTATGGACCACCAACAACTCGGTCATGCTCGGTGACATGGATTTCCTTCAATAAGGGTGATGAATCTACTTACATTTGTTAATAACAATTAAAAATTATTATCCTTACTATTTCTTTTTTCTCCGTAAAGCTAATTCTATTAAAAAACCAAAAATATTTACAACGAGGCCCTGCCTCAACAGTTGTCACTGAAGTTCATCATAAAGGTATAAACTACCCCAGATTTGGGGAAACCAGTTTGACATGGCAAGAGACCAAACATATAACCTGAAACCATAACCAAAGGGAAAATCGTACATAAGACCAGTATTCATGTTTAAGGCAAAAAACTAGAGGAGGATTCAGCACAGCACCACCTGAAGCTACAGTGGCCTCAACAGCAGACCTCTGAGTTGTCACTTAGGTGGCCTCCTATGCCACGCAACATCAATTGTGGTCAACCTGGTCCGGTGGCTCCTCGACGATGGGGCAGACATACTGGTCCCAGTCTTCTTCCTCCTCCTCCACGTCGCCCTTCTCCACGCCACCTAGAGGCTCCCTTGCATGCTGGGTACCGCTCGAACTGCCAGCAAACTCCATCTTGATTGAAGCTCCTGCTGCTCTGCCACCTTCATGCTGAATGTCGCCAGCTTGAACACCTTCCCCATGTAGACGGCCATGACTAACGCCCCTGCAACCACGACCCTCTCCTTGAATTCTCTCCTCCTGTGAAGGCGCTTCCGAATTTCTTGCCTGAGCACTGTTCTGCTCATTGTCCTCGGAGAAAACTATGGTTACATTCGCAGTAATGATGGGCCTGTTCAGGCTACTCTGGAACCTGAACTGGGTCGAGTGAGGGACAGAGCTGGAAAGCAGAGGAGAAATAGCAGTGTGGAGCCTGATGTCACTGTGCGCGGCCATGGAGGCTTGCTCGTGACCCCGACCACTGCGCGTATGGGGGTAGTATCTGGGCGGAGACCTGGGAGGAGGCGAGATCTCATGAGAATGAGAGGAAGAGTCTGAACAGGGCTCGGCGTAGCTGGAGGGCGAGTGCTGCCACCATGGGTGCCTCCGCTGCGACTCCTCATGCGGTGCCAGACCATATCAGCGAGATTTGCATGCAAAGCAGCAGGACACGAGGTAGGGGAGGAGAATAGGCTGTGGATAGAGGGTTCCTGTGCCGGATTTATAGGACAATGCCTGGAGTGGGAATAATGGTGCCCATCTCCGAGGTCAATGCAGCAAAGGAGCCAGCATCGGCTACCAGTGACGGTTCTGCAACAAGAATTCTCAGCCTGAGGCAGATAGATGCAAAGAGAGGGAGGATAAACAGAGGGTTCGAGAGGCTCCATACTGTTTCCAGCAACTTCCAGGTCTCGGCCAGAGGAGCCATTTAATGCAGCTCGCAGGCTTACCTGCATTCGTCTTAGGTGGTCGCTAAATAGTGCGTTGCCTGCCGTCTGGCAGGTCCTATCGCCAGCGGCCATTAATGTTCTTGGAGATCACCCGCATCCAGGTGCGTTGCTTCCTCCTGAGCCATTTCATTCTTTACCAATTCCTGATATTCCAGCATCTGTTGTCTAGTGGCTAGAGTAGAGAGTGTTCCTGTATGGAGATCTTTTCCGCTTTCCACTCCAATATTTGCCAATAGGTCAGCTACTTTGTTTCCCTCCCGTCGTATGTGCTTGAGACTGATTGCTTTGTGGGAGGATAGCCAGATTTCGATAAGCTTTAGTCGACTCTCCATTCTCCAGCTGTTGCTCACCTTACTTGAGGTTGTTCCCTGCAGCATTTTGGTGACCATATTTATGAGAATTTGCGAGTCTCCCTCTATAACAAGTGGGAATATACCCTGTTTTTGGGCTATAATGAGTCCCTGCCATAATCCTTCTAACTCTGCCGAGTTGTTGGTGTCCCATCCAGTTGAGCCTAAGTAGGTTAGAATAGGAGTTCCTTTATGATCTCTGAAAATTCCTCCAAATCCAGCCTTTCCTGGATTTCCTTTCGAGGCTCCATCAAAGTTAAGCTGGAACATGTGACAGGGAGGAGGAATCCACTTATCTGGTGTCCTGCTTCTTGCTTGAGTTTTTCCTTTGATTATCATTTCTTGGTTCCACTACAGATTCCAATTCGTCCATATGGTTTGTTCCAGCGGGAGAGAGGGAAAGTCTTCCTCAGACCATGTTTGAAGAAGTAGAGTTTCCCTGATATTTTGACATACTGTATTCCATAGAGATTCCAAGGGCATAGATTGGTCCTTGAAGATTCGCTGGTTTCTTTCCTTCCATAATGACCACATGAGAAAACCTGGTATAAGCTTCCATAAGGAGTTTAATAGCTTGCTCTTGAATGGGTTCCTTGCCCAGTTGCGAACAGTGGAAACTATATCTCCTTGTGTCCTTCCATCCTTTTGGCATCTAAAGCTAACCTTTTCCCAGAGCTTGTGCGCTAATGGACAAGAGTTCATAAGATGCTAAGTGGTTTCCTCTTCTTGCTTGCAGTTGGGACAGATGGAGGGGCCGTGGAAGCTCCTCTTCCTGAGATTGTCCCAAGTAAGGATTTTATTGTGACATAAGAGCCAAAGAAAGGTCGAGACTTTCAGCCAAATCTTGGGGTCCCATATTTTATTCCAGAGAGGGTCCTTGACAGTGTGTTCCTTCATGATGATGTGATAGGCCTCCCTAGTTGTGAAGGTTCCTTTTTCTTCATAGCCCCATCTAAGAATATCCTTTCCCTATGAGTATTGTATTCTTCTCTTTTCTAATTCAGTACTAAGAATCTGTTGAGCTGAGTCCATTCCCTGTCTTGTTATGTGGTCCATGCTACACCATTGCCTGTGCCCTTGCAATGTGGAAGGAAGCCAGAAGTGCTTGACAGTATTATAGGTTTTCATTTCCTGCTCTAGGATTTGATGAGGTAAGATCAAATCCTTTAGTTTGGGTTGCTGCGGCCAAGATTCGTCCCAGAACCTTGCTGTATTGCCGTCCTTCACTTCCCAGAAGCTATGATGCTGAATTAAGAGCTTGTGTTGCTTGGCCGCATTCCAGATTAGAGAACCCAGGTTGACTTCTGAAATTCAGATTAATTCTTTAGTGGGTCGACTGTTGGCATACTTTGCAGTCCATAGGGATGCCCAAGGGGTGGATGGCATAGAAAGCCATTTCCACCAAATGCGGGCACCCATAACCATATTGCTGTGGTAAGGATCCCGCAGACCCATTCCACCAGCAAGCTTTGGCCGGCAAACTGTGTCCCAATTAACTAGAGCCCATTTGCGTTTTTGATCTGAGTTGCCCCATAGGAAGGATGTTTGTAGGCGTTTGATCTCTTTGAGAACCCATTTGGGTGCTGCTAGGATCGAGAAGAGATACAATGGCATGGATTGCAGAACCACCTTGATTAAGACAAGGCGACTGGCCATATTGAGAGCCCTATGAGTCCAGGAAGATAATCGAGCCTCCAGTTTTTCTAAGAGCATTCTCCAAGAGGAGTGTTTCAAAGCTGAGTCAGTCAAAGGAGCACCAAGATACTTGGAAGGGAGAGCAGCAATTGAGAATCCAAGAATACGAGCTATAGAAGCTTGGGTGACAGCTGGGGTATGAAAAAAGAAGATTTGAGATTTGGCCTTGTTTATCTTTGTGCCAGAGGCCTCCGAAAAGTCCGTCAATAGTGAATTGAATTGTCGAGCTTCCTGGACTGATGGGTGACCAAAAAGCATATTGTCGTCCACAAATTGCTGATGAGTGAAGGTTGGAGAGTTAGGAAATGACAGGCCTCTTAGTTTCTGGGACAACAGAGCAGCTTTAATACTGTGGCCAAGACCTTCCGCCATTAACACAAAGAGGAAGGGGGAAAGGGGGTCCCCCTGTCTGATACCCCAGGAAGGCTGGAAAGGTGATGAGGGGATACCATTGATCAAAATTGAGAAGAAAGAGGAAGAGATGAGACTCATGACCCAGCGAATCCAAGTTGGGGAGAAACCAAAGGCAGATAGGGTCTTTTGAATGTACATCCAACTTAAACTGTCAAAGGCTTTTGAGAGGTCGATTTTGAGTAGCATACCTGATTTCTTGGAGTGCTTCAGGGAGTGGATAATTTCGTGAGTTAGGATTATGTCGTCTGTAATCTACCTGCCTTCTACATATCCTGACTGCTCTGGTGAAATGAGAAGTGGTAGCAGCGATTTGAGTCTTGATGCTACGATTTTGGACACTATTTTGTAGATGACGTTGCACAGGGAAATGGGCTGAAATTTGTCAGGGGTGCTAGATTGAGCTTCCTTTGGGATAAGGGCTATGAATGTGGCATTCATAGCTGGAAGCATCCACCTCATGGTTCTTGATTCTTCAACAATCTGCCAGACTTCCAATTTGATTAGCTCCCAGAAATTATGGAAAAAATTGGAGGTAAATCCATCCGGCCCCGGCGCCTTGCCTTCTTTCAGTTGATGAACTGCATTTTCCACTTCCTGTAAGTCGACCGGCCTGAGTAAGAGCTGGTTGTGCTTCTCTGTGACTAGTTTGGGGATGTTCTCTGTGATTTTTCCTATCGCTTGCATTCTGTCCACCTGTGGTTCTTGATGAGCTTGCTTAAAGTAGTTGAGAAGTTCGAGCTCGATTTCTTCATGTTTTTCCACTTTTACCCCCTGCTCATTTTGGATGTGAGTAATATTGTTATTCATTCGGTGTTGAATAGTGGAACGGTGAAAAAATTTGGTATTTTTTTCTCCTTCCTTTAGCCACCTGATTCTTGATTTTTGCCTCCAGAGCATTTCTTCTTGTTTGGCCCTCTCTGAGATCTGGGTTTCAAGAGACTTTTCCTGTTCCAAAATTTCCTCTGATCTTCCTTCTGTGATGATCCGTTGCTGTAACTATTTCATATCTTGATCAAGAGCAGTCTGAGCCTGGAAAATGTTACCAAACGAAGAATGGTTCCATTGTTTTATTTTACTCTTGAGGTATTTAAGTTTCTGCTGAAATTTGAACATGCTTGTACCATTTGGCGAAGAGAAGTTGGTCCATTCCAAATTTACCAGATTGACAAAATCCGGATTTGTCATCCAAAAAGCCTTGAAGTGAAACGGCCTGCGGGTAGCATTGCATGGTCGAGACCATTGGAGGGAAATTAGCCAATGGTCTGAGCCTGTCAGCAGTAGGATTGATGTTGAAAGGTCTCCCCCTAAGTGGATTGCGTTGTCAGAGATTAGGAATCTGTCCAGGCGAGACGCAATTTGGTGCGAACCAGCTCTTTTGTTATTCCAGGTAAAAAGGCCATTGTTGAATGGCATGTCAATAAGCCAATTGCTTTGAATGTAATCTTTTAGATTGTTACTTTCCTTGTCCAGCTTGTTCCTTCCTCCTCGCTTTTCTTCCATCTTGGTTATCATGTTGAAGTCGCCCCCAGTGATCCAGAGCGGATGAGACCTATCAGTATTGATTGAGGAAAGGGTATTCAGAAGTTCTACCTTATGCATAGCTTCCTGGGGAAAATATACATTGGTTATGTGACCATGTATACTGGTTCCTGTAATGTGGAAAGTAGCTTGAAGGAAATGCTTGTTTGCATGAATGTTGTTGAGCTCGATTGTGCGTGCATCCCAGATGATTGCCAAGCCTCCTGAGGCACCAGAGGCATCTACTGCTGCTGCTATACTACCCGGCCAGACTTTTGCAGCAATTCGGTCTAGAGAGATGGAGTTGCATTTAGTTTCCTGCAGAAAGAGAATTTGGGGCTTCTCTTGCTTTATCATGTTCTTAATCAGTCTACTTTTCCCAGGGCTATTGAGCCCCCTAATGTTCCATGAGATTAGCTTCATGATGGAAGGTTGGAGAGAGAGTTGTAATACTTTGTAAGCTTGGAGTACCTGCCTGACTCCACTAGCATTTCCCCAATGCGAATGGTGCGTTGAAGATCCATTTTCCTCCCTCTCTTTTTGTTATCTTTGAGTATGCTTTTCCCATCCCAAAGACCTCTAGTTTGAATACCTAGGGATTTTTGCCTTTGAGCTCTGGAGAGAATTACTTCCAGATTCTCCAACTATCGCTCTGGGATTTTATCATAATTTTTTGTTTTGCATGCCTGCTCTAGACCAAGAATGTCCAAATCCCCAATGTCTATGCTTTCTGGTTCTTCTTCCATATGCTGTGTGTCACTTATGTCTTCTGTTGTTTTTGTTGCCTTGGAAAGGTCAGGCTGCGAGTTGTCTACTTCCATTCCTTGCGAGTACCAGGTTGGGACTGTGCGCATAGCCGTGGAGGAAGGATCTGTGGGTAATGGTTCTTTTGGGATTTTTTTGGGATCAGAATGTGCAGGTTGTTTGTTCACCATGGGATCCTTCTCAGCTAGGACATGGGGCTCAGGGTTGTGTACTTCTTGTCGGGCTAGCACTTCAAAACTGTTGCTCATAGAGGGTTTTGATGAGCTGGCTTGAGGCTTCTTAGGGATTGTATTAGGTTTCTTGTGATTTTTCCTACAATTGGCAACTTTCGCGAAGCCAGTCAGATTCGGCTCCTCAGGGGTAGTGGTATTCAAGGGTTTCTGGTTTAGAGGACAGTCCCGAAACAGGTGACCCAGTGCATGGCATCTCCTGCATCTGAATGACACATGTTCATAATCAATTAACTGAACCCATTCAACATCATCATGAAAAATACTTACCGCATCCGGAAGTGCCTTGCTAAGGTGCATATAAACGCAAATGCGGGCAAAGGAGGTGTATCTTCAGAGTTTTGTTTCCTCTGCCGTTTTGACAAATTCACCGAGACCATTTCCTATGGTTTGTAACGTCTCTTCGTCCCAGTATTCCATTGGGAGAGAGTAGAGATGGATCCAGACTGGCACCCAGCTGAGATCTTCTTTATCTGGATTGAAGCGCTCCACCCATCCCCTCAGATATAGGCCAGCTGCGTTGAAAAAATAGGGGCCGCCATCTAGTACTCTGTTTCGGTCCTCCAAGCAGTTAAAGATGGCCGTGAAGAACCCTTTAGGTCCTAGCTGCAGTGTTATGTGTCCTTTCGGCTTCCACTTCGCTGCTATCCAGCCATGCAGCGCTTTCTCTATTGGCCACATACCTATGAATTTGCCTATCAATGCATGATCTCTCATGTACTGGATCTGAGCATTGATCCGATGACTTGGGAGCTCTATTTTCGGGCGTTCAGCAGCAACCGGTCTATAGGTGTTTGAGGTGACCTGGGGGTTCTCCCTGTCGTTCGTCTTGGCATCTTGTGGATCTATCTTCTCTCTGTCTCCATTTTGATCAGCTGAACTAGTTCCTTCCTCACGCCTCTGAGGAGAATCATTTGCGTTGGGGGGAGGGTGCAGCGTCCTCCCCCTGGGGGGTATTCATGATGCTCATGCTGCTTCTTGTCATATGCTGCCCTTCGTATTGCTGATGGTGTGACAGCATTGCAGAAGGCTGCTCAGGTCTGTCGTTGCAGGTTCTGCAGAAACCTTAAGTCGCCATTCCTCAGACGCTCAACAAGCACAATCTCATTCCCCTTTAGTGATTTTATTCTTCATAAATATTTCCTTTTGCAAGCCTTCATTGCCTTGATTTAAAGACTTTATTTTATCTGATTATCCTTACTATTAATTTAACATCTAAATTATAATAGATTTTTCCATTACTAAAAAACAATAAATAACAAAAAAAAATGTTTATCTATCATATTAAAACATTTTTATAAACCCTAACCAAAAAACAAACGAACATTATAACAAAAGTACTCAAAAGATTAAAAAAAATCATTAAAATCTTTTAAAATAAAAACTTTAAAAGTATGTAGGTAAAATAAGTGGTGTGAAAACAATGTGGGAGGCGATTGTGATTCCCCTCCTTGCAACCCACCGCCCAAGGGGAGAACGGTCCGATGGGAGTTTCTACCTCCTTTATCTTCCTTGAGAGTCTCCCATTTCCTTACCACTTGTTTCACATGTTTAATTTTTTAATTTTTAAATATTTTTCAATAATTTTTTATAAAGTTTAATTTTTATAAAGTATTTTTTAATACTTTTATTATATGTTCCATTTATTTTAAATTATTTAAGGTAAAGTTAAGAGTGACGTAAATGTGAATAGAGAATTGTGTTTACAATAATAATAATGTTAATTTTTATGTTATAGTTTAAAAAATGTTTTTATATTAAATTTAAAAAAAATGTTAGTAATAGTTTTCAATTTAAGAATTAAAACTTTGAGGGTTAAAATTATAGTTTAAAAAAATTATAACTCTGATTTTTAAAATGATAAAAAATATATTAATCATTACTCTATTTAATGCTTTGGAAGTTTAATTTAAGATTTTGGTTACAACCATATTTATTATTAAGATCATGATTTTAATGTTTTTTTTTTTTTTTTTTTTTTTTTTTTTTATATTTATAAAATATATTTTATTTATTTTAAATTATTTAAGGTAAAGGTAAGGGTGATATAAAAGTGAATAGAGAATTTTGTTTACAACATTGTTAATGTTTTACGTTATAGTTTAAAAAATATTTTAATATTAAATCTTTTCCCAAAAAAATTAGTATTGTTAGCAATGTTTTTCAATTTTGGAATTAATTTTCAAATTTCGGTTGTAATGGTATTGATGGTTAAGATAATAGCTTAAAACAAGTTATAGTTTTAATTTTGAAAATGATAAAATTGATGTTAGTCATTACTGCAATAAATAATGATTTTGGTATAATATCATTTATTATTGAGGTCATGGTTTTAAACAAGTTGTAATTTTAACTGAAGAATTAACAACAACAATAAATCTAGATTTAGAGATTGATTTTAAGGTTTTATTTTTTATTTTTTATTGGTAATGGTTGTAAAATGTGATAATTTCAACCTAGAAAAATAAAAAGTTATCATTGGTAAGACTAGTTAGAAAATTGATTCTGATTATTATAGTTACAAGTATATAAATTTTAAAGTAGAGCTCTCATTTTTAAATCATAGTTTTTATCAAATTGACAACTATATTTATAAAATAATTATAATTTTGATAAGGTGAAAAACCATGATAATTATAATTTTGATGAAGTGAAAAAACATGATAGAGAGATTATTGAATCAATCAAATACCACATGGTGCACGAGCTTCCTTGGTCTCATGCAATCCTCATCAACAAAAAAAAAGTTCTTGTGAGTTTCTAATATGTGTTGTTACACCCAAGTATTTTAAGCTATTGATACACCTATTATGTTAGTTGATGATACGCCTAGTGGATTTTTTTTGCTACTCATGTAGCTACATTTTATCAAAGTGATGATTGCGCTTGAGTTGTTGATATTCCCAGGATCGTGTGTTGATACTCCTACTGTGTGGAGTTGTTGACACAATCAATATGGCCAGTTGATTAGCTACACTACTACCACACAAACCCTACTAGACACACTTCCGAAATGGTTACAAGTTGGTTTTTTCTGCATGCTAAGAGGAGGTGAATCAGTTCATTTTTGGAAGATGAAAGGATCTACAAATTGGGAAGCGATCTATTTTAGTCGGAATGCGAAAAGGTCAATAGTGTGAAGATAAATCCAGTGAGAACAAGTAAAGTGACGTTTTTTTTCGGCATTCATGCTTTCGCTACTACCTCTTAGCTCTTGTACCTTTAGTTGTTGGACTGTTGGTTGGTTAGCTATTGCACGATTTTCAGAGAGCATGACTGGAAGTTGTGTGAGTCAGGAAGGTGTCTAGTTGTTGTGCATGGTGTTTTTGTGTAATAGTATAGGAAATTCAAGCACTTTGAGGGAGCTATTATTTAATATAAATTTTTGTCTATAAAAACACATTTTGAATTGATAAAAGATACTTGAATATCTTCCCGTGTTTCTTCTTTGTGATTTAACCTTGAATTGTTTAATTTAGTAGCCAAACTCCAATGCCCTGGGTTGTTCGTTCTGTAACGACAATCTATATTTTGTAGGTGTTGTGAAAGCTACAAAACCTAGACTATATTAAGTGGTATTAGAGTGTGATTCGTTTTAGGATTTGCAACTTGAATTGCTTTGTGTAACAAAGTACCAATAAACCTTGTCAATGGTTGCATAATAGGAGTGTTGAAGGTGCAAGTTGGGTCACAAAACTTGGGTTGAGGTCTGTGGATGTTGGTAAGACATTTACAACTTGTAAGGATGCCACCAAGGAGAAGCAGAGTAGGACAAGAAGGTGCAAGAAATCAAGAGCTAGAAGAATTAAGATGAAGAATAGAAGCATTGGAGCATAAACGAAATGGAGATGCAGAGGTAGATTTAGAGATTGAAGATGAAATAGATGAAGAATGGGAGATTGAGGAGAGAGACCCAACATCAAGGTTAATTTCATACTTGAGCAACAGAGTTAGTGCAAGAATTAAAGTTTCTTGTCATGATGGAAATCTTAGAGCTTATGCGCTCATCGATTGGATTAGGGAACTCAAAAGATACTTCAAGTATGAAAATGTTCAGGATCCAAATTGAGTGAAATTTTCCATGATGAAGTTGAAAGGCCATGGTGCACTGTGGTGGGATATGCTACAAAAAGACAAAGTAAATAATCAGCTAGAAAAGATCAATAATGGGAATAAGATGGTCACAAATATCAAGGATAAATGTTTGTCTATTTATTACCCACATAATCTATATAGACAAGTCCATAACCTAACACAAAAGGTGACCTTTATTCATGAGTACACCCAGGAATTGTTTAGATTGTCACTTCGATCAGGTATAAAAGAACCAAAATTTCAAAGAGTCACAAGGTATGTGAATGGACTAAAATACTTGATTCAAGATGAAATGGGTACGCATTA
This sequence comes from Pinus tabuliformis, assembly GCA_031772625.1. NCBI lineage: Eukaryota > Viridiplantae > Streptophyta > Pinopsida > Pinales > Pinaceae > Pinus > Pinus tabuliformis. Next base: position 743,308,614 of record CM062807.1, on the reverse strand, counting down.
TTTCCAAACTGTTGATGGATCCTATCACATTTCCCTTAAGGTGGAGGAAAATTTGAATGATAAAACACAATAGAAAGGTAGAGGAACATGTTTTAGAGGAAGTGAAAAGGAGGAATAATCTACAAGTGGTCAAAGTGGTAGAGGTAGAAGTAGTACTGGAAGAGGCAGAGGAAGTCTCTGAAGAGGAAAGGGAAAGTATGTAATTACTTGTTATCATTATGGAGTTGAAGAACATAAGAAATCTGAGTTCCTAGAAGGACAAAATTCATGGAGAAGAGGCGAAGCTAGAACACAAGTTATAGAAGACGAGGAAGCTTTTGTCGCTAGAGAAAAAGTGATTGTACTTCAATAAGAACAAGGAGAAATTTGGGTGTTTCATAGAGTACATTTCAAGCCTAAGAGGAAGAAAGTGGAAGAAATAGAACAAAGAAGGAAAGTTTCAAAACTAAGTGTAAGGTCCAAGGAAATTGTTGTATCTTGGTCATAGATGGTGGAACTACAAAGAATTTAGTGTCCAATGAAGTCATGGACAAGTTGAAACTCAATATTTTAGTCCATCCCAACCCTTAAAAAGTTCGTTGGTTAAAAAAGGGACAAAATGTGGTTGTGACTAAGAAATGCTTATTGTATTTTCAAATCGACAACCTTCAGGAGCAAGTACTGCACGATGTGGTTGATATGGATGCATGCCACATACTTCTAGGAAGGTCATGGATATTTGACAAATAATTTCACCATGATGGTCGAGCAAAGACACATGAGTTCAGGAAGGATGGCCAATGATACAAAATCACCCTAATGCTAGAAAATATAGTTGTAACAACAGGAAGTTATGGAAGTACCAACATTTGTAACAAAAATATCATGTTGTGTTCAGCTAAGCAGTTTGTACATGAGGAACGAAGGGTGAAATTCTTTTTATGAGTGATTCCAAAGGCTATGCTAGAGGAAGTGAAATTAGAAACCATTATGACAGAAATCAAATCCTTGTTAGATAAATTCAAGGAGTTTCTTGTGAATGAATTGGCAGAAGGACTACCTCTTGTGAGAAGTGTTTCTCATTAGATTGACTTGATTCCAGGATCAACCTTACTAAACAAGGAACCGTACAAGATGACTCCTGCAGAGAATGAGGAAGTAGATAAGTAGGTTCACGAGTTTCTTGACAAAGGACTGATAAGACACACCAGTTGTACTGACTCCGAAGAAGATAAGTGAATGGAGAATGTGCACAAATTATCGAGCCATTAATAAGATAACCATAAAGTTTTGATTTCCCTTTCCAAGGATGGAGGATATTATGGAATATTTGAGTGGGGTTTCATATTTCACCAAGATCGACTTAAAGAGTGGCTATCATCAAATCTAGATCAGGGAAGGTGATCAGTGGAAAACTGCTTTCAAGACAAAAGATGGTTCTTTTAAATGGTTGGTTATGCCACTTGGGCTGACTAATGCCATTAACATGTTCATGAGACTCATGAATGAGGTATTGAAACCATCCTTGGGAATGTTTGTCATAGTATATCTGGATGAAATTTTTATCTTCAACAAAAACAAAGAGGAACACTTGGAACACATAAGGCAAGCGTTGCAGTGGTTGAAGGAACATAATTTGTTGATCAACTTGAAAAAATGTACATTCATTTAGAATGAGTTAGTGTACATGGTATTTGTGATTTCCAAGGAAGGTTTGAAGATGGATTCTGAAAAGGTGAGGGCTATTTTGGATTGGCAAAACCTCAGTTTACTTTGGAGGTGAGGAGCTTTCATGGATTGGAAAGCTTCTACCAAAAAATCATTAGGAATTTCAACCAGATTTGTGCACCTCTTATTGAGTGCATGAAGAAGGAAAATTTTAAATGGACAGTAGCAGTAGGGAAAGCATTTGCAAATTTGAAAAGAAAGGTGACAAAGAAATATGTTTTCGTGCTTCCATACTTTGATAAAGTATTCCAATTTTACTGTTATGCAAGTGTGACAATAATTAGAGTAGTTTTAAGTCAGGAAGGCAAACCAATAGCATTCTTTAGTGAGAACTTGAAAAATTCCAAGAAGAAGTATTTCGTATATAATCAACAATTTTCTTCTATTATGTAGGCATTGAAGAAGTGGAGACATTATTTGTTTCCCAAGTAATTTGTCTTGTTTACTAATCACAAGGAATTATAATATATCAGCAGTCAAGGTAAGTTAATTCAAAGGCATTCTAAACAGGTTGAATCCTGCAAAGTTATATATTTGTTTTGAAGCATAGATCTAGGAATTCAAACAAATTTGTCAATTCCTTGAGTAGGAGAGTGTTGTTACTTAAAACTTTTTCAGTAGAAGTGGTAGTTTTGGAAAGCATGAAGGAATCATGTGTAGAAGATGTCAACTTTGGAGAAGATTTTACAACTTGTAGAGGACCTTGGAATGTGGATAGAACCATGTTCTTATATTACCATATCCAAGAAGGGATTTTATTAAAAAATCAATGATTTTGCATTCCTCAAGGGTTAATGAGGTTGAATCTTATTAAGGAGCTACATGGTAGAGGCCTAGATGGACATTTTGGCATGGATGAGATTGCAATGTTTTTAAAGGAGAGGTATTTTTTGCCTAGCATAAACAAGGATGTCGAAAATTTTGTTGAATGTTGTAGAGTTTTCTAACTAGCCAAAGGTATAAGTCAAAATGCATGGTTGTATACTCCATTACCAGTACCAAAAAGGCCTTCGGAAGATGTGAGCATGGACTTTACCTTAGGATTTCCAAGGATGCAGGGGAAGCATGATTTAGTGATTCTTATTGTAGGTAGGTTTTCAAAGATGGCACATTTCATAGAATACAAGAGGACAAGTGATGCTACTAAAGTGGTTGTTTTATTCTTCAAAGAAGTAGTGAGACTTCATGGGTTGCCAAGAACCATTACTTCAGATAGGGACACAATATTTATGGGTCACTTTTGGGGAGCGTTGTGGAATAAGGTGGGATATAAAATATTATACAGTTTAACCTATCATCTGCATATAATTGGATAGATTGAAGTAGTGAGCACGAGTCTTTGAAATTGGCTGAGAATTTTGAGTGGTGAAAATCCCAACTAGTGGGATAGGATCTTGGCACAGGCAGAGTTTGCATACAATGACTTAGTGAACAGATCCACTAGTAAGATTCCATTTTAGATTGTTAATGGGTAGTCACTAAAGGGTATTATTGGCCTCGTACAGTTTCCATATTTGGGGGAAAGGAAGAGTTTGATGCAAGTGATTATGTAGACATATTTCAGTCGATACATGAACAAGTGAAGAAAATATTGCAACAATGTAATGACAGGTATAAGGAGGAGGTGTTGGGTGTGTGTTATATTATTTCCACGATTAGTCAAACATGTAGGGTGGTTGACAGCCTCCCTTGTTCATTGTGTTGGGCGCAGTAGGGGGTCACAGGGTGGGGGGGCTTGTAGGGGGGCGATAGTCCCCTTGTACGGGGTTCGAGGCAGCACCGCAAGAATTTTGTTTGGACCCTATATTAGGTGGCCAAACCTACCTATGGTTTTTTGCATGGGTTTTGAAAGTGGTTTTTGGAATGATATTTTTTTGCCCATGGCATTTTGTAAATCCGGTCAAGGGAACTACGATTATGTTCTAATCCAAGGTTAATGGATTGGGGTTTATGAATTCTTCGTCATGTGTATATATGTATTCTAGCATTAAAAGGAACATAATGAAAAATCAACCTAGTAGTCCCGGTTTGGGGATCATGAGGAAAATCTCTATGTATATGTCTTTTATGTTTTATGTTCTCGCCATTGTTTATTTTTCATTTTTTAGAATTCATATGCAGGTAATTTATGTATAGGGTTACAACCTACATAAGGAAGAATTGAAAAGACGGGAAATATTTTCCCTGAAGGAGAGTTGGTAACTTTGAATTTGCAGAAAATATAAGAAAATAGGCCCATGAAGAATTATTCTAAAAATTTCTGAGAATGCCTACAAGTTGGAGCTGACGAGAGACTTGGATATCTCTCTAATATTCAATTTATTTGATCTATATGATTTTCATGAAGGAGAAGGAAATGAATAGATGGGTACTCCCATTGAGTGGAAGAAACAATTACCAATCAAATCTATCAAAGAAGTGGAAGAAATTTTGGCTACCAAGGTTGGAAAGAAGACTCATCACGGGGAGTATTTGGAATATTTGGTCAAATGGAGAAATACCACATGAGCATGTCTACAAGGGAATTCAATCTCTTAATTAAATACATCAGTTGGTAGCTTATATTTTCTTACCAAGGGTGTCTGATGCAGGAGCATCCTTGCCCTCACGCAATCCTCATCAACCAAAATGAAAACAAGTTCTTGTGGTTTGTAATAAGTGTTGTGTTGTCGTTGTTATAACACCCTTCAAAAAATTCACTACATTCAAATTTTGGAGCCTACTATCACCGTCGCCTTGATCGTCAAGTGTCAGCTCATGGTATTGTACATGTTTCATGTTTCCTTGAATGGTATCAAGTGTCATTGCATTGGTTAGAACATCATTAGGTACATTTCATGGTCATAACATCTTCGTTGCTGTAAAATGAAATGTTTGGGTTGCAATCACACACACTTCACTCATTTTACTTAGGGAGTGTGTAAAAAGTGGCGTTTTGATGTACATTTATCATCATTCAAGCTTGTCTAAGTTTTCTCGATGAGTTAGTATGTGTCGCACATGGTTTTGTGTCTAAACTCATCATGCTCACCCCTTGTCCTACCATCTTGACTTAGACAAATATTTGGTTTCAAAGAAAACCCATTGAGGCCAAGAGCACATGGGGGCAATTTGATGTCGTGATAAGGCTTCCTTCATTGTTTCGAAAGTGTGCTTTCCACTCTCCAAGGAGCAGAGCACACTCCTTAAGCCCTTTCCCCTTCCTTTTTCTAAATCGTGCCCTTCAAGAGACTAAGTCTTCCTTTGAGCGCACTCCTTCAAATCGAAGAAGTGTGACCGCCTTGAGAACATTAGTGCACCCTTAAGGCCTTAATCCCAAACCTTCAATCTTCCACAATGCGCCATGAACCCTCTTTGACCCTTTGAGCACATGACTGCTCTTCGAAGGCACAAAGCATCAACCTTCAGCCTTTATACTTGTGCCATGCTCCCTCCTGGGCCTTTTGAGCACATGAGTGCACCTCGAAGTCCTAAATCCTTCTTTCTTCATCCTTCGGGAATGTGCCTTATGATCTCCCCCTCTCCCTTGGGAGCACAACGCACTTGGGAAGCTCAAAGCCTCCTCCTTTGTCTTTTTAACTTGTGCCACATGCCATACCTTGATTATCTTTCTACCTTGAGTGCATGAGTGCATGCCAAACCCCTGAAGCTTTCCCTCCTCAACCCTTCAACCCTTCGAAGTGTGCTAATGTTCCCAGAAGTTTTCCTTATCCCTTTTAAGCGCACTAAAAAGGAATGAACATAAAGTGTGCATAAAACATGTTAGAATATGAGATTTTCAGGCTGATGGTTGCTTTTCATGAGTGATTGCAGCCAGAGGTATCTTAGAAATAGCATGGAAAGCACACATGAGGAATATTAGGTAGACAATACAAACATAGGAAGCATCAAAGAATAAAGAACATAGTTAAATCTTGATGATTGAAGCACCCTAAAGACTCCAAGATCAAATATCCTTTGGAGGGTGAAGGCATCAATGTGTTGGAAATAATACTGAGAGGGGGGGTGAATCAGTATTATCAGATTAATCAAACTTTTCAAATGCCCAGAAACATATACGCTACTTCAGTTAAGTGAACCAGCGTGTACACGCTACTGTGACGAAGTAAAACAGCGTATAAGCAGAAAACTCACAATTTAGTTAGCTTATTCTTCAATTAAGTGCATCAGGACATTATTCATCACATTAACAGTAAACATGTGCAGTATAACAGAACAGATAAAAAGCCACACACATGAACACCAAGATATAAGGTGGAAACCCAATGTGGGTGAAAACCACCTGCTGCAAGTTGTCTCTATCTTTCTTTAATATGAAACTTCAGTTTACAATCTTTTGTACTGGTGCAGCCTTATACCAGTACGCAGGCTACAACCTGCAGAAGGCTTCAACCTTCTCTCGTTCTCCAAACTTCCTTGGAAGGGAGCTCCAACCCCCTTTGCTCTTGTACTAGCCAAGATACTAGTACGTAGGTGCTGACCTACAATCTTCCTTCTTCCAGGTATCACTTTTCATACATTTTCAGACTTGGATATTCCTGAAGCACAACATTACAATCTGAAGACCACAATTCATTCAATTTCCACAACAAATCATTGAAGCATAAAACAACCAAACTTTGAATCACTGAACTCTGTCAATCACCAGTTACCAGAACACAGAGCAGACTACAGAACTCTGCAATAACAGTCAGACCCCACTGTAAACCCAAATCAAGCTTCAAAAGATATACGCTACTTTAATGAGCAGAACCCGCGTATACACGCTCTTTTACCGAAGCCAACCTGCGTACAGATCTAAAAATAAACTTTCTCAATTTGCAGTTGTACCAGACATTAGTTAGACCCAGAACGTAACATTGCGACAATATGCAGATCTAGAAATACGCATAATCAACCATATCATGATAGTGCATTTCAAACCATTAGATCCCGATCTATCCTTAGATCTAGTCTTCCATCAACCGATGTGATCTCTCCTTGGCTTAGATCAAGCAACTCAGAACCTGCATATCAGATCTCTTTCTCTTTTAGATATTCAAGCCTTGTCGAAAGATGATATTTGCCTAATGATCTTCTTCTCCTTATATAGCCTTAGGCCTTTCTCAATACCAAGAGCCAAAACCATAGTAACACAATACCATCAACTTTAAAACTAGGGATCGACACGCCCGTCGAGACATAATGGTCCGAAATCATAGGCACAACTTCCAAGGACTAACCACCATGAACCAAAGGAACCTTTCCACATACACGCGCTTTTTCTGAATCGAACTAGCGTGTACACGCGACTTGGGCTTAACGAAACGGCGTGTATGAGCTTCCTTGGCATGCTGTACTGAGATCTGTCTTCTGATTAAGTTGCCATCACCTGTACCAACCTCTGAGCACCTGTACCATCCACTGAGTGAGTTGCCATCAAGGACAACACTTGAATCATAATGCCAACACAATGACCATAAGTTGGCAGCCATGTCACCACTGAATAAAGTCCATGTCATCAGTCACTATTAGTCCCATTTACCAAGGATAGCGACATGTCACGTCTTCACCATATGATGATGTGGAATTTATGATGCAATATTGTAATCATTGTAAATAAAAATGAGTGGAAATATAAGTCATTGATGGACAAAAGAGCCATGGATTTCCAAAATACATGTAATACCAAAGTCATATGTACTTCCAAAAGTCATTTTGAGGTCCATAGGTTGTAGACATCCAAAGGTCATTAGGAGTTGGAAAGTCAAGAGTCCTGGGGATGTGAAAAGTCATGCCTCAAATTATAAAAGGATCCCCATTTCTCAAGTACACGACTTTAAACATTAGATTCTCCCACAAGGCATCAAAGAGATATAGTTAGTACTTTTGGGGAGCAAGTAGTGGCTCTAACGCTCTACTATTGGAGCTACTGATGTCCATTGTATTTATGTATCTTGGAACTTTTTCTTAATATTTAAGCCTTTTCAAGCCAACACAATTTCACACATGGATTGTGAATGTTTCTAATACTATTCTTTGAATGTTTATGGTTCATGTTTTCTTTCACTTGTACTGGAGTAATTGAACTATTTCGGTGACTTCAGTGCTCAACTTATTGTAATTGTGTTGTAATGTTTATAATGATTGTTGAATCTATGTGATCTATTTTGATTGATGTTAGATGAGCCTTTCTCTTTCTATGAGTGTCTCTATTAGGGTAGTTCTAGTGCTTCTCTCTTAGAGGCCTACTTTGTTTCCCCTCTGCAGTGAAATAACCTTGATACATCTGCAATTGGACAGTAACAAGGCACACTCACTTGCTCATTTAAAAACACATACTTACTTCTCTCTTGTGCTAATAGCTAAAGCCAAGGCATATATTTAAGTTATGGTTGTTGGACCATATTCTAGATGGGACTCCAGAGGTCTAATTGGGACCTTATATCAAGGAGATCCCCTACATGTTGGTTGTATCCAACACCATCAACAGGTTGTTATACCCATGTATTTTAAGCTGACGATACACCTATTATGTTAGTTGTTGATACACCCATTGGATGGTTGTTTCTACTCCTATAGCTACATTTTATCAAAGAAACAACTACACTTGAGTTGCTGACACTCCCAGGATCATGGGTGATACTCTTGCTGCATGGAGTTGTTGACACATTCAAAATCGACAGTTGGTTAGTTTTGCTACTACATGGCAAGCCCTACTAGATGTGCTACCAGAATGAGACATAAGTTACAAATTTGGTTTCTCTACATGCTGAGAGGAGGTGAATTGGTTCATTTTTGGAATATGAAGAGGTCGACAACATGGGAAGTGATTTGTTTCAGTCAAAATGTGAAAAGGTCAAAAGTGTGAAGATAAATTGTGAGAACAAGGAAGTAAAGTGACTTTCTATTTCAACATTTAGGCTTTCGCTACTACCTCTTGACTCTTGGATATTTAGCCATTAGACTACTGGCATTGGTTGGTTGTTGCACAATTTTCAGAGTGCATGAATGGTTGTTGTGCGAGTCATGACAATATCTAGTTGTTGTATGTGGTGTTGTTGTGTAACAACATAGTAAATTCAAGCACTTCGAGGAGTTGTTCTTTAATATGATTTTTTTTTGGTAACAAAAGATTTTGAGTCGACAAAAGATACTTGAATCCCTTCCTGTATTTATTCTTTGTGATTTAATCTTGAATTAATTAGTTTAATAGCCAAACTCCAATGGCATGAGCTATGCGCTCTGTAACAACAATCTAGATTGTAACAACAATCTAGATCCTATAGGTGATGTGAAAGCTATAAAACCTAAACTATGTCAAGAGAGAAAAGGAATATTGAAAAAAAATAACACTCCATAATATAAAGTATTAACGCTGTAAAGTGTAAATATAAAAAATATCAAAGAAAGAGTGGAAAAATAAACATGATATTAAGAGTATAAAGATTTCAGAACCCTAGTATTAGAAATGTATACATGGAGACAAAGCTATGATGAAGCGAGCAAAAGGTAACATGCATGAACAGGGTCAAATATTTCTCAAAGGAAGTTTGATGTGTCAGAATCTAATTGTGTCTTATTATAAAACAATATAGAGGAAACAACATAAAGGATGAGTCTTAAAACACGTGTATAGGTTGATAGGTGGGTTTAAAAGTGAAAGGAAGATATTGCTAGATACAAAAAATTATAGAGGTAAATTAATACGTAAAATGGAAAATTGTTGTGCATATAAGGGAAGATGAAAGTTTAGATGTAAGAAATTTAATGGATGTTAATATTTGAAATTGTATTATACACATAAGAAAGGGTGAATTTTAATTATTGCTAGAAATAATGGTTGAATCGGCCAAATACATTGCAAATAAAGTTGTGTAGAAGGGAGGAATTTCGGTTAGCTTTGTTAACTAGAGAAGTTACATTGGAGTGATTGGATATCTAAGGACAAACAACCTAAAAATTTAGTGGAAAATATATTCATAGAAACCAAGGATCTTAGTGGTGAGTATATCCATCTTTAGTTGTAAATTATGTATATTAATAATAATGACAAAAGTTGTAGAATTTACAAAGGAGAAATCTTTTGATAATAGAGAGGTAAAAAAAAATAGAATATCGAAATAATTTAGAATGGTAAAATTAAAATATTGTAGAATTGTATTTTAGCCTAATATAAAATAAGGATTAATAAATTTTTTTAAACTTAATTGTGTATTATAAATAAATTGTTTTTATTTAATTTTTTTCAAATAATCAAAGAAGTTCAAAGTATTGATTTGTTAAGATGGAGCTAATACCATGAGCTTACAATTACATAAAGACATAAATATTTAAAATAAAGATATATGATTTAATAAAATATGAAATAATAACTAAATAAATTTACTAAGAGTAGGTTAAGATGAACATGATGGTGAAAATATGGATGCAAACATGGTTATACTTTTGAGTCTCCAACTTCTCAGCACTCTTAATTTGTTTACTAAATGAGAGAAGCTTGTCTAGGAAATCAATTGTCTAAAACAATATTATTCCATATTTAGGTAGGGAATAAAGAAATTGATTTAATTTGGAATAATATTTATTACATGTTATGATTATTTAGCCAAATAGTATGTTATCCTAAGTTTTAGTTTAATCATTTTATTGTTGATTGTATTTTCATTTTCCACCTTATCAATACATAAAAATGTTAAATTCCTTCAAAAAACATGTGATCACTATAGTCTATGTATTGAATGTAATCAAGGTCTTGCATATGGTACTCCACGTAGATGTTATTCTCAAGGATTAGTGTTTAGCATGATGAGTTGCATGTAGGTGTTCCAATGTCCTATTGTTGAATCTCTACAAGTAAACACATCCCACTCACTCTTCCCGTGATTCCATTGATGTACTTGTCTTCTTCTCATAATGTCACATATTGAAAGTTTCAATTGGTGACTCCTTGCAAGAAAATACATTTCACACTCGCTTCTCATGCTTCAATTGGTGTACATGTTGTCTTCTCATTCTTTTGTGTTCGTGCTAACTATCACAAGCATATTGTGAACGCAATTAACAATTATTCAATGTTGAGGGTATTTATGTAAACATTTGGTGACCATAAACCTATTCACGGAATAGATTCTAAAACAAGACAAAACGTCCAATGATTGAATTCAAGACCCTAATCTTTGAAGTGAGCCATTCAAATTTTTCTCTTAAATCAAGATTTGAAAGATAAATTCAACACTTCTGTATTCCAAAGTTAGCACATTGATATTGAATATTCTTTGAAAATAGTGTTTTCTTTTATGAAAGTGAACGAATAATTTATGTAAATGTTTAATTATTGTATACATAGTAATGGTAGAAGTTCTAAAACAAGAAAACATTTGTAGTGTTTAATTGAATTCAAGAACCCCGTCCTCATGAAAAGGGACCATATATATTTACTTGGGAGAAAGATTCCCCGATTCCTTAAATAATAGAAGGTAAGTTCCTTTTCAATCACAATTATGCATTCTAACCAATTGTTAATCCTCTTGGTATCACTTCTAAACTCTTAACCACAAACTCCTTTGTAGAAAGATAAAAGAGAAAGTTCCTCCTCACTATCTTTTCTCTTGACTTAGTCTCTTATGACAAAATGTCATCATGATGATGTAGAGTCTTCACTAATATTCAAAGGGTCATTTTTTATGGGAAGAGCCTAAACCTAGGATATTCAAAGACTTAAAATTTATTTCTTACTTTGACCTAAATTTTTACATGCTCTATAACCCCTACAATGATTTCTTTCTTACTAGTATGGATCTCCCTTCCTTTTTTTCACTCCATATTTAGGTATGATTTCATCCTATGAGTCACTTGGATTAATAATTAGACCATATTAAACTTTAGTGCCCCTTCCATCTCAGTCTTACCTCCCCCTTTCCCTTGTTTCCTAACATACCTCATAAGTTATCTTTCTTTGAAGCTAAGAATATGTCCCTCATTTAAACAATATATATATACTCAAAATTAAGTCCATTGGATTTATTGTTTAGTTAGTTCTGATAATTTTGGATTTTTATTTCTTCACTTCTCTAAATAAATTCTTTACCTTACTTAATATTGCATTTTATATTAAATATTAAATATTAATCTTAATATCATTAATTACATATGTTTATTCCACTTAACATTGACATATATTATAACATTAACCTATATTAAATCATGCATTTTTTTATCCTTTTATTTAATTAAAAATAACAATGAATAACAATGATGAAATGAATAAATTTAAGGGAAAAACATTAATTTTATTTAATTTTATTATATATTATAATTAGTTAACTATTACTCTAATAACTAATCTAATTATTAGTATTATATTAATTTAATAAAATTATTATTTTTATACTATTAATTTATCCTTATCATCTTTAATCCTTATCCTTATCTTTAATCCTTTTAGAGTGGCACCTTATTTTTCTTTCTTTAATTTCTAGAGTCTTCTACCTTGTTTATTGCTCTTCATTTTTATTTGGCTCTCCCTCACTCTTTTCTTTTTGTATATAGATTCCTTTCTAGAACTCTTCGCTCAACAATTCTCTTTTTTTATATAGACTCCCTTTTGCAACTCTTCACTAAACAATTGTTTCAAAGATGAATTTTGATTTAAATTGCAAACATCATAGTGTGCATTATAGGCAAATTTTAAGTTCTAAAAACTTTAATAAACATAATATTAATAAATTTATTTAATTAAAGTTGATATACTTAACTATATTTCATTGAGTCTTCAGACAAGTCTATAGGAAAAAAATATAGATAATATGGAGCAATGTGCAATCGAAGTTGGTTTCTCAAAAGGGTTTAGATAACCCAAACATAATAGGTAAAATGGCCGAGTCTTTCACTAAAAAGACATAATGATATCTATTTCAAAATTGTGTTTAGAATTCATAATTTATTTTTACAATAATAAAACAAAATAATGCATTTTAATCTAAATTTTTTAATTGAGAGGTTTTCATATTTTTAAAATTTTATTACATGTTTTAATTACCATTACTAAAAGAAAATATATAGATACATATGGTGCATAAACAAAAATTATTAGTGTGACCATTTTTTTTAATGAATTGATAAAAGGCATATCTTCTATAATTTATAAAACAATTTAAGAAAATTTGAGAACTTAATAAAAGAATATGCAAAAGAAAGTGAATATCATATTTTAGTAAAATCGGTGTAACATATTATAGTAATCAAAATATTTTTATAGTGAGTACAAGGTTATCTTTAGGATTAATTTGGAAGTGTAAAGATCCTCTAACTATACATATGGGAAAAACTCTTGAAAGCATTTTTGGTCCAAAAAGCTACCTTAACCATCCTTTATCATTGTCTTAGAAGACACCGTTCAGAGGGTTACAAAAGGTGTTTCCAAAGATGAGATCGAGCCTCTAAGTACAAAAAACAAAAGCATAGAAGAAAGATAAAATGACATAAGAAGCGCCATTTAGAGTATTGAAAGAAGTCCATGCGTTAATTGTGTTGACAATTTGTTATCCACTGAACCATTAGTGCACAGTCGACACTTAAGAGATTTGCCAAAAACGAAATGTATTGCTAAGATAATACCTTTAGATAGAGATGACCACCGGGGAAAGGCAAGCTCCATTAGCTGGTGGAGTAATGTTTGGAGGTGAAGCAATATTGATCGGTGCAACAACAATCACCGCGTGAGTGTCAATGATGTTCTCGTAGACAAAATCAAAATATGACACAACGTACTTCTCCACCCTCCACAAACATATGATAATGTCATCCAGATAGTACTGAATGCTCCTCAAGAGGTGTTTCATGTCCTCCTGACCTGCAAAGACTCTATATTATCCACTTGTTTATCCAAGATCACCAAACAAAATAGGGTGTCCAACTGTTGGTACCCTGAAATAGAATGTAAGAAGTGCAACTTTCTTTTCATAAATTTCCTAGGGTCAGGAATCCATTTGAATTCCTGATTACCCACTTTGAATTCTTCGAATTAGGCTTTATCAACAAATTCATGAGATTCAAGTTGTTGCATCTCCTTTCATATTTCATGAGGACTTATGTCAAACAAAGCAACCACCGAATTCCATCTGAAAATTCACTTAGGTTGAGAGATAGAACTACTGCTAGAGCCTCCCCTATGGCTTTTCATTCTCTGTCAAGGTGGAATAGTCACTCGGAGAAGTGCACAACTAAGACAAGGAAGACTATCGCCAAGACTAACCTCAGGGTTGAAAGCAAAATTTAAAACCAAACTCATAGAACGTGAAGGTGAGGAACTCTGATGGAGGACTATGTCATCCCCAAAACCCACAAAACACAGTACTGTACAATAACTAAACCAACTAAAAACCCCTCAATACACAAACTCAAAGGGAGTAAATACTGCCACCAAAAGGAAAACTAAACCGACTTGAAATTGCAGTGACCCTTGACAGTCAACGAGTGCTTGTGATAAGAAGAGAAGGAGAGAAACAAAAATGGGATTTGGGGTGAACAATTTAAGGATCTTTTGAAGCCAATATGTGGTAGCCCTGTGACAACCTTTAAAGATAAGAAGGGTTGGCAGAAAAGACAGTAACCGAGTAGCTTTCCATACAAACCATATTTTGTGACCATATTGAATAAGATGAAATGGGTGGGGAAAATTGGAAAAAATGGACTACCTACATTATACCAAGGTAGAGGATTATCCTGTATAAACCAGAACTATCTACCGTACATGAACATGAGGCAACACAACCCAAAATTAAGATTCATAAGTTAGAAAATTCCCATTGTGACGTTAGAGAGCCATAGTAGATTAAACCATTAGAACCAAATTGAAAATTTTTTGGGGTACCCAAACCCACATACCAAAACCGGATAGTTGAAAGAGATACCTGGGAAGTTGAGGCCCTAAAGCACCACTAAGGGAAGCACCACCAGCAATTCGAAGATAGGCCCTGAGGCTACGTTGTCTAAGAACAAGATGACAAACATTGACTTCGAAACCGTTCGAGCAGAGGGACTTTAAAACCCCAATTAATTTTGTCAAATCAATATCAATAAATGACTATCGACACACGTAACACATCGTTCTAAACATTACATGATAGACTAAAACTAGAAACCATAGAAGATTACAAACCTTACTACAGAGTACTACATACACTCACCAACCTTTGCATAATCTAGCCCATTTATAATTTAATGAGAAGGAGAAATCACATGAGGTTAAAAGACTGTTACTCTAGCAGGGAAGGATGAAGATAAGGCAAGTGTTCAATGTGGAACACTTATTAAGGAAAACATTCCTGCTGATTTGCGAGGAGCCATTAATGAGATGAAAGTGTTCTTCCTTTGCTCCCATGCTAGAACTTGTCAGATCCATTAAGGAAAACCTAGCAAAAACTATATGAGCCAGAGCCAATGCATTAAACAAAAACAATAAGTGGTGATATATGTCTCCCATTCCCCTCATATGTTGAAGACGGAATGCCTCCAAAAAATTAAAAGCCATTCTCATTGTGATAAGATTCCATGTATCACCTTTGGATAGACACCTGTCCATACACAACTAAACCAACTAAAAACCCCTCGATACACAAACTCAAAGGGAGTTAATACTGCCACCAAAAGGAAAACTAAACCGACTTGAAATTGCAGTGACCCTTGACAGTCAACGAGTGCTTGTGATAAGAAGAGAAGGAGAGAAACAAAAATGGGATTTGGGGTGAAAATTTTAAGGATCTTTTGAAGCCAATATGTGGTAGCCCCGTGAAAACCTTTAAAGATAAGAAGAGTGGGAAGAAAAGAGAGTAACCGAGTAGCTTTCCATACAAACCATATTTTGTGACCATATTGAATAAAATGAAATGGGTGGGGAAAATTGGAAAAAATGGACTACCTACATTATACCAAGGTAGAGGATTATCCTGTATAAACTAGAACTATATACCATACATGAATATGAGAGAAGACAACCCAAAATTAAGCCCTGTAAGCTAGAAAATTCCCATTGCGACGTTAGAGAGCCATAGTAGATTAAACCATTAAAACTAAATCGAGAAATTCCTGGGGTACCAAACCCCACATATTAAAAATGGATAGTTGAAAGATATGCCTGGGAATTTGAGGCCCTAAAGCACCACTAAGGGAAGCACCACCACCAATTCGAAGATAGGCCATCAGGCTATGTTGTGTAAGAACATGATGAAAAACATTGACTTTCAAACCGTTCGGGAAGAGGGAATTTATAACCCCAATTACTTCGTTCAAATCAATATCAATAAATGGTTATTGACACAAGCAACACATCATGCCAAACATGACATTATAGACTGAAACCAGAGACCATACAAGATTACAAACCTTATTGTAGAGTACTAAGTACACTGACCAACCTTTGCATAATGCATCTGATTTATAATTTAATGAGGAGGATAAATCGCATGAGATTGAAAGATCATTACTCTGGTAGGTAAGGATGAAGATAATACAAGTGTTCAATGTGGAACACTTCTTAAGGAAAACATTCCTTGTGATCTGCAAGGATCCATTAATGAGATGCAAGCATGCTTCCTCTGCTCCCATGCTGGAACTTGTCAAATCCATTAAGGAAAACCTATCAAAAACTATATGAGCCATAGACGATGCATTAAACAAAAATAATAAGTGGTGATATATATCTCCCATTCCCCTTGCATGTTGAAGAGGGAATGCCGCCAAAAAAGTAAAAGCCATTCTCATTGTGATAATCTTCCATGTATCACCTTCAGATAGAAACCTGTCTATACACAATTGAACCAACTGAAAACCCCTCGATACACAAACTCAAAGGGAGCTAATACTTCCACCAAAAGGAAAACTAAATCGACTTGAAATTGCAGTGACCCTTGACAGTCAATGAGTGCTTCTGACAAGAAGAGAAGGAGAGTAACAAAAATGGGATTTGGTGTGAACAATTTAATGATATTTTGAAGCCAATATGTGGTAGCCCTATGAAAACCTTTAAAGATAAGAAGAGTGGGCACAAAAGATAGTAACCGAGTAGATTTTCATACAAACCATATTTTGTGACCATATTGAATAAGATGAAATGGGTGGGGACAAATTGGAAAAAATGGACTGCCTACATTATACCAAGGTAGATGATTATCTTGTATAAACCAAAACTATATACCATACATGAATATGAGAGAAGAGAACCCAAAATTAAGCTCTGTAAGCCAGAAAATTCCCATTGTAATGTCAGAGAGCCATAGTAGATTAAACCATTAGAACTAAATCGAGAAATTTATGGGATACCAGACCCCACATACCAAAACTGGATAGTTGAAATAAATACCTGGGAAGTTGAGGTCCTAAAGCACCACTAAGGGAAGCACTACCACCAATTCGAAGATAGACCCTGAGGCTATGTTGTGTAAGAACAAGATGAAAAACTTTCTCTTTCAAACCGTTTAGGAAGAGGGACTTTATAACCCCAATTACTTCCTTCAAATCAATATCAATAAATGGCTATTGGCACATGCAACACATCGTGCCAAACATGACATGATAGACTGAAACCAGAGACCATACAATATTACAAGCCTTACTACAGAGTACTACATACACTGACCAACCTTTGCATAATGTAGCCCATTTATAATTTAACGAGGAGGATAAATCGCATGAGGTCAAAAGATTGTTACCCTGGTAGGGAAGGATGAAGATAACACAAGTGTTCAGTGTGGAACACTTCTTAAGAAAAACATTCCTTCTGATCTATGTCAAAACATTAATGAGATGCAAGCCTGCTTCCTCTGCTCCCATGGTGGAACTTGTCAGATCCATTAAGGAAAACCTACCTAAAACTATATGAGCCAAAGTCAATGCATTAAAGAAAAATAATAAGTGGTGATATATGTCTCCCATTCGCCTCGCATGTTGAAGAGGGGATACCGTAAAAAAACGAAAATCCATTCTCGTTGTGCTAAGCTTCCACATATCACCTTCGTATAGACACCTATCCATAGCAACACACCTTCCCACCTGCATTTAACTATGTGCTTGTTAACACCCCCATTGGGGAATCTCCGCTATGGAGTTTTTTGTTTTTCTCTAGAAATGTCATTATTGCTTGATTCTCCATGTCCCAACCGAAACCTTTTAGACACTCTACAATATTGGCAACAAAAACTTCAAGTCTCCAACTATGAATGATTTTTGAGGCCAGCTATCCATTTAATAATTGGAAAATTCATTGTATCACCAATAAAGAGTCTCCATGTATCTCTATTAGCTTATAACCTTGATGAATTACAATTTGGAGTGCTCTCTCTGTAGCAAAGAACTCAAAAATGTTGTTTATTGCAATATCAAATTCTACAATGAAAACTCTTAAAGGGAATGACTTGTCATCCTAGAATATTCCCCCAAAACTAAAAATCCCTGGGTTCCCTTTCGATGCTCCATTAAAAATTAATTTTATAATTTTTTTTGGGGGAGGTCAGTAACAAGAGTTACCAACTGTTGAATGTTCTACATTAATCTTTGGTAGAGGACTAAAGATGTTGCCTTCCAAATTAAAGTTTCTTATAATTATTGTTTTCGCTTCATCAACTTCCCAATTCATTGAGGACCATGAAACTGCTAATATAATATCCTATAAATTGGCCAATTTATTTTATTTTAATAGGTCTGATGTTTTCTCCTTCTCTCGAAAAATTTGGTTATTATGTTCCTTCCATAATTTCCATAAGATAAAACTGAAAATTAAGTTCTAAGAAATGTAACTATTTTATTCTTAAACTAATTGTAGACCATTGATGAAACATAGAAAGCATATCTTGAAAATTAGAAACCATACAACCAAAGATTTTTATTAAGAGTTTCCATACTTCTTTTTCAAAGGTACATGAAAGAAATATATGTTCCATTATTACCTATGCTTCATGAAAATGAAAACAAAGGTAGGGACCTTCAAACCCTCTCCTGTAGATCTTATCCCAAGTTAAAATATGCATCGAGGCTATTAACCATAAAAATTTTGAAATTTTAAGCCACCAAAAACTTGACCATATCCATTTCCAGACATGTTGGTTCTCTAACAAGTGATGTCCTACTACAATTCGATATTCTTCATTGACTGTGAAGAGATCATGTTTCCCCAACGTAATATGTCTCTGCCATTTGAAAGATGGATCCTTCGTTTACTTAGCTCTCGGTCAAGGTTTTCCCTTGGAAGTGGGTAAGGGGGTGAGGGCAAATCACTCTGTTGTTTCCATGTCCTCTAGAATTATGCTTCACTTTATAGCCTCCAATAGTCCTTTACTTTCATCATACCTAGGTTTTCCAGATAGATTTGAATCCCCTACAGTTGCATCAAGTCTTAGCATTTGTTGCAAAGCCTTGTTCCAAAAATTAGCAATATCACGATATTTCATCACCAAAAAAGATTTTTTTTCACCATTTCTCTACTCCCCTGAGCCCAGTTCCATAGGCTCTACATAGCAATAGACTTATTTGTTCGCAACCTTTCCTCTGGTGTTGATAATTGGGTATATTTGCGATTCTAGATTTGTATCCACAACTGGTCTCCCCCTGACCCACTGGCACCATTTTTTTTCTCCAAGAATAGTGCTCATAATGTTTGAATCTCATAGCCCTAATCCCCTTTGTGATTTTGGTAAAATGAGTTTATCTCAGCCAAAAACCATCCATCTCTTTTCTTTGTCAGACCCCCTCCACAAAAATTCTCACCAAATTATTCTCTGCTTACCTCCTATAGATTTTGGAAGTGGCTTACTTATCATCTGATACAACGAGGTATTTTTTAATACCAATTCTTTCAAGACTAAACTACTTGCAAAATTGAGGGCTCAAAACATTAAGTTTTGTATTTTGTTAAACAATTTCTTTGTTAACTTCTGCAAACAAAAAAGTCGTTTTGGATAAAAGAATAATGGTACTCCCAGGTATGGGACTGGGAGATATCATCTTGTGAATTCTAGTACACAGGTCAAATGATTAGATATAGAGTCCTTACAGTTCAAAACGAAAACGATATTTTTTCCTTATTAATCATAGTACCTGAAGAGTTAGCAGAAAAATGCAGGATTTTTTGAATTTTTTTTGCTTCATGTAGTGTTGATAAGACAAATACACAAACGTCATCAAAAAATTATTGATGGGTGAGTAGTAAATCTTGTCCAAACAATTTAATTTCTTTGACAACACCTTTCGAGAATGATTACTTTAAGAATATTCTTGGTCCTTCCATTGCAACGATAAAAAGGAATGGAGATAAAGGACCCCCTTGCCTTAATGCCATTTTTTACTGAAATGTGAAATATGGGGAGCCATTGACTATTATGGAAAAGAAAGGAGAGGGTATGAGTGAGAAGGTACAAGAAATCCACTTCCAAGAAAAACCAAAAGCATCTAGAATGTGGAGTAAGTAATCCCAGCTAAGGTGATCATAGGCAACAGGCTTTGGATAAATCTAATTTGATTAACATTCTAGGATTCTTCTTAACTTTGAGGGAGTGTATAATTTCTTGGGCTACAAGAATACCATCCATAATATTCCTACCTTCCATAAATCCTGCTTGCTCTAGCGAAATCAGACTAGAGAGTGGATGTTTTAAATGTTTAACTATAGCTATGGAGGTAATTTTGTAAATAACATTATTTAAAGAAATGGGTCGAAAGTTGCTGGGATCCTCTGAGAAACCATGTTTAGGCACTAGTGTAATGAACATCACATTTAGGCATCTCCATAATGACTGGGTTTGCCTTGATTCCTCCATTATATCATGTATCTCCTTTCTCATAAAGGACCAACATGCTTGATAAAAATAAAAGGTAAAACCATCTGATCTCGGTGGTTTTTTTTCTTGTGAGGCCCATAACTATCCCTTCCACTTCATGAAAAGAGATCAACTGCATCAAGGCTACATTCTTCTCCTTAGAGATAATTTGAGGTATCCCTGTGAAGATCTTATTTATTTTGGCTTGCCTTTGAGAACAATATTTTGATAAGATATGCTTATAATAATATACCAACTCTGACTCAATTTCTGACTGTGGGATCTTACATTCACCATCGTCACCCATGATAAAAAAAATTCTATTATTTTTCCTTCACTGCAACATTGAGTTATGAAAAAACTTATTGTTTCGTTTGCCCACCTTTAACCACTGAACCCTAGACTTTTGTTTCCATAGCAATTATTCATGTTGCTGCCCCAGTTCAAGTTGTTTTAGTGTAATTCCTTCCTCCACAACCATATCCATAGCTCGCCCCTCGAGGATCATGTGTTTTACAGTTCCTGCATTTTTTGTTCTAACCTTAGTTCTCTTCAAAAAGGTTGCCAAAATGTTGTTTGTTCCATATTTTGATATTTCATTTTAATGCTCGTAGATTTAATTGAAAAATTTTCATTCTATTACAACCTTGTATGGATCCTTCCCACCACTAAGCTTTGACTTATTCTATGAAGTCAGGATTTGTCAATCAAAAGCTCTATAGGCTAAAAGGATGGTTTTTTGGCATTTATTTCAAATCTATTTCTAGTCTAAGTGGCCAGTGATCTGACCCTAAGCAGGGAAAAATAATGGCCTCAATGAATATGCCCATGTGCAAAATTGCCTCCGTTATAAGGAAGCGATTTAAGCGACTAGCCATTTGATGGAGCTCTCCCCTTCTATTGTTCCAAGTAAAGGTTCCATTGACTGTGGGGATATAAACTAACATCAATTTCTCTTTGAGACTATTAAAATTATCTGAGACTGGTTCGAGTATGCTTAAACCCCCTTTTTTCTCTGTTGTCGGCCTTATTATGTTAAAATATCCCCCTAAGAACCAAATTCACGAGAAAAACACCGTCTATGATAGAAAATATAAGTTAGAAATCTAGGCTTTTATATTGATATTGGAGGTCCATATACCACTATTAAAACAACTAGGTCTTTTATGCCCAGGTATATTAAAAGCCTCGTTAATACTCTGGAGTTTTCTACCCAACCTTTAAAAACAATCTCCCCAAGGTTCCATAACATAGCCAAGCCCTAAAGCAACCTTGAGAATCAAGCGCCATAAATTGGTAGCCCTTCCAATAAAAATAAAAAATAAAATTCCATTTTTTCCCATACTAGCATTGGTTCCTGCAAAATTTGGATCGTTGGCTTCTCCTTTTTTATTTGTTCCCGTACATACCTTTGCTTTCCTTTGCTATTAAGGTCTCGAATATTCCATATGAGGATCTTCATTGAGAATATTTTGTAATGACATGAAAGTAATCTGGGAGTGCCATAGCATGTCCAGAATTCATGAGGACATCAATAGTCTCTTGCAAAGAGCAATTTTTATTTTTTCTTCCCCTTTTTTCTCCTCTTTAACCAGTTCTTTGACTAAAATATCCTTACTTTTCATGTGATATTCGTCTATGGTATGTATCTCAGGTCCCTTTGAAGATTTCTTGTTTTTTTTAGTTTTCCATGTAAAGAAGGCATTTGCATATTGTTTACATTGCTCCTCTGACAAGTTCGCCAGGTCCCTCTCCACCCATTTGTTGAGAAAGTCAATTAGCAAGCTTTCTTCCCTAGACAGGGACTCATAATTTTGTCTTGTCAACTGGGCAACCTCCTTAATGTCTGGTAAGTCCATAACATAAATTTTGTCACTGAACCAACTGCATCCTTTGGAGTGTTCTTCTTCGCAGGTTACTTCATGTCCTTTTCCTTCTCATAATGGGTTCATTCCCCCATCTATACATCATTTGGATATTCCTCTAGTGGATCTTCCTCCATCATTACTAAGGTTTCGAAATTATTTTTCCCTTGTGGTATCTATAGACTGATGTTAACACACATCATTTGGTTTCTTCTGCGGGAGATTACTTTGGTGAAGCCTTCATTTCCAACTGGTCCCACACTATCTAGTCCTTCCTTCGACTTGGGAAATCTTGAAAAATGTGACCTTGTTCATTGAAAAGTTGGCAACAGAAAGGGACATGCTCATAATCAATTGGTTGGGACCAAATTTCCCCTTAGTAATTCAGATTGATGGACTCTAGTAAAGGATAATAAATATTCATATATATGCAAAAACGAGCATACAACATGTTCTGACCTCATTTGGTTACTTTAGAGACTTTGACAAAGCGCCCTAGTACATTCCAAATGCCCTCCAATATTTTTGGGATCCAAAATTCAACTGATAGGTAGTACAACCTTATCCAAATAGGTGCAAGTAGGAATTCCTCTTTATTAGGGTTGAAACATTCTCCCCAATGCTGAATGTACAAACTCATGTTATTCTAAAAGTAAGTCCCCCCTTCAAAGATTCGAGCTTTGTCTTCCAAGTTGGAAAAAATGATTGTGAAAAAACCTTTAGGTCCAAATTGGAGATAAATTTCCCCCTTCGATTCCATTTATGTGAAATCCATCGCTCTAGCTCTCTTTCTAAAGGTCAACTTCCTATAAATTTACAGATAAAGGCATGACATTTCAACCTTTTACAATGATCCTCCAAGCATCAGGGTGGGATATCAAAGGTGGGGTTCTGAGGAAATTTAATGATACATCTTCCTTGAAGATTGGCTTGCCATTTTTCCCTAAAATCATCATTTCTGAGGAATCGACTTTAGCCATCTCTCCTTTAGTCTAACTTGTTGTAGATCCAATGACAATATTCCTGAAAGAGGGGGACGAGGAACTTGGTCCCCATTTCAGAACACTCATAGTATGGCAAATACTCTATAAAACCCTAAGTACTAGACTTTAAGGGTAAGAATGGTGATTTCAGAACGACGGTCACGATCAAGTCCAGTCCAGTCTTCACAACGTGGATTCCAAACCATGGTCAACTTCTGTGAAGGAAAATGAATATAAAAAAAGACATTAAAAAATAAATAAAATAGTTAATGTAAACTGGAGAAAATTTTATATATCTATATGATCATTTATAAAGTGAAATTATTATAAATTTATTTATTTATTTTCACTTAAGTGAGTGGGATTATCTATAAGAGTTTTGAACTAGTGATTAATAATATGAAGTGTTTTAATAATATATCAAATTACCATTTATTTAAAGCAACTATAGAATTCATGTTAATGTGAAAGGATTTTATAATTTTAATGAAGCTGAAAAACTTTGAGAGAACTTGGATGAATCAAATATTAAAGGAGAATTTAGATATAGATAGATATAGATAAAACTTTATAAGATAAAAAAATTCAAGATGTAAGGTGATAGGTTAGTTAAGGGATTGAAGGTCACGGGGCCACACCAACCCTTTATATGACTAGAATTTTTTAGTGCCTCTTCTCCACAATCACAATTAAAATATTCAAGATGTAAGGTGATAGACTAGTTAAGGGATTGGAGGCCACATGACTACACCAACCCTTTACATGACTAGAGGTTTTTGGTGTCTTTTCTCCAGAATCACGATTTTTGAACCTCTTCTCCACTATCGCAAGTTTTGGACCTTGACCACTTTACAAAACAAAATCTTTGTAATCTAGTCATGTTAGAGGGATTTGACTTCTAAAAGGAAAGAAATGGGAGCAGGCTTTGATCAACTTATGTGTGCATAGGTCATGATACCATTAATATCATGGAAAATTTTAGGGGCTAGCTTTCAATGCTTTTTCCAAAAAAAAAATCTTTATTTCCCATTTTTTCTAAAAACATTTCACCCAAATTTTGTAGGATAAAGTTATTTTACCTTTAAAATCGTCAAAATTTAATAAAGACTATATAAAATCATTATAAATTTGAATACAGTAAACATTTTACAATTTGTATAATAATGACTAGTAAGATTCCCCAAGGTTTCTAAACTTCAATAAACATTTCCATCCTTAAAATTTTCCTTGATTAATATAATATTTTTCAGTGCAAATACACATTCAACCACGACTTGCACAGGTCATGATATCATTAATATAATATTTTTTGATGCAACCCACACATAACACTACCTCAAGATATCCCATGGCTTCGATAAATAAACTGCCCTCACAATAATTGAACGTTGCCCAATAATAAATTCCTCACTTTTTACTATTAAATCCAATTTCTTTAAACTTAAAAAATCAATAAAGATAAAAATAAACTTTATCCATTTATATATACATATATTACAAAACCATTAATATAATCTCTATAAATTAAATAAATCTCTAATCTATATTTTCAATTTACATTTTAAATGAAATAAATATCTCTAAAAATTAAATATTAAAAAAATAAAACCACTATATAAAAATAAATATTTATTATTTAAAAATAATTTTAATAAATTTACGCCCACCACATCCAAAATAGAAATGGAGTGACTGCCGTGCTAATACCCATGTGGGATCCATATCATGAGTTTCGTTCAACCAAACCACTTTCAAATTTTACTCAAAACATCGACCCTTTATACTCACATTGCAATTGTGTGATATTTGTTAGGTTGATTTTCAATATACTTTTTCAACATATATTGAGCGGTACTCGTTAAACTTTTATATTATATTGAATGAAATGGTAAATTATTACATTATATCAAATAGTCAAAAAAATATTAGTGTGGTTGATGTATGAATATTTATGATAATAGAAAATTTTGAAAATTTTATAAATAAAAATTAAAAATATTTTATATTAAATAAATTATTATTTTAAATATAAATATAAATAATTTTAACTAATAAAAATAAAATTAGTTTTCAAATTATATAGATATGGAATTGAATAATTAAAAAATATAAATTTTAATAAATTTGGTTTCTTTTTTATGGTTATGAAATCTAGGTTTGAAGATAAAGTTTATTTATTTTTTGTTTTTTTTCCTTTAAATAGTGATAAATTATAACTTTCAAATAAATGTAATTTGTGTGGTGAGAAAGTATAATTATTATATTTTGGATTAAAAAAACTCACTCAAAGGTCATTCCACTCTCTTTCAAATACACTCCACCTGTATGAACTTTTTATTCAAAAATGATATTTTAGATTTTTAGGAAAAATATATATTTTTTAATATTATAAAATTAGTATATATAGACATTTTTATTTTATTATTTATCGATAAGTATAAAAAATAATCATTAATTAATTATTAATAAATGTAAAAAATAATATTAATTAATTAATGATAATCATGTTGAAAGGAGGAAATATAACAATTTGCAAGTCATATTTTAAGTTATTAAAGGAAAAAAACATTCTTAATAATATAATTAATTATCATAAAAATAGAGAGTATAGACATTCTGATGATGATGACGATGATGGTTAACGTCCGCTAAGACCAAACATTGGTCTACCGTACCTAAAGAAACAAATTATTTATTTTGATTTAAGATTTTATTCCTATGCTCAAAAAGCTTGGAGAGAAGCCTCCCGAGCTCACTATAATTTTGATATTGTAAAAGGCTAGGAAGGTCAGTATTGTAACAAAGATTGTGAAACTGAGATCTAATGTGGTTGTACGCGGGGCACTCTAAGAGGAAGTGGTTTTCATCGTCGATGTTCCTATTCTCACAGATATGGCAGATCCTTTCCATCCATGGCGTTTTAGGAACTGCCCAACGCCCTGTTTCACTATGGAGCTCATTTGAATTCATTCTAATCTTTGCTATATTAATTTTCTTCTTTGAGCTAGTTAAAATAGAGAGATACTTTTGATCTTCTAGGGTGGGGTAGATGACCTTCTTATAATAACTTAATTTTCTTTTAGCCGCTAAATCTTTCTCACACCACATTTTTTCTTTGAACTTAGAAGTAACAATATCTTTAATGTTATTTATGTTTTGCAATGCATCATTCTCGTTGATCTCCCAATAGTTTAACCAAGCCCTTGTGTCTTTATGCCACCCCCGATTGAGCCTTAGGTGGTTTTGGCTGGAATTTAAAGCTAGCTTAGGAAGTCTATGATCGTCTATGTTATTGAGTTTGTGCTTGTACAGTAGAAACCTAATCATAGCTAGGCTCTCAATAGGGGAAATACCTGCTTCTATAAGGAGAATAGGATAGGGTGTATTACTTTTAATTTTCAGGTTATAAGTTATAAAACGCTTCTGGATTTGCTCAATCTTTCTCCATGATTCTCTGGAGATGCTGCAACCCCAAACCTCACAGCCATATAAGATAACAGGAGTGACTAAAGTTTCAAAGAGGAGCTTCTTTTTATCCCACATTACGAGGTTTGCTATTTTGCAATTATTTTCAAGACCAAAATAAGCTTTCCACCCCCCATTAATCCTTTTCTCAATGCTATGGTTCCAGTTGAGCTTGTGATGAATATCAATTCCTAGGTACTTGTAAGAATACACTTCCTCCAAGTTATTATTGTCATACACAAAATTAGCATAAGTGTCCTTCTTGGATTTGATAATCATAACTTTTGTTTTGTCAGTGTTAACAGTCATACCCATGGTAGAGCAGAAATCCTTAAGAAGCCCGAGTTGCTTATCAAGATCAGATGGGCACCTTGCCAAAAGAACAATATCGTCAGCATAGAGAAGAAGGATGACGACTATCCCAGCTAAGATCGTGCCATCACATCTTGCTTCCTCTAAATAGACTTCGAGCTTATCGATGTAAATGCCAAATAGGGTAGGGGAGAGGGGGCAACCTTGTTTAACTCCGATGTTACACTTAATATCTTTCGACCACCCCTCATTGCTCTTTAGCTTGGAAATTACATTCTCGTATAACCTTATAGCGGCAGCTCTCAACTCGAGAGGAACCTTTAGCTCTTCTAATCTATTCCAAAGGTTGTATCTAGGAACCATATCGAAAGCCTTTCTAAAGTCCACAAAGCAACAAAATAAATTGGATTTATCATTACGACATTCCTCCACAATGATCCTAAGCGTAACGAGGTGGTCTGTTGTTGAGTGATGCCTTCTGAAACCTACTTGGCCTTTAGCCCGCTTACCTTCACTTTCAAGCCATATGCTTAACTTCTTTTCCAAAATACTACCATATAACTTGGCTAAGAGAGGGCTGATCATAATTGTCCGATAATTAGAGGGGTTATTTGTATCCCCACTTTTAAAAATAGGGATAATGAGGCTCTCAGTCCAAGGTTTAGGGAACCCTTGCTTGACTGCTTGATTGAAAATCTTGTGGATGTGGGGGATGAGGACAAGACCTCCAATTTTTAAGATTTGCACATGGTAACCTTCAATGTCCTTAGCTTTCCCATTAGCGACGTGATTAACCCCAAACTTAATGTCTTCTAAAGAGAAAACTTCTTTCGTTGTGAGCAGGGTTTCCAAATTATCCATGACATTTGGAGATTCATAAAGCTTTTTAAGATAGGAATTCCAATCGTGAAGAGCAATTTTATTATTATCTTTAGTCTTCCTAGTCAGAATCTTCCTCCAAAATTTCTTAGGAGCTACCTTAGAGAGGTGTAAGAGATTCTGCTGTCTTTGATGAATGTACTGCCTCTTTTTCCTTTTAGTTAGAGCTTTGTATATTTTTATCTTGTCCATTTTAAGAGATTCGTCAACAGCTTCCTTAATTTCTCGCCTCGCACTTTTACAATCTTTGTCATACCATGGATTGGTTTTGCTATTTATTTTATTATTTGAAACTTCAATTGAGAACTTGTTAATAGAATATGAGAGGGTTGTAGTAAAATTATGATAGAGGTCTTCTATGTTGTCTATACTAGATAATGGAAGCAAATTAGTTTTTAATTCATTTAGAAAGAGATCATTTTTATTTCTATCAAATATTAAGTTCTTTTCGCTGTAAGTATTATTTTTTGTGGGAACTCTATGCATGACAAAATTGAGAGTTATAAGTGAAGGCCTATGATCAGAGTCAGGTTCGTGGTCGTTTAAGATGTCAAAATTTATTATTTCGTTATATAATGGGAGATCAGAAATAACGTAGTC
The DNA here is from genome assembly GCA_031772625.1 of Pinus tabuliformis. Classification (NCBI taxonomy): domain Eukaryota; kingdom Viridiplantae; phylum Streptophyta; class Pinopsida; order Pinales; family Pinaceae; genus Pinus; species Pinus tabuliformis. The sequence goes on along the minus strand of CM062807.1, from coordinate 743,280,015 downwards.
TACCACGCTGCTACCAAGTCCATGGATGCAGGTCATCTTGCTGGAATTGGGCCACTTCTTTAGACTATTGCAAATTATGAGATTCTGAGCACTACAGAGCTTGATTAGCTCCGACCCAAACAAATTTTCCCCGAGGTCTTCAGAGCTCCTTTTGTACCTACTAGCCAAAGTAGGGTCTTCGTCTAACCAAAGAGGATTAGGGTTGGAATGATTGCTTAGAATAATAGCTTGGTTGTTTGAAGTTCGAGCATTAAAGTCACCTATTAAAAGGATATTACCGTCATTCCTTAGGCTAGAAATATCATTCTCTAAACCATTGTAAGGGTTAGTTTTATCTAGATTCTTCTTCTTATAGAAGTTAGAATTGATGGGGGGAAAATAACATATTGCTATGTAGGACTTTTTATTATTAATGTCTCTGATCTCTATCCAACTATATTGGTTGTGAGGGTCGTTTTTATAAATCCTAGCATGGGGGGAGATGTTCTTCTTAATGTAACAAGCTATTCCCCTAATGCCTCTACGGGAGGATCGCTTGTTCCAGGTAGATCTATATATATATGAAGCTGGTTTACATTTTTTGGCAAGCAAGGACGCTTTTTGGTGAAGAAAAGCAACGCGATTGAGCAATATTTTAGCCCTCGATTGAGCTACTTGAGGGCCTAAATATTGCTCGATCCATATCATGAGTTTCATTCAACCAAACCATTTTCAAATTTTACTCAAAACATCAACCATTTATACTCACATTGCAATTGTGTGATATTTGTTACGTTATTTTCAATATACTTTTTCAACATATATTGAGCGGTACTCGTTAAACTTTTATATTAAATGAAATGGTAAATTATTACATTATATCAAATAGTCCAAAACATATTAGTTTGGTTGATGTATAAATATTTATGATAATAGAAAATTTTGAAAATTTTATAAATAAAAATGAAAAATATTTTATATTAAATAAATTATTATTTTAAATATAAATATAAATATTTTTAACTAATAAAAATAAAACTATTTTTCAAATTATATAGATATGGAATTGAATAATTAAAAAATATAAATTTTAATAAATTTGGTTTCTTTTTATAGTTATGAAATCTAGGTTGAAGATAAAGTTTATTTATTTATTTATTTTTTTCCTTTAAATAGTGATAAATTATAACTTTCAAATAAATGTAATTTGTGTGGTGAGAAAGTATAATTATTATATTTTGGATTAAAAAAACTCACTCAGAGGTCATTCCACCCTCTTTTAAATACACTTCACTTGTATAAACTCTTTATTCAAAAATGATATTTTAGATTTTTAGGAAAAAATTTATATATATATATATTTTTAATATAATTAATTATTATAAAATTAGTATATATAGACATTTTTATTTATTTATTTATCGATAAGTATAAAAAAAATCATTAATTAATTATTAATAAATGTAAAAAAATAATATTAATTAATTAATGATAATCATGTTGAAAGGAGGAAATATAACAATTTACAAGTCATATTTTAAGTTATTAAAGGAAAAAACATTTTTAATAATATAATTAATTATCATAAAAATAGAGAGTATAGACCTTCTATATATATATGAAGCTGGTTTACATTTTTTGGCAAGCAAGGATGCTTTTTGGTGAAGAAAAGCAATGCGATCAAGCAATATTTTAGCCCTCGATTGAGCTACTTGAAGCCTAAATATTGCTCAATCGAGCAATAAAATAACTCCTAGATCAAGCTCCTATGTAACCCAAGGTTATCTAGGAGCTTAATCGAGATAAGAGCTCGATTGAGCCCTTTGCTTGATCGATCCCTTTTCTCGATCAAGCTATGGGCTCGATCGAGCTATAAAGCCTTGATTGAGCCACAATTTGTCAATAAAAGACTTGTTCGATGTCTCCATAGACTGCAAGTGAATTTGCAACTCAACCGATAGTTTAGAAGCTCGATCGAGGATGAAAGGTCATGATCCAGCCACCCAACGGCATGACTAATGTGCCAAAAACCCGACCCTACCACTGTGGAGCCAAATCTCTAGAGGTTAAGGTAGGTTTTCTACCATTTTTTTGCTTATTCCAATTATTTTTTCTTACAAATAAAAAAATAATAATTTTAAATGATAACCCACAATACAAAAACCATAAAAAAAGCCATATAAATTCATTGAAAACTACTAAGAAAACCATTAAAAACCACCAAGAAAACCATTGAAAACCACCAGGAAAACTATAATTAATTATAATTTAGGTTTTAAATTTTATATTAATCTATTTCATCAAATTGAAAAAAAATAATCTCTTAACCAAACAAAATGACACTATAATACCATTAAAACTATTCTTAATCTCACTCTCTAAAGTCGACAGCAATCTTGATTTTTTTGGAATTTTATTGAAATGGACAACATAAATTTTATAATGAAAGCATTAGTTTTTCATAACTTTGATCTAGCTATGTAAGGATTAGTTTTTTGCAACTTTTATTTAGCCATTTAATTATCCATCTTTGAGATATTTTCAATTCTCTTTTATTTCAGTTTGGATGAATAATTTTCCACAACTTTGAGCGCATCTTGAATTTCACTCCCTCGGATGTACTTTGAAACTCATGAAGCATCAATATGAATGGCTTTAATGAATTTACCATAAGATTTATTTGTTACACTCACCTAAAATCCTTGACAAGCTTATCCAAAACTAGATAAATATCTAAAGAAATGGTATCACTCAATTTTGAATTAGGTTTATTTAGTTTACCGAATTAGAAATCATAACCAGACTCATTAGGAGTTTAAGATTGACATCATAAATATGGTTGCTTATTTTTATTTTATATTTTAAATATTTTTGTAATAATGAATATAATAATTTGTTTTAAAAAATTAATTATTTAAATAAAATATTAACTTTAAAAACCTAAAATAATTTTTTTTGTTTATTTAATTAAATTTTATTAACCATATTTAATTATATAATATATTTAAAAATAAATAAAAAATAAAAATTTTAATCAATTCATACTTTTAAATCTAGTTGTCTCTAGTGAGATTTTTTGGAAGCTTTTGTGGTGGGTCCAATTTCTCTAAAATCCTACAGGACTTTATTGAAATCACAAGATTCATGGGTAACCCCTACACAATCGAAGTACCCTAGGGGTTAGGTGATTAATCCATATGTACAGTGAAAAAACCAATTTAAATAACACAAATCAAGATTTCACCTCAATTTTCTCCATCAAATTCCATCACCAGAAAATAAAAAAAATGGCACTAAAGATAACTCCCTTTTAAATATTTTTCAAATTTTTAAAAATACTATAATTATAATTATATATACAATGTAATCTTTTATATATATATATATATATATAGATATTAAATGGGGGGCTAGTCCCCTGAAGAAGCTTTATATTAGGCCCAATGTACAATATATTACATATATATATATATATATATATATATATATATATATATATATATTAAATGGGGGGCTAGTCCCCTGAAGAAGCTTTATATTAGGTCCAATGTACAATATTTTACATATATACAACTGTCATCCATCACATCAATCAACATATACCGATATATGTGCACAATGATACAAATGGGCTGCCGCGCAGCGTCACAATAGTGAGAATTGAACACGGTTGGAGTACGAAAAAGCCGACTACTCCAACCGTTGAACCATGTACTAATTATAATTATATATATATATAGATATAATTATTGTATCACTGCCTTGGATGATGACAAACCAATATTTGAGCATCGTTACCTGCCCAACCAGCATGAAGTTGGCCCTGTTCTCAACAATGCACACAAGGCTAGGTTCTAAGTGGTTGTCTGCATTACCTTCAGAGCCACCACCACACCAGACTCTCCCCACCCATTATTCGCATTCACCACCGCCACACCAGAAAAAGGTAATGGCTCACTTGTAAAGCCTCCCCATACATCTAAAGATATGCCAACCCCAGCAGACCTCTCCTCCATTTACCTATGCTCGCAAATATTTCCTAACATCAAAACCAAACAAATTAGTCCCCAGGAGTTTGTCTATAACGTTCGCCCACAAGGTGTCAGGTGAAAGTTGTCGAATATTACACATGGTGGTTGCATTAACGCCCACATCCTGGGCTTCCATTCGCGCAGATGACACCCCCATCAGGGAACCCATAGATATATTGTTATTAATAAAATATTTATTATATTTTGTTTTCATTTTTATTAACTAAAGAAAATTATGATACTTACGAAATATTATAATGGTAAAAATTAAATTTTGGATTTAGTTTATTTATATATATTGTAAATTATATTGTTCACAATCCATTGGAATATGAAATGGTGAAGGCTTCACAAAACATATATACTTTAATAAATCATTAATGATATTTTTGTATTATTTTTAAATAATTTTTTTATGATAATTTCATCTCTTATGCAATGCCAAGTTTCAACAATGCACTGATATATATATTAAATCCATGATCAAAATTGAAATAAAAGCATTTTGACTCTTTTCTAATGTACCAAATTATTTCATTATGTAGTGTGTTGTTCCATAAACATTGTCTTCATGTGCTTGCACCTAGTATGCCGTGTGTCAAAGTCAAAACATTATAAGAATTTGTCTTATGAAGTATTTGGTTGGCATGAAATTTTATTAGTTTTGCAAATAGTTTTATTTCAATTTTTTACATATATTTACATATTTATGCTCTATGAATAAAATGCATTATTTAGAAATGGGAAAAAGTGTCAAGTTAGATTTGATCACTTCTTTCGATTGTGTTTACATGGAACTCAATACTTTGGTTGATAAATTATCAAAAAAGAGACTCTAAAGTTTAGGAAGGCTAGATTATTCTACTTGAGTTTAGAAATGGTTTTCTTGTCAACATTATTTAGTCAATCTTTTTTTCTTGGATTAGTTTATATGTATTATATGTAATCATTTTTTTACAATTCTAAAGGTCTATGATGGAAGTTTATGAGGCTTAGCTGACTCTTACATACTTAAAATAACATTGTATTGCTTCTATTCCTATATATTTTGATTGACTTATATTCATTAACTCTATAACTCTTACAATCAATTCCATTCAAACTAAATTTATCCATATACATCTCCCATATGGCCCCCATCCGCAGGCCATTAGAGTGTGGGGGGATCAGTTTTACTTGGTCAGGCTCGTGAAAGATGACGTAGCCCAACCAGAGTTCATGTTCCACTTGTAGATCCTATCTTCGACACTAGTAGGATTGTTAGAGCCAATGTTTCTGTCTCTATTGATGATGTTACAAAGAGTGGACCATCTTCACTTGTCACAGGTACACCTCCTATATTTTTAAATCCTATTTCAACTTTATGTGTTTATGTCTTAAAATTGTCTTTATTTTTTAAATTTTTTCAAATTGATGTGTTTGAATTTAATATTTTATTATGTTTAGTATTTTATATATGTTAAATTATGTTTATGATTTGCATACCTTCGATAGGGCAAAGCTGAGGGTGACAATCACGCTCGAGGATGTTAGGGCCCTGTTAACCTTGGAAGCATTTGACCCAAAAATGGATCCAAAACACTACTGAAGGCTTCGAAATTCACCTAAGGATCATTTAAAAATCCCAATAGTCCCATCACCAGAGCCCTTGGAAGGGTGGAAAATCACTATCGGGAGGAAAAAACCAAAGAAAAACAGGGAAAAACCATGAATCGCAGGCTTACACAGTCAAAGAACAGCAGTCGTTAGATCTGGCCGATCAACGGCCTAGATCTAAGTGGAAAATGGCAATTGGCAGATTTGATCGCCATAGGCGGGTAGCGGCAATCGACGCAAGACACCACCGATCAGCAATCTCCGATGATTGGATTGGCGGGTCACACCGGCGAGGTATCAACAATTAGAGTAAAGGCCCTAGGCATGAGCGATAAGCGATTGCAATCAGATTGCATCGCTATATCATAGCAGAGTAGAACCAAGGGGTGGGGCCTATGCACATGGCAGCGCTGATAGCGATGAAGCCCAGACCTGAAAGGATCCGGGAAGTGAAATATATATTATTTGAGATCCGCACAAAGGCCGATTTTAATGCATTCTCAATGTATTTTCGTTATATAACGAAATACAAAGGGGAATAGGGCAGCGCCGATAGCGATGAGTCCCAGACCCGAAAGGGTTCAGGAATGAAATCTATAATGTTTGAAGTCTGCCAAAGGCCAATTTTCCTGTGTGTTCAGTTTTTTTCAAGAAGATTTCAAAATACAAAGGAACAAAGGGACCCGGTCATCTGTGATAGGCGACAACGACCCAAAGGGCGGACCCAATAGAAGAATAAACCATTTTGAAGACTTTTGAAGTCCAAAAAGGACAAAGAGGGGCGGGATTTCTCAGTGTTGCTGTGTTTTCTGTTTAAAACAGAAACAGTCATTGTTTTCGACAGAATTCCACAATATGGCAACGTTGTTCTGTGTTAACAGAAAGCATGCATTGCTAAACATTTGAAAGGGCCACAGCATGTGCAGCTCATCCCAAACTGACAAAGCAGTCGTGGAGCAGCACAACGCAACACAGCACGCGTAGCTTGCTCAAAACAAACAGAAGCATCAACAGCCCAACGCAGCTCATCAAAACAAACATCATGGGGCATCTCTGGCATGAGAGAGCTCCTAGATAGTGCATCAAACTACCTAAAGGTGGTTATTCCTCTGTCAGAAGGAGAAAACCTCTGAGCCATGCTTGCCTATTCAGGGAATCAAATAGTTAAGGGACAGAGAGGATAGATTAAGACTTCGAGCCTTTGAGAGCTTAGGAGCATTGTAAAAGGCCTATAAAAGGCTGAAAACTAAATGTAACAAGGGTTCAACTTCTGGAGACTATTGAGACTTTGCTACTCAAGCTTCTCATCTTCATTCTAGCAAATATAAGCTTCTTTTGTTGTTATATGTTCAATGTCCATTTTCTCTTCTGTTCTAAGCTTTCACTTGAACAGGTTGTTCATGTTTCTTTTGTGTCTAAGGCCAGATAACTGTCATCTTATCTCTGCTTTGATAAATTAGATTTGCAAGCTTCTTTTACTGCCTATAGCTAGCCATTCATATGTGTTTTATATATGCATCTGCCGGTATGGTCAGTATTCTTCATTTACTGCCTGTAGCTAGCCATTCATATGTGTTTATATATATGCATCTGTCGGTATGGTCAGTATTCTCCATCTATCCATTGAATCTACAAACTATTGAACATTAGTGGTCTAAAGCCTTAGAAAGTTGAGGGTGTTCATGCATGTCTTGAGTAAAAATAGAGTTGAAATGGTTATCTGGCTTGATCCAAGCCATCATTCATTCCAATAGTTCAGAGAACAATATTGAAGATTATATTTTACCAGGCATCTCCGATCCGCAACCTAGGAAAGTTTCTTGGAGTGATAACATAATTGGTGATGTTGCTAGGGAGAGGAAACTAAAGCTCAGCTTCCCTGGGAAATGACATAGATCTAGCTTTGATGATAGACAAAGTCTGGGCACTTTTTGGTTGTAATCATCTATCTGGCGACTCTACTAGAGGCCGAACCTCTTGGCGACTCCACTTCATAGTTCTGGCTCAGTTTGTGAGGCATACTCGGAGAAATCCTCAGAAGCTACAAGCTGACCCAGTACCTGACCCTGAAAAAATCATCAAAGAGAGAAAGGTATTGCAAAAAGGAGCATCAGGTTCAGGTAAACCTAAACAATCTCCTATATCTCTGTAAGAAGGGCCTGTAATAGAACAAATACATGTTGAGAGGATAGCATCTAATACTAGCAGTGAAGAAAAACTCTCAGAGATTCATAAAGCTCCTTATTCTTTAGGTTATCCTTTTATTGTAAGCCTAAAGGAAACCTCACCTCCTATCCATCATACTCCTTTAGTCTTATTAGTCACTCCTCAGCCCTCTATCATTCAGACTGCCAGTACTCTTTTAGCCACCACAGCTATGGCAGGTCCACAAGCACCTACCAAAATGGAAAGAATCATAGCTGCTAGGTATGGACCTCTAATACTGCCCACTCCTTTGAATTTCATGCCTACTGGAGAATATCATAAATATAGGCCTAAGTTCACTGGGACTTAAGGTGTCACAGCTGAGGAACATCTTGAGTCATTCTATAGCTATGATGATAACTTGGACATTAGTGAAGATGATGTCTGGATGAGAGTCTCTGTCCAAAGCCTAGATGGAGAGGCTAGAAAATGGTTTAGAGAACTAACCCCAAGATCTATAGCGAATATTGAGGCTTTAGATGATTCATTTCTAAAGCATTGGGTGGATAAGAAGGATCTCCTCTACTACCACACTGAGTTTGGCAACTTAAAGAGAGAAAACGGTGAGTTGTTGTCTGATTTTAATACGAGGTTTAACCGTATGTACAGCAAGATACCAGCTAAAGTAAAACCCACCACTACCTCTGCTAGGCTCATCTATGCCAGTGCATTTGATTCTGACTTCTATTTACTGTTGAGGGAGAGGTGATGAGTTTCTTTGGTTGATATGTAGGATGCAGCCTTGGAAGTAGAATCAAACATCACGGCTGCTGAGAAGCTCAAGGGAAATGCTGATAGAAGGAGACAAAGGGGAGAGTCTTCATCATCCTCTGATCCTAAGATAGATAAAATGACCAAGATGATAGAATCATTAGCCTCTAAGATCTCCAAATTAAAGGTTGAGCAACACTCTGGGAAAGGAAGAGTTCCTAACACCTTTGCTCCTCCAAATCCAAATCCATATAGAAGAGCAAATGAGCAGTTGCAGATTTTGCAAAGAAGTAAAGATGCCAATGAAGACCAAAGGGTGAAGGCCCCTTTTCAGAATGCAGTCATGGAAGAAGAGCAGTTTGAAGTAGAGGATGAGATCCATTGTATGGAAGACAAAGGCAACACCCCTTTTTTAACCAAAGCTGCCTATGAGAAGTCATTATTCGATGACCAGATCAGCCAATAGTGGGATGGTGAAGCTATTCTACAAACTAAATATCAGCAAAGATATAATCTGAGGTCGAAGATGAATAATATCAAAGGAAACTCCTGTTCGTAAAGTTGTTGTCCCTGAAAAACAACAAGCTAATAAGTAGAAGCAACCAACAGTTGATCCTATCATCCTCAAAGCTCCAACCATAGAGGTAAGAGGCCTTGACAAGTCCCCTTCTTCTTTCAGTTTTCAATCAAAAATTCAGAAGCTAAGAATACCTATGCCTCTGATTGAACTAGTGAAGAATGAGTCCTTCAAGAAATCTATCCTTGAGGCTCTTGAGCCTAAAGCCATCCAAGCCTCCACTGACTATGTAAATCTGCAAGATGACCAACCAACTGTTATCCTCAGCCTAATGATTGAAAATTGTGAAGACAACTCCCCATCATTCTATGTTTCTCTGTCTATTCATGATAAAATCCTTCACAATTTCCTTCTCGACACTGGAGCCAGGCATAATCTGATGCCCAAGGTTGTCATGGATAAATTGGGTCTTGACATTACCAATTCTTACCATGACCTGTTTTCTTTTGACTCTAGAAAAGTGGAATGCCTGGGACTAATCAAGGATCTAGCCTTCACTTTGTCTCAGCTGCCCATGAAAAGCATGATGATGGATATTGTGGTAGCAAATGTACCCCCCAAATTTGGCATGTTACTTTCTAGAGGTTGGATCAAGAGATTAGGTGGAACATTGCAAAATGATCTATCCTATGCTACTGTCCCAGTTTTTGGAGGTGAAAGCAGGAGGTTATACAGAGAAGCTCAATTGGCTTATATAATCAGTGATGAAAGGAATCCCACCAATCATCCCATCTATGCTATTGACACTAATTTTGGAGCTTGTTTTCTTCAGATTGAAGAATCTCAGTTGGCCTCTACTCAGCTTAAGAAACCAGTTTGCCAGATCACAGAGGAATACATTGATTCATCTTTTATATTAACTTTTCAGGTCACAAATGACATAATAGAGTATGAAGCAGACCTTATCATTCAGCAGGTGTACAAAACCTTCTAAGAAAAACATCCAAGGATGAAAGCGTACAGAGATGAGGTGAAATATAGACCATCTCTGCCTGATAATGTCAAATGCTGGAAAGTTTTTCAAGTAGATGATCAAATTAATAGGCTTTTGCAAGTCTTTGATGATTTTGCTGATATACACATTGACCAAGAGAAAGAAACCTTTGATAGAAAGGTAAAAAGGGTCAATTTTTAGTTTGGTGACTGTTTTCTCAAAAGGGATGCATTAAAGGAAGGAGGAGATGTTTTTGATGGCCTAGTCAATGGGCAGTTTTTGAAACTTTATTTCATTTAAGGCTTTAAAGCCTTGGTATTGTAAATATGTTTTTCTTCAAGTTTTTATTTCACGCTAAATAAAATCCATTCCCAATGGAACACTAGAAGGAAGATCTAATTTTGGTTTTACAGGAAAGGCATTGTTCTGTAGTTCTTGAAACCTCACAGGGAGGATTTCATCCCTAGAAGGAGCTAGTGTTAACCTTGGAAGCATTTGGCCCAAAAATGGATCCAAAACACTACTGAAGGCTTTGAAATTCACCTAAGGATCATTTAAAAATCCCAACAGTCGCATGCCAAGAGCCCTTGGAAGGGCGGAAAATCACTATTGGGAGGAAAAAACCAAAGAAAAACAGGGAAAAACCATGAATCGCAGGTTTACACAATCAAAGAACAGCAGTTGTTAGATCTGGCCGATCAACGGTCCAGATCTAAGTGGCAAATCCCAATCGGCGGATCTGATTGGCATAGGCGGGTAGTGGAAATCGGTGCAAGACACCGCTGATCAGCGATCTCCGATGATCGGATCGGCGGGTCGCATCGACAGGGTATCGGCAATTAAAGTAAAGGCCCTGGGCATGAGTGATAAGCGATTGCGATCAAATCACACCGCTATATCACAATGGAGTAGCACCAGGGGGCGGAGCCTATGCACATGGCAGCGCCAATAGTGATGAAGCTCAGGCCCAAAAGGATCCGGGAAGTGAAATATATATTATTGGAGATCCGCACAAAGGTCGGTTTTAATGCGTTCTCAATGTATTTTCGTTATATAATGAAATACAAAGGGGAACAGGGCAATGCTGATAGCAATGAGTCCCGGACTCGAAAGGGTTCGAGAATGAAATCTATAATGTTTGAAGTCCACCAAAGGCCAATTTTCCTGTGTGTTCAGTGTTTTTCAAGCAGATTTCAAAATACAAAGGAACAAAGGGACCCAACCGTCTGCGATATGCGACAGCGACCCAAAGGGTAGATTCGATAGAAGAATAAACCATTTTGAAGACTTTTGAAGTCTGAAAAGGACAGAGAGGGGTGGGATTTCTCAGTGTTGATGTGTTTTCTGTTTAAAACATAAACAACTATTACTTTTAGCAGAAGTCCACAATATGGCAGCGTTGTTCTTTGTTAACAAAAAGCATGCATTACTAAACATTTGAAAGGGCCACAGCACGTGCAGCTCATCCCAAACTGACAAATCAGTCATGGAGCAGCACAGTGCAACACAACACATGTAACTTGCCCAAAACAAACAAAAGCATCAATAGCCCAGCGCAACTCATCAAAACAAACATCATGGGGCATATCTGGCACGAGAGAGCTCCCAGACAACGCATCAAACTACCTAAAGGTGGTTATTCCTCTGTCAGAAGGAGAAAACCTCTGAGCCATGCTTGCCTATTCAGGGAATCAAACTGTTAAGGGACAAAGAGGATATATTAAGACACTGAGCCTTTGAGAGTTTAGGAGCATTGTAAAAGGCCTATAAAAGGCTGAAAACTAAATGTAACAGGGGTTTAACTTCTAGAGACTATTGAGACTTTGTTATTCAAGCTTCTCATATTCATTCTAGCAAATATAAGCTTCTTTGGTTGTTATATGTTCAATGTCCATTTTCTCTTTTGTTCTAAGCTTGCACTTGAACAGGTTATTCATGTTTATTTTGTGTCTAAGGCCAGATAACTGTCATCTTATCTCTGCTTTGATAAATTAGATTTACAAGCTTCTTTTACTACATGTAGCTAGCCATTCATATGTGTTTTATATATGCATCTATCGGTATGGTCAGTATTCTTCATTTACTACCTGTAGCTAGCCATTCATATATGTTTATATATATGCATCTGTCGGTATGGTCAGTATTATCCATCTATCCATTGAATCTACAAACTATTAAACATTAGTGGTCTAAAGCCTTAGAAAGCTGAGGGTGTTCATGCATTTCTTGAGTAAAAACAGAGTTGAAATGGTTATCTGGCTTGATCCAAACCATCATTCATTCCTATAGTTCAGAGAACAATATTGAAGATTATATGTTACGAGGAATCTCCGATCTGCAACCTAGGAGAGTTTTTTGGAGTGATAACAGGCCCAACATGCATGGATTACACGAGATATAGGTACACTCCCTGCTCAGACCCCTACTAGACATAGCTTGACTTTGATGTTGGAAAGAATCAATCAGTTGATCCAAACCTACTAGAGGGTAGGCTCACATAGCAACCTCCTATGTGCTATACATAGGATTAGGAGGTAGGAGGTTAGACGCCTAGATACTTGGGAGGTAGTGAAAGCTACCACCTACGACATTGATGTGCGTGGGAAGTTGTTTTACATCCCTCTGGGCCACTGTACTAGACATGTTGGTCCAATTCCACTAAGATATTTTAAGAATGTTGATACAACCCCTTTTGTTTATGACCGATACATTGAAGCTTGGGGCCAGTTCCCCCACCATGACAAGATCCCCGTTTAATTCGACTGACATGTGTAGGTGAAGTTTGTGTTACATATGAGGCCAGATTACACCAGCACTAGATATGGTTTTTATGGACCTGATAGGGGACACAACTATGATCGTCTTGGGGCTCATAGGGACCCTACACATGTACCACCACCACCAATATTGTTGGCAGTACCATCTCAGAGTTTGGTATTGTCGACAGAACTAGAGGGGTTGTCACAACTTAGCATTGAGACCAAGGATATCATTGTGGATAACATGCGGACCACATTGGCTAGTGTGCAGGTCACATTTCATGCACAGATGAGAAGAACACCATTATTTCCTTGTGACTTGCTAGTTCCATTAGTTAATGATTCAGTGCTTGAGAGTCTTCCTCGTAACTAGGTTTTTTCATATGCATGTATGTTTCATGCTGCCATTCATGAGACTTGGAGGGTATATGACCCATGTGACACAAGTTAGGTACATATATAAGAAAAAAAACTGACTCTTATTGTCAAACTATGCATTATTTATATTAATACGTTTGTTTCAAATTGCATTTATATTAATAATTTCATGATAACATCTAGACACAGGGCTATATGGATGAGATTTTGAGGTCATCTGAGGGTAAAGCTGATAGTTTGGAGCAGCCTCCATTAGTGCATGATTCCACAAAGTCTCCTCCACCTCCACTTCCACCTCCTCCTCATCACACTCATGTGGAGGAGAGCCACTATGTACAACCACATGGATCGATAGTTGAGGTAAACTTCTTTATTCCTAAGATTTCAAAATTTCTTTTTTTTAGTTACATGCATGCCAATTAATTCGTAGACTAATTGTTATTTTTCTTTGACATTGTGTACGCAGGCCCAAACGTAGAGTGGTTTCGAGGTCGCAACGATGTGGTTGCATGAGTGGGATGTTAGGTACGAAGGCATTGTCGATGCAGGTCCATCGACGCAAGCCCCAATCGTTGAGCCAAAAGCATGGGAACACCAAATATTTATTTCTACATTGTTTATTTTGTAAATAATGACAATTAATTTGAACTTCAATATATTATATTATAGTACCAGGATCTGGATGCCATCTTTGACCAATGGTCACATAGGTGTAGTGGTACTTATACCACATAATTTGTATATTTTTAGGCCCATTTCATAGGGCACATTCACATGTGATAATATAACAGCCCCTGGTTGATTTTTCATGTAAAAAAAATATAAGACCAAGGTCATGGGACATGTATTCCGAGTTGAATGGTGAGAAAAACATCCTAGTTGGCTTGACTTTCAGTTTATTTATGGCTAAGGAAATTCGAAAAGGCATTGGAAAAGGAAAAGAGGCATTAATTGGCATTTTATTTACAAAAATAAAGGAAAATAGGAGAAAAGGGAGGTGAAAGGTCATAGATTTGTATGTGAAGGAAATTGAAGGAAAAATGAGGGAAGGTGAAGAAAATAGAGGCCTCAATGATAAAATGGATTTTGAGGATCAGTTCATAGACTTTGTAGAGTTTAGTTTTGGAGCTTTCATTCATTCTCTCATACTCTTTCACACTTAGAGCATTCTTAGAGCTTGCTTGGAGCACTCTAATATACATTGGATTTGGACAAAGAAGGCAAAGGAAAGTAGGAAAGTGATAGGGAACAAGTGGATCAGGAGCTACAATTAGACTTCTTTGTAGTTAACAAGTTTCTTGTGTGATTTCCTGGCTAATTTACAGATGCATGATATATGCATGTGATTTTCCAGTTATGTGTTGTTATTGGACAGGATATTTTCCTGGATTGGCAATGATTTTATTCTTTCCTTTCCATTTCCTAGATAGGCATGGTGTTGTGGGTTTTTCCACTTGATTGTTTTCTGATTGGTGCTCATAATTCCTTATGGATGTGGGTTGGAACAAATGCTCTAGAAACCTTGGAACAACTTGGGTTGAGTTACTAGTCCTGGAGCCTAGGTTGGGACAAATTCTCTGGAGCCCTTGGTGGGTTGAGTTACTAGTCCCTAGAGCTGGGTTGGACAAATGCTCTAGAGCCCTGGAAGGTTGTGGGTTGAGTTACTAGTTCTTGGAGCCCTAGACATCTTGGGTAGAGACTGATCTAATTGGTGTTAGTGATTTCTGACCGTGAGGTGGAATCGCTGGTTGATGGTTGAGGTGGTTTTGTTTATGGAAGCATTGGTTCGTTTTTGTTCAGGTTATTCCATGAGATCCCACAATCATGCTTGGAATATTGCGTGGGGTGATTGGCTAAAAGAGATATTTCGTTCATCCAATTCTATGGTAGGGTGGTACATGGAAGTCCCTGACGTTGTTGGAATTTTCATATTTAATAAAAGGTACTTTACATTATGACCTATGATCATATGTATTGATTATGATGGTGATATTATTGTTGAGTTTTCATGGTTTATATGTTGGTTATTTTCTGTTTTATATGTTGATTATTTGTTGGTTATATGATGTATATTGTTTATGGCTCTTGACATGTTTGATGAATATATGAATGGTTGATGAATGCATGGACTAACAAGTGCTATTGTAGCTAGCTATAGAGGTCTTAGAGCCTTCGGTGATTCTTAAGTGAATACTGTATGTTTATGATCATATATACATTCATGACCTATAACTTACATGTTTTCCATGTGTTTGAAGAAATGTCTAGTATTTTCTGGTCAGTCTAGGTCAAGTTTATCACTCAAGTTTGTATGTTTAGTATTGTTGTCATGTCATTTATGATTCTAAGAAGTCTTAGGAAGTTTTGGGTAGTGGCTTGGAGGCTGGCCTTGAATTTTAGTTCAAATCTCGGGATTGCACCCTCTGAACAGGATAATTTGGGTCACAAATGTAATCAGGCAGTGTTGTGTGTACAGTTGCATGCCTTCAACTGCACCTTGTCCTTGTCATGCATGAAGTTGGGGGTTAAGTTGTGAGAAAATCAACCCCAGCTCATGGTTTGGTCACATGGGTTGGTTCTTTGGCCCTTGAGTGTCTTGTAGCCCTGAGGGATGTTGTGAGTTGTTTGTTTGTGGTCATTTTGTAGACCCCACTTCCTTCCCTAGAGTTAGGAGGTTTGGTCATGTCATAGTAACTCTCGTCTCATGTTTACCCTGGCAGGCAGGTGAAATTGGGTAAACATGGGACGAGTGCTTACAAATATAGACTTTGTATATTTTCATATGGACAATTTATGGGTACTTGAACATTATTTCAGTTTATGGATGCTTATTATGTTAGTTTATGGATGTTCATGTAATGTAATTTCTATATATTTTCATATGTATAGTTTACTGATACATTCATTATTTTAGTTTATGGATCCTAATTATTCTGCTAATTTAAAAAAAATATAGTATAACTTTTATTAAAAGAAAAACAATTTAAAATTAGTTAATTAAAAGACTAATATTTATAATTTAAAATATAATTTTACTTTGTATTTAATGACTTTTATCATCCATTTTGTGAATACTTTTCAATTATATGTTAGACTAGAATTCTCTCCATGTTGTAGAAAAATAAAAGGTTATGGAAAATTCATATGTGATCAACTAAAAACTTGATGGTATAAGATTTAAGCATTATGTAGGACTCTTCATCAATCTATCAATATGGAATTCACAAGATTTAAGAAGTAAAATTTTACAGAATATTCATTTTGATTTCTAGTTTCATATACTAAGAAAATAAGTACAAGCTTATTATGATGCAAGTCACTTTGATACTTAAAATTAACTAAAATATATTATGTATAAAATATGCTTCAAATTGGCTCGTAGAAAGTGCCTTTTAGTGCAATCAATGTATGTTATTACAATGATTTTAATAAATTATTTGAATTCTAAAGTCATCCATATATATACATACATATACATATACATATACATATACATATACATATATGGAAATTTTTGCGACCCACCCATACACCATTGCGGTCAACTCTTTTAAGATTATTTTAATAATCTAATTGAAAATTTAAATGATTCTACACATTTGAAATGATACTAGTTATAAGAATTTTTAATGGTTAGAAATATGTGGTTTCCATAATTGTCGTTATTCTACCATCATGAATTGATAATGGTAAAATAGTTAAACAAATTAATATTTTTTACATTTCCACGAACAAATATAAACCTAAGTCACATGTATTGGAATTTAATATACCAAAAAAAAATTAATGATATGTTTCTATAATTTTATATAATTTTATGAACTTTCCTAAATTTACTTGGCTATCCAAATATTTCAATCAATTCCTTATCTTAAGGTTCAATTAAAAAAACAAATAGGATTCAAATAAGTTTTGTTCAATTTTAAAGATGTCTTGTAAACAAAACTCCAATATCATGAAGCATGTGTGTAAGTCTTTCCGTGCTGTATATCAAATTGACACATGAAATTTATTAATAACATAATGTTCATAACCTAGATAGCTGAATTTCTGTTTTAAGTAAAATGACATTATATCAACTTTATTGTTCTACTAAAATGGATTTTTTAGAACCCATTATGATGTATATCTATAAAAAAAATCCATGCTCAACATGAATATTATACATGACATTTAAAAAAAATAATATCAAAAAATTCAATTAAATCTAAATCCCTCTTAATTCTAATTCTATGGGGATGACATAAGGATCCTATCCCTAAAATAAAACCTCCTTGAAATTCAAAAAACTTTAGAAACTTAAGCACCTCAAGGAGCCTAAAGCTTGTAATATATACACCATTGTGTAAATCACTAACCGGGTGTTCAACTGTTTCCATCACTTTCCAAAATTTCTCCTCCATGGAGTCGAAGGGTGGAAGCAAGTCCACATGCCCTGAGGAGGCTACTTGTTATTTCTCTAGCTCCTTGCCATCATTCTATGGATCCATATGATGCCCAACTCCCTACCTATGGTCCCTTCCCCTCTCTAAGCCCACCCACTTTGGAAAAGAATGTGCCTACTCAGTTCCATAATGTCTAAATAGGAGAATCAGCCCTATATAAGAAAAGCTTTAGTCAATGATATGGCGAATCCTTTTGTCAGAGACCCACACTCCAGGCCTTTTTCAACCATCCAATAAGTGATTTTCCTAGGTGTTGAGATAGACAACCTCCAACCATGGAAACCATGATAATCCTTCCAACAACAAACCCATCCTACACTTACTTGGTCACCATCTTTTTAGGCAAGTCGACCACTACATAGTGTAGCCTCTAGTGCCTGTAAAACTCCTCACACTAGACCATCTACACATCTACACTCCATAGATTGGACACCACCACCAAATAACTTCTCCACCCTTCCAAGTGTCTAGAATCTATAATTGACCACCCGAGTCTGACCCCAAGGCTCCCAACTCTTTCAGCACTTCTCTCCAAGATCCTAGAACCACATGTAGAAATTCTCACTGTAGATTAAACTGATTATGCAATGTACTAAATCAAAATACTTAATCTAATTCTACAATAAAACTTGTGGAAGCTTAATCGATTTTGAGAAAGATCAAACAGAACACATATAACAGAGAAGAAGATTCAATCACACATGAAACACAAAAGAATACTCTGGGGAAAGCCTCAGCTAAAAACCCCGCTATCTGTATTATCATACAAGTGGAAATATCTCAGGATTACACACAGCTTTAGCTCTCAAGCTATCCATCTCTCAGTACAATCCCTCGTTGTTGCTCATAGACAGAATAGACAACACATATGCCTTCCTTCAGTCCTCCAAGCCTCCTATTTCCTTGCGCAATTTCTCCTATGTCCTCCAACTATAACCTGTGTGATTTTCACCTCACACACTGCTTTGACCTCTGTAATAACTATGCAATCCTCAAGGAAAGAATTCCTTCTACATGCAAGGATATTCTCATAGGAATATTTTAGAAACTGATAGTACATTGTCCCTACATTTAATCTCAACTGGGTCTTTGTCTAAATTGACATGCATTGGTTATTTATGAGAGAATATTCAGTGATCTGGAGAACACTAGTTGCATGCATGCATGCATTAACAGACTGAACTCACAATTAGTTCCTCCAATTGTTTGGAACTAATTTAATTGTACTTAAATCTGTTAACTGAGCTAACTAATTACAACTCAAATACAACTCATCCTTATCTCCTTAATTAAGGGATAAATTCCTCAATCAAAGGGATAATTGTTTCATGTCTTCACAAAGACTTCAAGTTTGAATTTCACCAACTAATTAACTCAAGATGAATTAATTAATTATTTTTCAAACAACTGGTGAGACTAAATTCGAATTTTAATTCAAGGACAAATTAAGGTTGGAATATATCCTGAAATTCTGTCTATAGCAATGCTATTTTTAGCATTTCTTGTTGTTGTTTTCAACACTCCCTCTCAGTAGTAAAGGGATTATCTACCACCTCGATCCTGTCTCTATGGAACTCGACTTTACACTTTGACAGTGCCTTAGTCAAAATGTCAGCATCTTGCTCCTTGGTCAAAATACACTGCAACAACATGATCCTCCTCACCACACAGTCTTTGAGATGATGATACTGAATGTTCATATGATTGGACCTATCATGAAATACTGGATTCTCAGAGATTTTGATACAACTTTGATTATCACAATAGATCACATTTGGATCCATCCTCTGATCAAACAAACCAACTAGAATTTTCCGCATCCAAATGGCCTCACATGCTGCCTAACTTGCAGCCATGTATTCAGCCTTTTCTGAGCTAAGTGCAACTGACCTTTGTTTCCTGTTGTACCAAGAAACTGTAGCTGAACTAAGGTTGAAAATTCCTCCTAATGTGCTCTTCTGATCTGATGGACTCCCTACCCAATCTGCATCTGTGAAGCCCTGCAGCTTCACTCCCTCTGACCATCTTACCATAATCCAAACTGAGATGTGCTTATGAGTTATCTCAAAACATGCTTCGTTGCCTTCCAAAACAGCTTGGTAGGCTGAACCATAGCTTGACTCAAATGTGCCTATGAGCTATCTCAAAACATGCTTCGTTGCCTTCCAAAACAGCTTGGTAGGTTGAACCATAGCTTGACTCAGCTTGTTCACCGCAAAGCACAAATCTGGTCGTGTGTTCACTACATACATCAATGAACCCACAAGCTGCCGATACACAGTAGCCTCTACCACCTCACCTGCAGTAGCATCCTCCTTCCTCCAGTTACCTGCTAGAGTAGTCTGCATGGGCTTGCACTTCTCCATGTGGAATCTCCTAAGTATCTCATTGGCATACTTGCCTTGAGACACAAACAACTCCCCATCCTTCTACCACACTTCAATGCCTAGAAAGTAGTGCATGAGACCCATGTCTTTCATCTCGAACTCTCTTGCAAGGTCCTCCTTGCAAGAAATAATCAACTGATCATCACCTATCAATATCAGATCATCAACATAAAGAACAATGATCAACTGCTTACCTCCCACCATGATGTGGTACAAGTTCGCATCCGCTTCACTCTTTGTGAAGCCCAACCCGGTGAAGTAATTGTCGATTTTGGTGTACCAAGCACGACGTGCTTGCTTCAGCCCGTACAAATCTCTCTTGTGTCGGCACACATGCGAATCATGATCAAAGGTCTCAAATCCTTTTGGCTGCTCTCTATACACCTCTTCCTGCATCCATGATTTTGCTGGTCCTTTCTCCTAGCACTACATCTGCATCGCACCTCCTCTACTCATGTTGCATCGTGCTGCCCACAGCTGCACTGCAACTCAGTTACTAAGAAGTAAGTAACTGATCTCCCAACTGACCTCCCTGTTGGACTCGAAACACCCTCTAATGTTGAAGCTCCCTTGCCACTCCATCTACATCTGTCTCTACCCACTCAGCCAGTCCTATTACTCCTTGTTGGGGCTCCCGTAGAAAGGTCTAATCAAAGAGGTTGGGTACCTCAAGGATCCTGCCCCTATTTCAGCCTTCTTGGTACGATCACTTCACATTGCCCCACCTCCCACCTAGAGGTATGGCTGCATGTGATCCCCCTGCTAACTTCTCTAAATGTGGCTCCTCCACAATTGTCTGAGACTTCTTCTAGCGCTGCATGTTGAGAGGTAATGTACTATCCCTCTCAACCACCAAGTCTCTAACATTTGCCTTGCTCCTCAAGGCTTTGCATGCATCTTGAACCTCAAGAGCATACAGGTTCTGTACCCATGAATCGATCTGTTTCACCTGACCCATGGTGATGTGTCTAAGGAAAACCTTTCCCTTACTGAAGACAACATCATAGCCTTTGTCCTCCAACATCACGATCGATACGAAGTTTTTCTTCAGTCCAGGCACATACTTTACATCAGTCAAGGTGAGAGGAGCTCCATGCTACTTCTGAAACACAACCATACCTTCACCTGAAACACGGTACTTTCCATCATCGCCTATCTCTATGCGCATCTAGAGGTCCTTCTCCTCCAAGGTATTGAATAAAATCTTATCGTCAGTCATGTGGAATGAGGCTCCACTGTCCAGGTACCAAACACAACCCACCATCGATGAAACCATGCATGCAATGAGGGTGAAATCCAATTCTAACTATGAGTCCAGTGCCTCACCATCTGATCCTTTCGAGGATCCCTTCATGGATTTCTTCAATGGACAATTAGTTGCATAATGTCCCACTTCATGACAATTAAAGCATCTCACTTTAGATTTTTCAATCTTCTTCCCACCATGGGAAGAACTCGATTTGGAATGGGAAGCCTTCCCTTTCCCTTTCTGCGCCTTACTTGCTAAGGCTATATTTTCTTCATCATCATGCTTAGATGAAGAACCATCTCTAGTGCTCCTCCTGATCTCCTCCTGCATCAGATCTGACCACAGTCGTTCCCAATTTAGTAGTTTCTCTCTTCCATTCACTGAGTCCTGGTAGCTATTCTAGCTCTTAGGAAGACCAAGGAGAGAAAGACTCACCATATCATCATCAACTATCATGATTCCTACACTTCCAAGCTCATCTCTACAGGTGGTGAGCTTGTTCAGATATGTAGAGATCTTGTCGCTCTTTTCACACTTGATTTTCTGAAGCTTGTCCTTCAGCACGAGTTTCCTCTGGTTTTTGATGTTCTGATATAGGTCCTTCAATGTCTTCCACATTGAAAATGGAGTCTCCTTCCCATGGAGACCCGAGACAATATGGTCTCGAACTCCCTCTAGAAGAATCCTTCTCGCTCTCGCCACACATTTCTTCCATTCCGCCAATTATTGGGCATTAGCTGCTGCTGGCTTGGGGAATTCTTAATCAATGAAGTCCTTCAAACCATTGTCTTATAATACCGCTTCCATGTGATCCTTCCATGCTATGTAATTTGAGCTGCCATCCAGGGCATACTCGAGTCTCAAGCCATTAAACGCCATTCGTGAAATTTGAGATGTGATAAGAAATCGATTTTGTACCTACATTCAGGAACTTCAAACTTCAAACTTGTCCCTTACTTTTATACTGTTCTCCGCTTTTATCACCTTTACTCTGATACCATGTAGAAATTCTCACTTTAGATTAAAGTAATTATGCAATGTACTAAAGCAAAATACTTAATATACTTCTACAATCAAACTTGCGGAAGCTTAATCGATTTTGAGAAAGATCAAACAGAACACATATAACAGAGAAGAAGATTCAATCACACATGAAACACAGAATAATACTCTGGGGAAAGCCTCAGCTAAAAAACCTGCTATCTGTATTATCATACAAGTGGAAATATCTCAGGATTACACAAAGCTTTAGCTCTCAAGCTATCCATCTCTCAGTACAATCCCTCACTGTTGCTCATAGACAGAATAAACAACACATATGCCTTCCTTCAGTCCTCTAAGCCTCCTATTTCCTTGCGTAGTTTCTCTTGGGTCCTCCAGCTGTAACCTATGTGATTCTCACCTCACACACTACTCTGACCTCTGTAGTAACTACGCAATCCTCAAGGATTGAATTCCTTCTGCATGCAAGATATATTCTCATAGGAATATTCTAGCAACTGATAGTACAATGTCCCTACCTTTAATCTCAACTAGGTGTTTGTCTGAACTGACATGCATTGGTTATTTATGAGAGAATATTCAGTTATCTGGAGAACACTAGTTGCGTGCATGCATGCATTAACTGATTGAACTCACAGTTAGTTCCTCCAACTATTTGGAACTAATTTAACTAGACTTAACTCAATTAATTGAGCTAACTAATTACAACTCAAATACAACTCATCCTTATCTCCTTAATTAAGGGATAACTTCCTCAATCAAAGGGATAATTGTTTCATGTCTTCATAAAGACTTCATGTTTGAATTTCACCAACTAATTAACTCAAGATGAATTAATTAATTATTTTTCAAACAGTTGGTGAGACTAAATTCGAATTTTAATTCTCAATTTTAGTTCAAGGACAAATTAAGATTGGAATATATCCTGAAATGCTATATATAGCAATGTTATTTTTAGCATTTCTTGTTGCTATTTTCAACACTACAAAAACCCCAATATGTGAACAAGTCAGCAAAAAAATGAAACCACCACATTCAAGGGAAAGGGGTGTCTATTGAAGTTAGGCCACCAAGTCCACCCATGGGAAATAAAAATTCCCTCATGCACCTCAATTCCTACACCATGCCTCAATTCAAACACATAATACTGACAATTGGAACCTATATAGAGAAGACAAGACAAAATTACATGTGCAATGGAAAAGATTATTGTATCACTTCCCTAGATGATGAAAACCCAATATTCGAGCACCATTACTCACCTGAATAATGTGGAGTTAGCCCTGTTCTTAGAAGTGCATTACAATCCTCGGTCCTAAGTGGTTGTTTTCATTACTTGTGGAGCCACCACCACACCAGACTCTCCCTGCCCATTGTTCGTATTCACCACCATAACACTAGAAAAAGGGAATGGCTCACCTGTAAGGCTTCCCCTTACATATGAACATATGCCACCCCCAACATACCTCTCCTTCATCTCCCTCTTCTTGAAAATATGTCCTAACATCAAGACCAAGTGAATTAAACCCATGAGTTTCTCTATAACATTCACCCACAAGGTGTTAGGCGAAACTTGTGGAATATGCTTCCACATCCTTAATTACGCATGGTGGATACATTAATTCCCACGTCATGGGATTCCATTCGAGCATATGACACCCCCATTGGGGAACCCATAGATATAAGTTTATTAATAAAATATTTATTATATGTTGTGTTGGGTTTTATTAAAAAATAAAAAATTATGATAGTTAGGGAATAGTATAATGATAAAAATCAAATTATGGATTTAATTTATTTGTACATATTTTAAATTATATTTCCCAAAATCCAATGGAATATGAAATGGTGGAGGATTCATATGTTATAGCGTCCAAATCACTTCTTGTGAACAAGAAGGATCTCCCTATATTTCCAGCAAAACCTAGTAATAAACATCAAAAGAATTTCTACCTTAGCTTAGCTTATAACTAAAACATGAAACATGTAGTACATGAATAGTCACTTACCTATTAGTGATGTGTTTGTATAAGTCCTTTCAGTGCTTTCCAAAACCATCTTTTTCTCAATTCCTTAGAGGTTTTCCTAATATTTTCCACAACTTCTCCATGATTTTCCAAAAGAGATCTGCATAGACAAAAACATTCAACGGGATCAAAGAATATCACATAGAAAATCAAAGGTAAATGAAATCCCTAACTTAACATACAACATATAGTTGAATCAATAATCAGTTCTAAACAATGCGAGTGGTCAAGGAATCTTGCAAATAACATAAAAATAGACGCAATTAGGAAAGAAAAACTACTTTGTATTAAATTTAAAGGAGAACAATCTTACAACCTAGTTGCCTTGATGTAACAAGCCTCTTACAATGGTATCCATTCCTTCCCTTGATGCCAAGCTCTTCGGACCCAAAATCAACAACATAAGTTTACAAATCCAAGTCTCCTCCCTTCCTCTAGTATGATGCTCAATTTATAGGCAAGAGGAGGAGGTTTCTAGTTCCTCTTATCAAGGGATATGATTCTTAAGAGGAGGATATTATTTCCATGAACCAAGGCATGAGGCGCAGGTATGTAGTAGTTTGAGGTTTCTAATTTGGATAAGATTCCTCCACCAAAGCTTCTAGAACTTGATTTTGTTTTATTTTTACCTATGTGAACAAGATTGCGTAGTTTATAGTGGAAGATAATGCACATAATTGTGCAGGTCATAATGGTAAAAAATACACATGCACAGGTAATGGCTAGGAAAACTGTGCAGATGCTCCAAAATGGCTTTTAAGTAGTACAACCTTAGTATCATTTTACTGCAAGATTCATAGAGGATTCACTTGAGACACTCATTGAATGGAGAGAGGTCTAAATTGACGGTCATGGTGATAAAATTTAGTGTAACAGATTGCCCCCTAAAGTGCAAAGCCAAAAAAGATGTTTGATGACTGAAGCGCTTTATCATGTCAAAGGTTTGGATTAGAGACCAATTGGTTGAAGACCTAAAACAAACAATCAAGGATTACCATATCATGCTTTCATATAAACATCACTGAGGTAGGCATTCCCATACTCAGAGTACAAGTATCTCAAAGAATCAATATGGAAATACATATGAAGATCCATGTCAACAAAAGACACAGTATGGACACATCCATCAATGGATCTATGTTTACAATCATGAATATTTAATAACTCCATGCAACTTGGATGGATGAAACTAGATCCAGGGTCTTGATCTCCATCTCTCGATGTACGAATCTAACCATGTGAGTAAATGTCTTGAAGTTGAACATGGTAGAAACCACCTAATTATCGGTAAATGATGTAAACCATTAATAGGTGCGAGAGAAAGAACCAATAATGACAATGGATCTCAAGCTAATCCAATACAATCTGTGAAGTATGAATAGATGTTTTGAAGTCGAACACTCATAGAATCATTCGATCAAAGGCTAATGATGAGAACCTATCATCAAAAGCAAGAAACCTGCCATTGAGGCATGCAGACTCCAAGGTACCGAAAGGGGGTATCTAAGTCTTCTTGGATAATGAGCTGACGTCTTCAAGAAGCAACCGGTCGAAGGAGGGCCTTGCTGTATCCCCCATTAACGACAAGAAATGGGTATTAAGTTTTTAAGACCAAAATGGAGTGATTCAGAACTGACCGAGGGATGATCAATGTGATTGAAGGTTATGATTTGTAAGGTAATTTTGACTGAGGTTGGACTTCTCTTGAACATATCAGTGACACGGCATTTCGATTTGGAAGAATTTGACTCAAAAATAGGGCCAAAAATTAGTTTGAGTAATTTCAATGAGGTGTCACCAATTCATAGGAAAATGGATTTCCAAACCCAGACACAAAGGTGATGGAGTGTCATGTTCAAGAGCAACATACTTCCTTCTTACAATACAAAAACAAAAGTTCTTTCGCAATTTCCCCCCACCATTACTGGAAATTACCTCTTTACTTTTAGACAATATTGAGGAGGATAACATATGCTTTTCACCTATAAGTTCATCCTTTGGATGAATCCCTCTATGTTTAACAAACCCTAAGAAGGAGTGGTTCATTCTCATCATGATTGACGAGTCCTACGCCGTTTAATCTTTTAACGAGTCTAGTAAAGGTACAACTTGGTCCTTTTTCATATTTAGAGTTTGAAAAAGAGGCAAAATAGAAAACTCCAAAGGTTCTTTTTTGTAATTTGTCCCTTGGGCCTGAAAAGGTAGAAAATAATACCAAAGAGAACCTCTCAGAAATGCTAGGCATTCCTTTTTCATAAATAGTCTAGTTCAGTCCTTAAAAGGGTTAAACTCATACTGAATAGATGGTTGTTCATTTACTTTTACGAGTTTGTATAGTCAAATAATTGGTGATATTTATGTTTAGGGATGCTGAAAATGGCTTAAAGAGAGCTCCAGTGTTTCCTTTTTCATAATAGTTTAACGAGCCCCAAAAAATGATAAAAGTGTACTCAGATCATTGAATTTCAATTTAATTAACAAGTAGGAAAAGATGGAAATAACTCGGTGTTTTCATATGTTTTACGAGCATGAAAATAATAACCAAAATGGACTCGAATTAGTTTTCATTTTTACGCAAGCTTGAAACATAGGAAAACATATTCTTGACAGGGTTTCATTTTTACACAAGCTTGAAACCGAGAAAAACTATGCTCGAAATTGGTTTCATTTTTATACAAGCATGAAACAATGAGAAACTATGCCTGAAATAAGTTTGCATGCCCTCAACATAATAACTAAATTCTAGGGATAGAATGACCCCATCATAATGACTAAATTATAGGCACATGCCCCCTGGCCCCCACCCACCCCACCCCCCCCCCCCCCCAAAAAAAAAATTCATTTCATTCTTCTAAGTAGACAACTAGTTACTTACACATGAGTGGAATAAAGGTTCATTTACGGGATCAGATGAAAGACTCGGCTCAATTAGAGGGTGATTTGTTTCATTTTTTAATGAGCTTGACACAAGAAAATAACTATGCTCATATCACCTTGTTTCATTTTTTAACGAGATTGACACATGAAACATAACTATGCTCATGGGTTGTTTCATGTTTATGTGAGCTTGGAACATAGAGAAAAATGTGCTCATAAGAACTTGTTTTATTTTTTGACGAGGTTGACACAGTAAAAGAACTATCCTCATAGGGACCTGTTTCATTTTTTAACGAGGTTGACATAGTAAAATAACTATCCTCATAGGGACCTGTTTCATTTTTTAATGAGGTTTACATAGTAAAAGAACCATCCTCATAGGGACCTATTTCATTTTTTAACGAGGTTGGCACAGTAAAAGAACCATCCTCATAGGGACCTGTTTCATTTTTTAACGAGGTTGACACACTAAAAGAAACATCCTCATAGGGACCGTTTCATTTTTTTAATGAGGTTGACATAGTAAAATAACCATCCTCATGGAAACTTGATCATGGCTTCCAAGTGGAAGAAACATATGTCAAGGGACATACCTCGATCATGGCTTCCAAGATGTCTTCATCAGATTGAAGAGTAGTTCTCTGGAAGGGACACATGTTGAGGGAATCAACGGGGATAAGAAAATCGGGTTCAAATATCCCCATTGAAGGATCCACCATGTCAATTACTGATCTGAGTCAAAAGAAGTTGAGAAAATAGTGAGAGGCTTGCTTGCATCAGTAAATTAATACGTGGGACAGGATGCCACATAATTAACCCATGGTGGGGAAATACCACTTGAATTTAAGGAATATTCAGGGGTGTCCAATGGTTGGTATTCAAATCAAAACTAACGAATGAAAGTTGGTCAATAGTCACAATGTTTCCATTGTGAGGGAAATACATCACATGAAAGAGTGTTGATACGACAAATTTCATGGCATAGAATAGTCTTGTCCAAGGAGCCTTAGACCCATAAGATCAATACAGATAATTTTACCTTCCAGAGTAATAGTTAACTTAGGTAGGATCCCTAAAGTTTCATGAATGGTTCTGTTAAAAGCTAACAGATTATGTGTAACAAGCACAAGCTGAGGGGAACCCAAAGATTGCCAAGTCGTTGAGGATAAAATAATAACAAAAGCACCCTCATTTACATTTGTGTGATGCAAATTCATACCATAATCTTTCACAATGATTTGGAAATGGATGGAAGAAAGAAGACGAGGTTCTATCAGTCTACTCCATTCAAAGGAAATAACATCAGTACTTAGAGGATGTTCCATGGAAATGGGTGAAATGCCCCCTTGTGTAGAAGAATTTGAAGTAATAAGAAGAACATGAGCTAAATTTATTTCAACCTCTAAGGGGATAGTGGGATCGACCAAATATGGAATCGATTCGACCACTTGATCGACCAATGGTTCATCAACCTGAGTGATGTGTGTTTCACTCTCCAATGGAAGATTGGGATTGGCTATACTTGAAATTAGATCAATCACTTTGTCAACTGACGGTAGGTTGGGAGAATGATCCAGGTGGATATTAGTGGCCACCTGCCTATTCCACCTAGAACCCCCAGTTAGTTTCATCGTTTTCCTTATTCATTTCAACATTTACTATTTTTAGTAGTTTTTCGGGTCTTGAACTTTCGAAGTAGTCTTGACCCCCTAAACAGTGTTTTTTGGGGTCTGCGGTAGGCCTGTAGCCGTAGGAACGGGCCTATGGAGAAACTTGTAGTACTTGGAAAGAGGTTTACAACAAGGTATCATATGGGCCCAACATAGATAATATGACCAAGTTATGACTCGGGGAATTTGGCTACCCAACTAACCCCAACGGGGACCACAAACTCTTGGTGTTACATATCTTGGGGTTAGGGTTTTCTCACGTTTTCCAATAATAAATAGGTCCTTGAGCCTCATTGTAACATAGTTTAGAGGCATTTAGCTGCCACATCTCTTCTCAGAGATAAGCCACCATCATCCGAGCTATCTTATTTCCATTCTGTTTGTAAGCATAGTTCAATATTTTTCTATTAATGAAATGAAGTGTTTTTCTGTTGCATCTCTGCATTTATGATTATATCTATAAGTTGTTGTGTTCTTTTTTAAGTTTGGATCAGTGGTATCATAGCGGTACGCTCTTTCTCTATTTTTCTTTGCATGTACCCAATGAGGTCAAGGTATAAGGAG
Organism: Pinus tabuliformis; assembly: GCA_031772625.1. Taxonomy (NCBI): domain Eukaryota; kingdom Viridiplantae; phylum Streptophyta; class Pinopsida; order Pinales; family Pinaceae; genus Pinus; species Pinus tabuliformis. The sequence goes on along the minus strand of CM062807.1, from coordinate 743,250,624 downwards.
CTCAGGCTTGATCTGGTTGAACCATGGCAAGATCATCCTCGCAAAACCCAACGACCTCCCATGGTGGAAGAAAATAAAGACGAGGGTGCAGGAGATCCTTTCAAAATGTTTCTCGAGGAATCCCTTGAGTGACAAAGGGATGCAATGATGGATAACTTTGCCCAAATCCTTCGACGGCTACTCACAGGTGATGCATCTTCATCCAAAAGCCACTCTGGAGGTGCCACTTCTTTTAAGGTACAAGTTAACTTCGATATTCCCATATTTTAAGGTTTGATAGATGTAAACACCATAGATAAATGGTTAAATCTGTTGGAAGGATAATTTTTAGTTCATGACTTTTCCAATCAGGAAAAGATTACTTTTTCACTTCTCAAAGGCGCCCCACACGTCAAGGACTGGTGGGAAATCTATTGTGAACAAAAGGACGAGAGTGAGCCCTCACTATTTTTAGCCTCACCCACATGGAATTCTTTCTGAGACGCCATCAAGGAACAATATTACCCTGTCAGGATCTATGAAGAAAAATACATAAAGTGGACCACGGTACGAGAGGGAAGGGACCAAGATGTGCCAGAGTTCACAAATATTTTCCATACCCTTCGCACAAAGCTAGGTATCAAGTATATTGAGTGGAATTTGGTACTCAAGTACCGTGACTATCTACACAAGTACATCTAGGACGAGATGTAGTTCCTAGATATTTCCTCGCTCGGCACGTTGTATCGGTACACTATCAAGATTGAGCAGAAGTTTAAATAGAAGAAGAGGGACTTTGGATCTGCAAATCCAAAGCAAGGAAAAGGCATCCCCCAAACCATAGAACAAAGGACCAATCCAATGTGGGGCTACCCAAGACAGCCCACAGAAGTCGCAAGTAAAGAACAACAACATGAAGACAAAGAAGGACAAGAGAAAATGTTGTGAGTCACTGGTGGTCGAGTTGAAGGATTCCAAATTAGACATAGGTTCCGACTCTGGATCAGAACCCAATAAGGGAACTGATAAAGGGAAGAAGATCATTTATGTGGAGCCCAGTGCCACTCTGGCCACCACCAAGATCTAGAATGTTGAGCTTGAATATCGAGAGGAGGGGGGACGCCTCTTCCACTCATAGATGTGGATGAAGGGTTCTCCATTGCAGTTCATTGTTGAAAACGGGAGCCAAAATAACCTCACTTCAGTAGAGGTCATGAAGTGGCTGGGCCTAAAGACTAAAACACATCCACAGTCGTACACCATCGGGCTTCACCAAGGATGAGATCTTCGTGTCAGCCAATAGTTATTCCTTCCCTACAACATCAAGCCCTTCATGGATGAGGTATTGTGTGATGTTGCTCCTCTTGAAGTTTGTGATGTATTGTTAAGAAAACCATACTTGTGGAAGTGACATGTTGTATATGATTATAGGCCTCGCTCTATGATTATTACTTTGGCTAATAAATTGTACAGGATACCGGAGGTAGCCCCGTCTACTGCCATCTCTTTCATCACTGCAAAGAAATGCAGTAAGATCATTTCCTAGACTACGAAATTTGTTTTCCTTATGATTCTCTGCCAGGGAAAGAATAAGGTTGTGGTCACAGATTCTAGGCAAGGATCTTTTGCACAACAAAAACAGATGGACAAGGTTGTGGAGGAGTACAGATATATTTTCTCCTCACCCATCGGGGTACCTCTGCACTGTCAGGTCAAGCACTCCATCAATCTGACCCCGGGTGTGCCGCTGCCCAATGGACTGATCTATCGACGCTCTATTATGGAGAACGATGAGATCAAGAGGCAGGTTCCTGGCCTATTGTATAAATGGCACATCAAGACAAGCTCATCACCTTGTGGGAGCCTGATTGTATTGGTATAGAAGAAGTATGGGACATGGAGGCTCTGTATTGACTATCAAGCACTGAACGAGATCATTGTCTAGAATAGGTATCGAATCTCGCGAATTAATGACCTTCTAGACCAGCTCAAAGGGGTAAAATATTTCAGCAAGATTGAATTGAAGTCAGGTTAACACGAGGTTCCTATCGAACCCTCCGATGTTTGGAGGAATTCCTTCAAATCCAAGGAGGGCCTTTTCAAATGGTTGGTCATGTCATTCGAATTAATGAACGCCCCTGCAACCTTCATTAGACTTATGGACGACATCTTGCGACCTTTAACAATTCATTCATGGTGGTCTATTTAGATGACATATTTATCTTCAGCCATAGTTGGGAAGAGAAACTCCAGCATATTTAACAGGTCCTTCAAACCTTGCGACAACACAATCTATGTGGTAACTTGGAGAAATGCACCTTTGGCCTGACCCAAGTTCAATATCTGCGATACATCATTGATGAGAAGGGTGTACATGTGGACCCATCCAAGATACAAGTCATTTGAGATTGACCAGCCCCAACCACTCTAACAGAGCTCCACAACATTTTGGGTCTTACCAATTTCTACCATAGGTTCATGTTGGGGTTCTTTCATATCACTTGTCCTTTAAGTCAAGTCACCAAGGGCGAAGCGAAAGAAAAGTTTTTTTGGTCGGAAACCCAACAAAAAGCGTTCTCGGAGTTGAAGAATCGTCTCTGTTCTACACCAGTGCTCACATTACTAGACCTGCAACAACCATTTGAGATTGAGATAGATGCCTCCGACTAGGCTATTATTATGGTTCTTACTCAACATGGGCATCCAGTGGCTTACCACAGTGAGACAGTTTCAGACATAGTCTGAAAGTACCCCACTTATGACAAATAAATTTATTCCATTGTGCATGCTTTCCATCAATCGAAGCTTTACATTCTGGGGAAGGAAATGGTCATCCACACAGATCATTGACCTCTACAATTCATACAGACATAAGGGAAGTTTTAGAACAATCGACATCGGAAATGGTGCACCTATCTGCAACAGTTCCATTTGAACATTAAGTATAACAAGGGAATCACCAATTACATCACTGATTACCTCAGCCAACCACTGGTAATGGCGCTAGTCATAGTGCTTGACTCCTATGGGCATGAGACATCAGGGTGGCCACATCTTTACAAGAGCGATCTAGAATTCAACAACACATACCAAACACTCCTGGAAGGGAATCAAGTTCCAAATTTTCACCTTTAGGATGCACTGTTATGCCACCTGGGACACATTTGTTTTCCTTCAAGTGTGCATTCCAAGATGATTTGGGAGGTGCACTACAGTCGAGTCATTGGACATTTCGGAGTAGAGAAAAGAGTGGCAGTATTGTAAAAGTATTTTTATTGGCCGAAACTTCGTTAGGATGTTGGGAAGTACATTAGATCCTGCACCGCCTGCACCATTGCCAAACCAACCATCAAGAAGCAAGGCCTGTATACTCCTCTACCTACTCCTAGATGACCTTGGGAATCTATCTCCCTTGATTACATGTTGAGCCTTCCTTCTACTAAGCACAACAATGCTTGCATTTTCGTGGTCGTCGAAAGATTCTCTAAGATGGCCATCATGGCGGCTTGCAAAAAGAGTATCACAACAGAGGCCACTTCTAAGCTCTTCTTTGAGCAAGTGTGGGTACACTTTGGGATCCCACAGTCCATTGTCTCAGATCGGGACAAAAAATTCCTAAGTGCATTTTGGTCAAGTCTCTGATCGATATTGGATACAAAACTTACTAAGTCCACGGCTTTCCATCCCCAAATTGATGGCCAAATAGAGGTTGTCAACAGGATGATTACACACATTCTACGCATGTACAACTCGAAGCATCCACGCATGTGGGATGAAAGTCTCTCCTATGTCCAACACAGCTACAACAGATCTCTCCATATCTCAACAAGCCACATCCCCTTTCAGGTAGGGCTGGGATTTCAGCCATTATGCCCCACTGATGTGGCCATACAATTTGCAGCCACTCAGGTAGATTCAAATCATGTTTAATCTGAAGGTGAAAGGGCTAACAAATTCATTGAGTGCATTCAAAACATCTGCCAAAAGGTCCGTGATATATTAGACAAATCCAATTCTAAGTACAAGCAGTGCAATGATCAGCATCGAGTGCCACACAAGTTCAAGGTGTGCAACAAAGTTTGGCTACATTTTCAGAAGGAGCGCCTTGCTGGACCCCACCGCAAGCTTCACCCGCTCCTATATGGGCCATACACCATCACCAATGTCATTGGTGACAATTCCTTCGAGCTCAGCGTCCCACTGTTCCTTAGTCTGCCCCCAGTGTTCAATGTAGATCACCTTCGTCCATACTTTCCACCATTATTGGACACATATGACATTGCAGAACAACTCACACCAACAGAGCTCAACCCAGACTGCATGGAATAGGCCACAACTGATCAGATCATGGACACATAGATCAAGAACGCTCGCTAACAAAGGATATAGTTATATTGAGTTGTCAAAGCAGACGAACTCCTTCACTAGGGCAAGTGGTTCACTAAGGACCAGGTTCAACAGAAATTTACTCACGTCATGGAGGCTCTGTACACAATGGGGACCATTTCTTACTAAGGGGGGAGGAATCATCCAGGTGGATATTGGTGGCTACCCGCCTATTCCATCTAGATTCCCTATTCAGTTTCATTTGCTTCCTTGTTCATTTCAGCATTTACTATTTTTAGCAGTTTTTCCAGTCCTGAACTTCCGTAGCAGTTTTGACCCCCTAAACTGCGTTTTTTTTGGGTCCGTGGTAGGCCCATAGCCATAGGCAGGGACCTACGAGAAAACTTATAGTACTCGACGAGACCTTTCCAACAAGGTATTGTACGTCCCAAAATAATATGACCAAGTTATAACCCCGGGAAGTTGGCTGCCCAACTAATCCCAACGGGACCCACAAAATCTTGGTGTTACATCTCATGGGGTTAGGGTTTTGGCTGTTTAGGGTTTTCTCATGTTTTCCAATAATAAATAGGCCCTTGAGCCTCATTGTAACACAGTTCAGAGGAATGTAGCCGCCACATCTCTTCTCAGAGATAAGCCAACATCGCCCGAGCTATCTTATTTCCATTTTATTTGTAAGCATGGTTCAATATTTTTCTATTAAGGAAATGAAGTGTTTTACTATTGCATCTTTGTATTTATGATTATATTTGTAAGCTGTTGTGTTCATGTTTAAGTTTAGAGTAGAGAAATCATATGGTAACTAGTTGGAAGTTGTTGTTGAGAAACATTAAAGTTTTCTAAGAATTTTGAGGCTTCATCCATGTGAGGGCAAAGATGCATTCGATGAATCCCTTCACATAACCTACAAGGAAACTTAACTCTACCCTTTTTCCCTGGACCCTGATAATCACTAGTTGATGAATCAACAATAAGGTGATAATAATTTTCTTACCATACTTCCAAGACCTTATGAATACTAGGACAATTGATAAGGAAGTGGTCACCCTTACAAAGCTTGCAAGGATATTTGGGCTTCTGATGCATGTTGGAGGTTTCCTCAACATTACCAATACTTACGACCATGGTTGATTGGTTGACTTCTTTCTTATCTTGCTTCTTCTTCTTCTTCTTCCCTTTCTTCTTCTTCTTAGTCACCTGGTTACTAGCATTAAGGTTTTTACCAAGTGAAGAAGAAGAAAGTGAGAAGGACATGTTGGGTGAAGAAGGTAAAGGGTCAATGTGGTGATGTTGAGATTGTTAACCTAGATGAGGTGAAAAAATATGTTGAGGTGGAATAGTTTGGGTATTTGGGACTAAAAAAGTTGAAAAAAACCACATCGATAAAATTATGAATCCAGGAAGTGACAATGTAGCCATATAAGGAGGATCGACATTTCCAAAGGTGGGAAAAGTACTAGGATTTATATTAAGAGGGATTCCTTGATCGGTAAATCTGGAATTTTCTCCATTAGATTCAACTTTAATCAATTTTATTAGTAATTTAAATAATATTCACAATCCACACCTAAGGCCTATAAAAAGTAGAAATAAGAAAATAACACACACTAGTAAATCTAAGGAGTCAAACCATGCAAACAAGCTTTTCACAGTGAAATCACTAGTTTATGATGAAATCCAATGCCGCAAAGATCAATGTGAAAATTGAATAAATATAGAGTAGGTGGAACCAGTTACACTGGCAACCTGCTTAATGAACACGATCTACTACAAGTAATCTTCACTTATGCCATCTGAGGTCAAGAATACCCTCCAAAAAGGTCCAAGTGAGTCTAGCCAATATTTTTTTCTAGGTACAACAGAGACTTCCCCTCCGTCGTCACCTTGGGTAATATCCTTAAGATTATGGTCTCTAAGGTTACCACTTAAGACAATTTAACATGGGGGGACAATGGAAGATCGGACATACACGCAAGGGCATAATAACAAATCTCAATCCCCTTGAAAGTTCCTCAACATGGTTAATCAGAGGTTTACCTTCAAGTGACTCCCAAGCACCTTTCGACACCATTTATAATACATGTAAATCACCCTACTGTAACCATGAAGTGTGGTCAATTAATCCAATGGGTCTAATATGATCTCGTGCTTAACTCTCTTCATACTGGAGCTTCCGAGAGCCAAACTGTAATAAATGGATTTACTCTCTATCGCAATATTCTAGTGTTTGTTTGTAGCTTTGGAAAGTTAACTCACTTCCCTATTCCAAATCCCTACAACCTGATCTAATGTAGGTGGAAAGTGCCCTAAAATAATAAAAAATTTAATTAATTTTATTAGTGCTATTTTTTTTAAAGTTGTTACTTACTCAATGGTTAAATGGATGTGAAACTGAGGGTGTTATGACCTGACTCAAAACTTTAATACAATCGAACATGATATTGTGATCTTTTCATTTCGATGAATTCTAGCTAAAGTAAAGAGAGAGGCTCTTCTTTAAAATATTAACTCCAAAATGCACCACTTCTAATTTTCCAATGCAATTCAAAGTTCTAAGTGTCAAAACATGCAATGTAATCTATGCACAATTTGCTTGAAAACTATGCAAATTTAATCTATGCACAATTTCCATTCATGTTATGAAAATGAGAATTCTAACTATGCAAGATAATTCTTCAAAACAAACACAAGATGATTCCAAACTAGCGAAAGAACAAAAAGGTTATTTTCTTTCACCAATGTAACTAAAGAACCAGTCGAGTGTAAGTAAAGGAATTTGGGCGAAAATTCCAAAGATCAAAAGTGATGACACTCAAAGGCAATTAAGGCTCAAACATAATTCATCCCCATCTCCCCTCCCCCTCCCCCAATGATTGAGGGGTAATTTTTTTTGCAAAAATGAAAGAAAAAACATGCAAAAGTTGTTAAGAAATTGAGGCAAACCTCTGAGTAATGACCAAAGGAAATCAAATTAAGAATTTCTCAAAAAGAAAATTCAAAACACCCAATCAAATTGACAGAGACTCTATAAGAATGTAAACAACCTTAAGGAATCATAAAAAAAAAAAATTGGACTTAAATCAGAGAAACCCTAGTTTTTTCAAAAACATTACAGTGTTGTGTAGGTGACTAGTTCAATTCAGTGTGGTTGCGCACTATGAACCACAGAAAACTGCACAAATATGCACTCTACTGCTAACGAAAAATTGCGCAGACCTAAAAAATTAATAATAAATGAAAAACAAAGGTATCAAACAAGAAATTTCAATTCTTAAAAGAGTCTAAAGGTGTTAAGGGTCACAACAGGACACAATGGAGTACTCTTGATCCCCAGTATGGTCGTCAATTTTTTTAGGTAGATAAATCACTTCTTGCGGACAAGAAGGATATCCCTAGATTTCCAACAAAAGCTAGTAACAAACATCAAAATAATTTATACCTTTCCTTAGCCTATAAATTATACATGAAACATGTAGTACGTGAAGAGTCACTTACCTATTAGTGATGTGCTTGTAGAAGTCATTTCAGTGCTTTCCACAACCATTTTTCCCTCAATTCCTTAGAGACTTTCCCAATGTTTTCCACAACTTCTCCATGATTCTCCAAAAGAGATATACATAGACAAAAACATTCAAAGGGATCAAAGCATATCACATATAAAATCTAAGGTAAATGAAATCCCTAACTTAAAATACAACATATAGTTGAATCAATAATCTGTTATAAACCATGCGAGTGATCAAGGTATCTAACAAATAACATCAAAATAGACGCAATTAGGAAAGAACAACTACTTTGTATTAAATTCAAAGGATAACAAGCTTACAACCTGGTTGCCTTGATGTCACAAGCCTCTTCTAATGGTCTTCGTTCCTTCCCTTGATGACAAGATCTTCAAACCCAAAATCTACAACATAAGTTTACAAATCCAAGTCTCCTCCCATCCTCTAGTATGGTGCTCAATTTATAGGCAAAATGAGTAGTTTTCTAGTTCCTCTTCTCAATGAATATGATTCTTAAGAGGAGGAGATTAGTTCCACTAACCAAGAGATGAGGCGCATGTATGTAGTGGTTCGAGGTTTCTAATTTGGACAAGATTCCTCCATCAAAGCTTCTAGAACTTGTTTTTATTTTTATTTTTACTTTCGTCAATAAGATTGCATAGTTTATAGTGGAAGACAATGTGTATAATTAAATAGGCCACAATGGTAAAAACTTCACATGCCCAGGTAATAGCTGGGAAAACTCTGTAGATGCTCAAAAATGGTTTTTAAGCATTGCAACCCAAAATTCCTTTTGTCCCTGGTATTTTTCTACTTCAAGCTTCATAGGGGATTCACTTGAGACAATAATCGGATGGTGAGAGATCTGAATTGACAATCATGGTGACAAAATTTAGTGTAACATCAGGCATTATGAGATTCAACATATCTATTTTAATAAATAATTAATGATATTTTTTGTGTTATTTTTAAATGAAATCTTTTTTTATGATAATTTCATCTCTTATGCAATGTCAAGTTTTAACAATGCATTGATACATAATTTAAATCCATGATCAAAGGTCCATTTAAAGTGAACAAAGGGATTTTGACTCTTTTCTAATGTACCAGATTATTTCATTATGTAGTGTGTTGTACCAGAAACATTGTCTTCATGTGCTTGCACCTAGTATGTCATGTGTCAAAGTAAAACATTATAAGAACTTATCTTATGGAGTATTTTGTTAGCATGGAATTTTATTAGTTTTGCAAATAGGTTTATTTCAATATTTTACATATATTTACATATTTATGCTCTATGAATAAAATGCATTATTTAGAAATGGGAAAAAGTGTCAAGTTAGATTTGATCGCTTCTTTCGATTTTGTTTGCATGGAATTCAATACTTTGGTTGATGAATTATCAAAAAAGGGACTCTAAAATTTAGGAAGGCTAGATTATTCTACTTGAGTTTAGAAATGGTTTTCTTGTCAACATTTTTTTCTTGGATTATTTTATATGTATTATATGTAATAGTTTTGTTTCAATTCTAAAGGTCTATGATGGAAGCTTATAGGGATTAGATGACTCTTACATACTTAAAATAGAACTTCATTGCTTCTATTTCTCTATACTTTGATTGACTTCTATTAATTAACTCTATAAATATTACAATCAATTCATGTACAAATAAATTTATGCAGAGCTATCTCCCATATGGCCCCCATCCACAGGCCATCGGAGTGTGGAGGGATCAGTTATACATGGTTGGGCTCATGAAAGTTCACGTAGCCCAGCCAGAGTTCATTTTCTACTTGTAGATCCTAGCTTCGACACTAGTAGGAGTGTTAAAGCCAATGTTTCTATCTCTGTTGATGATGTTACAAAGAGTGGGCCATCTTCACCTGTCACGGGTACATCTCCTTCATTTTTAGATCATATTTAAACTTTATGTGTTTATGTCCTGACATTGTCTTTAATTTTTAAATTTTCTTCAATTTATGTGTTTTAAATTAATGTATATGTTATTATGTTTAGTTTTTTATATATCTTAAATTATGTTTATGATTTATAGACCCTTAGTAGGTTGAAGCTAAGGGTGACAGTGTAGTGTCAATACCTTCATGGGACAACTCCACAACCACTATCATGCTTGAGGATGTTAGGTCCCAGCATGCATGGATTACACGAGATGTAGGTACAGTCCCTAGTCAATCCCCTACTAGACATAGATTGACTTTCATGCTAGATAGCATCAATCAGTTGATCCAAACCTACTAGAGGGCAGGCCCACATTGAAACCTCCTACATGGCATACATAGGATTAAGAGGTAGGAAGTTAGAGGCCTAGATACTTGGGAGGTGACGAAAGCTACCACCAAGGACATTAATCTGCGTGGGGAGTTGTTTGGCATCCCTCTAGGCTGCTGTGATAGAAATGTTGGTCCAATTCCACTCAGATATTTTAAGAACGTTGATGTAACCCATTTTGTTTATGATCAATTCATTGGAGCTTGGGGTTAGTTCCCCCACCATAACCAGGTCCCCCTTTAATTTTCCTTGCATGCATATGCGAAGTTCATGTTGCATATGAGGCCAAACTACACCAACACCAAATCTAATTTTTATGGACTTGGTAGGGGATGTAGCTATGATTGTCTTCGAGCTCATAGGGACCCCCATGTACCACCACCTCCAAGATTGTTTTCATTATTGTCTTAGAGTGTGGTATTTCTGATGAAGCTACAAGGGTTTCCACTACTTAGCATTGAGGCCAGGGATATCATTGCAGATATCATATGAACCGCAATTGTATGTGTGCAGGTCACATTGCATGGAGATAAGAGCGGAACACCACCGTTGCCTCGTGACCTGCCAGATCCATTAGTTGATGATTTAGTGCTTGAGAGTCTACCCCCTAACTAGGTTTTTTCATATGTATGTATGTTTCATGTTGTCATCTATCAGACTTGGTGGGTGTACGACTTGCGTGACACAGGTCAGGTACATATATATAGAACGTTTTACTCTTATCATCAAATTATACATTATTTATATTAATAAGATCATATCAGATTACATTTATATTAATAATTTCATGATAACATGTAGACATAGGTCTATATCGATGAGATTATGAGGTCATCTGAGGGGATAGTTGATTGTCTGAAGCAGCCTTGTTTTGGAGAATTTGGTATCTACGGATAAATACTAATTCCATAGATAAGTAGTTGTATCTAGAAGAATAGTTTAAAGTGTTTTAGTCTTTTCCTATAAGCAATAGATAAGATGAGAAGATGAGAAGACCTACTTGTAGTTCCGATTTCCTCTCGTCTCCCTTGTATCGATCCTGTCGCTTCTTCCCGTACTTAATACACTTGAGAAGTACCTGTAAACACAATAGAAAACAAAGAATCGATCAAAGCAAATGATCTATTGAATATAAGTGAAAGGAATCAGATACAATTCACAGATATAAGCATTATAAAACAATACAAACATATGGGAGAAAGGTTCAAACACTTTATTAAATAGAAGAAGGAATTACAACCATTGGTGTCTGATTCAAAGCCATTCCTCTAGATTGGATCCCATCCACATCACATCAAAAGAATGAAAATCTTGTAGCATTACAATACTTTCTTCACAGACAAATCTCATAGCAACATTATCTCCTTACAATTCAACATAATCTAGCCCCTGATCACTTAGATGAGTGGTCAATTTATAGGAAGATGAAGGAGGTTTTGTCATAAATGGTGGAATTTAATGGCCTTCCATACTTAGAATTAGTTCCATGGAGGAAGGGATGAGAGGATAGGATGCACCTTAACTTATTCCTCATCCATTTTCGAGCTCATAGGATTTGATAAGTGAGGGAACCTTCTAGATGACTCCAAAAGATAAGAATATTCCCCAAACACTATATGAATTTTGCTCAATCTCGCCCAACGTAGGTGAAATTAAGCCTAAGTGCTCTATAGAGCACCCTAAAAGTGGACTCAATTGCTCTGCAGTGCACCTTTACAAGGGCTTACCTATGCTGGTCCCTCTAGAGGTTATTTCTGGATGTCTTCAAGTCATGAAACTGTCTGAGAAGGAGGCATTCAAAGGGGTGATATCTTTAGGGAACAAAGCAACTGAAATTAAGGTGTGATGAGCCCTAAAACAATGATCTAGATGATGGGATTGATGTGACCAAATGGATTTGTAACATCTACCCCCTAAAGCATGAAGTCGGATAAATTCCAATGTCAAATGAGATTCTTTACGATGTGATGAGGAGGTATCGAAGTGGAAGGTGACCTACATAAATTATGATACATATATCATGATATTTGATTTTACATGAATTTCTGAGGGAAGGAATACCCATGCTAAGCTTATAAACTTTCATTACATGTACATAAACAGTCGTCTACAGATATAGACCCATGATCGAAATGACTATCAATGTAAAGCCATTGTACATATGATTTAGTACTCCCGAAATCACAGCCCGGATGGATGAAACTAGATCCGGGGTCTTCTATATCATTCAATCATTTGCTCAAGTATGAGTCTAACCATGTGAATATGTGATCTAAAGTCGAACATGGGAAGACACCATCTGATTACCAGCCAATGATGTAAGTTGTTAACAGATGCGAGAGAAATCACCGATAATGATAATGATCCTCAAGGTACTGTAGTACATTCTGCATGGTGTGAATGGATGATTTGATGTCGAACACCATACAAAGTCTTTCAGTCAAAGGCCATTGATGTATGCCTATCATCGGAAGCGAGAAACCTGCCATTGATGCATGCAAGCCTCAAGGTACTGGAAGGGTGTTTCTAAGTCAACTTCTTGGATAATGTGCTGATGTCGAAAAGAAGCGACTCGTCGCAGGAGGGCCTTGATGTATCCCACATCAACAACATGAAATGAGTGTAGTGATTTTAGAGATGGAATTTGACTGACGACACAAGGTTCAGGAATGGTAGTCATGAAAATGAAGGTTTATGGTATTGCAAAGGATGAATTTTGACTGAATGACTTCTCTTGAACATGTTGGCGACACTAAAATGAATTGGTAGAATTGACCCAAAAAAAAGTGATGGATGGTATGATAGACCAACAGTGTGATAACCATCAAGCTAATAACCCAACCTAGATAGTCACGGTGATGGAGTGAAAGTGTCATGTTCAAGAATGACTTGCTACCATAAAGTGGTTTTCCCCTTTTTCCCATTTTCCCCAGTCATTGCTAACCAGTACCTCTTTATTTTTATCAAGATTGAGGAGGATAACATATGCTTGTTTTATAATTTCACCCTTCGAGTGAATCCATCACTATTTGATGTTTTAACGAGTCTAGCGAAGGTGAAACTCAGTCTTTTCTAGATGGACAAGTTTGTCACTATTTGATGTTTTAACAAGTTTAACGACAAAGATAACTCGGTCCTTTTCATGTTTAGAGAGTTTGAAAAGGGACAAAAAGAAAACTCCACAAGTTATTTTTCGTAAATTAATCTCTCAAGCCCGAAAAAGCATAAAATAATACAAGAGAGATATCGTTTCCAATCCGTTAACAAGCTGGAAAGGACAAGCGCTCGACAATCTTTTCATGTTTAGAGAGTCTGAAAAGAGCTTAAAGAGGACTCCAAGGGGGTTCCTTTTTCGTTTTTAAAAAGCTTGAAAAAGAGATAAAAGTGTGCTCTGTGGTCAAAGGTACAATTTACAATCGAGCACGTTGAATTCTGTAAGTCAGTTGCAAAACCTACTCAAAACACCACCAAATGGATTAAAAATATCTTGTTTCATAGGCAAAAATAGGTAAATACTAATGTTTACTCGATTAATGAACATGAAATAAACATAAAACAAGTTTTTACCATGAAATTTTTACCATTTGGAACTTACCATTCAGTTTTGTGCTTTGAGCTAGTTTTTTACCTCGATCTTCACCAGCTGATTACGAGAGATTCTGCAGACCATTTCTCGAGCTGTTCAAACCAGGTAGGAGCTAAACCTCTCTTATTTATTTTCAAGTCATTAGTTTGTCATTTCATGCAAGTTTTATGGTTTTTTGGGGCCCCTAGGGTTTCATTTTTTCACTCTAGGATTAGCACAGGCTTTCACATCGAAAAATGCGCTGAAGAGCACCTAGATAGAAGCATACATGCTCTGTAATGCACTATCTCTGTGCCTTGGATGCGCTGGGAGAGTTTCCCACATTTGATTTAGCTGTTTGCTCCAAAATTTGTCATATTTTTTGCATGGAAAGGATCCTAATTAGGATTTTGATTGCGTTTTAGGCTTTCATCGGATCAAAATGTCGATTACATGGCGAGAAAGAGAGCATGAAGAACAGGACATGGTTACCATAAACAATCCAGGTATAGTTTAGGCCCTCAAACACTGCGAGTTACTCAAATACTTTAAGTTGTCCAGAATGAGGCAACAAATAGAACTACTGCAGTTCCTTGTTCGTGCATGGGATCTGACAGATCAGAATTTTCACATTAGGGACAAGATGGTCCCTATTACCATAGATGATATTTACTTTCTTACTGGACTGTCGAGGCGAGGTGCCCCCATCTCACTTTTTGGATTTGCTCGTGGAGGTGAATCGGTGAGAGATTATATTAGACAGTTTTGTCAGCTAGGTACATAGCCTAGCAAGGATGGGAAAATAAACTTCAGGGATGTAGGTGATTTTCCTTTGATAATGATCTTCTTCACAATCGCAAAATTGGCTGGCAGTGTGACACTACATCTGGCGAACAGATCTTATATGCAGTATGCACTAGAGTGTCTAGAGCCAAAAGTTTTCAACTGGTGCGAGGCTGTGCTTTCCTCACTGAAAGAACAACTGACCAAGGTAAAAAGTGGTAAGACAAAAAATTTATGCTATGGTTCCATCTTAATCACTTTAACCTTAGAGAGAATCCCATTAATGCAACCACAACATGTATCACTGGGTGTAGCTGGTCCTAGAGATCCACATATGCAGAGGTGGGTCAAATTGATGGCTCGACATGTAGGTCAGTAAACAATCATTTTTTCCACTGCATTTTTCAGTTGGCTCGAGCGACAACACCTTGTCATCGAGGAGCATCCATACTTAGAGATGGATTTCCGTGGAGATCCAGATTTGATTCTAGCACATGGAGCACAATGGGTTGCTATGGGTAAGTTGTTTAACCAAAGTATTTTGTGATTTTTCAAGTTTCTACACGTTTTTTGTGTTTTTAATGTTTCCTAAACTAAAATCACTCTTATGCATGCAGATGTGGGTACTGTTTGACCTATGGGGCACCAACAGGTTGCAGGTGGGCCAACATGAAGAAACATTGGGAGAGAAGTTTTCTAGGACTTGGATTTGGCCGATACCTTAGCAGAGTTGCAGGATCACATAGAGGGATTAACCCTTGGTATTCCGGATGTCCAGATCGAGGAGTTACCTATGAGGCTACAGCACCACACTATTGGTGTTCCTAGCCATTGGGCGAGGCTTTTGCGCATGATAGCACAGGATGTGACTTGTTACCATGAGCACCACTAGATCTACTTAGGATATTTTGCATGCATTTTTGAGTTTTTTGGGTCAGATGACCAAGCGTGTCTTGGACACAAATTTTGTAAAAACTTTTAAAACACCTATCTATTTTATTTTTAGAGTTTTCTATGGTTATATGCAATCCTATTCAACTGATGATGTGAATTGAAAATATTACTTTTACATGTGTCGCAAATGTCTATTTAACACATAATTCGTTAGAGAATCAGTTAATGTGTTAAGATATTTGGAAATATGTTGATATTGAATGTGTTCAAAATGTCTTTCCGAAATACAAACTCTAAGGAACATACAAAAAATTGTTGGATTTTGGACAGTATAAATGTTTGTTAGTTGTAGTACAACGAGTTGCGAGTCTAACCTAACGATGATTCGGTGAATGCCAAGTAAAATGGAATCAGAGAGTAGTTCAGTCAACACGCTATACTCAGCGATGTTGTTCGTCGATTGACTGATACAAATCCCTTGAAAACTCACTAACTTGCCACTTGGAGAAAAAATAGCCCATGTTGCAGAAGACAAGTTTTGTGTACTACGACTAGCACCATCGGCGTAACCAACAAAAGGTTCCAAAGACTCTAACATCTGTAACAATGAAAAATGGATTACTAACCAGATAAAAATATCTAAAGGATACACACACACACACACATGCAATGAAAGCATATATACAGTGATTTTTACTACACTTAATCAAGCATAGTAACATTTGAGATACAACCCGTTTCGGGGCTACGACAATGGAATCCCATCATAATCTACTAACTCGTAGGCACCTTTTGCCAGAAAATGCTTGACAATATAAGGACCCATCCACATTGGTTCGAATTTCCCTGCTCCAAGTTTATCAGCTTCCTGATCGTAAAGCAAGACCAGGTCTCCTTTTGAGAAGATACGAGGCTTGAAATTTCTATCATATTGCGCCTTGATTCATTTCTTATGCACTTCATTAGCAAATGCGGCATCACGACAGGTTTCAGCTAGATGGATTAATTCCAAGAAATGCACTTCTTCTTCAGAAGTGTTGGGTAACAGGTCAATTGCGAGTTTGAGCGATGAAATTTCGCATTGTATTGCCCAGATTGCTTCCAAACCATACACCAACTGAAAGGGTGTGAATCCAGTTGCATTTCTCACCGAGGTTCGATATGCCCATAAGGTAGAGTACAGGATTAAGTGCCAGTTTCTCTTATGAACCCCTATCATTCTCTGCAACATCCGCTTCAGGACTTTGTTGATGGCCTCAACTTGTCCATTCGCTTGCGGGTAATAAGGGGTAGAACTATCATGTGACAGTCCTAACTTAGCAGTCAACTCAGCCATCATGTGATTGTGAAAATGTGACCCATGATCTGTAACTATGGCTTGTGTTACACCAAACCAGGCAACCACATGGTTAAAAAAGAAAAGAGCAGTTGTTTCGCCACTGTTGTTCAATGTTAGCATCGCCTTGCCCATTTGGTAAAATAGTCAACGTCGACTATAATATACCCATGCCCCCGGTCGAGGTGGGGTTACATGTCATAAAGTCCATGCCCCATTTGGTGAATGGGCCAATAGCAACAATTGGATGCATTGGTGTAGGTGGTAATCTGGTTTTTCGATCGTATATCTGGCATGCATGACAGCTTCTGACAACAATAATACAATCTTTGAATATAGTTGGCCAGAAGTAACCAACACAGAGAATTCTTTGTTCGGTTGCATATCCAGATAAATGTCCACCATAGGCACCTGAATGGCAATCATTCAATTCTTTCTCAACTTCCTCATGCATGAGTAACCTTCGTAAGATCATATCGATACCACAACGGTAAAGAGTGTCGCCAATGATCAAATAATCTTTGGCTTGGTATCGAATACGTCGTTGTTGTGAGCGAGAGGTATCAGGCTAGAAAGTTTGGGTCTGGAGATAGATTAGTATATCTCCATACCATGTGTCAGATGACGATATCAGAAACAGAGACTCATCCAAAATCGATGGTTCAGATGTTGAATCAATGGAGGTTGAGGGAAGGTCACAAAGTAACTCTGTGAAAACTAGAGATTTATTTGATTTGGACTTGATGAATTCCAAATCAAATTCCTACAAAATAACTATCCATTTTGAGTATTTCCCCCCCAGCAATTGACATGACAAAATGTATGTCATAGGGTTGTAATCTGAAATGATAGTTGTTTTCTATAGCAGGATGTAATGGCGAAATCTTTGAATAGCTTGCACAATTGCCAAAGCTAGTTTTTCGACATAAGAGTACTTACTTTCTGTATCGTTGAGATTATAGCTCAAGTAATAAATCAAATGTTCAATCCCATTTTCTTCCTAGACTAAAACCATGTCAATGGTTGTATCTACAGCAGCGAGATACAGGTAATAGTCATTTTGATAATTTGGAGAGTACATTAATGAAGCTCTAATCAAGGTATCTTTAAGACCATCAAAGGAAGCTTGCACAGCCAGATCCCAATGGAAGGGTATCTCCTTTTTCAAAAGACTTGTAAAACCTTTAGCCATCTCAGCGTAATTAGGAATTAACCTCCTCAGAAATTTTTCTTTCCCTTGGAGTCTTTGTAATTATAAAAGATCTGAAGGTGGAGGCAAACCAAGAATTTCCTGAACCTTTAGTGGATCAAGTCGAATCCCCTCTCTAGACACTACAAATCCAAGAAATCGAACAGAACCAACACAAAACACACATTTGTGTGGATTGAGTCATATCTTGTAGTGTCGGCACCGTAAAAATATTGCTCTCAAATGTTGCGGGTGATCAGTCTGCTTTTGGGAATGAGCAAGTAAATCATCAAGGTAAGGTTGAACACTGTGCTTGATGTCATGGAAGGCATAGTTCATTGCCCTCTAAAATGTGACCCCTGCATTCTTCAAACCGAAAGGGAGTTTCCTATAGGAGAATGTGCCCCATGGAAAAATAAAAGTTTTTTTTTATTGGTCCTGTGGGTAGATATTGATTTGATTGTAGCCATAAAAACCATCCATGAATGAGAATATTTCACATTTTGCACATTTGTCAATAATCTGGTTGATAAAAGGAGTAGGATAATTGTCCTTTGGACATGCTTGATTTACATCCCTATAATTGATGCACACTCGAATTGTCCCTTGTTTCTTCATGACAGGAACAAGGTTGGAAACCTAGTCAGTAAGAGGTATAGGGTAAATGAAACCATCCCGCAAGAGTTTTTCAACTTCTGCCTTAATTGCAATGGCTTTCTTTGGATGAATAGGTCGAAGCCACTATCGAACTAGCTTGACATCAGGGTACATTTTGATTTCATGTTCAACAATACCAGAGCCAATACCTGGCATCTCCTCATAAGACCATGCAAGTATATCTCTAAATTCATGAAAGAGAGTACTGTAATTATTGAGTTTTGATGGTGAACAAGATTTGCCGACATGAATGTTCTCTACAATATTAGGCTTGGTTGAAATATTAATATAAATCATTTCTTCAATATTTGACAGGTTTCGCTCAGGTTCTACTTTGTTTATGAAAACTAAATTCGAAAGAAAATCAACAACTGAAGGGTGGCTTAGTTCGTTTGAATAATATTCGATGTTATCTGGAAGATGGGAACGATGATGATAATCTTCCCAAGGTTCTTCTCCTATCATCATTTATTGGATGATTCCTTCATTCGTAGAATGTATACGTGAGAAAGGATCCAAAGAAGTACCATATTCTAACGAACGGTCTACCCATACAATTGGTGAATGTGGATTTGGGTTTTCCACACAAGCCCGAAAAATTGATTTCTATGCTAGTTCAATGGGGCCTAACGGCATTACCTCAATATTACTATCAACTTCAAAATTGTTGGTAATCCTCCTTAAATCAGATGAGGTAGAGGAAATCATGTTGTGAGTCTCTACTCTTGCTACTTCCACCAAATCAGATGGTGACGGTAGTGTAAAAGTACCCATTAGGGAAGGATCTTTAAAGTGACCTACTCCAACACTTTGAAGTGACAGCGGGGGTCCGTGTACCAATGGAATACTTCCCGCAGCCTGTGAACTATTGGCAAAGAAGGCAAGCTGATTGATGATTGTGATTCCACCCTTATGAGGGAATGCAATGGCACGAAAGTATGTGGAAACCATAAAAGCCATAGAATATACCCATGGCCTTCCTAGTAAAATGTTGTAATTGATGGGTCCGTCAACTACCTCAACTTCAACAGTAACTGTTTTTCCCCCTAGTTCGATTTGCAAGTTACTCAAAATCACACAAGGAGTATATGTTCGTCTGTCAAAAGCTTTTAACATGGTTGGTGATCATGACAACGGTGGTGAACCAAGTTTTTGCCAAAAGCTCATTCACATAATGAAAGTAGATGCCCCCTCATCATTAATAGTTTGGTGAACATTTTTAATGAGAGCTTTTACTTGAATTAGGAAAGCTAACTACGCTGGTAATTGTGGTGTATATCCCGCATGGTTAAAAACCACAAGATTGGAATTCGTAGGGTCTATTCTGTCAATTGCTGACAGTAAAGCTTGCAACTGGGAGGGACAGCTTTATAACACCTCGAGTGTCGACATAGCAGAAGGTGATTGAGCAAGATCTTCCACAATGTTATAGTTCTGAGCTACTCGAGCCTGAGGGTTAAATGTAAATTTATGCACAACTCCCTTTGGTGGTTTTATTGTCAATTCTGGTACAGTAGGTGGAATATTTTCGAATGAAGTTGAAGTCGAAGGATTAGGTTGATCAGTGGCCTGATTATTCGATGATGATGGTGGATTTCCATAATCTTTGTTTCTCATTGACACCAAAACTTCGTTTTGTGGCTTTGTGATGGATAACATGAGTACTTGGGATGTGGAAGCATGGTTTGTCGCAACCAAATGTGTCTCCGGGTTTGGAAATGGATTAGTCAAAACTGTAGATGTGTTAGAAGTCTTTAAAAGTTTAGAGACCTCTGAACGGTGTGGACAATCTCTTGTAAAATGCTTGTCATTATAGATTAGACATGGATAACAAGGTTTCCTTGCCGAAGTAGAGGAATCAGATGATTTCTCTTGAGGGGAATTATCTTGTTTCTTCTTGTTTTTCCCCTTTTTCTTGCCTCCTAGTTGCTTTTGATTTTTGCCTTTATCAGATGACATGACATTAACTTCGGAAGTAAGAGTGTTTTCTGATGCATTGGTAGTTTGATTGGTAATGGTAAGAGTTTGACCATATGGTCTTCCTGCCGTTTGCGTGCTCGAAGAACCAATCACACCATCACTGGCATGAGAGTCCTTACTCGATTGTGGAGGAGGAGGAGCAGTGAAAGCTAGTCGGGGTGCATTGGAAATTTTGTCATAGAGCATGCTGTATTATGTGTAAATCAAATCCATGTATTGGGCACGAGCAATTACTTTCTCTTCTATGAAAACTCCACCTTTTGCCACATCCTCGGTGATTGATGGCAACAAGGATTTTATGAACCACTTAGCCAAAAGATGATCATGAACATATGTCTTAACCATTCGATGACGACGCCACCACTCATGAATATGATCTGATATATGGGTAGCAGTAGTCTGTTTAAAGTTGGTTAGGAGTTTTGTTCCAATCTTGTATCTGATAGGTCACTGGATGGGGGTCACAAATGTGGTGGCTAAAGTCGTAAAGTTGTCGAAAGAAGCTCTTGGTAACTCAATGTACCATTTAGCAACCGAACTAGTAAGTGTTCTTTGGAAAAGACGGAGTCTAACCGAATCATCACTTAAGGACTTTGATGAACACCACAAATGAAAGGCCATGACATGATTTGATGGGTCTTCTCTAGGATTTCCATTGAATTTCAAAATGTCAGAAGGTAACTTATGCGAAATCACCGACCACCAAAGTGCATATAAGATTGGATCATTAGTGAGCCAATTTAAATCTGGTAGTTATAAAGTTGCTACAAATGGCAACTATCGATTCAGGTCAGGTTGAGCATACCAAGGATATGATGGAATTTCCTGAGCAATAGGTCTTTGCATACCAACATAGGGCATCTGCATTTGGTAACCTTGATAAGGTTGTTGTTGAACAAATTTGGCATAAGGTGGTTGTTGATAACTAGGTTGAATTTTTGGTTGTCCATAACCTGCAAAGCCTTATTGACAAGGACCTTGGTAAGCTTGATATTGTCCAAACCCAGGTTGAGCCTATTGGGCAAGTCCAAATTGGGGTTGGAATTGTTGGAATTGGGGTTATTGAAATTGAGGTTGCCACGGTTGTTGAATACACTATACCAGTGTAAGCTTGGGTCAGTCCAGATAAGGGTATACTAACCTGAGGTTATTGTTGAACCCTAGAAACAAGTGGTTGTTGTACAACAACCTAAGAAACTTGAACTTCTTGACCCAAAACTTATGGTTGCGAGGTAGAAGGACCAGTTTGTACTGGTTGAGATACAACAGTTTGAACTTGTGATTGTGGTACAGTAGTAACAACAGGTGTAGTAGGAATAACTGACACAGTTTGCATTGGTTGTGTTGGATACACAAGCCTTGGTTGAACTGGCATTATTGGTTTCCATTGACAAACTCGAATTCCAAGTTGACCTGAATACTGCAGGATATTACCATATGACGGTCCTCTGGAATAGGGAGGATAAGGTGAATAAGCATATTTCTCTCCATATGGTGGCAATCCAGTATTTAATGGATACATAGGTCTTTGTTGACTAGATTGCCCAGCTTGATATTGATATGCAGGATCAAACTGTTGAGTTCCCGTTAAAGAAGAACTAGGTAGAATTTCGGTTGAGGACATGGGTGATGACCATGGTGTAGAAGCAACCCTTTAGTGGCTTCCAAATAAAGATTGGTAACCAACCGGGATGGATGATGCACCATATAGGTGTGACTCAGTTGTGGTAGAAAACATTGAAGAAGTTGCAACAGAAGATTTTTCCCTAGCCGCATCAGGTGATACAGTCTGGGATGTTGACAATTGTTCAGCCATAGTTAACTGACCCAAAATTTGTCCTAAAGAATCGACGGGTACTTGAAAATAAACAGGATCAAATGGAGCAGTAAAATGAGGAGTATGAGGGTAAAGATAAAGCCCATCTCCAAAGTGGAATGGGGTTCCAGGTATAGAATCTTCTTCCAATTCTTCCTCTATAGCAATTAAACCCGGTGGAAGGACTTCACCACCTGGTCCATAAAAGATTTCTGGTGTTGACAAAGTTGAAGTTTAAGTTGTTACTGATGTCTGAGGGGTAATCTATTGATCGTCTTCCCGTAATGTAATAACTTCTTAAAGTTCAAATTCGAAGTCCAGATGTTCGGGTAAAAGAACAACAGTTTCAGAAAGAGGTTCCTGAATAACTTCAGGTTCAGATGTAACTTTTGTTTGAACTATGATAGCTTCTAGATTAACTTCTGGTTGAATTGATTCAAGTTTAGAAGTAATTTCTTGTTGAGCAACTTCAAGTTGAGGATCAACTTGTTGTTGAACAACTTCAGTTACTGGTTCACTAGGATCAATGCTAATGTCCTCAGGTAATTGTGAAACTTCTCCTTCAGAAACGTATGTACCAGAAATGGTTGGAGTAGCTGGAGTCTCAGCACTTACTGGAATAGATGATTCAGGTAATTCAGATGAAGAACTAGGAGCTCTTGATGTACTTGACTCAATTAGGTGAGACCACCTTGACCGAATAGGTGTAGCTTCGGGTGGCAAAGGCGGTTAGCTCACTGCTCTCCGTGAACGATGAGGTAAGGGTTGATGTTCCTCCACGATTGTTGATTAACTTTATTATCAAAAAAGAAATAAACAAAAAGGGGTAAACTAGGCAAAAGGTTTACCAAGCAACTATGAACTGCAGAATACCTCCTTGCAAACCAAGAAGTATGGGCAAGCAATCTCCTTGAATGTTGTGTTCGATGTATCATAGTGTACAAGTTGGCCAACTTGGTTAACATACTTAGAATTAGTTCCATAGAGGAAGGGATGAGAGGATAGGATGCACCTTAACTCATTCCTCATCCATTTTCAAGCTCATAGGAGTTGATAAGTGAGGGAGCCTTCTATATGACTCCAAAAGATAAGAATATTCCCCAAAGCCTATGTGAATTTCGCTCAATCTCGCCCAATGCAAGTGAAAGGAAGCCTAGGTGCTTTGCAGAGCACCCTGGCAGTGGACTGAACTGCTTTGCAGTGCACCTTTACAAGGGCTTACCTGCGCTGGTCCCTCTAGAGGCTATTTATGGATGTCTTCAAGTCATGAAACTGTTTGGGAAGGAGGCATTCAAAGGGGTGACTTGTTTAGGGCATGAAACAACTGAAATTAGGGTTTGATGAGCCCTAAAACACTGATCTGGATGATGGGATTGATGTGCCTAAATGTATCTGTAACAAGCCTTCAGTAGCGCATATTTCCATGAAGTCTCCTCCACCTCCACCGTCACCTCATCACACTAATGTGGAGGAGAGTCAATATGTAAAGCAACATGGATCAACAGGTGAGGTAAACTTTTTTATTCCTAATATTTCAACATTTTCTTTTTTTAAGTTACATGCATGCTAATTATTTCATATAATAATTACACTTTTTCTTTGCCATTGTGTACATAGGCCCAGAAGTAGAGTGGTGTCGAGGCTGCAATGATGTGGTTGCATGAGCGGGATACTGGGAATAGAGGCATTGTTGATGCAAGTCTATCGATGCATGCCCCAATCATTGAGCCATAGGAACAGGAACACCAAACCCATATTGATCAGACCCCCATCCTACCTACCTTTCAATTGGACTTGAGTGAGTTTAGTAGAATCATATGTAATTAAACGCGGTTCAAAATCTTTTATTTCTATATTATTTATTTTGTAAATAGTGATAAGTAATTTGAATTTGAATGTGTTATATTGCAGTACCGGGAAATGGATGCCATGTTTGACCAGCAGTCACATAGGGGTAGTGGTACTTAGAACGAATAATTTGTATACTTTTAAGCCCATTTCATAAGGCACATTCACATGTGATACTATAACAACCCCTGGTTTATTTTCCATGTAAAAAAAATATAAGACCAAGGTCATGGGACACATATTCCAAGTTGAATGGTGAGAAAAAAATCCTAGTGGGTGTCACTTTCGGTTTATTTATGGCTAAGAAATTTGCAAAGGCATTAGCAAAGGGAAAGAGTCATTAATTGGAATTTTATTTATGAAAATAAAAGAAAAATAGGAGAAAAGGGAGATGAAAGGTCATAGATTTTCATGTGAAGTAAATTGAAGGAAAAATGAAGAAAATAGAGGCATCAATGATAAAAAGGCTTCTGAGGATTAGTTCATAGACTTTTCATAGTTCAATTTTGGAGCTCTCATTCATTCTATCATACTCTTGCACACTTACATAATTCCTGGAGCATGCTTGGAGCACTCTATTATACATTAGATTTGGAGAAAGAAGGGAAAGGAGAGCAGGAAAGAGCTAGGGAATAGGTGGATCAAGAGCTACAACTGGATTTCTTTGCAAATAATAGGTTGCATCTGTGATTTCCTTGATGATTTATGGATGCATGGTATATGCATGTGATTTTTCAATTATGTGTTGTCATTAGCATGGATATATTCCTAGATTGACTATGGTTTTAGCCTTTTCTTGCCATTTCCTGGATAACCATGGCGTTGTGGGTTTTTCCACTTGATTGTCTTCTGATTGGTGCTCATAATTCCTTATGGTTGTGGATTCGAACTAATGCTCTAGAATCCTTGGAACAACTTGGGTTCAGTTACTAGTCTTGGTGCCTAGGTTGGGACAAATGCTCTGGAGCCCTTGGTGGTTTGAGTTACTAGTCCCTAGAGTTGGGTCGGGCAAACACTCTAGAGCCTTGGAAGGTTGCAGGTTGAGTTACTAGATCCTTGAGCACTGGAAAACTTGTGTAGAGACTAATATAGTTGGTGTTTGTGATATATGACTGTGAGGTGGAATCACTGGTTGATGGTTGAGGTGATTTAATCTCTGAAACCCTAGCTTGGTTTTTTTTTTTGGTTATTCCATGAGATCCCACATTCATTCTTGGAATATGGTGCAAGGATGATTGTCTAAAAGAGAGATTTGGCTCAGCCTAATCTATGGTTAGGTGGTACATGGAGGTCCCTGACTTGGTTGGCATTTTCACATGTTAGTAAGAGATACTTTCTATTGTGACCTATGAGCATATGTATTTATTATGATGGTGATATTATGGTTGAGTGGCCATGGATTATATGCTAGTTATTTGTCGGTTTATATGTTGGTTATTTGATGGTTGTATGATGGGTATATGATGTATATTGTCTATGGCTCTTGACATGTTTGATGATTATATGAATGGTTGATGAATGCATGGACTAACAAGTGTTATTGCAGCTAGCTATAGAGGGCTTAGAGCCTTCTTGGTGATTCTCAGATGAAGAATATCAGTTTATTATTAGATATGCATTCATGACTTGTAGATTACATGTTTGTCATGTGTCTGATGAAATTTCTAGTATGTTATGGCCAGTTTAGGTCAATTTTATGAATCGAGTTTGTATGTTTAGTCTTTTTTTCATGTCATTTATGATTATCAGGAATTTCTGGGTAGTGGCTTAGAGGCTGACTTGGAATTGTGGCTCAAATCTCGGGACCACACCCTCTAAACTAGACAGTTTGTGTCACAACTACACTCAGGAAGTGTTGTGTGTGTGGTAGGAGTCCTACAAGCACACCTAAACCTTGCCATGCATGTGATTGGGGGTTAAGTTGTGAGAAAAGCAACCCTAGCTCAGGGTTTGGTCACTTGGGGTGATCCCTTGGCCCTTGAGTGTCATGTATCCTTTAGGGATGTTGTGAGTTGTTAGTTTGTGGTCAATTTGTAGGCCCCACTTCCTTCCCTGGAGCTAGGAGGTTGGGTCATTTCATAGTAACTCTTGTTTCATGTTTACCCTGGCAGGTCGGTGAAATTGTGTTAACATGGGAGGGGTCATTACAGATAAAGACTTTGTATATTTTTATATGGACAATTTATGGATATGTGAACATTATTTCAGTTTATATATTCTTATTATTTTAGTTTATGGATGTTCATGGAACGTAATTTTTATATATTTTCATATGTATAGTTTATTTATACATTCATTATTTCAATTTATGGATGTCAATTATTTCGCTGGTTTAAAAAAAATATAGTATAACTTTTATTAATAAAGATAACAATTTAAAATTAATTAATTAAAAGACTAATATTTATATTTTAAAATATAATTTTACTTTGTATTTAATGACTTTTATCATCCAAAAAAAGGCAGATTCTAGTTGGTAATAACATTAAGGCAATCAGAAAAGATTGAGAAAAATGGCGAGCGAGTGTTAGGGTTTCACAGGTAGACATACTGGTTTGGGAGTGAAGGCTATGGGAAAGCCTAGGGACAGAGGCAATGAGGACTCTAGGGATGTAGAGTCTAAAACTTGGCGGTTTCTATCCTCCAGATGGGCATCTGTTGTATTGTCTATGATGGGTGGGTGACCCATACTCTGGATTGCAGAGTACCAGATGCAACCCAAGGCAGACGTACATGAACCCACGACGAACACTATGATAAGAGATGTCAATGTTACAAAACTATGGTTTCGGATAATACAACCCATTAGGAATGGTTTTGAGCAAAATGGGAAGGCACGGTTGAGTGGGTATATGCAGACCTAGACTATACATCGCTCCATTACAGTATACTCATGCGCTGCCACAAAAAATTCACACTGGTTGGAGTTTCCATGATAAAAAACGCTTCGTTCTGCCTAGAACCACAGTATCTTTGACCTGCTGGCAATGGTATGGGGGAAGTGGTTTTATGCAAACATGCTTGCACATAGCTACAGATTGGGGCTTCCACTCTGCAATGCAGGGCCTGCCGAACACTAAGGCAACAGATAAACTACTCTTGCTTCCAAAGTATCATACATACAAGCGATCTCCATTGAATGAATCAAAGCACCTGTCGAGACTGTCGATCAAGGGGTTTGCTCCTGTCATGCACTCACACAACGATCATTTTACTTAGTCCTTATTGCAAAAAAGAGTACCTGGAGTAGCATGACATTGCAAACTCTAGACTGATATAGATCCCCCACACTTGGTAAATTCTTATCGATTTCAAGTTATTATTAAAACCCCTACAGGGATGTCTTTTTTGGTTTGGGTTCTCGCAACAGATTGTGTATTGCATCTAAAGTATCTCATCTCCCAACATATTGGATATCCTGTCGGATTACAACATTTGATATTTGGGGGCAGAGCACTACAGGACTCTAGACTCCTGAAGGACTACAATATTATGTCAGTGTCCACCATAACACTCAACCTGAGGCTGCGAGGTGGAGCCGCAACCTCTTGTAAATCAAAACATACAAGAGGAGCCATTGGAAGTAGTTCAACAAAAAACACTGAAACACAACAGAAGCACAAAAATGGAGGACTTTCTTTCAAGAATATCCTACAAGGAAATAACACACCTTCAGCAACAACAAAGCAAGTTGGAACTGAACCCAGTCCATATATTATGGAGCAACTGAATTATATTCCAAAATTAAACATAGATATACCAAAAATAGATATTCATTGTAATACATTTGAATCACAAGCCCTTATTTGTCGATTCAACTATTTCTGGCCAAAACCTATTGAGCTCTTTCATTGGATTTTCACAAACTGGACTGTTCACTGTGAAATTCACCTATGCTCAAAGGGGTTTTTCATTGTCAAATTCCATTCATCAGAGGCAAGAGACATTATACTACAGGAAGGACCATGGTTCTGGGGATCCACGGGCCTCTTCATCACACCTTGGTTTCCAGAATTCGATGCTAATACTATGGTTGTTTCCAAGATGCCAGTATGGGTTCGGTTGCATAATCTCCCATTACATTTTTGGGATCAACAGGTCCTTGCTGGTATCGGCAACTCCATTGGGAGATATATCAAAATGGACACACAAAGACTGGAGGAAAGAGTGTTCACTTTCACTCGTATATGTGTGGAAGTAGATCTCAGCAAAGGCTTATCGGATCACATACTGCTGAAACACAAACAACAGAGCTGGACACAGATACTAGACTATGAAAACACAGCATTTAGATGCAGAATTTGTAGGCAAACAGGACACCTACAAAACTCATGCCCGGAAGCCAAAAAAGATATTCGAAGAAAGAAGAAAACAGGGAAACAACCCAAGGGTTGGCAATTTCCCCCCCATGACTCTGATGAGGAGGAGGAAGTGGTTGTGGAAGACCCCATACCCAATGAGAATAATCAGATGGACAAAGAACCAAAAGTACAAGAGATAACTCCACAAGATCCTATGGAATTACAACCGGAAAAGATGCCAGATGCAATGGACTCCAGTGGAACAAAACAACTACATACATCAGACAATTCAGATTCTGATAAGGACAATCCTTGACCTGATGTTGACAATCTGCTTGCACTTGTATCTATGATGTCGTCTCAAGGGGAGTGGTGCAAGGTTGAGAAGAAGAAAGGGAGAAAAACATGATTCTCCCCTTTTTGTACATTAGTCTGCCTTTATTGTACATTAGTTTGCTTTCATTGAACTTTTGATCAGCAATCTTTTGACTTGCCTGATGTAATGCATCTCAGCATATGCAACATGTAATTTTGTTTTCATTAATAAAATTACGATTTTTCCATGGGAAAAGAATGACTTATATCATCCCTTTTGTGAATATTTTTCAATTATGTGTTAGTCTTTTATTCTCTCCATGGTATTGAAAAATAAAAGGTTATGACAAATCCATATGTAATAAACTAAAAACTCCATGGTATAATATTTAAGTATTATGTATGATTCTCCATCAATCCATGAATATGGAATTTACAAGATTAAAGAAGTACAAACATTATGCAATCACCATCAAGCCACGAATATGGAATCTACAACATTCAAGAAGTAATATTTTACAAAATATTCATTTTGATTTCTAGTTTCATAGACTAAGAAAATAAGTAAAATCTTACTATGATGCAAGTCACTTTGATACTTAAAATGAACTAAAATATATCATATATCAAGTTAATATTTAGCATCGAAAAAATTACAAATGTGTTTCATATACTTGTAGAAAGTGTCTTTTAGTGCAATCAATGTATGTTGTTACAATGATTTTAATAAATTATTTGAGATCTAAAGTCAGCCACACACACAAACACACACATATGGAAATTTTTTCAACCCACCCATATACCATTATGGTCAACTCTTTTAAGATTACTTTAATAATTTAAATCAAATTTTGAATGATTCTACACACTTGAAATGCTATAAGTTATTAAAAAAATTAATGATTAGAAGTATATCGTTTCCATAATTGTCTTTATTCTACCATCATGAATTGATAATGATAAAATAATAAAACAAATTAATATGTTTTACCTTTCAAACAAATATAAACCTAATTGATATGTATTGGAATATAATATACCAAAAAACAATTAATGATATGTTTTTATAATTTTATGAACTTTCCTAAATTTACTTTGTAATCCAAGTATTTTAATTAATTCCTTATCTTAAGGTTCCATTAAAATAAACAAATAGGATTTAAATAAGCTTTATTCAATTTTAAAAGTTGTCATGTAAAAAACAATCTAATATCATGAAGCATGTGTGTAACTCTTTCCATGCTTTATATCAAATTGACACATAGCATTTATTAATAACATAAAAGTATTTCAATGTTGTTCATAACCTAGATAGTTGAGTTTCCATTTCAAGTAAATTAACATTATATCAACTTTATTGTTTTACTAAAATGGATTTTCTAGAACCCATTATGATGTATATCTATAAAATTTATTCCATACTCAACATGAATATGATACATGAAATTTAAAAAAGATTAATATCAAAAACTTCAATTATATCTAAATATAAATCCCTCTTGATTCTAATTCTATGGGGTTCACATTAGGATGTTATCCATAAGACTAAAACCTCGAAATTTGAAAAACTTTAGAAACTTAAGCACCTCAAGGAACCTAAACCTTATAACATATGCACCATTATGAATCCATCCTATGTGTAAATATACTTTCACTTGCTACAAATATATAGGAATGATGCACCAATAGGGGTATGGGTGCATGGTGTCCTTTCATGGGGTATTTGTAAATATACTTTCATATGGCTTCATTCTATGTTGAACATTTATGTTATAGGCCATTTTGTCACATCTTGTCAATAGGCCTACTGTTAAAAATATGCAACTGAGGTCAAATTCCACTTTGGACTACTCATTTTATGGAGATGATAATGGCATCAGATTCCACTTTTAGAGAGGACCAAAATCGACCTAAAGATAACCTCATTTGGACAAGCAGAAATTGAGTTATGAATTATTTTATTCATACATATATTCTGGATCAAGTCGACACTATGCACATGTAACAATGGACAGGTCAAGCAGACCCTCAAGGAAGCCTATAAATAGAAGAGAGATCAAGCTCATTTGGATAAAATTAACCAAGTTGTCTTCTCCTCTTCTTTGCCTTGGCTTAGACAGGTCTGATGGAGGAAGCTCGCACAAGGGTCCAAATCTAGAGGGTGAAGCTCGCACTGAACTAGGGTTTTCTAATTCCTGGTCGTTGGCACAGAACTGAGAAATTTCGTCCCTAGATGCTGGCACAAAGTGGTCATTAAAGTGACCAGGGACCCTTGGATGCTGGCACAGATTCCTCATGAGAGAAACCGAGATTCTGGGTCAATTTGGTCCGTGATTGCCTGCACAAAATGATATGGGGGTGACCAAGATGCCATAGTCACTATCATGCAGTTCATAGAGAGAGACTATGTCTGTCGTAGTCACTCGCAAAAGTAATCCCTGCGTACGAGACTCTTAGATGATATTTGAGTATTCTGAATATTTCTCTTCGTGACAGAATTGTTCAGCAACATGCTGCAGGCAGCGATAGTACATTACAATTGTGGGTTTTAACCCCGTACAGAAATTACCTGCATACGAATTCTAAAACACAGAAAATAAACAATGCGAGAGCATAACACATAAAACACATATACACAGACATTTTCCCCTGGATCCCAAAACTTGGACTACCAGCTTGATTTTTCATTATGTTCCTTTCAATGTTATAATACATATTTATACATGCCGAAGCATCCAATACCATGGATCGAAAACCATCGCGTCCAAAAATAGGTCCAAAAATCATGCACAAAACCACACGTGGGTCTGCCCATCCTAACATAGGGTCCAAAACCAAAATTTTCCAGGATGCTACCCTGGACCCCATAAAGTGGGGTTATGGGTATGCCTCAAACCCCCTATGACCCCCCCCCCCCCCCCCCCCCCCCCCCCCCCCCCCCCCCGCTACACAATCGACGCAACGGAGGGGGGCTCCGCCCCCCTCTAACCCCCCAGTTAACTATGTGTGCTTGTCGTGGAAAGAATATAACACAACCCAACATTCTCCCACTTTTTGTTTTCTTTCCACAGGGGGCCACAAGAGAGCTTAGTCATTTTTCCAGCCCTGAAACGCCCATTGTCTCTCTACACCAAGAGAACTTCTCAGAGCTCATAGATTTTGTCAATGCATCTACAGTATTCTTCAAAGTGTCCACTTTTACCAGCAACACCTTTTTCTCTTCTATCATATCCCTCACAAAGTGATACTAAACATCAATATGCTTTGTCTTTGAATGATATGCGGGGTTCTTTTCCAAGAAAATTGCACTTTGGCTGTCACAATATATCCTTATAGCTCCCTGTACTAACCCCATACTTGAACACATTCTCTGCAACCAAACTGATTCCTTGCTTGCATGAGTGGCTGCCATGTATTCTGCCTCTGTAGTTGATAGTGCTACTACAGATTGTTTCTTACTCATCCAATTGACTACACCTCCAAATAGGTTAAACACATACCCACTTGTAGATCTTCTCTGATCCAGATCTCTAGCCCGGTCTGCATCAACAAAGCACGAATATCCAACGCTCTGTCCAATCCTAGTCTTCCTTGGTAGCACAAACCATAATCACTAGTGCCACGCAAATACCTGAAAGCCCGCTTCACTATTGTCCAGTGCTCCTTCCCTAGTTTTGACATAAACCTGCTCAATACTTCCACTGCATGCGCAATGTCTGGTCTAGTACAGACCATTGCATACATCAGGCTACTGATTGCACTTGCATATGGAACACGAGACATATCCTCTTCCTCTTCTTGTGTCTTGGGGCACTATTTAGCAGATAACTTTACACCTACAGGAATAGGAACCTTCACCGGTTTACTATCCTACATATTAAACCTCTGCAGTATTGGCTCGACATACTTCCTCTAGTTTAACCAGAGCTTCCTCTTTGCTCGATCTCTTTTAATTTCCATGCCCAAAATATAGTTTGCAGCACCAAGATCTTTCATGTCAAATTTGGAGGACAATTGGGTCTTCAAATCCTAGATAATTTCTTTTTCATTTCCAACTAGCAACATATCATCCACATACAAGACCAGATAAATAACATGGTCACCAATTAATTTAAAATACACACAGTGATCTGCTTTGCTTCTGGTGAAGCCAAGTCCCCATATAAATGTATCAAATTCTGATACCACATCCTTGGTGACTGTTTTAACCCATACAGAGACTTCTTTAACTTGCATACCAGTTCTTTCTTACCCTTCATCGCAAAGCCTTCAAGTTGCTTCATGTAGATCTCCTGTTCCAGATCCCCATGAATAAATGTTGTATTCACATCCATCTGTTCTACCTCAAAATCAAAAGCAGCAACAACAGATAAAAGTAACCTAATAGAAGTTACCTTGGAAACAGGAGAAAAAATATCACCAAAATCAATTCCCGGCACCTGGGAATAACCTTTTGCTACCAACCGAGATTTGTATTTCTCCACCTTTCCTTTTGCATTTGTCTTCTTCTTGAACACCCATTTTCTACCAATGGGTTTCCTTCGAGCCGACAACTCCACCGGATCCCAAGCCTCAATTTTGTACAAAGATGTCATTTCATCAATTATGGCCTCTTTCTAGAGTTTTCCATCCTCTGAATCTACTACTTCCTTCACAATTTTGGGATCATCATCAGTAATAGATAAAGAAAAATTTGAACAGAAAGCAGATGGACTATACCTTTCTGGCTGCCTTCTTTCTCGAACTGATCTTCTTACACCCAGAGTTTGTGGCTCTTCATCTTCTGATTCCTCCTCTGCTATAGAGTCTGATTCTTCCTCCTTTAGCTCAAACTCTATCTTATCAGGTTCCTTTGGTTGGACTTCATGTTTAATAACATCTTTCACCTCTCTGAACACCACATCTTGGCTGTACACAACCTTCCTTGTTGTTGGGTTCCAAAGCTTATAACCCTTTAAACCATCCTTATACCCAATAAAGATGCACTTTTCATATTTACTATCCAACTTGGTTCGTTTCTCCTTTGGAACATGTACATATGCATCACATCTAAATACCCTCAGATGTGAAAGAGAGGGTTTCTTACCAGTCCATACCTCTTGTGGAGTCTTATCCTCCAATGCTGATGAAAGTGATCTGTTGACCAGGTAACATGTTGTCTCCACCGCCTCTGCCCAGAATTCTTGTCCTAACCCGGCACCACTGAGCATGCTTCTTGTCATTTCCATCTATGTCTTGTTCATTCTTTCTGCAACTCCATTTTGCTGAGGTGTATATGGAGTAGTCTTCTGCCGTGCTATACCACACTTCTTACAGAATTCTTCAAATTCCTTACTGCAAAACTCTCCACCATTATCTGTCCTCAACACCTTTATCTTCTTCTCTATCTGATTTTCCACAAGAGCCTTAAATTCTTTAAAACTGTCAAAGGCTTCAGATTTCTTCTTAAGGAAATATATCCATGTATTCCTTGAGAATTCATCTATAAATGATACATAGTACACAGACTTACCCAGTGATGGAACCTTCAAAGGTCCAAACACATCACTGTGCACAAGTTCTAATATATGTTTCGCCCTCTTACTACCAGAGGGGAAACTCACCCAATTCTGCTTCCCATATACACAATTTTCACAGAAATCAAAATCCACAGAGTTGTTACTCATACCTTCTACCATACCTTTACCATGAAGTATTCAAAGGCCCTTCTCTCCAATATGTCCAAGCCTTTTATGCCACAACATGGTCTTCTCTCCAGAGACCACTAGATTTTCTACTCCACTTTTAGGAACCACAAAACTATTGCACCCATCAATAACAGTGCTACCTTGCAGCTTGTACAGAGTTCCAATTCGAACTTCCCGCATCAGTACCAGTGCTCCTTAAACCATTTTGCAGGTATCCTTCTCGAACACTATTTTTACACCTGCATCATCTAACTTGCTTACAGAAATCAGATTTCTGAACAATGCAGGAATATGCAGAACACCTAGAAGTGTTCTAACCCTTCCACCTTGCAACTTCAACTTTACTTTTCCGCAACCAATGATTCTAGCCTTCCTGTCATCCCCCAAGAATACATCACCACCATCGTATTTCTCATACTCGTAGAACCACTCTCTATGGGGAGTGAAGTGAAAGGATGCACCTGAGTCAATCAACCATGCCTCATGATCTACATGTGTACTTGAATAAGCCAAGTACACATCCCCACCTTCATCTGAGGTGGTTTTCGCCTCTACAGAAGGAGCATCATCAGATCCCTTTCCTTTATTAGGAGCTTTAGATTTACAGTCCCTTTTGAAGTGCCCTTCCTTTCCGCATTTCCAGCGCACCACCTTTATAGGTTTTCCTAGAGATTTAGATCTCCCTTTAGATTTAGATCTCCCACTCGATGACTTATTTTTGTTTCTATTCTGGGACCGTCCTCGTATAGACAAGGCATCACCATTCTGGCTCTCCGTATTTTTTCATCTCATCTCCTCCATCAGCAAGGATGAGACTATTTCATCAAAATGCAAGGTAGTTGCATTGCTACCTATTGCAATAACCAGACTATCCCACGAATCTGGTAGAGAACACAAAAAATGGATGCACTTATCTTCATCTGAAATTTTAATATCAGCAGATGCTAACTGACTTACCACAGTTTTAAATGCATTCATATGCACTGTCACCGAGTCTCCATCTTTCATACTTAGGTTATACAGCTTTTTCCATAAGAACAATTTATTCACCAGAGACTTAGATTAGTACAAAGTCCCTAACTTGTCCCACAAAGCCTTTGCCATAGCTTCCCATACATTCAACAATACTGAATTTGAGACACACAATTGTATTGTGCTCTTTGCCTTCCGATCCAACTTCTTCCATTCTTTATCAGACACTCCCGTTTGTTTAGTACCCAGATCTACCGTGATCCACTGTTCTTTATCCACCAACAGATCCTCCATCTTGAGTTTCCACAACTCAAAACTCTGACCATTAAATTTCTCGATCTCCATCTTTCCACTGCTCACCATCTTCTTTCACCACCATAATCGATCTCGCATATCTCCCACTAAACATGGTCTACCACAGGCCCAAGTGAAACCCCTCAGTGATAAAGGCATCCCCTTGAAGCCAAAACAGCTCTGATTCCAAACGTAGGTTTTAACCCCGTACAGAAATTACCTGCATACGAATTCTAAAACACATAAAATAAAAAATGTGAGAGCATAACACATAAAACACATACACGAAGATTTTCCCATGGATCTCAAAACCGGGACTACCAGCTTGATTTTTCATTATGTTCCTTTCAATGTTATAATACATATTTATACATGCCGAAGCATCCAATACCATGGACCAAAAACTATCACGTCCAATACCATGGACCAAAAACCATCACATCCAAAAACAAGTGTGAAAATCATGCACAAAACCATAGCTGGGTCCACCCATCCTAGCATAGGGTCCAAAACCAAAATTTTCCAGGGCGCTGCCCTGGACCCCATAAAATGGGGTTACGGGTATGCCTCAAACCCCCTGTGACCACACCCCCCCCCACACTACACAATCGGCGCAATGAAGGGTGGCTCCACCCCCCTTCTAACCCCCCGGTTAACTATGTGGGCTAGTTGTGGAAAGAATATAAAACAACCCAACAACAATTATTTGAATAAGAGTTTTGATGTTTAAATGCATTTCATGGATATTCTAGTTCTTGCGAAGATATGAATCATTGTACTCTCTTTTGTTGAATCATTTTATGACAATCTATTAGAAGAAGATTTGCAAGGGTTTTCCCATAGTGGGTTTTTTCCCGGTCTCCGACCAATCCCAATGTCTCTATGTGTGCATGCTTTTCTTCTCTTGTTCCTTTATGTTCCGCTGCATTGATGATGATGTTATTATTCTTTCTACATAGTTGGATATGCTGATGAATAATGAAGATAATGTTATGATGCTATGGGGTGAACTTAATGTGTTAATGGAGAAATGTAATTATCAAAGCAAATAAAAATATAGCCCTATGGAAAAATTAACATGGTATTAGAGCTGGGCTAAAGAAAAACCATGAGATCACGCCCATGGAGACACTTTGGATGGAAGCAGGAAGAGCATGGTGGAGACCTAAAATACTTCTAGGGTATGAAGGAAACCCTAGGTAATTAGTGCATAAGGATTTGATGGTTAAGCTTTGATAGAAACCCTGGTTTATGGAAAAGGCTTGAGATTTGATGTATGAAACTCTAACATGGTCTATGTGAAGATGCTCAAGCACTTGGGATAGGTTCAATCAAGTCCTAGATGGCCTGGTTGTTGATAAAGTTGATTGAAGGAAATATTATTATGTGGACTATGGACAGTGATGACTCTTGAAGGTTGGTTCAAGAGGGAGAGGATCACCTCTCATTGAAGATAAGTACTCCTTGACTTATGATGTTTCTTTATGTATTAACTCTTGTTTATACTTATGGGTCTAATTATTATGATTATTTTTTTTATCATTGCTTATACTTCATGCATGTATATTTGAGTATATGGATGTATCTAACCTCCTTCATGAGATGTGATAAGTAGATCCCTCTTGAGGATCATTTGAGATGCAAGAAAGAAAAGATAGATCTGGAAATAGGTAAAGAGGCACTTGATGAAAAGGTGACAAGCACTACAAGCTTCCTATGAGAAGGTGCATAGGTATTTGAACACTGTAAGTTATGAAAGGTATATTGTTTCACTGTTATGTTTCAGCTATAACATTGGATGACTAGGTAAGCCTCATGTTATGTTGAGAATGTCTCCTTCGCAAATGTCTTATGCTTTCATATTGAAAAGATTTGGATTTATGTTTCCTATGAGGAAATAGTGCACCTAGTATTGAATATTTTGATATTATTGATTCTATGAGGTTACTGATTGTTGATCTTGGATATAGTGGCACAAATTGATGTTTGGATAACATCTATTATTCTTATAGATCCTGACTCTAGTAAATGATACTCTTGAAACCTATAAGACAAGATGGATCTCTTATAGAAGGCTACCTCCTTGATATTGATAATGCTTGTGATAAGTATGATGAAAGTATGTTGACCCTATTATTGTTTTGGTAAAGCTTTATTGAATGACTTGACCTGGTCCTATGGTAACCTTGATGAATAAAACTATGAGATTGATATTCTATATCTCTTATTAATCGTGGTCATTTCTTTGATAGTAATTATGGCATATGGTAAAACTGAATGCCGTAACTTGATGGATTGACTTGATAGAAGTGATATTGTGTTCATGATCTTTGAAGTATGTTGTCACACTTGTCTATTGTTCCTATCTTGTGATGAAAGATTGATGTCATGATGTAGTAGTTGACATGAGCATGTTTTAACCATGATGTATATATGTTTGATTCTATGATCTAACATATTTATTGTTGCATGACTCTAGTAAAGATAAGGTGATGACATGAAAGAAGACGAATGAAGTAGATTCCCAGTAAGAGGGAGAATCTCTTCTCAAGATTCTTACTCTTATTACTATTTTCATTCTTTACTGTTGCAATATGATTTGTGTGCATCTGACATTATTCATCTGTAAAAAAGTCTCAGCTCTAAAACCTGTATAGAAATTAGGGTTTCTACTCTAGTCGCAAGCATAGAACTAGGAATACTCATCCCTAGACACATGCATGCTAAGGCCTAGGTAGCATCCAGGTAACTAAAGTCACTCCCATGCTAACCTGAAGGGAGCATCCAGAGGTTTGACTACAGTTGACCATCATCTAAATATTTCTAAAGTTGTATGAAATTTGAATCAAGATGTTCACTTGGAGGATGTCAGTTCCACAAACAAGTAGAAGATATCTAAAATATTTGAAAACATGGGAGTTTGAATGTTTGCAAGTGACCATCACGTACATATAGATATGTCATTATGTTTGAAGTTTGTGTTATAAGAGTTTGAGATGATTTGGATGATTGATATATATGATTTGTATGATGTTTGATGATGACCTAGATCTGTAACTCAATGATTGAGATATGTTTTATGATAACAAATTTGGATATTGACATGATGTGTAATGTTTTGACTTGACAACTGATGATTTGTCTTGATGACAATGATATACGAGAATAGTGGCTTCCAATAACTTGTATTATGGGAATGATGAGATTAATATTGTGTGGTTGATGACAACCCGTTGGCATGAAAATAGATGATGTCATGAAACTATGAAATCCCTACCTGTCATCTGATTCAAAGAAATAACTCTAAGATGTTGATGACTTTTGATTGATCTGGCTTCTAAAATTTGATGAGTTGATTTGATTACACAATAAGGATTTATGAAAGGCTAATGGTTTGGTAAAGCATTATGGATGCAGTGAGCATTGCATGAAGCAATCTCCCTTGATCCAAATATGTTCGCATTGACAGTTATCCAATGAAGCCATGATGATGTGTTAATACAAGTGGTCCAAGGCATGACTTTGATTTTGATTTTGGATTTTATATACTGATAATCTACTATTTCCAGGTAAAGAACCTCTAATGATATACGAGGGAGATGGCTTCTGAAGCTCGTAATAATGAATTGATTTCTAAAGATGGGAAAATATAATCTATATTGTGAAACTAGTGAAGAAACATTGAAAATTGGAAATGGAAATCCTTGGACACTTTGATTTGAAGTTAAAGATGTTGTTGAACTTGACATGGAATCCAACAGTTGATTGAAGCATTGATGTTCTATTTTTAACATCCATCTGTATATATATGATGTGCATAGAACCTGAATAAGTTCATGATTGAGCCACTTCATACACATTTCCGCCAAGAATCCTTCG
Organism: Pinus tabuliformis; assembly: GCA_031772625.1. Classification (NCBI taxonomy): domain Eukaryota; kingdom Viridiplantae; phylum Streptophyta; class Pinopsida; order Pinales; family Pinaceae; genus Pinus; species Pinus tabuliformis. The sequence goes on along the minus strand of CM062807.1, from coordinate 743,210,989 downwards.
AGATGTTTGCATGATATGATCTATTCTTGGTCTGAGATATTCTTATGATATATGATTGTATGGAGATGTTGATGTTGATTATTGATGAGCACATATGAGTGTTGCCTTAGTATGAGATATGACATGATGAGAGGTCTGTGACACAATCGAGGTTGAGTATGATGTTGCTAGCATGACTAGCTATGAGTAGGTTGAAGAAGCTCCTTAGAGAGATGTATGAGCATGATCTGGATATGACATGGATACATTGCAATAATAAAGAGTGGGATCTGATTGGAAGAGAATCCCATATATATAGTTGGGACTGCAATACTCTCATATATTGAGACAATACAACTGTATGAGACAAGCTTAGGCTTTTGGATGGCACCTCCTTGAGAGGGAGGATGATTATGGTATCCTTTTGTGATTTATATAATTATTTATGCTCTAACATGATATTTTATTTGATGTCTTGTATAAACAGGAGACAACTGCTACTGATAGATGATCATTACTTGATACAAGTGTGATGAAATGATTATGATGAGAGCAACGATGATTGATGACACTGAGCTATACTCTTCCCCCCTCTCTGAGCTCCAAGGGTGAGGAATTGAGATAAAGGGCTCCTGGGGTTGAGGGAACTCTTGACAATAGGGAATTACCGCTATCTATTACACATAGGGTTAGAGTATTAGATCACCCTATCTTGTTCATTGTAGAGTATAACCTAGTTCGCATCATACCCACAAGCTGGGCTTGTTGGGATTATCCCCCTTTGTCTGTCCAACAGCTGAGGAGGTTTGGGGACCTAAGATCCTTACCTTTGGTAAGTCAGGTATCTCGTCTAAGATAAAATTATGATGTAGGTGTTCTACCACTTGACTATTTAGGTTCATTGATGGGAATATAAGTAGGAAATAAGATGGTTTGGGTAGTAACTCCCCTATATCACCTATTTCTTGATATGGGGTCATAATAGTAGCTCACCCATGATATTCTGGGTTGAGTAGAAGCTCCTTGATGTGGTTCCAATTTGAGATGTGCTCCTTGATGATATTCTCTCCAATGATGATGCAGGTCGTAGATCTCATTCTCCACTGACATTTCTGGGTAGTAGCCTGATGGTGTTTCCGAGTAGTAGCTCGGTGACTTTTAAAGTAGTAGCCTGATGGCATATTTCTAGAGAGTAGCCCGATGAAATTTCCAGGTAGTAGCCTGCTAACATATTTCCAGGTTGTAGTCGATGACATTTCTAGGTAGTTTCCCAATGACATATTTCCAGGTGGTAGCCATCAAATGATATTTTGGGTAGTAGCTTGTTGGTTGATATTCTGGGTAGTAACTCACTGATAGATATTCCGAGTAGTAGCCCGCTGATAGAGATTCTTGGTTGTAGCCCGATGAATAAAGGGCGGTAGCTTAAGCTCCCCTCCAGTAGCAAATTCTTCTTCTTCTAGATCCAATAATATTTAGCATATGAGTAGGTACAGATGAGTAGGAATAAGAAAGAGATTTACGTTGATGATCTGAGATGATGAGATACTTGAGATGGGATGTATGTCATGTTGATCGATGGTCTGATATTGGCAAGTGGAATTCTCCCTAGTTGAGAGGGAGTGTTAAAAATATGAAACTGCGGTCAAATTCCACTTTGGAATACTCATTTGATGGATATTATGATGGCATCATATTCCTCTTTCTGAGAGGACCAAAATCGACCTAAATATCACCTCATTTGGACAAGCGGAAGTTGAGTTATGAATTATTTTATTCATACATATATTTTGGATCAGGTTGGCACTGTGCACATGTACCAATGGACAGGTCAAGTGGACCCTCGTGGAAACCCATTAATAGAATATATCTCAAGGTCATTTGGACACAATTGACCAAGCTCTCTTCTCCTCTTATTTTCCTTGGCTTTCATAGGTATGATGGAGGAAGCTTACACAAGGGTCCGAAGCTACAGGGTGAATCTCGCACTGAACTGGGGTTTTTTAATTCCTAGTCACTGGAACAGAACTGAAATTTTAGTCCCTAGACGCTGGCAAAGAGTGGTCATGAGAGTGACCATGGACCCTTGGACACTGGCACAAAGTATTGATGAGATCGACTGGGAGTCTATGTCAGTCTGGTCCCTGGTCGCCCCCACAAAATGGTATGGGAGCAATCGAGTTGTCATAGTCATTATCATGAACTTCACAGAGAGTGACCATGTCTGTCATAGTTACTCACACAACTCCCCCTCCCGGCATCCGAGATTCCTAGATGATATTTCAGTATTCCAAAGATTTCACTTAGTGACATAAGTATTTGGAAGCAGGCTACAGACAATGACAGTACATTACAGTTATTTGAATCAAAGCTTTGATGTTTAGACGCATTTCATTGATATTATAGTTATTGTGAATATATGGATCATTGTACTCTCTTTTACTGAATCATTTGATGACAATCTATCAGAAGAATATTTGCAAGGGTTTTCCCCATAGTGGGTTTTGCCTTGGTCTCTGACCAATCTTGGTGTCTCTATGTGTGCATGATTTTCTTCTCTTGTTCCTTTATGTTTCACTGCATTGATGATGATGTTATTGTTCTTTCTATATATTTTCAGACGCTGATGAATAATAAAGTAAATCTGAATAATGTTATGATGTTATGGGGTGAACTTAATGTGTTAATGGAGAAACACAATTATCAAAGCAAATAACAATATAGCCCTATGGAAAAATTAACACTTACAAACTAGATCAATCCACATTCGTGAACATGTTGTCATCATCCCTATACAAAATCCTAAGCATGACCTTTACAAAAAGTTTGAGTTTCTAGGATTAATTGCTCAAAATAATTATTTTTATCCCTAGCACACCCTGGCCCTTTAGCCACTTGCACTCATAATTAGTTGCTCCCTTCTCCACCAAAGCGGGTCAACACTAGTGTCTCCTTGTTGAGGGTGTGCTGATTCTATAAAGTCGGGAAAATTAAAAATATTTCTGAAGCTTCCTCTTCCAAAAGCTTCCAAGGTTTTTTTTAACCATTTACCATGGATAAGAAGCTCGAGTCTTATCTGATCCTACCTTAGAGACTTCACCTCTTATCCCTTGAGCTCATCCTCCCATCATATGTGGATCTCAATCTCATTTTGGTAAATCCTAAACTACCATCCCTCTCCTATAAATTTACTGCCATCCATAACATCAAGGTTGGCTTTTGGAGATTGATTATGCCCTTATGTTGTTGCCTTGAACCTAAAAGAATCATCATCTTCATGCATTAGGGTGATATTGAGGTGTGCTTTGTGACAAGGAAGGACACGTTAACTTGGGGAGATCTCTATAAGATCAACTACTATTCTTGGTTGTAAACTCTCTCTTATTTATATTAATACCAAGAGTATCTTGTTTTCCTATATGTGATATGCTATATTTACATTCATGTATTTCAATGACTTGGTGAATCATTGAATAGAGTAATTGAATTATGCTACGTAGATGTTGTGGATCCTTGGCTTGTTTTAGTTGTATGTGCAGGTTCTAATTATAACAATCAGAGCTATGATTGGAGCTTACAAGCAAGGAGGAAAGTAAAGCTTGTGATGGATTCCAAGTAGGCTTCTTTCCCGTTCTTCAATTTCTCTAAGAAAAACTTTATATAATTTTCTCTCTGTTGTTATAGACTAGTCTACTAGGTCTAGGGAAATTACTTTTGTCTGTAATCATAAATTCCACATAACAAATTGGCAACCATACTGGGCAATATTTTATTCCCTTAGTTGTTTCCTTAATCTTATTCCCTTTTTTCACCTCTTGAACTAACCTTGATTTCCTAACTCAGACCTTGATTGACCCTAGGAAAACTCCTCTCTCAGCGTGATTTGAATTTTTGTGTCATAATTTGGTCAGATCTACTTCAATGCACCCCCTAGTCTAGAAACAGAGTGCTTCAACACACCTCCTCCTTCTTCGCACTTGCGCTGTAGAGCACTGGTGCATGTTCTGCACCTATGCTAATCCTTGTAAGATGAAAAAAAATTGCATCTTTTTCCTTGCTCTCTGATCTGCTTTGTTCCAGCTGGGTTTCCTTCTATCCCTGAGTGTGTCTTGGTCTATGAAAAATAGTCTCTTTGTTTGCTTTTGGTTTTAATAACCTTTGATAATAATTTTTTTAGATTTTTCTTTGTTCTTTTCAATTAGGTCATTGGAAAATTTTTACTTGATCATTGATTGCTTGAAAGAATTGATATTACAATCATCATTCTTTATGGTTTCTCTTATCAGTGATTTAGCAAGCATATTATTTTTCATTTCATTTGGAAATCAAGAGGATTGAAAAGAAAAATATCATCATTTTTCATTTTGCATTACATTTAGGGTTTTGTATGTGAAATTGGAAATTAGAATAGTTGCATTAGGGGAATCTATTTAGCAATTTTTTTTTGTTGCATTACTCTTTGTTTTCTTCCCTCATGTACATAGATTTTCATTAAAAATAAATAAAAATTCACTTTGTCATGCTAGATTGCATATTTGGTATATTCAGGCGAAATTTGTGGTGAGCCTTGAAAATTGAAACATAATTCAAGATAAACTTTAAAATTTATTGAATCAATCTTAAGGAGCATTTGAAACATTAACACAAACATCTAGAGGTCTAGGCTAGAGACATGTTTCAGTGTCTATAAACATAGGAGTTGTCATTTTTTTCCAGCGTTGTCTTTTGGGCATGATATCCCATTCCATGTACATAAGTGTATCATACCGTTCTCCACATACCTTCAGATATATCAAATGGCACTCCATGCATGAAAAGTATATGGAAATTTTCTCAGCGTACAGTTACGCATTAAACAAAACTAACATAGACTATGCTTCCACATACCTTCAGGCATATTTTGAAAGTCCACACTAAGTTGTTATCCTCACCTTAGATTACCAAGTTTCCCTCCTTGTATACTGTGATACACCAAACACAACATTCGGGGAGATTTCCTACCCGTACGTAAATCCTTGGTTCTCCAAGGTGGTTCATAGTTACTTGGTAAACTCTTTTGCCTAGATTACCCTTTTTTATTTATTTATTTCTGTTAATTTTTAAATTTTATTAAACCAACATGGAAGAAAAATCCTCTCAAGCCTGTCGTTCACATAGGATGTAAATATTTCCTCCTATCCCTCCTAAGGCAACTCCTAGGCATCGTCATAGGAACAAAAATACACAAACTATCGAATCTAGTACTTCGAGAGCTACTTCGTCTTCCATCTAAAATAGATCCATTAGAAGAATATTTTCCTATGAGTACTAAATCCGAGATCACTTCTTCATCTGCTATTGAGTCTAACACAATCGAAATTGAAGCACCTGAGGTTATTGAACTTGAGTATCTTGAATCAGAAACATTACAACCTGAGTTTATATAACCTAAGGAACCTCAGTTAACTACACCTATCACTCTATGACCTTCTTCATCTCTTCCTCTGTCTTAGAGCCAAATAACCTACATATCTTAGACCTCACAATAAACCACTTCCACCTAGTCTTGTGAGCATTGAGGAGATTCCTCAAGAAGAGCCTTGACCCTCCTTTCCTATCCATTTGAGAGGGACTCCTCTTTACTAGGTCCATCCATTTATTTCTACTTGTACTAAATCACAATCTCCTTTATCTGGTTCATATCCTTTAAACTCACCCTTAAATTTCCCTCGCCGATCTTCTTTGGGAAATTTAACCATGAATGAGTCTGGTATGGTTTCTTACCCTACATCTAATACTATGACTGAGACATCCCATGTTGCATCTTCATCCATGTTTGCAACATCGCTAGAGACACATTTATATGGTGGCCTATCTATCTCACTTGGTTATCAATTGTTATCTGGTACCCTTTCTGGCGCAACATCTAGTCCATGGACTTCTCCCATGTCATCCTCTTCTGGAATCCTATCTAGAACTTCTTTGATGAGTGTTACATAGTCTTCTCTTTCTCCTCCATCTCAACCTACAATTGAGCAACAATTTGGTCCTTATGTCAGTGGGTATGGACACCTACAACAACCCAATCCACCTCATATTGGGAACCCTCCTCTTAGGGGGAAGTTACCTTCGTATTCCCCTCCTCTTCTAGTAGGGTCGAAACATGTCGTAAGAATATTACCATCTTTTCATGAAATATCGCAAGTTAGTGATCAACCTCATTCCAATCCTCCACGTCTAGGAATGGCTTTTGATTCTTAGCAACTACATAGCCCATACAACGTCGCTAAGTTGTGAATCAAGTTCAAACCTCTCAACCTATTCCATCTACATCTCAAATATATATTTATCAACCTATATCCCAACCTGTTCACGCTCAAGTTACAGGCTGCATATTTGACTCAACCTATTCTACCGGTATTTGGAGCCTCTCGAATCCCATTTACCTAACCTCTTCAAGGTATCATACAACCCCCACTGCTTGGTCAGGTTATTCCTAAAATACAAGTAAGTCAACCTGTATATGGTATGGCATAGGTGCAACCTAGCCAACCATATATTGGGATGATATAAAATCCCACAAGGAAACTGTATCAAGGTATCCCTGAAATTCCTTACCAAAGTTAGCAAATAGAAACCCAACCATTTCAACCTTTACAAGGTTATCCTTGAGCTTGGAAGAAAGGTTATGTGTATCTAGGTTATCAAAATCCTCTCTATCCTAGAGCGCAAACACTTGTTTCTCAGGCCATCCCATCTTACCTAGGTTATCCTCCATCAAAGTTCAATAGGCAGTCGGTGTTTGTAGCAACTCTTGAATTTCCAGATCTAGGTCAATTTACCAATGATCCCATTTTCCATTATCCTTGGTGGTCAGTTATTCCTACAAAATTGCCTAGTGATATCCCTAAGTTCAATGGAAATCCTGGAGAAGACCCATATACACATGTTATGACTTATCATTTATAGTTTTCTTCCAAATCTCCAAATGATGTCTCTATCCATTTACATATTTTCCAATGCACACTTATTGATACGACAACAAAGTGGTATATTGAACTACCATGAGCTTCATTCAATAATTTCAATGCCTTACCGACCACATTCTTAACTCATTTTTAGTTACCCATTCGATATGAGATTGGAACTAAACTCTTCATGAATTTCAAACAATCTAATTCCACACACATTTCTGACCACATTCATGAGCGGTGACATCATTATCGTTTCGTTAAAATCTTTGTTCCTGATCAGTTGTTAGAATAATGGTTCACTAAGTCTTTATTAGCACTTATCATTGAATATGTCGCTAAGGATGGAGTTGTGATTGAAGAGAAAGTAATTGCTCATGCCTAATATTTGGATCTTGTTTATACATAATTTGGCACACTTTACAATAAAAACATAGTCACTGATCAAATGGGAACTATTACCTCAAAATGGGTACTCTAGCCCAAAAACCCCAAAAAAACATGAAAAAACATCTGAAAAGTAAAAAGTGTTGATGTTGGAATAACCTTCTTTTTTTTCGGGGTAAATTTTTCAACATTTTTTAAAAATGGAAGTAAAAGCCATTTTTTTGTGTGCAAAAAACACCTGAAAATGAAAAGTGTTGATGTTGGAATAACATCTTTTTTTCGAGGTAAATTGTCAACATTTTTTACTAATAACGTTAAAGATAAAACTCTAAAAAACCTTAAAATTTCTACTATAAGCATGACATTAAAGATAAAATATTACACCTCCTTAAAATTCCAACGATTATTAGGCATGGCATTAAAGATACAATATCATGTCTCTGAAAAGCCTTAAAATTCTAATGATGACATTAAAGATAAAATATCACCTTTATGAAAAGCTTTAAAATTCCAACGATTTTTAGTCATGGTGTTAATATTATTTTAAAAAATTATTATCATTTAATTTGTATTAATTTAGTTTTGTTTTAAGTTTATCATATTAATAACAATTTACTAAACATAATGCCTTTTTTATATAATGTATTGAAGTCATCGATAGGAAACAATTCAGTTATGATGGATGAATAACTTGACAAAACAAATGAATTTATATGTCATTTTGGAGTTTTTGATACTCTCTGCATTAGACATTTTTTTTTTTGGAAATTTGTGTAAATATTTTACTTTTAAATAATTTTAAGATTTTGAAATTGCAAATTGTTTATCAAAACTATATTTCATTATTGAAAAATATATATATTTTAATTTTATTTTCATATATCATAATAATAATAATAATAATTTAATAATAAAATTATGTTTCTTTTGAATTTAATAAATCAAAACTAATAAAAAGAGTAACGATTATGCAAAAAAAACAATATATCGTTTACAAAATCTTATCAACCACTAACGAAGTACACCATCAACAAAAAATTGTTCTCCTAACTTATTACTTCTACATATATTTTTATTTTGACATATATATCCATTCAAATATATTGAGAGTATGAAAACATTGAAAAAATAAAAACTAAAACAAACAAAAGCACAAAAAAAATTAAAAAAATAATAATAAGCGAATAAAAATATATATTAAAACTTTAAAAAATAAAAAAACATAACCCAAAAAAACATAAAAAAATTAAATAAAAAAAGGAAAATATTTCCAAAAAAGGTAAATTAATAATATTGATGAGATAAATTATAAACAAGCAAAAGAAACATTAAAAAAATTGTATATATATATATATATATATATATATATATATATATATATTAAAAAACAACTTGCCGAGATGGTCGTAGGGGTTCGGCCCTGGGCGAGTTGGCGGCTGCCCATCCGCTAGGGCTGAGCCCCTGCGGCCACCTTGGCAAGTTGGTTTTTAGTTGTTTTATATATATATATATATATATATATATATATATATATATATATATATACTTTTACTTTTTTTATAATTATTTTAAATTTTTTATCTCAATTATTTTTATTTTTGTTTTAATTATTTTTATTTTTACTTTTATTTTTTTTAATTTAATTTAATTTAATTTTTTTGTTTTATTATTTTTTAATTTAGAATGTTTTTGTTTTTTTTTTTTTTTTTAAATTATGTGTGTTTTTTTTTAAATCACTTTTTTATTTATTTTTTAAATTTATTTTTTGTTATTTTTTTGTTTAAATTTTTTATTTTTACAAGAAAATTTTGCCTTTTTCTTACATTTTTATGTTTTTTTTTCTATATTTTATTTTATTTTTGTCATGTTTTTTTTTTTTTTTACCAACACGAATATCACCAACATTCAAAAAAAATATCCACACTTAATAAATTAGAAATTTTAAAGTGTAAAAAATAAGCCCTCTAAACAAATAGAGTTGATGTTACATCAACACTTTTCAAAATGAAGATGAAAATCACCAACAAAAAAAAAATGTTCATACTTGATACATAAAAAAGTTAAAGTGTCAAAAATAAGCCCTTTATAAAAATGTGTTGATGCTGCATTAACACTTTTCAAAATCGGCGTTAAAATCACTAACATTTTAAAAGAAAATGTTCATACTTGATACATAAGAAAATTTAAAGTGCAAAAAATATGCTCCAAAAAAAAGGTGTATTCTACATCACCACTTTTCAAAATCGAGCATTTTTTTGCTACCTCAAAAAAACAGGTGCCAGGTAATTTTCTCATTTGATTGGTAACTATCTTTAAAATATTGAATGCTCCGCAATCCGGACAAACTGTTCCCCCATATTCTAGTAAAGAATCACATGTCGCTGATGGCATGATTAGTTTTTCTAGCCAGTAGTCGGTGAGTAAACCATCTGATTCATCGCCTATTGTGGCTGCCCAAAACCCCTCCACTACTCATACAGCTTCTACTTTCAAGATCAATTTCGTTCAATCCATCAAAGGCAAATATTAACAACTAGGAAGTAAGAAGAAAGACAAAGGTAAAAAGAAGAAAGAGAATCCTCTGCAAGACAAAAAAAATAACTAGTGTTTGAAGAAAAGTGGAAACCTCGTTATCCATGCTTAATTTGTAATGAGGAGAATTTCACTCGCGACTGTCCACATCAGGCAGAAGTAAATCAATTCCTTAAGTCATCCATTACACCTGTTGTGTTGATAGATCCCTTTCCTAATCAAGAGACTAACATGGTTGCTCGGGATCCTGCTTCCTCTTCCTCAGTTATGATGCTTTCCTCCACCAAGCCGAAAAATGATGTTATGGTGGAAACCAGGAATAAATACTATGATAATTTGAATCCCTCGATTGGTTAGGCTACTAATCAACCTGCCAGTTTTACCGCATCTCCACCGGATCCTACTCCAAATGTGATTCCTACTGAATTGATGATTAAGCCTCCCAAGGGCGTTATCCATAAATCTACATTCAACCCTCATGTGAGAGCTACTCAGAATTATAACATAGTTGAGGATCTATCTCAAGCTCCTTCAACTATGTCAACTCTTGAGGTGTTGCAAAATTATCCCGGCCATAAGAAGGATTTAATTTTCGCAATTGGATGTATTGATCCCTTGGATTCTAATCTTGTAGTTTATAATCATGAGAATCATACGCCTCGACTTCTAGCTCAATTAGCTTTCATGATTCAGGTTTTCATTCAAAGTAAGACCATCCATCAAACCATTGTGGATGAAGGAGCTTCAACCTGTATCATGTCACTTTCTTGTTGGAAGGCCATTGGTTCTCCTCAATTAAATCAGTGACCAACTACTCTAAAGGCCTTTGATGGAAGATGCTTCAAGCCTTATGGAATTTTGACTTCATTACAAGTGGAAATAGATGGCAAGATGGTGTCCGTAGAAGTTGAAGTTATCGACGGACCGTTAGATTATAATCTTATACTAGTTTGTACATGGGTTTATGTTATGGATGTTTTTATTTTAGCATATTTCAGAATGATAGCTTTCGCTCATAAAGGGGGTATAGTATCCATTGATCAACTCACTTTATTTGCCAGCAATTCTCAAGTTACTAGAAGCATCCCTGTGGTGCACGTAATTTTTCAATGCGGACACAAACAATTCCTCTAGCCTGAGAGAGCGGGTCTAGCCACAAACAAACAATCTATGGAAAATCTCCTTAAGCTAGAATCAATTAAGAGGGCCTACCTCTTAGGATGTTATTTTGCTTGGTGATGGTCCTGCTTCCTCACTCCAACTATCTCTCGTTTCCTTCCTTCGTATACCTGAAACAAGAAAACAACAACAACAGCAAACGTGAAAACATACAATATTGTATTCAACCTACTTAATAGGTCAAGGAACATTAAGCCATAAAGATGTAAAATGACACTTCACGTAGGAAATCAATCGATAGTTGCATTAATATAAATTAGAAAGAGATTACAACCGGTGCCTTAACGTTGCTGGTCTCCTTCGACGTATCCGGGTTCCCACACTTTTGCTAGCAATTCATGGATAGCCCCAACAAATGGAAGTTTAAAGCCTCTTTCCCTCTAGTCTCAAACCAAACCAAAATCACACTATTCTCCCTCAAACACACGCTAGAAATCTATAAGCTATAAATGACTTGTTGGTTATTCACACTTGCTCCAAAACTCCAACTAGCTTTTGCATGGGAAAAAGAGAGGCTTATATAGCTTGGAAGGATGGGACATGGTTCCTCTCATCATGGGAGAAGGTATTATCTCTTGAGGTTGTTCCATCCTAATAGGGGAAAGGAGCCCAAATTGATTTCCTTGGCTCTATATGGCCCAACCATCTACCAGACTTCCATTACGAAGCTTTTAGACATGGAAGCTTTGGCTCCTTATTTAAAAAACCTTCCAAAAGAGGGTTAGTGCAATTGGAAAAAGGCTCAGTCGATCCGATTGGTGCGAGGGTTAGTTTTAACCTCTGTAAATCAGCGCGAGGAGAAAACTAGTCAGTAGCGTCAGTCTTGTAAACTGGGATAGAAGGAAGATTCTTGGGAAATGGTGTAAAGGGGAATTATTCTTCTCATGAAGAGGGACATACTGGGAGTTTCTTCATTATGGGAAAGCACGTCGAGTACATTGTAGAGGTCCTCCAAGATCGTAAACGGGGAGTATAGGGACAGTGACAAAATGTTGTGTAACATATGCCCCCTAAAGTGTGAAGGCCGAACTAGAGTGAGGGGTGAAATTCTTTACAAGTGGAAGTGGGGAACCAGAGTCCATCATCGAAAAACCTGCAAGCAAGCATAGATACATATACATCACTGAAAACTCTAAATAATGATACATGAATCATGGTATGGACGTAGCCATCCAGAGAATGATCATGTAAATGGATCCAAGGTATGGGCACAGCCATCCAATAGAAAGGATCATAATGAAACCAAGGTATGGTCGCAGCCACCCAATAATGAGAAGGATCACATATAATAACTCATGGTATGGTCGCAGCCATCCATATGAAAGAGACATGTATATCAACATGACCATGTCACATCACCTTGCAACCTAGACTTTGTGTAATCTTAGCCAAGGGACTTGCGCTCCAAACGACCCAATCAAACTACAAATCCTAACATGTGAATGAACGTGTTGAATTCGAACATGCTAGGAAGACGCTTTATTACCGGTCAATGATGTGAACCATTAACAAGCGTGAGAGAAATCACCAATAATGACAATGGCTCTCAAGGTACTGGCAACACAGTTCATAGAATGTGAATAAAGGAACTGATGTCAAACACCCATGAAATCACTCGATCGAAAGACAATGATGTGAACTTGTCATCGAGTGTGAAGAACTTGCCATTAGGGCATGCAAGTTCTAAGGTACTAGAAGGGAGTCTCTCGTCCAGCTTCTTGGATAATGAGCTGAAGTTGACAGGAAACGACCATGTCGAAGGAGGGCCATGATGTATCCCACATCATCAACATGAGACAAATGGATGCAAATGATTTCAGATGATACAGAGAATCAGGAGTAAGTGTAACTACAGAAGGACTGACTCTTGAACATATCGGCGACACGATTCCAGAGTTTGGCAGTTGTTGGATCCATAGGATCAGTGGTCATGATGATGTGGTAGAGATCAAATGGAAGGAAAAAATGAGCGGCCCAACCCGGGAAGGTCAAATGAAAAGGAGGATATCCCAACCCAACATGAAGTAGAAAGTGTCATGTTCAAGAGTGAGCTACCGACACGACTGACCAAATTTCCAAATTTTCCTCCACCATTTCCGGCATGTACCCCAGTTATTTTTTATCGCAAGATTGAAGGGAATAACATATGCTTGCACTGTAAGTCCATCGTTCGGACGAATCCGACCTAGTATGTTTAATGAGACCTAGGAATGAGAAGTTGACGTTTGTTATGGCGACATATCCAATGTTGTTTAATGTTTTAACGAGTTTGACAAAGGTGCAACTCGGTATCCTTTTCATGTTTAGAGAGTTTGAAAAAGACACGGAAAAGAAAACTCCACATGGTCCCTTTTTGTACATTTGTCTTTGGAGCCCGAAAAGGTATAAAACAATGCTCGAGAGAGCCGCTTGACCATTTTAGTCAAGGAGTACCTTTTTCATAAATAGTGCATCCCAGCCCGAAAAAGGGGTAAATGTATACTCTGTACACGACATTTCATAGCCTTTTACGAGTTCAAAATGTCAAGAGCTCGGCGACCTTTTCATTTGAGATTGATGAGTTGAGAAAAGAGCTAAAACATGACTCCAGTACCATCATCGACAATCCATCACCTGTCGTTGCATAAGAAAGGTAAATGCATTATCCAGTTCTGAGGCAAAATAGGTCAAAAAATACTCAAAAACCCTAATATTTTATGAAAAAATGAATAAAATGGGGCAAAAGTAATTATTTTTTACCATTTACCATTTTACCTTTGTGTGAAGAGCTTTTTACCCACTTGTGCCCTAATTTTTCCGGAGTAGATTGCAGGAGATCCGAGAGGTCATTCACCGAGCCATCAGTTGCAGGTAAGAGCCAAGACCTTAAGTTCCATTTTTATACTGATTTTTCCTATTTTTATCCATTTTTTGGATTTCATGGGGAGCTTTTGGCAAAAAAAAATTCATTCTCGATCGGCACGATTTCTGGGCATAGAATCGCACCGATCCAGGGTGGTTAAAACTGCTAATCGCGTCGTCGGTGCCACTATTTTTAAAATAGTCCCACCAACGCCGTGAGAAAAAAATTGCATTTTTTTGCTCAATTCGGTCGTTTGAACCCAAATTTTTTTGGCCAAGGATGATCATTGACTTGATTACATGGTTTTTGCAAGAAGAAATTGTGAAAAATGGTGGATTGGAAAGAACGTGAGCATGAGGATATTGATACTCAAGCAATAGCTGATCCAAATTTCTTGGAGGCTTTGAGGAACTGTGGGCTCCTCAAATTCTTTCTTACACTAGGTCTACGGGCCCAACCTGAGTTTCTACGGTACCTGATCAGTCTCTGGGACATAAATCGGGGAATTTTAATCATCGGTGACCAAGAGCTAGAGTTGGAGACTTCAAACATTTATTTCATCACAGGACTGTCTTGGAGAGGGGAACCCATCAACCTATATGGGTCGAGGCCGATTTGGGAAAGTGTGACTATGCTACTTGTCGAACATTGCCTAGAAGCTCTCAAATCCAAAAGTGGAAATATCGAGATTATGACTATTCGGGATCTTGTGTTGAGAGTGCTATTGTTGACCATCAACAGAGTGGTTGGGTCCCAAGCGCCGCATGAGACCAACAAGTCAAAGTTTCAGTACGCTATCGACTGCACGACGCCCACCATCTTTAACTGGGCAAAAGCTATGAAAATCAACATGAAGCGCCAGCTATCAAAAGCTAAGGTGGGACACCTGAAGTAGTTTTGCTTCAGATCTATGCTAGTGACCTTCTTCTTGGAACGGGTGTCGTTGTTCCAATACTAGCTAACTGAGGTAGATCCGCCGATGCCACGAGACCCACGGATGGTCCAGGGGGCCAACATATGTCCTATAAGCCTGCCTTTTGCTCATGGCTATGATGACAGCTCATTGTAGTGGAGGATTTTCCTTACAGTGGTACCGAATTTCGCGAAGATCCGGATATGCCCCTCCCAGAAGGGGATGATTTTGATGATTGAGGTTTAAAACAAAAAATTTTAAATTTTAATGTTTTTTACTGTTTCTTGAAATATATTTGTTCATGACTCTTCGATTTTATGAATGCAAATGTTGGACTAGAACAACCTGCCGAGATGTCCCCAATCGCCAGGTGCACCGCTCGACAATTTGATGTCGCTCCTTATCAGGAGGGAAGCGACAACGAGGAGGAGATTGCATGGAATCTTGAGGGTTTGACCCATGGGATCCCAGAGTATGCTCGAACGGATGATGTCCCATGCCAGTACCAAAGGCATACGGTGGGGGTGTCAGATCAAATTCACTGACTGCTGACTTGCGTAGTCCATGCAGTTGCATGCTATCATGAGCATCACGTTGTTTAGTGCATAGGTATAGCATTCCATATTTTTTAGGCCTGCGAGCCACTAATGTATTTCGAACACACATTATTTTTTGAGGTTTTGATGTATGACAAACATTACCGGCACACACACACACACACACACAGATATATATATATATATATATATATATATATATATATATATATATATATATATATATATATGTTGTACTTCCTTGCTTACTATGGTACAAATGTTTTTGTTTTTGAGTTGTTACATGTTTCGCAAATGTCTATCCAACACATAATTAGCTAATGCATATGTTAATGTATTCATGTGTCAAGGAATATGATGATATGTAATGTAATCAAAATTTCTCTCTAACAGAAAAATACATAGATACATTCTCAATATCTAAGGGTTTCTAAGAGAATATTGCCCCTTAAGTTGGAGAACAACAAGCTGTGAATCAAGGTTGACAACCAATTCCCGGATGCCAAGAGCAATAGCTTCTGACAATAATTCAATAACCGCATTATACTCAGTGATTATATTACTTGTTCGACTTAGAAATATACCTTGAAGATCAATAAACTCACCATGGGGGTCATAAATGGCCCATGTCACGGATGATAGATTCTGGGTACTACGGCAAGGACCATCAACGAAACCGATGTGAGGATACATGGACATCTGCAAAGCAGACAAAAACATAATAGGCAGGGAAGCTGCTTGCAAAATAGCACACCAAACCACACTGTACAAAAATGAATGACACATTATTGTACAAAAGCAACCATGCAAGATGGCCTAAGCATAGTACTTTTTGAGATAACACCCATTGCGAGGCTCATCTAAGGGATTTCCCTCATAGTCAATGAGCTCCTAGGCCCCTTTCTGTAATACGCATTTAACAATGTAGGGCCCATGCCACACGGGTTCAAACTTGCCTACCCCCAGCTTATCATTAGCCTGTTCATAGAGAAGAACCAAATCGCCCTCAAAAAAGGCTCGAGGAGATACAGACTGATCAAAGTGGTATTTGAACTGCTTTTTCTATGCTTCGGTAACCAAAGCAACAAGACGACGAGTCTCATCAAGTTGTTCTAGGTACAAGAGACACTCTTCCTGGGGTGAGGTCTCGGGGAGAAGTTCGACAGCCAACTTGAGGGATGGAATTTCGCACTCAATCGGTAAAGTTGCTTCCAGACCATAGACTAGCTGGAATGGTGTGAATCTAGTTGCATCCTTGGTCGAGGTTCGGTAAGCCCATAGAGCTGAAAAGAGCATGAGATGCCAATTTGACTTGTGCATCCCAATGGTGCATTACAACATCGTGACCAAGGCTTTGTTCATAGCTTCAACTTAGCCATTGGCCTAAGGGTAGTACAGGGTTGAGCCATCGTGGCACAAGCCCAACATAGAGGTCAGCTCAGCCATCATGTGATCTCGAAAACAGGATCCATGGTCGAAGAAAATGGCCTGAGGCACTCCAAACTTGGAAATAACATGACTGAATAGAAATTGAGCCATCATTTTACCGTCCGCAAAGTATGTAGGCATCGCTTCAGCCCATTTGGTGAAATAGTCCACAACAACGATAATATACCAATGCCCCGCTGCCAAATGAGGGTTACAGATCATATAATCGATGCCCCATTTGGAAAAAGGATAGGCGGTAATAACGAGGTGTAGGTGAGTGGGTGGGGCACGCATATTATGCTGATAAATTTGGCACTCATGGCACTTGCAAATGACAAAGATGAAATCCTTGAAGATAGAGGGCCAAAAATAACCAGCGTGAAGGATTTTTTGAGAAGTAGCATATCCAAACAGGTGACCTTCACATGCGCCAGAATGGCAGTCATTCAAGACTCTCTCAGCCTCCTCGAGGGTGAGACAGTGATGAAGAATTGAATCGACACCGATGCGGTATAAGGTGTCTCCAAGGATACGGTAAGGTTGAGATTGATGCTGAATGTGTCGGTGATCATCCTTAGTCAACGCAGACCGGAAGGTGGATGTCTGGAGATATATGATGATATCACCGTACCAGGGGTCGAGAGTGCTAATCAAGAGAGGAGTCTCATCCGAGAGCTGCTCATCGACACCAGCAAGGAGAGAAGTAGAGGGAAGGGAGCAAATAAACTCAGCAAAGACTAGTGATTTCTTATATTTGACAGTAGTAAACACGAAATAAAATTCTTGGAGGATAAAAATCCATTTCGAATATTTGCCCCCCAACAATTGACGAGTCAGGATGTAGGTCATTGGGTTGCATTCCAAAATCACAGTGGTAGTGCGGAGGAGAATGTAATGCCAAAAGTATTGAACAGCCTGTACGGTAGCCAAAGGAAAATTCTCGACATGAGCATAATGTGTCTCAATGTCGAGGAGATTGTGACTGAGGTAGTAAATAGCATGTTCATTACCTTTGTCATCATCCTATACCAACACCATGGCGATAGTTCTAGTGGTTGCAGCTATATAAAGGAAGTAATTGTGATGATAGTTCGAGGGATGCAACAAAGGAGCATTGATGAGGACAGTCTTTAGGTCATCAAAATACTTTTGAGCAACCTCATCCCAGACAAACAGGGTTCCTTGCTTGAGCAACCGGGTGAACCCTGAAGCTAGCTCAGCATAGTTTGGTATGAAATGATGGAGAAAAATTTCTTTTCCCTGTAGACTCTGCAGTTGATGCAATGAAGATGGAGGGGATAAATTAACTATGGCCTCGACTTTAAGAGGATCAAGGTGAATGCCTTCCTTCAAAATGATAAAGCCAAGGAGTCATCCGGATTCAACACAGAAGACACATTTATGTGGATTCAGCCAGATATTGTAATTTATACAACGAAGAAAAAATTGCCAGAGATGATTAGGGTGATCACGACGATTACGAGAATGAGCGGAGAGATCACCCAAGTAAGGTTGAACAATGTTTTGAATGTCATGGAATGCATAAGACATCTCTCTCTGGAATTTGGCCCAACATTCTTAAGGCCAAAAGGGAGCTTTCTGTACGAAAAAGTCCCCCACTGACAGATGAAGGTTGTCTTATCTTGATCAGCCGGTGCACAATTTATCTGGTTGTAGCCAGAAAAATCGTCCATAAAAGAAAATAATTCACTCCTCGCACATTCGTCAATGATCTGGTCAATGAAGGGAGTGGGATAGTTATCTTTAGGATAGGGACGATTAAGATCACGGTAATTGACGCAAACGTGAATAGTGCCATACTTATTTGTCACTGGTACAATATTCAACACCCAATCGGTAATAGGGATCAGATAAATAAATCCAGCTTTCAGAAGTTTTTCAACTTCACCCTTAATGGCGGCCACTTTTCTAGGGTGCAGTGGACGAAGCCGTTGGTGAACAGATTTCACATGAGGATAAGTTGGGATCTCGTGCACAACTATACTTGGGGCAATGTCGGCCATTTCTTCATATGATGACACAAAAACATCCCAGAACTCTTGGAATAGACGAGTATAGATCTTGATCTCTTTTGGAAAACAAGTTACCCCGATATGGACATTTTCAATGACACCAGGTTTGATAGAAATATCAATTGGCATCGTTTGGGTAATGTTACCCATGTTCCCTTCTGACCAAACTTTGTGAGTCATGATCGGTGTCTGAAGCGGTAGGGATGGGAACTAAGAAGAGAACTCCTCAAGACAAATAGATGATGAGTGTCGTTCCAAGGTACTTCCTCTAGAGACATTACTTCCATGATACTTTCGTTAGAAAGAAAAGTCTCGGCTAAGGGATCGGGGGATTTTGAAGAACCAAGCCACAGGGATTGAGAATACACATCGAGAGGTGTTCTTGAAATAGGATGATCAGAGGATACCGAAGGTGAGGCCAAAATAATTTCCACGTAATCAATTTCGGCGGGACTTAACGGCATAACCTCGCCCCATGTATCAACAAGATTTAGCGAAGGAACGACCCAAGGATCAGACTTGACCGAAATCATGTTGACAGAGGCAACATGAGGAGGTGGGAGCGGAAATATGCCCATCAAGGCAGGATATTTAAAAAGTCCTACACCCACACTCTCATAAGGAGCACCGGTGTGCTTGACATACGGAACATTTCCATCCGAGGAGGAAGAGGCAAAGAAGGACAATTGGTCGACTATGACTATCTTCCCTTGATGGGGAAAATGAATCATGTGGAAGAGGGAGGAGGCTACAGCATGCATGGCATGGGTCCAACTCCATCCGAGTAGAATATTGTAGTTAAGATTAGCGTCAATGATCTCTACCTCAACATGTACCGTCTTGCCCTCCAAGGTAATGGAAAGGTTGGGAAGGACACTGAATGGTCACAAATCGTGTCTGTCAAAAGCTTCCAGAGTGTTAGGGGACTGGTTCAGAGTAGGAGAACCAATTGCCTTCCAACAAGTGACAGACATGATGCAAGTAGAAGCACCTTCATCGATGATGGTCCTATGAATGGTTTTCTAATTTATGATTACCTGAATGAGAAAGGAAATTTGATGAGGTAAATGCAGAACGTGGTTTTCCAGGTCAAAGAATATGAGATTAGAGTCGGCTGGATCAATACCCCTAATAGCTGACAATAATTATTTCCACTGAGAAGGAAAACTTTAAAGGACCTCGAGAGCAGACATAGCTGATGGCACTTGAGCCAAATCTTCAACAATGTTATAATGTTGAGCAGATCAAGCACTGGGATTGTACGAGGACTTTCGAAACACACCTCGAGAAGGTGGTCGAATGGCAGAATTAGGATTAGGTTTCTCTATATGGAGAGGACCAGAACCGGATGGGGTGGAAGAAGAAGGGGTACCTTCTTTCTCTTTCCTTGCTGACGGGGCAGGAGTTTGATAATCTTTTGACCTGGTAGCCATGTTGATTGGGGTACTCATCATGAACACTTGTGAACCTGAGGAAGCAGATGACTGTGGCTGGTCTACCATTTGAGTCTTTTGGGATGGAAAGGGCTCTTTTAGGACAGTTGGGGTCCCTTTGAGCAAATGAATAACTTCAGACCATTTGGGACAATCCTTAGTATAGTGATCCTCCTCAAAAATGAGGCATGGATAATTAGGTTTCCGGTGGGAAGCATCACCAATAGATGGTTTAGGAGGACCCTGTTTTGGGCCATTGACTTTACCCTTTCCTTTGCCTTTCTTCTCACCTTTAGAGGATTTATCCATTGCGGTAAACTGGACAACCTGAACCTCTGAGGTTTTACCGGGGCCAGACGCATTGTGAGAGGAGTCATTGGGAGTAGTGTTGGAGACTGACTTCTATTTGGAAGAATATTTTGTAGGGGTCTGAGTCACTGAACCAATTACTCCATCAACAGGAGGGGTAGCGGGGGACTTAGATGTCGTCAGATCAGATGATGGTCTGGGCACATTGGGTAACACATCATATAACGTGTCGGACTATGAATAGACAAGGTCTAAATACTAGGCACGCGCGATGGCTTGTTCCTTAGTGATGCATCCACCCATAGCAATGTCCTCAGCAATTTTGTTGACAAATGATTTGGTGAACCACTCGGTCAATAATTGATCAACAATTTCAAACTTAATCAGACGGCGCCTATGTCTCCATTCATGGATGTGATTGGAGATGTGAGTCGTTGTGTCTTGCTTGAGTGACGTTAACAGATGGGTTCTAGTTTCATAGTGAACTGGCAACAGGAAATGTGTGAGAAAGGCCATGGCAAGAGTGTTAAAGTCTTGATAGGTATTCCAAGGGATCTCGATATACCACTTGGTGCAACTCCTGTAAGAGTTCATTGGAAAAGATGAAGATGAATGGAATCATCAACGTAGGAATTTGAGGAGCACCAGAGGTGATATGTCATCACGTGGGCTTGAGGGCCCTCTTTCGCTTTTCCTTTAAACTTTGGACAATCGCTCAGAATCTTGGATGGAACCAAAGGCCAATATGGTGAATGAAGAATGAGATCATTCATGAGTCTAGACACCTCTGGCAATTCCAACATAGCCAAGAATGGTAATTGGGTATTGAAAGGAATTTGAGGTCAATAAGGGGTTCAAACTGGCGGGACCCATCCCTGCTGGTAAGGATTTTGTCCCCAAAGTGGAGGGTTTTGTCCATAAGGCATTTGATTTTGCCCCTACTATAGGTTACCTTGCCCATAGGGAGGATTATGACCTTGAAAGCCTTGAAACTGTCTCGCCAAAGGCTGCTAATAAGAAACATACTAGTTAAAAGGTTGTTGAACCTGTTGGCCTTAGACATATGGATTTTGCACCTAATGTCCTTGAGAATAAGGGTTTTGGACCTGCTGCCCTTAGACGAACGAGTATTGGACCTGCTGCCCTTGGACATAAGGATTCTACGCTTGTTTTCCTTGGACATAAGGATTTTGGACTTGCTGTCCTTGGACAAAAGGAGGTTGAACCTGTTTCCCTTGGACATAAGGATTCTATGCCTACTACTGCAGGACTTAACTCTAGCCCTACCCTTGCAAGGGTTGACCTTACGGCTGTAAAGGTTGTCCCTGCAACTAGAGAGGTTGACCTTGTGAAAGCATAGGTTGGGAGGATTGTTGTGCATACTGCATCTGCAGCTGCATGGTTTGCTGCAACTGTTGCGAGGGTTGCCCCTGCAATTGTTGCAGTTGTCATTGTTGCGGCATGATCTGGCGATCTGGCCTTGCTGCTGCATGGATGGCCCTTGCTACAACGAAGGTTGCCCTTGTTTCTTTGGGAGTTGTCCTTATTGTTGCAAAGGTACTTGAACAGTTCTTGGAATGACAACTTGAAATTTCTTGAACTGTATCTGGCCATACCCACCGGGCACGGCGGATGGACCAGGTTGGACATAAGGTCCAGGCTGAGGGATGTATGATGGATTAGCCATCACTTGTGAACCATATGGAACATAAGGAGGTTGGTACTGACCTTGAGCCATATTGGGCTGCTAGTACTGGACGTGACTTGACCCAGATGGACCAACATTGGGTTGTTGGTACTGGACATGACTTGACCCAGACGGACCAACATTAGGCTGTTGGTACTGGACATTACTTGATCCAGCAGAACCAGCAAGGTTGGAAATGGCACCCGAAAAGGGTTAATTCATCCCAACCATGTGAGGTTGTGAGTCACTCACATTAGTTGTGCCAGACATCATAGAAACATTCGGACTCTACCCCCCAGGCAGTGGAACAACCCATCCACTTACAAGAGGGATCAAATAACTGACAGTGACATGACTCAAGATCAACGGTTGAACCGGATGGGTCACCTGGACCGACAAAGCAAGAGGATTAGGAATGGTGGGTTGCACTAGGATTGAAGTGACTGTATAAATCACCATTTGTTGGGTGGTCAGGTTCTGAATAAATGGGCCCGTGGTAGGCATAGCGCTAGACGCCCAAATAGGGTTGTGATACAATGACGAGGGAGTACGTGTGCCTAAAACCAACTGAGCTAAAGTCACATAATTATGCGGTAACTCAGGATGAACACTAGTCAGAATTCTTCCCGTGTAAGGGAAACCTTCAAGAGGGAAAGGATATTCCTTCTCCTCGACTGTGCGCAGAGTGGAAACCTCCGAGTGACCCAGAGAGGAGACTGGGATTTCACCTTCTGATTCCATGGGTGAAAACAGACGACGACGGACTACCGAAGATGTTCGAGGGGATAATTCCAAAGGAATACCCAGATGATCATGCAGATTGTACAGACGCTACAGTGATATCACAATAGGATCGAATAAATGATTCGGAGCATAAACAATCAATCCAAGCTAACCTTCAAAAGTCAGCGGACTCTCGGGAGTCTGGATAGGGTTATCCGGAGATTCCGGGCCAATGTCAGAAAGTGACCCAATATCTGAAGGGGGAGGACGAGATGACAAAGGTTGAATACTCAGAACAATTCCAAGCTCAACACCTTGGTCCTCAAGTGACTGTGGCAATTCAAGAAAAGGCTCCTTAAACAATCTTTCAGAGAGAGGAGAGGAAGAGGAACTAGGCAAACCAGTTGGTTCAACCACGATGATCTTGTCTCAAATAACCAAAAGAGAGATCGATTTCAAGGGCTTTAAAATGTATTTAAAGGTATACTCACGATGTGGTCTAAAAAATACTAACATGGATGTTATAAGATCATGGGCAACAATTTTTTAAGATGCAAAAACAAACTGGTGCTCTTTCATGTTTTAAGAGTCGAGAAAGAAGAAAAGGTGACTCTATCACTTTCGGTTTGAAACGAGCTCGAAAGGACAAGCGCTCGGGTGATCTTTTATATTTATGGATTCAAAAATATCAAAATGACTACTCAGGATGATCTAGGTAAAAAGGATTACCAGGTAACCGTGAATTGCAGAATACCTCCCGGTAAACCAAGAAGTAAAGGCAGGAAATCTCCCTAAATGTTGTGTTCGGTGTATCACATTTACAAGGCGGAAGACTCGGCTTCCTATCGATAAAATATTGCAACCTAGTGGGGTCTCCCTTTATATACTCAACGGTATAGGGAGCACAAGTCCATACTAGTGTTGTCTAGTGCTAAAGTGAATGACAGCTGCTAGGTTCTAAGATGCTGAAACACGTCTCTAGCCTAGACCACCTAAGATGTGATCGTTAGATTTCAAATGCGCCTTAGGTTAATTGAGTACATTTTAGAGTTTATCTTGAAATTATGTCTCTGTTTTTAGGGCTTATCGATGTGACTCAAAAACACATATATGCAACTAAATGAGATAGGATCCTTTCAATTCAATGAATTTTCTACACTAATGAGAGTAGAAATCACACTCAAATGCAACAAAACAAGCAATTGAAAGCAAAATTATTTTTCACTATTTCGCCTTTTGAAACAAAATGATGAAAAACTCTTTCCAATTCCTAACTTTCCTATCAAATGCACTTCAAGTAGCCCTTTCACTAATAAAGAGAATTCATTTCTTTTGCAATGCAAGTGATGATGCAACTCTAGCCTTCAATGATGCTAACTAACGTAACATATTGATGCAACAAACTAGAATTATGTATTTCTCAATGAAATGATGGAATGAATATTTCGCAAACACTTCACACTTCAATGAAACATTCGCAATACAATCAATCACAAGTGAGCATAAAATAGAATTCCTTTCAAAACTAATGAAGCAAAGATTGAACAAAAAACAATATGGGCAATGTGATATGTGCCTGAAAAGAGATGCTCAAACACTAAACAAAACTTTTCAAACTTGTTAAATGGAAATCGAAGCAACGAAAGGAATAATCAAATGAAATGCAAGAAGATTTGACTATGGAATTGACTTTTTGAGAAGGAAAACAAGCGAATCAGTGATGACCTAGATGCCCTAGGGTTATACACCATCCAAGAGCTGAAGAAACCAAGTGAAGGAAATGCAACTTAACCAATCATACAAACCAAGATAAAAGAGCTTTCCAGCCAGGGAGAACATACTCAAAATGAGCTGAGAGACAGAAATCAGAAGGGAAAGACACATTGGCTATGATCTAGGGCAAACCCTGATCTACACCTATAGGAATCAGCGTTACTGCTTAACTAACAATACGCACCAAAAAGTGGTTGGCGTGACTATTTTTTAGAAACTCACGCTGGTTAGCGTGACTGTCAGAAAAATAAATGCACTAACCGAGGATTCAAGGAAAAAAATAAAAATTTTCAAAGGCTAAGACCAGACTTTCCACTGTAAATTTCAGGCTCAAAGCATTAAACCAGGCAAAGCAAAGAACACTAAATGGAAGTGGTGATACTAGAAAAGTTCACACCAAACCATAAAATGAAAATCAATCATACAGAAGGATTGACTCCCTAGTATGGTCACCAATTTGTGGTGCAGGTAAATTCTTAGTGGACACAAACAATTCCTCTAGCCCAAGAGAGCAAGTCTAGCCAGAAACAAACAATCTATGGAAAATCTCCTTAAGCTAGAATCAATTAAGAGGGCCTACCTCTTATAACACTATTCCGCTTGGTGATCGCCCTACTTCCTCACTCCAGCTATCTCCCATTTCCTTCCTTCAATTACATGAAACAAGCAAACAACAACAACAACAAACGTGACAGCATGCAATATTGTATTCAGCCTACTTAATAGGTCAAGGAACATTAAGCCATAAAGATGTAAAATGACACTTCATGTAGGAAATCAATCAATAGTTGCATTAATATAAATCAAAAAGACCGGTGCCTTGACATTGTTGGTCTCCTCCGACGTATCTGGGTTCCCACACTTTTGCTAGCACTTCATGGATAGCCCCAACAAATGGAAGTTTAAGGCCTCTTTCCCTCTAGTCTCAAACCAAACCAAAATCACACTATTCTCCCTCAAACACACACTAGAAAAATATAAGCTATAAATGACTTGCTGGTTATTCATACTTGGTCCAAAACTCCAACTAGCTTTTTCTTGGGAAAAAGAGAGGCTTATATAGATTGGATGGATCGGAGATGGTTCCTCTCATAATGGGAGAAGGTATTACCTCTTGAGGTTGTTCCATACTAATAGGGGAAAGGAGCCCAAACTGATTTCCTTGGCTCTATCCAGCCCAACCATCTACCACACTTCCGTTACCAAGCTTCTAGACATGGAAGCTTCAGCTCCTTATTTAAAAAACCTTCCAAAAGAGCATCAGTGCAATTGCAAAAAGGTTTAGTCGATCCGATCGGTGCGAGGGTTAGTTTTAGCCTCTATAAATCGACGCGAGGAAAAAACTGGTCAGTAGTGCCGGTCTTGTAAACTGGGATAGAAGGAAAATTCTTGGGAAATGGTGTAAAGGGGAATTATTCTTCTCATGAAGAAGGACATACTAGGAGTTTCTTCATGATGGGAAAGCATGTCGGGTACACCGTAGAGGTCCTCCAGGATCGTAGACGAGGAGTACAAGGATAGTGACAAAATGATGTGTAACAATCCCTCTTGTGGGAGAAACCCCACATCTGTATCAACATGTCAAGGTGGGACTGCTTAAGGGTTCTTCCCTCATGGGAACCTTTTCACTTCCTCCTCCTTCTCCTCAGCCCTTCCCGAAAAATCTAATTTGGTTTTCTACGTCAACATGATATCTTCTTGTGCCACTCCATTTGATCCTTGGATAGTATCAGATGAATATAATATTGACACCTTTGGTGACAGCATTTTTCTTAATCCCATTGAGCTCGACAATGAATCCATCTATTTGGCCTGTGCAGCACATTCTGATATATGTTCTTCGATCAAATGAGTCGATCGTTCCTTATATTACGGCCCATCCTCTAATCCCTTCTCTGGTACATTTTCTTTTGATGAGAGCATCAGGGAGATTATGATGCCATATGATGCGCCTTGGGACGACCATCACCATCATTCCTCCTTGCCAAATTCCTCCGAGGATAATCTTAATGATCTTTGTTGCCCAATGTCATTGAGAAGTCTGCGAGTTTTTCATTTATATATGATATCGATTATGAAAAGTATTTGTTGAATATTTAAGAAACTCTCCCCCTTGATATTTCTATCAAACCCAAAATTGTGGAGAATATGCATATTGGTGCATCTTGGTCTCTTGATGAGATGAAGACCTATAAATCCCTTCTCTAGGATTTTAGAGACATTTTCACCTCATCTTAGTAAGATATGCTAAGTATTGACCCAAACAATATTGTACATGAAATAAAAATATTTCCCGGTGCTAAGCCAGTTCGACAGTGCCTACATTCGGTCCTTCCTAAGAAGGCTATTACTATTAAGACCAAAGTTGAAAAACTTCTATGCATTGGTTTCATCTACCCGGTACCTTTAACTGATTGGGGATCAAACATTGTTCCTGTCATGAAGAAACAGGGAACAATTCATGTGTGTTTCAATTACCGAGACATTAATCGTGCTTGTCCTAAGGAAAATTATCCAACCTTGTTTATCGACCAAATTGTTGATGATTATTCTAGCAATGAAGTATTTTTCATTTATGGATGGATTTTCTAGCTACAATCAGATCAACATTCTCCCATCGGACCAACATAAGACTACATTTATTTTTCCATGGGGCACATTTTCATATCAAAACATCCCTTTCAGATTGAAAAATGTTCAGACAACTTTTCAGAGGGCAATGAATTATGCCTTCCATGACATTAAGTACATCATATAAACATATTTGGATGACTTACCTGCTAACTTGAAACATTGTGTTAATTATTCGATACGTCTTAGGGCTATATTTTTACGCTGTTAGCATTATAACATTAGGCTCAATCCACACAAGTGTGTGTTTTTTGTAAGCTCTGGTTGACTTCTCAACTTCATTATATCGAATCAAGGAATTCATATTGACCATTGAAAGTCCAAGCGATCCTATATCTACCTACTCCTTCCTCTCTTGTTCAGCTTCAACGACTCCAAGGGAAGGCTAACTTTCTACAGATATTTATTCCCAACTATGCCAAATTGACCAAAGGATTTACTCACTTGTTAAAGAAAGGGGTTCCCTTCCATTGGGACAACACTACCCAAAATGTGTGTGATGCCTTGAAAGATTTTATGATTCAGGCATCATTGTTGTATCCCTCAGATTACCTACATGATTATTTCTTATACCTCACCACTATAGTTACTACCATAGCTATGTTATTGGTCCAAGAGGATGATGTAGGGAATGAGCATACTATTTATTATTTGATTTGGTACTTAAATGATAACGAGATTAAATATACTTACATTGAAAAAATAGGTTTAGCGATTGTCGACGCTATCCAAGCGTTTCGTAACTATATGTTGCTTCACAATACTATGGTTGTTTCCGATTGAAACACCATGACATACATCTTGTCATGACAATTGTTGGGGGGGAAGTACTCCAAATGAATTTTCATCCTCTTGGAGTTTGATTTGGAGTTCATCAAATCCAAGTCGAAGAAATCATTAATATTTGTAAAAGTGATCTGCGACCTTCCCACTGCTGAAGATAAAATGACATTTGACAATTCTATTTCAAATGAGTCATTGTTCTTGATAGATTAATCTGACCCATGGTATGGAGACATCATCTTATACCTCCAGACCTAGACTTTCTGGCCCGATACCTCTCACTCTAACCTACGACATATCTGATATCAGGCTAAAAACTATATTATAATTGGCGACACCCTTTACCATCATGGTATAAACACAACTTTTTGAAGGTGCCTCACCCATGAGGAGGCTAAGAAATCTATAAATGAATTATATGCTAGGGAATATGGTGGACATGTGTCTAGTTATTCCACTGCACAGAAGATTTTATGTGTTGACTACTTTTTTCCTACTATATTTTGTGATTGCATCCTTATAGTCCAAAAGTGTCATGCCTGTCAAATATACGATCATAAAACCCATGGTCCACCAACTAGTTTACACTATGTTATCATTGTAGGACCTTTTCACGAAATGGGGCATTAACTTTATGACATGTAACACTCACTTGACTGGGGGGGGATCGCTACATGATTATGGCAGTAGACTATTTTACCAAGTGAGCTGAGGAGATGCCCACATACAATAACACCAGTAAAATAATTGCTTTCTTTCTCTTCAATTGTGTCATTGAAAGTTTTGGTGTACCGCAGGCTATAGTTACAGACCATGGGAAACATTTCTATAATCACATGATGTATGAACTCATTGCCAATTTGGGCCTCCACCATGAGAGCTCAACTCCCTAATACCCTTAGGCGAATTGAGGAAATCAACAAAGTTTTGAAAATAATTCTTCATTGCATGAAAAGGATCCACAAATCCGATTCGAATCCTATCTTGTATGTAGCCTTGTAGGCATATTGAACATCTGTTCGAACTTCTAAAGGATTCACACCACTTCAATTGGTGTATGGTCTAGAATAAATCCTTCTTATTGAGTGTGAAATTCCATCTCTGAAACTTGTTGTTGAACTCCTCCCTACCACTTCTACAGAATAAGAGGGTCTCTTGCATCTGACACACTTAGATGTAACCTGACATGATGTCACGATGGCTAATGAGGTCCATAAGCAACACATTAAGGCATAATATGATAAGAATGTCAAGCCTCATGCCTTCTCGGAAAGTGATCTTATCCTATTGTATGACCAAGAGTCTGATAAGTTATAATCTGGGCCCATAAATTGTTAAACATGTTTTTGCTAAAATGGCCTACAAGCTTGTTGATTTTGATGGAGTTCCATTGGAACAACATAGAAATGGGTTTTACCTCAGAAAATACTATGATTAACTTATTTTTGCGTAGTTCATTGTGTACATGTTGTATATAGGTGTGTTTAGTGTGTTTGGAATTTGTTCCCTTTGGAGTTTCCTAGAGTTTTTGTTAAACCTATTTACATTTGGTTTACAGATGTCAGCATCCCTTCAACCATATGTTGGTTATTATGATGGTGCTAGTTGTAGTAATCATAACCTTTCCTCCACAACATGGGTTATATATGCTTCGAGTGGTGAGTTAGTGACTTTACAAGGGATTTGTATCGGTCACTCTACCAATAATATCAATGAGTATAGTGCAGTGATCGAACTATTGCTTGATGTTATTTCTCATGGTATCAGTTGTATAGTTATCATACTTGAATTACAACTTGTAGTACTATAATTGACTAATGTCTATTCAGTTAGAATTCCAACTATCCTTCGTATGTTCTTAAGGGTTCGACTTTTGAAAAGACATTTTGATTATATCCAATATCAACACATTCCTAGAAGTCTAAATACATTGACAGATGCATTGGAAAATATTGTTTTAGATAAACATTTGTGACATATGTAAATTCAATTCAATTCATATCACATACATTGAAGAAGATAATAGAACGCATAAGAAACATTGATAGTTAGATAAATTTATATATATCAAATTTTGGTTTTACAAAAACTTGTGCCCGAGACACATATGGCCACATGACCTGTCATATCAAAAATATACATGTCATCAAAATACGGCTATATAGCCTCCTAGTAGACTAATCCTGATGATGCTCATGATAAAAAGCAACTGCGTGAGCCAGCTAATACATCTAGGCACACCAATAGTATGACGCTCGACCTCTACAAGAGTCTTGGCCACATTAAGATCATGCAATACCTCACATCCCCTTGCAACAACATGTACTCCAACTAGTTCGTATTGTGAGTTTCCAGCACGCTAAAGATAGAGTGAACCCACTAGTTGGACAGGTCCAATGTCTGCATATAAAAATCGATAGTTAGTCTCATATCCATAAAAAAATACAAAAAAATTGTAAAACTCGAAAATCCAAAAATGATCAAAATGATTTCGTTTTACCTATGGCACCCCATCGCTCGCCCTCAAGAAGCATGAGCTCTAGGTCTCTGCAAAAATCCATCCCAGCGTATGGATAATATTCAATTATAATGAGATCCATATGCAACAATAATAATAATAATGCTGATGTGAAACTCATCAAAGATGCACTTGCTTGTTTGGACATGAGATCTACCCATCGCCTAATCTGTGGGACTCTGGAAGCTCAAGCGAGATATGATGTGGTCGAAGTAATGGAATCCGCTCCAAGAAAAATGAGATCAAAATGTAACCATACCTAAAGTTTTTCAATCACCCATCCTTCGCCTTGGTGAGTTATTCCTTCATGTTTTCTAGTACTCCCTTGCTCTAGTTAAATATTGTCGGCTCTATGCACTCTAAATCATACTGCATTTGGGACCTGTTAGCTAATTGCAAGGTAGCACTCCTGACCAATCTAAAAATGATAAACAAGATTGTCCTCAAAGGTAAATGGACCACATCCTTTATCTCGCTTTTCCCATCTTTGGTTGGTTTGGATCGAGATCTGTAGTGTGCGAAAATATCGTCCTTGATAGTCTCTCCACCCCTTGTCAAACCAGATAACGAGATAAGAGAACCTCTCCTTGATAAACCTATCAATAAATATATGTATTCCACCTTTATGTTGAGCATATCTACTCCAAGTATGAAAGCATATGCCTAAATGTCCCATGCCCAAAAAAGATATTCTAATAACTCCATCTATTGCCTCATCCTAGGAAACCAAAAGAATTTTAGAAGACCACAGTTTCTCAATGTCTAGATGGTGGTTGGATCATTAGCAGCATTCATGTCTTATTCTTCATGTTCTCTTTGTTGCCATATCATACCCATTTCGTTCGATGGATCCCTGAAACATGACAAGAAAAATCATTATAGTGAATCCCATGCAAAAAACTGAGAGAAATTTGAGCGAAAGAAGCAAATTTCTTTTTGAAATGCAACCAACACACCCTACCAAAGGGAGATAGTGCACTGCAACATCCTCCATAATTCAAATTTTGCTGGCCCAATGCACCTTTCGACACTGTTGGAGTGCGCTAGAGCTAGGGCATAAAATTAAAGTCCCGAGTCACCCAAAACATGAAAAAATAGCATGAAATGAAAAATCAAAACTACAAAAAGAAAGAGGAAGGTGAGATATTCTACCTAGAAGTGACAAAACTTGAAATGATCCACCAGATTGGCCACAATAAGCTACTGAATATCAGGGGAAAAATTCACTAAGAGCTCACTCACCAAGAGGTAAAATGGTAAATGGTAAAAATAAAATTACCTTTTACCTATTTATGGTCACTTTCATGATTAGTTTGTTAATATTTTATTATTTTGACCTAAATATGACCTAATTTTACTGTGTGTCAGATATTTTAATCTTTTGGTGATGTTCTGAGCAGATTAATAGTTGTTTGACAAATTTAATGATGTTTGAATCGAAACAAATCATTTTGAAAAAAGAGCATACTTTTATCACTTTTTTGGGCTCTATAAACTCACAAAAAAGGAACACCCTGGAGTCCTCTTTTTGTGCTTTTTAGACTCCCTAAACATGAAAGGATTGCCAAGCACTTGACTTTTCGAACTCGTTAAAGTAAATGAAAATACTTCTACTCAGTATAATTTTATCCTTTTCCCAACTGAGATAGACGATTTACGAGAAAGGAATACCTTAGTTGAATGTGGCTAAAAGGTTCTCCTGAGTATCATTTTCATCCTTTTCAAACTCAAGAGACTATTTATGAAAATGAATATTTGGAGTTTTATTTTTTGCCTCTTTTTCAAACTCTCTAAACATGAAAAAGGATCTAAGTTAGACCTTCGTTGGACTTGTAAAAGCATCAAAAAATGATGGAATCATTGAACATGACAGGATTGAGCCACTCCTTCTTAGGGTTTATTAAAATACTCAAGAGGAATTCATTTGAAGGATGAACTTACAGATCAAGCGTATGTTATCCTCCTTAAGCTTGTCAAAAAATAAATAGGTATTGACCAGAAATGGTTGGGGAAATTGGGAAAACATGGTAATTTCACCTATTAATGGCAGCGAGTCGCTCATGAACATGACACTCTTTCACTTCATCTCTATCATTTTTGGGTTGGGAAATATGCTTGTCTTTTGGTTCATCACACCATATCAAATCTTCTAATTGTTTTGGGTCAATGTATCCAACCCCATAAAGTGTCTCTGATATGTTCAAGACAAGCCATTCATTTCATATCTACTACAATACTCGTAAGCCTCCATTCATGTTCGTTGTTCCTGAACGAGTTCCACATCATCATTCTGTATCAAATCTTAATATTTGTTTCATGTCGTTGATGGGGGATACATAAAGACTCTCCTGCGATGGGTTGCTTCTTGTCGAGATCAACACATTATCCAGGAAGTTGACTTAGAAAATCCCTTTGGTACCTTGTAGCTTACATAAATCAATGGAAAGTTTCCTCTCTCTTAGCATTAGGTATTGATCGTTGGCCTTCGACTAGAATATTTTGTGTGTTTTTCAACTTCAACTCATTCATTCACGCCATACAGATTGTACTGCAGTACCTTGAGAACCATTAATATTATCGATGGTTTATCTCGCATCTGTTAATGCTTACATCATTGTTCAATAATCATATCGTGTCTACCATGTTCGAATCCAACTCATTTAGTCACATGGTTAGACTCATTTTTTACACCATGAAGTGAATGAGATAGAAGACCCTAGATCTAGTTCCATCCATCTGGGTTGTGCTTTTAGGATTAATACAAGATCACAAAGTATGATGGTTATGATCATATTGACATTCATCAAATCATGGCTCCACTCTCTATCATTAGTGGACAATAATTGTTTATCATTGTACATGTAATGTTAGATTAAGTGTTAAGCATGGGTATGCGTCCCTTAGCAAAGGTATCATGATGAAAATGTACTGTAAGAGATAATGGTATCGACCAGTTGTTCTTGATCTAGACTTGTCACAAGGTAAAGCACTTCAGTCATTAGTTACCATTTCTAACTTTGCACTTTAGGGCGAAATATATTGTAGGACATTTTGTCACATATAGTCCATAGGCCTAAAAGCGAAATCAATCCACATCCATGAACATATTATCATCATCCCTACACAAAGCCATAATCACGAACTTTTCAAAAATTCTGAGTTTCTGGGATTCACTACTCAAAATAAAAGTTTTTATCCCCATTGCACCCTACCTCTTTAGACCCCTACGTTAAGCGTCGGTTGCTCCCTTCAACACCAGCATTGGTCAACACTAGTTTCTCCTTGTTGAGGGTGCTCTGATTCTAGAAATTTAGGAAAATTAAAAATATTTCTGAAGCTTCCCATTCTAGAAGCTTCCAAAGTTTGTTTTAACCATTTACCATGGATAAGAAGCTTAAGTATTATCTGATCCAACCTTAGAGACTTCACCTCTTAATCCTTGAGCTCATCCTCCCATCATATGTGGATCTCAAGCTCATTATGGTAAATCCTAAACTACCATCCCTCTCCTATAAATTTACTTCCTTCCATAACATCAAGGTTGGATTTTGGATATTGATTGTGCCCTTATGTTACTTCCTTGAGCCTAAAGGAGTCATCATTTTCATGCATTAGGGTGATATTGAGGTGTGATTTGTGACAAGGAAGGACAAGTCAACTTGGGGATATATATATAAGATCCACTATTATTCTTGGTTTTAAGCTCTCTCCTATTTCTATTAATAAAAAGAGTATCATGTTTTCCTATATGTGTTGTGCAACATTTACATTCATGTATTTCAATGCCTTGTTGATTCATTGAATAGATTAATTAAATTATGCTACGTATATGTTGTGTATCGTTGTCTTGTTTTAGTTGTATGTGTAGGTTCTAATTATAGAAATGAAAGCTACAATTGGAGCTTACAAGCAAGGAGGAAAGTAAAGCTTGCAACAGATTCCAAATAGGCTTCTTTCCCATTCTTCAATTTCTCTAAGGAAAACTCTATATTCCTTTCCTTTTGTTGTTCTAGACTAGTCAACTAGGTCTAGGGAAATTATTTTTTTCCTCAATCATAAATTCCCCATAAAAATTTCCACATTCATTTTTATTTTATTTCTCTATTAATTTTATTCACATTTAAAATTACAAAATTACAAAAGTATTGAATTGTCACATTTATAAATTACAAAATTCATATGTTGATCTCTTATACTAGATAAGATTACAATAGACTGCTATAGACTTGGCTTCAGAGCTTTCCATGTGCATCATCTACTCATCTGGCCAATGGGTGATAGGAATTAAATTCACCATAATATGTTCATGGTAAAATTCTATCAACTTCTATCTCCTTGGTTTACCTATGTTTGCTTTTATTTTTATGAGAATGATCTGAGCTGCTATGACTAGATGATTGTATTGGAAAGATATATATTCAAAAATAAAATCTCTATAAATAATGTGACTACCCTATTTTTTAACCTTTTAAAAAAATGACCCATCACAACAATGTCGCCAATTTGTGCATCGCATCAAATAGTAGGCCACATTCTCTTTGTTTCCTGAGAGGGAAGTGATAACAAAGACATCGCCAACAATAAAAATATAAAATATGTATTATTTATACGTTCAAGATTTCAAGTTATAGATGAAATTGTTAATGATAGATGCCACACACCTTCCCTTACAACATCAGAGACTCAATCATGATCAAGTGAAATGATGGCCTCTTCAACATGCATCTCTTGCCACATTGGAATTGGAAGAGGTCCCTTTGGATTAAGAGGAACTCATTTCCATCATTTTATGTACCTATCCTTTTCACATTGATCAAGATTACATCCATCAACACCAATGCGAAACTCATAGAAACATGCGAGTTTTCTTGTCTCGATGGAAACTATTTCCCCCATCTCTTTACTCTAAATTGAGTGCAATTCACTTGTGCCTTCTATAGTATTAAAATTCCAAGGAATGGATCTATTCACATCACCAAGTTCAACATTCTAGAAGAACCTATGCATAGACCTAATAGATTTGTGACCCTCATGTCCTAGATGGGATTTGCACGAGTTCACAACCCCTAGTGATGATTTGAGTTGATCTACATAGTGAATCATTTGGTACATACTAAGTCATCTCTTCACATAAGAACATGCACCATCATGCTCACCCTTTCCATGTCCTATTTCAAAATAGTTCCAAGTATGATAAATTTTTTGGCTCTTTTTGTATCTAACTCAACCAATAAAAACTATGTTCTGACTTGAACTTCCTTGCAAAATCATCTAACCATATCCAATTGTTTTCGAATGATCTGTCATTCTTTTTTAATGCTTCATAAATTATGCCAAAGGAATGTTGTTGATGAGCCTCATAAATGGGTAATTATATGGGCTTATTTTACCTCCTAACCTAGTCAAATCAACCATTCTCTTATCGTATTTTATGATTTTATGATTATATTTATGCTTATAGGGTGAGTTGAGTTAGTTATTATGCCATGTGGTCTAACATGTATTTAATGCATATTATTGATGGATTTCAAGGTCAAAGTCAAGGATTTAATGGTCAAACTGCAGCAATAACTCGAATTAGACAGAGGAGAGAACTTATAGGAGGGAATCCCCTCATTTATTGCTCCTCATTTCGAATTCCCCTTCATTCAGCTCAGAGTACAAGCAGCTGAATCATGCACTAAGTAGGCAGTCGAGCAAGTGGAAGATGTTTGATAGTTATCTCGAGTTTTGGAAGCCAAGCCTCCTTGATTTTAAGGAAGCTATTGGTAGCTTTAGATGTATAAGTAGATATGCCTAGGGCCTCACTAGGGTCAAATTTTTTTCTTGTGAAAACTCTGCTCAAATTTTGAGCTTACTATTTTATAACAGTTTTATGTAATCTTGCTATTTTTTGATAATGAAGATGGATCCTTTTTGAGCTAGCACTGACTTACCTCAGAGGGTTGAAGCTCTTGGGTTAGAGCCAAATCCAAGTAGCCAAGCTTCTCTTTACTTGTATTTGTATGCTTTACTTCAGTATGTAGATTAATTTGTTGTTAGATGTATTTCTCTTACAGTAAAGAATAGGTTGCTTTTGATGATTTAGGAGCTTGCTTCCATTTATGATTTATGTAGTAGGTTAAGTAGTGATCAGAGAAGATTCAAAAGGCTAGCAACAGTGCCTTGGCCTTTCTTCCTCCCTTTGGAACCATGATTTGAGGCAAAGACTCTCTTGCTGCCCCCAAAACACAGATTTTCCTCATTCCTAAGACTTCTAGTGTTTGCAGCTCTTTAGTAGGTTGATAGTCCAGTTTTGCTTTGATTTAGATCTTCTTTATCATGTTCACTTCCTGATTTTCAATATTCCTTTTGCATTCTTTCCTTTCTTACAGCATTTCCCAGCATTTCCTTCTATACATCATAGTTTAGGCCATTTTAATGCAAAACTCTGTTTTTCCTAGGATGCACTCATTTCATTGGTTGCTTGATTTTCTTGGTTGACTGTCAGTTTCTATGCAGAATATCTCTTCTAGCACTAGGCCAGCTTACCAGCGATCACACCCTCCATCTGAGCCATGCCCTACAAGTCTCCCAAACCTCACCTCAATTATGCCCTAGTTTCCTTCATTTTTCATAAAACCTTTTCCTCTCTCCTTGAGCAAACCCAATCATCTTTCTCTCTCCTGGTGATTCATGGTAGACCTTAGGTGCCCTAACACCTCATTCCAACCTTCAGCCACCTTTTCCATTCACTCTCACATCCTCAAAACAACGAAAATTACTCTCGGCCTCCTCCTGTAGGCCTCTTGTAGTTTCCCTATTTTCCTCCTATAGTTTTCCTGTGTCCTCCTGTAGTTTTTCTTGTAGGCTTATTTTGAAGGCCGAGTGTGGAAAAATCCTCCAGAAGGACACCTAATACCTCCTAGGACCCATCCACACAATCCTACATCCTCCCAAGCTCCAAAACCGCCCTCTAACGCCACCTGTTCACTGCCACACTCACACACAATAAATTAGATGCATGTTAAATTCACATAAAAATACATAAAAATCCAAAAATATGTTTTTTGCTTATTTACTTCTAGAAATAGCATGGCTAGATGTCGTTTACTTCCTTGAGTAGGTAATGGCATTTCTTTCATGGTTTTCATAGTGTTTTTGGCAAAAGTAGAATTAGCTTGTTAATTAGGGTTTATTAGGTTTTATTTACATTCCAGTCTTTCTCCTTTCTGCAGTTAGAATAGCATCTATAGAGTAATCTTTCTTTCCTTTCATCACACATAGAGCCTCTTCTGAAATCTATAGAAGTTGTCTTGAGCTCCTAGTGATCTCACACTGGCTGACCAAGTGACAACCTGCAGTGAGAACTATTACTTGTGCATATAGCACTGATGCTTCCAAGTTTGTTACGAACTACCGGGTTGATAAAAGTAAAGTTGGCAGCCCAGGAGTTGAAGCATTCTTGCTACAATACTTGCGCTCACCACTTTTTGGCACTGTTTCTGGGGAAGCGTCAGAGTATTTTGTGATCACTGCTTTCTTCTATTTCCTATTGCAACATTCTGCTAATATTTTATTTCAACAAAATTATACTAGTCATTTCTTTTCTTTTAGTTCTGCATTTCCTTGCTTTCCTTTTCAATTCTGCAAATTTCCATCCAGCAAATTCAATTCAACTAGTTGCAATTTCAGTTTCTACAGGTATTTTCAGTGTGGGGAAAAAGAAACAAGAAACCAACCAAAAATGTTTCCTTTCATGCTTCGTAGGAGTAGAGATAACTTAGGAAAAATTTTGTTCAATCACAATTTCAGTTTCTGCAGGTACTTTCAGTGTGGGGAAAAAGAAACAAAAAACCAACCAAAAATATTTCCTTTCATGCCTCGTAGGAGTAGAGATAACTTAGGAAAAATTTTGCCCAACACCCGCACTGCTTCACTCAGCCAACCTTCTCTCCTCTTCGGTGGCTACAATCAAGAAGAACCCTTAGGTGAACATCCAGACATATTTGAAGAACCTATAGGGGAAGAAGAATAATAAAACATTCCTCTAGAGCCAATGGCTGAAAACAGAAATGATAGGGGAAATGGAGAGAGAATAGAAGGTACCTTCCCCATTCGGAAGACCAATGGGGACACCAAAATGAATAATATAAGTCCTTCAGCCCTACCTCACTTCCATGGTCTGACTACAAAAGATCCTGACACCTTCTTGTTCGAGTTTGTTGTCATCTGTCGAACTTATGACTATGCAGAAGATGAGCAAAAGTTGAAATTGTTCCCTTCTACTCGTAAGGACGCAACGCTGCGCTGGTTCATCGGATTACCTGGCAATAGCATCACAACTTGGGCTCAGATGCATCTGGCCTTTAACAACAAGTATCGAGACTATTGTAGGTCAAAAGATAGTAAAGAAGAAATATTCTGAATGACCATAGGAAGTGATGAGTCCCTGGAAGACTATGAAGAGAGGTTCTAGCTTAGTTACAAAAGGGCTGAGTGTACACTTGACCCTGAGTCTCTGAAGTTGGTACTGCTCAGGGGAATTTGGGAAGACCTTTTAGACACCCTCCATCTACTGGCTAGGGGAGACATCTACCAACTATCCTATGAGGAAATAAAGACTATTTTTAGAAACCATTCTAGAGCAGCCAAAAAGAAAGGTAGGGGGAGTCAATGCATAGCCAGTACCTCTTCTTCCAATTCATCCATTAAAGGTGAAATTGGAAACATCCTAGAAGACTTCAAGAGTGAGATGCTACAAACTCTTGCCATGTAAATGGATACCTTACATATCAAAAGAAAACAAGAGGAAGCAGAGAGGGCTTTTGCCATATTTTGTCTTAGACGCACCAAGAGGCATCCTAGGAATGAATTCCCATTGAACTCTATAGAGGTTTGTTCAGTTTGTAAAGAAGATCATTCTACAGATAAGTGCCCTTCCTTGCCCAGAATTAAAGTTTTATACCAATGGGGCCGAAGGAGTCACTGAACAGATCTATTACATCAACCAAAGGAGGTCGCATGGACCTAGACCATACTAGCAGGGGATGCAAGGGACATCTCAGGCATACTACAACCCCAACCAAGTCGCCTCCATACCTTCTTGGGGCCCCCCTACTCATCCTTCCTGGTCCACACCTCCTCCTTGGTCCTTCACATCTCAATATCATGCCCAACCAGCCACCCGTTCATTTCAATCCTATGCTCAGCCACAACCTTAGTGGAATGCATCTCATCAAGGGTGAAGGCCCCAATACAACTCTCTTCTCGATCTTCTGCCTCCACCACCTACCCAACCACAACTGTTACCTCTTGCTCCACCAAGGCAACCCCAAAATGCCTGCCCAACCAAATCTGAACCCGAACAACAGACAGGCTCAACAAGTGTATAGTGGGTAACCATCATGCCAAACTTATGTTGTGGAGATTTAATAAATTAACTTGCGATTTGGGATAGTTCTCCCAGATAGCCATCCTCCACCTAGGGAGGTTGAGGAAGATAAAGAAGAAAGTGAACCTAAAGAAAATCCACCCTTTCCTGAGAGACTATCCATGACAATCTAGTCTACCCTAGAAGAGACTGAACTCCTGGGAGAATTGAAATATTTATGTGTGAAGATACCACTTCTCCAAGCCATAAAGGATGTGCCTATCTACAATAGGTTGATCAAAGAGAAGTGCTTTAGGAATCTAGGAAGGCACAAGAGAGATGCCCCAACCATTAATGTCATAGGACAATTGTCCGACCTGATGTTGGGGAAAATTATTTGGCCAAAATTTCTGGACCTTGGAAGCCCAGTAGTTGATGTCCACATCAATGGCACAATGGTTCCACACACCTTGACTGATCTGGGAGCTGCCATTAATGTGATGAAAAAGGACACAATGCTCAAACTTAACCTCCAAGGCTCCTTGAGCAAGACCATTACGGTGCTACAACTAGAATACTGCTCCATAGTGATCCCTGAGGGGATTTTGGAAGATGTGATGGTCTCCATTGATTCTTGGGAGTACCCTGTCAATTTCTTAGTTCTCTAGCCAAAGGCAAAGCTCACTGGGTATCCTCTCATTCTGGGAAGACCTTGGTTGGCTACAGCTGATGCCTACATCAGTTGTCGAGTTGGGAACATGACCATAAAGAACGGGCACATGTCCAAGCAGTTAATCCTATATCCTCCTCCCCAACCCTTGCTAGAACATGATCTACCTCTTTGGTTGGAGGAGGAGGATGAGGATGAAGTTTATTCTGCACCACTTTGTAGATTAGCAATCACCATGGGGGGGAAATCACAAGACGAAGATGATATGATTAAAAATTTGATTCAGAATCCACCTCCCAGTGTATCACCATTAGAAGACATAGTAAAAGAAACCAAAAAGAACCCCCCAACTGAGCTCTGTGTGGCCGACCCTACTTCTCTCCGTGTTAAAAACATATAGTTTGGCCTAGAAATAACATTGAAGATCAATCCATCCCTATCTACTTCTCAGGAGGAGTTATGCAGCATACTGAGAAAACATCTAGATGCCTTTGCCTAGAGTTATAAGGAGATGAAGGGAGTGCACCCTTCAGTATGTACTCATCATATATACATCAAGGAAGACTGTAAGCCAGTCAGGCATCCTCAAAGGAGGATGAACCCAACACTTAAAGATATTGTTAAGGAAGAACTGCAGAAATTGCTGGATGCAGGACTCATCTATCCCATCTCTGACAGTGAATGGGTCTCTCCTTTGGTGCTAGTGCCAAAGAAAAATGGCAAGTGGAGAATCTGTGTTGACTATCGGGAATTGAACAAAGCCACTAAAGAGGACCATTTTCCTTTACACTTCATAGATCAAGTGTTAGATGGTCTAGTAGGGAAAAAGTTTTTCTCCTTCCTAGATGGGTTTAGCGGGTACAATCAAATTCAAATAAGCCCAAAAGACCAAGATAAGACCACTTTCACTTGTGCTTGGGGTACCTTTGCATACCGGGTCCTTCCCTTCGGTTTGTGCAATGCTCCAGCCACTTTTCAAAGAGCATTATTGAGTATATTTTCTGAACTGGTTCATGATGCAGTAGAAATATACATGGATGATTTTACTCCCTATGGCTCTAACTTTCAGGAAGCTTTATCTAACCTAGGAAAAGTTCTAGATAAGTGTATTGAGATGAACCTGTCCCTCAGTCTAGAAAAATGTGAATTTTTGATGAATGAAGGGACCATGCTAGGTCATGCAATATCTCAACAAGGACTGCAAGTGGAACCTAACAAAATTGCCATCATCCAAAGGGCCCCACCTCCTCAAAAGGTGAGAGATGTCAGAAGTTTCCTAGGCTTAGCTGGATATTACAGGAGATTCATTAAAGACTTCAGCAAGATAGCCTCTCCTTTGTTTGGCCTCCTAGGCAAAGATGTTGAGTTCATATGGTCGGAAAACTGTCAAGAAGCCCTAGATACCTTGAAGAGCAAGCTAGTGACTGCCCCAATTCTCAGAGGCCCAAACTGGGCCCTACCTTTTCACATTCACACAGACGCCTTGAACAAAGCAATAGGATTAGCCTTAGGACAAGTTGATGAAAAGCTACCTTATGCCATATACTTTATAAGCAAAAACTTGTCAAAGGCAGAGTTAAACTATACAGTGATCGAGAAGGAACTCCTAGCTGTCATGCATTCCTTAAACAAATTCAAACATTATATCACAGGCTATCAAACCTTTGTGCACACTGATCATGTTGCAATTAGATATTTAATGAACAAACTAGATGTAAATGCTCGCATTATTAGATGGTTGCTTTTACTGCAACAGTTTGATTTGACCATTATTGACAAGCCTGGTAAAGAGAATGTTGTTGTTGACTTTTTGTCTAGAGTAAATTTGCCTGCAGGTGAAGAAGGGATGGTGGATGACAAAATGCCAGATGAACACCTATTTGCTATATCAATACTCTCTCCATGGTTTGCTGATATAGCAAACTACTTGGTTTCAACATAGTTCCCACCACACCTATCATCAAAAGAGAAGAGAAAAATAGTCAGGAAAAGCGCCCCTTTCACTTGGATTGGAGGCAATCTCTTCAAACTTGGCCCAAATCAGATCTTGAGAAGATGTGTCAGGGAGGAGGAAGTCTTTGACATCCTCCTATCCTGTCACAACGGGCCTTGTGGAGGTCATTTTGCAGGAAAAAGAACCTCCTTCAAGACATTGCAAGCAGGCTACTATTGGCCCACTCTTCATCAGGATGTGAGGAGATACACGAGCCAGTGTGATCGGTGTTAGAGGATGGGGAAACCCACTTCAAAGGATGAAATTCCCATGCAAACTCAAGTGACCTTTGAGCCATTTGAGAAGTGGGGCATGGACTTTGTGGGGCCTATCAACCCCCTTTCAAAGTAGAAGTAGTACATCATTGTGTGCACCGAATACCTGACAAAGTGGGCGGAGACAAAAGAAATCAAAGCAGTGACAGAGGAGAAAGTAGCTGAGTTTTGGAGGGAAAACATATCCTACAAGTTTGGGTATCTGAGAGAATTGGTCATAGACCAAGGCAGTCAATGCACTTCCAACTTGATTGAAGACCTGCTCACACATCATAAGATCAAGCACAGGACTTCCACCCCTTACCATCCACAAGCCAATGGGCAAGTGAAGGTCACTAACAAAGCATTGGAAGGGATCCTAACCACGATAGTGAGTAGCAACATAAAAGACTGGGCGGACAGATTAGTTTAGGCCATTTGGGCCTACAACACAACATGGAAGACCACCACTGGGTTCACACCCTATGAACTGGTCTATGGGAAGAAGGCTTTGCTATCGATAGAGTTTGAATTCAATACCCTAAGGATGGTAGCTCAGCTAGACCTAGACCTCATCCATGCACAGAAGGAGAGATTACCTCAGCTCAATGGGTTGGATGAATACAGATTGCAAGCCCTCCTCCATACAAAGGTAGTTCAGCTTCAGAGAAAGATATGGCATGACAGAAGTATCAGGGATAATCAATTCCAAGAGGGAGATTGCGAACTACTCTATGATTCAAGATACAAGGATTTCAAAGGCAAGTTGAGGATAAGATGGCTGGGACCCTACATTGTAGAGAAATGCAATGACAATGGTTCAGTTCTTATCAGAACCATTGATGATGAAGCCATCCCCATGCTTGTCAATGGACATCGGTTGAAAGTCTATAATAAATCCCTCTCCAAGCGAGAGTTCATTGAAGATTTGAATAAAATAGTGATGGTAGTGGATTATGTCTTAGCTTCCACTTGACCCACTCACTGAAGAAAAAAAGAGAAAAAATAAGGACTTGAGTGAAAACCTCCATGAGGCACTTGAGTCCCATCATTGGGTTGAAAACCTCTTCTGAGGCGACTTAGTGATGTTAAAAAAAAGAAGGAAAAGAATAAGATCCCTAGTTGAAAACCTCCCTTGGAGGTGCCCAGGTCAGGCAATTAAGGTGAAAACTTCTCTGAGGCACCCTAGTTGTTTTCAAAAAAAACAAAAAAGAGAGAAAAAGAAAAAAATGAATTTTTACTGCATTGTAGGTTTGCAGGAGGATTAAAAGGAGCAAAAGAAGGTGCCAAGGGGACCCTGACATTCATACCAGCATCCATCTCATCTTCTCCACACCTTCCTCCATCATTTTTGGCATCTCTTTCACCCCACTCTACGTCTTCTTCCAAAACTGTGTTTTCTACAGGAGGCTCCTGTAGGAATTACAGAGAGCCAAAAGTGTCTACAGAAGGTAGTTTGAGGGACAAGAAAAGCCTCATGAGGAACCTATAATTCCTCTTACCATCTTCAAACCTCCTTGCCATCATTTCCAAGCCTGCATCACACTCCAAGTATCATTGTTATTTTTTTTCTTTTTCAAGAAAAAAA
This sequence comes from Pinus tabuliformis, assembly GCA_031772625.1. NCBI lineage: Eukaryota > Viridiplantae > Streptophyta > Pinopsida > Pinales > Pinaceae > Pinus > Pinus tabuliformis. Next base: position 743,166,475 of record CM062807.1, on the reverse strand, counting down.
CATAGAAAATCAGTTTTTCAGTTTTGAAAAAAAAAAAAAAAAAAAAAAAACAAGGAAAATGCACCATTAACTTTACCTGAATCTTACCTACTATCCCTCCATCATTCACCTCCACCTCTGGCATCATTCTTGAGCTCCAAGCATAGGGAAATGGCTAAAGTTTCAAGGGGAGAAGCAGCTACAAGAGCTCCTATAGGAATTCCTGTAGCAGTTGATCCCATAGAAGTCTAGCACCAGCAACAAGGGACAACATATCTGAAGATTGAAAAGGCACATGCAGCTCAGCTCCATCAAAATAAGAACCTGTAAAAACACACAACAACACATCAGCAAGCAGAGACAACATGCATGAAGGAAAATGAAGGCATGCAGCAGAGAAAGCCACAGCACCTCAAAGTCGATGGCAGAAAATACACTTGAATTATAGGTAAGTAACTAAGTCACTCCTCTATTTGCATTTGTGTAATGAGGAATCATACAAAGGCAATGAGATGGTTGAAATTGAAAGAGGAAAAGGTGGCCAGTTAACTTGGCCACCTTCATTTAGTTGACTCCACTTAACCGAAATATCACCCACACGTGCGCACAATCAACTCAAGCAAAAGATGCCAAGGATAGGTAGTGGGAGGAAGAGTTAACTCCAATGTAATAATGAGGGATGATTACGAGGAGGGGTCATGATGACCAAGCAGGTGGGGACCAATGGTCCTAATCCGAGCAACGTACATCTTGCTAGCTCAGCACTCATAACCTAAAATATCCATAAAAGTTAATGAGCACTCCTCCCTGTGCATTCTCACCACCTTTTCTTCATTTTTCTCCTCGTAACTCAGCCACAGCAGTCTTCTTATGCCCCCACAGCCTTGTATCCACCATCCTCCATCGATTTCCTCCATACTTTTGCTCTTGGCATTTTCTACAGGAGCACCTATAGGAAATCTACAGGAGTGAGAGCGGGCTTCTACAGGTGGGGCAGTGAGCCATTTTAAAGGGAGAACGTGAATTTTGGCATGCATTCTAGTCTAAAGAGGTAGGGTTCATGAATGCCCTCTGTTGAATATCAAAATGTGAAAGAATTGGTCTCAAATTAAAGATGAAATGAGCCTTTAAGAAGGTAGAAATACATAAAAAAAAATCTAATTTTTTTAAGAAAAACACAGTCCCCTCTGTTTTTCTACTTCACTCAAAATTATTTGTCTCCACCTCCATATTTGGTTTTTCAAAAGAAGTATAGATAGTATGATAAGGTGGTTTATGAGAAAAGAGCCCACTAACTCCACTAAACTCCATGCACATCCTCAAGTGGTTGACATATTTACAAGGGCAAACTGGATGAATTTCTTTGAGAAGTTTAGAGGGTTTGATGATGAAATTGCCCAAGAATTTTCTCTCTTTCTGGTCCCTCACACAAGAACTAATGCTACTGTAACCATTAGAGGCCTCTCCATTGAAATAACCCCTGAATTCATATGTAGGGTCAAATTAAAGATGAAATGAGCCTTTAAGAAGGTAGAAATACATATAAAAAAAATTCTTTTTTTTTTAAGAAAAACACAGTCCCCTCTGTTTTTCTACTTCACTCAAAATTATTTGTCTCCACCTCCATATTTGGTTTTTCAAAAGAAGTATAGATAGTATGATAAGGTAGTTTATGATAAAAGAGCCCACTAACTCCACTAGACTCCATGCACATCCTCAAGTGGTTGACATATTTACAAGGGCAAACTGGATGAATTTATTTGAGAAGTTTAGAGGGTTTGATGATGAAATTGCCCAAGAATTTTCTCTCTCTCTGGTCCCTCACACAATAACTAATTCTACTGTAACCATTAGAGGCCTCTCCATTGAAATAACCCCTGAATTCATCACTAGGGTCACTACCCTTCCTCTTGGGCTGCCTTGGAGTAAAGATGAGAAACCAATTGGCCAAGCTACCAAGAGGAAATTTTTCCAAGATAATGAAACCCTTACAAAAATGGAATTAGTAGGGCTAGTATACCATATCCCTAGGATGAGGTTAGCTACCAAGTGATCAGATACATTTCTTGTGAGGGGAGGCACAGCATTTTTTATGGATATCATTTCAGAATCCTCCAAGACTTGAGATATGGCATGGATACCCCAGCACCTCAAAAGCTTAGTATCCCTTACTTTCTCCTTTAGTCCCTCATTGACTCCAGCACCAAGGTACAAGTAGGAAATTCACAGCAACCGGCTCACCATGGCCTAATCAATATCCTAGTAGAAGAAGCCCTCCATACCCTTACAATCCCTATATCATGGGAATTTTTCAAAAATATAACAGTTGAGGATGACATAAAGACATTAACCTATGATGTCAGTCCTACTGTCAGTGAGGAGGAAGAATAGCAAGGACGAGAAGATGAAGCCAATGGTGATACAGCAGAGCAAGAAGGGAAGGAGGAAAAAAAAGAAATAGAAGAGGAGGTAGAAAAAGAGACAGAGCAGGAGAAGGAAAAAGAGACAGAAGAGGGAGAAAATGAGGCAGAGAGGGCAGAGCAAAGAGAAGAGTCCCCTAAAACTTGGGAAAGAGAAGTAGCAGCTGCCCTCTATGCCCTCAGCACACCAGTTAAGTAGAAGTAGAAGAGAAAAATAAAAAACTCCATGTATTTCAGGGCAAGGAAGAGTACCAGAATTAAAATAGACAAACCTCGGCCCTCATCAAAGACTCCCATTGACATTGAAGATTCACCATCTACCAAGGTGAAAGAATATCCTTCCAAGACACCCATAACCTATGAAAGCGGGACTACAAGATCTGCTACATGGAAGGGAAAGTCAATTCTACAGGACCCCAAACCAGACCTACAGGAAGCTAAAATAGTCCTATAGGAGACACTGTCCAGACTACAGGATACACAAAAACTTGAGGAAAAGATAGGAGGATAGCTAGAGGTGAAAGAGGAGCAAAAGATCTACAAGAACTTGACCCCTAGCCTAATCTTGCCTCCTATAACAATCTACTTGAGGGAGGCAAGATAATCCCACAGAAATTTTCAATTCCATTGTTTTTCGAATTGGAAAAAGAGAGAGTGAGAATGCATAGGTGGATGCAGATAGCCAAGTCCAAAGGAGTTGAGGATGTTGGTCATATGGAAAACAAACTTAGGGAATTGAGTTCTCTCAGAGACAGAGAAACCATCACAAGAAGCCACCTTGAGAATGAGAATGAAATACTAAGGAGGTAGCTGCAACAGAAAGAGACTCAGTTGGCATACATGGCTAGCTTATCCATGGAAGCATTACAATGTATAACACCAGCCGAATCTTATGGCCTCTATCTGAAGGATCAATGGCTTCAATTCCAAATAAAAACTTTGGCACAATGAGGCACAATGCCTTTCCAAGACTACAGGCAGTTCATGGATTTGTGTGGCCAAAGTACCTCCGAGGACAAAGCAAAGATGGCAGAGTTCTATCTACACAACATGGCCCTCACAGGCCTAAATGTGTGGGACCCCAATGCCAAGATAGGGGATCTACAATTAATGGCCATGGCATCATGGAGGAACCATGAAGAATTGAGGGCAGCAGAAATGAAAAGATTGTTAATAAAAGAGCAAAATGAACCATTAATGATAAGAGCTGAGCCATCAGATCCTATGGCACTCATCACCACACACAACTTGCTTACCAATGACCCTCAGATTGCCCCTAAATATCTAGCCAGTTAGGAACAAGCCATTGCACACTTTGAAGATATGTTTAGGCTACTTGGGGAGGACTATGTGCATGCATGCATGAGAAGATGGAACACCCTACCCCACAGCTTGCAGATCAGGGAATACCATTCCCCCATGAGGCTGAAGGAGGCATTGAAAAGAGTGCCAATGTACAAGCGCTCCATGCAAAGGCTGAAGGTCAACTGGATTGGCCTCAAACTGAGTCGTCCACTCATATTAGGCATGCTGGAAGGCAGAAGAGAAGAAGAAGAGGAGGAGTAGTGGAAGGACATAGACAGAAAGGCAGAAGAGAAGAAGAAGAGGAGGGGCAGTGGAAGGACATAGACAGAAAGGCAGGATTTTATGGAGAACATGAGTAGACCACAGCAGAAGCCTGGGATGATAAGGAGGCCAACGGGGCCATAAAAGATGAAGAGATTGACTAGGTTGCTCAAAGGATGAGCAACACCTTCAATAGGGGGGTGATTATGAGCCTCATAAATGGGTAATTATATGGGCTCATTTTACCTCCTAACCTAGTCAAATCAACCATTCTCTTAGCTTATTGTATGATTTTATGATTATATTTATGCTTATAGGGTGAGTTGAGTTAGTTATTATGCCATGTGGTCTAACATGTATTTAATGCAGATTATTGATGGATTTCGAGGTCAAAGTCAAGGATTTAATGGTCAAACTACAACAATAACTCAAAGTAGACAAAGGAGAGGACTTATAGGAGGGAATCCCACTCATTTATTTCTCCTCACTTCGAATTCCCCTTCATTTAGCTCGGATTACAAGCAACCTAATCATGCACTAAGAAGGCAGCTGAGTAAGTGGAAGATGATTGATAGTTATCTTGAGTTTTGGGAGCCAAGCCTCCCTGATTTTAAGGAAGCTGTTGGTAGCTTCATATGTATAAGTAGAGAGGCCTAGGGCCTCACTAGGTGTTATCACTAAAATTTTCCTTAGAATTTATTGGAAGAAAGAAAGGATCTGAGGTAAGCACAAACAAACTTTTAGACTTAGGTGCTAGCCCACCTAGTCCAGAGAAGGCTCTCTCTTTCTGATTTATCTATGTTTGAAAAGACTTTAGGCTAGTATTAATGTTCAAGAAGGTTGTTTTGTTTGAGAATGGTGGAGTTCTGAAACAAATGGGCAAACTAGGCTTTTAGGCCATTGGGCTATGGAGTCAAACAGGGATAGTTCACTCGAACAAGTCAAATTGCTGGGCAAGATAACAGAGTAAAAATAAACTTCTGGGCTTGAATGGATGATAGCTCTTCTCAAAACTAGAGAGCAACCAAGAATACTCAAGTTATGATAAGAAAGAAGAAGGGAAGATACGTCAACCAGCAAAGGGCAATTAAGTATCCTATACCAGGGACTTATTATGGAAAAACTACAGGGATAGAGGAGCAGTTAAGAATTCCTTTATCGAAATAGTTTAGAAGAAAACATATAAATGGTAGACTATTGATAGTAGAGAGAAATAAAGCTAATTTTGATATACTTTGACTATTTTACCATTTAGATTTCAGATACATGAAACATTGAAACATATTGAAAACACATAAAATCACAAGGACAGAATACTTATTTGCAGTTATACTACATGAGAATCTGATGAAATGTCCTCAACTTTCATTCCTTTTCCAGCAAAAAATCCAAATTTGAGTACAACAGCTTTCCTAACTTAATAGCATAGACTTATAGAGATGTTATAGAATCCACCCTCAATACTTCGAATGGAGAAGTATTTATACAAAAATTACATCAAAAATATCTCATAATTGTGCTCCAAGCTAGTAACCATTTCTTTTAATTTTTGTATCTCAGTTGCTTGGATTTTCATTTCTTCCATGGATTTGATTAAGTCTTTTGTTTGCTTTGTTGAAGTTGTTGTTTCTTCTAGTGTACCTATTGTTGCTGTTACCGGAAGAGCTGTTGTTAGGGGAATGTTGGGTGCCAAAGCTGCTGCAATAGTAGATGGCACTACTGTAGAAACTATGGGTACTACAGTCTGAGGCATGGTGGTTGACTCACCTTGTTTAGACTGCAAAGATTTTTCCAGCTCTTGCTTTGTTTCTTTCATCTGTTCATTCAACTTAAGGACCAAGTCCATAAGTTCCTCCTCATTTTGTTTCTCAATGACTTCTGCAGTTTGTGGATCTATGAGAGGAGGAAGTTTGAGTTGTTATCTGAGTGCAGCAATGTCTTTATTCTTGTTCTTTATCAAGCTCTGGGCTACTTTAACATCTTTGGGATTACGACCCAACTCAATCACCAGGTCTTCTAATGACTTTATCCTAGTGTCCTTAGCTTGAGAAGAGGCTTTTTCCTACTGTAACTGCGATGTAGTGTTACTTAGAGAATTCTGCAACTGATGTGCAATAATGGCTTTACTGGTCAATGTGGAATAGACCATCTCACCTATTTGCTTATGGAGCTCAATCTGATCAATTGGGTGGATGTCTCTGGCAAGAACTTCAAAATTTGTTTGCAAATAATTAGCCATAGACTTTGGTTGTTGTACTATTGGCTTCAAAAAGCTCATCTGCATTTTTCCCTCTTTGATGTCAAAGGTTGACATCAACCATGTCTAATTTGTAGGAGACATTTTCAAATATTTGGCATAAGTTTGAGCTTTAAGCTGCTCATTCCTAGCCTTAATTTCTTTGTACTTTTCTTTCAAATCCTGGCTCTATTCTTAAATCTCTGGTTGTCCTGATGTCTATGTACTATGCTCCTGTGTTGGTTCCTATGAAGATTCTCCAGGCACCTGTACAAAGGAATCCAGATCAAGTTGTCTTTCCAAATCTTTCATAACATTTTCTACTTCAACTTGTGTACTATCTTGTTCTATAAGTGTTCCCTCCACCCACTCATTTTGATTTTCATATTGTTCTATCTCTGGAATTCTATGATGGAAGTAGGGGGATAGCTTATGCTTTTTCCTTATTTCACAGATGAAGCTGTGAGGATCATAAGGCCAAATAAAACTCTTTTTCAATTGCATTCTCTCAAGGATTTCCTCTGCCTCTTTCCCTACTCTTCTGTTGTTGCAAACAAATGGGCCTAAGTGATCCTTTATCCTTAACTGAGCTTTCTTCTTAGCTTTCATAAAGTGGATTTGATCAGAATTGATCATTTTCCTGTAGTACTCTAGGGCAAATAATCTCATGGGGACATATTTAGGCAGTTTAAAGGGAGGCAGCTCACACCCATAAATCCTGATCTCAGTATGGTTCTGGTACAAGTACCAATCCCCAACCTTGTATTTCTTGGATAATTGAATAATTCTCTTAATATCATCACTGACTCTAGGAGGGGGACTTCCTATCAACAAAATAGTTACTGGATGCACAAATTGATCAATAAAATGTGTGGAAGGATGAGGAGAAGAAGCAGAATAATAAAAAATGGAATTCCAGAAGATGACTGACCTAGGGTTCCCTTTGGTGTCAAGCTTTTGTACAAAGAAAGGGAATTTATCAGCTTAGTAGTAAAGAAAAAGGTGATACAAGACTAAAGAATATTTGAATACCCTATCATTCTCTAATCTCATGAACTAGTCATGCATCTTATCAGCAATGAATGTAGCATAGTCATATTTGCATGCAGGAGGTTGGCCAGGGGTAAAAATAGTCATGTAGGCAAAGTTCATTTCATCTACATACTCACTAGTGGTAAAACCCATGATGCAAGAAAACATGGTGAAAATATCCCTGCCCAGACCAGTAAAGGCACATGTCATGTAGGGAGGGGGCTATTTTGATCTGTATTGTTCTTCAATGAAAGTTTGACTGACTTGGTTGATTTCAGCACTGGACAGCCTTGAAGATTTATCAAGTAAATCAGCAATTGAAAGGGGAGTGAGGTTCTGGCCAGGCTGTAATTGCAACATTTCATTTATGGACTCAGCTGTAATGGTGAAAAGAACTTCCTAGTTAGGGGACATTACAGCTCTTAGATTGGGGTTGTAGTTTGCATGGCATTGGTGGACAATGTCTGGGAAGATATGGACAGTGGGGAACTGATATTTGGGGAGGTTGGACTCCCAAAGACCTATTTTATCAGCATTGTTCAAGTAATTGTCCCGATACCTGCAGTATAGCTTCAAGGGGGTTTCATCAAAAGTAAGGTCCTTAATTTGAAAATCTTTATCAGCCAAGGGAAGGTAGTCCAAATCCCTGTGAGGAGTAGTGATTGGTGCAACATTTAGGGTGACAGGAGTTTCCATCCTTGGTTCTTGTGGATTCAAGGAAGAAAGTTGGGAATTTCAAGGAATTCAGATAAAATAGGTGTTTGGGGAAGTCTTGGGACTAAGAAAACAGCTTAATTGTACTGAATTATTTGGGTTTAGAGCAATTTAGTGGAAGTTCAATACAAAAACAGGGTTTCTGAGAAGGAAATGTGATAAATACCTGTTTTTGGTTGACTGTCGGGACAAATGGCTACAGTGAAGGCTTTGCAGGGTGTGCACAGTAGTCCACAGTGGCCTGGAGTTTAGCAACTGATGGTGGTTGATGGTTGGAAGTCAGTTGCTGGACTGGACGTACTTTGTGCGTGCATGGAAGGCAGAAGTCGCTTTCTCGGTAAAAAAGGGAAAACAATGCATATTCTTGTTTTTATGCACAAAGTCAATGACTTTTGGCAGGTGAATGAAAATGACAGTTGGCTTTAACTACCCGATGGGACACTTTGTCGTTTAGTAGAGGCGGTAAGCAGGAGCGGTAATGGTTTTCATCGCATAGATTTTGGGAGGTTGGTGGTATTGGCAGGGGGTCGCGCGATGCCACAGACTGGCTGACATGTAGCATTGGCGAAAAGTCAAAACCGCTTGCATCATGCATTTAACGTTCGACCCAAAGGCCTGCGCAATATGGGCGAGAACCATTGGATGTGGGAAGGCCAATCGGACGGTATTTGACAGCGGGAAGTGGTGGAGAGTTAATGGAGGGGCCCAATCATAATTAAAATAACTTTAGTTTTGTTGGGGGAGATATGATAGGTGGAGAGGCTATTAACTAATCCAGGTGATTAATTAATCCCTTTTTAACACGACAGGGGGTTTGGTTCTTAACTAATCGTGTTTTGATTAATTAATCCGACTTAGTTAACTTTATTATGGTTTATTTTTCAAACCATGGGGCGAGATATTTATTTATTATGGGGTTTTTATTAATAATACAGGAAAGGGTAAAAATGTTTTGGGAGTTAGGTAATAATAAGAATTAGGAGTTAATATGATTTATGGAAAAATAAATACGCTAAGTAAATGTTTCCAAAAATATATTCATCATCCAACATTATAACTTAGGCTAAAATGTGTTTGGGGGGTTTTTATAAAGAACCTTTATTTTTCCTAAGTAAAATAGTGATTTTACTTAGGAAAAGCATTTGAAGGGGATGAGTGATTTATGGAGGGGGTGAATTTTGATGAAGGGGTTTTAGCACTTAGGCCTTACAAGTTATTGGGCCGAGGGTCCGGTCCCTCCAGAAGTCAGAGAAATGCTCTGAACCCCTTTAACTTTCAGGTTGTTGGTGCCTTTAGTACTTATGGGAAACTAGTAAAATTTAGGGAAAAAATGAGTGAGGAAGTTAATTAGTTTGACTTTGTCCCTGATGTACTGTTTTCATTATCATCCATGCTTTGTCAAAGTGATGAAAGCAAAATATTTGAGATTTTAACTTAATCATTCAGCATACATAATTCTGCAACCAATCTTTTACTTACCCACATACACATCCTACCATTTTTACTTCTTTTATTAGGGTGCACTTAAACTGGCAAACCCTTATCAAACTTTTCTTTTCTTTTACAATGGAAATCTATCTAAGTCTATCCTTATTACATCCAAGGGATCAGGTTAAACTATTGAGCCCCTTTATTCACTATATCTGCCAAGATTAAACAGTTTGGTTAGATTTTATTCTCTATATTTATAAACATGAAATTCGAAACATGGAATAACCAAGATTAAACTATTTGGTTACCTCGGATTGTGGCACAAGTAACAAGTTGCACGCAATAATTATTATGCATAAAAGTAAATAGTAGTGGCATTTGGGCTTGCACACTTTCATGGTCTTTTTATTTTCTTGGGGTTCATTTTCTTTCATTTTTTGACCTTTTCTTTATTGTTCTTGCCCTTTGATTTTTCTTTTAGGGCATACCCTCTTTACATTTTTTAATTTTTTGTTTTTTACAAATGTGGAAAACATTTGCAACAAGCAAAGGTTTGTACATATTTTAGGGCTAAATCAAGTCAATCATGATATATGACACTTATTGGTATAGGAACATAACAATGGCTCCACTTGGGGATGGATTTCCCTGGTGGAAAGTCAAGAACTGTAGATCAATGGCCTTCTGAAAGACTGTGATTTTACTCTGCAATTTCCTTTTCCCTGTTGCTTTATTGGTATGTATGACAGTAATACTTCTGAAGCTTAGGGCATACTCTTCTGGCTTCAACTTCAAAACTTTTACCATCCAATCAACACTGAACGTTATGAAGGATATAGTATTTACAACTGAACTTGTAAAATTAGTAAATTGGGTCAATCGTGTGCTTTAACGTTCAACCATTGACTGGTCCTCCTTCAATCTCTGCACCATTCAATTCTTTAAGAAAATATGAATTATTTCCTCTGAAGGCATATATAATGTATGGTCCTTTCCACAAGAAGTCAAACTTCCCATGTTTCCCTTTGTTCCTTTTGTCAAAAATCTTCTTAAGTTTTTCTTGCAGTACTTGGGCTCTATTGTATACTTCCTCCTTGGTTTGTTGTAAATTGATACTTTGGTTAATTCTCCTCTGTATATCATTTGGTTCCACTTGGGCTTCTTGAAGTAATTTCATGACTGGAACTCCTAAAGATGAGGGGAAAACTGCCTCCATTCCATACACTAGCTCATAGGGACTGGTTCCAATTGATTTCTTAGTTGTAATCCTATCTGTCCACAAAGCATTGGTTAATTTCTTGTTCCAAGTTTTCTTATTGTCTTCCAATAATTTTTTGATAATATTCATTAGACTTTTATTGGAGGATTCTGCAAGTCCATTCCCTTGAGGATAGTAAGTTGTGGAATGACCAAGTGTTATATGATACTTGTGATAGAAATCAATCATTTTCTTTGACTTGAAGGCTATAGCATTATCTGTGATACTTTTGTCAGGTCAACCAAACCTAGATAGAATATTAGCCTCTAGAAAACCTATTATTACAGTATCAGTGGCATGTCTAGAAGGAATAGCTTCTATCCATTTGGTAAAGTAATCAGTTGCAGTGAGTATCCATTTATGCTGAGTAAAAGAGGGTGGATGGATTTCTCTAATGAAGTCAAGACCCCATTGTTGAAAAGGTTTTTCTGTGGAAATAGGTTTCAAAGGCAAGGGTAAGAGTTTTCTTTTTCCTTCAAAGATCTGACACTTGTGGCAGGAAGTTACAAATTTTTTAACATTTGAAAACAAGGTTGACCAATAAAATCCAGCTCTTAGAATTTTGTCAGTAGTTGACTTCCAGTAGAGATGTCCACCCCATTCCCCTACATAAAATTCTTGGAGTACTTTGTCAAATTCTTCTTTTAATAAACAGTTTAAAAAAATGCCTCATGATTTTTCCAAAATAAAGTATTATTTATAATGCAAAATTTCGAAGCTTTCATTTTCAAAAACCTACTCTTAGTTCTGGATAACCCTGGAGGAGCCTACAAGTTTTGTAGAACATATATAATATCAGCATACCAGGGGGAATCTAGAAAAGGTTGGCTGATCTGTGGAGTCACCATCTCATGTTCGTTATCCAGTTCTGCAATCATATTTATGTCTAGGGCTTGGCAATTTGTTTCTACTATAAGTTTGGCCAACCCCTTACCTTTAATTAACTTGGTAGGTTTTATCTCTATATCATATTCTAAAATAGTAGCTATCCATTTTCCCCTCTTGCCATCAACTCCATCCTGTGTCAAGATATCTTTGACTACAGCATTGGGCACATAAGCTATTACATGAGAATACAAAATATAGACTCTGAAATCTTTAATAGCTTTTACCAAAGCAAAAGCTTGTTTCTCCATTATTTTATACTTTAATGAGGCATCTCTAAGAGCTTTACTAAAAAAGGCTATTGGCTTTTCACATCCTTGATCATCTTTTGCAATAAAACTACAGCTATGGTATGTTTTGATGCAAAGGAAAAGATAATGAAGTCTTTGTCAAATTTTGGGCTTGTGAGGACTGGTGTTTGAGTTAAGGCTAATTTTATTTCTTCGAATGATTGTTTAGCCTCTACTATCCACTTAATAGTCGAATATTTTTTCAACATGTTATTCAATAATCTAATTAGTTCAGCTAAATTAGAGATGAACCTTCTTAAAAAATTTATTTTTCCTAAAAATGCCTGAAGTTCTTTAATGTTTCTTGGGTGAGGTATTTGCAAAATAGCTTCAATCCTGGTTGGGTCAATCCAGATTCCATCTTTAGAGATAATGTGGCCTAACAGTTTTCCTTCTTCCAAACCAAATAAATATTTCTTTGGGTTCATAGAAATGCCAAATTTTCTGCATTTAAGAAAAACTTCCCTGAGATGATCCAGGTGTTGTTGATCTGACTTTAAAAGACCGTTATATCATCAAGGTATATAACCAGGAAATCATGGATTTTCTTTGCAAAGGAAATATCCATTTCCCTTTGAAAGGTGGCCCCTGCATTTTTCAATCCAAAGGGCATTTTGACATACATGAAGGTGCCCCATGGTGTTGTGAATGCAGTTTTTTCTTGATCATCAGGATGGACTAAAATTTGGTTGTAACCTGAGAATCCATCTAAAAGTGAAATCCTTGTAGAACCTACTACCCTTTGCAGTTTGTGATCCATCTTAAGTAAGGGATAGTTGTCTTTGAGTGAGACTTTGTTCAAATTTCTAAGGTCAACACATAGTTTGATTTCTCCTGTTTTCTTTCTTGTAGGTACAAGATTAGACACCCAATCTGAAAACCTAATGGGGGAAATGATTCCTGCTTCATACATTCGTTTGATCTCTTTTTCAATGGAAGGTAATAAAACAGGATTAATTCTTCTTAGCTTTTGCCTAAAAGGTTTTTGATCTTCTTTCAAAGGGATAGTGTGTTGAATAATACTGGTATCATAGGATTTTAAGTCTTCGTAACTCCAGGCAAAAACATCCTGGAATTCTTTCATTAGCTCAATATATTTTAGTTTTTCATCAAGGGGTAATGATTTGGACAATTTTATCAGTTTAGGATTCTCTTGAGTTCCTATGTTGCATTCTTCAATGTCTGCTTTCAAGGGCTCCATCTTAGGCTTTTTAGGAATATCATTAGAGTCAAATAAGTCCTCCAAAGGAGTTAATCCCTTGGGTAATTGATTATCTTTGAGATTTATGACTTCAGTTTCATCATCAATTATTTCATCAATATCCATTTGCTTTAAGTCCTGAATATCTGTTTTCATGAATTTAGTAGGGTGAAGCATGTTTATTGAGTTTTCTTCCAATTTGTTAATGTCTAACTCATTAGTGTGATCAAAATCTGAAACTATGTCTACATCTATATTAATGCTAGCAAATTCTTCATCTAATGTCAGAAAGTGATTAATCTGCTTATCGTTTTCAAAAACTTGCCAGTTCTTAAGATTATCAGGTATAGCTAGCCTGTGCCTAACCTCAGTAGTATACTGGTGATTGGGCTGAAAAGGAAATTTGTAGGTGCTGGCAAACATAGCCAGGCTATGAGCTTGCATGTTATGTTTTCTAGGAATAGTTGCAAGCTTGGTTTCTAAAAAAGTGTTAAGGATTTCTACAACTGTACCTCTGTAAAGTCCTAATCTAGGGTATCTTGTTATGTAAACTCCATTAATCTGTTTAACTACTAGTTCAGAACCTCCCATGATTGATACCCTTATAGCTCCTAATCCTTTGACTAGCTTGAGGCCTAGCAGGAGTGCTTCATACTTTACCATATTGTTTGTGCATTTGAAATTTAACCTATAGGCGTGTCCCTCTGCATGATCATTTTCTAAGTTATAGATCCATACCCCTGCACCTACACCTAGTTTGTTTACTGAACCATCAAACTCTAAATGCCATAAGATTTCGTGTTCATAATTTGTATCAGGAGTAATGGGATCTTTCTTAGCTAAGGTATTTGGGTTTTCTTTTTCATCTAATATCTCTTGAATTTGGACATTTGACTTTTCTTTTACAATTTCTTTTGGTTATGTTGCTACGTCTTTATATTTTTTTAATTTCTTTTGGTTCTATTGCTATACCATTTGGAATATCTTCTAGATCAGTTTCTACATTATAGAGAATAAAGGAATCCATATCAGAATGCACTGAGTAAATGGGAAAGTTTTGAGGCTTCTCCTGGCTACTCACTACATACTTCATTAAAGTTTCTCTATATAGTTTCTTTGGTTGTCCAAAAATAGATATGGTAGCGTATGACATGTCTAATTGTAGAGACCCCTAAAGTTTGGCACCCCAGGATCTAGACAACAGCATGCCATACTTGGGTGGAATGTTTGCTACCACTATATTCATGAGTATAGTTTTGGCAGGGTATTGGACCAATGAAACACATAAATCCTTTATAAGCCCTAAACACCTCACTTGACTGGAATCAAAGGAAAATAAATCCTTATAGGGTCTAGTGATGTCTAAGTTAAGTTTCTCCATAACAGACTTAGGCATGAGGTTGTGCGAAGCACCAAAGTCGAACATGGCATTATGCAAAATCTTATCATGGATATTAAGACTGATATAGAAAGGTAGTATCCCTCCTTCCAGTGGTTTCCCATTTACTTCATGGCCAAAAATAAACTCGGGCTGGTCATCAAAGAGATTTACAGAATCTTCATTTTCAATAATATTTAATGATTTGTTTATCTGAGACCTGTAAATATCATGTTTAACCAATTCTGTCAAAGGAACTGAAATTTTAAGCTTGGCCACCTCTGCTCCTAGATTAAAGGGTAGGATTACTTTGTCTGTTTGAACTTTTGGATTTCTAGCAATGTTTTCTATGTTTTCTTCTCTTTCAGGATTCTGGACATTCTTTGCTGATTTTTCTAATCCGATCTTTGGAGGCTCTTCTACTGTTTCCTTGGAAGGAAGTGAAGTGGAAGGTTGTTCATTGTTGGGTTGATTATCAGAAACATCTTCTATGGTGGGGCTGGAGGGATTTTGATTTGTTCTTGAAAGGATCTGAAGTGTTTTGGTCACTGGAACTGTTTTACCCTTTTTAGGTTGATTAGGACCTATTTTCTGATTTGTTTCTGGGGCATCTGTATTTTTTCTTCTTCTTAAATTATACTGCTTATGTACCTCAAAAATAGCAGAGTCATATCCCTGTCTGAAATCAAATGACTCTCTTGTTTGGGTTTTGAATTGTTGCAGTATGTGGGACTCTTGATCATCCTGAGTTAGGAAGACATCTTCCTCATCATCTAGACCCATTAAATTTATCTAAGTCTCTGGTTCAGGGTCTTTTGACTTGGAGGCCTCTGCATAGTTTTCTTGGAAAAGTGGTCTGATATTCTAGTCAGTAATATTCTTTCTAGCATTTTGGTTCTGATTTTTTCTAAAGTTACGATTTCTCCCTGAATTAGCCTGTTGGCCATCCCAAGGAGATTTCCTTTCGATAATTTCAACTCTATCGAACAATTTGTCCATTCCTTTGACAATAAAATCAAGCTTTTTTCCAAAGGGTGCACTTTCATCTTTTACAGGTATTCTTCTTTCATTTCTAGCTTTGGCTCTTTTGGAAAGTAGGTTAGCCTCAACACTGACAACTACGCTTTGCATATCTTCCAAAGAGGGGGGGTTCCTCTCTCTTAACTGGAAATCCATATCTGAATCAAATCCATCAGGAAATTTGATCAGGGCTAAACCGGGTGGGGGCCTAAGGTCTACTGGAATGGCACTATATACACTATTGAACCTAGTTCAATAGCCCTGAACGGTTTCATGAAGCCCCCTTTTAAGGTTCTCATATTCAGATAAAATCTGAAGGGGGTCCTTCTTTTTCTCCCACCTATTCAAGAATTGTTGGTAAAGGACTCTTAAACTGTCTATGCTTTGGGGAGCTAAAGATCTAAACCAGGTTCTAACTTCTCCAGCTAGACTTTGGATGAAAATTCTCATTTGGACATCTGTTGTGTCAATCTCATGAAGTTCAAAGTAGTCTGTCATTTTCCTAGTATGTTGTTGAGCTGTGTAGGTCCCAGTGCCATCAAAAGTAGTAATTTTACTCTGATAATCCTGTGGCATAGCACCTGGGGCAGTAGGCAACACAAGGGGAACATATCTATTGGCCATTACTGTAGGTTGGGCATGAGTTGGGGTAACGAGTGATGTTTGGGTTGTGGAAGAAGAACTAGAGGTAGTGGTAGGGTGTTGAGTGATGATTGATTAAAGAGGGAGTGAAGGGATGAAGGGAGGAGTAGAATGGATTTCAAATGAGTGAGGGAATAATGATGAACTGGCAGAAAGAGAAGTAGTCTCAAAAAGTTTAGGTGTTCTATCAGTGGTAAGAGATGACTGAGTGGAATTCTGCAGATATCGATCAATTGAAAAATTGGCTCGTTGGGTTTCAAGTTCTCTGAGGAATTCTGGATCTTGGACTAGGTCCAATAATTCACTATCAAATGTGGTTCTAAACAGAGAGAGTTCAAAGTGTTCGTCAAAAGGAAGATCTTCTAGGAAAAGCCACTCAATAGGACATGACTATGATCTGAACAAAGGTCTAGGACTTAATGAACTTTCTTGCCTTCTAATGATTCTTGGAATCAAATTAGGATTTTCAAACACAGGCAGAGGATTAGGATCAAGGCTAGCCCTGGGGTAATGAGTTCTTCCTGAAGCTAGATTTCAAGCTTTTCAATGCTATTATTTTATGGATTTTCAAAATAAATTCAAAATAACTTCAACATAATCCTTTAAGATTCTTTAAATTTAAACTTTATGTTTCTTAAAGGTTTATTTAACTGAGGATTTCAATCCCCAGTATGGTCGCCACTATGTTATCACTCAGATTTTCCTTAGAAATTATTGGAAGAAGGAAAGGATCCGAGGTAACCACAAACCAGCTTTTAGACTTAGGTGCTAGCGCACTTAGTCCAGAGAGGGATCTCTCTTTATGATTTATCTATGTTTGAAAAGATTTTAGGCTAATATTAATGTTCAAGGAGGTTGTTTTGTTTGAGAATGGTAGAGTTCTGAAACATATGGGCAAACTAGGCTTTTAGGCCATTGGGCTATGGAGTCAAACAGGGATAGTTCACTGGAATAAGTCAAATTACTAAGGTATGAGCTCAACAGGCAGGATAACAGAGTAAAAACAAACTTTGGGGCTTGAATGGATGATAGCTCCTCTCAAAACTAGAGGGCAACCAAGAATCCTCAAGTTAGGATAAGAAAGAAGAAGGGAAGATAGGTTAACCAGCAAAGGTCAATTAAGAATCCTATACCAGGGACTTATTATGGAAAAACTATAGGGATGTAGGAGCAGTTAAGAATTCCTTTATTGAAATAGTTTAGAAGAAAACATATAAATGGTAGACTGTTGATAGCAAAGAGCAATAAAGCTAATTCTGATATACTTTTACTATTTTACCATTTAGATTTCAGATACATGAAACATTGAAACATATTGAAAACACATAAAATCACAAGGATAGAATACTTATTTGCAATTATACTGCACGAGAATCTGATGAAATGTCCTCAACTTTCATTCCATTTCCAACAAAAAAATCTAGATTTGAGTACAACATATTTCTTAGCTTAACAGCATAGACTTACAGAGATGTTATAGAATCCACCCTCAATACTTCGAATGGAGAAGTATTTATACAAAAATTACATCAAAAATATCTCATAATTATGCTCCAAGCTAGTAACCATTTCTTTTAATTTTTGTATCTCAGTTGCTTGGATTTTCATTTCTTCCATGGATTTGATTAAGTCCTCTGTTTGCTTTGTTGAAGTTGTTGCTGCTTCTGATGTACCTGCTGTTGCTGTTACTGGAAGAGCTATTGTTAGGGGAATGTTGGGTGCCAAAGCTGCTGCAATAGTAGATGGCACTGCTGTAGAAACTATGGGTACTACAGTCTGAGGCATGGTGGTCGACTCACCTTGTTTAGACTGCAAAGATTTTTCCAACTCTTGCTCTGTTTCTTTCAGCTGTTCATTCAACTTAAGGACCAAGTCCATAAGTTCCTCCTCATTTTGTTTCTCAATGACTTCTGCAGTTTGTGGATGTATGAGGGGAGGAAGTTTGAGTTGTTTCCTGAGTGCAGCAATGTCTTCATTCTTCTTCTTTATCAAACTCTCAGCTGCTTTAACATCTTTGGGATTATGACCCAACTCAATCACCAAGTCTTCTAATGACTTTATCCTAGTGTCCTTAGCCTGAGAAGAGGCTTTTTCCAACTGCAACTACGTTGTAGTGTTACTTAGAGAATTCTGTAACTGATGTGCAATCATGGCTTTACTGGTCAATGTGGAATAAACCATCTCACTCGTTTTCTTATGGAGTTCAATCTGATCAATTGGGTGGATGTCTCTAGCAAGAACTTCAAAATCTATTTTCAAATAATCAGCCATAGACTTTGGTTGTTGTACTGTTGGCTTCAAAAAGCTCATCTGCATTTTTCCCTCTTTGATGTCAAAGGCTGACATCAACCTTGTCTGATTTGTAGGAGCCATTTTCAAATATTTGGCATAAGTTTGAGCTTTGGGCTGCTCATTCCTAGCCTTAATTTCTTTGTAATTTTCTTTCAAATCCTGGCTCTATTCTGAAATCTCTAGTTGTCTTGATGTCTGTGTACTATGCTCCTGCGTTGGTTCTTGTGAAGATTCTCCAGGCACCTGTACAAAGGAATCCAGATCAAGTTGTCTTTCCAAATATCTCATAACATTTTCTACTTCAACTTGTGTACTATCTTGTTCTATAAGTGTTCCCTCCACCCACTCATTTTGATTTGCATACTGTTCTATCTTTGGAATTCTATGATGGAAGTAGGGGGATAGCTTATGCTTTTGCCTTCTTTCACAGATGAAGTTGTGAGGATCATAAGGCCAAATAAAACTCTTTTTCAATTGCATTCTCTCAAGGATTTCCTCTGCCTCTTTCCCTGCTCTTCTGTTGTTGCAAACAAATGGGCCTAAGTGATCCTTTATCCTTAACTGAGCTTTCTTCTTAGCTTTCATAAAGTGGATTTGATCAGAATTGATCATTTGCCTGTAGTACTCCAGGGAAAATAATCTCATGGGGACATATTTAGGCAGTTTAAAGGGAGGCAGCTCACACCCATAAATCCTGATCTCGGTATGGTTCTGGTACAAGTACCAGTCCCCAACCTTGTATTGCTTGGATAATTGAAGAATTCTCTTAATATCATCATTGATTCTAGGAGGGGGACTTCCTATCAACATAGTAGTTACTGGATGCACAAATTGATCAATAAAATGTGTGTAAGGATGAGGAGAAGAAGGAGAATAATGAAAAATGGAAGTCCAGAAGATGACTGACCTAGGGTTCCCTCTAGTGTCAAGCTTTTGTACAGAGAAAGGGAATTTATCAGCTTGGTAGTAAAGGAAAAGGTGATACAGGACTGAAGAATATTTGAATACCCTCTCATTCTCTAATCTCATGAACTGGTCATGCATCTTATTAGCAATGAATGCAGCATAGTCATATTTGCATGCAGGAGGTTGGCCAGGGGTAAAAATAGTCATGTAGGCAAAGGTCATTTCATCTACATACTCACTAGTGGTAAAACCCATAATGCAAGAAAACATGGTGACAATATCCCTGCCCAGACTGGTAAAGGCACATGTCATGTAGGGAGGGGGGTCTTTTGATCTGTATTGTTCTTCAATGAAAGTTTGACTGACTTGGTTGATTTCAGCACTGGACAGCCTTGAAGATTTATCAAGTAAATCAGCAATTGAAAGGGGAGTGAGGTTCTAGCCAGGCTGTAATTGCAACATTTCGTTTATGGACTTAGTTGTAATGGTGAAAAGAACTTCCTGGTTAGGGGACATTACAACTCTCAGATTGGGGTTGTAGTTTGCATGGCATTGGTGGACAATGTCTGGGAAGATATGGACAGTGGGGAACTGATATTTGGGGAGGTTGGACTCCCAAAGACCTATTTTATCAGCATTGTTCAGATAATTGTCCTGATACTTGCAGTATAGCTTCAAAGGGGTTTCATCGAAAGTAAGGTCCTTAATTTGAAAATCTTTATTGGCCAAGGGAAGGTAGTCCAAATCCTTGTGAGGAGCAGTGATTAGTGCAACATTTAGGGCGACAGGAGTTTCCATCCTTGGTTCTTGTGGATTCAAGGAAGAAAGTAAGGAATTTCAAGGAATTCAGATAAAACAAGTGTTTGGGGAAGTCTTCGGACTAAGAAAACAGCTTAATTGTACTGAATTTTTTGTGTTCAGAGCAATTTAGTGGAAGTTCAGTACAAAAACAGGGTTTCTGAGAAGGAAATGTGGTAAATACCTATTTTTGGTTGACTGTCGGGACAAATGGCTACAATGAAGGCTTTGCAGGGTGTGCACAGTAGTCTGCAGTGGCCTAGAGTTCAGCAACTGATGGTGGTTGACAGTTGGAAGTCAGTTGCTGGACTGGACGTACTCTGTGTGTGCATGGAAGGCAAAAGTCGCTTTCTTGGTAAAAAAGGGAAAACAATGCATATTCTTGTTTTTATGCACAAAGTCAATGAATTTTGGCAGGTGAATGAAAATGACAGTTGGCTTTAACTACCCGATGGGACACTTTGTTGTTTAGTAGAGGCGGTAAGTGGGAGCGGTAATGGTTTTCATCACACAGCTTTTGGGAGGTTGGTGGTATTGGCAGGGGGTCACACGATGCCACAGACTGGCTGACACGTAGCATTGGTGAAAAGTCAAAACCTCTTGCATTTCACGGTAACATTTGACCCAAAGGCCTGCGTGATATGGGTGAGAGTTGTTGGATGTGGGAAGGCCGATCGGACGATAGTTGGCAGCAGGAAGTGGTGGAGAGTTAATGGAGGGGCCCGATCATAATTAAAATAACTTTAATTTTATCAAGGGAGATATGATTGGCAGAGAGGCTATTAACTAATCCAGGTGATTAATTAATCCCTTTTTAACACGATGGGGGGTTTGGTTCTTAACTAATCACGGTTCGATTAATTAATCCGACTTAGTTAACTTTATTATGGTTTATTTTGCAAACCATGGGGTGGGATATTTATTTATTATGGGGTTTTTATTAATAATACGGGAAAGGGTAAAAATGTTTTGGGAGTTAGGTAATAATAAGAATTAGGAGTTAATATGATTTATGGAAAAAGAAAATGTGCTAAGTAAATGTTTCCGAAAATATATTCATCATCCAACATTA
Organism: Pinus tabuliformis; assembly: GCA_031772625.1. NCBI lineage: Eukaryota > Viridiplantae > Streptophyta > Pinopsida > Pinales > Pinaceae > Pinus > Pinus tabuliformis. Next base: position 743,145,355 of record CM062807.1, on the reverse strand, counting down.
TAACTTAGGCTAAAATGTGTTTGGGGGGTTTTTATAAAGAACCTTTATTTTTCCTAAGTAAAATAGTGATTTTACTTAGGAAAAGATTTTGAAGGGGATGAGTGATTTATGGAGGGGGTGAATTTTGATGAAGGGGTTTTAGCACTTAGGCCTTACAAATTGGGCCGAGGGTCCAGTCCCTCCAGAAGTTAGAGAAATGCTCTGAGCCCCTTTAAATTTTAGGTTGTTGGTGCCTTTAGTACTTATGGGAAATTAGTAAAATTTTGGGAAAAAATGAGTGAGGAAGTTAATTAGTTTGACTTTGTCCCTGAAGTACTATTTTCATTGTCATCCATGCTTTGTCAAAGTGATGAAAGCAAAAGATTTGAGCTTTTAACTTAATCATTCAGCATACATAATTCTGCAACCAATCATTTACTTACCTACCTACACATCCTACCATTTTTACTTCTTTTATTAGGGTGCACTTAAACTGGCAAACCCTTATCAAAATTTTCTTTTCTTTTACAATGGAAATCTATCTAAGTCTATCCTTATTACATCCAAGGGCTCAGGTTAAACTGTTGAGCTCCTTTTATTCACTCTACCTATCTACTTATCTGCCAAGATTAAACAGTTTGGTCCAATTTTATTCTCTATATCTATAAACATGAAATTCAAAACATAGAATAACCAAGATTAAACTATTTGGTTACCATCGATTGTGGCACAAGTAACAAGTTGCACACAATAATTATTATGCATAAAAATAAATAGTAGTGGCATTTGGGCTTGCACACTTTCATGGTCTTTTTATTTTCTTGGGGTTCATTTTCTTTCATTTTTTGACCTTTTCTTTATTCTTTTTCTCCCTTTGATTTTTCTTTTAGGGCATACCCTCTTTACATGTTTTAATTTTTTGATTATTTACAAATATGGAAAACATTTGCAACAAGCAAAGGTATGTACATATTTTAGGGCTAAATAAAGTCAATCATGATATATGACACCTATTGGTATAGGAACATAACACTAGGGTCGACTTTCTTGCTTGTGAAAACTCTGCTCAAATTTCGAGCTTACTATTTTATAACAGTTTTATGTAATCTTGTTATTTTTTGATAATGAAGATGGAATCCTTTTTGAGCTAGCACTAAGTTACCTCAGAGGGTTGAAGCTCTTGGGTTAGGGCCCAATCCAGGTATCCAAGCTTCTCTTTACTTGTATTTGTATGCTTTACTCAGTTTGTAGATTAATTTGTTGTTAGATGTATTTCTCTTATGGTTAAGAATATGTTGCTTTTGATGATTTAGGAGCTTGCTTCCATTTATGCTTTCTGTAGCAGGTTAAGCAGTGATCAGAGAAGATTCAAAAGGCTAGCAACAGTTCCTTGGCATTTCTTCCCTCCTCTGGGACCATGATTTGAGGCAAAGACTCTCTTGCTACCCCAAAAACAAAGATTTTCCTCATTCCTAGGACTTCTAGTGTTTGCAACTCTTTAGTAGGTTGATAGTCCAATTTTGCTTTGCTTTAGATCTTATTTATCATGTTCACTTCCTAATTTGCAATATTCCTTTTCCATGCTTTCCTTTCTTATAGCATTTCCCAGCATTTCCTTCTATACATCATAGTTTAGGCCATTTTAATGCAAAACTCTATTTTTCCTAGGATGCACTCATTTCATTGGTAGCTTGATTTTCTTGGTTCACTGTCAATTTATATGTAGCATATCTCTTCCAGAAGTAGGCCAGCTTACTAGTAATCATACCCTCCATCTGATCCATGCCCTACAGGTCTCTCAAACCTCACCTCAATTTTGCCCCAGTTTCCTTCATTTTTCATATAACTTCTTCCTCTCTCCTTGAGCAAACCCAATCATCTTTCTCTCTCCTGGTGATTCATGGTAGACCTTAGGTGCCCTAACACCTCATTCTAACCTTCATCCACCTTTTCCACCCACTCTCACACCCTCAAAACAGCAAAAATTTCTCTTGGCCTCCTCCTGTAGGCCTCCTGTAGTTTCCCTGTTTTCCTCTTGTAGTTTTCATGTGTCCTCCTGTAGTTTTTCCTGTAGGATTTATTTTGAAGGACGAGCGTGGGAAAAGCCTCCAAAAGGCCACCTAAGACCTCCTAGGACCCATCCACACCATCCTACATCCTCCCAAGCTCCAAAACCGCCCTCTAATGCCACTTGTTCGCTGCCACACTCACACACAATAAATTAGATGCATGTTAAATTCACATAAAAACACATAAAAATCCAAAAATATGTTTTTTACTTATTTACTTCCAGAAATAGCATGGTTAGATGTTGTTTACTTCCTTGAGTAGGTAATGGCATTTCTTTCATGGTTTTCATAGTGTTTTTGGCAAAAGGATAATTAACTTGTTAATTAGGGTTTACTAGGTTTTGCTTTACATTCCAGTCTTTCTCCTTTCTGCAGTTAGAATAGCATTTGTAGAGTAATCTTTCTTTTCTTTCATCACACATAGAGCTTCTTCTTAAATCTATAGAAGTTGGCTTGAGCTCCAAGTGATCTCTCACCGGCTGACCAAGTGACACCCTGCAGTGAGAGCTGGTACTTGTGTATATAGCACCGATGCTTCCAAGTTTGTTACGAACTATCGGGTTGATAAAAGTAAAGTTGGCAGCCCATGAGTTGCAGCATTCTTGCTGCAATACTGGCACTCACCACTTTTTTGCGTCATTGCCGAGGAAGTGTCAAAGTATTTTGTGATTACTGCTTTCTTCTATTTCCTATTGCAACATTCTGCTAATAGTTTATTTTGGCAAAAGTAGACTAGTTGTTTCTTTTCTTTCAGTTCTGCATTTCCTTGCTTTCCTTTTCAACTCTACAAATTTCCATTCAACAAGTTCATTTCAGCTAGTTGAAATTTGTTTTTTTCAATCACAATTTCAGTTTCTGCAAGTACTTTCAATGTGGGGAAAAAGAAACCAAAGACCAACCAAAAATATTTCCTTTCATGCCTCGTAGGAGTAGAGATAACTTAGGAAATTTTTTGCTTAACACCACCACTGCTTCACTTAGTCAACCTTCTCTCTTCTTCAGTGGCTACAATCAAGAAGAACCCTTAGGTGAACAGCCAGACATATTTGAAGAACCTATAGGGGAAGAAGAAGAAGAAAACATTCCTCTAGAGCCAATTGAATGGCTGAAAAAAGAAATGCTAGGGGAAATGGAGAGAGAATAGAAGGTACCTTCCCCATTCAGGAGACTAATGGGGACACAAAAATGAAAAATGCAAGTCCTTCAGCCCTACCTCAGTTCCATGGTCTGACTGCAAAAGATCCTGACACATTCTTGTTCGCATTTGCTATCATCTGTCAAACTTATGACTATGCAGAAGTTGAGCAAAAGTTGAAATTGTTCCCTTCTACTCGTAAGGACGTAGCACTGCGCTGGTTCATGGGATTACTTGGCAATAGCATCACAACTTGGGCTCAGATGCAGCAGGCCTTTAACGACAAGTATCGAGACTATTGTAGGTCAAAAGATAGTAAAGAAGAAATCTTCCGAATAACCATAGGAAGTGATGAGTCCCTGGAAGACTATGAAGACAGGTTCCAGCTCAGTTACAAAAGGGCCAAGTGTACACTTGACCTTGAGTCTCTGAAGTTGGTCCTTCTCAGGGGAATTCGGGAAGACATTTTAGACACCCTCCATCTACTGGCTGATGGAGACATCTACCAACTATCCTATGAGGACATAAAGACTGTTTTTAGAAACCATTCTAAAGCAGCCAGAAAGAAAGGTAGGGGGAGTCAACCCATAGCCAGTACCTCTTCTTCCAATTCATCCATTAAAGGTGAAATTGGAAACATGCTGGAAGACATCAAGAGTGAGATGTTGCAGACTCTTGCCATGCAAATGGATACCTTACATATCAAAAGAAAACAAGAGGAAGCAGAGAGGTCTTTGGCCATCTTTTGTCCTAGATGCACCAAGAGGCATCCTAGGAATGAATGCCCATTGAACTCTATAGAGGTTTATTTAGTCTGTGAAGAAGATCATTCTACAGATAAGTTCCCTTCCTTGCCCGGACTTAAAGCTATATACCAAGGGGCTGAAGGAGTCACTGAATAGATCTATTACATCAACCAAAGGAGGTTGCATGGACTTAGACCATACCAGCAGGGGATGCAAGGGACATCTAAGGCATACTACAACCCCAACCAAGACACCTCCATACCTTCTTGGGGCCCCCCTGGTCAGCCTTCCTAGTCCACACCTCCTCCTTAGTCATTCACATCTCAATATCATGCCAAACCAGCCACCCATTCATTTCAATCCTATGCTCAGCCACAACCTCAGTGGAATGCATCTCATCAGGGGTGGAGGCCCCAATACAACTCTCTTCCCGCTCTTCTGCCTCCACCACCTACCCAACCACAACTGTTACCTCCTGCTCCACCAAGGCAACCCCAAATTCCTGCCTAGCCAAATCCGAACCTGAACAACAGATAGGCTTAGCAAGTGTATAGTGGGGAACCATCATGCCCAACTTATGCTGTGGAGATTCAAGAAATTAACTTGCGATCTGGGAAAGTTCTCCCAAATAGCCAGCCTCCACCCAGGGAGGTTAAGGAAGATAAAGAGGAAAGCAAACCTAAAGCAAATCCTCCCTTTCTTGAGAGACTATCCATGACAATCTAGCCTACCCCAGAAGAGACTGAACTCCTGGGAGAATTGAAACATTTATGTGTGAAGATACCACTTCTCCAAGCTATAAAGGATATGCCTATCTACAATAGGTTGATCAAAGAGAAGTGCTTTAGGCATCCAGGAAGGCGCAAGAGAGATGCCCCAACCATCAATGTCATAGGACAACTGTCTGACCTGATGTTGGGGTAGATAATCTGTCCAAAATATCTAGATCCTGGAAGCCCAGTAGTTGATGTCCACATCAATGGCACAATGGTCCCACACACCTTGATTGATCTGGGAGCTGCCATTAATGTGATGACAAAGGAAACAATGCTCAAACATAACCTCTAAGGCTCCTTGAGGAAGACCACGACGGTGCTGCAGCTAGCAGACCGCTCCATAGCGACCCCTGAGGGGAATGTGGAAGATGTGATGGTCTCCATTGATTCTTGGGAGTACCCTACCGATTTCTTAGTTATCCAGCCAAAGGAAAAGCTCACTGGGTATCCTCTCATTCTGGGAAGACCCTAGTTGGCTACAGCCAATGCCTTCATCAGTTGCCGAGCTGGGAACATGACCATAAAGAACGGGCACATGTCTAAGCAGTTAATCCTATATCCTTCTGCCCAACCATTGCTAGAACATGATCTACCTCTCTATTTGGAGGAGGAGGATGAGGATGAAGTTTATTCTACACCACTTTGTGCATTAGAAATCGCCATGGGGGGAAACCGAAAGATGAGGATGATATGATTGAAAATTTGATTCAGAATCCACCTCCCAGTGTATCACCATTAGAAGACATAGTAAGAGAAACCCAAAACAACCCCCCAACCAATCTCTGTGTGGCCAACCCTACTTCTCTCCATGTTAAAAAAATAGAGTTCGACCCAGAAAGAACATTGAAGATCAATCCATCCCTATCTACTTCCCAAGAGAAGGAGCTATGCAGCATACTGAGAAAACATCTAGATGCCTTCGCTTGGAGTTATAAGGAGATGAAGGGAGTGCACCCTTCAATATGTACTCATCATATATAGATCAAGGAAGACTGCAAGCCAGTCAGGAAGCCTCAGAGGAGGATGAACCCAGCACTTAAATATATTGTTAAGGAAGAACTGCAGAAATTACTGGATGCAGGATTCATCTATCCCATCTTTGACAGTGAATGGTTCTCTCCTTTGGTGCTAGTGCCAAAGAAAAATGGCAAGTGGAGAATCTATGTCGACTATTGAGAATTGAACAAAGCCTAAAAAGGATAATTTTCCTTTACCCTTCATAGATCAAGTGTTAGACAGTCTTGCAAGGAAAAAGTTTGTCTCCTTCCTAGATGGGTTTAGCGGGTACAATCAAATTCAAATCAACTTGGAAGACCAAGATAAGACCACTTTCACTTGTGCTTGGGGTACCTTTGCATACCGGGTCCTTCCCTTCAGTTTGTGCAATGCTCCATCCACTTTTCAAAGAGCGGTATTGAGTATATTTTCTGAATTGGTTCATGATGCAGTAGAAATATGCATGGATGATTTTACTCCCTATGGCTCTGACTTTCAGAAAGCTTTATCTAACCTAGGAAAGATCTAGATAAGTGTATTGAGATGAACCTGTCCCTTAGTCCAGAAAAATGTAAATTTTTTATGACTGAAGGGATAGTGCTAGGTCATGCAATATCTCAACAAGGACTGCAGGTGGACCCCAACAAAATTGTTGTCATCCAAAGGGTCCCACCTCCTCAAAAAGTGAGAGATGTCAGAAATTTCCTAGGCTTAGCTGGATATTATAGGAGATTCATTAAAGACTTTAGCAAGATAGCCTCTCCTTTGTTTGGCCTCCTAGGAAAATATGTTGAGTTCATATGGTCGGAAAACTGTCAAGAAGCCCTAGATACCTTGAAGAGCAAGTTTGTCACTGCCCCAATTCTCAGAGGCCCAAACTGGGCCATACCTTTTCACATTCACACAGATGCCTCGAAAAAAGCAATAGGAGCAACCTTAGGACAAGTTGATGAAAAGTTACCTTATGCCATATACTTTATAAGCAAAAACTTGTCAAAGGCAAAGTTAAACTATACAGTGACCGAGAAGGAACTCCTAGCTGTCGTGCATTCCTTAAACAAATTCGTACATTATATCACAAGCTATCAAACCTTTGTGCACACTGATCATGTTGCAATTAGATATTTAATGAACAAACCAGATGAAAATGCTTGCATTATTAGATGGTTGCTTTTACTGCAGCAGTTTGATCTGACCCTTATTGACAAGCCTTGTAAAGAGAATGTTGTTGCTGACTTTTTGTCTAGAGGAAATTTGCCTACAGGTGAAGAAGGGATGGTGGATGACCAAATGCCAGATGAACACCTATTTGCTATATCAGTACTCTCTCCATGGTTTGCTAATATAGCAAACTACTTGGTTTCAACACAGTTCCCATCACACCTTTCCTCAAAAGAGAAGAGAAAAATAGTCAGGAAAATCGCCCCTTTCACCTGGATTGGAGGCGATCTCTTCAAACTTGGCCCAGATCAGATCTTGAGAAGATGTGTCAGGGAGGAGGAAGTCTTTGACATCCTCTTGACCTGTCACAACTGGCCTTGTGGAGGTCATTTTGTAGCAAAAAGAACTACCTTCAAGATATTGCAAGCAGGCTACTACTAGCCCACTCTTCATCAGGATGTGAGGAGATACATGAGCCAGTGTGATCGGTGTCAGAGGATGGGGAAACCAACTCCAAAGGATGAAATTCCCATGCAACCTCAAGTGACCTTTGAGCCATTTGAGAAGTGGGGCATGGACTTTTTGAGGCCTATCAACCCCCCTTCAAAGTAGAAGTAGTACATCATTGTGTGCACCGACTACTTGACAAAGTGGGCGAAGACAAAAGCAATCAAAGCAACGATAGAGGAGAAAGTAGCTGAGGTTTTTAGGGAAAACATATTCTACAAGTTTGGGTATCTGAGAGAATTGGTCATAGACTAAGGTAGTTAGTTCACTTCCAACCTGATTGAAGACTTGCTCACACATCATAAGATCAAGCACAGGACTTCCACCCCTTACCATCCACAAGCCAATGAGAAGAAAATGTGTAATTCTTAGTAAATTATACCACTGATAAGATTGTGCCTGGCTAGAATACTTTCCGAGAATGCATAAATTCTGAAGCTTTCCACCGAGACCTATGTGAGTGTTTGACATATTTATAGATTTTGTTTTGAAACGCCCCCATAAATTCTGAAATAGGAATCTCATCCTTAATGCAGTTGATCCTCCTAGGTGCCAAAGTTGAAGAAGACGGTTGATTTACCACAACATACTCATATCTCTTCCATGTGACCATGACTTATGACATCCTGTGCCGCTTGGGATCAATTGGAAATTTCTTATGGATCAATCCCAAATCCCCACATTTAATGCATCTTCTCCCACCTATACATCTTTTCTTGTAATAAAACTCTTCTAGCTCCCTTATGCACAATATTGATGAAACAAAATTGTGTAGTGTAGGAGGAGGAAGGTCATCGTGATAGTTCTTCATGGAAAATTCATGGAACGTTTCATAATGAAGCTGGAATTGAATGTGATATCAGCAACAACACATGTCACGGATTTTATTAGGCCTAATAAAGCATGGATTCATTTTCTAAATAATCCGTATGGATATCTTGACATGGGGATTACTTTCCTGAAATTCCTCGAAGATTGCAACTTCTGTCATTTCTACAATGTGCTTAGCGTGATCTACATACTCACATTTACATAAGCGATGTAGTACAACATGCTTTCTATTTGGAAGAGCACATATTGGATCTCCAAAAAATCTACCACAATTGCTCTAATTATTGTTGTAAGCATGTCTTAGTAGGGTTTCCTGGTGATAAGAGCCCAACAAGCAGCTTCATCATTTTCATTTACTTGAACCCTGAATTTGGTATGCTTGTGCAATGTTTGTCTCGATACATGGAGTAATTTTGACATTGTTTCCAATATTTGTTGTCTTGATGTACTTGGTGCAACAATAGTAGTTGTAATTTCCTTACGAGTAGCTCAAACATTAGGTTTTCTTGATTTTTTAAACATAGAGAATGCCTTTGATATATTTTCAATGACATTCATATGTGTCTTCCTGCTTTTAGCATCTTGGATACCCAAAATCTTTGTGGCATGTTTTAGTTTCTTATGTTTGATCAACCCATGCAATATCTAAGCTTGTGCAACAACTAAATTCTTCTCAAAATACTATCGAGTGATTTTATTGACATTCTCTCTAACAATGCAATCAGGGATAAGCTCCCCAAGTTCCTCTCTTGTTCTTACATCCATATTTTCTGCAAACCTTCCACCCCTTTCCAAACCACTTCAACTCCATGTTATCCTATCAACTTTAGATGGCACAACCCATTCTTCTGGTGGTTAATCAACTTAATAGGGCACATATTGTTCCTCTAGTGACTTGATATGGCACATCTTATTCCTCATGTGGTTGATCGATTTCCATCACTGCGTAGTGGAATACAAAATATAAAAGTGAATGAATTATAAGTATTTAATATTAGATACACATGTTTATTTTAGAAATCACCATAGGTGGAAGGTCATGATATGATTGGCAAGGTATTCTCCTTGTTTTCCTTTGAATTTAGGGATATTCGATGGAAACTTGGTTCGCATGGGGGGGCATTGTTGATTATGGGAAATGGGATCATTTGTGAGTTTTGTCAAATTTGGGAGATTTAAGGAAGTGACAAATGGTATCTTGTTGGTGTTAGCCATGATTTAATGACCTTATGTGTTGGTGTGGATATTGGTATTGATAACCTGTGGGGTAATATTGGTTGGAGTACCCTGCGAGGTGCGTTTGTTTTGAGTACCCTACGGGGTAATGTTTGTACTGCCTTGAGCGCTAGTGGTGGGGATTCCTTGAGAGGAATTAGATCCCAATAAGTTGTCTCCAAGAATGGATGTGCCAAACAAGGTGGCTTGGTCTTATCTTCTACACCAGAATGGTGAGAGACCAAACACTCCTCCTGGTAATGGTGGGAGATATTGTAGGTTCCTAGAGTGAGGGGTAACCCTTGGGACCCCTATAGTGCCCTAGTAAGTGTGTGGGAAAAGATGGTGAGGGGAATTTTATTTTAGCAAAATAAATGAATCACATACATAAGACAAAGAAAAAAATAAATGGTTAGCTTTCCCTTTAATTCTAATGTGTGAAAAAAGCCAATAAAACGTTTTTGTGAGGTTTTTGCATGTACGAAAAAATCTTAAAAAGACCTAATGTCCTTGCACTCAAGTAGTAATTGGGCCTTTTGAAGATTTTATAGTAGGGTACTGGGGCCACATACCGAAAGTACTATTGATGCTTCTAGTAGCCAAAAAACAACCAAGGTATGAAGAGGGTTATAGTGGGGGATACTGGGGCTATGTCCCGAAACAAATAGAGGCAGTTCTAGTATCTTGATCAAAATCACCTCTAGGTGCAAGTGCTTCCGCACTCACGACCTATAAGGAAAGATTCCCTAAAAATTGGCCACTAAGTTACCTACATCCAGTGGGAATGAGTGAATCTCAACTTCTGGGTGTCAAATTTGAATCCAAAATGCCTCCCAAGTGTTAGGATACAACAAGGGGATCCATGATAATCTGTCTTCTAAGCCTTTCCCCCTTCACAGGTTTCTTCTCATTACTAGTTTTGTCACTGGATGGTGTAGGATTTTAAAGAACCTTAAAATACAAATTCTATGTTTTTGAATGAAAAACAACCACGACGGCTTATGGGATGCCTACCCCTGTGGTCCTACCCTGAACTATTAAATTATTTTGTGGCCCTTGTGGGGAATTTAGTTGGTTCAAGTTAGGGTTTCTTTTAAAAGAATATTTGCTTTGCTTAAGGTGTGCCAAAATGTAAACTCAAAATAAACTAAGTACAAATATTCCAAAAGAGGATACCCTTTGCAAAAAGTTTAAGTGAATTTAGTGTGTGTAGTGATGGTGTGTGCAAGGTGAATAGTGGACATACAAAGTGTTTGAATTGCAAGTATGTGGATATGCAGTGATCCTTTACAATTCCCTTAATTACACTATGCATTTTTTTCCTTGCAAAAGAAAAGATGTGTGGATAATGGGCCATTTACTTTTCCTAATTATTCTATGTGAACATATAAGGAGATGGAAAATTAGTGCTTTGGGAAACATTATATTTCCATTACCAACTAAATTGAATTAAGTAACTTGATAATTAAATATTCCAAAAGAACCATTCAAATATATGTATACTTACCTTTTAATATGAATTTTCTTAATATTTACTCAACTTAGACATATTGATTCCTGGAAAAAATCAGAGTCACATGAAACCATTATATATTAAGCATATGAACAAATAAATTTCATCAAACCAAGCCATTGAAATAACTCAAATTTGTTTATTTTTCATAAATCATTATTTAATTTCAAGGGATGCCACAATTCAAAACACCGAATAGAGGATCACACACATGGATAGAACGAGTGATGTATCATTCAAGATATGGTCTCAATGCCTTTCCTTATAGCTAACATCCAAAATATTGTTTGACACCTTTCTTTATAACTACTATCCATATTCCTCGAGGGTTAACTCAACTGGTCGAGTTCTCGTTGTTAAGTACCTTGTTGCTCAAGAGGTCATAAGGTCAATTCTCCTAGATGCCCTTGGGATTAGGCCCTTTCTAATTTTTCCGACGGGATGTGATTATCTTCAGTGTTGATCTACCTAGATTTTCCCATGGATGTAGCGGCCACCCAGTGTCTGTGAACCACAATAAAAAAATAAAAAATAACTACCATCCAAGTATTTTTAAAAGTGAATTGGCTACTATGGATTGACATATTTGGCGAGTGGAAAATTATAATATTTCAACAACAGTAATAAAGTATCTTAGATAAAAAAATTATGTCCAAGGTTGTCAAACATTTTAATGAAAAGCTAAAAATTAATTTATAAAAGGTTATTTAGACTAAAAGTATAATAAAAGGATTAAAATCTTATAATTTGAATGAGACATTTTTCCTCAAAATTTGAAATGTTTCTATAATGATGAAAACATTGTCCAATGGTATTTTTTTTGTTGTATGTGATTCAAGTTATCGTCATGAAGAGTGTATAATCATTTTAGTTAGGTTATAAAGTTTTTGTAATAGCCTTGGTGTAAATTCCATGTAATAAAAGTTAATAAAGGAAAAATAATAACCATAGTTGATGGGACACTTATTCCAAGTTGAATGTTGGGAAAGGAATCCTAGTGTGGGTGTTCATTTGGTTATTAGTGACTGAGGAAATTGGCAAAGGGAATGGATAAGGCTTTGGAAAGGCAAATGGAATTTTTGGCAAATATGAAAATAATGGAAATTAGGAGAAAAGGAGGTGAAAGGTCTAAGTTTCATGTGAGGAGAAAATTGAAGGAAAATAATGGAGAATGAAGAAAATAGAGGCCTATTTGATAAAAAGACTTCTGAGGATCAGTTGGTAACATTTTTTCAGTTCAGTTTGGAGCTCTCTCTTATTCTCCCTCTCTCATACTCTTGGATACTTAGAGTTGTCTTGGAGCACTATTGGAGGGTGTGGCATACTTGGATTTTTGGAGAAAGAAGGAAAAGGAAGAGCAAGAAAGTGCAAGAGGACATCGGGATCAACAACTACAATGGATTTTTCTTTTAGGTATCGAATTGCATGTATGTTTTCCTCACTAGTTTTTGGTTGCATGGCATATGCATGTGGTTTATTGGTCATGATCTGTCACTGGCATGGAGGATTGCCTGGATTGATATTGGATTTCCTAGTCTTGCCATTTCCTGGACATCCATGGAGATTGTGGGTTTATTTCCTTGTTTTTTTTTGGGTTGGTTCTCATGTTTCCTTACCTTGGGTTGAGTTACTAGTTCCTAAAGCCTTGGTTGGACAAACGCTCTGGAGCCCTGTAATAGCTTGGGTGGATTTACTATCTCGTAGCCTTGGTTGGACAAATTCTCTGGAGCCCTTGGTGGGTTGAGTTACTAGTCCTAAAGCGCTCTGGAGCCCTGTAATAGCTTGGGTGGATTTACTATCTCGTAGCCTTGGTTGGACAAATTCTCTGGAGCCCTTGGTGGGTTGAGTTACTAGTCCTAAAGCCTTGATTGGACAAATTCTCTAGAGCCCGACGAAAACTGTGGGTTTAGTTACTGGTCTTGGAGCCTTGGTTAGAACAAATTTGCTAGAGCCCTGGAAGGCTTGGATAGAGAGCAATTTGATGATAGTTTTGTGATGTTCGACCGTGAGGTCGAATCACTTTTTGATGGATTGAGGTGGATGGCCTCTAGAAGCCCTAGATGATTTTGGATTGAGTTGTTCTATGAGATCCCACATTCATGCTTGGAATATGGCACGGGAGTGAATGGTTGAAGAGAGATTTGGCTCAACCATTCTATGGTCGGGTGGAACGTGGAAGTCCCATCCTGGGTTTGGATTTTTCATCATCAATATGAGGTTATTTATCCTTGTATTTCTATGAGTATTATACTGGTTTATATGTGGATCATATGGTTGTGATTTCATTAGTATTTATGTTGCTATTATGTTGGTTATGTATATATTTTATGACAATAGATATGTATGGATCTTATCATGTTTTTACTTGTAAATGAATGAAAAATGTGTCTATGACCTAATGGATGAAATGATAGTCAATGTGTTGAGGCATCATTGCTTCTTAGCAATTCTTAGCTAAGTATGAGACCCTTATGTTCAAATCTATTATTTACACCTGTAGATTACATATTTGTGATATGTTTGACAAAATGCCTATCATGGCTAGTAGGGGTCCAGTCAAGGTCTTATTCAAGTAATTGCATTTGTACTATCATTTCCCTATTATCTTACTATTCTAAAGGTGTCATTCAATCTTGGCAGTGACCTTGGCTTTGAGCCTGAAAAAGTGGCTCAAAGCCCGAGGATGTTGGCACAGCACTAAGAAAAATAATCCTTGAAGACTGGCATGCCTTATCATGAGAGTGTCCAGAGCCTCTTGGATGTTGGCAGACCTATATCATGGGAGTGCCCAGGGGTCAAGTGGTCCAAAATCTCAGTGGGACCCAAGGGCTAGTTGGCAAAAATGTTGGGTTGGTTCCTGAGGATCCTAATGCTGATGTTGAATGTTGGTATGGTGTGTTTTCATCAGTTCCACTTCCTTAATGTAACTTAGGAGGTAAAATCATATCATAGTGGCCTCTCATCGCATGTTTACCCCGACTGGCCGGTTGCTTGGGTAGATGTGGGAGGAGGGTGTTACAGTTTTTTTGAAAGTTATAAAAGGTTTACTTAGTATTTGCTTATAATCCACTTTTATGTAAAGCATAAGAAATTTGCAAACTAGTTGAAGGTATGCAATTTGTAAAATAGTTCGAAGTCAATATACATTTTTCCTAAGTAATCTAGTCCCATAAGAAATCATCTCTATTCACTCTCCCCCAAACACATGTTTAAGAAATGAAAATTCTTAACCATTTGGGAATAAGATTGAAGGGTGTGTGATGATGGTGATATATTGTACTATAACCCCAAAATTTTACTAGTGAATAGGTTTGAATCATTCTTTGGTTTCACAAAAAGTCACATTTACCAAGTGTCAAAGCATTTGGCCTTTTCCAAAATTAGTTATTCTTAGCAACAATTTTTCATTTCTTCAAAAGACTATATAAATCCCAAACTAAAAGTGATCCATACAACAAAGATGGTATTATATTTTTGTTCATATATCTCATTCACCAAACATTTCAATTAAAATCCAATGCCAAGTAAAAGGGATTGTGAGAACAGAAAGAAATAGTAAAGTGTTTAAAAAACAATAGGTGTTAGGAATAAAATTAGAAGAAGTGGAGAGTAAATAAAAACCTAAATAAGCCAAAGAAAGTGACCTAGAAATTAGAAGAGGATGAAGATAGAAAAGTTGATGAAGAATATATTGTATAATAATTTGCAAGGTTGTTGAACTAAAGACTAATAGAAATTAAATTTTATTCTTATATATAAAGTCTAAATACATATTGATGGAATTATTACTAACTTAATGATATTGAGAATATTTTGAATTTGAGAGAATGAGAGATTCTTGAAAAATCAACCTAGTGATTGCCAAATTGAAGGGCCAAGTTGATTTCATGAGAGGAAAAAAAAACCTATATCTATATTTATACAAATTTAATTATAAGATAATTTGTGACTAAAAAAACATACAATACATAAATACACACTCCATACAAGAAGGAACCTATTCAACTAGTTTTTAAGTATGTTAATATTGGAAAAACGTTTCATCATTAAAAGCACCATATCATTTAATTTGTAACTAAAATTAATATAAAACAATAGTAATAAGAACCTTCTGATCCTGGTGATGAATCACAGAGGTTGGTTCGAAACGTCGATACAATAAAATCATGAATGAAATGACTCCAGAAAATAACACTACACAAAAAGAACCTTCTTAAAAGAATAACTTATCATAACTACATAGAATTTCATAATTTGAAACATAAAGTAGAAGAAGTGTGTGGTGAGAAGTATGAGAAGCCCAATGAAATTGTTGATAAGGAAACAAAAAAAAAAATGAGTTAGAGGTTTAGTGGATTTAGAGAACAAGGAA